>JALAZF010000009.1:19545000-20795000 GCA_022829125.1 Lathyrus tuberosus
ATCCTATTTTTATTCTCTCCCCTTTACTACTACTACTCTAATTTTACATAAAAATCTTATTTTTTTTAATAATAATAATAATAATATTAGTAGTAATAATAATAATATTAATAATGATAATAATATTGGACATATTAATAATAGTAATAATAATAATAATATTAATACCAATAATATACCTCCTTCTACTACTACTAAATATGTCCCCACTTGATTCAATACTACTTTATTAGTATTCCGACACCTCTATTATCCCGTTCCGTTAAGGACACTACGCTTATAAGCTCAACTACACACCCCCTAAACAAAGCCAAACAAAAGAAATACCACACGACGAATAAATAAATTAAAATGGGGTGTTACAACTCTCCCCCACTTAAAATATTTTCGTCCTCGAAAATGTACCTGATGGAAACAATTATGGATACGACTCTCGCATCTTGCTTTCCAATTCCCAGGTCACACTTCCGCCAGCAGCTCCTCCCCAAGCTACTCTCACTAGAGGAATCTCTTTTCCACTAAGTTGCTTCATCTTATGATCCTCGATTCTTATCGGCATCGTTTCCACAGTAAGATTATCTCGAACCTGCACTTCATTTCTCTGGATAACATGAGATGGATCCGGCACATACTTCCAAAGTTGCGACACGTGGAATACATCATGCAAGTTCGAAAGCTCTGGCGGCAATGCCACTCTGTAAGCAACTGCACCCACTCTTTGCAATATCTGATACAGTCCAATGAATTTAGGATCCAACTTCTTTGATTTCAACGCACGTCCAACACCGGTCACCGTGTTGACTCTCAGGAATACATGGTCACCTTCGCTAGACGCGCTAAGCACGCCTACCGCGCTAAGCGGGCACTGCATTATGCAGAAAAATACCCCTTTTTGACAGCAACTTCCAACCCACAATTTCACCCTCAAAACCATACCCAAACAGCCAATAGAGGTATATTATCATGGTTCTATCATGGGTTATCCAACAAACTTCATAAAACATGATTTCCAACATCACTACATAGTTTTTACACAAAACCCTAACATTCAAAGTTATGGAAATCCAACCCAATCCTCATAGCATGGTATTCTACTCATTGACACCATCATCTAAACCCATAATGATCAAGAATCCCACCCTTACCTCAAGTTCTTATGAAGATTGATGATTCCAAGCTTTTTCTTCCTTTTTTTCTTCTTTTTTCTCCTCCTTCTCTCTACTTCTTCTTTCTTTCTATTTTCTGTCCTATTTTTATTCTCTCCCCTTTACTACTACTACTCTAATTTTACATAAAAATCTTATTTTTTTTAATAATAATAATAATAATATTAGTAGTAATAATAATAATATTAATAATGATAATAATATTGGACATATTAATAATAGTAATAATAAAAATAATATTAATACCAATAATATACCTCTTTCTACAACTACTAAATATGTCCCCACTTGATTCATTACTACTTTATTAGTATTCCGACACCTCTATTATCCCGTTCCGTTAAGGACACTACGCTTATAAGCTCAACTACACACCCCTAAACAAGGCCAAACAAAAGAAATACCACACGACGATTAAATAAATTAAAATGGGGTGTTACAACTCTCCCCCACTTAAAATATTTTCGTCCTCGAAAATGTACCTGATGGAAACAATTATGGATACGACTCTCGCCTCTTGCTTTCCAATTCCCAGGTCACACTTCCGCCAGCAGCTCCTCCCCAAGCTACTCTCACTAGAGGAATCTCTTTTCCTCTAAGTTGCTTCATCTTACGATCCTCGATTCTTATCGGCATCGTTTCCACAGTAAGATTATCTCGAATCTGTACTTCATCTCTCTGGATAACATGAGATGGATCCGGCACATACTTCCAAAGTTGCGACACGTGGAATACATCATGCAAGTTCGAAAGCTCCGGCGGCAATGCCACTCTGTAAGCAACTGCACCCACTCTTTGCAATATCTGATACAGTCCAATTAATTTAGGATCCAACTTCTTTGATTTCAACGCACGTCCAACACCGGTCACCGTGTTGACTCTCAGGAATACATGGTCACCTTCGCTGAATTCCAAATCTTTCCTCCGATTATCATGATAACTTTTCTGTCTACTCTGAGATGCTTTCATCTTTTCATGTATCATCTGAATTGTCTCAGTAGTTTGTTGCACAATCTCTGGCCCAAGCACAATATTCTCACCAGTTTCATACTAACACAGAGGTGTCATACACCTCCTACCATACAAGGCTTCGAAAGGTGCCATCCCAATACTAGAATGGTGACTATTATTATATGTGAACTCAATCAATGGCAAATGAGCATCCCACGCACCAGCTTTCTCTAACACACAGGTTCTCAACAAATCCTCTAACGACTGAATAGTCCTCTCCGATTGACCATCGGTCTGTGGATGATAAGCCGAACTCAACTTCAGTTTGGAACCCAAAGTTTCCTGCAAACTTTTCCAGAATTCTGAAGTAAGCCTCGGATCTCTATCCGAAACTATGCTCAACGGAACACCATGCAGCTTCACAATCAATCTGGTATAAATCTCCGCCAACTTTGACAACGAAAAACTGATATTAATTGGTATAAAATGTGTGGATTTCTTAAGTCAATCCACCACTACCAAAATAGCATCAAAGCCTCTCGCCGTATTTGGAAAATTAGTAACAAAATCCATAGTAATATTATCCCACTTTCATTCTGGAATCTCCAACGGTTGCATCAACCCCGAAGGTTTCTGATGCTCCACTTTTGACTTCTGACATGTCAAACAAGCATAAATGAACAGAGCTACATCTTTCTTTATACCTGACCACCAAAATAACTTCTTCAAGTCTTGGTACATTTTAGTGACTCCCGGGTGAATACTCAAGCTACTCCGGTGACTCTCCTCTAAGATTGCTTTTCTCAATTCCACATTATCTGGCACGCAAATCCTGCCCCGAAATCTCAGTACACCACCCTTACCCCCCTTAAACTCACTATCAGGATCATCTCCTCCTGTAGGCATTAAGTTCACTAGCTTCACATCAAGCCTCTGATTGTCCTTAATTGCATCCAAAAAGTCATTATTCACTTTAAGCATACCCAATCTAACACTTTTCGGTGTAGTTTCACAAACCATACTCAAGTCTCTGAACTGTTCAATTAATTCCATTTTTTTATCATTAATACCGACATATGAATTGTCTTCTGACTTAGAGCATCCGCTACCACATTAGCTTTCCCCGGATGGTAACTCAAATTAAAATCATAGTCCTTCAAGAACTCTAACCATCTTCTCTGCCTCATATTCAATTCCTTCTAATCAAACAAATACTTCAGACTCTTGTGATCACTGAATACTTCAAATCTCGATCCATACAAGTAATGCCTCCAAATTTTCAATACAAAAACTACCGTAGCTAATTCAAGATCATGAGTAGATTAATTCCTCTCATGCACCCTCAATTACCGTGAAGCATATGCCACCACCATGCCATCTTGCATTAACACTCCGCCTAATCCCATCTTAGACGCATCACAATACACTACAAAATGTTCATTTGGATTTGATAGAATCAATACTGGTGCTGTAGTCAATTTCTTTTTCAATTCTTCGAAACTTTCCTCACACGCCGTATCCCAAACAAAAGCTTGACTCTTTCTAGTTAACTGAGTCAACGGTAACGCCAAATTAGAAAATGCTTCGATAAATCTTCGGTAATTACCTGCCAAACCCAAGAAGCTTCTAATTTCCGTTACTGTCTTCGGAGGTTCCCACTGGAGCACTGCACTTACTTTAGACGGGTCTACTGCCATGCCATCGCTAGATATAACATGACCCAAGAAACTCACAGTCTTCAACCAAAATTAAAAGTTTGAGAACTTTGCATATAATTTATTATCCTTCAGCACCTGCAATGCAATTCTCAAGTGTTCGGTATGATCCTCTTCAGACTTGGAGTAAATCAATATATCATCAATGAATACCACAATAAACTGATCCAGGTAAGAATGAAAAATACGGTTCATATATTCCATAAACACACCCGGAGCATTAGACACTCCGAAAGGCATCACTTCATATTCGTAATGTCCATAGCGAGTTCTGAACGCAGTCTTCGGAATATCACCTTCCTTCACTCTAATCGGATGGTATCCCGACCTCAAATCAATTTTACTGAAAATACGAGCCCCCACAAGCTGATCCATTAAGTCATCAATCCTTGGAAGTGGATACTTATTCTTAATGGTCACCTTATTCAATTGACGGTAATCGATGCACAAACGCATACTACCATCCTTCTTTTTCACCAACAACACTGAAGCTCCCCACGGCGACACACTTGACTTAATAAACTTCTTATCAAGCAATTCTCCGATTTGAAATTTCAACTCTGCCAATTCCGACGCCGACATCCTGTATGGTGCCATAGATATAGGTCTGGTACCCGGAACAAGATCAATAGTAAATTCAATTTCTCTCTTCGGAGGCAGTTCAGTAATATCCTTCGGGAACACTTCAGGAAATTCATTCACCACCGGTAACTCATTAACCGATGTCTTATTTTCAATGGATAACCAAGCAAACACCGCAAACATCTTAGCTTCGTCTTCTAACAAAGTTCTCAATTCCTTAGTAGGCAAATAATTAGCCAACGCTTCCTCTTCAGGAGTAAGGAACAACAACCTCTTCCTAAAGCAATCAATGTAAACTCGGTTGAATTCTAACCAATTCATTCCCAAAATGATATCCAGATTACTGAGTGGCAGACAAATCAAGTCTACTCCGAATTCTCTACCAAAAATAGTTAACAGACAATTCAAGCATGCTAAAGAAGTAACCACAGAACCAATATATAGAGTTTCAATAGTCATCCTCTGGTCCAGAGTAGACTGCACAATTCCTAATTTCTTCACACAATCAACAAAAATGA
Source organism: Lathyrus tuberosus (assembly GCA_022829125.1). Taxonomy (NCBI): domain Eukaryota; kingdom Viridiplantae; phylum Streptophyta; class Magnoliopsida; order Fabales; family Fabaceae; genus Lathyrus; species Lathyrus tuberosus. The sequence goes on from JALAZF010000009.1 coordinate 19,549,933, forward strand.
ACGAGTGGGTTGCACCCGTGTCAATGATAGCAATCAAAGGAATGTCATTAATAAAACAAGTACCTTTGATGGAATGCTCGTCACCCGTAGACTGGGCTCCTATCAATGTGAACACCCTTCCACTTGTCTGAGATTTCTTAGGCTTCTGACAGTGAGTGTTGATATGACCCTATTCTCCACAGTTATAACAGGTAGGTATAGTAGCCCTACAATTTGCCACCACATGACCTGGTCGTCCACACTTGAAGCACTTCTTCTCCTCATTCTGACAATCATTAGCACAATGACCCGTGCCACCACTTGTGAAACACTTGGTAGGATTATGAGCCTTTTCTCCCCCACTTGGTTTCTTTCCCACAACGGCTTTCTGTTTCCCTTTCTCAGCTGGACAACTATAAGGCGTACCCCCATACCTCTGCTTACCCTTCCGGTCACTCAAGGCTTTATAATGAGCAATCTGGGCCCTGTTATCATTATCAAAGATCCGGCTTCTGCTTACCAGTTCTGGATAATTCCTTATCTTCTGACAAGCAATGCCCTGTTTAATCTCGGGACGCATCCCGTTCTCAAACTTCAAGCATTTAGAAGTCATAGCCTCATCAGTATTGTAGTGAGCACAATACTGCACCAACTCCTCAAATCGAGCTGCATATTCAACAACAGTCATGCTACCTTGTTTCAGTTCCAGAAACTCAATCTCCCTTGCACTACGAATATCTTCCGGGAAATACTTTTCCAGAAACTCACCCTGAAACACTGCCCAAGTAACAAGAGTACCCGCAACTTCCAACCTCTGACGACTATTATTCCACCAGGCTTCAGCCTCGCCTTCCAGCATATGAGTGCCAAACTGCACCTTCAGAGCCTCACTGCATCCCATGGTTCTGAAGATATTTTCAATAGCCTTCAGCCACTTCTGTGCCGCTTCAGGATCAAGAACACCACCCTCAAAAGTAGGCGGCTTATTACTCTGAAACCTCTCTAAGTTACGAAACTACGCCTCCCCAGCAATCTGATTGTTGTTCTGCACTGCCTGCATCATAGCTTACAGCGCAGCAGCAAGAGCAGCATCATTCCTCCCTGCCATACTATTCAACAATCACCACACGGTTAGAAGAACACACAAATCTACTCCTATTCTAAGGACAGACTCCACTACAACATCTGGCCGGACGGACCGACCTGCTCTGATACCAATTGTAACACCCCAATTTCCCAATATACAAAAAAAATATACAAATAATACCAAAATAATCAAAGTTCCCTTAACAATTGGGATGTCACACCAAGAAAAACATAACCTGAGTTTTTTTTCTATTTGCTTCATTATCTTTTTTTGTCTTTTCAAAATAACTTAAAGGCTTAATTGCAATTTTGGTCCCTCTATTTTCATTTTTTTTGAGTTTTGATCCCTCTATTTTAAAATCCGGAAGTTTTGTCCCTCTATTTTCAGTTTTTTTGAGTTTTGGTCCCCCTATTTTAAAATTTGAAATTTTTGTCCCTCCATTTTCATTTATTTTGAGTTTTGGTCCCCTTATTTTCATTTTTTTAAACTTTTGGTCCCCATATTAGATTAGTTTCAAATTGAAAAGGGGGACTAAAAATCTAAACAAAACTTAAAATAGGGACCAAAACTAAACAAAAATGAAAATAGAGGGACCAAATTTCTGGATTTTAAAATAAGGGGACCAAAACTCAAAAAAACTAAAAATGGAGGGACAAAACTTCCGGATTTTAAAATAGAGGGATCAAAACTCAAAAAAAAATGAAAATAGAGGGACCAAAATTGCAATTAAGCCTAAGTTAAAACAGCGGAATGAAATATTTACACAAGCAAAGTCCACATAATATCGTGGTTCACCATGTTTTAAAGTAAGTAATATTACAAAACAAAATAATCAAAAGAGCAACACAAAGATGAAATTCCCATTATCCCGTGTTACATATCAGAGCGACTCCTAAGACTCGATCAGGCAACACGCACTCCATGCGCTACTCAAGTACCTGGATTATCTGTACTTCCCAAGAAGCACAAACACAAGAAACAACAAAGGGTTGAGAACTACATTCAATAATTAGCGGTGTAAAATACATGCTAAGGAGTAGAAATCAAGCAATCGCACATAATAAGCACACATTCACGACACACTTGTCGCTTTCAGTTATAATCCAACAAAGACATAAACAATGCAATGTGACTCAAAGACATTGACGCGGTGCAAGTGGTGCCACCCACTATGGTTTATTCAATCGAACCCGATTCCCAATGGAATCCGGATAAATCACGTACACTCCCACTGAGCAATGATTTATCTCCTGGCACCACACACCCTGGTTCATTCAATCGAACCCGAATCCCAATGGAATCCGAATAAATCACATACACTCCCACTGAGCAATGATTTATCTCCATGCAACTCCGCATTGGAGTCCGGACAATACTAGGCACCCATCATGGATTCCCACCTAGCTGTCTCCACCAGACACATCATGAAATGCATGACACGGATGATGCATAAAAACATAAGTATAATAACAACTATACCTCTTCACGATCCACTTGATCACACGTGAGATACATACTAACCGTAATACACCCCAGTATTACGACAATTGTTCAATCAAAACATCATAATACACACAATTAAGGAGGATACCTCACGTGGGCCTAATTAGTTAATTTTCTAATTAGTCCACCTCAAATTCCATTTTTAATCATTCGTTACTACTATTAATATTAAGTTTTCTCACTAGTTCACCACTTGAAGCTTCTAGAATTTCAAAAGTTCTGTTTTACATAATTCACGTAATTTCGATTATTCCCCATAATCGACAAAAATCCATCTTATAAACAATTTGTTTTTCTTTCAGTCCCAGGTCGCGCTAAGCGGGCCCCTCCCACGCTAAGCGCGCTACTCACTGCCTGGAAGAGGCGAGATTTCTTCAGACGCGCTATGCGCGCCTACCGCGCTAAGCGGGCACTGCGTTATGCAGAAAAATACCCCTTTTTGACAGCAACTTCCAACCCACAATTTCACCCTCAAAACCATACCCAAACAGCCAATAGAGGTATATTATCATGGTTCTATCATGGGTTATCCAACAAACTTCATAAAACATGATTTCCAACATCACTACATAGTTTTTACACAAAACCCTAACATTCAAAGTTATGGAAATCCAACCCAATCCTCATAGCATGGTATTCTACTCATTGACACCATCATCTAAACCCATAATGATCAAGAATCCCACCCTTACCTCAAGTTCTTATGAAGATTGACGATTCCAAGCTTTTTCTTGCTTTTTCTCTTCTCTTTTCTCCTCCTTCTCTTTACTTCTTCTTTCTTTCTATTTTCTATCCTATTTTTATTCTCTCCCCTTTACTACTACTACTCTAATTTTACATAAAAATCTTATTTTTTTTAATAATAATAATAATAATATTAGTAGTAATAATAATAATATTAATAATGATAATAATATTGGACATATTAATAATAGTAATAATAATAATAATATTAATACCAATAATATACCTCCTTCTACTACTACTAAATATGTCCCCACTTGATTCAATACTACTTTATTAGTATTCCGACACCTCTATTATCCCGTTCCGTTAAGGACACTACGCTTATAAGCTCAACTACACACCCCCTAAACAAAGCCAAACAAAAGAAATACCACACGACGATTAAATAAATTAAAATGGGGTGTTACAACTCTCCCCCACTTAAAATATTTTCGTCCTCGAAAATATACCTGATGGAAACAATTATGGATACGACTCTCGCATCTTGCTTTCCAATTCCCAGGTCACACTTCCGCCAGCAGCTCCTCCCCAAGCTACTCTCACTAGAGGAATCTCTTTTCCACTAAGTTGCTTCATCTTATGATCCTCGATTCTTATCGGCATCGTTTCCACAGTAAGATTATCTCGAACCTGCACTTCATTTCTCTGGATAACATGAGATGGATCCGGCACACACTTCCAAAGTTGCGACACGTGGAATACATCATGCAAGTTCGAAAGCTCTGGCGGCAATGCCACTCTGTAAGCAACTGCACCCACTCTTTGCAATATCTGATACAGTCCAATGAATTTAGGATCCAACTTCTTTGATTTCAACGCACGTCCAACACCGGTCACCGTGTTGACTCTCAGGAATACATGGTCACCTTCGCTAGACGCGCTAAGCGCGCCTACCGCGCTAAGCGGGCACTGCATTATGCAGAAAAATACCCCTTTTTGACAGCAACTTCCAACCCACAATTTCACCCTCAAAACCATACCCAAACAGCCAATAGAGGTATATTATCATGGTTCTATCATGGGTTATCCAACAAACTTCATAAAACATGATTTCCAACATCACTACATAGTTTTTACACAAAACCCTAACATTCAAAGTTATGGAAATCCAACCCAATCCTCATAGCATGGTATTCTACTCATTGACACCATCATCTAAACCCATAATGATCAAGAATCCCACCCTTACCTCAAGTTCTTATGAAGATTGATGATTCCAAGCTTTTTCTTCCTTTTTTTCTTCTTTTTTCTCCTCCTTCTCTCTACTTCTTCTTTCTTTCTATTTTCTATCCTATTTTTATTCTCTCCCCTTTACTACTACTACTCTAATTTTACATAAAAATCTTATTTTTTTTAATAATAATAATAATAATATTAGTAGTAATAATAATAATATTAATAATGATAATAATATTGGACATATTAATAATAGTAATAATAAAAATAATATTAATACCAATAATATACCTCTTTCTACTACTACTAAATATGTCCCCACTTGATTCATTACTACTTTATTAGTATTCCGACACCTCTATTATCCCGTTCCGTTAAGGACACTCCGCTTATAAGCTCAACTACACACCCCTAAACAAGGCCAAACAAAAGAAATACCACACGACGATTAAATAAATTAAAATGGGGTGTTACAACTCTCCCCCACTTAAAATATTTTCGTCCTCGAAAATGTACCTGATGGAAACAATTATGGATACGACTCTCGCATCTTGCTTTCCAATTCCCAGGTCACACTTCCGCCAGCAGCTCCTCCCCAAGCTACTCTCACTAGAGGAATCTCTTTTCCTCTAAGTTGCTTCATCTTACGATCCTCGATTCTTATCGGCATCGTTTCCACAGTAAGATTATCTCGAACCTGCACTTCATTTCTCTGGATAACATGAGATGGATCCGGCACATACTTCCAAAGTTGCGACACGTGGAATACATCATGCAAGTTCGAAAGCTCCGGCGGCAATGCCACTCTGTAAGCAACTGCACCCACTCTTTGCAATATCTGATACAGTCCAATTAATTTAGGATCCAACTTCTTTGATTTCAACGCACGTCCAACACCGGTCACCGTGTTGACTCTCAGGAATACATGGTCGCCTTCGCTGAATTCCAAATCTTTCCTCCGATTATCATGATAACTTTTCTGTCTACTCTGAGATGCTTTCATCTTTTCATGTATCATCTGAATTGTCTCAGTAGTTTGTTGCACAATCTCTGGCCCAAGCACAATATTCTCACCAGTTTCATACTAACACAGAGGTGTCATACACCTCCTGCCATACAAGGCTTCGAAAGGTGCCATCCCAATACTAGAATGGTGACTATTATTATACGTGAACTCAATCAATGGCAAATAAGCATCCCACGCACCAGCTTTCTCTAACACACAGGTTCTCAACAAATCCTCTAACGACTGAATAGTCCTCTCCGATTGACCATCGGTCTGTGGATGATAAGCCGAACTCAACTTCAGTTTGGAACCCAAAGTTTCCTGCAAACTTTTCCAGAATTCTGAAGTAAGCCTCGGATCTCTATCCGAAACTATGCTCGACGGAACACCATGCAGCTTCACAATCAATCTGGTATAAATCTCCGCCATCTTTGACAACGGAAAACTGATATTAATTGGTATAAAATGTGTGGATTTCTTAAGTCAATCCACCACTACCAAAATAGCATCAAAGCCTCTCGCCGTATTTGGAAAATCAGTAACAAAATCCATAGTAATACTATCCCACTTTCATTCTGGAATCTCCAACGGTTGCATCAACCCCGAAGGTTTCTGATGCTCCACTTTTGACTTCTGACATGTCAAACAAGCATAAATGAACAGAGCTACATCTTTCTTTATACCTGACCACCAAAATAACTTCTTCAAGTCTTGGTACATTTTAGTGACTCCCGGGTGAATACTCAAGCTACTCCGGTGACTCTCCTCTAAGATTGCTTTTCTCAATTCCACATTATCTGGCACGCAAATCCTGCCCCGAAATCTCAGTACACCACCCTTACCCCCCTTAAACTCACTATCAGGATCATCTCCTCCTGTAGGCATTAAGTTCACTAGCTTCACATCAAGCCTCTGATTGTCCTTAATTGCATCCAAAAAGTCATTATTCACTTTAAGCATACCCATTCTAACACTTTTCGGTGTAGTTTCACAAACCATACTCAAGTCTCTGAACTGTTCAATTAATTCCATTTTTTTATCATTAATACCGACATATGAATTGTCTTCTGACTTAGAGCATCCGCTACCACATTAGCTTTCCCCGGATGGTAACTCAAATTAAAATCATAGTCCTTCAAGAACTCTAACCATCTTCTCTGCCTCATATTCAATTCCTTCTAATCAAACAAATACTTCAGACTCTTGTGATCACTGAATACTTCAAATCTCGATCCATACAAGTAATGCCTCCAAATTTTCAATACAAAAACTACCGTAGCTAATTCAAGATCATGAGTAGATTAATTCCTCTCATGCACCCTCAATTACCGTGAAGCATATGCCACCACCATGCCATCTTGCATTAACACTCCGCCTAATCCCATCTTAGACGCATCACAATACACTACAAAAGGTTCATTTGGATTTGGTAGAATCAATACTGGTGCTGTAGTCAATTTCTTTTTCAATTCTTTGAAACTTTCCTCACACGCCGTATCCCAAACAAAAGCTTGACTCTTTCTAGTTAACTGAGTCAACGGTAACGCCAAATTAGAAAATGCTTCGATAAATCTTCGGTAATTACCTGCCAAACCCAAGAAGCTTCTAATTTCCGTTACTGTCTTCGGAGGTTCCCACTGGAGCACTGCACTTACTTTAGACGGGTCTACTGCCATGCCATCGCTAGATATAACATGACCCAAGAAACTCACAGTCTTCAACCAAAATTAAAAGTTTGAGAACTTTGCATATAATTTATTATCCTTCAGCACCTGCAATGCAATTCTCAAGTGTTCGGTATGATCCTCTTCAGACTTGGAGTAAATCAATATATCATCAATGAATACCACAATAAACTGATCCAGGTAAGAATGAAAAATACGGTTCATATATTCCATAAACACACCCGGAGCATTAGACACTCCGAAAGGCATCACTTCATATTCGTAATGTCCATAGCGAGTTCTGAACGCAGTCTTCGGAATATCACCTTCCTTCACTCTAATCGGATGGTATCCCGACCTCAAATCAATTTTACTGAAAATACGAGCCCCCACAAGCTGATCCATTAAGTCATCAATCCTTGGAAGTGGATACTTATTCTTAATGGTCACCTTATTCAATTGACGGTAATCGATGCACAAACGCATACTACCATCCTTCTTTTTCACCAACAACACTGAAGCTCCCCACGGCGACACACTTGACTTAATAAACTTCTTATCAAGCAATTCTCCGATTTGAAATTTCAACTCTGCCAATTCCGACGCCGACATCCTATATGGTGCCATAGATATAGGTCTGGTACCCGGAACAAGATCAATAGTAAATTCAATTTCTCTCTTCGGAGGCAGTTCAGTAATATCCTTCGGGAACACTTCAGGAAATTCATTCACCACCGGTAACTCATTAACCGATGTCTTATTTTCAATGGATAACCAAGCAAACACCGCAAACATCTTAGCTTCGTCTTCTAACAAAGTTCTCAATTCCTTAGTAGGCAAATAATTAGCCAACGCTTCCTCTTCAGGAGTAAGGAACAACAACCTCTTCCTAAAGCAATCAATGTAAACTCGGTTGAATTCTAACCAATTCATTCCCAAAATGATATCCAGATTACTGAGTGGCAGACAAATCAAGTCTACTCCGAATTCTCTACCAAAAAAAGTTAACAGACAATTCAAGCATGCTAAAGAAGTAACCACAGAACCAATATATAGAGTTTCAATAGTCATCCTCTAGTCCAGAGTAGACTGCACAATTCCTAATTTCTTCACACAATCAACAAAAATGAACGAGTGGGTTGCACCCGTGTCAATGATAGCAATCAAAGGAATGTCATTAATAAAATAAGTACCTTTGATGGAACGCTCGTCACCCGTAGACTGGGCTCCTATCAATGTGAACACCCTTCCACTTGTCTGAGATTTCTTAGGCTTCTGACAGTGAGTGTTGATATGACCCTATTCTCCACAGTTATAACAGGTAGGTATAGTAGCCCTACAATTTGCCACCACATGACCTGGTCGTCCACACTTGAAGCACTTCTTCTCCTCATTCTGACAATCATTAGCACAATGACCCGTGCCACCACTTGTGAAACACTTGGTAGGATTATGAGCCTTTTCTCCCCCACTTGGTTTCTTTCCCACAACGGCTTTCTGTTTCCCTTTCTCAGCTGGACAACTATAAGGCGTACCCCCATACCTCTGCTTACCCTTCCGGTCACTCAAGGCTTTATAATGAGCAATCTGGGCCCTGTTATCATTATCAAAGATCCGGCTTCTGCTTACCAGTTCTGGATAATTCCTTATCTTCTGACAAGCAATGCCCTGTTTAATCTCGGGACGCATCCCGTTCTCAAACTTCAAGCATTTAGAAGTCATAGCCTCATCAGTATTGTAGTGAGCACAATACTGCACCAACTCCTCAAATCGAGCTGCATATTCAACAACAGTCATGCTACCTTGTTTCAGTTCCAGAAACTCAATCTCCCTTGCACTACGAATATCTTCCGGGAAATACTTTTCCAGAAACTCACCCTGAAACACTGCCCAAGTAACAAGAGTACCCGCAACTTCCAACCTCTGACGACTATTATTCCACCAGGCTTCAACCTCGCCTTCCAGCATATGAGTGCCAAACTGCACCTTCAGAGCCTCACTGCATCCCATGGTTCTGAAGATATTTTCAATAGCCTTCAGCCACTTCTGTGCCGCTTCAGGATCAAGAACACCACCCTCAAAAGTAGGCGGCTTATTACTCTGAAACCTCTCTAAGTTACGAAACTACGCCTCCCCAGCAATCTGATTGTTGTTCTGCACTGCCTGCATCATAGCTTACAACGCAGCAGCAAGAGCAGCATCATTCCTCCCTGCCATACTATTCAACAATCACCACACGGTTAGAAGAACACACAAATCTACTCCTATTCTAAGGACAGACTCCACTACAACATCTGGCCGGACGGACCGACCTGCTCTGATACCAATTGTAACACCCCAATTCCCAATATACAAAAAAAATATACAAATAATACCAAAATAATCAAAGTTCCCTTAACAATTGGGATGCCACACCAAGAAAAACATAACCTGAGTTTTTTTTCTATTTGCTTCATTATCTTTTTTTGTCTTTTCAAAATAACTTAAAGGCTTAATTGCAATTTTGGTCCCTCTATTTTCATTTTTTTTGAGTTTTGATCCCTCTATTTTAAAATCCGGAAGTTTTGTCCCTCTATTTTCAGTTTTTTTTGAGTTTTGGTCCCCCTATTTTAAAATTTGAAATTTTTGTCCCTCCATTTTCATTTATTTTGAGTTTTGGTCCCCTTATTTTCATTTTTTTAAACTTTTGGTCCCCATATTAGATTAGTTTCAAATTGAAAAGGGGGACTAAAAATCTAAACAAAACTTAAAATAGGGACCAAAACTAAACAAAAATGAAAATAGAGGGACCAAAATTCTGGATTTTAAAATAAGGGGACCAAAACTCAAAAAAACTAAAAATGGAGGGACAAAACTTCCGGATTTTAAAATAGAGGGATCAAAACTAAAAAAAAAATGAAAATAGAGGGACCAAAATTGCAATTAAGCCTAAGTTAAAACAGCGGAATGAAATATTTACACAAGCAAAGTCCACATAATATCGTGGTTCACCATGTTTTAAAGTAAGTAATATTACATAACAAAATAATCAAAAGAGCAACACAAAGATGAAATTCCCATTATCCCGTGTTACATATCAGAGCGACTCCTAAGACTCGATCAGGCAACACGCACTCCATGCGCTACTCAAGTACCTGAATTATCTGTACTTCCCAAGAAGCACAGACACAAGAAACAACAAAGGGTTGAGAACTACATTCAATAATTAGCGGTGTAAAATACATGCTAAGGAGTAGAAATCAAGCAATCGCACATAATAAGCACACATTCACGACACACTTGTCGCTTTCAGTTATAATCCAACAAAGACATAAACAATGCAATGTGACTCAAAGACATTGACGCGGTGCAAGTGGTGCCACCCACTATGGTTTATTCAATCAAACCCGATTCCCAATGGAATCCGGATAAATCACGTACACTCCCACTGAGCAATGATTTATCTCCTGGCACCACACACCCTGGTTCATTCAATCGAACCCGAATCCCAATGGAATCTGAATAAATCACATACACTCCCACTGAGCAATGATTTATCTCAATGCAACTCCGCATTGGAGTCCGGACAATACTAGGCACCCATCATGGATTCCCACCTAGCTGTCTCCACCAGACACATCATGAAATGCATGACACGGATGATGCACAAAAACATAAGTATAATAACAACTATACCTCTTCACGGTCCACTTGATCACACGTGAGATACATACTCACCGTAATACACCCCAGTATTACGACAATTGTTCAATCAAAACATCATAATACATACAATTAAGGATGATACCTCACGTGGGCCTAATTAGTTAATTGTCTAATTAGTCCACCTCAAATTCCATTTTTAATCATTCGTTACTACTATTAATATTAAGTTTTCTCACTAGTTCACCACTTGAAGCTTCTAGAATTTCAAAAGTTCTGTTTTACATAATTCACGTAATTCCGATTAATCCCCATAATCGACAAAAATCCATATTATAAACAATTTTTTTTTCTTTCAGTCCCAGGTCGCGCTAAGCGGGCCCCTCCCACGCTAAGCGCGCTACTCACTGCCTGGAAGAGGCGAGATTTCTTCAGACGCGCTATGCGCGCCTACCGCGCTAAGCGGGCACTACGTTATGCAGAAAAATACCCCTTTTTGACAGCAACTTCCAACCCACAATTTCACCCTCAAAACCATACCCAAACAGCCAATAGAGGTATATTATCATGGTTCTATCATGGGTTATCCAACAAACTTCATAAAACATGATTTCCAACATCACTACATAGTTTTTACACAAAACCCTAACATTCAAAGTTATGGAAATCCAACCCAATCCTCATAGCATGGTATTCTACTCATTGACACCATCATCTAAACCCATAATGATCAAGAATCCCACCCTAACCTCAAGTTCTTATGAAGATTGACGATTCCAAGCTTTTTCTTCCTTTTTCTCTTCTCTTTTCTCCTCCTTCTCTCTACTTCTTCTTTCTTTCTATTTTCTATCCTATTTTTATTCTCTCCCCTTTACTACTACTAATCTAATTTTACATAAAAATCTTATTTTTTTTAATAATAATAATAATATTAGTTATAATAATAATAATATTAATAATGATAATAATATTGGACATATTAATAATAGTAATAATAATAATAATATTAATACCAATAATATACCTCTTTCTACTACTACTAAATATGTCCCCACTTGATTCATTACTAATTTATTAGTATTCCGACACCTCTATTATCCCGTTCCGTTAAGGACACTACGCTTATAAGCTCAACTACACACCCCCTAAACAAGGCCAAACAAAAGAAATACCACACGACGATTAAATAAATTAAAATGGGGTGTTACAACTCTCCCCCACTTAAAATATTTTCGTCCTCGAAAATGTACCTGATGGAAACAATTATGGATACGACTCTCGCATCTTGCTTTCCAATTCCCAGGTCACACTTCCGCCAGCAGCTCCTCCCCAAGCTACTCTCACTAGAGGAATCTCTTTTCCTCTAAGTTGCTTCATCTTACGATCCTCGATTCTTATCGGCATCGTTTCCACAGTAAGATTATCTCGAATCTGCACTTCATCTCTCTGGATAACATGAGATGGATCCGGCACATACTTCCAAAGTTGCGACACGTGGAATACATCATGCAAGTTCAAAAGCTCCGACGGCAATTCCACTCTGTAAGCAACTGCACCCACTCTTTGCAATATCTGATACAGTCCAATGAATTTAGGATCCAACTTCTTTGATTTCAACGCACGTCCAACACCGGTCACCGTGTTGACTCTCAGGAATACATGGTCACCTTCGCTGAATTCCAAATCTTTCCTCCGATTATCATGATAACTTTTCTGTCTACTCTGAGATGCTTTCATCTTTTCATGTATCATCTGAATTGTCTCAGTAGTTTGTTGCACAATCTCTGGCCCAAGCACAATATTCTCACCAGTTTCATACCAACACAGAGGTGTCATACACCTCCTACCATACAAGGCTTCGAAAGGTGCCATCCCAATACTAGAATGGTGACTATTATTATACGTGAACTCAATCAATGACAAATGAGCATCCCACGCACCACCTTTCTCTAACACACAGGTTCTCAACAAATCCTCTAACGACTGAATAGTCCTCTCCGATTGACCATCGGTCTGTGGATGATAAGCCGAACTCAACTTCAGTTTGGAACCCAAAGTTTCCTGCAAACTTTTCCAGAATTCTGAAGTAAGCCTCGGATCTCTATCTGACACTATGCTCGACGGAACACCATGCAGCTTCACAATCAATCTGGTATAAATCTCCGCCAGCTTTGACAATGGAAAACTGATATTAATTGGTATAAAATGTGCGGATTTCGTAAGTCAATCAACCACTACCAAAATAGCATCAAAGCCTCTCGCCTTATTTGGAAAACCAGTAACAAAATCCATAGTAATACTATCCCACTTTCATTCTGGAATCTCCAACGGTTGCATCAACCCCGAAGGTTTCTGATGCTCCACTTTTGACTTCTGACATGTCAAACAAGCATAAATGAACAGAGCTACATCTTTCTTTATACCTGACCACCAAAATAACTTCTTCAAGTCTTGGTACATTTTAGTGACTCCCGGGTGAATACTCAAGCTACTCCGGTGACTCTCCTCTAAGATTGCTTTTCTCAATTCCACATTATCTGGCACGCAAATCCTGCCCCGAAATCTCAGTACACCACCCTTACCCCCCTTAAACTCACTATCAGGATCATCTCCTCCTGTAGGCATTAAGTTCACTAGCTTCACATCAAGCCTCTGATTGTCCTTAATTGCATCCAAAAAGTCATTATTCACTTTAAGCATACCCAATCTAACACTTTTCGGTGAAGTTTCATAAACCATACTCAAGTCTCTGAACTGTTCAATTAATTCCATTTTTTTATCATTAATACCGACATATGAATTGTCTTCCGACTTAGAGCATCCGCTACCACATTAGCTTTCCCCGGATGGTAACTCAAATTAAAATCACAGTCCTTCAAGAACTCTAACCATCTTCTCTGCCTCATATTCAATTCCTTCTAATCAAACAAATACTTCAGACTCTTGTGATCACTGAATACTTCAAATCTCGATCCATACAAGTAATGCCTCCAAATTTTCAATACAAAAACTACCGTAGCTAATTCAAGATCATGAGTAGATTAATTCCTCTCATGCACCCTCAATTACCGTGAAGCATATGCCACCACCTTGCCATCTTGCATTAACACTCCGCCTAATCCCGTCTTAGACGCATCACAATACACTACAAAAGGTTCATTTGGATTTGGTAGAATCAATACTGGTGCTGTAGTCAATTTCTTTTTCAATTCTTCGAAACTTTCCTCACACGCCGTATCCCAAACAAAAGCTTGACTCTTTCTAGTTAACTGAGTCAACGGTAACGCCAAATTAGAAAATGCTTCGATAAATCTTCGGTAATTACCTGCCAAACCCATAATCAACAAAAATCCATATTATAAACAATATTTTTTTTCTTTCAATCCCAGGTCGCGCTAAGCGGGCCCCTCCCACGCTAAACGCGCTACTCACTGCCTGGAAGAGGCGAGATTTCTTCAGACGCGCTAAGCGCGCCTACCGCGCTAAGCGGGCACTGCGTTATGCAGAAAATACCCCTTTTTAACAGCAACTTCCAACCCACAATTTCACCCTCAAAACCATACCCAAACAGCCAACAGAGGTATATTATCATGGTTCTATCATGGGTTATCCAACAAACTTCATAAAACATGATTTCCAACATCACTACATAGTTTTTACACAAAACCCTAACATTCAAAGTTATGGAAATCCAACCCAATCCTCATAGCATGATATTCTACTCATTGACACCATCATCTAAACCCATAATGATCAAGAATCCCACCCCTACCTCAAGTTCTTGTGAAGATTGACGATTCCAAGCTTTTTCTTCCTTTTTCTCTTCTCTTTTCTCCTCCTTCTCTCTACTTCTTCTTTCTTTCTATTTTCTATCCTATTTTTTTCTCTCCCCTTTACTACTACTACTCTAATTTTACATAAAAATATGATTTTCTTTAATAATAATAATAATAATATTAGTAGTAATAATAATAATATTAATAATGATAATAATATTGGACATATTAATAATAGTAATAATAATAATAATATTAATACCAATAATATACCTCCTTCTACTACTACTAAATATGTCCCCACATGATTCATTACTTCTTTAGTAGTATTCTAACACCTCTATTATCCCGTTCCGTTAAGGACACTACGCTTACAAGCTCAACTACACACCCCTTAAACAAGGCCAAACAAAAGAAATACCACACGACGATTAAATAAATTAAAATGGGGTGTTACATCTGACGTTAAATGTGCATTTTCTATTAGATGTACTGTCAGCACAATCATTCATAGATAAGTCAGCTGTACTGAGCTTTACATCTACTATCTATCTATTATAATATATTAAATCAGAAGCGCGCACTCTAATACAAACAACTCAACATCATTTGTGCCACATCACCCATATTCCTATGTGGCATCTTCTAAAATCCATCTTCACTTCTTAAAATGAAAAATCACATAGTATTAGAGGTCACAAGTTCGAATCCTGGCAAATGCAAAAAATATATTAACTTAATAATTTCTTATATACTTTGATCAATATTATTTTCATAACAATTATAGATCATTATTTCTAATTTTCTCTCAATTATGTTTTAATTATTGAAATTATAGAAAAAAATTTGATATATATGTTTCTTCATATTTCACATATAAGATAGAGAGTTTTCAAAATTTGATTTATAGTTTGCTCAATTATTTTTACGGTGTTCATAAGGAGTATAATAAAAAATAGAGATAATAATGCTGAAAATAAAAACTCTCATTTTTCAACTACTATAAAAAATAAAATCACTTACAAATATTACAATATCATTCATAATAAATTAAAATAATTCTTTTTTATAAAATAAAACACAAAACATATTAACCTATTAAATACTTGAAAACTTTGATATATATTATTTTCATAAAATTTATAAAACATCTATTATAATATGTTAAATCAAAAAGAGATGAGTACATATCATCAACAACTTAAAATTTAATATTTAAAAAAGAGATAAGTACCAACCAAAATGAAATAAGTACCAACCAAAATGAAATAAGATTGAAAAAAAAACAAGAGATGTCTTTTTGAATTATTTAATTTAATAAAATCTTTTTTCCAAAAAATAATTTATGACGAATTTATAATAGAGAATACGATATCAATTAATTAAAAATAAAAACTACATTTTACTTGAAATAAAAAAATATATGAATTAAAAATATAAAATTATCAATCATATGTGTTATAAAAATAATTTTATATATGAATAAACTTAAATAAAAACAAAATGTTCTGTTATAATATATTAAATTAAAGCACACACTCTAATACAAACCACTCAACATCATTTGTGCCACATCATCCATATTCGTATGTGGTATCTTCTTAAATTCATCTTCACTTCTTAAAATGCAAAATCACATTGTATTAGAGGTCACAAGTTCGAATCTTGACAAATGTAAAAAATATATTAACTTAATAATTTCTTATATACTTTAATCAATATTATTTTCATAACAATTATAGAACATTAATTCTATTTTTCTTTCAATTATGTTTGAATTTTTGAAATTATAGAAAAAAATTTGATATATATTTTTCTTGATATTTCACATATAAGATATAGAGTTTGCGAAATTTGATTTATAGTTTGCCCAATTTTTTACGGTGTTCTATATAAAAAATCGAGGCTATAATGCCAAAAATAAGAACTCTCATTTTTCTACTTTTATAAACAATATAATCACTTAAAAATATTACAATATCATTAATAACAAATTAAAATAATTAAAAAAAAATAACATGCAAAACATATTAACCTATTAATACTTGCAAACTTTGATTTGTATTATTTTCATAAAAATTTATAAAACATATATCTATTATTATATATTAAATCAAAAAGAGATAAGTACATATCAACAGCTTAAAATTTAATATTTAAAAAAGAGATAAATACCAACCAAAAATACATAAAATTGAAAATAAATAAAAAATAGATGTCTTTTTTAATTATTTAATTTAATAAAATTAAATTTTAGATATCATTTCACTTATAATCATATAATTATTTTATTTCAAGTAAAATGTAGAATTTATTTTTAATTAATTAATATTGTATTATCTATTACAAATTCATAATAAATAATTAAAAATATAAAATTATCCATCATATTTATTATAAATATAATTTTATATGTGAATAAAATTCAATAGAAAAACAAAACAAAAAAATTAATTAAAATCCGCGCATCGCGCGGGTCTTAATCTAGTTTATACTAATTTCTTAAGCCTAGTATAATTGCTGCTAATGTTAGGAGAATTGTCATGGTGTTAATAGTATAATGAATCATTCGGAAAATTGATGCGCATCGACATATCTTTATAATCACGATGTCAAAGCTAAGTTATTATGAGCAGTAGAATCAATCAATAATAATTCAGCTATAATTCTGATTATGATTTTGGTTAACTCATATGTTGTAAAACCGTGCAGCTCTTGATTGCATTATTGTTCTAAGCCAACTACGATTGTGCGAATGTTGGAGGTAAACAGGAACACCTACATCAGTGGAATTGAATCCATCAGTGGAATTGAATCCATCAGTAATGGACCAAATTGTCCTCCAAAGAAACCGTTTTCATTACTGCTAGGTTTCTACAAGGTGGTAAGCTGGAAGTGGTGGGCTAAGTTGATTCAAAGGCCTTATCAGCAGGGTTATCAAAGATCCCTAAGATTGGTCAAGGCTGCAACCATCCATTTTTGGTATGAGCGGAGTGATCCTGCGAAGTATGCATACTTGAGCAGATTTGCAAGAAGATTCCTCAGTTCTCATACTGAGTCATTTGTATGTACTATAATGGGAAGTCACCTCATGGAGGTTCTGGAAGTGTTGGCTCACTCATGTCAATAAAAGGGGTTATGCAACTTGATTGTCGGTTACATAGCTTTTGTCCAGATAAGTTCCCCGTCTTTGTTTCCAGTTGGTTCTAACTCTTTGCGTTTACTTTAAGAACTTGACATTAAGAACTAAACTCATGTTGTGTCCATTACTGTATAGTGGCCGTGTCTGATTAACTTTTGTGTCAGCTATTGAACAGGTAAATCATTTGTTGTGATTCATTTCATCATTGTACCTGTGGCCGACCAAGATTGATTTAGGTTAAACATCTATTCTGAGCGAAGAACGCCTGTTATATGTCACTTCGTGAAGCTTCACTTCCGTTTTATGACTATTCTTGTCCACAAACTCAAAAAATTGTTAAGTCCATCATTGCTAATGCTGCTGCAAAAGATCCTCGTATAGCTGCTTCACTTTCGAGACTTCATTTCCATAATTGTTTTGTCAAGGGTTGTGGTGATTCGATTATGTTAGATAACAGTGGAAGCATTATCATAAGAAGGGGTCGAATCCTAACCGTAATTCGATAAAATTGGATACCGACTTGCTCATTACAAATCGAAAAGAGAAGTTATTATTTTTACTTCTAGCTAATTATCCTTACATATGTGTTATTTTGGTTGAATTCCGCTTGCGTATGTATTACGTGAACCTTTGGCGTTTCCGTTGTATGACAGCAAATCATTATCAAACTGAGAAATCTATTTTATTGAATAGTCAGAAAGAAAACATGTCTACATACTTCATCCTTTCTTGAACGTGAACCAATGATAACTCCTTTAGTTTCACGCATACGGTTGATTTGGTTAAGTGCTGGTTGAAGAATGTTGAACAGAACCCAAGCTATGGCTGGAGTTATAGCTATTTGTTGTGCTGCAAATGCAGGCTTATAGGCTCTGAGGGTTGAGAATATTGTTCTTGCTCCTGAGAATATTACAGGCTTACATGATCGATGTACTAAACAAGCATGGTAAACCATAAAGATGAGAAATATCTAAGTTGTCAGTCACAAAGCTTAAAAGAAACATGCCGCCCATAAGAAAGTGAAACATTTCAAAACTATCCCATGAGTATTGAAATAAGTCGTCGGAACTATTCTTAGAAATAGAGATTTCTCGAGCGAGACTGTCGGTAAAACTAAGAGTCTGGTCAAATATAAGTGTATGATTTAAATTTATTATTATTATTATTATTGTCGAATAAGGCGAGTTAATTTATATGCCGTTTGTAAACTATTTTTGAATTTACATCAGAAAAATGGGTGTCGCTCCTTTCCCCTGCGAGGGCAAGAGGCACCTGCTCTTTTATAAGCTTTTAAAATTATGCAAGGTAGTTGTCGAAACAAAGACCGAACAGAGACTTACCCTCGAATAAAAGTGAGAACCAAGAACGACAAAGATCTCCAGAAAGGGAAAATCTGCCAAGTAAAAATAAACCTCTGGTCGGGTCAAGTTAAATAAAATCTCTGACCTTAAGCAATCAACCATGTAAACATTAGACCTTTGGCCGAGTCAAGTTAAATAAAACCTATGACCTTAAGCAATCAGCCATGTAAACATTAAACCTGTGGCCGGGTCAAGTTCAATAAAACCTCTGAGCTATGAAGTCGGCTATGTAAACATTAAACATGTGGCTGGGTCAAGTTCAACAAAACCTCTGACCTATGAAATCGGCTATGTAAACATTAAACTATGGCTGGGTCAAGTTCAATAAAACCTCTGACCTATGTAATCGGCTATGTAAACATTAAACCTCTGACCGGGTCAAGTTCAATAAAATCTATGACCTTTAAAATCGGCTATGTAAACATAAAACATCTAGCTAGATCATGCAAAATAAAAGCCTCTAACCTCCATTTGACATCAACCCTCATGGGGCTCTGAATGTCTGTCATGCAAATAAAAGCCTCTGACCTTCATTTGGCGACAACTCCTGTGGAACTCTGAACGTCAGTAAAGTAAATTGAAACCCCATACCTTAAACTAAAGACTAAGTATAAATATATCTCTGGCATCTTAGCTAAGTTAGCATACCTCCGATCCAGTTAAGTTAACATACTTATGGCCTTAAGAGGTTTGGTTAATTTATCACTGGCCAAATATCTGATATGATCTACTTGGAGTTAGCCGATATATGTTTAAAAAAATGAAACCCATCAGTCAGTAATGCTCGACTCGTTGGGGGTTTTAAACCTATATGATACAAATTTCAACTAAAATATAATCCGACTCTCTCAGATCCAGCCACTCTATCTATAACAAATTGGTTGTTATCAAAGAGATAAAACACATTAGGGCTACATAAAATATCCAAAGGGCCAACACAGTCACGACTAAAATAATCTCATAAGAGCTTGAATATTATTTTCAAAGGATCAGGATAGTGTCCAAACATTACATTCGTAAAGGACGACTAAACGGTTATGAACCAATGTTCCAATGAGAACGATCTCTGATTTTAATCACACCAAAGCTTATCGAGCATTAGAACCCAACTCACCTGGGTCATAAAGCAAGATATACTTGGAATTTTCTAAATCATCTGAATTTTTTAGGATTTGGTTACTACTAATATTTGAAAACACATATAGCAATTACAATTGTGAAAAAGCCTTGGTCGAGATCCCACTGGGGCTCTCCGAATTCTCCATGTCTAGAACCTTACGAGTTCTACGACGACGATACGTCGAGATCCCACTGGGGCTCTCTGGCTTCTCTATGTTTGGAGCCTATCGAGTTCGACAAACGACAAAGGGTCAAGATGCCACTAGGGACCTCCGACTTCTCCATGTCTGGAACCTATCGAGTTCTACGATGATAAAGGACCGGGACTCTCCCAGGGTCCCCCGACTTCTATATGTTTAAAACATACCATGTTATACTATTCCAATGGGTTTGGATCCCACTGGGACTCTCTGACTTCTCTAGGTCTAGAACTTACCAAGTTCTACAATAACCTGAGGTCAAACCTACTCGGATTCTCTAACTTCTCTATATTACAAACCTACTAGAACTCTCTGATTTCTTCGTTAAAATTGAATTGATTTTCATGACTTCGTTGAAAACCTAAAACCTCCCGTTATATGCCAGAATCAAGCCCACAGAAACTGGTCAATCATCGAAACCAAAGATTTAAGGAAGGTTGACATGATCTGGGATAGAATCAAAACACTTTACCCTTACAGGCCTCACACCCTTACATGCCTCGTGCTTTGGGGGCTTATGTACATCCCGAATTTTTTTAGAACCCAAATAAGGACGGTCTGGTACATCGACAATCAATGAACCGTCATAGTCTGTGTATAATTTGGGTTATTCCTCGAATTACGAAAAGCTGAATAAATTAATGTCTATTACAAATGGTCGGCCAAATTGTCATGAAATTGTTACAGATACTTATTAAGTCCGTTACAAATGGTTAAATAGAAGGTAACGTTTATTATGGCTATAAATCCTCTTAATCATGACTATTCAAGAGGAGGGAAATGTTGGCAATATAAATAGGTCTTGAGACCAACAATGAAAGGGGATCGACATGATGAATAACACAAAAAGGAGTGAACATACGAGAATCCTTGGACCACCAACAATGGTGGCCACTGATCCCTCCTAACATACCTCATGCCATGTAGGACGATTGTGACCTCACCTGACGAGCTTCAAGGAGGTTTCTCCAAATAATGTTTTAGCAAGAACTCTTTCATATTGGGTACTAGATATTTTTCTTTTTTTCCTATTATCATCATTTTTTTAAAATGTCGTGTTTTTGACATTTTTTTTCTTTTTTATTTGACCATTTTCTCTAGTACCCCCAACCCAAAACTTAAATGTTGCTAACTTTAAAGATCAACCTCAAACTTAGTGATTAGCATATACCTGGAAATTGAATCCATCTATCTAACTCCGAAGAGGGTGAAAAGATTTTATATTTCAAGTCAAAGGCTTATAATTGGCTAAGTGGCTGAAGGAAAGGTTAAGGCTTAAATCGGTTGACAAGGGATATCAATTTTTCTTGCAAGGGTGGTTTACAAGGTCGTAGTGTTTTCATAAACAACTGCCTATGTGTGCGTTTATCAGATCAACTAATTAAAATAGATGAAATACAAATTCTAGATATTAAAAATGTATGGATACACTAAAAAAAGAAATAAGTAAACACCAAAAATATTTGAGCTCAAACATCACTTGCTTAAATATTTGATGGTTGAGTACAAGTAGTGGTGTCCCTTTTCTTCATCATTCATCACTCAGTTCAGGTACTTCAATCTCGATCACATTATTCACTCTTTGTTTTGTGTGGGTGCTTTTCTATTCAATGGTAAGGCAGTAACTCAATTGAAAAAGAAATAGACACAAACAAATTCATTAATTAGGGAGAAAGAAAGAATACAAAATTTGGGTAAGAGCAATTTTTAGTAGTTCCCCCTCTGAAGCAGATTGGTACATATGGGACACATAATGAAATAAATAAATAAAATTACAACTAAACTAATGAATGATAAATTACCATCTCGGCGGAAGAAGTCATAAAGTCGAGTAATCTGCTCCTGGTATTACTGATCTTCCCTAGCCCAGGTGGTCCTCATCTCTGCTCGGCAGTTGGCCAAAACTTGATCCTACTAGGAAAACTAGGATTCCATGGTTGCTGAAGTAGAAGACATCCCTTAGATTTTAGACAAGTACATAATCTCCGTGATCATCATAAAAGATTTGGTACCTATCTCTAAACCTCGGGGGTCAATGTACAAATTGGGGAAATCATCGATTGCCTAAGTAGTCATGCCCAAGGAAAACTCTTCCCACTGCGTTCTCTAATCTAGTGCTTGTTGCTGATGATGGACCTCCTCGGGAGGTTGTTGTACTTCAGGAGAGTAGACATCATCCTCGATCAGCTCCTCTTGGTCTCTTACCAAATGGTGTATGGATATGGTCTTGTGAATGGAGTTTATGGAAGTTGGTAGCATCGGACTAATGATCACATCCTCAGTATGACGAGGAAATCCAGCTAACCTGCACAAGTCATTAATAACAAAAAAAAATTCCCCTGAGTTCTTTAAGGGGCATTAGCCATAAATTTAATGTTATTTACTATCAACAAGCCTATATCTATCGGATCCTGGTTCAAAATTGCCATGAGAGCATGTTACCACTTCATAGTAAGCTTTGATTGGGTGGAGACAGACTCTAAAGTTTGGACTAAAAAGGACGCCCATGCCTTTGGTATAGGTTGCATCTTTCTAGTCTTAAGCTTGATGTGTTTACCCTAAGCTATCATCCACTCAGCCCCAAGGTTACAGAACTCCTCAAGCATCAAGTGACTCATCTTATCAAACAAATGAACGCCCCTCCTATTTTGTATATTTTATCTTGGAGGAACGTTAGGATGAAGAAAATGGTTAATAGCTATAGGTGAGTAATCAATAAATTTACCTCGAACATAAGATGTGTAGTCTTTAAAGTCGTGGTTGCTAGAATTTGCGTAGAACTCAAACCCGATGCACTAATTAGTCTCCTTGATCAAAGCATTCAAGTATGTCCAGTCTCTTGTATCTAGCATGGGTGTTAGCTCCTAGTACCCATTGAGATTTTCTATATCAAAAGCCCTTTCTTTTATCACCGAATACTCTTTTATTTTTTTAAAAAAAGTATGCACTAGCTTGAGATGTAAACAAATAAGTTAGGTACTATGGAGAATTTTGCAAGGAATAGAAGTAGATGATGTTGATGGGTTGGAGGTTTGGATTCTCTTGGGTGCCCTTTTTTGCAAAAAAAAGTGAAAGAATACAGGAGGATACAACAAATTTGAGCAAGGTTAGTGAGAAAGAGGATAGAAAGTGATTTGGAATGAAGAGAAAAAATGGACAAAAAACCCTTTTTAAACAGGTTGATCCACCTAACCCGCCCGTTTTAAGATCCAACATAACCACGTTGCCCAACGGTAGGGCCAATGGTCAAATCCAATGGTCCTACTAACGATCATCTCCCATAACATCCATAATATGTCCGCGTTAGGCAGTAACGTGCCTTCATTAGAGATCTAATGCGTGAGCGTTGAGATCCAATGCGCAAGAGCTACTTTCCTCCGAGCTACTTTCTAAATGAAAACTCAAATAAAATTCCAACATACTTTAAAACTCAAATCAACCTCAAAATTAAAATTTACTAAAATAAAATTAACTGACCATAAAATAAAATATGTTACCAAACTGTGGGTTTCCTGCCACACAAGGCTTTTTTAAGGTCATTAGCTTGACTCCATAGCCTAAGGCTCTGTGTAACGCCTCATTTTGTCTTATTTATTTAATCGAGTCGATTTAATTATTTTCATTTTTATAGTATTTTATTCTTGACTTTTATTTGGCAATATATTATTTTTCATCGTTATTATGTTTTATCGCGTTTTGAGAGTGTTTGCGAGATATTTGAGCTGAGGGGTAAAATAGTCTTTTAGGGGTTTAGATATTTTTATATAAATATAGATTAGAGAGAAATAGAAAGAAAAGAAAAAGAAGAGAAAGAAAAGGATAAAAAAGAAAGAGAGAAGAGGAGAAAGAGGAAAAATAGAGGAAAACTCCGTTTCAAGCGCGATTAATCGGGTAAGGGTGAGAAGTTTCAATTATATCTTGCTTGTGTATGTATATGTGTTGTTTGTGGTAATTGTTTTGGTTGTTTTACAACTTTTTCTCATTTGATAAATTGATGAACAATTGATGAAAATCGATGTTTTCACAGTCAGAATTCGATATAAATTGCGTTGTATGATCATACTGTGTTTATGAACAATCGTTGATACTTGTTTTACCATTGGAATTGATTTGGGATGAAAAATGGGATTTTTGAGGGTTTTGGAACCATATAACCCGCGGCAGAAAATTTTGCTTCTGGTGCAAAGCGTCGGGCGACGCTTTGGGCGTCGGACGATTCGTTGCTTCGCAGGACGATGCCCAAGAGGCGCAGCTTGTCACGCTGCTGAATCTTTTAAGTTTTGGTTGGGATTTTACGCCGCTACTTCGCCGGGCGACGCAGAGGCGAAGGGAGCACCGCCGGGCGAAAATATGTACCACCAGACGCTCCTGGGGAATTTCAATAAATTTGTTCTCTTTGAAAATTCCTAACTTTTGATCCGTAACTCGGATCGAGGCGTTCTTGGTACCGTTAGAAAGCTAATAAAATGTTCTTTCTTATTAAAATGGTTTTGGGATTGTTGGCCGATTTAATTATGTCAGGAATTTGGAAATGTGTCTTTTTGCCGACTTTTACCATCTTAATTGTGTGTATTTGATGTGTTATCATGCAATATGCTTTTGATATATATCGTATGACTTGTGTGCTGTTATATGATGTTGATGCATGTGATAATGATGTTGTTGTGTGGTAAAATACATTGTTTGATTGAATATCAATGTATGTTGTTATGATGTTTTGTGGGATTGTTGTGGTTTATATGATGTTGACGCATATGATAAGTTGTTGTAATTGTTGTGGTTGATGGTGAGTAATTCTTGATGTGAATTGATATGAGTGTATATTCTAAAATACTAATTGTTGTGGTTTGTGGATTATGATGAAATGCATTGTGTTGTGTTGGATTGTATATGCATGATTATGGATGTGTATATGTGTGCATTTGAATGTCATGAGTCATTGTATGCCAAGCATCATGATATGCATTCTTGTGATGTCGTGTGCCCTAGTGGGTGTGAGCGACGAAACGGTTCCAGAGGGAATCCGCTATAACATCGTGAGCCTTATACAAAGAGGACCTAAAGCGATCGGATCGTGAGCCTTATATCGAGAGGACCTAAAGCGATCCATAAACGTCGTGAGCCTTATACCAAGAGGACCTAAAGCGACGGGAAACATCGTTTTCCCGATGGGGAGTTACACTAAGTAACAAGCGATGATTCCAATAGTTCCTGAGTGGACTAATGATGAGAATGATGGATGGATGGTACCGCATTGCATTTGCATAGAGTCGTTGTGTTGGTCTCTTTGCATTTGCATAAATCATGAATGGATTGATTATGTGTGGAAAATCATGAATGGATTGATTATGTGTGGAAAATCGTGAATTGATTGAGTATGTGTTGAGATTTATGTTTGAATTGGTGAATTGATGTGCATATGTGATAAATGCATTGGTTGTGGATAATATGTTTTATCCATAGACATATGCTATGTGATGTGGTGGGGTGTTCCATATGTTATGACTTTGGTGTGCCTTATGTGTGAATATGTTATTATGTTGGTATAATTGATATATGCTATGTGTTTGGATTATTAGAAATATGTTATATATCTGTGGCATGCAATATATATTAGTATGTGATGCTTGTGGTGAGAATAACTATGCATGTGAATTTTTATGTGTTGCATATTATTATGCAATCTTGATTTAGTTTTTATTTCTCACCCTTCTGCTGTGGTTTGTTGCTCTATGAGGAAATTGTAGATTTGTATCTTGGAGGCTTTTGTGAAGATTAGTCTTCCGTCCTTTGTCGGTCTGTCTGCTCTAATACGTAACACGGGAGTCGGGGAACGCTTTTGTTATATGTATACATTTGTTGGATATATTTTGTACTAACTTTGTATGACTATCTTGATGTTATAAAACGATTTATTTGTAAAACAAGTCAGTTATGGATCTTTCCGCTTTATCCCATAATTGAACTTTCCTTTTGTATGGAAAAAGATTCCCTTTTATGTTTATTCCATTTTGTGTTATGTATCAAATTTATGAGCAGGGATTGTGTTCGCTTTCTTTAAATGTGGCATCCTTGTTTCTGTCGAAAAAATAAATTTTTATTTACTCTGATTTAATTATGTATTATTTATTCGCGATGGGAATTGGGGTGTTACAATAGTGGTATCAGACAATAGTCGTGTGACAGTTGAATACTGTCGACGTCGTTTGTCCCTTAGTATGTGATATATGTGTGAAACACTGTCAGTACTTTCTGGTTTTTCTAATACTTTGTCTTCAGGTGTGAGAGTGAGATAAGTGGGGGAGAAGCTGATGCTTCTCCAAGTTGCTTCAGTTGTGGAGTGTTGGCTCAGTGTGCCGTTGGTTGCAAGATTGTAAGTGTTGTTTGGACAGTACTGTTCTCGGTGAATGTGAAGGTAAGGTTTATGTCAACTAAGGATTTGTACCTTCGGTAGTTTTGTGCACAAGATGCAAGGAAAGCTATTATAGTTTGGTAAAGACGGTTTATGCCCCATCATGATTGTCGGCTGTCTATTGACAAATTGAGGAATTGATCACCCTTAATCTCTTGTTGATAGTAGACGGGAATCATGTTGGATGGAATAGACGTGTCTTTCAGGCTTTGATAGTGTGTGAAATGAATTGTTTGGAATTGAGGAAATGATTACGGATTGTTTGTTGAGTCGATGAAGATTCTAATATCGGAAGATGAGGCAGATTAGAGGTTTTGGTATGTTGGTCCAGTTGGGAAGTCATTGAGAGAGAACGATTGGGCATCGTTAATGGTTGTTCTCAGAGAGTAGAGTGTGAACTCAAATTTGACGAAGGGGAAGATTTGAGGTTTGGATCTGCTAAGTAAGTAGAGGAACTTTTAGGAAGTGAAACTAAGATGTTTGTTATGTTTGTGATGACCATTTTCTAGAATTTGGCAGAAAGGCCACAGTGATGGGCTGTCAGTGGTGCGTGATTTTCGGATGTATTTCTGGATGGAATATTGGATGTTAGCATTAGAAGTACTCGGATTGATAGAGCAGTTGAAAGATTTACTGGGAAGGAGAATTGTGAGGCCAAGTGTGTCGTCTTGGAGGGCTCCAGTATTGTTAGTAACAAAAAGGATGGATGATCGAACGGAATAATAAGCATGATGTGTATGATGGTATTGAGACTATGGAAAGCGAAACTTAGAGTTTTGGTGAGGTTTGGAGTCTTTGGAGTTTTAGAGCATTAATGGAAATCTTGAGAAAACCCTTATGTGTGGACGTAATATTGGTATTAAGAGTTCCTTTGGGATGTTTGTTGCTAAATGTTGGGATTTATAGAATTTGGATTATTAAGAGAAGAAATTGTGTATGGATTACTAACAGTTGAATAAGGTAACGATTGAGGACAAGTGTCCACTTTCAAGAATAAATGACTAGAATGGTTTGGTTGAGTTTGAGTGAAATTATAATTGTTTGGAACATTTGTTAAGAGTGGTGAATTTGTGTGAGTTGAGGCTTTGATTGATTTCATGTGACTGGTTATGTTTGTTGTCATCGGAATAGGCTGTTATTTACTAGGTTAAGATTGTATGTGAGTAGCTAGTTACCCAGTGAAATTTTTTGCAGAAGCTTCAAGAATTTATATCTTTTGGAATTTGGTTGGGCATTACAACGTACAGTGATGTTATTTGGTGTTAGTCATGCGTCTGAAATGTTGGTGGAGTATATTAATCGTATCTTCCATATGTATTTGGATAAGTTCGTAGTGGTTTTGATGGAGGGTATTCGGATCTGTTATAAACTCAGAGGAAGAACAGGTAGAGTGTTTAAGAATGGAATTATAAGTGTTGAAAAGAGACGGAGTTTTATGCTAAGTTATTCGAGTGAGAATTTGGGTTGAAAAAGGTTATTTTTCTTGGATGTGTTATTTCAGATGAGAGTATGGTTAATGGATCCATCGGAAATAAATGCAGTTATACATTGAGAGGCTCCGAAGTTGGTTAAGGAGATTAGAAACTTTTGGGCTTAGTTGGTTGTTACTGCCGACTAGGGGAGACTTTGTTAAGTTCGTACTTCTGTTATCACAGTGGACTTGCAAAGGGTGAGTCGTTTGTTTGGGATGTTTGTTGTAAGGAAAGTTCAGAGGGCTAAAGTAGAAGTTGTCTATGGCTCCAGTTTTGATTCTGTGTGATCCTAATAAACCAGTTGTGAGGTATTGGGATGTGTCTTTGATGAGTTTAGTCTGTGTGTTAATGCAAGAGGGTAAAGTCGTGGCTTATGCTTTACGATAATTGAGGATTCATAAAAAGGATCTATACTATTTCGGATTTGGAATTGGTTGCGGTTGTATTGTGTTGGAATATTTGGAGGTATTATCTTTATGGTTCTAGGTTTGAAGTGTTTAGTAATCACAAGAATATTGAGTACTTGTATGGTCTGAAGGGATAGAGTATGAGACAGCGAGGATGGTTGGAAACAGGGATGCTCTTTTGTATTGAGTACTTGCTCGGTAAACAAACAGGGATGCTCTTTTATACAGCGTCAGATGGATCTTGGATGGATTCAAGACTACCATGATAGGAATCCCTATCAGATCAACATGATCCAAATCTTTGACATTCACTTAATGAATACCAGCCTGGTGGAGTTACATGCTAAACAGGTCCGACTCGGGTTCCTGGTATCACATGATTATCAGAGCTGTAAGGCGGGTTGTGAAAATGATCAAGGTTGTGCCCTTGTCCAGGAAACACTTCAGCACTTGTTGAATCACTGGTGGCTCCCAATCTATATGGATGAAGACACCCAGCAAATTAGTATTACCAACGGGAACCCCACTCGGCATCAAAGTCAGGATGTCCGATCTGTGGAAAATGACCTAGTGAGGTTACATTGTATTCAAAGCGGGCGTGGCCAGGTGCCACCACACAACTATGAACATTGTAAAGCCTGTTCGGAAAGTAACCAAGGATGTTACCTTGTGCGAGCAGCTCTTCAGGGTCAGGTGGATCGTAGAGAGATTCGCCCATATCCGGGTTCCAGACCAATCAACTGGGCGCCGGACTACCTCGCTGATCAAATTGAGGATGTTATTGTAATCTCTGATCATCAGAGGGCTAGGGATGTTGGTACCATCATCCCTCTACTTGACGAATCGAGAGTTACCAACCAGGAACGGATCGAAATTGCTTACGATGGTCAGAAAAATCAGAAGGCTCCAATAGTCATCTATCTACCGGGACCATTACCGTATGAATCAACTAAGGCCATCCCTTACAAATACGGTGCAACAATAATTGAGAACAGAAAGAAAATTCCGTTACCCTCTGTCGTGAATATTTCAGACATCAGTCGAGTAACACGGAGTGGTAGAATCTTCAAACAGAGGAGTTGGAGAACCCAACAGAGAAAAGGAACCTCATACAGAAATTCCCAATCCATCAGCCGGTCAATCCAATAATCCCGACCTTTTGAAAAACGATGATGAGATGCTGAAGCTCATCCAAAGGAGTGAATACAACATTGTCGATCAACTGTTACAAACTCCTTCAAAGATCTCGGTATTACCACTTTTGCTTAGTTCATAAGCGCACAGGGAGGCTCTACAGAAAGTCTTAGAGCAGGCCTTTGTGGAACAGAATGTAACAATCAGACAGTTCGATAGCATTGTCTCTAACATCATTTCCTGCAATAACTTAGGATTCAGTGATGTGGAGTTACCTGAAGAGGGTCGCCGTTATAACATGGCACTCAATATCACAGACAGCTGCCAGGGCAATGCTTTAGCCAACGTGATGATAGACACATGGTCAGCCTTGAATGTTATGCCGAAATCCACTTTGATGCAATTATCATTCAAAGGACCTCCGATGAAAGCCAGCGAGGTCGTCGTCAAAGCATTTGACGGAGCCAGAAAAGCAGTTATCGGCGAAGTCGACCTTCCCATAACTATTGGTCCTCACACTTTCCACGTCACTTTCTAGGTCATGGACATCTGGGAAACGTACAGTTGTTTATTAGGAAGACCTTGGATACATCAGGCTGGGGCGGTCACCTCGAACCTCCACCAAAAGTTAAAGTTCATCCAGAACAACCAGCTCGTCACGATCTGTGGAGAACAAGCCTTGCTCGTGAGTAACTTATCATCATCTACTGGTGTAGAACCCGAGGAGGTTATTGGAACTCAGTTCCAAGCACTGTCGGTGAGCAAGGACAATCAATCCGAAGAGGGAACTTCCATTTCCTCATACAAGGATGCTATCAAAGCAGTCGAGGGTGCCAATACAAAAGGATGGGGACAGCTTGTCATTCCTACAGACAATAAAACAAAGAAGGGTCTTGGTTTTTCTGCAACTTGTACCCAGACAGCTACTACCAGCAATGAAAGTCTTCACCTCATTCAGGACTTCTTCCACAGTGGAGGTTTCCTTCACCCAGTGCCTCAAGAAGTGCATACCATCAATAAAGACAATTCTTCCGATATGGAGGAAGAATAGGAATCCTATCTCAATGAGGACGGTTATATGTCTCAGGACGAAACGCAGATTCCCTTTTGCTTTCCTACACAGAGTCCGAGGTTTATACCCAGGTCAGACGTCGAAATGATATATGGAGATTGTGATCCGAAAGGATGCCGGGCTCCACCAAACTCATTAGAGGAGGACACTCTAATGAAAGACAACTTTGACCATGACTATTATGGTCCAATGGATGACCTGCCTATCTGGCAGCCGTATCCCGGAGACTTGGGGCAACGAAATCAGCTGAACAATGAAAATCAGCTGAGCATCATTGAACAGAATACCTGTGTCCCCGCCATACCACGGGATCAACACCCAGGTTATCCTGAGAATACCCAGCATGACGATGAATTCGCAACATTTGCAGGACTAGAATTCATCAACTATGCTTTTCCCGAGGTCAACGTCATCGAGAGAGATGACTCCTCCAGTTCTGAAGAAGTGTGGGACACCCTGGGACAACCAAGTGGAAAATTCGACTTCATGGTCAAATACACCGCTCCTGAAAGCATTCGTATCAGGCTCGAAGACATCCAGCCAACTGGATGGGGAGATACAGCTAGGAGCACAAATACTATGCAAAATACAACTGAGGAATCCTCCTACGACAACTCTGCCTGGGAGACAGATTCTAACGATCCTGCTCCACTAGAAATCAGCGTTATTTCTGGAGACAAATCGAGAAAGGTGCCAGACTTTGTGATTCACCGAGGAGTTCGCCGCCAATGGGTTGTTGTCGATGTTCCAAAGATCGTTCATCAGTCAAAGTAATTGCCATCTTTAACGTTTCACCCTGCCCAGGTGAAACAAATGTTTTGATAGGGCTCGCTTTCTGTAAATGTCCCTCTTCGCTTCGCCCAAAGCGACAGAGTTTTGTTTTATAGGGCTGTAGTTTCAAGAATCAACTTGTTCATTAATAAAATAACGTCGTTCTGTAATTTCCACATTAATTGTTGTTTTCTCTTTTTGTTTTTCTTAGAAAATGGTAATCCTAAAAAAGAAATAAAAAATAATAAACGAGCATTTTTCTGAAAATACACTTCACACACTCTTGCATTCTCTCTATCTCTTCTAAAATAAATCATCACGTCTTGTAGACTGCTTGTTTTAAACCCCGTTGAAACATACGATCCGATGCCTTCTCCCGACTTTGAGTTCACGGTATTTAGGGCTGAAGAAGAAGTTGACAACGAAATTCCAGAAGAGATCTCCCGATTACTCAGACAGGAGGAAAGGTCCATTGAACCTCATAAAGAGTCGTTGGAAACGGTAAACTTAGGTTCGGAAAAAGAGAGAAAAGAAATCAGGATTGGGGCACTACTCAGTCCAACTGCCAGAGAGGGTTTGGTAAAGCTTCTCAAAGAATTCCCCGATGTATTCGCTTGGTCCTATTAGGATATACCAGGGTTGGATACCAGCATTGTGGAACATCATCTACCGTTGAGATCAGAATGTCCGCTGGTAAAACAAAGGTTGAGACGGACTCATCCGGACATGGCCATCAAAATCAAAGAGGAGGTACAGAAGCAGATTGACGCGGGTTTCCTCGCCACATCAGAATATCCTCAATGGTTAGCCAACATCGTACCTGTTCCCAAAAAGGACGGAAAGGTCACAATGTGTGTTGATTACAGAGATCTGAACAAGGCTAGTCCAAAGGACGACTTTCCTTTACCACACATTGACATGCTGGTAGACTGTACAACGAAGTTCAAAGTTTTCTCCTTCATGGATGGATTCTCGGGCTATAACCAGATAAAAATGGCGCTGAAAGACATGGAGAAAACTTCGTTCATCACCCCATGGGGTACTTTTTGTTACAAGGTAATTCCGTTCGGTTTGAAGAACGCCGGGGCAACCTATCAAAGGGCCATGACTACTCTGTTTCATGACATGATACACAAAGAAATCGAGGTATATGTCGACGATATGATTGCAAAATCTATGACAGAAGATGAGCATGTGACCCACCTGTCAAAACTATTCGAGCGTTTGAGAAAGTACAAACTCCGCTTGAATCCCAACAAGTGCACCTTCAGTGTCAATTCAGGGAAACTCTTTGGGTTCATCGTCAGCCAGCAGGGAATTGAGGTTGATCCTGACAAGGTCAAGGCCATTCAAGAAATGCCTTCTCCGAAAACTGAAAAACAAGTCAGAGGATTCCTGAGACGTTTGAAATACATTTCCATATTCATATTCCTTATGACCGCAACATGTGCGCCAATCTTCAAATTTCTCAAAAAGAATCAGGATTGCGTTTGGACAAAAGATTGTCAAACCGTCTTCGACAGTATTAAGGGATACCTGTTGAATCCGCCGATTCTATCACTACCAGTGGAGGGAAGACCACTAATCATCTATTTAACAGTCTTGGAAGACTCCATGGGCTGTGTACTTGGCCAACAAGACGAAACCAAAAGGAAAGAGTCTGCCATCTACTATCTGAGCAAGAAGTTCACCGACTGCGAGACTCGGTACACTATGCTTGAGAAAACTTGCTGCGCTTTGGCTTGGGCAGCCAAACGTCTTCGCCAGTATATAATTTGTCACACTACTTGGTTGATCTCCGAAATGGATCCAATCAAGTATGTGTTTGAAAAACCTGCTCTCATGGGAAGGATTGCCCGTTTGCAGATGTTGCTATCAGAATATGACATAGAGTACCACGCTCAGAAAGCCGTTAAAGGGAGTATTTTAGCCGATCATTTGGCTCATCAACCGATTGACAATCAAGAATCGATCGGGTTTGACTTCCTAGACGAAGATGTCATGTACTTGAAAATGAAATATTGCGATGAACCGCTACCCAGTGAAGGGCCAGAACCAGGTTCCTAATGGGGACTAATTTTTGACGGAGCTGTCAATCATTACGGAAACGGAACTGGGGCAATCATTGTTACCCCTCAGGGTACCCACATTCCTTTCACTGCCAGACTGACATTAAAGTGTACAAATAATGAGGCCGAATACGAAGCTTGCATCATGGGTATCGAGGAAGCGATTGATTTAAGGATCAAAAACTTAGACGTATATGGCGACTCAGCCCTGGTTATCAATCAAATTAAAGGAGATTGGAACACATACCAATCAGGATTAATTCCTTACAAAGATTATGCAAGAAGGTTGCTACACTTCTTCAACAGAATCGAGTTTCATCACATCCCTCGTGAGGAGAATCACATGGCTGATGCATTAGCTACTCTCTCTTCCATGATTAGCGTAGGTCAATGGAATGACTTACCTAAGATCGACATTATGGGCCTTGAACGGCCCACTTTTATCTTCACGATTGAAGCAGTCATAGATGATAAGCCTTGGTATCATGATATCAAGCACTTCCTTCAGAAACAAGAGTACTCACCTGGGGCACTAAGAAAGGACAGGAAAACCCTCAGAAGATTGGCTAGAAGCTTCTTCCTGAGAGGCGATACTCTCTATAAGAGAAACTTTGACATGGTCTTGCTCCGATGCGTAGACAGGCCAGAAGCAAACTTGTTAATAAAAGAAATTCACGAAGGATCCTTTGGCACACATGCCAACGGACGTACAATGGTGACAAAAATTCTGAGAGCAGGGTACTATTGGTTGACAATGGAATCTGATTGCTACAAGTACATGAGGAGGTGTCACAAGTTTCAGATATACTCCGACAAAATCCATGTACCGCCAACGCATCTCAAAGTTCTCTCTTCCCCTTGGCCTTTTTCCATATGGGGGATCGACATGATTGGCATGATTGAGCCCAAGGCTTCGAACGGACATCAGTTCATCCTGGTAGCCATTGATTACTTCACCGAGTGGGTCGAAGCAGCGTCGTACGCTAATGTAACCCGACAAGTGGGGGTCCGATTTATCAAAAATAATATCATCTGCCGTTATGGTGTTCAAAGTCAGATCATTATTGATAATGGATCTAACTTGAACAACAAGATGATGAAAGAGTTGTGCGCAGAGTTCAAGATCGAACACCATAACTCATCTCCTTACCGACCCAAGATGAACGGAGCAGTAGAAGCGGCTAACAAGAACATCAAGAAGATTGTTCAGAAGATGGTTGTAACCTACAAAGACTGGCACGAGATGCTACCCTTTGCTCTTCACGGTTATCGTACATCTGTCCGCACTTCAACAGGGGCAACCCCTTTCTCTCTAGTATATGGCATGGAAGCAGTGCTTCCCATCGAGGTAGAGATCCCATCAATTTGGGTATTGATGGAAGCTAAGCTTACAGAAGCTGAATGGTGCCAAAGTCGGCACGACGAACTCAATCTAATCGAAGAGAAGCGAATCACGACACTATGCCACGGTCAGTTGTATCAGCAAAGAATGAAGAAGGCGTTCGACAAAAAAGTTTGACCTCGCGTCTTCAGAAAAGGAGACCTTGTGCTAAAAAAGATATAATCATTTCTCACTGATTCTAGGGGCAAATGGACTCCGAATTATGACGGCCCCTATGTGGTCAAGAAAGCTTTCTCAGGCGGTGCCTTGAGACTTGCAACCATGGACGGAGAGGAATTTTCTTACCCCATAAATGTTGATGTAGTCAAGAAATACTTCGCCTAAACTAAAAAAAAAACGTCTCGGTGGATTGAAAACCCAAAAGGGCGGTCCAGGAAAAAATTAGAGACAAAGTCAAAAAATCATCCCGGTGGATTGGAAATCTCCAAGTACAATCCAGGCAAAAGTTAGGGATAATGGCAAGTAACTACGTCTGATCAGTTCAACTCCTCAGCAGTCATGCCATCCATCACAAACTCCAGTCAAGGTCATCTTCGACAGAAGCTCAGGATGCCCAGAATTCAAAGTTGGTAGAAGGATAGTGGTCGTTATGTTTCAACGTAGCCCTTTTTCCCTGTAAATTACTATTTTCTAACTTTGTAAATACTCTATGAAATCACGCGTTTGGCTGGTTTCCATCCTATCAATAAAATTTGAGCCCTTGTGCTTTTGTTTGCAATTCTTATTTATTTTAGCTTTACAGAATGATGTTTTTAACATGATCAACGATTCTTGAAACGAAACAAAAATGTATTTACTTGTTAAAACTTTTCTGCTTTTAAAATAAAGATGGCAATTTCTTTTGACTGTTGAACATCGAAAGAACATCAATTGCGTCTCCGAAGGTGTTCGAGCCTCAAAGTGCAAAATCGAAGTACTCCTTCTAAACCAGTATGCCTAAATGAAGGATCAGCTATATCAGATGTGAATGCTCCATCTGACATCTTCGGTCGAGTTCTCATCTCCTAAGCCCGACCAGCGTCGCTCCCAACAGGGTCCGTTTCTCCTAAGCAAGGCAGAATTGCTATCTTTAACCAGCGATATTTCTACATGCCCCACTGTGGCCGAGTGTCCAGTCGTGTTCATCTGTTAGTTTGTATGTCGCATCAGTTTTGTCAGCATATACATACATACATCATGCATTATTGATTTGCATTCACATTTATATTGCATCACTATCACTACAGTCGGTCTTGTCCCGTAGTGGTAATAGTCTTCTCAATCGAGTTGTCAAGTTCTTTTCCCGTCAGGAAAGGTTGCGTCTGAACAATGTCTCTCCTCTAGTTTATTTCTGGATCAGAGTTGGCCCTTGACCACTTTGATAACTTGAACCTCTGAAAAACCAGAAAACCTTCAACTAACGTCACTCTTTGACATTGAAGATGATATCTTCGCTTTCCCGAATTAAGGAAAAATCCCTTGAGGAAGCCTCTTAAGCAGAGATCTGGTACTACAGCAGTTTTTCTCCGAAAAGACCGTGGATGAAAAGGTCATCGGCACCTCAAAATTGGATCACATCATATGGCGTTTCTTCGAGAAGAGCTCGAGAAAAGTATGATGTAATAACCCCAAGCTAAAAGCAGTCTCTCAAGAGACTCGTTTTCCCCAGTAGAAACAAATGGCGTCTCCACCAGAGAAGTTTGTACATCTCTATAATTCAGACATATGGGTTCCCCAGCAAGTCTGATATCAAAATTTTTCTATCAAATGGCATCTCCCCAGGAAAATTCGGCGAGAAGTTTGAGGAAAACCGCTACGAATAGCGTCCCTTGTCAATAAAGTTTATTGACAAAAGAAACTAAGACCAGATCCTTGGTAGGAAACCAGGATCGAGGGGAAGTTTATTTCAGAAACTGAGACCAGTTCCTTGGTAGGAAACCAGGATCGAGGGGAAGTTTACATAAGAAACTAAGACCAGATCCTTGGTAGGAAACCAGGATCGAGGGGAAGTTTACATCAGAAACTAAGACCAGATCCTTGGTAGGAAACCAGGATCGAGGGGAAGTTTACATCAGAAACTAAGACCAGATCCTTGGTAGGAAACCAGGATCGAGGGGAAGTTTATATCAGAAAACTGAGACCAGTTCCTTGGATGAAGACCAGGATCAAGGGGAAGTTTTTACCTTTTCTAAGCATCATTGCTTAGCAAAAGAGGATGAATGCGTAAGCTACCATTCATAACCGCCATCAAAATTTCGGGTATTCCGATATTTAATCCTCTTGCACCCCGAATGCCCGAATACCTTCGCCATTCACACCTTCGGGTCCAAGAAGATTAAATAGGGGTATCTGTCATACCCCAAATTTTGACCACTAAGATTTCCCATCATTGTGCAAATTATCATCACAATATGGATGTACCATCATGCCACATCAGTATCCCCAAAGATGGGTGAACACTTACTACAATCAAACTTAGGGTTTCAAGCCCTCTCTGAGCTTTGGACAAAGGATCAATCAAGAAATGACATGATCTTCAAATTTTCTAACCTCTCAAACATCCACAAAGGATCAAGAGGACTCCCACTTTAAGGATTAAGCACAAGGTTGCTCCCTTCCAGGTGGATCAAGCCTCAAGATCGCCAGTGTCACCAAATTAGGGTTTTGGTCGACCAGGGCCTCCAGATGGAAATTTTCCTCTGGGAATGAGCCAATGATTCAAAGCATATCCTAAAATACCCCATGGAACCTTATGGACCCAAACATCAAGTCAATTTGACCTCAGGGGATGCATTCATCAAAAATCAAGAATTACAGTTTCTTGACCTAATTCACCCCTAAGTTGACTTTTGGGACAAATCATGAGCCAAGACCTCAAGACATGATTTGAGGGTCTCCAATACACTACATTGATCCATTTGCAACAATGGATTAATCCAAGAAGCTTGAGCAACAAGTCTTAATTTCATCAGAGCCACAATTAGGGTTTCGCGAGAAAAATCAACTATAGTTTTGGTTTTTGACCAGGACATGCTCCCAAACCCTAGGACATGCTTCAATACACCCTATAACACCTATGAAATCAATACATCAAGTTTGATTTAGGTCAAGGACTTGATTTCATGAAGGATCGCACAGTTTGGAATTCATCTGATAAAAAGTCAACTGTGCACAAAAGTCAACTTTGACTTTTTGAGATTTTTCACAAAAATGGTTTTTTAACCCTAAAATGATGTTAATGTTTGATTTGAATCATCATTCATCAAGAAAAATCAATAAAAGTTGGATAACTTGTAAAAAGGGTAACCATAAAAACTTAGAAAATTTTCTAAGTTATGAACAAAGTGGCAAGGGTACCAACTTTGGAGGATCATAACTCCTAAACCACAAGGCCATTTTTCCCCATCCAAAGCTTGATTTGTAGATCTAATTACCCTGTACAGAAGCTTATAACTGACCTCCCTCCAAATTCATCATGGATTTTGAGTTTTAGAATGATCAAAATCACAAAAAGTGAAAATGTTTTCCAACACTTAGTGAAATTTTCACTAAGTCAGAATCTGCCTTCACTTTTTTCCAAATGTAGGGGGATTTTTCACTTGGATCCAAAAGTTATCTAAACCAAATATGATCAAAAAGTTGTTGTATCATATGAGGGCTTTCCAAAATGACCAAGAACATCACCAAATTCCACTTGAGCCATGAGATATGACAAGGGCAATATGCCTTGCTGAAAACTGCCAAGGCTAGGCAGAATTTTGCATTTTTGCTCGATTTGGAAAAATCAGATAATTCCAAGCCTTGTCATCACTTTGGACACATCTGAGGATCAAATCTAAAGGGGACAAACACTGAGCCAAGCCTCCAAAGTCCTTGGAACAAAAAGTAGCATGCCAAACCTAGAATTGCCTAAAAGAGGGACAAGACTCCAATTTTGGATTGGAGCATTCAATGCATACACCAAGGTGGCATGGACTGAGCCATTTCCAACTGAATTCTGTCAAGACTTATCCAAGACCAAGGGGACCAGTAGCCTGTGCCCTAACCT
Organism: Lathyrus tuberosus; assembly: GCA_022829125.1. NCBI lineage: Eukaryota > Viridiplantae > Streptophyta > Magnoliopsida > Fabales > Fabaceae > Lathyrus > Lathyrus tuberosus. Next base: position 19,589,101 of record JALAZF010000009.1, read on the forward strand.
CTAATCAATGGCTAGAGGAGACTTGGATTCTCATTGCTCAACATTGGCCAAACCTATGCAGCAGTTGCCATTCACTATTCCTTGCAAAACAAACTTGATCTACTATAAATAGAGCTCATTTGTGATCAATTTGAGTACACCAAAGCCATCAAACAAATGCTTTCCTCAAAATCTCCTTCTTCACTCCAATTTTACCTTCTAAGGCAAGTCACTATTGGGTTTTGAGTTTGAGAGCAATTCCAACCAAACCAATCACACATACACCCCTCATAAACATCATATAGGAGTGATCCAAACACTTAAACAACATCTGGAACACTGATTTCTCATAATCACCAGCCAGTTGCTCAAGTTTTTAACCAAGTTGCAGCTGAGATGCCATGAAGTGATCCAGCCATTTCCAATCAAGTCCAAGCATTCAAACACACTCCATAGGCTGTAGGGAAGCTGTTCAGATCATCATAACTCATCTGTAACACCTCCAACTCAAAAATCACATTGCTCTTGCTGTCACGACCTTCAAGTAAGCCTAAACTTGGTCATCTCTTAATCTATGCATATTTCCTCGCACAATACTTTTGCCAAATGTTCATAATCATGCATAGAATGTTTCCCCTCAATTAATTGCTTTGTTTGAATCGTGTATCAAAATTCTCAGCCTTCATACAAATTTGGGGTTCTTGAGGTTTGGTCTTTATTTCTTATTCCATGTTAAAAATAAATGAAATTAAAGACCATAGACATGATCGTGAGGTTGAAACGAGCAGATTGATATGTGGTTTGCATGATTCCATCAAGTATTCAGTGAGATTGGAGAGAAAATGCAAATCTGGGCAAAACTCAGAACACGCGAGTGTTCTTGGGTGTTCTTGGCGCCCTTTTTCAAAAATTTGAATATTTGAATTTTGTGATTTTATTTAACTGATTCAAAAATTAACTTCTCTCTGAGTTTTAATGATTTTGAGTTGATTCTTTCTTTAATAATTCACAAAAATGTTAAAATATTTTATGTTCCCAAAAATATTATTTATTTCATATAATTGATATTTTTGTAAAGAATTAATATTTTAAATGTTTTTGACATTTAAAATATTTTCTCTTTCTTGTTTTTTCAAATTTTAGTGATTGCCAAACATATTATGGATCAAAACCTAATTTTTGAAACATTAATCCAAGATCACAATTTGTTTTCCACATGTTAAACAATTTTGGTCATTTTAATTGAATATTTTATTAAATTAAAATACATTTTGAAAACAAATTAGGGTTTTTGATTAATTCAACCCTCATCAAACATTTTCAAACAATCTTTGGGCCTCTATTAGAGTGTAAGACCCAACCCTTTTTTTGAAAACCAAACATTTTTGGGCCTCACTTATTGTATAAGACCCACTGCGTTTTCAAAAATCTCGTCGCAATCGCCATTTCAAACAAAAATCTTTGGGCATCTCCTTGAGCTGTAAGCCCCACCACTTGTACAAAAATAAATCTTTGGGTCTCTAATAGAGTGTAAGACCCAATCCTTTGTAAATACAAACCTATTTTTGGGCCTCACTTATTGTATAAGTCCCGTTGTATTTCAAAAAGTTAGACGCGATCATCGTCTGTTAAAAAACAAACCCCGGGCCTCTCCTCGAGCTATAAGACCCATTCAAAAATCTTTGGGCCTCTAATAGAGTGTAAGACCCAGTCCCCTTTTAACCAAAACAATTTTGGGCCTCAGACATTGTATAAGTCCCTCTGCGTTAAAAGAAAACCTCGGCGCGATCGCCAATTCAAAAATAAATCATCTGGGCCTACCCTCATGTTATAAGCCCCTTTCTTTTTATTTAAACACTTGGGCCTCTTGAGAGAGTGTAAGACCCATCCCCTTGTACAGGAAACCTTTCTTGGGCCTCAGTCACTTGTATAAGTCTCTGTACAAAACGACAGTGCGATCACTGGTAAGCCTCGGGCCTCTCCTTGAGCTGTAAGCCCCAACATCTTTTCAAAGCACTTCCTCCTTTGATTTTGAATATACTATTGTTTTTAATCTTTCTTTGTTGAACAACTAACCTAACAGCATGGAAGCTCTACAACCAAGTAAGTGTTTATATGCTTTCATTTACCGTTTTCATATACATATAAATTGTATTGTGGGGCTGTTTCACTGTAAGTCTTCTTTCATAAACTCATATCGACTGTGTAATAATAGTATAGATATTTAGAGTTCCCCCGGCAACTACGTCTAGCACTAAGCCCAGTTGATCACTCTTAAATAGACTAAACTAGATCCCCCATCGGATTACCAGATACAGTCTTCCCTCCTTTTGGGGTTAAATAATATGGGGATGTGAAAGGCATATTCTTTTTGAACTTTCTCAGACTGTCACCTTTAGAAATTGTTAAAGAAACTCTATTCCCCAGAGATGATATTTTCTCCGTGAATGGCATCTCTTGAGTTTCTTCAAAATTCTCGAACTTTCCTGGCTTGATCTATTCCCTGTGAATAGCCTGTCTTGAACTTCTCGGGGTTTGGGGACCCACAGGCTTCCTAAAAGCATCCCCTCCTCCTCTTGGACGTTGTACAAGGACCTGTCGGCTTCTTAGAAGTATTCACAGCCTCCTCTTAGGCTTCGTATAAGGATTCTTCCTTCGGGAAGAGAGCCTCCTCTTGGGCTTCGTACAAATTGTCCCTCGGCTTCTTAAAAGCTTCCAGCCTCCTCTTGGGCTTCGTACAAATTGTCCCGACGACCTCCTAGAGGTATAAGAACATAAATTATTCATCTTAATAGAACATTCTATCAAAGAGTCTAGATCTTGCTACTACTATTTCTTAAGCATAGTACAAAAGATAAAACCCATGGACTCGGACAGTCTAAAAGCCCCTCTGGATTTCCCATTTCCTTAAAGAACAGGAAATAACCCTGATCCTCTAATCAAATCCCAAAGCATAGCCTTACTTTTAATCAGTCTCTTTATAAGAACTGATTTTCTCTTTTAACCAACATACTGGACCTGTCACTCAACTGAAACAGCCATCCTTTAGCCTCTATCTTGGGCTTCGTACGAGATACAAAGACTCTCTTGTTGAGTCAAACAACCTGCATCTCAAGCTTTGTACGAGATACAAAACACTCTCTTGTCGAGTATAAAAGACTCTCTTGTTGAGTCAACCTCCTTTCGCCTCCATCTCGGGCTTCGTACGAGATACAAAAACACTCTCTTGTTGAGTATAAAAGACTCTCTTGTTGAGTCACACCTTTTAGCTTCCATCTTTGGCTTCGTACAAGACACATATAAAAGCACTCTCTTGTTGAGTCAAACCTTTTAGCCTCTCTCTCGGGCTTTGTACGAGACACATAAAAACACCCTCTTGTTGGGCCAATAGCCTCCTCTTAGGCTTTGTATAAGGAAACCCTGGTTGAACCAATCAACCTTTTAGCATCAAAGTTGTGCCTCGTTCACAGTATACAAACATCAACAACTCCTTTTCCTTCATCTAATTGCTGTAAGCGGCAAGCCTTTAGATTATTTACATCCATGCCACTGTCCCTCTTTTAGCATGAGAAATTCCTAAGGAAAGATAACATTGCTCTACACTGAGTTAAAGTCTTCTCCTTCAGGTTAAAAAACCCCTATAAAGGAAATTATGGCATTGCTGGATTCACATATCCCAGTTAAAGTAATTCTCCTTTATAATCAGTCAACCAACAGTTGTGACAGACAAACCCCTCTTTAGAGATGACAAATTCTCTCTAAAGTCAACACCCTTTTTAGCTTCACATCTTGGGCTTCGAACAAGATACAAATAAACCCTTTAGCTTCATATCTTGGGCTTTGAACAAGATACAAATAAATCACCTTCAGCTTCACATCTTGGGCTTCGAACAAGATACAAACCCCCTTTTAGCTTCACGTCTTGGGCTTTGAACAAGACACCAAAACACCATTTCCTCCCATAGAATACGAGGAACTACGATCGCTCTAATTTCCCTGTTTCGGTAAACGGGAATACATAGGCATAAGATTGAAAGAAAAATCTTAGCGAGCACACTAATCCAAACCCCAAATCCCGTACCTTCATACATCAATCAAAAAGCATCAGTCCTAGCATCCTACTCGTGAACATTCCCGGTGTTTCGTTCTAAACAAAGTAAGAAGAAAGAGGCCCCATTACCATATAGCATCTGTAACCTAACAGACCGCTGTTTAAACTCAGTATATAAGCAGGGTTAATTGGAGACATCTATTTCCCTTCCTTAGTCAGCTTAATAGGATAAAAAATGAATCGACCTGTAGTAACCCCAAAGAGAGACAATGCTTAAGAAACACGTCCAAAATCGCTCGCTACACGTTGAGCATCACTTGCCACTCAAGCCTGGATGTCCTCCTGTCAAACAGTAGCTCAGGAAGACTATACCCGACATGGCACTCAAAATCAGAGAAGAGGTAAAGAAACAATTTGATGCTGGTTTCCTCGCCACTTCCGAATATCCTGAATGGATTGCCAACATCGTTCCAGTTCCAAAGAAAGATGGGAAGGTTAGAATGTGTGTGGATTATCGAGATCTCAACAAGGCAAGCCCAAAGGATGATTTTCCTTTACCTCATATTGATGTCTTGGTAGACAACACATCATAATTCTCTGTCTTTTCGTTTATGGACAGGGTATAATTAGATCAAAATGTCCCCAGCTGATATGGAGAAGACTTATTCATCACGCCGTGGGGTACATATTATTACAAAGTCATGCCATTCGGTTTGAAGAATGCAGGGGCAACATACCAACGTGTCATGACAACCCTCTTTCACGATATGATTCATAAAGAGATTGAGATTTACGTGGACGATATGATTGCCAAGTCCAAAACAGAAGATGATCACCTGGTTCATCTGAAGAAACTATTTGACAGACTTCGGAAGTTTAGACTATGGTTGAATCCTGCGAAGTGCACCTTTGGAGTTCGATCTGGTAAACTGTTGGGCTTTATTTCGAGTCAGAAGGGCATTGAAGTTGATCCTGACAAGGTTCAGGCAATTTAGAACATACCGCCTCCCAAAACACAAAAAGAAGTCTGTGGCTTTCTGGGCAGGCTTAATTACATCTCAAGGTTCATTTTCCATTTAACGGCTACCTGTGAACCAATGTTCAAATTACTAAGAACAAATCAATCGGTTGAATGGAATAATGATTGTCAAGAAGCTTTTGACAAAATAAAACAATACTTGCAAGAACCACCGATCTTAGTACTGCCGGTTCCTGGTAGGCCTTTAATCATGTATCTCACCATTCTCGATGAATCAATGGGATGTGTATTGGGTCAACATGATGACGCTGGCAGAAAAGAACATGCAATTTACTATCTGAACAAGAAGTTCACTGATTGTGAGACCAAATACTCACTCTTAGAGAAAACTTGTTGTGCTTTGGTCTGGGCAGCTCGACGCCTAAGACAATACATGATTTGCCATACTACTTTGTTGATATCCAAAATGGATCCGATAAAGTACATATTTGAAAAGCCTGTTGTCTCTGGAAGGATTGCTCGGTGGCAGATGTTGTTAACTGAGTATGATATCCAACATGTTACCCAGAAAGCAATAAAAGGGAGCGTCTTGTCTGACTACCTTGCCCATCAACCTGTAGAGGGTTATAAACAAATGAAGTTTGACTTTCCTGATGATGATGTTCTGTTCATCAGAGATTATGAGACTCCAGACCTGGACATAGGACCTGAACCAGGGGCGCGATGGATGCTCGTGTTCGATGGTTCCTCCAATTCTAGAGGTCGTGGAATCGGTGTTATCCTCATCTCTCCAACAGGTTTTCACCTTCCCTTCACTGCCAGGTTATGCTTTGCATGCACCAATAATATGGCTGAATACGAAGCATGTATCTACGGTATTGAAGTGGCTATTGACATGAGAATTAAGATTCTTGAGGTCTATGGAGATTCTGCCTTGGTCATAGGTCAAGTTAGAGGAAACTTTGTGACTCGGGATTCCAAGCTAGTTCCGTACCAACAACACATTGCAAATTTGATTCCTTACTTTGATGAGATTTCTTTTCATCATATTCCCAGAGAGGAAAATCAACTAGCTGATGCTCTTGCCACTCTAGCATCCATGTTCAAAGTCAAGTAGAAGAATGAAGCTCCTCATATCCGCATTGATCCTTTGAACGAGCCAGCACACTATTTAGCAATCGAGGATGAGTCTGCTGACAAGCCTTGGTTCTACGACATCAAGAGATATCTGAAAAAATAGGAATATCCTGAGGGTATTACTATCACTGACAAAAAAGCTCTGAGGCGGCTCTGCGCCAAATTATTCTTAAGTGGTGGTGTACTGTACAAGAGGAATTATGATTCCGTGTTGCTCAGATGCGTGGATAGACACGAAGCAAACACCATCATAAGGTCCATACATGAGGATTACGAGGGCGTACATGCTAAAGGTCCTGCCATGACCAAGAAGATCCTTCGGGCTGGGTATTATTGGACAACAATGGAGGTAGATTGTTACAACTTTGCCAAAAGGTGTCATAAATGCCAAATCTACGGAGACAAGATCCATGTGCCTCCAACTCCATTGAACGTCTTGACTTCACCTTGACCATTCTCTATATGGGTTATAGATATGATTGGAATGATTGAGCCGAAGGCTTCCAATGGTCATCGATTCATTCTAGTTGCTATCGACTACTTCACCAAGTGGGTTGAAGCTGCATCTTACGCAAACGTTACATGGCAAGTGGTTGCCAGATTTATCAAGAAAGAGATAATCTGTTGCGATGGCATTCCTAGCAACATTATCACTGATAATGCAACAACCTAAACAATAAGATGATGAAGGAGTTATGTCAAGAATCCAAGATCGAGCACCATAACTCTTCACCATATCGTCCCAAGATGAATGGTGTCGTTGAAGCAGCAAATAAAAACATCAAGAGGATTATCCAGAAAATGGTCAAGACTTACAAGGATTGGCATGAAAGGCTTCCCTTTGCACTACATGGCTACAGGACTTCAGTTCGTACTTCTACTGGGGCAACTCCGTATTCACTTGTGTATGATATGGAGGCAGTTCTACCCATTGAAGTCGAAATTCCGTCGCTCAGTGTCATCATGGAAGTAGGTCTTGATGAAGCAGAATGGGTCCAATCCAGATATGACCAACTGAATCTCATCGAAGAGAAGCGCCTTACAGTAGTTTGTCATGGTCAATTGTATCAGAGACGCCTTAAGCGAGCTTTTGAAAAGAAAGTTCTCCCTCAAACGTTCTGTGAAGGCGAACTTGTGCTCAAGAGATATTCACCTGTTCACTCGGATCCACGCGGCAAGTGGACTCCCAATTACGAAGGACCCTTTGTTGTCAATAAGGCCTTCTCAGGCAAAGCCCTGATCCTCACCACCATGGATGGGGAGGAGTTACCCTCGCAGGTGAATTCTGATACAATAAAAAAATATTATGCCTGAAACAAAAAGTATATGAGTCCGCTAGATTGACATCCGCAAGGATAATCTAGGCAAAAATGGACATCCCAATGGACCAAGAAAAAGAAATGTCCATGCAAAAGTTAGGGACAATGGAAAAAAAACAATAACAGCCCGCTAAGTTGAAAACCCGAAAGGGCGACTTAGGCAAAAATGGGTATCCTAATGGACGAAAAAAAATAGAAAAAATGTCCAGGAAAAAATTAGGGATAAAGGCATTTGACTGTGAACACTTGAGCCTCTATTTGTCATAGCCAGGCCTCAGATGGTAACAGAGCGTTCAAATCGTCATCAACTGGTGCAAGACGTTGGAACCTAGATTTACAGTGGATGGTAGCCAATTTTCATATCCCAAATTTTGACCACTAAGATTTCCCATCATTTTGAAAATCATCATCACAATATGGATGAACCATCATGCCTCATCAATCTCCTCAAAGATGGTTGGGCATTCACCATAATCAAGATTAGGGTTTTGAGCCCTCTCAGAGCACTTAGACAAAGGATCAGTCAAGGAATGACATGATCTTCAACTAGTCTAAACTCTTGAAAGACCTACAAAGGATCAAGAGGACTCCCACATCAGGAATCAAGCACAAAGTTGCAACATTCCAAGTGGATCAAGCCTCAAGATCGTATGTGTCACCAAATTAGGGTTTTGGTCGACCAAGGCCTCCAGATGAAAATTTTCATTTGGGCATGAGCCCATGCTTCAAAGCATAACTCAAGATACTCTAAGGGACCTCATGGACCCAATCATCAAGTCAATTTAACCTCAGGGGATGCATGTACCAAAAATCAGGAGTTAGGGTTTCTTGACCTAATTCACCCCTAAGTTGAATTTTGCGACAAAACATGAGCCAAGACCTCAAGACATGGTTTGAGGGTCTCTAACACACTATAGTGATCCATTTACAACAATGGATTGATCCGAAAAGCTTGATCCACAAGTTTCAATTTCATCAGGACTACATTTAGAGTTTCGAGGGAAAAGTCAACTGTACCTTTGACTTTTGACCAAGACATGCTCCCAAACCTTGGGACATGATTCAATACACCCTATAACACCTATGGAACATATGCATTAGGTTTGATTTAGGTCAAGGACTTGATTTCACAACGGATCACACAGTTTGGATTTCATCCGATAAAAAGTCAACTATGCACAAAATTAAGCTTGACCCTAAAAAAATGTTAATATGTGATTGGAATCATCACTCACCAAGAAAAATCAAAGAAAATAAGTTAACTTGTAAAAGGGGTAACCATAAAAAACTTATAATTTTTCTAAGTTATGGAACAAAGTGGTAAGGGTACCAACTTTGCAAGGCCATATCTCCCAAACCCTAAAGCCTTTTTCTCCCATTCAAAGCTCAGATTGTAGTCCATGTTACATACTTCAAATATGTCAACTAGGCCTCATTCCAATTCATCATGGATTTTGAGTTATTGATTGAGCAAAATCACAAAAAACTTGGATTTAACTCTTTTACAACACTTAGAAAATTTTAGACAGAATCTGTCTAAGTTTTTACCAACTTCCAAGGCATTTTCACCTTGATCCAAGTTGAACCAGGTCTATGGTCAAACATCAAAGTTAAATTACATCATTTAGGCTTTCCAAAGAGTATTATAACTCCCTCTAATTCAAATTGAGCTGAGAGCTATGATCATTGAAAGTTGGCTCCAAAACCTGATTTTTTACAAGTCAGTTTGAGGTTTTTGCTCGAATTTGGATTTTATGCATAACCACAAGCATGGTTATCCATCTGCACACCTCAAGGGGGAACAACCAAGGGACAAGCACTGATATACCAGCCTCCCAAGTCCATGGATCTATGTTTAGGCATGACACTCCTAAATTCAAAGATGCTTCAAATATTCAATTTTGTTTCAAAGCATTTAACTGATGCATAGAGGTGGAATTCATCAAGACAGTGTTATCCAAGTTCAGTCAAGACTTATCCTTGAACCAAAGAACCTTAGCCCTGTGCTCTAACCTCAAGTCAATGGCTACAGGAGACTTGAGATTCCATTTGATCACAATTGGCCACAGACCTGTACCAGTTGCCATACACTATTGATGCCAAAACAAACTTGACACACTATAAATAGGCCTCAATTGTGATTAATTTGAGTACACCAAAGCACCCAAACTGATGCTTTCCTCAAAATCACCTCTTTCACTCCAAATTTGCCTTCTAACTCAAGTCACCATCGGGTTTTGAGTTTGAGAGCAATTCCAACCAAACCAATCACTCAAACATTTCCCACATAACATATTTGAGCTGATCAAACACTCAAAAACTTTCTGGAAGTCCAAAATCATAGACCTCAAAATCCACTTGAGGCCTATAATCAGTCAACACACCATGAAGTGATCCAGCCATCTCCAAGCAGGTCCAAGGGTCCAAACACACTCCATATGGTGTAGGGAAGCTGTTCAGATCATCACAACTCATCTGTAACACCTCCAACTCAAAAATCAAATTGCTCTTGCTGTCACGACATTCAAGTAAGCCTAAACATGGTCATCTCATGATTCATGCATATTTCCTCGCACAATAATTTGGCCACATGTTCATAATCATGTATGGAGTGTTTCCCCTCAATTGATTGCTTTGTATGAATCGTGTATAGAATTTCTTAGCCTTCATGCAGAAATTAGGGTTCTTGAGGTTTCTCTTTGATTTCTCATTCCATACTTAAAATAAATGAAATTAAAGACTATAGACATGATCGTGAGTTGAAAACGAGCAGATTGATATGTGGATTGTGTGATTTAATCAAGTATTTAGTGAGATTGATGAGAAAATGCAAATCAAACAAAAACAGGGCACACGGGCAAGAGCAAGGTGTTCTTGGCGCCCTTTTTCAAACTTTTGAATTTTTGAATTTTTATTATTTTATTTAATTGATTAAAAAATTAATTTCTCTCTGAATTTTAATGATTTTGAGTTGATTATTTTTTTTCAAAATGCACAAAAATGTTAAAATATTTTATTTTACAAAAATTTCCCAAAAATATTATTTATTTCATATATTTGATATTTTTGCAAAGAATTAATTTTTATTTGTTTTTTAACATTTTAAAAAATTTTCTTTCTCTTGATTTTCCAAACTTGAATGGTTTCTAATCATTTTGTGGATAAAAACATGATTTTTGAGACATTGACTCAAAATCACAACTCATTTTTCACATGTTTTCAATAATTTTATTAATTTTTAATCAAAATTAATTCCATTTTTAACAAAATTAGGGTTTTGATTGATTTCACCCTCATCAAACTTTTTCAAAACATTCTATGGGCCTCTTGACAGAGTGTAAGTTCCACCTCTTTGTAAATAAAATAATTTAGGCCTCAGTGTATTGTATAAGTCCCGATACAGTTTCAAAAATTTTGATGCGATCGTCGTTTTCAAACTTTTTTTAACTGGGCCTACCCTCGTGTTGTAAGTCCCATTTCTTTTCTTTAAATAATCTTTTGGGCCTCTAATAGAGTGTAAGTCACATCCCTTTTGTAAATAAGCAATTTAGGGCCTCACACAATGTATAAATCCCTCTGCATATTTCCAAAAGTTTGGTGCGGTCGTCGCCTTTTTAACAAAATCATCTGGGCCTCTCCTTGAGTTGTAAGACCCAACCCTTTTGTAAATAAACCTCTTTGGGGCCTCAATCGTTGTATAAGTCCCGATACGATATTCAAAACAACAGTGCGATCACTGTTAAACCTTGGGCCTCTCCTTGAGTATAAGCCCCGACAATCTCTTCAAAATAATTTCCCTTTTTGATTCAATATACAGTTGTTATCAAAACTTTCTTTAATTTCTTTGAACAACTAATAATACAGCATGGAAGCTTGCTCGCCTGTAAGTTTTAACAACTTTCATTTACTCGCTTTCATATATATAACTGTATTGTGGGAAGCTGCGCATGGTTAGTCTTCTTTCATACCCTTTTAAATACTTGTTATATATCAACTGTATATATGCTAGTATAGTTATTTAGAGTTTTCCCCGGCAACTAGGTCTAGAACTAGGTAAAGCCATGTTGGTCACTCTTAAATACATTCAAAACTAGATCCCCATAGGATTTCCAGATACAGTCTTTCCTTCTCTTGGGCTTAAACAGGAACAAAGAGAAAGGCAGTATTCTCCGTGAACCTTTTCTCAGGCAGTCACTATTAGAAATTGTCAACGAAATTCTACTCCCCAGAGTTGATCTATTCTCGGTGAATAACATCTCTTTAGTTTCTTCAAACCTCAGAACTTTCACTAAATGATCTATTCTCGATGAATAACATTTCTTGAAATTTTCTTAGTTTGGGACCCATAGGCTTCCTAAAAGCATCCCCGCCTCTTGGGCTTTGTACAAGGACCCTTCGGCTTCTTAGAGGTTCTCGTGCCTTCTCTTGGGCTTAATACAAGGACCCTGATGACCTCTTTAAGGTATAAGACATAACTTAGTCATCCTTTGCTAGAGCAGTCTTTCCAGTGTCAATTCTCAAACCAATTTTAGGGTTGATTCTCATCCCTTAAAACACCCGCCTCCTCTTGGGCATCATACAAAAGATAAAACTCTTCCACACCAGTAGACTTGGACAGTCTAATCCCCTTGAGTCTCAAAGACATTCTCAAGTTCCCTACAAACATAGGAGAAACCCCGGTCACTCTGGATCAATCTCCAGCAGAGCTGAAACCCAATCTCTCTCCTAAAAAGCACCAAACCAGGGTCAGTTTATCGTCAGTATAACACTATCCCAAATCATAACCTCAAGGCATTTGATATCTCAACTCTTATGTAAATCCTTAGCAAGAGTTGGTTCCCCATTTGGACCTGCCTCGGGATCTTAACAATCCCCGGCAAAAGTTAGCCTCCTCTTAGGCTTTGTATAATGACTTTTCCTCAGCAAAGATAGCCTCCTCTTGGGCTTTGTACAACGATTCTCCCCAGCGGAGTTAACCTTTTTAGACTCTCTTGTTGAGTCAATCACTTTTCATACTCTCTTGTTGAGTCAATCACTTTTCAGACTCTCTTGTTGAGTCAATCACTTTTCAGACTCTCTTGTTGAGTCAATCACCTTTTCAGACTCTCTTTTTGAGTCAACCTTTTTAGCCTCAATCTTGGGCTTTGTACAAGACAGATGAAAATACTCTCTTGTTGAGTCAATCTTTTTCCAGCCTCCTCTTAGGTTTGGTATAAAGATTTCCCCTAGCAGGAGCTAGCCTCTTCTCAAGTTGTGTAGAATAATTTCTCCATCTTGTTCAGCCACAATCCTGGGCTTTGTACAGGACAGATAAAAGCACTCTCTTGTTGAGTCAAGCCCTTTTAGCCTCAATCTTGGGCTTTATACAAAACATAAATCTTCATCTCTTAAGCTTGGGACATATATCTTCCCCAGCGAAGTCAGTTCCTCCCAGCCTTCTTTTAGGCTTTAAGGAATGATTTCCCAAGCAGGGTCAAACCCTTCTCAGCCTCAATCTTGGGCTTTGTACGAGACCCATAATACTCTCCAGCAAGAGTTAAACTCATTTCAGCCTCAATCTTGGGATTTGTACAAGACACATACAAAACCTCCCCGACGAAGTCAAAATACCTTTTAGCCTCAAATCTTCAGCTTTGTACAAGACGGATAGAACATTTTCCCCGAAAAAATCAAGCTTTTACCCTCCTCTTAGGCTTTGTATAATGACATTCCCAAAGAGCCAGTCTCTTTTTTGCCTCAATCTTGGCTTTGTACAAGACACCAATATACACTCTCTTGTTGAGTCGGTCTTATCCAGTCTCCTCTTAGGCTTTGGGTAAGGACTTCCCCAGGGGAGTCAATCAACCTCTTAGCTTCAACCTTGGGCTTTGATCAAGGCACACAAAAATCAACAATCCCTCTTTAGAAATGATAAATTCTCTCTCAGGCAAAACCTTTTAGCTTCAATCTTGGGCTTTGAACAAGACACCAAACATCTTTTTCCTCCCTTAGAATAGGAGAAACTACGATTGCTCTGATTCCCTGTTTCATTTAAACGGGAATACGTAGGCATAAGATTGTAAAATCTTAGAGAGCATACTAATAAAAACTCAAGGTCTAGTACCTTCACACATCAATCAAAACTTAGGTCTAGTACCTTACCAAAAACATCGGGAACAACCGAACATCCACATCAACTCACTCACTCACTCATACTTCCCAAGAAACTTTCCCAACCCATTAACGGATAAACACTATCAAGTACAAAGCGAAACCTAAAGCTAATATCCGGTGGATAACCACATATAGGATGGGTAATTGACAACTCCCCATTGTATAACCTGACCCCGGACCCCCTAATCTCTTTAAAGCATTTGTTCAGTTAAACATTCGCGTGCAAGGTTAGTTTTAGATAGCTTCCCTTCCCTTTCCAGCTTAATGGGATAAATAAGAAATCAGAAAGTAGCATCCCCTCCTACCATTGCGGTGAGGAAAACCCAGCGATAAGGTGGTCGCGTCACCGACAAAAATCACTCGCTACACCAATGTTGTAATCAATGTAAAACATGATTTCCCTTTGCCATTTACATTTGTTTTTCAATTTTATTGCAAATTTCCTCATCAAGGATTTTTGCATCCTTGTACACATTTTTTACATTCAATAAAAAATGCATCCTTTGTTTTCTAAATTGTTTTCATTCCAGTATTTTGTTTGCAAAATAAACAATTATTTGTGATCACATAATACTATAAAGTGTTGAGAAAAATAAAAATCTAAATCAATGGAGAAAGCATTATGCATTGCATATTTTACTGGTAACTCACGCAGGATAATCGGTAGTATCCATTGGTGAGCTTAACGCCCGACCAACAATATGATGGATCTTTAAAGAAGTTATTGTTCTCTCAGCGGAGTCGTCATTTCCCCAGCAACTGCCTTTATGGTTCTTTGAAAAGGTTGGTTACCTTCCAATCCGCAACAGATCCATAAGGTGCGCAGCAAAATTGTCGCAATGTACCCCTAAAGGAGATGTTTGTTCTTCTCCCCAACACAGGCCGTGGGTCATTTCCAGCATGTCGAAACTTTCACATTTCAGTAGCAATACGATGGGCTTCTTCATTCTTCTTCCCAAACAAAGAAGATTCCCCAGTCAGAGGAAGTCATGATGAAGAGATTGATCGGATCCTCTCTTTCCCAGCAGTGTCAACGGTGATAATCTAGAAATTTAATATTTCTTGGGTTCCTCCCAGTAAGAGTTGTCACCCTTCGTGGACTTTTCTCCAGCATACCATCCACATCTACGAGTTCTCTCCCAACCGAGGATGTCGAATTCGTTTTGCTACAATTTCTGCTTGACCACTGCGCAATACTTCAACCTGCATTTTGCATCGCATGATATCAAGCATCATGTAGGATACCTACATGGCATATGCATCAAGCATGCTCCCTTTTCTTTGACCTGATTCATTTCTTAGCAGATACTCAGCTAAACTTCAAACACTCTCAAAACTCTTCTTTTGTTGCCATCGGCCAAATTTTCGAGCTATTATTTTATTTAATCCCCTTCTACCTCGAATCACCGAAAAGCTGCCGCAATTCAAACATTCAGGTCCAAGTGGATTAAATATGGGCAGTTGTCGTAACCCGGAATTTGACCTCCCTTTTTGCCTTTTGCATAAGCATGAGCATTCGCATCTCCGGCATACGCATTCGTACTTTTTCTCTGTGATTTTGTTGCAGGAATGTTCAGGTTTTCCAATCCGATCAATCGCATTCTCACAAGGTCTTCACATCATCAAAACAAGCACAAAATAAGGGTTTTTGTGCCTATTCATCAAAGCAAGAGGTTGAAAATCGAAATCGTGGCCACAACACCTTTTTCAGGAAAATCTGGGCATTTTTTGGCTTGGTTAATCGATTAACCATTTGCAGTGCAAATGTGTTAATCGATTAACATATGCAAATTTTGCAGAATTTGCTGCTTTTTCAAGACAACAACTTTCCCTCCACATTTTGAACTTCTACATTGGTCTAGTAGCATGTGGAACATTCTGGAGTATTCAAGAATTCACTAAAATTTATTCCAATGGATCATTTTCAAATAACTGCACCATATTCCTTGATTTCCAAGTATGTGGACCTTTGGATATTCGAGCTCACCTTGGGATTGTTACCGAGTTGGTTCTAACTAACCGATTTAACCGCTTGACTCGGTGAGTCAAGCCTAACTAACTCATAGCCTAGTTCCAAACCACCCAAAGCTAAGTCCAAACCAAATTCCAAACCTCTCACACTCCAAACCAAAAGTCTATATAAACACACCTTCACTCACTTTTCAAGGGATCAACCATTTTCGCACAAATTCCTCACACTTCACTCTTAATTCTCTCACATTCTCTCTGACTTTTCCTATGCTACTTCTTCCTCTTCATCTCAATTCTCTTCCAAAATCACACTAAAGCTCTTAATTCACCATTGAAGAAAAGCTACTTTCACCTTGAAAGTGCTTTTTCTTGAGCTTAACCTTCATCATCATTCCATTCCGCTGGTTTTTGTGGAGCTTTAGTAGCTTTTGGATCCATCTCAAGTGATTATTCCAAGCTTCTTTGGTGATAATTCTCATTTCGGAGTTTTCGTCGTAATTTGCTCGGTTTCGATACGTTTCTGCTATAGCTGAAGATTCCTCTGGTTTTCTTTGATTATCTTCGCCAAGATCTCTTTGCAACAATCACTAAGCCAAGTCTCCAGCTTGTAGGTTGGTAGATCTCACTCATTTTTTGGTTTCGAATGTTTTCGTATCATTCGCGATGTAGTTTCGATGTTTTGCATGTGAATTGAATATGCCATTGCTTGATCCATGATCTTGATGATTTAATTGATTCATTTGTTGATCATTTGCTATTTTTAAACTTGATTTTTCGTGCATAATTATTTTCCCTAGCATTGGAGTGATTGCACAATCAATAAGTTGGCCAAAAGCACTTTTGAAAACTATTTTTTAGCCCCTATGCCAGTGTTAATCGATTAACACTTTGCAATGCAAAAGTGTTAATCGATTAACACTCTATTTTTTCAGTATTTTTGCTGTTTTGCAAGTGTTAATCGATTAACACTTTGCAGTGCAAAAGTGTTCATCAATTAACACTGAACCAGAAGGCCATTTTCTTGCATTTTCAAGTGTGTTTGCCATGCTTCCTTCCTTTTAACTTCCATTGATTAACATGCTTGATTTTATGGATGTTTTAGGTGTCATTTAACTTATGTTTGAAGCACATTCATGAACTTTCGATGCACGATTTCGATTATTCAAATTGTTCATGTTCCTTGGCATTATGTGGATACATGTTTTCTTGCATTTTCTTTGATCACATGATAGATGATTTGTGACGCATATTGAGTGTATTTTGGTATTTTTTTTTGCTTATAATTGCTTTGCATTAAGTTCTTTACTCAAAGGATGAGTTTAATCTTGTACAACCAATAATACACCTTTTTGCTTTAATAATTTTCCATTCATTTGGAAAATTGTTAGCATTTTCCTCCCTTTTGATTAATTAATCAAAATGTCGCTTCGATTATTGATCTCTCCCTTGGCGCTTCTCTTTAGGCTTCCTTTCGAACTTGCTTTCTCTTTGTCCCCGGCTGAGTTGGAGGTTCGCGCGACGCGGGAGCACTGTGCAACTTGGAGCTGTTATGTTGTCTGTTTCAGCTGCACTACACCCTGTGTGTTAGAGAAGGAATGAGAAGGGAGAATTCCTACTCTCATTCTGACCACTTCAGGTAGGGGACGAATGACCCTGTGCCTGGCTTAGTCACCTCTATCTCCAGGCGATAGTGTATCTCCTTCCTCAGTCGAGTCGATTCTTGATCACTCCTATCTCTTTCACCTTTTTCTTTTGGTCAATCACTTTCTTGGTTAAGATCATTGCCCCTTGAGGTAGCAAACTCTCTTTTATTCAATACCCTGCTCTTTTCTTGCGGTCAATCATCGTCTTTTGATTCCCTTTAAGAGTCCCAATTCCTTTTTCTTTGGTTAAATACGGTATTCCTGTCACAACCGAATCCCCTGCGGAGTTCGCAACCTTCTCTTGGTTCTTCTCCCTTCGTTTGGTTAACCACTGCTTGCCAGTTAAAACACCAATGTTTGCACTCCTTCTCAGTTAACCACAGTCTATCTGTTAACACACTGAGTTTTCTCTTGGGTTAATCACCCATTACTTAAGTTAACAACAGTCTGTCTATTAAAACACTGAGCTCCTTTTAAGTTAATCACCTTCTCTTGGTTAATCACTCATTTCTTTTTCGGTTAATCACAGTCTTTCTATTTACACCGAATCCTCAGCAGTTAGCAACCTTTTCTTGGTTCGAATACTTGCACCTTTGGGTTAGTAACATTATTTTGGTTCAAATACCCTTTTCTTCGGTCAGTTACTGTTTGTTTAGTCAGGGTACCAAAGTCCTTTGGGTCACGACCTTCGCCTGGTCCTACACCCGTTCTTTTGGTTGATCACAGTCTATCTGTTAAAACCATTCCCCATAGAGCCCTACTCTTTCTCTTCGGTCAACCACTGTCAGTCAGTTAATACACTGAACCCCTTTCTTTTGGTTTCAACATCATCCTTGTGTTTGTTCCCCAGTAGGGTCGATTACCCTCTGACCCCAAGCATAATCCTTTGCTTTCTTACCTCCCCAGTGGAGTCTCTTTTCTTCTCTTTTGCTCCTTCATTCTTCTTGGTTTCTACACCACTCTTGCATGTTATCCTTAGCACATTTATTGTCTTTTCCTTTGCACTTCTTTCTTGGTTTTGACACCAATCCTCTTTGTTATCCCCAGCGAAGTTTCTTTCCTTCTTTTGTTCTTGGTTTTGACACCACTGTCTTGTTTTTGTTTTCTGTCTTAGTTCCACGAACTACGGAAGCTCTGATTCTGCATTCTTTCGAATGTATGATACGTAGGCACGAGATCGCGATGATCTTGGCGAGCACACTTCCACCCTTCCACCCTTCTTCCATCCCTCTCTCTGTCCCTGGTTCCATGAACTACGGAGCTCTGATTTCCTCATTGCACTATGAGGGTACGTAGGCACGAGGGACCTAATCCTCCGCGAGCACTTTCTTTCTTTCTTTTTTTTTTCTTTTTCTTCTCTCTCTCCTCTTCTTTAGTTAGAAGCCCTTAGGTAGATAACACATCCAAGCCTAGAAGCAAGCGAAATGGTTTCCGTCGAGTACGATGGATGCGTTAGGTGCTAGTACCTTCCTTTCGCATAACCGACCCCCGTTCCTGTTTCTCTTCCCCTTGGGTTTTATCGATATTTTCCCTGTCCTTTGGGACTAAATAAAGTTCGGTGGCGACTCTGTTGTATATTTGAGTGTGCGATTCACTCAGGTATAAACCAGCCATCTTCAGAGACCATCCTGTACTATTTCGTTCTGGGATTTCCCCTTTCATCCTTTATCTCTTGTGAAAAGATCTTGTTCCTGTCTATCTTACCCTTGTGATCTCAAGTCATGTTTGGACTTGTTGATCAATCACTTTGGATATCCCCAGTGGGTCTCCTAGTTCCCAGTGTTGTCTTCTTGGGATATTCCCAGTGTGGTCTTTTCCTTTCTCCAGCTGGTCTTTGCTTTTAATCATCTTGGTCTGCATTGTGCATTCAGCATTTATTGTAAGAACAAGATTTGGTTATGCATCTTGTCTCTATGTTTTGATGATAACAATGAAGTATTTGTGTGAGAACCATTTTGGTACTCTAACATTTGTTATTCTGATGGTTTTAACAAACAGGTTATGACTCTGATAAAGACCATGTGCTACGTCACTCTGATATTCTCTATGGTCACTTCTGTGTGAAGAAGCAAGATGGTTTCTAATCTACTATGCGTCAGAAAGATTATGAGAAGACATTATGTTGCTAATGTAACATCTCTTGGATTCTAACTTCTGAGTGTTACTCTGATGTTCTATTTTTGAAGCCTGTTTAGCTTCTGAGGTCGTTAACTTTTGAAGACTAAGTGCTAAAGATTCTGAAGACAAGGTTCTGCTGAACGACGTTCTGAAGACTCTGAAGACTTAAGGATTCTGAAGATTAAGGGTTCTGAAGAAGGAGTGCTGAAGACTCTGAGGACAAGGTTCTGCTGAACAAGTTCTGAAGACTCTGAAGACCCAATGATTCATTCTTCTGATCATGCTTCAATGATTTTCAACTTAGAAGCCTCTGATGGATAGAAGAAGATGAAACGTTTGCGTGGGAAAACAGTACATAGTATAGATAAAGCACGTTCTTATCCACTACCCTGATTTGGTCGTACAAAGGACAATTTCAGCGTACGGTTTTCACCCCAGCATAATGACATTGTTTCAAGTCGCCAGTACTCTTCTCAAATTACTGATCTGCCCTTCAATAGATCTTTTTTTGGCTATATATAGACTTGATTATTCAACGAATCATGTGCAAGCGAATGGATGTGAGTGAGTGAGTTAGTGATACTAAAATGTAACACTCAGTGTGAAAAATAGAAAATATCAAAAACACTGATTCATATGAAAAAGAAATCAAGAAACATAGAAATATACGAGTGAACAGTAAAGCACCACAATACAAAGAAGAAGAATGTTTTTACTGTATAGATTCGCTCTAAGTTAAATTAAGCTAAAAATTGAGTTTACTCTGCTTGTGTAGAAGCGTCATGATTGTAAACAAACCTTAGTAACAAACAGTTGTTTGTGTTCCCTAAAGGACTGGGTAGGTCAGAAGCTTTAGGAAGACTAAGACAGTGTGTTTTAGATTTGTTAGTCACTTGCAGTTTGGCTTGTACATTGTATTATCAAACAGTTGTTTGATTTCCTTGAGAGACCAGTTAGGTCAAAATTCTTGAGATGTCTAGGACTAGTGTGTCTTAGAGGTTCATTCCTTAAGGGACCAGTTTGGTAAGAAGCCTTAAGAAGAGACGGTTAGTCTGTGTATTGTTAGTCACCAGCAGTTGCTAGTGTAGTTGTAATCAGTTTGGTTATAGTGGATTAAGTCCTCGCTTGAGAGAGGCAAAATCACCTTGGTGGGTGGACTGGATTAACTTGATAGCTTTCAAGTGAACCAGGATATATCGTGTGTCTTTCTCTATTAGTCTATTTGTGATCTTTGTTTGAGTTTTACAAAAAGCGTTCATAGTGGAAAACCCAATTCAAACCCCCCTTTCTTGTGTTTTTCTCACACTTTCAATTGGTATCAGAGCTTCGGTTCTGATTGTGATAAACATTTTATCAACACTTAACAGTGTTCAGTATCGATCCAGTATTTCTGTGAGATATCATGGCAGCTCCTGCTAATACCACTACTGAAGAGAAAGATCAATACAGTGCCAAACCACCAGTTGTTGATGGTGAAAAGTTTGACTACTGGAAAGATAGAATAGAAAATCTCTTTCTTGGTTTTGATGTAGATCTTTGGGATTTGGTAGATGGCTACAATTACCCAGTTGATGCTACATGTGCTAAAGTATCTAGAAGTGATATAACCAACCAACAGAAGAAAGATTATAAGAATCATAGTGCTACTGCCAAATCCATTTTTGATCTCTTAGGATGACTCATGAAGGAAATGCTTAAGTTAAGGAGATAAATGCACTTGCCTTAATCCAAAACTATGAGGCATTCAGAATGGAGGATGATGAGATAATTGAGACCATGTTTTCAAGGTTTCAAATGCTAGTCGCATGACTCAAAGTTCTGGACAAAGGTTACTCAACTGATGAACATGTGAAAAAGATCATCATAAGTCCTCCTAAGAAATGGATACCTATGGTAATAGCTCTAAAGCTATCAAAAGATCTCAATAGCATAAGTCTTGAAGAGCTTGTTAGTTCTTTGAGAAGTCATGAGATAGAGCTTGAAGAAGATGAACCTCAGAAGAAAATCAAATCTATAGCTCTTAAGTCTAAACCTGAAAAGGCAAAGGCTTGTCAAGCTGAGGAAGAATCAGAAGAGTCTGGTGAAGAATCAGAAGACGAGCTGTCGTTAATCTCTTGAAGAATCAACAAACTCTTGAAGCATAGGCAAGGAAACTTCAGAAGCCTAAGAAGAACTTCTCCAAAATGAAGAAAGGTCTAATGGCAACTTGGGACAACTCTGATTCTAAAGAAGAGGAATCTGATGAAGAACAAGCAAATGTTGCACTGGTATCAACAACTGAAGATGAAGTTTCTAGAGAACCAGAAGACAGAATATCATCAGAACCATAATCAGACTCAGACTCTGGCTCAGAGATATCCTTAGCAGCTCAGTTGAAACACCAGTCATAGCACCTAGACAGTGATTACTCATGACACATGACGGGAAGAAGGCATATGTTTCAAAGACTGAAACTTAAGCCTGGAGGCTTCGTCGGTTTAGGAGGAAACCAGAAAAGAAAAATCATTGGCTCTGGAACTGTTGTGTTTATTTTTAGGATATTCTGAATGCTCTAAAGGCTACAAAATCTATAACACAAACACGAATTGTAGAGGAATTAATTCAGGTCAGATTCAATGATAAGCTTAACCCTAAAAAGTCAAAGCTAGTTGACAAGTTTGCAGATCTGAAGATCACGTCATCAAAATATAAGAAGTAGAAGATTCAAGATAAGCAGACAAAGATGGAAACTCTTCAGATCTAAATACAACCTACCAGAAGCTGAGAATAACTCATCTCATCAGAAGAAGAATAGATTAAAGACTTCTCATTCTAAAGAATTGATTCTGGGAGATAAAGTTGATTCAGTCAGAACCCGTTCATCCTTCAGAAATTCTGAAGAAACTCTTCTGGGTCTAGTGTCTTTGATATATCCAACAACAGTTGATGTAGCTCTAAGAGAAAATGAGTGGATTCTGGCCAAGCAAGAAGAACTGAATCAATTCACCTGAAATGACGTCTGGGATCTTGTTCATAAACCCAAAGGTGTCCACGTCATTGGAACTAAATGGGTGTTCAGAAACAAGTTAGATGAGAAAGGCTGAATTTGAAATGAGTCTGATGGATGAACTCAGATTCTTTCTGGGAATTCAAATTGATGAAAGATCAAAATAAACATACATTCATCAGAGCAAGTATGCAAAAGAACTTCTGAAGAAATTCAACATGATGAATTGTACCTCAGCTAAAACTCCAATGCATCCTACATGTATTCTGGAAAAGACAGAGGTAAGTTGAAAGGTTTTTCAGAAGCTCTATCGTGGTATGATAGGCTCTCTTCTGTACTTAACTGCGTCTAGACTTGATATTCTTTTCAATGTTCATTTGTGTGCTAGATTTCAATTAGATCCTAAAGAATCTCATTTAACTGCTATTAAAAGAATTCTAAGGTATCTGAAAGGAACTACTAACCTTGGCTTGATGTATGAGAAAACATCAGAGTACTCTCTTTCTGGTTATTGTGATGCAGATTACGCAGGAGACAGATTGGAAAGAAAAAGGATCTCTGGTAACTGTCAGTTTCTCGGGAAGAATTCGATCTCATGGTCAAGCAAGAGGCAATCAACAATTGCCCTCTCAACAGCAGAAGCAGAGTACATATCCTCGTCTCTACGCAGTACGCAGATGCTGTGGATGAAGAACCAGCTAGAAGATTATCAGATACATGAGAGTAACATTCCTATCTTCTATGATAATACTGTTGCTATCTGTTTAAGTAAGAATCCAATCTTACATTCTAGGGCTAAGCACATAGAAATTAAACATCATTTTATTAGAGACTATGTTCAGAAGGGAATCTTATGTTTAAAATTTATAGATACAGACCATCAATGGGCTGATATTTTTACAAAACCCTTGGCTGAAGATAGATTTTTATTTATTCTGAAGCATCTGAAAATGGACTTCTGTCCAGAGTAAGATTTCATCAGAATCAGATGTGTTTAGTCAGAATTTGAAGATAGATTTTCATTTAAACCAAGAAGCATTTGTTTTTAATCTTAGTCATCAGAATATGCTTTGTCAGAAGTGTCTCTGATCAGATGGAAACCTTTTGGTTTTCCAGACTCTGAGGATATTAAAACGTGTTCAAAATCAAATCATATCTACTGTTGAAAAGACACATCGAGCGTTGTGATTTCATGAGACTAGATTTCAAGTAATTATTACCTATTACTCCCTAATATCATGTCTAATACATTGGATTTGAAAATTTACTTGAAAATTGTTTAAATCTTTACGTCTTCTTTCCTCTTAAGGCATTCATAAAGATGTATGTAAGACAAAAATTTCGCGGGACTTAACACTTGTCTTCCCTCCTTTATTCTTTGTCAGATTATGCCCTCTCATCTTCGAGTATACATTTATTTATATTTATTGACTGATGTCATAATATTAATAACGTATACTATTCCATAATCTTTTGGAGACTGATACACTTCTTCATCATTCCTTATTCTTGTTTGTATCCCTTGTATTGGAAATAATGAATCTCTTGTCTAAATTCATCCAGTCTTTATAGCTATTTATGGCTATCACTCTTTGTTCTCTTTATATACCACACTTCTCCTCATAACTATTCATCCGTTTCCAAACTTGCTTTTCATTCCTATCCTTCTTATTTCACTATGTCTATCAAAACATTTGCTAGCAATGATAAAGTTATGGAGGTTATTAATGAGAAAAGGCCAAATCTTCCAAGATTAAGAGACTCAGGTGTTTACCTATCCACCAGCATGCAAATTCAAGGGTGGTCAGGATACTATGCAGTCTTGCATGGACCCATTTATCCTGTCCTGGTGAAAGAATTATGGAAATATGCACGAATTGGGGAAGAAAAAAATTCTGTTTGGTCTTCTGTTTTCGGTGTTCCGGTCCTCATAACACCTACCTCCATTGCTCAAGCCATCAATTGTGTTCAATCTGGAGTCACTGTTGAAGATTTCCATCTGAACTATTCCTTTGTTGAGGATCTCATTAGAATTCATGATGTGTCTCGAAACAGCATTGAACCCTATAATCCTGAAGGACTTCTCCCTAATGGAAAGTTGTGGTTTCATCTCCTACTTACCAACTTTCGCCCCAGAGGATTGGCCAAAAACACCTTGACTCATGATGATAAACTGTTTATCTATTTCATGATGTATAACATCAGGGTGAATCTTCCACAAACCATCTTCAATCATATGAAGAACAATGTTGAAACTTCCAAAAATCAACATAAGTCCTTCATACATTATGGACGAATTCTGTCTGAGTTATTCTACAGAGTTGAAATCATCTCTTTAGCCAGAATACTTGGACCAGAAGATGCCACTGCTGAAGAAAGATGTGAAAGGATTGATGAGGTGGAGGATTTCTGGTAGCTGGTTGGTGTGCGTTTCATCTCTGTTTGGTCTTTTGGTTGCTAGTTGCTTGGTCCTTCTTCTGCTTATCATTGCTTTTCCTGTCCGTTGTCTTAATTGTTGTTTGTTTTCCTGTTTGATGACTCTGTTTCTGTAATGTGCTCCGGCGTTTTGTTGTTCTATCAATGAAATACTTTCCTTATTTTCTTTATCTTGTTTTACTGCATTTCATAATGACTACCATAAAAAGGAAGAAAATGACTAACTTTAACTTATCTAAATTCTTTCAAATCAAATGATTTAGTTAAAAATTTTGATAACATGTGAACGATAATGGTAACAACTGTTTCAGTTGATAAACATGCTTAATCATGATTTGACACATTGAGTATCGTGAACTTCTTGAGAATAGGCTAAAATCTTTACGCATTTCCCCATGTCTGTGCATTCATAAATGATAAGACATATGTGAGTTAAGTTTTCTTGAAAATAAGCTATACTCTTTTCTGTCTTTACTATATGTCAATTTTCAATTACCACTTATAAGTATACATTTATTCATAGTATTGACACTTCTCAAAACTTAAATAACGTATCCTTATTTGTGGCTTTTTGGATATACAGTTTTAAGAGACTGCTGTACTCCTTTCCCATTCCATGATATTCTTTATCTCTTACTCTGCCACTGTGTCCTTGGCATATCGTATGCGTGATACGCATCTTGACCTATGTCATTTTCTCAGTCAGTCACGTCTCATACAAATATATATTTCAATTCTCCTCTCATAATATGTACTGTTTGATCTTACTGTTTCAAATTTACCTTTACTGTCTAAATCTTCTCATCATGTCTTTAATCACTTTTCAAGGAGATGAGAACCTTCTTAAGGTCATATCAGAAGAACAAATCAACCTTCTTCATCCTGAAAACAGAGAAATTGCTAACAGTATCACCTCAATCATGCACTATCAAGAATAGGCAAAATACTTCATCATTCTGGATAAACCAGTCTACTTAAATCTTGTAAAAGATTTTTGGAAACATGCCTACATCAATTATGAAGATCGCTCAATCTCTTCTCAGGTTTTTGATGTCCCCATAAACATCACTCCTTTCACCATTGCTCTAGCAATTGGTTGTGAGAACATTGGCTTTACTGTTGAACATGTTAAGCCTAGGTATCTTATTTCTGAGGAACTAGCCTCTCTCCACAACACATCATCCAAATATGAACCTCTCAATCCTGAAAACCTTCTTCCCATTCCCAAAGCTTGGTTTAAGCTTTTGCTGACCAATTTTCGTCCTCGGGAAGAAAACAAGAATATCCTGTTTCATGATAATCAGGTCTTCATCTTTCTTCTGATGGCTCAGATGCGAATTAATCTACCTCAGACTATCTTCAACTTTCTGCAAAAATCCATTACAGATTCCAGGAATGACGATTTCATTAAGCCCGACATACCTTTTGGAAGAATTCTATCTGAAATCTTCTTTAAATAAGGAATTGTTGAACTTGTCAAGTCAGATGGTCTAGAAAATGGTCTGTTGAAGAAACATTGTGAAGTCTTTGATGGTTAATTTGTAGCATGTCGTATCTTGTGTTTTCTATCTTGTCTCTAGGATGCTCTGTGTTCGAGTTATGCCAATGTACTTCGATCCATTATTAATGACATTGTCTTTATTTATGAGTGCTATGGCTTATCTTAGAAATTTCTTTCTCACATATTTATCATAATATTGAACTGTTTATTGCATTATCTTTTTTATTATGACAAAAAGGGGGAGAAAGTAAAATGATTTTGATAGTACTTATTCTCAGAATCTCGAACTCAAACATTACATAATGCTTTTTCAACTAACCATTTGTTTGATGTTTCAATTAAGGAATTTAGAAAAAGTTCACTTAGCATTCTAGGCAGGATAAATATGAAGATCCTACTCTCTAAAGATTGAAAATCTTATGGATAATTTCAACTCTGATAATTCATGGTTAAGAAGTTGTACACTTCGAGAATATATGTTTATGCAAACAGATGTTCCAATACTGTTCAGAAGTTGTGAACTTTCTTAAATTCAAGAAATCTTGTTTGATATCATAGTGTTCAGAAGTTGCAAACTTTCTGAAAGTATGAAATTCAAACTCAAAGCGTCAGAAGCAGAAGTCTCCTTGAAAACAATTCAAGTCAATTCTCTGATTCAAAGATACTATTCAGAAGATACGCTCTGCAACAAATGATATTCTGATAAAATCAACCAGGCTCTGAATTTGATAAGATTGGTGAATCTAAGAAAAGATAAAAAAAAAAGAAGTCATTTCTAATCAAACTCTAATACTTAAGAAGTTGTGATTCTTCATCAAGATCTGATAAGAAGTTCTGATACGAGATGCACGACATCATCCAATCAGACTCAAAATCAAGTTTTGATTTTTTATCAAAGTTCTGATAGTAACCAGGTTCTGAGAAGAAGACATAGTGTTCTAGTCAGACTCTGATGAGTTGATTGTAGGGAAGTATTCCTTCTCCATTGTTATGTTCTGAAGAACTCAAATTTTATTTTGTGAGTCTTGGGATCAGGGGGGGACTCTGAACAAGCATAAATGAAATTTTGAGATTAACAAATTCATGGGGAGCTGTGAGCTTAAACTCTGAATTTGTCGGTTATGGTGATTACCCTGTATAAACTGTTCTATCAAAATACATGGTTTTGTCATC
This sequence comes from Lathyrus tuberosus, assembly GCA_022829125.1. Classification (NCBI taxonomy): domain Eukaryota; kingdom Viridiplantae; phylum Streptophyta; class Magnoliopsida; order Fabales; family Fabaceae; genus Lathyrus; species Lathyrus tuberosus. The sequence continues at coordinate 19,616,547 of JALAZF010000009.1, forward strand.
ATCAAAAAGGGGGAGATTGTAAGAACAAGTTTGGTTATGTATCTTGTCTCTATGTTTTGATGATAACAATGGAGTATTTGTGTGAGAACAATTTTGGTACTCTAACGTTTGTTATTCTAATGGTTTTAACAAACAGGTTTTGACTCTGATAAAGACCATGTGCTACATCACTCTGATACTCTCTATGGTCACTTCTGTGTGAAGAAGCAAGATGGTTTCTAATCTACTATGCGTCAGAAAGATTATGAGAAGATATTATGTTGTTGCTGTAACATCTCTTGGATTCTAACTTCTAAGTGTGACTCTGATGTTCTATTTCTGAAGCCTGTTTAGCTTTTGAGGTCGTTAACTTCTGAAGACTAAGTGCTGAAGATTCTGAAGACAAGGTTCTGCTGAACGAAGTTCTGAAGACTCTGAAGACTTAAGGATTCTGAAGATTAAGGGTTCTGAAGAAGGAGTGCTAAAGACTCTGAGGACAAGGTTCTGCTGAACAAGTTCTGAAGACTCTAAAGACTCAAGACCCTGAAGACCCAATGATTCATTCTTCTGATCATGCTTCAATTATTTTCAACTTAGAAGCCTCTGATGGATAGAAGAAGATGAAACGTTTACGTGAGAAAATAGTACACAGTACAGATAAAGCACGTTCTTTTCCACTACCCTGATTTGGTCGTACAAAGGACAATTTCAGCGTACGATTTTCACCCCAGCATAACGACATTGTTTCAAGTCGCCAATACTCTTCTCATATTACCGATCTGCCCTTCAACGGATCTTTTTCTGGCTATATATAGACTTGATTATTCAACAAATCATGTGCAAGCGAATGGATGTGAGTGAGTGAGTTAGTGTACAAAAACGTAACACTCAGTGTGAAAAATAGAAAATATCAAAAACACTGATTCATATGAAAAAGAACTCAAGAAAAAGAGAAATATATGAGTGAACAGTAAAGCACCACAATACAAAGAAAAAGAATGTTTTTACTATATAGATTCGCTCTAAGTTAGATTGAGCTAAAAAATTTGTTTACTCTGCTTGTGTAGAAGCATCATGATTGTAAACAAACCTTTGTAACAAAAAGTTTTTTGTGTTCCCTAAAGGACCGGGTAGGTCAGAAGCTTTAGGAAGACTAAGACAGTGTGTTTTAGTGTTGTTAGTCACTTGCAGTTTGGCTTGTGCATTGTATTATTAAACAGTTGTTTGATTTCCTTGAGAGACCAGTTAGGTCAGAATTCTTGAGATGTCTAGGACTAGTGTGTCTTAGAGGTTCATTCCTTAAGGGGCCAGTTTGGTCAGAAGCCTTAAGAAGAGACGGTTAGTCTGTGTATTGTTAGTCACCAGCAGTTGCTAGTGCAGTTGTAATCAGTTTGGTTATAGTGGATTAAGTCCTCGCTTGAGAGAGGCATAATCACCTTGGTGGGTGGACTGGATTAACTTGATAGCTTTCAAGTGAACCAGGATATATTGTATGTCTTTCTCTATTAGTCTATTTGTGATTTTTGTTTGAGTTTTGTAAAAAGCGTTCATAGTGGAAAACCCAATTCAAACCCCTCTTTCTTGTGTTTTTATCACACCTTCATTTATCATTCCATCATGGAGCATCATACTAGAGTTCATTTCATGTCTCGACTGATCTTGGATTTTATTTAAGTTAGATTTCTCTATAGCATAGCATACCATTGAATCTAGGGGCAAAATTTTCGGTTATTTCTGTATTTAAATACCTTTCACTTTGATTCCCTGAGGGTTGTCACCACTCAAGTAATTCAGTGAAGTTATTTAAATAGGGGCAACTGTCAAACCCCAAATTTTGACCCTAGATGTCATAATCATTATAGGAAGCATTCAAACATTGCATTGCTAACCCTAATCTATGTTCAAGTTTGTTCTTTGTTTTGCTTCATGAAATTAGGGTTTTGCTCAAGAGAATCAAGGGAATCTTCACATGATCAGTCAATGTTTTGGAATGGTCATCAACCCACCAAGCTTATATACACTCAAGAGGCTTCTCCTTGCCAAGAATCATGTGCAAGATGGTCTCATTACAAGTTCCATGAAGCCCAAGTTCATCTGGTCACAAACTAGGGTTTCATCAGGAAAAAAGTCAACTATGCCTTGACTTTTGATGAAATCATGATGCCAAGTCTTGGGACATGACTCAAGACATTCTAATACACCCTTGGAGTCCATCCATGATGGTTGGAAGATTCACGAATGCAAGATCATTGAAAATCACACAGTTGAATTTATCTGATTATACAAGCTTCACCTGACAAAGTCAACCCTTTGACTTTTAGGGTTTTTGGTCCTAATTGAATTCATCAAGACATGTTTTATCAATGAGTTTGGGCATGAAAAACCAACATTTAGAAGGTTTATTGCAAAAGGGGTAAAGTTAAAGAAACTTGAAATTTTTCTGTATGGAAAAAAACCCTAATTGTGAGGCTAACTTTGAAAGATCATATCTCTCAATCTGCACAGCCATTTTGCGTGCTCCAAAGCTCAAATTAAAGCCCTTGTAACATACTACAAATTTATATGAGAGGTGGAAACCTCAAAAAATGCTTGGATTTTGAGTTATGAGGCTTCAAAGTTTGGGAAAATCATTGGACACTTAGAAAATTTTCAAGGTAGCTTTTTGATCTTTTGAAACATCAATCTTTAAGGCCAGTTTTCATTATGATCCCTTTAGTTTCAGAATTTTTGTTGAACATGAAAGTTTTAGAGCATGTTTGGGGCTTTTCAAAAAGTACAAGAACTTCCCAATCCCATTTATGAGCTAGGAGATTCGAAGACTTAAAGTTGGGGTTATGAAACTTGAATTTCAAGGTCATGAACATGGTGAACTTGTTGCAAAAACATTCCAAACCGGCATGATCTTGCTTTTCAGGCCTTGTTGCTTCCAAATCCATCTCTAATCAGAAGATGGTACAGTGTTTGAAGCACTACACACAAGATTTGAGCATCAAATTCAAATTTCATGCCATTTTGGGATGTTTTTGCCATAAAGTCCACAATACTACTCTTGAAAAGTGACTTTAAGAACAAAACTTTTACCTAGAGACTCAAGCCAATTCAATCTACAGAAGCAAACTCAAAAGGAGATTCCAACACTCAAGATATGATTGTATTTGACATTGGAACCATGAGAACCATTGTACTTGCCAAGTTGAGATCAAACCAACCATTCTTTGGATTTCAACTAGACTAAGCAACCAAACCATTTCAAATTAGCAGAACCAGTTCCTCCATCCTTTCCCCATAAATAGAGGTTGATTCTTACCTCAAACCACAAGAGAAACACACCTCAAAAGCCTCATAGCCTTCACATACCAGAACTGGTTTTTCAAGTCATTACTTGAAAACCAAGAATCTCAAATTTGCAAAAACTACCTTAGAACCTTTTCCAACAAAAATTCCTTCAAACCAATCATTCTCACAAACCACAAAACACTTATTGATAATGTCTAAACCCTCACAACCTCCAAAAGCCTCATAGATTAAAAAGGCATCCTTCAATCCAAAGAATCGTTGACTTTCTGCATGTTCTGCACCAGAACTTCACCCTGACCATATTTAATCACTTTGACCATACAAACTCAACCTATAAACATGTCTTGAGGTGTCCATAACATTATTCCTTAACTGTGTGTCCATTTTCACCAAGATCCAAAATCATCACATTCACCATTTTGCAAGAAGAAGTGCATATTCTAGAGTAGCTGATTTCTGTTGATTCCAAGCATTTTGAAAGATCATCTGGAGCACATTGAAGGATTTCCAAACATTTAAACATCTCTGGAGTAGCCATCTGGGAAATTTCAGTTTGACTTCAAGACCTAAGATTACCTGAAACTTGAACTCTTTAAAATATGTCACGTTTTGAAGTACATTGAGTTTGGATATGTTCATTATGGTATATGTGATATGTTTGATCCATTAATTACCATTATCCATGGCTGTATGAGACTGCACCATTAAAGTTGCAAATTTGTACCTTTTGTGAATGATGCTATCGGGTTTTTAAATACAAGCATTGTCTGACAAAACTAATTGGACCATTGGAATCCTTAGGAAATTCTAGGTGAGATTGGTTTTTGGATCATTAAAATTCATGGAGAATTGAGTGAGTTATGGTACATTTTGCAAATGAGCCAAAACTTGAATTCCTGGCCAGCCAAACCAACCATGGCGCCTTGTGGTTCAGGCCTTAGGGCATTGTTAGGCTTACCTATGTATTTGTGGGGGTGATACAATGGATGTATCACCACCCCAGTAGTTATGACCAGCGCGTATGTTTACCATTGACCTGTAGGACTGGGGTTCGAATGCCCCTCGCCCCAGTCCTTTTTATTTTTCTGATCTTTCAAAAGAACAACACATATCATGCCATGCTTGCCATATAGAATCACAATGCGCGCGTAGTAAGATTGACTAAGGTTTTGAGCCAGAAGCGTGATGGCCTGGGTTCAACACCCATGGGGGTCAATCCCTATTTTTTTATGACTTGTTTATATCATTTTTCTCTACAAATCCAAAGGATCATAACTCCTTCAATTTTAATCATTATTTGCCCATTCTTTTTGCAAAATGCTCATGACTTTGTCTATTTTTTGTTTATGAATTTAGATTTCCAAAAATTATTATTTTCAAGGCACTTATTCATGTTTGAAGTAAGTGACCTTTTTAGGTTTTCTTAAGGACCATGGTGTTTTCTTTGGTTGATTCTTTTGATTTCCTTTGCACCTATGGACATGTTTGAGCCATTTGCAACTCATAAGAACCTTGTGCAATATTATGAACTTGTACACCTTTATTTCAACTTGATTTTGATGCATTTTCAAGCATATGTTTACATGTGAATATATGTTGAATTCCTAGTCATGCCATGAGCTTTTGCTTGGTCATTTTTCCTCTAACATGTGATTCTCTTCCATGTTTACATGATTTGGTATGTACATGTACCCTTGTTTGAATTATACTATGTTTAGGTATCCTTAAACCTTAGGTTTTTACTTTGAAAATAACTTTGAATACATGTTTGCATGTGTGGACCTTTATGAAGCCTCCACCTTATTTTGTAACCATGTCAGAACCCTAATATGCATGATTAGGTTGTTACCTACTTGTATTAACATGTTCAACTTGTAACCATGCCTAAATATTCAAGTAACATCTTAACTTGTCCACATGACATTTGAACTTTAAACATGTCATCTTTAAGCATTCTCACATGCCATCCCTTGTATGCTTGCATCTTCATCCACATGTTATTGTCATAAACATGTCCTCTTTGCCCAAGTATGATTGGTTGTTACCATTTACTTGTTTCAAACCTATGATAAGTAATGACTTAACTTATCCATGTATGCTTTGAATTTTGATTGTTATCATGACTTATGTATGCTTTACCCTATCCATGATAAGTAATGTCTTGACTTATACATGTCAACTTTGAACCTTGATCTTCTCTATGTTTAAGGTATTTTCATAAATTTCAGATGCTAACTTAAACTTTGAACCTTGCCATGTTTAAGTTTTGTAATAACTTATCCATGCTTTGAAATGTATAAATTGTATTCATGATTAAGTGTTGTTACAACTTATCTTCCTTTGTATTGTATTCATGATTAAGTGGTGTTAGTAAACCCTAAAGCATGCTTGCCTTAATCATATACCTAATCTTATCCATGACCTTAGTCTTGTTAGAACTATAAATCATGTTTGTTCAGATGTTGTGACATCTTTGCTTGATTGAATTTGTTTGGTTGTCACCATGTCGATTTAAAAACTATGTTGAACCTTTGAACATACTAGGTAGTTACTTTATCCAACTCTTGACTTTGTTAAGTCCTTGCTCCAAATGTTGTTACATATATTTGTGTGCTTTGGTTGTAACCATATGCTGCATCTTTACCATGCTAACATCATGTTTGAATGTTACTTAATTTTTTTTCAATTGATATCATGTTTGAATATCATATTTGTTCATACCATCCATACTTAATCATACTTCATTTAACTTTGTCAAGTTATTCCCCCAAAGTGATGTTAGCTTGTTAGCTTCCATCCCCAAGTTGCCCCCTATTCCTTAATCCAAGGGAAAGTCTCTTTATTGACTCCATGTCATAGATAGCTCAATATTACCTACACCTTTGACCTTGTTAGAGTCATTAGGTTTTACCCCTTAGACTTAGGTTAGAACCTACAACTCTTGTGACTTTGTCAAGTCAAGTAAGTGTTAAGACCCTAACACTTAATTCCCTTGAATCTTGATCATAATCAAGTATTCATCCATCCCTAGTTAGGTGAAGTGCAATTGCTCTGATTCCATCCTTGTAAGGATATGTAGGCACAAGACCACAAAGTTTTGGCGAGCATACTTAGCAACTAAGCCTTTAGGTTCATATCTCTCATCATATAACCCAAACACAAGCAATAGCCAATGATATCACAAATAAAAGTAAGAGGTTCCTATAGATTACTATAGATACTTAGGGTGATAATACCTTACCTTTGTATAACCAATCCCGGATTCCCCAAATTCTCTTAGCATTGTTGTTACATTGCGAACTTAGGGTTTTTTTTACGATCTTTACCTTTTCCCTTGGATAAATCAAAGCTCGGTGGTGAATCTTTAAAAGATTTGTGATTCAAGTTTAATCAATAGCTTGATATCCAATTTTCACCGTAATAGAAAAATGGCGACTTCATTGGGGACACTACTTCTCTTTTAAGAGGATTAGGCCTAACTTATTTGTATTTGCTATATTCTTGTTTGCTTGTTTGTTTGTTGTTCCATTTGGTTGTTACCTTGTGGTGAGATAAGTCCCAACCTTGGACTTGAGAGCAAATTAAGATAGGAAGGTGGTACATTTAAGAAGGCTTATAGGGAGTTAATTCCCGACCAAGCTAACTTTAGAAATCACCACTCAATGGAGGCACTTTTTATGATAAGTATTGTTGATCAAGAGATCGTAAAAACAATACTACTTCTTGATTGAGCCTATGAAGCTGAGAACTTTTAGTTACCTTTAACCCCACTTGGCCTTGTTAGGAACGTAGTGGGATGACTATGAGGGAGTAATTCCAAAATAGTTGATACGCGATACTACACTCAAAAGAGGTTCTCTTGAGAATATTATTAACTACCGAGTAAATTGGGAAATTGATAATATCCGAATGATGGGCTAATAATTTTGGGAACTTGTTAGAACCCATTGTACAGGAACAATAAACCCTAGTACATACCAAATGGGAGGGCTAAACCTTTGACTTCATGCAAGCCTTACACCATGTTTGAGTGTGATCTTGTTTTGTTTGTGCATGCCTCCATTCATAAACATCATTCTTCATAAAAAGTTTTGTATCTTGCATTTTTGCATCTGTTGTCACATTTACATTTGCATTCCTACATAAACTCTTTCTTTGTCTCTTCCGATTCATCACCATGATTACTTAGGTTAAGAGAAGATGTACTATCTGGAACAAGAAAGTCAAGCACTCCGAAAGGAGATTGCCACCTTGAGAGCCAACATGGAAACCTTCTCCGCCACCATGAAGAACTTGATTGACACCCAAGAGCAGGAAAACCAAGAGCTTCGAGACGAAGTCGCAAGCTTGAAAGCTGCCAAAAGGAATCTGACAAACTTAGTCAAAGATTTGGTCATATCTCAGCGCCAAGATGGCCCTTCCTCCTCCACCAATCAGCTTGTTGAGCAAGTTGGTGAATCTAGGGGCATCCCTGTGACCTATACCAGGTTGTTCTGTGTCCTCCTGCAACAAGGGGTGATCCAGAGAGAAACTCCGACGGTCATTCCAAGAAACCACAAGAGCTACTTCAAAGCTGATGCCTTCTGTGCCTTCCACCAAGGGGCACCCGGCCATGACATTGAGGAATGTTATGTCCTCAAGGAGAGGGTGAAGGAGTTGATCCGAAGGGGGATTCTATCCTTCAAGATGTGCAAGCCTCAAGTTCAAATCAACCTCTTATTAGAGGAAAGCTCTTCCTTGCACATGGTGGGCTGATGGAGGTCGTTTCTTAAACTTTGTCTTGTCAAATTTTAATTTTTATTTGCTATTTCTCATATGTAACTTTTCGTGTTTGTCAACACATTTGTTTTAGCATTGTAAGAACTTGTTATTTTAAACAATTAATGCATCGACTTTGTTTGTCTTGAAGAAATCCTTTTGTATTCACTCATTTAACTGTTTTTACTTTATGCCTATACCACACAACCTCTTGCTTAGGCAAGGTTGGCAGGAGGATGATGAAATTAAAAACACAAGATCTCTTGTGACATGCTTTTGAATAAAACCTGCATACGATGTAAGGCATTGTTTCAATTCCCCAAACACTGGAGAAATAAGGAAGATAATCCCTCTTTAACCCCTTTGGGCCTTGAAGTAGAAGTTTCATTTCATACAAAAAAAAATCACCATAAACTTTAACCTGGGGCTGGGTAGTTTTCAGTAAAGCTGATCAAGCACTCAGGCATTCGGAGTGAGCATCCGAGGATCCACTTCACCTATTCCTCGCACATTTAGAGGCTAAAAGTCAAATCCAATCGTTATTGGTGTCTTCAAATCCAATTGTTATTGGTATCCTAAAATCCAATTGTAAATGGAATCTTCAAATCCAATTGTTATTGGTATCCTAAAATCCAATCGTTATTGGTATCTTTAAATCCAATCGTTATTGGTGTCTTTGAATCCAATTGTTATTGGTATCTTCAAATCCAATTGTTATTGGTATCCTAAAATCCAATTGTTATTGGTATCCTAAAATCCAATCGTTATTGGTCTCTTTAAATCCAATCGTATTTGTATCTTTAAATCTAATCGTTATTGGTGTCTTCGAATCCAATTGTTATTGGTATCTTCAAATCCAATTGTTATTGGTATCCTAAAATCCAATTGTTATTGGTATCTTTAAATCCAATTTTTATTGGTATCCTAAAATCCAATCGTTATTGGTATCTTTAATTCCAATCGTTATTGGTATCTTTAAACCCAATTGTTATTGGTGTCTTCAAATCCAATTGTTATTGGTATCTTAAAATCCAATTATTATTTGTATCGTAAAATCCAATTGTTATTGGTATCTTCAAACCCAATTGTTATTGGTATCCTAAAATCCAATTGTTATTGGTATCTTCAAATCCAATTGTTATTGGTATCCTAAAATCCAATTGTTATTGGTATCTTCAAATTCAATTGTTATTGGTATCCTAAAATCCAATTGTTATTGGTATCTTCAAATTCAATTGTTATTGTTCTCTTCAAATCCAATTGTTATTGGTTTCCAAAAATCCAATTGTTATTGGTATCTTCAAATTCAATTGTTATTGGTATCTTCAAATTCAATTGTTATTGGTATCTTCAAATTCAATTGTTATTGGTCTCTTCAGATCCAATTATTATTGGTTTCCTAAAATCCAATTGTTATTGGTATCTTCAAATTCAATTGCTATTGGTCTCTTGGAATTCAATTGTTATTGGTATCTTAAAATCTTCAAATTCAATTGTTATTGGTACCTTAACTGTGTGTCCATTTTCACCAAGATCCAAAATCATCACATTCACCATTTTGCAAGAAGAAGTCCATATTCTAGAGTAGCTAATTTATGTTGATTCCAAGCATTTTGAAAGATCATTTGGAGCACATTGAAGGATTTCCAAACATTCAAACATCTCTGGAGCAGCCATCTGGGAAATTTCAGTTTGATTTCAAGAGGTAAGTTTACTTAATACTTGAACTCTTTGAAATATGTCATGTTTTGAAGTACATTGAGTTTAGATATGTTCATTATGGTATATGTGACATGTTTGATCCATTAATTAATGAAAGCACCTGTTGTTTGACTAAATTTTGCTAAAACATTCTGATGATAAACTTGAAGAATCTGCAGAAGAAAAAGATGTCGAAGGAAATGTCTCGACATCCTGACTGACTTGGTAAGTTAGCAGGTTTTAACCAGTTGCAAGAAATAAGGAACAGATCAAGGAAACACAGGATCAAAGATTGAAAGCCCAAGACAAAAAGAAGACTATATAAGGAGACTCAGGCCTAGGGTTTATGAGACTGTACGTTTTGTATCACTTGTAACTTTGTAACCTAGTTGATTTGTGTTGAATAAGGTTTAGGGTTTGAGAGTCGTTGGCTCTCTTAGGAGTTGTAAGTCTCCACTATGTATTATGGGATGCAGGGTGGAAGGCATAGGTACAGGGACACAACCAGAAACCTGTAGGTAATGGTTGTTGTATTATTCTTGGACGAAGCTTTGAAGAAAGTCCAAGATAACTTGAAGGTCAAGAAACCGCGACAATTCTGAATTGGCAGAAGACAGAGATAACACAGATTGTGATTAGGATATGAGTGGGGTATCTCATATCAAGGTTGTAAATCATGGAGTTTAGCCTTGGTAAAGATGTTCATGGGGTAGATGTTAGGGATAAAGTTGTAAACTTGGGAGTTTAACTTTGTAATAGTCTACACAATAGTGAAGTCTTCATCCTGGATTAGTATCCCCCAGATGTAGGTGAATTACACCGAACTGGGTTAACAATTACTGTCTTATTTAACATTCTGCAATTTACAGTTTTGTTAATGTTCTTGACTGACATGTTGGATCAAATGTCGTGACATCTGAGAGTGTGCAGGTCTGATATTCAAGGTATCAGTCTGCTGTTGCACCTTTAAGTTTAAGAGATTATGCAGCACAATGTCTTGACATCTGCTGTCTGCATAGGCCAGAATTTCAATTCGTATCAAAGCAGGCATCATGTCTGGTTCTGGATGAGATCTTTGGGAGATACTTTCTGGTGTTTAAATGAGGAGGAGTTTTGGAGATTAGATCAATCAACTCAGAGATACCCAAGGGTATTAATGGATGAGATGGATGTTCTGGATCAAAGGGTGCAACCCGAAGGTTGTTCATGTTGCTGAGGAGATTCTACAACAACTACAGGAGAAGTGGTTAGTTCTCTTGTTGATGTGTCTTATAAGATGTTGTGACATCTTATTAGGGCAAGCAGGATATGTTCCTTGGTGGTTCCGCTGCATGTGTTTCTGATGGAAGAGCTCTAGAATTATGGGATTCGGGAGTTGTTACTGAAGACAGTTGGTGGAAGGTCCCAATCGTCGGCCTCTTTATAGTTGAAGATATCTGCATTCTTTTATTTCAGAGTCGGGAGCGATGGAATAAAGGGAGTTGTGGTTAGATATCTGGTATGGTGACTTGGTACTTAGAAGCTTGGTTTCTTAGTGCAGTTTGGAGTCAGTTGAAGAGGAGAGGAGTTGAGTTAAAGTTTATCAGGTTCTTGCTCTAGGAGTTTGATAAATGTTTGGTCGGCTAGGTTGTCAAAGATACTTGAGAATTCTCTCAAGTCCACTCATAAAGACATCTATGTCGTGCATCTGGAGTCTTCTAGTTACTCTTCTGACTAGAAGGTGTTTCTTTGAAACATGATATGAAGAAAGTGGAGGTGATTTATTTTCACCATCCAAAAACAGCAAGGAAAGATTCATCTCTCTTGACCCTAAGAGTGAATCCAATCTGATTGAAGAGTTGTTAAGGTAAATAAGACTTGTTCAGAGAAAGTCTTAGTTACTTGAGTCAAGGGTGGCAGCCTTGGTATCTCAACATTGTCCTTTGAAGAAGATACTTGCAAAAAGGATTGAATACTTTATAAGTGTTCATGACATGATCTGGTGGAGCTCAGCTACAACAGTGAAGAAGGGTTATTGTACAAGGATTTAAGATCAATTGCTATTTATGGAATCCACAAGTATTTAATTGATTATCCTTGAAAGTCAAGATTGAGGATGTACTGTCAGATGTTCTAACATCTTTTCATCAGAGGTTTGGAGAATCATGGGAGGGGCTTTACATTCACTCAGAAGTCTCCTAGGTGTTGACCTGGGATTATTGGCTTAGCATCTGTTTCCTAGGAAGTATTGTGAATGACTTGTCCAGATGGCGATGCTGTTAAAGATGGAGATGAAAGACTATGAAGACATCATAATCTTGATGGTTACAGCTTGGATCAGTTTATTTCTGATATAGGTGCTTTGGAGCATAGTGTTTGCTCTGGTTGTGAAGGTCGAGGATAAGTGGCAGTTATCTCTGGCTTTCTATTGACGGCTCTACTAAGGGAAGTGGCATTCTTTGGTATTGCTATGGGGTAGTCTTGGACTACTTATTTTCTGAAGATTCAGACATGGCAGGTTTGAAGTCTTTGGAGTTTCAAAGCAGAATGAAGGTTGTCTACTCAAAACTTGGTTGTTGAATCAAGTCTGTGAGAGCATCGAAATCTGTTTCTGCGAAGGGAGGAGGTTATTCTAAGTGGCAAAAGGAAGAGCTGAATTTAATAGTTGGATGTCATAATGTTTGGACATCTAACTTGACATCAGAAGTCTCAGTTGGTGATGTGGCACATTAGCTTAAGATAAGGTGATCTACAGGAGAATGGGAGTGATGGATTCTTCAAAAAGGTCTATCTCATACAGTATGCGAGAGCTGTGGATGAGAAGATGTTACATGACTAAGAGGCTTGGTGGATCCAAGATGTCTTGCTATAGGGCAAGTAGTTCATGTGACTTGAAGGTCTGATTTCATTAGTAGATCAGGGTATCTTGTGGGAGTTCTGAAGATGAGTGAGGTCAATCAAAAAGTGGCATTTGATTGGTTTCACAATGTGAGTTCAAGCAGGATGCTTGAAACTGATTGCTCTTTTGTAGAAGAGTAGTTAGTTGAAATTGTAAGGAGGTTCTGATTCTCTGGGAGCTTGTGGTAAAAGTTCTGGGTTGAGGATGGAAGCATACCTTCTTAGTGGATGAGAGTTTATTTCTCTCTGGGTTTCTGAAGTCTTCTTTGTTCAAGCTGGTGGTGCACTGTTGTGTGAAGATCTTCAGTGTGGATTAATATACTGATAGTAAGTCCAGTAGTGGAGCATATCAAGAACCATGGTGTGTGGTGTATGTGATGTGTGGAAGACGTCCTAACTGATGTTAGAACATCTTTGGGTTAGTTATCCTTGGTGAAGGATTTCAGGTTCTGTGATGAACTGGTTATTTGCATCATGTCCAAGAAGTATCTACATGATCATCAGGAAGAATGATGGAGTAGAAGGGTCCCTTGGAAGGAGGATGTAAGTATTTGTGAAGACTGAAGTGGATCATGTGTTGATTGCATGAAAGTCCATTTCCTGAATGCGTTCAGAAGTGGAGATTTACCTTAAATCAGAAGTATTCCAGGTTATTATATGGGAGAATGATAAGAATGATTGTCTTGGATTGCGTGGTTTATCTCTATTGCTGGCCTGGTGAGGCAGTGGAAAATCTTGCATACGGAATTGGAGCCCTCGGAGCAAGTCATGCTAGTAGTGGATCAGTTTAGCAGCTATGAAGTTCTGGAGCATGCATACGATATCTGACATTGTTATAACAAACTAAGAGGCCCTGTGCATCTCTTTGAGGAATGGGAAGCAGTCTTGGTCAAAGCGCTATTAGTGGAGTTATTACCTTCAATTAATAGACCTTTGAATTGACCAGCGTTATTTTCCTGGGTTCGTTACTCCCTAAGGAAATGGCTCAGCTATAAATATGATTGCCTTGATCATCTTCAGTCTCAATTCTCTCTTTGGGTTGGTGGCAGATGGGGTTCTTCAAAATCTGGGTATGTTGTGTCTAAGTTTGGGGCTGTCTTGGTCACTTTTGCCAAGTTTTGGCTAAAAAGGGGGAGAATGGTTTTGGTGTTCTGATGCTGTCTGGGTTTGGGTACATTCCTGCAGTTGTTTTGCAAGAATGTTGGTTAAGATGCTCTAACATCTTAACAATCTTCATTTTCCATGTGTCTTGTGATCTGAGTTGTGAAGCAGGTTGTGTCTTATGACCTGAGTTATGCAATCTATGTTCTCAGTGTTACGAAGCCTACAACTGCTGTTTCTTTTCTGGAGTCTTCTGGCTCTCAAAAAGTAATTCTTGAGGGGGAGACTTTCTCAGACCTTAGCTCCAATCAATTATGAAGATAAAGAAATCTTGATGAACGAGCCTTGCTGTTTGCAGAATGTAGAAGAAAATGTTTGTTTTAGCCAAAATTTGTCAAAATGGGGAGATTGAAAGCACCTGTTGTTTGACTAAATTTTACTAAAACATTCTGATGATAGACTTGAAGAATCTACAGAAGAAAAAGATGTCGAAGGAAATGTCTCTACATCCTGACTGACTTGGTAAGTTAGCAGGTTTTAATCAGTTGCAAGAATTAAGGAACGGATCAAGGAAACACATGATCAAAGTTTGAAAGCCCAAGACAAAAAGAAGACTATATAAGGAGACTCTGACCTAGGGTTATGAGACTGTACATTTTGTATCACTTGTAACTTTGTAACCTAGTTCCTTTGTGTTGAATAAGGGTTTAGGGTTTGAGAGTCGTTGGCTCTCTTAGGAGTTGTAAGTCTCCACTCTGTATTATGTGATGCAGGGTGGAAGGCATAGGTACAGGGACACAACCAGAAACCTGTAGTTAATGGTTGTTGTATTGTTCTTGGATGAAGCTTTGAAGCAAGTCCAAGATAACTTGAAGGTCAAGAAACCACGACATTTCTGAATTGGCAGAAGACAGAGATAGCACAGGTTATGATTAGGATGTAAGTGGGGCATCTCATATCAAGGTTGTAAATCATGGAGTTTAGCCTTGGTAAAGATGTTCATGGGGTAGATGTTAGGGATAAAGTTGTAAACGTGGGAGTTTAACTTTATAACAGTCTACACAATAGTGAAGTCTTCATCATGGATTGGTATCCCCCAGATGTAGGTGAACTGCACCGAACTGGGTTAATAACTACTGTCTTATTTAACATTCTGCAATTTACAGTTTTGTTAATGTTCTTGACTGACATGTTGGATCAGATGTCGTGACATCTGAGAGTGTGCAGGTCTGATATTCAAGGTATCAGTCTGCTGTTGTGCCTCTAAGTTTAAGAGATTATGCAGCACAATGTCTTGACATCTGCTAGGACATCTGCTGTCTGCATAGGCCAAAATTCCAATTACCATTATCCATGGTTGTATGAGACTGCACCATTGAAGTTGCAAATTTGTGCCTTTTGTGAATGATTCTATCGGGTTTTTAAATATAAGCATTGTCTGATAAAACTAATTGGACCATTGGAATCCTTAGGAAATTCTAGGTGAGATTGGGTTTTGGATCATTAAAATTCATGGAGAATTGAGTGAGTTATGGTACATTTTGAAAATGAGCCAAATCTTGAATTCCTGACCAGCCAATCCAACCATGGCACCTTATGGTTCAGGCTTTAGGGCATTGTTAGGCTTACCTATTAATTTGTGGAGGTGATACAATGGATGTATCACTACCCCAGTGGTTATGACCAGCATGTATGTTTACCATTGACCTGTAGGACTGGGGTTCGAATCCCCCTCGCCCCAGTCCTTTTTATTTTTATGATCTTTTAAAAGAACAACACATATCATGTCATGCTTGCCATATAGAACCACAATGCGCGCGTAGTAAGATTGGCTAAGGTTTTGAGCCAGAAGCGTGATGGCCTGGGTTCAACACCCATGGGGGCCAATCAGTATTTTTTTATGACATGTTTATCTCATTTTTCTCTACAAATCCAAAGGATCATAACTCCTTCAATTTTAATCATTTTTTGCCCATTCTTTTTGAAAAATGCTCATGACTTTGTCTATTTTCTGTTTATGAATTTAGATTTCCAAAAATGATTATTTTTTAGACACTTATTCATGTTTGAAGTAAGTGAACTTTTTAGGTTTTCTTAAGGACCATGGTGTTTTCTTTAGTTGATTATTTTTATTTCCTTTGCACCTATGGACATGTTTGAGCCATTTGCAACTCATAGGAACCTTGTACAATATTATGAACTTGTACACCTTTGTTTCAACTTGATTTTGATGCATTTTCAAGCATATGTTTACATGTGAATATATGTTAAATTCCTAGCCATGCCATGAGCTTTTGCTTGGTCATTTTGCCTCTAACATGTGATTGTCTTCCATGTTTACATGATTTGGTATGTACATGTACCCTTGTTTGAATTATACTATGATTAGGTATCCTTAAACCTTAGGTTTTTAGTTTGAAAATGACTTTGAATACATGTTTGCATGTGTGGACCTTTATGAAGCCTCCACCTTATTTTGTAACCATGTTATAACCCTAATATGCATGATTAGGTTGTTACCTACTTGTATTAACATGTCCAACTTGTAACCATGCCTAAATGTTCAAGTAATGTCTTAACTTGTCCACGTGACATTTGAACTTTAAACATGTTATCTTTAAGCATTCTCACATGCCATCCCTTGTATGCTTGCATCTTCATCCACATGTTATTGTCAAAAACATGTCCTCCTTGTCCAAGTATGATTGGTTGTTACCATTTACTTGTTTCAAACCTATGATAAGTAATGTCTTAACTTTGCCATGTATGCTTTGAATTTTGATTGTTATCATGACTTATGTATGCTTTACCCTATCCATGATAAGTAATGTCTTGACTTATACATGTCAACTTTGAACCTTGATCTTCTCCATGTTTAAGGTATTGTCATAACTTTCACATGCTAACTTAAACTTTGAACCTTTCCATGTTTAAGTGTTGTAATAACTTATCCATGCTTTGAAATGTTTAAATTGTATTTATGATTAAGTGTTGTTACAACTTATCTTCCTTTGTATTGTATTCATGATTAAGTGGTGTTAGTAAACCCTAAAGCACACTTACCTTAATCATATACCTAATCTTATCCATGACCTTAGTCTTTTAGAAATATAACTCATGTTTGTTCAGATGTTGTGACATCTTTGCTTGATTGAATTTGTTTGGTTTTCACCATGTCGATTTAAAAACTATGTTGAACCTTTGAACCTACTAGGTAGTTACCTTGTCCAACTCTTGAATTTGTTAAGTCCTTGTTCCAAATGTTGTTACATATATCTTTTTTGCTTTGGTTGTAACCATATGCTTAATCTTTACCATGCTAACATCATGTTTGAATGTTACTTTGACTTGTTTTCAATTGTTATCATGTTTGAATATCATATTTGTTCATACCATCCATACTTAATCATACTCCATTTAACTTTGTCAAGTTATTCCCCCCAATTGATGTTATCTTGTTAGCTTCCATCCCCAAGTTGCCCTCTATTCCTTAATCCAAGGGAAAGTCTCTCTATTGACTCCATTTCATAGATAACTCATCATTACCTACACCTTTGACCTTGTTAGAGTCATTAGGTTTTACCCCTTAGACTTAGGTTAGAACCTACAACTCTTGTGACTTTGTCAAGTCAAGTAAGTGTTAAGACCTTAACACTTAATTCCCTTGAATCTTGATCATAATCAAGTATTCATCCATCCCTAGTTAGGTGAACTACAATTGCTCTGATTCCATCCTTGTAAGAATATGTAGGCACAAGACCGCAAAGTTTTGGCGAGCATACTCAGCAACTAAGCCTTTAGGTTCCTATCTCTCATCATATAACCCAAACACAAGCAATCGCAAATGATATCACAAATACAAGTAAGAGGTTCCTGTAGAGTACTACAGATACTTAGGGTGCTAATATCTTCCCTTTGTATAACCAATCCCCGATTCCACGAAATCTCTTAGCATTGTTGTTATATTGCGAACTTAGGGTTTTTTTACGATCTTTACTCTTTCCCTTGGATAAATCAAAGCTCGGTGGTGAATATTTAAAAGATTTGTGATTCAAGTTTAATCAATAACTTGATATCCAATTTTCACCGCAACAACTTACAACTTCAGCCTCAAGGGTATACAAGCCTTGTTTCTTCACGCATCTCAAGACTTCCTTCGACCCCTTCATGACTCTTAGGATACTTTTCTCTCCTTGAAAAACACATCCCTTCTTTTTGAATTCACCAAGAGAAATCAAATTTTTCTTCAAATATGGTACATACCTGACTTCATTGAATAACCTTATTGACTCATCATGGAGCTTGAATCTCACAGATCCAATACCTTTAATTTTTCAAGCTTTGTTGTTTCCTAGCAGTACTGATCCACCATCTTAATCGTATAGCTCCTTGAACATTTCTATGTTTGGAGTCATGTGCTAAGTGCAACCTGAATCCATAATTCACTCTTTTCTTGAGTCGCCGCTTGAAACCACAAGAACATCAGATGAGTCGAAGTTATCTTGAACAATGGTTGTGTTGCCTTTATCCTTACCTCCATGATCTTTCAGGCGTTCGGGGCACACCTTTTTTGTGTGACCCTCCTTCTTACAGTGATAACATCGAATACCAGATGCCTCGCTACCATAAGACTTCTGCTGACTTTTACCTTTCTTCTTGTCGAACTTACCATCCTTTCGCAAGAATTTTCCCTTAACGGCCAAACCTTCACCCACTGTCGAAGGTTTATGCTCCTTTTGTTCGTTCAGGTCCTTACAATACAAGGCTGATTGAACTTCTTCAAAGCTCATGGACTCCCTTCCATACAAGAGAGTTTCTTTGAAGTGAGCATGTGTTCTGGGCAAAGCGCAAAACAACAACATTGCTTGATCTTCATCATCGATCTTCACATCAATATTTTCAAGATCAAGAATCAGCTTGTTGAACATATCCAACTGCTCAGCCAACACTTTGTCTTCACTCATCTTAAATGAATACAAAGCTTGCTTCAGGTAGAGTCGATTCACCAGAGATTTGGTAATGTACAAACTTTCAAGTTTCAACCATAGCCCCGATGCCATAGTCTCCTTTTATACCTGTTGTATACTTTCTAAGTGTTTACTCTAAGTTATTTATTTTAAAGCAAAGATGTCACATGCAAGTATACATGTATGTTTGATTACAGCAAGTGATAAAATAAGAGATCGTACCCACATGGAGTGCTTATGATGTTGCTTTGAACTTTAAAGTATTCAATTCTTGTTTAAAACTAGTATGAGCAAGGTAACAAATAATAATAATGGTAACAGCAAGAAAGTCACACTACAAACTAAAAACTAAGTAAAGAAGGATAAGATATTAGAGAGAATGATTGATGAGCTAAGATCCATTGATATATTGTTGCTAGAAAGTATCCATGATGTGAAGTGTTGTGCCTCAAAAGGTCAGAACGTGATCTAGTGGTGTATTTCTACAACATCTAAGCATGCATAACTAGGGCAAGGGAACAAATCTCTAAGTCTGACTTATAACCCTAAAATGCGTCTGGTTTTAATTCTGCAAAGTCTTTATGGTCTAAAATTCTTATCTCTAAGCAAGTTGAATTAAGTGAATATATCTATCCTACTTTATTAACCACTTTTGTTATGAAATCAGCATGTTGTTGGATCTCTCTCAGCAACATACTTGTACCCTTTTCTAAGCTGATCATTCTAGGAAGAAGGTATGTAGCAATAAAAACATATAACAAAATAAGACACTTTTCAACACATCATTTCAACGTAAGAACAACTTTATATTAACTTCACTTTGCTCATCAAATACGAGTTTAGCTCATAATGAGTTGAGTACAAACTAATGGAATGAAAATACAAAATGAAATATTCTTAACAAAAATGTAGAAAATAAATGACAACCTAGTAATAACTTGAAGATCCTTTGCGTTGGGTAAACAACATCAGACCTCCGTAGTCACGACAGTTCCAAGCAGCAAATACAGGATTAGACGAGAAGAAGAAAACTCTCCAATCATCTTAATCCTCAAAGTAACCAAACTAAAACAGAAAATATGAGTGTGTGCTCTCTAGCTTGTGGTCTCTCTCTTCATTCCTGAACATGACTTGCTTTTATAGACTTTTAGAATGAGAATAGAAGTTGATGGGTCTTGGATCATGGGCTATTAGCGAAAATAAGGTTCAGCCCATATCAAATCACAAATAATTCCAACTATCCCTTTTCCCTTTGTGAACAAGCTACCAGGTAGAGACAGCATTTGGAGACAAGGCGTCTTTGGCAGGCTGCTGCAGCAGGTAATGGCGCAAAGCAGACGGCGGGTGGCTGGGTGCAGGATGCACTTTTGCAGACGTGGTCCCCACTGTACCCTCTTTTGTCCTCTAGCTTCTTTGATATTATCTTGATGCTTTAGCTCCTTCTTGACACGTACATGTGCCACATATGCCCTAGTGATAGACATTCTTCCAAGATCTTGGTGAATTTACAATTAACAAATCTTATCAATCTTTCTTCCTTTTATCATCATCCTGCTCCAGACTATGTCTTGAGGTGTCATGCCTCAGCTAGCCTTAATCTGATTTTCTTTAGGACCAAAAACACAATAAACCATAAAAGGTGCAACTAGCGCACTAAAGGAAAATACATACTCAAACGAGTGAAATATGAATAAATCTAATTAAACATAGCTAAATTACTAACAGAAAATGGATCATTATGACACACTAAAATAGTGTTATCACTCCCCCAAACTTGAACTATCACCTGTCCTCAGGTGATGCGACAGTGATTGACAAGAGAGATTTTCAAGAACACTTTAGGATCATAATAGTGAAATGGCTTAACATTTATTGGATTAATAGCCTAGGCAGGGAAATAATTGGTACAACTTAGTCTGTTCTTATCCAAGGATGTTATCACCAAAGTGATTGAGACACCTACTGTCACGCCACTACTCTTCTGAAGAATAAGCTAACTTTTCTTTGTGATTCCAAATTGAGTACTTTTGTGAATTAAGTTTTCTTCCTTTTGGGTCTTACGGTGGAGTTTTGTTCTGACTTTTCAGCTGACTTTTGACTATCACACTCTAGATTACACTTTTCCAATTTTTATTTTCTTTCTTCTTCTTTTCTCTTTCTCTCTTTTTTTTAGCACAACACTCCATCTTTTCACTCAACGGGATTCACTTGTAATGAGTCCAACTGGCTATTGTGATGAAGATGCTGGTTGTTCCTCCAGTTTCGGGCACAGGGACTTTTCAACAAGAGTGGTCTTTGCCACCTTTTTGCACACTTATATGTGTTTTATTAGCAACGATTAGGGTGTGCTCTATTTTGTGTGAATAGCCTAAATCTTTATCAAAACCAGCTCATCTTTCCAGAGTAACTCGCTAAGGTTTCAATTTGCTTCTCAATTTCCACAATTAGGTTTCTAAAAATTTTTTTTTTACTAATTCAGCAGACTACCGGAGGCGGGACAGAAGTCATCAGCTTCTTTCTGCAACAACAACATCCTAGGTAACAACTTAGCTTTGCATCACAAATTTACAAGCAGACTCATCACCCAGCTTTAAAGTGCAAAATGAATATTTTTCTGATCCTTGGTTGTTCTCTACTAATTTCTCATCTGTCCTAAAAACTACTCATACAAATTTAACAAAAATAAACTATGCCTAAAAGAAATTAATCATAAACCAGTTGAGTTCATTATCTAAACAGCAAAATACCAAAATACCAAGAACATCAAGTCATGGCCAAAACACGGCCTCCGACAATACCAAGCAATTATCCAAAACAAAACATCCCAGTAGCAGTGTAACAACAAATAAATGTAGAAAACAAATAGAAGATAGGATAAAGAAAGAGATGTTCAAGCTTTATCTGCCTCTCCCCCAAACTTAAAGTAAGGACAGTGTCCTCACTGTCAAGTGGCAAGGGCAGGCAAGACTGGGCAAGTCTCTACATGATACCAATTAGGCTCTGAGCCTAGTGCTTTTGCGTGCAGGCTGAACGTCTCCCTTTTTCTTCTTTTTAATTTCCTTCTTTGCAACCTTAGGTTTCTCCATCTCCTTATCTTGACCTTCGACAACTTCTGGCACAACAGTTTCTTCCTGGACTGGCTCCTCCAAAGCAATCTTTTCCTTTTTTTCATTTCCCTTTTTCTTGGGCTGATCACCTTCTCTTGGACAATTTATTCCTTCCTCTCAGCAACTACCTTCACAGGGGTCACGACAGGAGAAGTCATAGGTGTGACTGTCACTGCTTCCTCTTTGTTTGACTGACTGTTAGCTTCCTCGCCTTCATTTTTTCCAGCAGCTTCTTTTCCTTCAGTCTTTCAGGATCCTGGAGAGGATTCCTCGGTTGTTGAATAGTACTTGGGTAGATTTTCATCCACCATATGGTCTTCATCTTCTATCAGATCTTCTTCCGATTTACTGTCATCTGATGCATTGTCTTGATTCATCTCATCACTGGCCCAAAGAGTTTGAAAAAGATGGGTCTTATTGCTCAAGGAGAAGCCCAGTTGAAAATAGTTTGAAAACAATGATCGCATCGAAATTTCTGACTATATCGGGACTTATACAATATACTGAGGCTCAAAATGATTTTATTTACAAATTGGTGGGACTTACACTCTACCAAGAGGCCCAAAGAGTTTTTTTTTTTGAAAATAAGTTTGTTAGGGTGAAAATCAACAAAAACCCTAATTTCATCATTTAAAGTAATTATTCAAAGAAAATTAATTAAAATGATAAAAATACCAAATAAGTTATAATAAACAACTTATGATTTGTGGTTTAAGGTTTGAAAAATGGAGTTTTAATCACAAGATGAATTAAAACTCATTTGGTTTTGATTTTCAAGATGAGTATTCATTTTTAAAAGGTTTAAAAACAATACAAAATGAATTTATTTACAAAAATATCAACTATATTAAATAATTAAGATAAATCTGATTTTTTTGTAGAATAAATTATTTCAACATTTTTGTAATTTTTTGCAAAAAGAACCAACCAAAAATAATTAAAATTGAGTGAGTTATTAATTTTCCAAATCATTAAAAATAATATGAAAAATAATAAAAATAGGAAAAAGTTATAAAAAGAGGATCTGGGGCGAGGGGGATTCGAACCCCAGACCTCTTGTGTGCAGCGTACGCCTTCTACCACTAGGGTGGTGATACATCCGTGTATCAAAACCACCCCATGGATATATGAGGGTGACTTGGTTTTAGGCCTGGCCAAGGCAAGGCAAGGCAAGATTTTGGCCAAAAACGTGAAGCTTGTAACTTTCTCATTTCTCCATGGATTGGGACAAAATTTATATGCATATGACCTAGAATTTTCCAAGGAATCCAATGATGGTGGTGGTTTTTCAGATGAGGCTCCTATTGAAAAACCCGATAGTGGTTTTGAAATAGGCCATGATTTGCATTTTCTGTGCTATCTCTTGTTACAGGCATGAATTACATGATGAATTGGTTCAAACACAACATATATAACATGTATGAGATGTGCATGATTAGTGGACCTCAAAGCAATGCATATTTTAAAGAGTTCAAGTTGAGATGCTTACCTCTTTAGGAGCTTTTTGGGCAATCTATCAAGGGCTTTGTTCCAGAAATGTTTTGATGCTTTTGACACTCTCAAATGATCCCTTAGAAGCTTTTAGGATGATTGGAATCAGCTGGAAACCTCAGGAATGGAAACTGGCCCTTTCTTGCAAAAGGGGTAAAAGTAACCAATATGGCAACTCTCTTAAATGGTGTTCTAGATGTGTGGAACCATTTGGGATAGTTCAAGGATGATATTTGGAATGTGTTTGAGGTCTTATCTGGTTTTGAAAGTGACTGAATCAAGACATGGCTTGAAAAATGTAAAAAAGTCTAATTTTGAGGTTTTGAGAGGGAACTTTGTGATTTTTGTATTACAGGTTACTTGTGAGAGTTTGGACAGCTTAGATATGACATATTGGATGTGTTTGGATCATCAGATGTGATGGAAATGCTCTTTAACTTAAAAACTCAGAGTTACCTTGCAAAAGAAGGCATTTTGGCCAAGAGAAAGTGATTTTGAGGAAAGCAAGTGTTGTAGTGCTTTGGTGTACTCAAACTGAGCACAAATGAGCTCTATTTATAGTAGAGCAAGTTTGTTTTGGCTGCAATAGTGAATGGTGGCTGCAGCAGCTCATTGTCCAATTGCATCACTTTGGAATCATAAGTCTCCTCTAGCGATTGACTAGAGGTTAGAGCACAGGCCTATGTGTCTCTGGTTCAGAGCTTATCCTTGACTTATTCAGTTGGAAATGGCTCAGTTCATGCCACCTTGGTGCATCCATTGAATGCTCCAAAACAAAATTGGAGTCTTGTCCCCCTTTTAGGCATTTTTAGGTTTTGCATGCTATTTTTAGTTCCAAAGACTTGGGAGGCTTATGGATGAGTGTTTGCCTCTCCTTGGTCTCCCCCTGAGGTGTTCAGATGGATAGACTTGTTTGTCATTTGCACAAATTGCTCAAATCGAGCAATATGCACAAATCTGCCTTGTTATGACAGTTGCAACAAGGCATATTGCCACTGTCATAAATCCTAGCTCAGGTTGAGTTTGATGGAGTTCTTGGACATTTTGGAAAGCTCTAATATAATACAACACATGTGTGATCATAGTTTGTTTTGATACTTTTTGGATCCAAGTGAAAAATGCACCTACATTTTGGAAAAAAGTGAAACAGATTCTGACTTAGTGAAAATTTCACTAAGTGTCGGAAAAAGTGACATTTCGTGTTTTCAGCCATTTTGATCCAACCATAACTCAAAATCCATGATGAATTGGAATAAGGTGTAGTTGAAACTTTTAAAGTATGCCATGAGATCTACAAATCCATCTTTGGACCCTCCAAAATGGTTGCTTGGATCTCAAGTCATGATCCTTGAAAGTTGGTACCCTAGCCACTTTGTTCCATAACTTAGAAAATTTCTAAGTTTTTTATGGTTACCCCTTTTACAAGTTATCCCACTTTCTTTGATTTTTCTTGATGAATGATGATTCTAATCACACATTAACATCATTTTAGGGTCAAGGAACCATAATTGTGAAAAATATCAAAAAGTCAAAGTTGACTTTTGTGCACAGTTGACTTTTTATCAGATGAATTCCAAACTGCGCGATCCTTGGTGAAATCAAGTCCTTGACCTAAATCAAACCTAATGGCTATGTTCCATAGGTATTATAGGGTGTATTGAATCATGTCCCAAGGTTTGGGATCATGTCTTGGTCAAAAGTCAAAGGTGCAGTTGACTTTTCTCGCGAAACCCTAATTGTGGTCCTAATGAAGTTGAAACTTGTGGATCAAGCTTCTTGGGTCAATCCACTGTTGCAAATGGATCAATTTGGTTTATTGGAGACCCTCAAATCATATCTTGGGGTCTTGGCTCATGTTTTATCCCAAAAATCAACTTAGGGGTGAATTAGGTTAAGAAACCCTAATTCCTGATTTTTGATAAATGCATCCCCTGAGGATAAATTGACCTGATGATTGGGTCCATGAGGTCCCTTGGAGTACCTTGAGTTATTCTTTGAAGCATTTGCTCATGCCCAGAGGAAAATTTCCATCTGGAGGCCCTGGTAGACCAAAACCCTAATTTGGTGACACTGGCGATCTTGAGGCTTTTATCCACTTGGAATGTTGCAACCTTGTGCTTGATTCTTGATGTGGGAGTCCTCTTGATCCTTCATAGAGGTTTGAGATGTTAGACAAGTTGAAGATCATGTCATTTCTTGATTGATCCTTTGTCTAAGTACCCTGAGAGGGCTTGAAACCCTAATTTTTTATTGTAGTGAATGCTCAACAATCCTTGAGGAGATTGATGAGGCATGATGGTTCATCCATATTGTGATGATGATTTGCACAATGATGGGAAATATTAGTGGTCAAAATTTGTGGTATGACAACAGCGTTCTCAGCTTCGAAGTTAGCCATGATCTTGGATTTGTTTGAGCGAGTGAAATACCGATGTCGAGTCGTCGTCTTGCTACAAACGGAGATGGACAAGGTAAGCAAAGGTTTTCCAGATGAAGGGACATGTATATGTGTGCAAATGAATGTATGCAATGTATGCAAAAATAAAGTTTTAAATTCCAGGAATTCTTAGACTTATCTTTGTTAACAATAATCATAAAGCATACAAGTAGAGGTGCAAAGATAGAGTTAACAAGAAACTTCATTCATTCAACAATAAAGGAAAGCAGTACAAGTCAAGTACAAATCAAATATCTGCCTTTTGGGCTACAACAAGATCAACATGAATCCTATCAAAGACCACCCTATAAATAGACAAGAAGTGGAAAACAGCCCAAGGAGTCTTGTGCGGCAATACATCAGCATATGCATCCCTCAACAACCCTGGCAAATCCTCAAGTGCATGCTCAGCAAATCTGGCTAGACGACCATGTCTCTCACTCCAATACTTAGCATCCTTCATGAGGTTGTGCAGCAAAGAATGGTTAGGTCCCTGAAGCATATCCTGAAGAAAGGCCTCTTTCTGATCCAGGAGGTTTTACAGATGACGGCTTTGTTGCTCCCAATGAGTACTCTCCGTGTTGAGCTGACTAATCTTCTCTCGGCTCTGATATGCTTGATCCTGCA
This sequence comes from Lathyrus tuberosus, assembly GCA_022829125.1. Lineage (NCBI taxonomy): Eukaryota > Viridiplantae > Streptophyta > Magnoliopsida > Fabales > Fabaceae > Lathyrus > Lathyrus tuberosus. The sequence goes on from JALAZF010000009.1 coordinate 19,642,889, forward strand.
GCTTCTGAATCTCACCGAAGGCTTTGTCAAGCTTGGCTTGACATTGAGAAAAGTCATTTGCCAACTGGTTAGCACGGTCTTGCTCACTTTGCAGCTTTGTCTTGTACTCGGATAACTTCCCTCGAAGCTCTTCGAGTTGCTTCTTGTAGCTCAACTCATCCTTGTAGGCTCGATATTGAGTGTCAGCGAGTTGTCTCTTCTTTGAAGCAAGTCCCTCATAGGTACTCTTCAAAGCATCGCCCACTTTCCTACGCTTGTTCTGTTCAATCTCCACCTCTTTGAGCATGCGCTCGCGCTTCTTGTGGAGCTTAATCTGTAGACTTTCCATCTCGAATGTGACTCTATCAAGGTTGAGACGAAGATCAGCATTCTCCTTCTTCAACATCTCAATAGTCCTCTTGAGTTGATCAACCTCTGATGGAGGAACAATGGTAAGTTAAGGAAGCTTGGCATTCATGGAAGGCTCGGAAGAAAATGGCAACAAGATCTCCTTGACGCGCTCTGTGACCCAAAGTGTGTAAGCTTCCTTGGCTATGCAATTCTTCTTACCTAAATCGGCTCTTCCTTCAAGGTGAATCTGAGTCCAAGCGGTACTAAACCTCTTCAGTAATCCCTTGTCATCAACCCCTTCATGAAAGATGAACTCTTCCACTACCTCAGGATCTGGCTCGGGAACTATAGGATATCCCAACTGACAGAATGCAAGTCTCTGATTATAGTTAATTCCACCCTTTGTACCCAGGAGAGGTACATTGGAGAATTTCCCACAATGAAGAATGATCTTAGTATCGTCATAGACTCGAGAGTACCAAGAAATGTCATCGGCAGTAAGAGACATGATTCGTTGAGACCATTTGAGATTACCCTTATTGTCAACAAAGGGACCCTTCTGTGGAAGGTGAGACATGAACCATCGGTACAACAGAGGAGCACAACAGACAATGGTTCCCTTCTTCTTTTCATTCCTCGAATGAATAGAATGATAGGTATCAGCAAGGAGCATCGGAACAGGGTTCTTGGACAAGAAGATGCTGATGGTAGCCTGATCTACGAAATCCTCCATGTTCAGAAACAAGGCAATCCCATATATCAGCAAAGTAAGAACAGCGTTGAAAGGCTTCCAGTTTCCATCTTTAGTAAAGGAAATAACCTTGTCAACCAGAAACTTTGAAGCAAACTCTCGAATACCATTCTCTTTAGTCTTGAGATTAGCTTCCACATCCTTCTTACTAATATAGAGTGCATCAGCAATTAGAGGAAACTTCGGACAACCGCTAGTGTAGACAAAAGGAACCTGTTTCTTGATCTCAACCCCCAGAATATAAGCATACTCCTCGAGTGTAGGTGCTAACTGATAATCCTGAAATGTGAAGCACCTAAGTGGCGGGTCATAGAACTGAACCAGGGTATGAATGGCGGTGATGTTGACTTCAGTATTGAGGATGGACAACAGATTACCATAACTGTCTTTGAAAACATCTCTGTTATCTTCAACCACACGGGATGCTAAACCTCTCAAAGTACCCAGCTTAGGCTCCACAAACTTGTAGCTAAAAATGCCTCGGCAACTAGTACTCATATCTATGATAATGTCAACAAAGAATAAGTCTTCGAATAACCTGGAAATGCACATGAAAAAATTAATTTACATGATGAAATGATATGCAACATAGGAACAAGAAGCCAGCACTGTCTGAACAATCAAATCTGAACAATCTGGATATCTGCATATAATTCTGTGCCGGTGCAAAATCTGATGTGTGTGAGAGAACCAAGGTATAAAGTGGCTTGGTTTCCTGTAAAAACCCATATCCCCCTCACAGGTGTGATCTAGACATAACAAGGTGGTCCCTAGAAAGGTCGCCCAAACCATTGGACTCAGAGTGAAAACCTCCCACCGTAGCGAATTCTCGCAGGACAGAAGTATTCTCAAGCGAATCTCGATCTGGGATGTGGCTCTCGTGGTAACCCAACGCGCAAAACGCATGCCTCACGACTATCCACGTTCTAGCCTATGTGTATGCTAAGCCCGGTGTTAGGACTTTTCTCTCCAATAATATCTACCCATCCCAAAACAGCAGAAAATAACAGACATCCAGAGTATACAGCATATGAATATTCAAAGCAGTAACGAAATGCAATAAATAAACATAAAGTAAGTAAAGCATAAAGATAAAGCTAGTAAAGCGCAAAAGATAAACACCCAAGCAAGCAAGAAAAAAAATAAACAAAACTAGGCAAGACCCCAACTTGCAAGAGCAAGAATCCACAACAGAGTTGCCAACTGAAGATGGCTTCTTTATACCTGAGTGAATCGCACACTCAAAGTTACAACAGAGTCGCCACCGAACTTTATTTAGTCCCAAAGGACAGGGAAAATATCGATAAAACCCAAGGGGAAAAGAAACGGGAATGGGGGCCGGTTATGCGAAAGGAAGGTACTAGCACCTTACGCATCTGTCGTACTCGACGGGAACCATTTCGCTTGCTTCTAGGCTTGGATGGGTTATCTATATAAAGGCTTCTAGCTAAAAGAAGGTGAGAGAAGAAAGAAAGAAAAGGAAAGAGAAAGGAAGAAAGAGAATGCTCGCGGAGTATTAAGGCCCTCGTGCCTACGTACCCTCATAGTGCAATGAGGAAATCAGAGCGTCGTAGTTCATGGAACCAGGGACAAAGAAGAAAGAAAGAAGGTGGAAGTGTGCTCGCCAAGATCATCGCAATCTCGTGCCTACGTATCATACATTCGAAAGGATGCAGAATCAGAGCTTCCGTAGTTCGAGGAACCAGGACGAAAAAAAAAGGAAAACAATGTCAAAACCAAGAGCGAAAGGGAATAAGAAAGTCTACTGGGGAAAACTGAACAGAAAGGGTGACTGCGTTGGGGAAAAAACGAAAGGAATGGTGTCAAAACCAAGAGAAATAGGGTTCGGTATGTTAACTGACTGACAGTGATTAACCGAAAAAGGAGAGTAAGAATCTGTGGGGAAAAAGGGTTTGATGTCAACAGGCAGGCTGTGATAAACCAAAAGGAGAGAGTACCGATCCAAGAGAAGGTGTTTGACTCTGAGGGGATGTCGATATATTAACTAATAAATAGTGGTTAACCAAAGAAAGAAAAGATTGCAATCATGCGGGGAGAAAGGTTTGAACAGATAGACTGTGGTCAACCAAAAGAATAGGTGTAGAGCCAAGAGAAGGTTGTGACCCAAAAGGACATGTGTGGGACAAAGGTCGTGACCAAAAGAGGATGTTGGTACCGACCGAACAAACATTACTCGACCAACGGAAAAGGGTAAAGAACCAAAAGAGGTTGCCAACTGCTGAGGAATCGGTGTTAACAGAGAGATTGTGATTAATCGAAAGGAAACGAGTGATTAACCAAGAGAAGGTGATTAACTCGGAAAGGGTTCAGTGTCTTAACAGACTGGCTGTGGTTAACTGAAAAATGGGTGATTAACCAAGAGAAGGTGATTAACCCAAGGGGAACTCGGTATGTTAACAGATAGACTATGATTAACTGAGAAGGAGTGCAAATTGGTGTTTTAACTGACAGGCAGTGATTAACCAAACAAAGGGAGAGAAACCAAAAGAAGGTTACGAACTCTGCAAAGGTTTCGGTGTTTAACAGGAAAACTGTGTATAACCGAAGCAAAGGGAATTGAGACTTTTCTGGGGAATCACAAGGTGATGACTGACCACAAGAAAAGAATATTGGAAAAGAGAGAGGGATGATAACCCCAGAAAATGATCATTAACCAAAAGATGGTGATCGATCAAAAGAGAGATTGAAGGAGATAAGAGTGATCAAGGATCGACTCAACCGGGAAAGGAGATACGCTACCGCCTGGGGATAGAGGTGACTAAGCAAGGCACAGGGTCATTCGTCCCCTACCTGAAGTGGTCAGAATGAGAGTAGGAATTCTCCCTTCTCATTCCTTCTCTAACACACAGGGTGTAGTGCAGAAGTTGAAATGGACAGCGTAACAGCGCCAGTTTGTACAATGCTTTAGTGCGTCGTGCGTCGTGCGAATCTCTGACTCAGCAGGGGAGACAGAGAGAGAAAGCTCTAAAGGAAGCCTAAAGGGAAGTGCCAAAGGGATGATCAATAATCGAAACGAGGCTTCGATTAATTATTCAAAAGGGAGGAACATGCTAATAATTTTCCAAAGTGAATTGAAAAATTATTAAAGCAAAGGGTGCATTATTGATTGTACAAGATTAAGTTTACTCCTTGAAGAACAAACTTAATGCAAACATGGATGGAAATGCAAAAACAGTACCAAATGTCACTTAAAATGCAACACAAAATCATGTTAACAAATGAGCAAAAGGATGTGCAAGAATGATTATGTTCATGTAATTCCAAGAATGTGCACAATTATGAAATCGAAAGAATCGAGCATCGGAAAATTCGCATTCATGCTTCGATCTGAAGTGAAACAGCACCTAAAACATCCATAAAAATCAAACATATCAATCCATGGAAGTTAGAGGAAGAAAGCATGGCAAACAAGCTTGAAAAACACTAAAAAATGGCACTCTGTTACAGTGGTAATCGATTACTCTAAAGTGAGTAACCGGTTACTAGCTTGAAAAAAGTCAAATCTGGGGAAATTTGTGCAGAGTAACCGGTTATCCTATATCGAGTAACCGGTTACTCAGTTAAAAAAAATAGCACTGGTGCAAATTTGTGAAGAGTAACTGGATATCCTACAATGAGTAACTGGTTACCACTGTAACAGTGGCAAAAATAACTTTTGAAAAAGCACTTAAAGCATCCAAATCACTTGTTCAAATTACCACATGCTAGGGTATGAATTTGTGCATGAAAATTAAGCTTAACAACAGCAAAAAATCAGCAATGGAATCAATTACTCAACAAGATCATAGATCATTAACACATGTTCTAGTATTTCCAAGGATATTAACTTTGAGACTCGCTGTTGAGCATTTCCATCTATTTCTTATGGTTCTTCCGGGAAAAAAACTTGAATCAAAGCAGAATGATTCCTTGGAAATATTCGAACATGGCATGTGCATTGCATTTCCATGCTCATTTTCATAACAGGTGTTTGAAGCTGGTTATCCTCATCCTGATCTAGTTCTCTTCAGAATTTTAGACTTAACTTTTCAAAGAAGCTGGAAGTTGACCATGGATCAAGTTCAAGCGGAATTGAGGGAAGTGCGAAGCCAAATGGGGCAGTTTATGAGGGACATGCAAGCTCTAATTCAGGACCAGAAAATGCTGAAGGAAGAGGTCAATCAAATGAATATTCCCAAAGAGTGATATGCCTCACGGATTTTCTGCATAACCTGGAGTTCTGGAACTTCCTCATCAGCAGCCACCTCTGGTCTCCCAAGACAACCCCAAGGCTAAGAAATACCCACCGAAGCCGTAGAAAACTGACAGAATCTTTGATCCGCTTCCTATGCCTTATGCTCAGCTGTTGAGGTACCTACTTCAACTCCAATTGGTTGAACTTCGGACGATAAATCCTCCTGGTGGAAAGCTCCCATTCGATTATAATGCAAGTGCCCATTGCGATTTTCACTCTGGTGCGCCGGGGCATAATGTGGAAAAATGTAAAGCCTTTAATCATGTGGTCTAAGGTCTGATTGATTCAAAGGCAATTGATTTCGTGTCGGGCAGCGTAAGCATACAGAGTAGTCCTACTCCTACTGCTGCAAAAAATATGAATATCCCAGTGTTCCCTCTTGAAGCGGCGTCAAGACAAGGGCATATCTTGCAGTCTTTGGTCTCAGAATCCCCACGTCAGCAACCTTTTCATGATCCTAGGCCATGTTTGAAAAGGAAGCAATTCGAGAAGGACGCCTAGTCAAAGATGTTGGATCATCAAGTAGTACTAAAAGATACGGTAGTGCTCTCCCTAAGAAAAAAGAGCAAGATATTGGCAATATCTCTCTCGAAAAGCAAAGGTGACGGTACCAACCAGTAGCAGCAGTAACTCCTGCTATCAACCCTACGCCTGTGCCTACGTATCAACCTCAGGTTTCTCAAAACCAACCGAATCAACAGCAATATCAACAAAGGACACAACAGCCTCTTCAGCAGGCTCGTCCTCCACACAACAACAACTGTACAATGCGACCACCAGGGTTTGACCCTATACCAATGTTGTACGCAGAGTTGTTTCCACTATTACTAGTCAAGGGGAACGTCTAAACCAGGACTCCTCTTACAACACCGGAAAATCCGCCTTTTTGGTTCAAAGCGGATCAGACTTGCCCTTACCATCAAGGAGGACCAGGGCATAACATAGCGAACTGTCTCAGCTTCAAATCTGATGTACAAAACCTTGTTAGGAGTGGGGTCTTATCCTTCAAGGATACAAATCCAAATGTTCTCACGAACCCGATGCCTCAACACGAGAAAGCTGTGGTAAATTTGATAGAAGAAGAGTCTAAGCCTAGCTACCAAATTCATTATATACTCTTATCGGGGACCAACTTGGTCAAGACGCATTGCAGACAGAGCGGATACGGTCATGTACCATCTCATAATTATCACCAGTGTAATATCTGCTCTAAAAACAATCAAGGATGTTCTGTGGTGCAATCAGCTCTACAAGAACAGATGGATCTCGGATGGATCCAGGATCACCGAATTCGTGAGGTCAATGAATGTTAACTTGGTGGCAATGCACTCAAGACAAAGCCAACATCATGATCTGCCACGGCACGATTATGATTCTTGTCTGATCTGCTCGGCAAATAAACAGGGATTCTCTTTTGTACAAGAGGCCCTCCAGTGTCAGATGGATCTTGGGTGGATTCAGGATTACCATGATAGAAATCATTATCAAGTTAACATGATTCAAATCTTTGATATTTGTTTGATGAATACCAGCTTGGTAGAGTTACACGCTACACAAGTCCAACTCAGTTTTCTGACTTCGCATAATTATCATAACTGTACAGTATGCCGTGAGAGCGACCAAGGATATGCTCTCGTCCAAAGGACTCTGCAACACTTGTTAAACCACTGGTGGCTTCCGATCTATATGGATGAAGACACACAACAAGTCAGCATGACTAATGGGAACCCTACTAGGCATTAAAGTCAGGATGTTCGATCAATGGAAACTGACCTAGTGAGGTTACACTGCATACAAAGCAGATGTGGCCAGGTGCCATCAAACAACTATGAACGTTGTAGAGTTTTCTCAGAGGATAATCAAGGATGCTGCCTCGTGCGAGTAGCCCTTCAAAGTCAGGTGGACCATAGAGAGATTTGATTGTGTCCAAGTTCTGAGTCAATCAACTTGATGCCAAACTATTTCACTGGTCAAATCAAAGACGTTGTCGTAATCTCTGATCATAAGAGGACCAAAGATGTTTGTTCCATCATCCCTGTACTTGACGAATCAAAAGTTCCCAACCAGGAACTGATTAAAATTACTTATAATGGTCAGAAAAATCAAAAGGCTCCTGTAGTTATCAATCTGCCAGGACTGCTACCGTATGAATTAACTAAGGTTATCCCTTACAAATACGGTGCCACAACAATTGAAAATGGAAAGGAAACTCCATTACCCTCCGTCGTGAATATTACAGACATCAGTCGAGTAACACGGAGCGGTCGAATCTTCAACAGAGGTGTTGGAGAACCCAACAAAGAAAAGGAACCTCAAACAGAAGTTCCTAATCAACCAGTCGGTCAATCCAATGATCCCGACTTTTCAAAGAATAACGATGAGATGTTGAAGCTCATCCAAAAGAGTGAATACAACATAGTTGATCAACTGTTGCAAACTCCTTCAAAAATCTCAGTACTATCTCTTTTTCTCAGTTCTGAAGCTCATAGGGAAGCTCTACAGAAAGTCTTAGAGCAGGCCTTTGTGGAACAAGATGTAACAATCAGACAATTTAATAGCATCATCTCCAACATCACTTCCTACAATAACTTGGGATTCAGTGATGAGGAACTACCGGGAGAAGGCAAAAGTCACAACATGGCACTCAATATTACTATCAACTGCCAGGACGATGCTTTAGCCAGCGTACTGGTAGACACCGAATCAGCTCTAAAAGTCATACCGAAGTCTACGTTGATGTGATTATCATACCAAGGATCTCTAATAAGAGCGAGTGAGGTCATCGTCAAAGCATTTGACGGGTCCCGAAAAACAGTTATCGGCGAAGTCGACCTTCTCATAACTATCGGTCCTCACACTTTCCAAGTCACTTTCTAGGTCATGGACATCCGGGAAGCATACAACTGTTTGTTAGGAAGACCTTGGAAACACGAGGCTGGGGCACTCACTTCGACACTTCACCAGAAGCTAAAGTTCGTCAAGAACGACCAACTAGTCATAATTTGTGGAGAGCAAGCCTTGATCGTGAGTAACTTATCGTCATCCACTTATGTAGAACCAGAGGAGGTTATTGGAACCCAGTATCAAGCACTCTCAATGAGTCATGACAATCAATTAGAAAGAGGAACTTCAATTTCCTCGTACAAAGATTCTCTCGAAGTAATCAAAAGTAACAATGCAAAAGGATGGGGACAACTTGTCATTCCTACTAATAACAAAGCGAAGAAAGGTCATGGCTTTTCCTCGAACTGTGCCCAGACAGCTACTAACGATGAAAGTCTTCATCCCATTTAAAACTTCTTCCATTGTGGAGGCTTCCTTCACCCAGTATCTCAAGAAGTACATACCATCAACGAGGGAGATTCCTCCGATACAGATGAAGAGTGGAAGTCCTACTTCAACGAGGACGGTTATATGTCTCAGGGAGAGGTACCTACGCCATTTTGCTATCCCGTACCGAGTCCGAGATTTATACAAAGGTCAAACGTCAAGATGATATACGGAGATTGTGATCCGGAAGGATGTCGTGCTCCACCCAACTCATTAGAGGAGGACACTCTGATGAAAGACAACTTTGACCACGACTATTATGGTCCGATGGATGGCTTACCTATGTGGCAGTCGTACCCAGGAGACTCGAGGCAAGAGAGTCGGCCCAACGATGCATATCAGCTGGGCATCATCGATAAGAATACATGTGTCCCCACAGAAGCATGGGATCATTATTCAGGGCATTCAGAAAATATCCGGTACAATGATAAATTTGTGACAATTGCAGGACAAGAGTTCCTTAACTATATTTTTCCCGAGGTCAACATCATTGAAAGGGATGACTCCTCCAGTTCCAAAGAAGTATGGGAAACCTTAGGACAACCGAGTGGCAAATATGACTTTATGGTCAAATACACCGCTCCTGAAAGCTCTCATATCAGGCTCGATGACATCCAGCCGACTGGATGGGAAGATATACCTGAGAGTGCAAACACTGTGCAAGATACAGCTGAAGAATCCTTCTGCGACAACTCTGCCTGGGAGACAGATTCCAATGATCCTGCTCCACCAGAAATCAGTGTTATTTCTGAAGGAAAGCCAAGAAAGAAGGTACCTGACTTTGTGATTCACCGAGGAGTTCGCCACCAATGTGTTACAGTCAATATTTTGAAAGTTGTTCGTAAGTCTAAGTAATTGCCGTCTTTATCTTAACCTTTCACCCTGCCCAGGTGAAACGAATGTTTTGATAGGGCTCACTTTCTATAAATGTACCTCTTTGCTTTGCCCTAAGCAACAGAGTTTTGTTTTATAGGGCTGCAGTTTCAAGAATCGACAAAATCATAAATAAAATAACGTCGTTCTGTAATTTCCACATTTATTACTGTTTTCTCTTTTCGCTTTTTCAGAAAATGGTAATCCTAAAAACAACTCAAATAATAAAAACAAGCATTGTTAAAAAAAACACTGCACACACTCTTGCATTCTCTCTATCTCTTCTAAAAACAAATCATCACGTCATGCCGATTGCTTATTTTAAACCTCATTGAAACATATGATCCAATGCCTTCTCCCAACTTTGAATTCCCGGTATTTAAGGCTGAAGAAGAAAATGACGAAGAAATTCCAGAAGAGATCTCCCGACTACCCAGACAAGAGGAAAGGTCCATTGAACCTCACAAAGAACTGTTGGAAACGGTCAACTTGGGTTCAAAAGAAGAGAGAAAAGAAGTCAAGATTGGGGCATTGCTCGGTCCGACTCTCAAAGAAAGTTTGATAAAGCTTCTCAAAGAGTTTCCCGATGTGTTTGCTTGGTCCTATCAGGACATGCCAGGGTTGGATACCAGAATCGTGGAACATCATCTACCGTTGAGATCAGAATGTCCGTTGGTAAAACAAAGACTAAGACGGACTCATCCAAACATGGCCATCAAAATCAAAGAGGAAGTACAGAAACAGATTGACGCGGGTTTACTCTCCCCATCAGAATATCCTCAATGGTTAGCCAACATAGTACCAGTTCTGAAAAAGGACGGAAAGGTCAGAATGTGCATAGACTACAGGGATCTGAACAAAGCAAGTCCAAAGGACGACTTTCCTTTACCACACATTGACATGTTGGTAGACAGTACAACAAAGTTCAAAGTTTTCTCCTTCACGGATGGATTCTCGGACTATAATCAAATAAAAATGGCGCCGAAAGATATGGAGAAAACTTTGTTCATCACTCCATGGGGTACCTTTTGTTCCAAGGTAATGTCGTTCGGTTTGAAGAACGTCGGGGTAACCTATCAACGTACCATGACTACTCTGTTTCGCGACATGATACATGAAGAAATCGAAGTATATGTCGATGACATGATTGCCAAATCTAAAATAGAAGAGGAGCATGTGACCCACCTGTCAAAGTTATTCGAGCGTCTGAGAAAATAAAAACTCCGCTTGAATCCCAACAAGTGCACATTTGGTGTTCGTTCGGGGAAACTCCTAGGGTTCATCGTCAGCCAAAAAGGAATTGAGGTTGATCCTGACAAAGTCAAGGCCATTCAAGAAATGCCTTCTCCAAATACTGAAAAACAAGTCATGGGATTCCTGGGACATCTGAATTACATTTCCAGATTTATATTCCTCATGACCGCGACATACGCGCCAATCTTCAAATTACTCAAAAAGAATCAGGACTGCGTTTGGACAGAAGACTGCCAAATCGCCTTCGACAGTATCAAGGAATACCTATTGAACCCACTGATTCTATCACCTCCAGTGGAAGGAAGATCACTAATCATATACCTAACAGTCTTGGAAGACTCAATGGGTTGTGTACTTGGCCAACAAGACGAAACCAAAAGGAAAGAGTCTGCCATTTACTATTTGAGCAAGAAATTCACCGATTGTGAAACTCGGTACACTATGCTTGAGAAAACTTATTGTGCTTTGGCTTGGGCAGCCAAATGTCTTCACCAGTATATGATTCGTCACTATCATACCCCAAATTTTGACCACTAAGATTTCCCATCATTGTGCAAATCATCATCACAATATGGATGAACCATCATGCCTCATTAAATGCCTCAAGGGTTATTGAGCATTCACTACAATCAAAATTAGAGTCTTAAGCCCTCTCTGAGTTCTTAGACAAAGGATAAATCAAGGAATGACATGATCTTCAACTTGTCTAAACCTCTCAAACATCCACAATGGATCAAAAGGACTCCCACTTCAAGGATTAAGCACAAGGCTGCTCCCTTCTAGGTGGATCAAGTCTCAAGATCGACAGTGTCACCAAATTAGGGTTTTGGTCGACCAGGGCCTCCAGATGGAAAAATTCCATCTGGGCACAAGCCAAAGATCCAAAACATAACCTAATATACTCCATGGAGCCTCATGGACCCAACCATCAAGTCAATTTGACCTCAGGGGATGCATACATCAAAAATCAGGAATTAGGGTTTCTTGACCTAATTCACCCCTAAGTTGACTTTTGGGATAAATCATGAACCAAGACCTCAAGACATGATTTGAGGGTCTTTAATATACCATATTGATCCATTTGGAACAATGGATTAATCCAAGAAGATTGAGCAACAAGTCTCAATTTCATCTGAACCACAGTTAGGGTTTTGCGAGAAAAGTCAATTGTAGTTTTGACTTTTGACCAGGACATGCTCCCAAGCCCTATGACATGCATCAATATGCCCTATACCACCCATGGAACATGTCCATCAAGTTTGATTTAGGTCAAGGACATGATTTCCTGAAGAATTGCACAATTTGGAATTCATCTGATAAAAAGTCAACTGTGCACAAAAGTCAACTTTGACTTTTTGAGATTTTTCACCAAAATGGATTTTTAACCCTAAAATGATGTTTATGTATGATTTGAATCATCATTCATCAAGAAAAATCAAAGAAAGTTGGATAACTTGTAAAAGGGGTAACCATAAAACTTAGAAAAATTTCTAAGTTATGGAAAAAGTGCCACCAATGTGCCAACTTTGGAGGGCCATAACTCCTAAACCACAAGGCCATTGGTCCCCATTCAAAGCTTGATTTGTAGATCACATTTCCCTATACAAAAGCTTCATACTAACTTATTTCCAAATTCCTCATGGATTTTGAGTTATAGAGTGATCAAAATCAAGAAAAGTCACTTTGTTCCAACACTTAGTGAAAATTTCACTAAGTCAGATTTTGCCTTACTTTTTGCCAAATGTAGGGACATTTTTCACTTGGATTCAAAAGAGATCAAAACCAAACATGTTCAAACAGTTTTTGTATCATGTAAGGGCTTTCCAAAATGGCCAAGAACATTACCAAATTCAATTTGAGCCATGAGATATGACATTGGCAAGTTGCCTTGCTGAAATCTGCCAAGGCAAGGCAGATTTTGCACTTTTGATCGATTTACCAAAATCAGACAAATCCAAATCCTCCTATCCACTTGGACACCTCTGAGGATTGAATCTAAAGGGGACAATCACTGAGCCAAGCCTCCAAATACTTTGGAACAAGAAATAGCATGTTGAACCTAGAATTGCCAAAATAGGGGCAAGACTTCAATTTTGGAATGAAGCATTCAATGGAAGCTTCAAGGTGGCATGGACTGAGCCATTCTCAACTGAATTCAGTCAAGACTTATCCAAGACCAAGGGAACCACAACTCTGTGCCCTAACCTCTAGTCAATGGCTAGAGGAGACTTGGATTCTCATTGGACAACATTGGCCAAACCTCTGCTGCAGTTGCCATTCACTATGGATCCCAAAACAAACTTGCTCTACTATAAATAGGGCTCAATTGTGATCAGTTTGAGTACACCAAAGCCATCTAACAGATGCTTTCCTCAAAATCTCCTCTTTCACTCCAATTTTGCCTTCTAAGGCAAGTCACCATCGGGTTTTGAGTTTGAGAGCTTTTTTAATCAAACCAATCACACACACACACCTCACATACATCATATAGAAGTGATCCAAACACTCACATAACATCTGGAACACAGATTTCACAAAATCACCATCCAATTGATCAAGTTCTTGACAGATTTGCAGTTGAGGTGCCATCTTCAACTCCAAACCATTTCAATCCATTCCAAGCATTCATACACACTCCATGGCACCTAGGGAAGCTATCCAGATCATTGAAACCTAGCTGTAACACCTCCAACACAAATCACAATCACCAGCTGCAAGTGGTAAGCATGAGCTCTTCTAACTCTATGATTCATGCAATTTTTGCTGCACAATAATTTGGCCATATGTTCATAATCATGCATGGAATGTTTCCCCTCAATTAATTACATTGATTGAATCGTGTATCAAAAATCCTAGCCTTCATGCAGAAGTTAGGGTTCTTGAGGATTTTTCATGATTTCTTGTTATATGTTTAATTTAAATGAAATTAAATACCATAGACATGATCGTGAGGTTGAAACGAGTTGATTGGTATGTGGAATGCATGATATGATTAAGTATTCAGTGAGATTGGAGAGAAAATGCAAATCTGGGCAAACCCAGAACACGCGCGTGTTCTTGGTGTGTTCTTGGCGCCATTTTCATAAATTCAAATATTTGAATTTTGTGATTTTATTTAATTGATTCAAAAATTAATTTCTCTCTGAGTTTTATTGATTTTGAGTTGATTCTTTTTTTAATAATTCACAAAAATGTTTAAATATTTAATTTTCCCAAAAAATCCCAAAAATATTATTTATTTTGTATAATTGATATTTTTGCAAAGAATTAATGTTTTAATTGTTTTTAACATTTAAGATATCTTTTTCCACCTTGATTTTGCAACTTTTAATGCTTTCTAATTATTTTGTAGGTCAATACTTAATTTTTGAAGCATTAATCCAAGATCACAATTTGTTTTCCATATGTTAAACAATTTTGATCATTTTAATTGAATTTTTATTCAATTAAAACACATTTTGAAAACAAATTAGGGTTTTTGGATTAATTCAACCCTCATAAATCATTTTCAAAACACTTTGGGCCTCTAATAGAGTGTAAGACCCAATCCTTTTTTTTTTTTTGACCAAAACCTTTTTGGGCCTCAGTGCATTGTATAAGTCCCGATACCGTCAAAAACTAAACGGCGCGATCGTCGCCTTTTGAAAAATAACAACTGGGCCTCTCCTTGAGCTATAAGACCCATTAAAAACTTTTTGGGCCTCTAATAGAGTGTAAGACCCAATCCCCTTTTAACCAAAACCATTTGGGCCTCACTTATTCTATAAGTCCCTCTGCGTTAAAAGAAAACCTCGGCGCGATCGCCATTTTTAAACGAAAAATCAATTGGGCCTACCCTCGTGTTATAAGCCCCACTCTTTTTCTTTAAACTTTTTGGGCCTCTTGAGAGAGTGTAAGACCCATCCCTTTGTACAGAACACCTTTTTGGGCCTCAGTTACTTGTATAAGTCCCAATGTACAAATTCAACAGTGCGATCACTGATAAAACCTTGGGCCTCTCCTTGAGCTGTAAGCCCCAAATCTTTCTTTTTCAAAGCACTTTCTCCTTTGATTTTGAATATACTGTTGTTTTCAATCTTTCTTTGTTGAACAACTAACCAAACAGCATGGAAGCTCTACAACTGAGTAAGTGTTTATACGCTTTCATTTACCACTTTCATATACATATAACTGTATTGTGGGGCTGTTTCGCTGTAAGTCTTCTTTCATAAACTCATATCAACTGTGTAATAATAGTATAGATATTTAGAGTTTCCCCGGCAACTACGTCTAGAACTAGGTGACGCCGTTTCGTTTATTCGTAGAAATAGACAACTAGATCCCCAATAGGATCACCAGATACAGTCTTCTCTTCGACTGTCCTCATTAGGAATTATCAAGAAATTCTACTCCCAGAGATGAATGTATTCTCCGTGAATGGCATCTTTGAGTTTCTTCCAAATTCTCGAACTTTCCTGACTTGATCTATTCCTTGTGAATAGCTTGCCTTGAATTTCTCGGGGTTTGGGGACCCATCGGCTTCTTAAAAGCATCGGCCTCCTCTTGGGCATCGTACAAGGACCCACAGGCTTTCTAAAAGCAACCTCGCCTCCTCTTGGGCTTAGTACAAGGACCCTACGACTTCTTAGAAGTATTCACAGCCTCCTCTTAGGCTTCTTATAATGATCTCTTTCTCCGGGAATGATAGCCTCCTCTTGGGCATCGTACAACGACCCGTCGGCTTCTTAAAAGTTTCTAGCCTCCTCTTGGGCTTCGTACAAATTGTCCCGACGACCTCCTAGAGGTATAGGAACAGAACTTAGTAATCTTCATAGAACAGTCCTGTCATAGAGTCTACTACTGTTTCTCAAAGCATAGTACAAAGGATAAAACTCTAGACACGGACAATCTAATCTCCTTGAGTCTCAAAGACATTCTCAAGTGACCCCTTCGTTAAATAGGAAGGAAACCCGTAGACTCGGACAGTCTCAATACCCTTTGGATTTCCCGTTTCCTCAAAGAAAGGGAAATATCCCTGATCCTCGAATCAAATCCTTGAGTACAGTGTTACTCATATAAGAACTGATTTTCCCTTTAAAATCAGTATACTGGACCTGTCACTTAACTGAAACAGTTACAATAGCCTCATCTTGGGCTTTGTACAATGATTCTTCCTAGCGAAGCAAACGTTTAGCCTCCATCTCGGGCTTCGTACGAGATACCAAAATTCTCCCCAGTGGAGTCAAACAACGTTTAGCCTCTCTCTCGGGCTTTGTACGAGACACATAAGAGACTCCCTCGTTGAGTCAATCACTCCTTTAGCCTCCATCTCGGGCTTTATACGAGATACAAAAGGGTTCTTATTGAGCCAAACAAATAGCCTCTCTCTCGGGCTTTATACGAGATACCAAAAGATTCCCTCGTTGAGTCAAAACCTTTTAGCTTCTCTCTCGGGCTTTGTACGAGATAAAAATAGCCTCCTCTTAGCCTTTGTATAAGAAAACCACTGGTTAATCCAATTAACCTTTTAGTATCAAAGTTGTGCCTCGTTCACAGTACACAAACATCAACAACTCCTTCCCCTTCATCTAATCGCTGTAAGCGGCAAGCCTCTGGATTATCTCTATCCATGCCACTGTCCCTCTTTTAGCATGAGAAATTCCTAAGGAAAGATAGCATTGCTCTACACTGAGTTAAAGTCTTATCCTCCAGGTTAAAATCCCTTATAAAGGAAATTATGGCATTGCCGGATTCGCATATCCCGGTTAAAGTAATTCTCCTTTATAACCAGTCACCCAACAGTTGTGACAGACAAACCCTTCTTTACAGATGACAAATTCTCTCTAAAGTCGAGGCCCTTCAGCTTCACGTCTTGGGCTTTGAACAAGACACAAATAGACCCTTTAGCTTCACATCTTGGGCTTTAAACAATATACAAACTACCCTTTAGCTTCACGTCTTGGGCTTTGAACAAGACACCAAAACAACCATTTCCTCCCATAGAATAGGAGGAACTACGAACACACTGATTTCCTTGTTTCGGTAAACGGGAATACGTAGGCATAAGATTGAAAGAAAAATCTTAGCGAGCACAATCAACAACAAACCTAAATCCCATACTCTCACATCAAAAAGCATCAGTCCTAACATCCTAATCCTTGTTCCCCGCCAGAAACATTCTCTCAAAATAAAAAGAGAGAAATCAGTATTGGCGAAAATACAAATAACCAGTACAAAGGCCCCCCACATTGATCGCATCCGTAACCTAACAGACCGCTGTTTAAACTCAGTATGCAAAGCAGGGTTAATTGGAGACATCTATTTCCCTTCCTTCATTAGCTTTAATAGGATAAAAAATGAATTGATCTGTAGTAAGCTCAACCGATGAGAGTGACCAGCGCTTAAGAACCACGTCCAAAATCGTTCGCTACAGAAAAGTGGCACCCACCGTGGGGCCGGTTCTTTCTTTCTTACAATTTAAACCTTGGGTAAGTCATTTTCATGGCGGTGGCCGCCAACAGAAAAGTGGCGCCCACCGTGGGGCTTACTTCTAAAACTTTTTTCTCTTCACTTGTGTGAAAACCACAGATTGGGGCTTCCACCGGGGATCCCATTTCTGTCAGGAACTTAGGATTCATAGCTTTAAAGGTCTAGGATGTTTAGGACAAATATATATACTGCTTTTCCTAATTGCTATACGTGTTTATTTTTCTGCTAATGGGAATGCGTGTGATGCCGCATGTGGAAAGATTGAGTATACACTTAAGATAAGTGATGGCGACGAGGTCGACCATCAACCTCAGTGGAGGCTGACCAATGCAACCCATTCTCTCACCTAGACAATAGGCCGATTGTTAAGTCTGAGAAGCTGAGGAGCCAAACCTTTTCGTAGTGCAAAAACTATCAGGAATAATTGTTACGCGATACTACCCTCATTTGAGGCTGGTGATCTATTCTCGGTGAATGGCACTTACTCTAAGATTGCTCTACAACTCGCTGGCGATCCGCTTGTTATTTTGCTTTCCTGGGAGGAGCTGATGATAATGAGTACAGGTACAAAAATCACCCTAGTATAAACCTTTGGGGGATGGGTAGAGCTTTGACTTCATGACAATGACCCTTTGACCCCATGTTTTTTCTATGTTTTTGTGTGCTGCATTCATGCATTCATCTAAAAAAAACATTAAAACATTAAAAAAATTCTTCTCTTCTAGTCTCTCTATTTTTCAAATTAAACTAAGACTGTGATTGCAAATATCAGAGAAGAGGATTACGCTAATGGATTTCGGTAGAAGGAGAACTCATACGTACACCTTCAAGGTTCCAAAACTAGAGGATTTAAGAAGGTTAGCAAGGATGATCACTAACCCTGAGGCTTTCAGAGCCAAACACGGAGGTTTGCTACCACTGTTAAGAGTCCATGTGATTGAGGGAATCATGGATGCGCTCATTCAGTTTTATGATCCAGTTTATCACTGTTTCACATTCCCGGATTACCAGCTTGCACCAACGCTGGAGGAGTATTCTCATTTGACTGATCTACATATCATTGATCGAGCTCCATTTTCTGGACTGGAAGAAATTCCAAAGAATCAGACCATTGCAAGAGCAATTCATTTAGACGAGTCTGAGGTCAGGACTCACATGACCGCTAAGGGTGGCATCCAAGGTTTGCCAGCCCAGTTCTTGACGAAGAAAGCCCTGTATTTTGCCAGTATAGGAAACGTGACTGCTTTTGAAAGCATCTTTGTCTTGCTAACCTACGGGTTATTTTTGTTTCCCAACATTAATAACTTCGTCGATATCCACGCTATTAAGGTTTTTCTCATTGGAAACCCTGTGCCGACTTTGCTCGCAGATGCGTATCATTCTGTACACTTGGGAAATTTGTACAGCGGAGGGGAGATCACGTGCTGTGTACCTCTACTTTATAAATGGTTTATCTCTCACTTGCCCAAGTCTGCTGCTTTTTGGGATTGTAAGAGTGCCTTACGTTGGTCGCAGAAGATCATGTCTCTTACTAACTCTGATATAGATTGGTGTAATAGGATCTATGATGGAATCAGAATCATTGATCGTTGTGGAAACTTCCCCAACGTACCCCTAATAGGAACTAAGGGAGGAATCAACTACCATCCAGTTCTCGTTCTTCGTCAATTTGGATACCCGATGAGACACATCCCACGGGGTGTTCATCTGGAAGGTCTTTTCTTCAAGGAAGGAGAAAGTTACAGAGCACTAAAAATAGAAATAGTGTAAGCTTGGAAGCATGTTCATAAGAAAGGACGAGAGTCTCTAGGAAAACCGGATTGTGTCTCGGTGGAGCCTTATCTCCACTGGGTACAAACTAGAGCTCTCAAGCTAAAAATGCCTTATCCTCGTTACAGAATTCTTCCGCCAAGGGAATCTGTCATGTACTTCATGACAGAAACTGAAAAGCTTCATGTTACTCTCAACAAAGTTCAACGAGAGAAGAGGTCTTGGAAGAACAAGTACCGCACCCTCGACGTAGAGTGCATCAAAATACAGCAATTACTGAAAGAGAAAGATGCTCTGATTGAAATTTTGGAGCAACATGCTGTAGAGAATCAAGATGACCAAAGGAATTTTCTCACTCCTTTCACTTGGCAAAGGAATGACAACCCGAAAACGGCTCAAGAGCCCCGGTCAAAGAAAAGGAAAGTACCAGAATCAGCACCCGATTTCTCTTCAGAGAGGACTCGGGACCCATTAGCTTAGGTTTCTGTTTCTGCACCTTGTAATCTACTGTATTTCCGTTTCTGTAATCCTTTTAAATTCAATAAAAAAGGGGTTTCCCCACTGTTTGATATTTGCAATCTAATTCTCGAAGTTTATTTTGATTAAACCAGAAACAATTAATATAATCATTGTATTCATCATTCTCACATCGCGTATTCTTCTTCCCTACGAATCTCACGTTTGTGTCTCGATTCTAGAGTTAAACTGCCTCATTCGTACAATACTCGGGCCAATCGTCAGAAAAAGATGGATGATCTTGAGGAGGAAAACAGAGAGTTGAAGGAAGAGATCGACGCTCTGAGAGAGGATATGAGAAAGCTTCGTAACGACATGCAAGCCATGGCAGAAGCTCAGCTACAAAGAACTGTGATCTCAGAGATTACCTCAACGCCCGTAGTGGGGAAGTATGATCCTAGGTATCAAATGCCGAAAGATCGTCTTTAGGGCATGCCTGTTAACTATATCCCGGAAGGATATGTTCCGCCGATCACTGAAGATCAGGGAATCACAACAGAAGCCGCTGGGCCTGAAGGTTACAAACTTTGGGAAAGCGAAGATGCCAGGGGCATACTGAAGACTCCTGAAGGTTACAAACTTCGGGAAACGCCAAGATTCGCTACCGTAGTCACGGTACCACCCCCTGTGGTGCACACTGTCCCGGAAGGACAGATTCCACAGATACCTTATGGTAAGAAGGAAACTATGTTTGATAGAATAGATGAATTCCAGGAGCAGTTCCTGGAAATGCAGAAGGAACTGCAAGCCATTCGCGGTCAGGATCTATTTGGAAAGGACGCCGCAGACCTTTGTCTGGTCCCCAATGTGAAAGTCCCGCACAAGTTCCAAGTGCCCGACTTTGAAAAATACAAGGGTAACTCTTGCCCTCAGAGCCATCTAGTGATGTACGCTCGGCGGATGAAAGCTCAGACGGAGAATCAGGACCTACTGATTCACTACTTTCAGGATAGTTTAACCGATGCCGCATTAAAATGGTACATGGGTTTAAACCGTGCCACGATCAGCACTTTCAGAGATCTTGGCACTGCCTTCGTCCAACAATACAAATACAATTTGGACATGGCACCCGACAGAGATCAACTCAGATCGATGTCGCAAAAGGATAAGGAAACCTTTAAGGAGTATGCTCAAAGGTGGCGTGAAATTGCAGCTCAAATTTGTCCTCCTCTTGAGGAAAAAGAGATGACAAAGATCTTCTTAAAAACCTTAAGCTCATTTTACTATGACCGAATGGTTGCCAGTGCACCCAGTGATTTCACCGAAATGGTGGGCATGGGCGTACGTCTTGAGGAAGCCGTCCGAGAAGGACGTTTGGTAAAAGACACTGGATCGACGAGCGGTACTAAAAAATACAGTAGTGCTCTCCCTAAGAAAAAAGAGCAAGATATTGGGAATATCTCTCTCGAAAAGCAAAGGCGACGTTATCAGCCGGTAGCAGCTGTAACTCCTGCTATCATCCCTGCGCCTATTCCCACATATCAACCTCAGGTTACGCAGAGCCAACCTGATCAGCAAAGGACACAACAGCCTCTTCAGCAAGCTCGTCCTCCATATAACAACAACCGTACAACACGACCATCAGGGTTTGATCCTATACCCATGTTGTACGCAGAACTATTTTCATTACTACTGGCTAAGGGGCACATCCAGACTAAGTCTCCTCTTACAGTACCGGAAAATCCGCCTTTTTGGTTTAAGGTGGATCAAACATGCCCTTATCATCAAGGAGGACCAGGGCATAACATTGAGAATTGTCTCAATTTCAAATTCGACGTGCAAAATCTTGTTAGGAGCGGGGTCTTATCCTTCAAAGATACGAATCTCAATGTTCTCACGAACCCGCTGCCTCAACATGAAAAAGCTGCAGTCAATCTGATTGAGAATGAAACTAACAATGTTTATCAAATTCACAATGTACTCTTATTGAGGACCAATTTAGTCAAGATGCATTGTAGACAGAGTGGATATGGCCATGTGCCACCTCATAATTATCATCAATGTGATGTCTGCTCTAAAAACAATCAAGGATGTTCTGTAGTGCAAGAAGCTCTACAGGAACAGATGGATCTCGGGTGGATCCAAGAGCACCGAGTTCGTGGAGTTAACATGGTCTATACAAACTCCAACGTCATTCAGAACCACGACATCCGTGCAATGAATGTCAACTTGGTGGCAATGCACTCAAGGCAAAGCCAGTATCATAATCTGCCGCGGCATGATTACAGTTCCTGTCTGACTTGCTCGGTAAATAAACAGGGATGCTCTTTCATACAAGAGGCCCTCCAGCGTCAGATGGATCTTGGATGGATCCAAGACTACCATGATAGGAACCCTTATCAGATCAACATGGTTCAGATCTTCGATATTCGTATGATGAATACCAACCTGGTAGAGTTACATACTGAGCAGGTCCGACTCGAATTCTTAATATCACATGACTATCAAAGTTGTAAAGTGGGTTACGAAAACGATCGAGGTTGCACCCTTGTCCAAGAGGCACTTCAGCACCTGTTAAATCATTGGTGGATGCCAATCTACATGGATGAAGATGTTCAGCAGATTAGTATCAATAACAGGAATCCCACTCGGTGTCAAAGTCAGGATGTCTGATCTGTGGAAGCTAACCTAGTGAGGTTACATTGTATTCAAAGTGGACGTGGCCAGGTGCCACCACACAATTATGACCGTTGTAGCGTCTGTTCGGAAAGTAACCAAGGGTGTTACCTTGTGAGAGCAGCTCTTCAGGGTCAGGTGGATCGTGGAGAAATTCGTCCATATCCGGGTTCTGGACCCATCAACTGGACGCCGAACTGCCTTGCCAGTCAAGTTGAGGATGTTGTCACAATCTCTGGTCATCACAGGACCAGGGATGTTTTTACCATTATCCCTCTACTTGACGAATCTAAAGTTCCCAACCGGGAACGGATCGAGATTACTTACGATGGTCAGAAAAATTAGAAGGTTCCCATAGTCATATATCTATCGGGACCACTACCGTATGAATCAACTCAGGCTATCCCTTACAAATACGGTGCAACGATAATTGAGAATGGAAAGGAAATTCCATTACCCTCCGTCTTGAATATTGCAGACATCAGTCGTGTAACACGGAGCGGTCGAATCTTCAACCGAGGAGTTAGAGAACCTAACAAGGAAAAGAAACTTCAGACAGAAGCTCCCGATCCATCAGTAGGTCAATCCAATAATCCCGGCCTTTCGAAAAATAATGACGAGATGCTGAAGCTCATCCAAAAGAGTGAATATAACATTGTGGATCAGCTGTTACAGACTCCTTCAAAAATCTCGATATTATCACTGTTACTCAGTTCAGAAGCACACATGGAGGCTCTACAAAAAGTCTTGGAGCAAGCCTTTGTGGAACAAGATGTAACAATCAGACAGTTCGATAGTATTGTCTCTAAAATCACTTCCTGCAATAATTTAGGATTTAGTGATGAGGAATTACCCGAAGAGAGTCGCCGTCATAACATGGCGCTCAACATTGCAGTTAACTGCCAGGACGATGCTTTAGCCAGCGTACTGGTAGACACAAGGTCAGCCCTGAATGTTATGCCGAAGTCCACTTTGATGCAATTATCATTCAAAGGCCCTCCGATGAGAATCAGCGAGGTCATCGTCAAATCGTTCGACGGATCCAGAAAAACAGTTATCGGCGAAGTTGATTTTCCCATAACTATCGGTCATCACACTTTCCAAGTCACTTTCCAGGTCATGGACATCCGGGCAACATACAGTTGTTTATTAGGAAGACCTTGGATACATCAGGCTGGAGCGGTCACTTCGACCCTCCACCAAAAGCTAAAGTTCGTTCAGAACGATCAACTTGTCACAGTCTGTGGAGAACAGGCCTTGCTCGTGAGTAACTTATCATCATCTACTTGTGTAGAACCCGAGGAGGTTATTAGAACACAGTTCCAAGCACTGACAGTAAGCAAGGACAATCAATCCCAAGGAGGAACCTCGATTTCCTCATACAAAGATGCTATCAAAGCGGTCGAGAGTACCAATACAACCGGATGGGGACATCTTGTCATTCCTATTGACAATAAAATAAAGAAGGGTCTTAGTTTTTCTGCAACCTGTACCCAGACAGCTGCTAGTGATGGAAGTCTTCATCCCATTCAAAACTTCTTCCACAGTGGAGGTTTCCTTCACCCAGTCCCTCAAGCAGTCCATGCTATCAATGAGGAAGATCCCTTCGACACAGATGAAGAATGGAAGTCCTATCTTAATGAGGACGGTTATATGTCTCAGGAAGAGGTGCCTACGCCATTTTGCTATCCCGCACAGAGTCCGAGATTTATACCACGATCAGATGTCGAAATAATATATGGAGATTGTGATCCGGAAGGATGCCGTGCTCCGCCAAATTCATTAGAGGAAGACACTCCAATGAAAGACAATTTTGACTACACCTACTATGGCCCAATGGATGGTCTGCCAATGTGGCAACCTTATCCAGGAGACTTGGGGCAAGAGAGTCAGCCGAACAAGGAAAATCAGCTGACCGTCATTGAACAGAATACTTGTGTCCCCACCATGTCATGGGATCAACACTCAGGTCATTCAGAAACTACTCAACATGACGATGAATTTGCAATGTTTGCAGGACTTGAATTCATCAACTATGCTTTTCCCAAGGTCAACGTCATCGAGAGAGATGACTCCTCCAGTTCTAAAGAAGTTTGGGACACCTTGGGACCGCTGAGTGGAAAATTCGACTATATGGTCAAGTACACCGCTCCCGAAAGGTCTCGTATCAGGCTCGAAGATATCCAGCCGACTGGATGGGGAGATACGGCTGAGAGCACAAATGCTATGCAAAATGCAACAGAGGAATTCTCCTACGACAACTCTGCCTGGGAGACAGATTCCAACGATCCTACTCCACCAGAAATCAGTTTTATTTCTGAAAACAAATCAAGGAAGGTACCAGACTTTATGATTCACCGAGGAGTTCGCCGTCAATGGATTGCCATCGAGGTTCCGAAGATCGTTCATCAGTCAAAGTAATTGCCATCTTTTAACCTTTCACCCTGCCCAGGTGAAACAGATGTTTTGATAGGGCTCGCTTTCTATAAATTTTCCCTCTTCGCTTCACCCAAAGCGACAGAGTTTTGTTTTATAGGGCTGTAGTTTCAAGAGTCGACTTGTTCATTAATAAAATAACGTCGTTCTATAATTTCCGCATTTATTTGCTGTTTTCTCTTTTGCGTTTTCAGAAAATGGTAATCCTAAAAAACAATTCAATAACAAAAAAAAACAAGCAGTAAAATAAATACACTGCACACACTTGCATTTTCTCTATCTCTTCTAAACACGAATCATACCGTCATGCAGATTGTTTGTTTTAAACCCCGTTAAAACATACGATCCGATGCCTTCTCCCAACTTTAAGTTCCCGGTATTCGAGGCTGAAGAACAAAATGACGACAAAATTCCAGAAGAGATCTCCCGATTACTCAGACAAGAGGAAAGGTCCATTGAACCTCACAAAGAACCGTTGGAAACGGTAAACTTAGGTTCAGAGCAAGAGAGAAAAAAAGTCAGGATTGGGGCACTGCTCGGTCCAACTGCCAAAGAGGGTTTGATAAAGCTTCTCAGGGAATTTTCCGATGTATTCGCTTGGTCCTATCAGGATATGCCAGGGTTGGATACCAGCATCGTGGAACATCACTTACCGTTAAGATTGGAATGTCCGCCCGTAAAGCAAAGGTTGAGACGCACTCACCCGGACATGGCCATCAAAATTAAAGAGGAGGTACAGAAACAGGTCGATGCTGGTTTCCTCGCTACATCTTAATATCCTCAATGGTTAGCCAACATCGTACCCGTTCCCAAAAAGGACGGAAAGGTCAGAATGTGTGTCAACTATAGGGATCTAAACAAGGCTAGTCCAAAGGACGACTTTCCTTTACCACACATTGACATGCTGGTAGACAGTACAACAAAGTTCAACATTTTCTCCTTCATGGATGGATTCTCGGGCTATAACCAGATCAAAATGGCGCCGAAAGACATGGAGAAAACTTCGTTCATTACCCTATGGGGTACCTTTTGTTACAAGGTGATGTCGTTCGGCTTGAAGAATGCCGGGGCAACCTATCAAAAGGCCATGACTACTCTGTTTCATGACATGATACACAAAGAAATCGAGGTATATGTCGATGATATGATTACAAAATCAAAAATAGAGAGTGAGCACGTTGAACATCTATCAAAATTGTTCAAACGTTTAAGAAAATTCAAGCTCCGCTTGAATCTTAACAAGTGCACCTTCGGGATCCGTTCAGGGAAACTACTAGGGTTCATCGTCAGCCAGAAAGGAATTGAAGTTGATCCTGACAAGGTCAAGGCCATTCAAGAAATGCCTTCTCTGAAAACTGAGAAACAAGTCAGAGGATTCCTGGGACGTTTGAACTACATCTCCAGATTCATATTCCTCATGACCACGACATGCGCGCTGATCTTCAAGTTAGTTAAAAAGAACCAGGATTGCGTTTGGTCAGAAGATTGCCAAACCACCTTCGACAGTATTAAGGAATACCTGTTGAATCCGCCGATTCTATCACCTCCAGTGGAAGGAAGACCACTGATCATTTACCTCACAGTTCTAGAGGACTCAATGGGATGTGTACTTGGCCAACAAGAGGAAACCAAAAGGAAAGAGTCTGCCATTTATTATTTGAGCAAGAAATTCACCGACTGCGAAACTCGGTACACGATGCTCGAGAAAACTTGTTGTGCTTTGGCTTGGGCAGCCAAACGTCTTCGCCAGTACATGATTCATCATACTACTTGGTTAATCTCCGAAATGGATCCAATCAAGTATGTCTTCAAAAAGCCTGCTCTCACGGGAAGAATTACCCGTTGGCAGATGCTTTTATCAGAACATGACATAGAGTGCCACGCTCAAAAAGCCGTTAAGGGAAGTATTTTAGCCAATCATTTGGCTCATCAACCGATTAACGATCAAGAATCAATCGGGTTTGACTTCCCAGACGAAGATGTCATGTATCTCAAGATGAAAGATTGCGATGAACTGTTACCCAATGAAGGTCCAGAACCAGGTTCCCAATGGGGACTTATCTTTGACGGAGCAGTCAATCATTACGAAAACGGAATTGGGGCAATCATTGTTACCCCTCAGGGTACCCACATTCCTTTCACCGCTCGACTTACATCCAAATGTACGAACAACGAGGCCGAATACGAAGCTTGTATTATAGGTCTCGAAGAAGCAATTGATTTAAGGATAAAAAACTTGGACATATACGGCGACTCAGCCTTGGTTATCAATCAGATAAAAGGAGATTGGAACAGATACCAATCAGGATTGATTCCTTACAAAGACTATGCAAGAAGGTTGGTACCTTTCTTCAACAGAGTCGAGTTTCACCACATCCCTCGTGAGGAGAATCACATGGCTGATGCATTAGCCATCATCTCTTCCATGATTAGTGTAGGTCAATGGAACGACCTACCTAAGATCGACGTAATGTGCCTTGAACGGCCCGCTTACATCTTCACGATTGAAGCAGTCATAGACGACAAACCTTGGTATCACGATATCAAATGCTTCCTTCAGAAACAAGATTACCCATCTGGGGCACTCAGAAAAGACAGGAAAACCCTCAGAAGATTGGCTGGAAACTTCTTCCTGAGCGGTGACACTCTCTATAAGAGAAATTTTGACATGGTCTTGCTCCGATGCATAGACAGACCAGAAGCAGACATGCTTATGAAAGAAATTCATGAAGGATCCTTTGGCACTCATGCCAACGGACACACAATGGCGAGAAAAATTCTGAGAGCAGGGTACTACTGGTTGACTATGGAATCCGACTGCTACAAGTACATGAGGAGGTGTCACAAGTGTCAGATATACTCCGACAAAATTCATGTACCGCCATCACATCTCAAAGTTCTCTCTTCCCCATGGCCATTTTCCATATGGGGAATCGACATGATTGGCATGATCGAACCTAAGGCTTCAAACGGACATCAGTTCATCCTGGTAGCCATTGACTACTTCACCAAGTGGGTCGAAGCAGCGTCATTCGCCAATGTAACCCGACAAGTGGTGGTCCGATTTATCAAAAACAATATCATCTGTCGTTATGGTGTTCTGAGCCAGATCGTTATTGATAATGGATCTAACTTGAACAATAAGATGATGAAAGAGTTGTGCGCAGAGTTCAAGATCGAACACCATAACTCATCTCCCTACCGACCCAAGATGAACGGAGCGGTAGAAGCAGCTAACAAGAACATCAAGAGGATCGTTCGAAAGATGGTTGTAACCTATAAAGACTGGCACGAGATGCTGCCCTTTGCTCTTTACGGTTATCGAACACCTGTCCGCACTTCAACAGGGGCAACCCCTTTCTCTCTAGTATATGGCATGGAGGTAGTTCTCCCCATAGAAGTAGAGATCCCATCAATCTGGGTATTGATGGAAGCTAAGCTTTCAGAAGCTGAATGGTGTCAAAGTCGAAACGACGAACTAAATCTGATCGAAGAAAAGAGAATAACAGCACTATGCCACGGTCAGCTGTATGAACAGAGAATGAAGAGGGCGTTCGACAAAAAGGTCCGACCTCGTGTCTTCAAAAAAGGAGACCTCGTGCTCAAGAAGATACAATAGTTTCTCACTGACTCTCGGGGCAAATGGACCCCAAATTATGATGGCCCTTATGTGGTCATGAGAGCTTTCTCAGGCGGTGCCTTGAGACTTGCAACCATGGACGGAGAGGAATTTGCCTACCCCACGAATGTTGATATAGTCAAGAAATACTTTGCCTAAACTAAAAAAAACGTCTCGGTGGATTGAAAACCCGAAAGGGCGGTCCAGGCAAAAGTTAGAGACATGAAAAAAATCATCCCGATGGATTGGAAATCTCGTAGTACAATCTAGGCAAAAATTAGGGATAATGGCAAGTAACTATGTTCAACAGAGGCAAGTCCCTCAGCAGCAGCAGTTACGTCATCCATCAGAGGAAAACTCCAGTCAAGGTCATCTTCGACAGAAGCTCAGGATGTCCCGAATTCAAAGTTGGTAGAAGGATAGTGGTCATTATGTTTCAACGTAACCCTTTTCCCTGTAAAATTACCATTTTCAAACTTTGTATACACTCTTTGGAATCACGCGTTTGGCTGATCTCCATCTTATCAATAAAATTTGTGCCCTTGTGCTTTTGTTTGTAATTCTTATTTGTTTTAGCTTTACAGAACGACATTTTAACATGATCAACGATTCTTGAAATGAAACAAAAATGAATTTACTTGTTAAAACTTTTTCTGCTTTTAATAAAGATGGCAATTTCTTTTGACTGTTGAACATCGAAAGAGCGTCGATTGCGTCTCCAAAGGCGTTTGAACTTCAACGTGCAGAATCAAAGTACTCCTTCTAGGCCAGTACGCCTGAATGAAGGATCAATAGTGTCAGATACGACTCTCCCATCTGATACCCTCGGCCAAGTTCTTATCTCCTAAACCCGATCAACGGTATTCCCCGCAAGGACTATCTCTCTTAAGCAATGTAGAAT
Source organism: Lathyrus tuberosus (assembly GCA_022829125.1). NCBI lineage: Eukaryota > Viridiplantae > Streptophyta > Magnoliopsida > Fabales > Fabaceae > Lathyrus > Lathyrus tuberosus. The sequence goes on from JALAZF010000009.1 coordinate 19,672,008, forward strand.
TGCTACCTTTTTGACCAACAGTACTTCTTCGCCTCGCGATGGCCGAGTATCCAGTCGTGTTCACTCGTCAGTCTGTATGGGTCGTCAGTTCTGTCAGCATATACATACGTACATCATGCATTTGATTTGCATCCATATTCATATTGCATCACTATCACTCTCGTCGGTCTTATCCCCTAGTGATAACAGTCCTTTCAATCGAGCTGTCAGTTCTTTCCTCGTCAGGAAATGTTGCGTCTGCACTGCCTCTCTCCTCCAGTGTGTCTCTGGATTAGAGTCGGCACTCGACCACTTTGATAACTTGAACCTCTGAAAAGCCAGAGAAAACTTTTAACAAATGTCACTCTTCGCCATTAAGGATGATGTCCTTGCTTTCCCGGATTAAAGAAAAGTCCACAGAGAAAGCATCGTAAGCAGAGATTCGGTAGTACAGCTGCCTTTCTCCGAAAGACCGCTGATGAAAAGGTCATCGGCACCTCAAAATTGGAGCCCATCATATGGTATTTCTCCGGGAAGATCCTGAGAAAAGTATGATGTAAGACCCCATGCGGAAGCAGTCTCTCAAGAGACTCAGTTTCCCCAGTTAGAGTCGACAAATGGCGTCTCCAACAGAGACGTTTGTGCACCTCTACAACTCAAACGACTGGATTCTCCAGCAAGTCTGACATCAAAAATTTTCTATCAAATGGCATCTCCCCAGGAAAATTCGGCGAGAAGTTTGAGGAAAACCGCTACGCATAGCGTTCCTTGTCAATAAAGTTTATTGACAAAAGAAACTAAGACCAGTTCCTTAGTAGGACACCAGGATCGAGGGGAAGTTTAAATCAGAAACTAAGACCAGTTCCTTGGTAGGAAACCAGGATCAAGGGGAAGTTTAAATAGGAAACTAAGACCATTTCCTTGGTAGGAAACCATGATCGATGGGAAGTTTAAATCAGAAACTGAGACCAGTTCCTTGGTAGGAAACCAGGATCGAGGGGAAGTTTACCTTTTCTAAGCATCGTTGCTTAGCAAAAGAAGATGAATGCGCAATCTACCATTCATAGCCATCAAAATTTTGGGTATTCCGATATTTAATCCTCTTGCACCCCGAATGCCCGAATACCTTCGTCATTCACACCTTCGGGTCCAAGAAGATTAAATAGGGGCATCTGTCATACCCCAAATTTTGACCACTAAGATTTCCCATCATTGTGCAAATCATCATCACAATATGGATGAACCATCATGCCTCATCAAATGCCTCAAGGGTTGTTGAGCATTCACTACAATCAAAATTAAGGTCTTAAGCCCTCTCTGAGTTCTTAGACAAATGATCAATCAAGGAATGACATGATCTTCAACTTGTCTAAACCTCTCAAACATCCACAATGGATCAAGAGGACTCCCACTTCAAGGATTAAGCACAAGGCTGCTCCCTTCTAGGTGGATCAAGTCTCAAGATCGACAGTGTCACCAAATTAGGGTTTTGGTTGACCAGGGCCTCCAGATGGAGAAATTCCATCTGGGCACAAGCCAAAGATCAAAAACATAACCTAATATACTCCATGGAGCCTCATGGACCCAACCATCAAGTCAATTTGACCTCAGGGGATGCATACATCAAAAATCAGGAATTAGGGTTTCTTGACCTAATTCACCCCTAAGTTGACTTTTGGGATAAATCATGAACCAAGACCTCAAGACATGATTTGAGGGTCTTTAATATACCATATTTATCCATTTGGAACAATGGATTAATCCAAGAAGATTGAGCAACAAGTCTCAATTTCATCTGAACCACAATTAGGGTTTTGCGAGAAAAGTCAACTGTAGTTTTGACTTTTGACCAGGACATGCTCCCAAGCCCTATGACATGCATCAATATGCCCTATACCACCCATGGAACATGTCCATTAAGTTTGATTTAGGTCAAGGACATGATTTCCTGAAGAATTGCACAGTTTCGAATTCATCTGATAAAAAGTCAACTGTGCACAAAAGTCAACTTTGACTTTTTGAGATTTTTCACCAAAATGGATTTCTAACCCTAAAATGATGTTTATGTATGATTTGAATCATCATTCATCAAGAAAAATCAAAGAAAGAGGGATAACTTGTAAAAGGGGTAACCATAAAACTTAGAAAAATTTCTAAGTTATGGAAAAAGTGCCACTAATGTGCCAACTTTGGAGGGCCATAACTCCTAAACCACAAGGCCATTGGTCCCCATTCAAATCTTGATTTGTAGATCACATTACCCTCTACAAAAGCTTCATACTAACTTATTTCCAAATTCCTCATGGATTTTGAGTTATGGAGTGATCAAAATCAAGAAAAGTCACTTTGTTCCAACACTTAGTGAAAATTTCACTAAGTAAGATTTTGCCTTACTTTTTGCCAAATGTAGGGAAATTTTTCACTTGGATTCAAAAGAGATCAAAACCAAACATGTTCAAACAGTTGTTGTATCATGTAAGGGCTTTCCAAAATGGCTAAGAACATTACCAAATTCAATTTGAGCCATGAGATATGACATTGGCAAGTTGCCTTGCTGAAATCTGCCAAGGCAAGGCAAATTTTGCACTTTTGGTCGATTTGCCAAAATCATCCAAATCCAAATGCTCATATCCACTTGGACACCTCTGAGGATTAAATCTAAAGGGGACAATCACTGAGCCAAGCCTCCAAAGTCTTTGGAACAAGAAATATCATGTTGAACCTAGAATTGCCAAAATAGGGACAAGACTTCAATTTTGGAATGAAGCATTCAATGGAAGCATCAAGGTGGCATGGAATGAGCCATTCTCAACTGAATTCAGTCAATACTTATCCAAGACCAAGGGAACCACAACTCTGTGCCTTAACCTCTAGTCAATGGCTAGAGGAGACTTGGATTCTCATTGGACAACATTGGCCACACCTCTGCTGCAGTTGCCATTCACTATGGATCCCAAAACAAACTTGCTCTACTATAAATAGAGCTTAATTGTGATCAGTTTGAGTACACCAAAGCCATCTAACAGATGCTTTCCTCAAAATCTCCTCTTTCACTCCAATTTTGCCTGCTAAGGCAAGTCACCATCGGGTTTTGAGTTTGAGAGCTTTTTCAATCAAACCAATCACACACACACCTCACATATATCATATAGAAGTGATCCAAACACTCACATAACATCTGGAACACAGATTTCACAAAATCACCAGCCAATTGCTCAAGTTCTTGACAGATTTGCAGTTGTGGTGCCATCTTCAACTCCAAACCATTTCAATCCATTCTAAGCACTCATACACACTCCATGGCACCTAGGGAAGCTATCCAGATCATTGGAACCTAGCTATAACACCTCCAACACAAATCACGATCACCAGCTGCAAGTGGTAAGCATGAGCTCTTCTAACTCTATGATCCATGCAATTTTTGCTGCACAATAATTTGGCCATATGTTCATAATCATGCATGGAATGTTTCCCCTCAATTAATTACATTGTTTGAATCGTGTATCAAAAATCCTAGCCTTCATGCAGAAGTTAGGGTTCTTGAGGACTTTTCATGATTTCTTGTTATATGTTTAATTTAAATGAAATTAAATACCATAGACATGATCGTGAGGTTGAAACGAGTTGAGTGGTATGTGGATTGCAAATGCAAATCTGGGCAAACCCAGAACACGCGCGTGTTCTTGGTGTGTTCTTGGCGCCATTTTCATAAATTCAAATATTTGAATTTTGTGATTTTATTTAATTGATTCAAAAATTAATTTCTCTCTGAGTTTTAATGATTTTGAGTTGATTCTTTTTTTAATAAATCACAAAAATGCTTAAATATTTTATTTTCCCAAAAATATTATTTATTTTGTATAATTTATATTTTTGCAAAGAATTAATGTTTTAATTGTTTTTAACATTTAAGATATCTTTTTCCACCTTGATTTTGCAACTTTTAATGCTTTCTAATTATTTTGTAGGTCAATACTTAATTTTTTAAGCATTAATCCAAGATCACAATTTGTTTTCCATATGTTAAACAATTTTGATCATTTTAATTGAATTTTTATTCAATTAAAACACATTTTGAAAACAAATTAGGGTTTTTGGATTAATTCAACCCTCATAAATCATTTTCAAAACACTTTGGGCCTCTAATAGAGTGTAAGACCCAATCCTTTTTTTTTTACCAAAACCTTTTTGGGCCTCAGTGCATTGTATAAGTCCCGATACCGTCAAAAACCAAACGGCGCAATCGCCGCCTTTTGAAAAATAACAACTGGGCCTCTCCTTGAGCTATAAGACCCATTAAAAACTTTTTGGGCCTCTAATAGAGTGTAAGACCCAATCCCCTTTTAACCAAAACCATTTGGGCCTCACTTATTGTATAAGTCCCTCTGCGTTAAAAGAAAACCTCGACGCGATCGCCATTTTTAAACAAAAAATCATTTGGGCCTACCCTCGTGTTATAAGCCCCACTCTTTTTCTTTAAACTTTTTGGGCCTCTTGAGAGAGTGTAAGACCCATCCCTTTGTACAGAAAACATTTTTGGGCCTCAGTTACTTATATAAGTCCCTCTGTACAAATTCAACAGTGCGATCACTGATAAAACCTTGGGCCTCTCCTTGAGCTGTAAGCCCCAAATCTTACTTTTTCAAAGCACTTTCTCCTTTGATTTTGAATATACTGTTGTTTTCAATCTTTCTTTGTTGAACAACTAACCAAATAGCATGGAAGCTCTACAACCGAGTAAGTGTTTATACGCTTTCATTTACCGCTTTCATATACATATAACTGTATTGTGGGGTTGTTTCGCTGTAAGTCTTCTTTCATAAACTCATATCAACTGTGTAATAATAGTATAGATATTTAGAGTTTCCCCGACAACTACGTCTAGAACTAGGTGACGCCGTTTCATTTATTCGTAGAAATAGACAACTAGATCCCCAATAGGATCACCAGATACAGTCTTCTCTTCGGCTGTCCTAATTAGGAATTATCAAGAAATTTTACTCCCAGAGATGAATGTATTCTCCGTGAATGGCATCTTTGAGTTTCTTCCAAATTCTCGAACTTTCCTGACTTGATCTATTCCTTGTGAATAGCTTGCCTTGAATTTCTCGGGGTTTGGGGACCCATCGGCTTCTTAAAAGCATCGGCCTCCTCTTGGGCATCGTACAAGGACCCACAGGCTTCCTAAAAGCAACCCCGCCTCCTCTTGGGCTTAGTACAAGGACCCTACGGCTTCTTAGAAGTATTCATAGCCTCCTCTTAGGCTTCGTATAATGTTCTCGTCCTCCGGGAATGATAGCCTCCTCTTGGGCATCGTACAAGGACCCGTCGGCTTCTTAAAAGTTTCTAGCCTCCACTTGGGCTTCGTACAAATTGTCCCGGCGACCTCCTAGAGGTATAGGAATAGAACTTAGTAATCTTCATAGAACAGTCCTGTTATAGAGTCTACTACTGTTTCTCAAAGCATAGTACAAAGGATATAACTCTAGACACGGACAGTCTAATCTCCTTGAGTCTCAAAGACATTCTCAAGTGACCCCTTCGTTAAATAGGAAGGAAACCCGCAGACTCGGACAGTCTCAATACCCTTTGGATTTCCCGTTTCCTCAAAGAAAGGGAAATATCCCTAATCCTCGAATCAAATCCTTGAGTACAGTGTTACTCATATAAGAACTGATTTTCTCTTTAAAATTAGTATATTGGACCTGTCACTTAACTGAAACAGTTAAAATAGCCTCCTCTTGGGCTTTGTACAATGATTCTTCCCAGCGAAGCAAACGTTTAGCCTCCATCTCGGGCTTCGTACGAGATACCAAAATTCTCCCCAGTGAAGTCAAACAACGTTTAGTCTCTCTCTCGGGCTTTGTACGAGACACATAAGAGACTCCCTCGTTGAGTCAATCACTCCTTTAGCCTCCATCTCGGGCTTTATACGAGATACAAAAGGGTTCTTATTGAGCCAAACAAATAGCCTCTCTCTCGGGCTTTATACGAGATACCAAAAGATTCCCTCGTTGAGTCAAAACCTTTTAGCTTCTCTCTCGGGCTTTGTATAAGAAAACCACTGGTTAATCCAATTAACCTTTTAGCATCAAAGTTGTGCCTCGTTCACAGTACACAAACATCAACAACTCCTTCCCCTTCATCTAATCGCTGTAAGCGGCAAGCCTCTGGATCATCTCTATCCATGCCACTGTCCCTCTTTTAGCATGAGAAATTCCTAAGGAAAGATAGCATTGCTCTACACTGAGTTAAAGTCTTATCCTCCAGGTTAAAATCCCTTATAAAGGAAATTATGGCATTGCCGGATTCGCATATCCCGGTTAAAGTAATTCTCCTTTATAACCAGTCATCCAACAGTTGTGACAGACAAACCCTTCTTTAGAGATGACAAATTCTCTCTAAAGTCGAGGCCCTTCAACTTCACGTCTTGGGCTTTGAACAAGACACAAATAGACCCTTTAGCTTCACATCTTGGGCTTTGAACAAGATACAAACTACCCTTTTAGCTTCACGTCTTGGGCTTTGAACAAGACACCAAAACAACCATTTCCTCCCATAGAATAGGAGGAACTACGAACGCTCTGATTTCCCTGTTTCGGTAAACAGGAATACGTAGGCATAAGATTGAAAGAAAAATCTTAGCGAGCACAATCAACAACAAACCTAAATCCCATACTCTCACATCAAAAAGCATCAATCCTAACATCCTAATCCTTGTTCCCCGCCAGAAACATTCTGTCAAAATAAAAAGAGAGAAATCAGTATTGGCGAAAATACAAATAACCAGTACAAAGGCCCCCGACATTGATCGCATCTGTAACCTAACAGGCCGCTGTTTAAACTCAGTATGCAAAGCAAGGTTAATTGGAGACATCTATTTCCCTTCCTTCATCAACTTTAATAGGATAAAAAATGAATCGACCTGTAGTAAGCTCAACCGCAGAGAGCGACCAGCGCTTAAGAACCGCATCCAAAATCGCTCGCTACAGTACTTGGTTAATCTCCGAAATGGATCCAATCAAGTACGTCTTTGAAAAACTTGTTCTCACGGGAAGGATTTCCTGTTGGTAGATGTTGTTATCAGAATACGACATCGAGTACCATGCTCAGAAAGCCGTCAAAGGAAGTGTTTTAGCCGATCATTTGGCTCATCAACCGATTGACGATCAAGAATCAGTCGGGTTTGACTTCCCAGACGAAGATGTCATGTATTTGAAAATGAAAGATTGCGATGAACCGCTACCCAGTGAAGGGCCAGAACCAGGTTCCCAATGGGGACTGATCTTTGACGAAGCTGTCAATCATTATGGAAACGGAATTTGGGCAATCATCATAACACCTCAGGGTACCCACATTCCTTTCACCGCCCGACTGACATTCAAGTGCACAAACAACGATGCCGAATACGAAGCTTGTATCAAGGGTTTCGAAGTAGCGATCTACTTAAGGATCAAGAACTTGGATGTATATGGCGACTCATCCCTGGTTATCAATCAGATCAAAGGAGATTGGAACACAGACTAATCAGGACTGATTCCATACAAAGACTACGCGAGAAGGTTGTTACCATTCTTCGACAGAATCGAGTTTCATCGTATCCCTCGTGAAGAAAATCACATGGCTGATGCATTAGCCATTCTCTCTTCCATGGTTAGTGTAGGTCAATGGAATGACCTACCTAAGATTGACATAATGCACCTTGAACGGCCCGCCTACATCTTTGCAATTGAAGAAGTCATAGACGACAAATCTTGGTATCACAGCATCAAACGCTTCCTTCAGAAACAAGAGTACCCACCTGGGGCATCCAGAAAAGACAGAAAGACCCTCAGAAGACTGGCGGGAAACTTCTTCCTGAGCGGTGATACACTCTATAAGAGAAATTTCGACACGGTCTTGTTCTGATGTGTAGACCGACCAGAAGCAAACATACTGATGAAAGAAATTCACGAAGGATCCTTTGGCACTCATGCCAACGGACACACAATGGCGAAAAAAAATTTAAGAGCAGGGTACTATTGGTTGACCATGGAATTCTATTGTTACAAATACATGAGAAGGTGTCACAAGTGTCAGATATACTCAGACAAAATACATGTACCGCCAACACATCTCAAAGTTCTTTCTTCCCCATGGCCTTTTTCCATATGGGGAATCGATATGATTGGCATGATTGAACCCAAAGCTTCAAATGGACATCGGTTCATTCTGGTAGCCATTGACTATTTCACCAAGTGGGTCGAAGCAGCGTCATACGCCAATGTAACCCGACAAGTGGTGGTCTGATTTATCAAAAATAATCTCATATGTCGTTATGGTGTTCCAAGCCAGATCATTACGGATAATGGATCTAACTTGAACAATAAGATGATGAAAGAATTATGCGATGAGTTCAAGATCGAGCACCATAACTCATCTCCCTACCGACCCAAGATGAACAGAGCGGTAAAAGTGGCTAAAAAGAACATCAAGAAGATTGTTCAAACGATGGTTGTAACCTACAAAGACTGGCACGAGATGCTACCCTTCGCTCTTCACGGTTATCGCACATTTGTCCGCACTTCAACAGGGGCAACCCCTTTCTCTCTAGTATATGGCATGGAAGCAGTGCTCCCCATAGAGGTAGAGATCCCATCAATCCAGGTATTGATGGAATCCAAGCTAACAGAGGCTGAATGGTGTCAAAGTCAACACGACGAACTGAATCTGATAGAAGAAAAATGAATAACGGCTCTATGCCATGGTTAGTTGTATCAGCAAAGAATGAAGAAGGCGTTTGACAAAAAGGTCCGACCTCGCGTCTTCAGGAAAAGAGACCTTGTGCTCAAAAAGATACAATCCTTTCTCACTGATTCCCGGGGCAAGTGGACTCCAAATTGTGACGGCCCCTATGTGGTCAAGAAAACTTTCTCAGGCAACACCTTGAGACTTGTATCTATGGATGGAGAGGAATTTGCCTACCCCACAAATGTTGACATAGTCAAGAAATACTTCGCCTATAATAAAAAAAAAACGTCTCGGTGGATTAAAAACCCGAACGGGCGATCTAGGGAAAAATTAGAGACATAATCAAAAAACATCCCGATGGATTGGAAACCTTAGAGTATAATCCAGGCAAAAGTTAGGGATAATGGTAAGTAACTACGTTCAACAAAGGGGTAAATCCCTCAGCAATCAAGGTCATCTTTGACAGAAGCTCAGGATGTCCTAAATTCCAAGTTGGTAGAAGGATAGCAATCGTTATGTTTCACTGTAGACCTCTTCCCTTAAATTACCATTTTCTAACTTTGTAAATACTCTATGGAATCACGCGTTTAGCTGATTTCCATCCTATCAATAAAATTTAAGCCCTAGTGATTTTGTTTTTAATTCTTATTTGTTTTAGCTTTACAGAACGACATTTTAACATGATTAACGATTCTTGAAATAAAACAAAAATGAATTTACTTGTCAAACTTTTTCTGATTTTAAAATAAAGATGGCAATTTCTTTTGACTGTTGAACATCGAAAGAACATCAATCGCTTCTCCATGAGTAATCGAACCTCAAAGTGCAGAATCAAAGTACTTCTTCAAAACTAGTACGCTTGAACGAAGGATCAACTGTGTCAGTGACCATGTTTCATCTGACATTCCCGACAGAGTTTTTATCTCCTAAGCCCGACCAATGTTGTTCCCCAACAGGAACTATCTCTCCTAAGCAAGGCAGAATTGCTATTTTGAACCAAAGATACCTCTTCGTCCCCCGCAGTGGCCGAGTATCCAGTAATGTTCATCTATTAGTCTGTATGTCGCGTCAGTTTTGTCAGCATAAACATACATACATCATGCATTATTGATTTACATTCATACTCATATTGCATCGCTATCACTCTGGTCGGTCTTATCCCCTAATGATAAAAGTCCTCTCAATCAAGTTGTCAGTTCTTTCCTCGTTAGGAAATGTTACGTATGAACAATCTCTCCTCCAGTTTATTTCTGGATTGAAGTTGGTCCATTGACCACTTTGATAACTTGAACCTCTGAAAGACAAGAAGACCTTCGACAAACATCACTCTTCGCCATTGAAGATGATGTTTTTGCTTTCCTGGATTCAGGAAAATCCCCAGAGAAGGCCCCTCAAAATTGGATCACATCACATGGCATTTCTCCAAGAAGATCTCGAGGAAAAGTATGATGTAATATCCCCAAGCAGGAAACAGCCTCGCAAGAGACTCATTTTCCCCAGTAGAGTCAACAAATGGCATCTCCAATAGAGAAGTTTGTACACCTCTACAGCTCAGACGGATGGGTTCCCCGGTAAGTCTGACATTAAAACTTTTTCCATCAAATGGCATCTCCCAAGAAAATTCGGTGAGAAGTTTGAGGATGACCGCTACGAATAACGTCCCTTGTCAAGGAAGTTTATTGACAAAAGAAACTAAGACCAGTTCCTTGGTAGGAAACCAGGATCGAGGGGAAGTTTATTTCAGAAACTGAGACCAGTTCCTTGGTAGGAAGCCACGAACGAGGGGAAGTTTATTTCAGAAACTGAGACCAGTTCCTTGGTAGGAAACCGGGAACGAGGGGAAGTTTATTTCAGAAAACAAGATCAGTTCCCTGGTAGGAAACCAGGATCGAGGGAAGGTTTATATCAGAAACTGAGACCAGTTCCTTGGCTGAATACCAGGATCGAGGGGAAGTTTCTACCTTTTCTAAGCACCATTGCTTAGCAAAAGAAGATGGATGAGCTAACTACCGTTCGTAGCCACCATCAAAATTTTAGGTATTCCGATATTTAATCCCCTTGCACCCCGAATGCCCGAATACCTTCGCCATTCACACCTTCGGGTCCAAGATGATTAAATAGGGGCATTTGTCATACCCCAAATTTTGACCACTAAGATTTCTCATCATTGTGCAAATCATCATCACAATATGGATGTACCTTTGTGCCTCCTCAATCTCCTCAAGGAATTGTTGAGCATCCACTACAATCAAGACTAGGGTTTTTGAGCCCTCTCATAGCACTTAGACAAAGGAACAATCAAGGAATGACATGATCTCAACTTGTCTAACCTCTTAAACACCCACAAAGGATCAAGAGGGCTCCCACATCAAGAAACAAGCACAAAGTTGTAACATTCCAAGTGGATTAAGCCTCAAGATCGCCAGCGTCACCAAATTAGGGTTTTAGTCGACCAGGGCCTCTAGATGAAAATTTTCATCTGGGCATGAGCCAGTGCTTTAAAGCACAACCCAAGATACTCCAAGAGACCTCATGGACCCAATCATCAAGTCAATTTAACCTCAGGGGATGCATTCATAAAAAATCAGGAATTTGGGTTTCTTAACCTAATTCACCCCTAAGTTGACTTTTGGGACAGAACATGAACCAAGACCTCAAGACATGATTTGAGGGTCTCTAACACACTATATTGTTCCATTTGTAAGAATGGATTGATCCAAGAAGCTTGATCCACGAGTTTCAATTTCATCAAGATCACAATTAGGGTTTCAAGGAAAAAGCCAACTATACCTTTGATTTTTGACCAAGACATGCTCCCAAACCTTGGGACATAATTCAATACACCCTATAACACCTATGTAACATATCCATTAGGTTTGATTTAGGTCAAGGACTTGATTTCACCAAGGATCGCACAGTTTGGAGTTCACCTGATAAAAAGTCAAATGTGCACAAAAGTCAAGTTTGACTTTTTGGAATTTTTCACAATTATGGTTCCTTGACCCTAAAACAATGATAATGTGTGATTGGAATCATCATTCATCAAGAAAAATCAAAGAAAGTGGGATAACTTGTAAAAGGGGTAACCATAAAAACTTAGAATTTTTCTAAGTTATGGAACAAAGTGGCTAGGGTGCCAACTTCCAAGGATCATAACTTGAGATCCAAGCAACCATTTTGGATGGTCCAAGCTGGATTTGTAGCTCTCATGGTATACTACAAAAGCTTTAACTACATCTCATTCTAATTCCTCATGGATTTTAAGTTATGATTGGATCAAAACCACTAAAAACATGAAATGCATCTTTTTCCAACACTTAGACAAAATTCTGCTCAAGGCAGATTTCAAGTGAAACACCAAAACTTGGAGGGTTGTTTCACATAGTTTTAGGCTGAATCAATTCAAGACATAAACATCAAAGTTGTTATGCATATTGCCTACAATCCAAGGGACTTATTGGCATGAAGCAACTCAGCTTGAGCCAAGAGTTATGGCTGGTGCAACACACCAGGGCAATGATCCCTATGCCACAACCATCTAATCTGATCCTAATCCAACTGATCCAACTTGTAAAACTGAGTTAAAAAGCCAAGGGATCTTCCAACTTGAGATTAATGCATTTTGTCACATTATGCCTTGAATTCAAAGGCATTTATGTGAAATAGGGCACTTTCAACAAAGCTACTCTCCTCAGTCAAGATGCTCACTTAAAAAACAATTAAAACATCTGAAGAATGTGGATTTGGTCAAGACATAGCCCTGCTTTTGGGAGAGGCTAGTTTGCCTTGCATGAGAAGGAATACCACCAAGCCAAAGCCATTGAATGTGATCTGATCTTGCAGCCATTCACTATTCCTCCAAGACAAGAGTTGATCCACTATAAATAGAGGTCCCAACTGATCATTCAGAGTACCCCAAAGCGGCTTACAACATTGCTTTCTATCATTCCCTCCTTAAGTGCCAAATTTCTTTGTTCTTGAGCAAGTGCTATCGGGTTTTGAGTTGGAGATCAATGCCACTCAAACCATCACTTCTAACACATCACATATGATGTATAAAAGTTGTCCAAACACCTAAACCACTTCTGAAACATCTCCATCAAAATTTCACTAATCAACCTAGCCATTATGCAGTTGGATACCATAATCTGATCTAAGGAGTTTCAAAGAGTTCCAAAGGTTGCTATCCACTCCATAACATCCAGTGAAGCTATAGAAGTCATCATCCACCTTCTGGAACACACTTTGTACAGAGTTCCAATTCTTCTTGCAACAAGGTAAGCCTCAAACTCTCATAACAAGATCCATGCATATTTCCTCGCATGATACTTTTGCCAAATGTTTATTATCATGTTTTAAGTGTTTCTGTAATACCCCAAATTTTGACCACTACGATTTCCCTTCGTTGTGAAAATCATCATCACAATATGGATGTACCTTCATGTCTCATCAATCTCCTCAAGGGTTGTTAAGCATGCACTACAATCAAAGATTAGGGTTTTGAGCCCTCTTAGAGCATTTAGACAAAGGATCAATCAAGAAATGACATGATCTTCAACTTGTCTAACCTCTCAAACACCCATAAAGGATCAAGAGGACTCCCACATCAAGAATCAAGCACAAGGTTGCAACATTCCAAGTGGATCAAGCCTCAAAACCGCCAGTGTCACCAAATTAGGGTTTTGGTCAACCAGGGCCTCCAGATGGAAATTGTCCTCTGGGCATGAGCCAATACTTCAAAATATAACTTAAGGTACTCCAAGGAACCTTATGGACCCAATCATCAAGTCAATTTAGCCTCAGGGGATGCATACACAAAAACAAGGAATTAGGGTTTCTTGACCTAATTCACCCCTAAGTTGACTTTTGGGCCAAAACATGAGCCAAGGCCCCAAGAAATGATTTGAGGATCTCTAACACACTACATTGATCCATTTGCAACAATGGATTGATTCAAGAAGCTTGATCAACAAGTTTCAAGTTCATCAGAACCACAGTTAGGGTTTCGCAGAAAAAGTCAATTGTACCTTTGACTTTTGACCCAGGCATGCTCCCAAACCTTGGGACATGATTCAATACACCCTATAACACCCATGGAACATTTCCATCAAGTTTGATTTAGGTCAAGGACTTGATTTCATCAAGGATCGCACAGTTTGGAATTCATCTGACAAAAAGTCAACTTTGCACAAAAGTCAACATTGACTTATTGAGATTTTTCACAATTATGGTTCCCTAACCCTAAAATGATTTTAATGTGTGATTTGAATCACCATTCATCAAGAAAAATCAAGAAAAGTGGGATAACTTGTAAAAGGGGTAACCATAAAAACTTAGAAATTTTCTAAGTTATGGAACAAAGTGGCTAGGGTACCAACTTTTAAGGATCATAACTTGTGATCCAAGCAACCATTTTGGCTGATCCAAAGATGGATTTGTAGCTCTCATGGTATAATTTAAAAGTGTCAACTACACCTCATTCCAATTCATCATGGATTTTGAGTTATGGTTGGACCAAAATGACAAAAACATGAAAATACCACTTTTTCCAACACTTAGTGAAATTTTCACTAAGTCAGACTCTGTTTCACTTTTTCCAAAATGTGAGGGCATTTTTCACTTGGATCCAAAAAGTGTCAAGACAAACTATGATCACACATATGTTGTATCGTATGAGAGCTTTCCAAAATGGCCAAGAACCCCATCAGACTCAACCTGAGCTAAGAGTTGTGACAATGGAAACATGCCTTGCTACAACTGTCATTACAAGGCAGATTTGTGCATTTTGCTCGATTTGGACAATTTTTGCAAATGACAAACAAGTCAATCCATTTGAACACCTCAAGGGGAGACCAAGGAGGGACAAACACTGATCCATCAGCCTCCCAAGTCTTTGGAACCAAAAGTAGCATGCCAAACCTAAAAACCCTACAAAGTGGGACAAGACTCCAATTTTGTTTTGGAGCATTCATTGGATGCACCAAGGTGTCATGGACTGAGCCTCTTCCAACTGAATTCAGTCAAGACTTATCCAAGAACTAGGGAACCACAGGGCTGTGCTCTAACCTCTAGTCAATGGCTAGAGGAGACTTGGATTCCTATTGATCAACATTTTCCAAACCTCTGCAGCAGTTGTCATTCACTATTGCTTGCAAAACAAACTTGCTCTACTATAAATAGAGCTCATTTGTGCTCGGTTTATGTACACCAAACCCATCAAACAGATGCTTTCCTCAAAATCACCTTCTCACTTCCAAATTTGCCTTCCAAAGCAAGTCACTATCGGGTTTTGAGTTTGGGAATAATTCCAACCAAACCAACCACACACACACCTCATAAACATCATATGGAAGTGATCCAAACACTAAACACACATCTGTAACACTGATTTCTCAGAATCACCAGCCAGTTGCTCATGTTTTCAAACAAGTTGCAGTTGAGATACCATGAAGTGATCCAGCCATTTCCAATCAAGTCCAAGCATTTAAACATACTCCATATGGTGTAGGGAAGCTGTTCAGATCATCACAACTCATCTGTAACACCTCCAACTCAAAAATCACTTTTCCCTTGCTGTCACGACCTTCAAGTAAGCCTAAACTTGGTCATCTCTTAATCTATGCATATTTCCTCGCATAATACTTTTCCCAAATGTTCATAATCATGCATAGAATGTTTCCCCTCAATTAATTGCTTTGTTTGAATCGTATATTAAAATTCGCAGCCTTCATGTAAATTTTAGGGTTCTTGAGGTTTTGTCTTGATTTCTTATTCCATGCTTAAAATAAATGAAATTAAAGACCATAGACATGACCGTGGGGTGAAAACGAGCAGATTGATATGTAGATTGTATGATTTCATCAAGTATTCAGTGAGATTGGATACAAAATGCAAATCTGCAGAAACAGAGGGGTGGCGCGTGTTCTTGGTGTGTTCTTGGCGCCATTTTTTGAATATTTGAATATTTGAATTTTGTGATTTTATTTAATTGATTCAAAAATTAATTTCTCTCTGGTTTTTAATGATTTTGAGTTGATTCTTTTTTTAATAATTCAAAAAAATGTTAAAATATTTTATTTTACCAAAATTTTCCAAAAATATTATTTATTTCATATATTTGATATTTTTTCAAAGAATTAATCTTTTATTTGTTTTTAACATTTAAAATATTTTTTCTCTCTTGATTTTCCAAAATTAATTGGTTTCCAATCATTTTGTGGATAAAAACATGATTTTTCAAACATTAATCCAAGGTCATAACTTGTTTCTCACACATGTTTGATAATTTTGATCATTTTAATTGAATTTTTATTTAATTAAAATACATTTTGAAATCAAATTAGGGTTTTGATATTAATCACCCTAAACAAAACTTTTTGGGCCTCTAATAGAGTATAAGACCCAACCCTTTTTTTAACAAAACCAATTTTGGGCCTCAGGTATTGTATAAGTCCCTCTGCGTTAAAGAAAAAATCTCGGCACGATCGCCAGTTCAAAATCAAACTAACTGGGCCTACCCTCGTGTTATAAGCCCCATTCCTTTCCTTTAATTACTTTTTGGGCCTCTAATAGAGTGTAAGACCCAACCCCTCTGTAAATAAAAACAATTTTGGGCCTCAGTGTATTGTATAAGTCCCGACACCGTTAGAAATTTCGGCGCAATCGCCGTTTTCAAACAAACCAACTAGGCCTCTCCCCGAGCTGTAAGCCCCAAAAATATTTTCAAAACACTTTCCCCTTTGATTTTAAATCCAAATATATAGTTGTTCTCAATACTTTCTTTAATTTCTTTGTTGAACAACTAGCAAAAACAAAGTGGAAGCTCTACAACGGGTAAGTGTTTATCCGCTTTCTTTATTTGCTTTCATATATATAACTGTATTGTGGGAAGCTGCGCATGGTTAGTCTTCTTTCATACCCTTTTAATATACTTGTCATATATCAACTGTATATATACTAGTATAGTTATTTTGAGTTTTCCCCGGCAACTACGTCTAGAACTAGGTAAAGCCCTGTTGGTCACTCTTAAATACAAACAAGACTAGATCCCCCGTAGGATTCCAGATACAGTCTTCCCTCCTCTTGGGGTTAAACAATATGGAACAAAGAGAAAGGTAGTATTCTCGGTGAACCTATTCTCAGGCTGTCACCCTTAGAAATTATCAAAGAAACTCTAACTCCCCAGAGATGATCTTTTCTCCGTGAATGGCATCTCTTGAGTTTCTTCCAAATTCTCGAACTTTCCTGGAATGATCTCTTCTCTGTGAATTTCATTTCTTGAACTTCTCTTGGTTTAGGGACCCACAGGCTTCCTAAAAGCATCCCCGCCTCCTCTTAGACGTTGTACAAGGACCCGTCGGCTTCTTAGAAGTTCTCTTGCCTTCTCTTGGGCTTAATACAAGGACCCTGATGACCTCTTAAAAGGTATAAGACAGAACTTAGTCATCCTTTGCTAGAGCAGTCTTTCTAGTTTCAAAACTCCGGCCATTTTAGGGTTGATTCTCATCCCTTAAATGCTCGTGCCTCCTCTTGGGCATAGTACAAAAGATAAAACTCTAGACTCGGACAGTCTCAAGCCCCTTGAGTCTCGAAGACATTCTCAAGTCCCCTACAAACATAGGAAGAAACCCAGTCTCTCTCATGAGAGTTCCCCACATTTGGACCTGCTTCGGGATCTTAATAATCCTCAGCAATAAGACAGCTTCCTCTTGGGCTTTGAACAACGATTCTCCTCAACGGGGCTAACCTTTTCAGACTCTCATGTTGAGTTAACCTCCTTTTAGCCTCCGTCTTGGGCTTTGTACATGACACATATAAAACACTCTCTTGTTGAGTATAAAACACTCTCTTGTTGAGTCAATCTCCCTTTAGCCTCCATCTTGGGCTTTGTACAAGACACATATAAATCACTCTCTTGTTGAGTATAAAAGACTCTCTTGTTCAGTCAATCATCCTTTTAACCTCCGTCTTGGGCTTCGTACAAGGCTGATAAAACTCTCTTGTTGAGTTAAACTTTTTTTAGCCTCCGTCTTGGGCGTTGTACAAGACCCATATAAAACACTCTCTTGTTGAGTATAAAAGACTCTCTTGTTGAGTCAATCTCCCTTTAGCCTCCGTCTTGGGCTTTGTACAAGACACATATAAATCACTCTCTTGTTGAGTATAAAAGACTCTTTTGTTGAGTCAATCATCCTTTTAGCCTCCGTCTTGGGCTTCGTACAAGACAGATAAAACTCTCTTGTTGAGTCAAACTTTTTTTAACCTCCGTCTTGGGCGTTGTACAAAACACACAAAAACACTCTCTTGTTGAGTGACCCCTTTCAGCCTCAATCTTGGGATTTGTACAAGACAGAAAGAACATTTTTCCCCGAAAAAGTCAAACTTCTAGCCTCCTCTTAGGCTTTGTATAAAGAAATCCCCGGTTGATTCAATCAACCTTTTAGCATCAAATTCGTGCTTTGGTCACAGCATACAAACATCAACAACTCCTCTTTAGAGATGAAAAATTCTCTCTCAAAACCCTTTAGCTTCATATCTTGGGCTTTGAACAAGATACAAATCACCTTTTGCTTCAATCTTAGGCTTTGTACAAGACACCAAAACTTTCTTTCCTCCCATAGAATAGGAGGAACTACGATCGCTTTGATTTCTCTGTTTCGGGAATACGTAGGCATAAGATTGTAAAATCTTAGCGAGCATACCAATTAAACACTCTAAGTCTAGTACCTTCATAAATCAATCAAAGGAAAATCAAGTCTAGTATCCTAACCAAAAACCTCATGTACAGTCAGTGACACCTTCGTTCTTAAGCACATAACCCTAATGGAGACCCCCCCTATTTTGATAGCATCTGTAAAATGACAGACAGCTGTTTAAACTCGGTATGAAAGCAGCGTTAATTGGAGACATCTATTTCCCTTCCTTAATCAGCTCAATAGGATAAAAAATGAATCGAACTATAGTACCAAAGCAATAGTGATTCGAAACCACAAAAATCGCGCTACAGAAAAAATGGCGACCACAGTGGGAGGCATTCTTTCTTGCATCCAGTAGGATGAGACCTTAAGTTCACAAAGTGTCACAGAAATGGAGACTCTGCTGGGGAGTCATTGTCTGTTAGGATCATAGGATTCTAGAGGTCTAGGATGTTAGGACAAATATATATACTGCTTTTCCTAATTGACATCTGTGTTTATTTTTTTGCTAATGGGAATGCGTGTGATGCCGCATGTGGAAAGATTGAGTATACACCTAAGATAAATGATGGCACTAGATAGGTAATCTTATGGGGAGTGAATCCCAGATAAGAGTTCCTGGTCGACCATCAAATCAGTGGAGATGCCCTTTGCGGATTTAATGCCTATAGAACTTGGTTGTTGAAAGCAGATTGTTCGATTGGGTGATCCGAGAAGCTGAGGATTTTAGTAGACTGAAACCATTTTGTAGTGCGAAAGCTAACGGAAATAGTTGTCACACGATATTACCCTCATTTGAGACTACTCTAAGATACTGCAGCTCGCTGGCGGTCTGCTTGTTGTCGTTATCCCAAGAGGGGTCAGTGATTTTTAGGACAGGTACAAAAATCACTAGTATAAACCTTTGGGGATGGGTAGAGCCTTGACTTCATGACACTGACCTTTTGACCCCATTTTTTTATATGTTTTTGTGTGTTGCATTCATACATTCATTTAAAAAACATTAAACAAAGAAAACATCTTCTCTTTTAGTCTCTCTTTTTCAAATTAAACTAAGACAATGATTGCAAATGTCAGAGAAAAGGATTGCGCTCATGGATTTAGGTAGGAGGAAGACTCACAAGTATACCTTCAAGGTTCCAAAATTAGAGGATTTGAGGGGGTTGGCAAGGAGGATCACCAACCCTGAGGCTTTCAGAGCTAAATACGGAGGTCTGCTATCTCTGTTAAGGGTACATGTAATTGAGGGAATCCTGGTGATGCTCATTCAGTTCTACGATCCGGTTTATCATTGTTTCACATTCCCGAATTATCAGCTCGCACCAACGCTGGAGGAGTATTCTCATCTGACTGATTTACCCATTACTGACCAAGCTCCCTTTTCCGGACTGGGAGAAATTCCAAAGGGTCAAACCATTGTAAGAGCAACTTATTTGGACGAGTTAGAAGTCAGGACTTACATGACCATTAAGGGTGGGATCCCGGGTTTACCAGCCAAGTTTTTGATAAAAAAAGGCTATGTACTTTGCTAGTATAGGGAACGAGACTGCTTTCGAGAGCATCTTTGCCTTGCTTACCTACGGGTTATTTCTGTTCCCCAACATTGATAACTTCGTCGATATCCATGCTATTATGGTTTTTCTGATTGGAAACCCTGTACCAACCTTGCTTGCAGATGCTTATCATTCTATACACCTAAGGAATTTGTACAGCAGAGGAATGATCACATGTTGTGTACCCTTGTTGTACAAATAGTTCACTTCCCACTTACCTAAGTCTGCTACATTTTGGCATCCTAAGAGTTCTTTACGTTGGTCGCAGAGAATCATGGCTCTCACCAACTCTGACATCGACTGGTACAATCGTATTTATGACGGGATCAGGATCATTGGAAAATGTGGTAATTTCCTTAACGTACCCCTCATAGGAACTAAAGGAGGAATCAATTCTCATCCAGTTTTAGTTTATCGTCAGTTTGGATGCCCGATGAGACATGTCCCGCGAAATGTTCATCTGGAAGGTCTTTTCTTCAAGGAAGGAGAAAACGACAGGGCACTAAAAACGGAAATAGTGCATGCCTGGGAACACGTTCATAGAAAAGGAAGAGAGTCTCTAGGAAAACCGGGTTGTGTCTCGGTGGAGCCTTATCTCCACTGGGTACAAACTAGAGCTCTCAAGCTGAGGATGCCTTACCCTCGTCAGGAAGTTCTTCCGTTAAGGGACCATGTCCTATATTTTATGTTTGATACGGAAAAGCTTCAGGTGACCCTCAACAAAGCTCAACAGGAGAGGAGGTCTTGGAAGAACAAGTACCGCATTCTCAGTGTGGAGTGTAAAAAGATACATCAACTACTGAAGGACAAAGATGCTCTGATTGAGATTTTAGAGCAACATGCTGTAGAAAATCAAGATAACCAAAGGAATTTGCTCGCTCCTTTCACTTGGCAGAGGAATGACAACCCGACAACGGCCCAAGAGCCCCGGTCCAAGAAAAGGAAAGTACCAGAACCAGCACCTGGGCCCTCCTCAGAGAGGACTCAGGATCCATTAGCTTAGACATTTCCTTTTTCAGCACGTTGTAATCTATTGTATTTCCATTTCCGCAATCTTTGAATTCAATAAAACGGGGTTTCCCCACTGTTTGATATTTGCAATCCAATTGTCGAAGTTTATTTTGATTAAACAAAAAAAATATATATAAAAATTGCATATCATTCATCATTCTCACATAAGCGCATTTTTCTTCCCTATGAATCTCACGTTTGTGTCTCGATTCTAGAGTCAAACTGTCTCATTCGTATAATACTCGGGCCAGTCGTCAGAAAAAGATGAATGATCTTGAGGAAGAAAACAGAGAGTTGAGAGAAGAGATCGACACTCTAAAAGAAGATTTGAGAAAGCTTCACAACGACATGCAAGCTCTGGCAGAAGCTCGGATGCAACAACAAAGGACTCTGATCTCAGAGATCACATCAACGGCCATAGTGGAGAAGTATAATCCTAGGTATAACATTCTGAAAGATCGTCCCTGGGGCATGCCTATCAACTTTATCCCGGAAGGATATGTTCCGCCGATCACTGAAGATCCAGGAACCACAGCAGGAACCGCTGGGCTTGAAGGTTACAAACTTTGGGAAAGCGAAGATGCCAAGGGCATGACGATAACTCCTGAAGGCTACAAACTTCAGGAGACACCAAGATTCACTGTCGTAGTAACAGTACCACCACCCGTGGTGCACACTGTCCCGGAAGGACAGGTTCCCCAGATACCTTCTGGTGGAAACAAAAGTATGGATGAGAGAATGAAGGAGTTCCAGGAACAGCTCTTGGAAATGCAGAAAGAGCTGCAAGCCCTTCGCGGTTAGGATCTATTTGGAAAGGACGCTGCAGACCTTTGTTTGGTCCCCAATGTGAAAGTTTCGCCCAAGTTCAAAGTGCCCGAATTTGAAAAGTACAAGGGCAACTCTTGCCCTCAAAGCCATTTGGTGATGTATGCTCGATGAATGTCAACTCAGACAAACAACTAAGAGCTACTAATCCACTATTTTCAGGATAGTTTAACCGGCACCGCACTTAAATGGTACATGGGTTTGAACCGCACCAAGATAGGCACTTTCAGAGATCTTGGCGCTGCCTTCGTGCAACAGTACAAATATAACTTGGACATGACACCGGACAGATATCAGCTCAGATCGATGTCACAAAAGGACAAAGAAACCTTTAAGGAATATGCCCAGAGATGGCATGAAATTTCCGCCCAGATTAGTCCACCTCTTGAGGAAAAAGAGATGACAAAAATCTTCTTAAAAACCTTGAGCTCATTTTACTATGATAGAATGGTTGCCAGTGCGCCCAGCGACTTCACCGAAATGCTCGGTATGGGAGTACGTCTCAAGGAAGCCATTCGAGAAGGACGTCTAGTTAAAGACACTAGACCATCAAGCAGTACAAAAAGATACGGTAGTGCTCTCCCTTAGAAAAAAAAGCAAGATATTGGGAATATCTCTCTCGAAAAGCAAAAGCAACGGTACCAACCAGTAGCAGTTATAACTCCTGCTATCAACCCTGGGCCTATTCCTATGATTGCTCAGAGCCAACCGACTCAACAACAATTTTAGCACAGGACACAACAGCCTCTTCAGCAGGCTCGTCCTCAATACAACAACAATCCTACAACGCGGCCTCTAGGGTTTAATCCTATACCCATGTTGTACGCAGAATTGTTTCCATTATTTGTGGTCAAAGGGCACGTCCAGACCAAGGCTCCTCTCGCAATACTGGAAAATCTACCTTTTTGGTTCAAAACGGATCAGACTTGCCCTTACCATCAAGGAGGACCAGGGCATAACATAGAAAACTGTCTCAATTTCAAATCCGATGTGCAAAATCTTTTTAGAAGTGGGGTCTTATCCTTTAAGGATGCAAATCCTAAAGTTCTCACGAACCCGCTGCCTCAACACGAGAAAGCTGCAGTCAATTTGATAGAGGGAGAGTCTAACCACAACTATCAAATTCATGATGTACTCTTATTGAGGACCAACCTGGTCAAGATGCATTGCAGACAGAGCGGATACGACCATGTGCCACCTCATAATTATCACCAGTGTGATGTCTGCTCGAAAAAAATCAAGGATGTTCTGTGGTGCAATCAGCTCTACAGGAACAGTTAGATCTCGGATGGATCTAGGATCACCGAATTCGTGAGGTCAACATGACTTATTCGAGTTCCAACATTATTCAGAATCACAACATTCTAGCCATGAATGTCAACTTGGTGGCAATGCACTCAAGGCAAAGCCATCATTACGATCTGCCATGGCACGATTACGATTCATGTCCTATCTGCTCGGTATACAAACAAGGATGCTCTTTTGTACAAGAGGCCCTCCAGTGTCAGATGGATCTTGGATGGATTTAGGATTACCACGATAAAAATCAGTATCAAGTGAATATGATCCAAATCTTTGATATTCGCTTGATGAATACCAGCTTGGTGGAGTTACACGCTACCCAAGTCCAGCTCGGTTTTCTGACTTCGTATAATTATCAGAACTATGCCGTATGCCGTGAGAGTAATCAAGGATGTGCTCTCATTAAAAAAACGCTTCAACACTTGTTAAACCACTGGTGGCTTCCGATCTATTTAGACGAAGACACACAACAAGTCAGCATAATTAACGGGAACCCTACCAGGCATCAGAGTCATAACATTTGATCTATGGAAACCGACCTAGTAAGGTTACACTGCATTCAAAGCGCACGTGGCCAGGTGCCACCACACAACTATGAGCGCTATAGATTTTGCTCGGAATATAATCAAGGATGCTACCTTGTGCGAGCAGCCCTTCAAAGTCAGTTGGACCGCAAAGAGATTCAACCGAGTCTGAGTTTTGGGTCAATCAACTGGATGCCAGACTATTTCGCTGATCAAATCAAGGATGTTGTCATAGTCTCTGGCCATAAAAGGACCAAAGATGTTTGTACCATCATCCCTCTGCTTGACGAATCAAAAGTTCCCAACCAAGAACTGATTGAGATCACTTACAATGGTCGGAAAAATCAGAAGGCTCCTGTAGTTATCTATCTGCCAGGACCACTACTGTATGAATCAACTAAGGCTATCCCTTAAAAGTAAGGTGCAACAACAATTGAGAATGGAAAGGAAACTCCATTACTCTCCTTCGTGAATATTGCAGAAATCAGTTGAGTAACACGGAGCGGTCGGATCTTCAACCGAGGAGTTGGAGAACCCAGAGAAAAGAAACCTCAAACAGAAGTTCCAAATCCACCAGTCGGTCAATCCAATGATCCCGACCTTTCAAAGAACAATGATGAGATGCTAAAGCTCATCCAGAAGAGTGAATACAACATTGTTGATAAATTGTTGCAAACTCCTTCAAAGATCTCAGTACTATCTCTTTTACTCAGTTCAGAAGCTCACAGGGAAGCTCTATAGAAAGTCTTAGAGCAAGCCTTTATGAAACAAGATGTAACAATTAGACAGTTCGATAGCATCGTCTCCAACATCACTTCATGCAATAATTTAGGATTCAGTGATGAAGAACTGCCAGAAGGGGGCCACCATCATAACATGGCACTCAACATTACAGTCAACTCGCGGGATGATGCATTGGCCAGCGTACTGGTAGACACCAGATCGGCTCTAAATGTTATGCCGAAGTCTACATTGATGCGATTATCATATCTAGGATCTCCGATGAGAGCCAGTGAGGTCACCGTCAAAGCATTTGACGGATCCCATAAAACAGTTATCAGCGAAGTTGACCTTCCCATAACTACCGGTCCTCACACCTTCCAAGTCACTTTCCAGGTCATGGACATCCGGGCAATATACAGTTTCTTATTAGGAAGACCTTGGATACACGAGGTTGGGGCAGTCACTTCAATGCTTCACCAAAAGCTGAAGTTTGTCAAGAACGACCAACTCGTCACAGTCTGCGGAGAGCAGGCCTTGATCGTGAGTAACTAATCGTCATCCACTTATATAGAACTGGAGGAGGTAATCGGAACCCAGTTCCAAGCACTTTCAGTAAGCCATGACAATCAAGCAGAAAGAGGAACCTCGATTTCCTCGTACAAAGATGCTCTCGAAGCAATTGAAAGTAACAATACAAAAGGATGGGGACAACTTGTCATTCCTACTAATAACAAAGCGAAGAAAGGTCTTGGCTTTTCCTCAACCTGTACCCAGACTGCTGTTAACGGTGAAAGTCTTCATCCTATTCAGGACTTCTTCCACAGTGGAGGTTTCCTTCACCTAGTGTCTCAAGAAGTACATACTATCAATGAAGGTGATTCCTCCGATATGGAGGAACAATGGAAATCCTATCTCAACGAGGATGGTTACATGTCTCAGGGAGAGGTGCATACACCATTTTGCTATCCTGTACAGAGTCTGAGATTTATACCAAGATTAGACGTCAAAATGATGTACAGAGATTGTGATCCGGAATGATTTCGTGCTCCACGAAACTCATTAGAGGAAGACACTCTGATGAAGGATAGCTTTGACCACGACTACTATGGCCCGATGGATGGCCTGCCGATGTGGCAGCCGTACCCAGGAGACTCGAGGCAAGAAAATCAGCCGAATAATGAAAATCAGTTGAGCATCATTGAAAAGCATACCTGCGTCCCCACCATGTCATGGGATCAACACTCAGGGCATTTTGAAAATATTCAGCACGACGATGAATTTGCAAAGTTTACAGGACTAGAGTTCATCAATTACACTTTTCCTGAGGTCAACTTCATTGAAAGAGATGACTCCTTTAGTTCCAAAGAAGTGTGGGACACCCTGGGACAACCGAGTGGTAAATACGACTTCATGGTCAAGTACACCACTCCTGAAAACTCTCGTATCAAGTTCAAAGACATCCAGCCAACTAGATGGGGAGATCTGCCTGAGAGTATAAATACTATGTAAGGTACCGCTGAAGAATTCTCCTACGACAACTCTGCTTGGGAGACAGATTTCAATGATCCTGCTCCGCCAGAAATCAGCGTTATTTCTGAAGACAAGCCAAGAAAGCAGGTACCTGACTTTGTGATTCACCGAGGAGTTCGCCGCCAATGGGTTGCAGTCAACATTCTGAAAGCCGTCCATAAGTCTAAGTAATTGCCGTCTTTACTTTAACCTTTCACCCTGCCCAGGTGAAACAGATGTTTTTATAGGGCTCACTTTCTGTAAATGTACCTCTTCGCTTCGTCCAAAGCGATATAGTTTTGTTTTATAGGGCTGTAGTTTCAAGAATCGACAAAATCATAAATAAAATAACGTCCTTCTGTAATTTCTGCATCTGTTGCTATTTTCTCTTTTTGCTTTTCTAGAAAATGGTAATCCTAAAAAACAATTCAAAATAATAAAAAACAAGCATTGTTCAAAAAAACACTGCACACACTCTTGCATTCTCTATCTCTTCTAAACACAAATCATCACGTCATGCAGATTGCTTGTTTTAAACCCCGTTAAAACATACGACCCAATGCCTTCTCCCAACTTTAAATTCCCGGTATTCGAGGCTCAAGAAGAAAATGATGAAGAGATTCCAGAAGAGATCTCCCGACTACTCAGACAAGAGGAAAGATCCATTGAACCTCAGAAAGAGCCGTTGGAAATGATCAACTTGGGTTCAGAGGAAGAAGGAAAAGAAGTCAAGATTGGGGCACTGCTCAGTCCGACTGTCAAAGAAGGTTTGATAAAGCTTCTCAAAGGGTTTCCTGATGTATTCGCTTGGTCCTATCAGGATATGCCAGGGTTGGATACCAGTATCATGGAACATTATCTACCGTTAAGATCAGAATGTTCGCCAGTAAAACAAAGATTAAGACGGACTCATCCAGACATGGCCATCAAAATTAGAGGAAGTACAAAAACAGATCGACGCGGGTTTTCTCGCCACATCAGAATACCCTCAATGGTTAGCCAACATAGTACCAGTTCCAAAAAAGGACGGAAAGGTCAGAAGGTGTGTGGACTACAGAGATCTAAACAAAGCAAGTCCAAAGAATGACTTTCCCTTACCACACATTGACATGCTGGTAGACAGTACAATAAAGTCCAAAGTCTTCTCCTTCATGGATGGATTCTCGGGCTATAATCAGATCAAAATTGCGCCGAAAGATATGGAGAAAACTTCCTTCATTACCCCATGGGGCACGTTTTGTTACAAGGTAATGTCGTTCGGCTTAAAGAACGTCGGGGCAACCTATCAACTGGCCATGACTACTCTGTTTCATGACATGATACATAAAGAAATCGAGGTATATGTCGATGATATGATTGCCAAATCTAAAACAGAAGAGGAGCATGTGACCCACTTGTCAAAACTATTTGAGCGTTTGAGAAAGTACAAACTCCACTTGAATCCTAACAAATGCACATTCGGTGTCCGCTCAGGAAAACTACTAAGGTTCATCGTCAGCCAGAAAGGAATTGAGGTTGATCCTGACAAGGTCAAGGCCATTCAAGAAATGCCTTCTCCAAATACTAAAAAATAAGTCAGAGGATTCCTGGGACGTTTGAATTACATTTCCAGATTTATATTCCTTTTGACCGCGACATGCGCGCCAATCTTCAAATTACTCAAAAAGAATCAGGACTGCGTATGGACAAAAGACTGCCAATCCACCTTCGATAGTATCAAAGAGTGTCTGTTGAATTCACCTATCTTGTCACCTCCAGTGGAGGGAATGCCACTTATCATCTACTTAACAGTCTTGGAAGACTCGATGGGTTGTGTACTTGGCCAACAAGACGAAACAAAAAGAAAAGAGTCTGCCATCTACTATTTGAGCAAGAAATTTACCGACTGTGAAACTTGGTACACTATGCTCGAGAAAACTTGTTGTGCTTTGGCTTGGGCAGCCAAACGTCTTTGCCAGTACATGATCTGTCACACTACTTGGTTACTCTCCAAAATGGATCCAATCAAGTACGTCTTTGAAAAGCCTGCTCTCACGGGGAGGATTACCCGTTGGCAGATGTTGTTATCAGAATACGACATCGAGTACCACGCTTAGAAAGCCGTCAAAGGAAGTGTTTTAGCCGATCATTTGGCTCATCAACCAATTGACGATCAGGAATTAGTCGGATTTGAGTTCCCAGACGAAGATGTCATGTACTTGAAAATGAAAGATTGCGATGAACTGCTACCCAGTGAAGGGCCAGAACCAGGTTCCCAATGGGGACTTATCTTTGATGGAGCTGTCAATCATTATGGAAACCGAATTGGGGCAATCAATATAACACCTCAGGGTACCCACATTCCTTTCACCGCCCGATTAACGTTCAAGTTTACAAACAACAAGGCCGAATACGAAGCTTGTATCATGGGTCTCGAAGAAGCGATCGACTTAAGGATCAAAAACTTGGATTTTTATGGCGATTTAGCCCTGGTTATCAATCAGATCAAAGGAGATTGGAACACATACCAATCAGGATTGATTACTTACAAAGACTACGCGAGAAGGTTGTTACCATTCTTCAACAAAATTGAGTTTCATCATATCCCTCGTGAAGAGAATCACATGGCTGATGCATTAGCCACTCTCTCTTCCATGATGAATGTAGGTCAATGGAATGACATACCTATGATCGACATAATGTGCCTAGAAAGACCCACTTACATCTTCACAATTGAAGCAGTCATAGATGACAAACCTTGGTATCATGATATCAAGTGCTTCCTTCAAAGACAAGAGTACCCACCTGGGGCATCCAGAAAAGATAGAAAAATCCTCAGAAGACTGGCCAGAAACTTCTTCCTGAGCGGTGATGCACTCTATAAGAGAAACTTTGACATGGTCTTGCTCCGATGTGTAGACAGACCAGAAGCAAACATGCTAATTTAGGAAATTCATGAAGGATCCTTTGGCACTCATGCCAATGGACACACAATGGTGAGAAAAATTTTAAGAGCAGGGTACTATTGGTTGACCATGGAATCCGACTGCTACAAGTACATGAGGAAGTGTCACAAGTGTCAGATATACTCATACAAAATCCATGTACCGCCAACGCATCTCAAAGTTCTTTCTTCCCCATGGCCTTTTTCCATATGGGGAATCGACATGATTGGCATGATTGAGCCCAAGGCTTCGAACGGACATCGGTTCATCCTGGTAGCCATTGACTACTTCACCAAGTGGGTCGAAGCAGCGTCGTACGCTAATGTAACCCGAAAAGTGGTGGTCCGATTTATCAAAAACAATCTCATCTGCCGTTAAGGTGTTCCAAGCCAGATCATTACTGATAATGGATCTAACTTGAACAACAAGATGATGAAAGAGTTGTGCGTCGAGTTCAAGATCGAACACCATAACTCATCTCCCTACCGACCTAAGATGAACGGTGCGGTAGAAGCGGATAACAAGAACATCAAGAAGATCGTTTAAAAGATGGTTGTAACCTATAAACACTTGCACTAGATGCTACCCTTTGCTCTTCATAGTTATCGCATGACTGTCCGCACTTCCACAGGGGCAACCCCTTTCTCTCTAGTATATGGCATGGAAGCAGTGCTTCCCATAGAAGTAGAGATCCCATCAATCAGGGTATTGATGGAAGCTAAGCTAACAGAGGCTGAATGGTGTCAAAGTCGACACAATGAACTGAATCTGATCGAAGAGAAGCGAATAATGGCACTATGCCATGGTTAGTTGTATCAGTAAAGGATGAAGAAGGCGTTTGACAAAAAGGTCCGACCTCGCGTCTTCAGGAAAGGAGACCTCGTGCTCAAGAAGATACAATCATTTCTCACTGACTGCCAGGGCAAATGGACTCCGAATTATGACTGCCCATATGTGGTCAAGAATGCTTTCTCAGGTGGTGCCTTGAGACTCGCAACCATGGTCGGAAAGGAACTTTCCTACCCCACAAATGTTGAAGTAGTCAAGAAATACTTCGCCTAAATTAAAAATAAATAAAAAAAACATCTCGGTGGATTGAAAACCCGAAAGGGCGGTCCAGGCAAAAATTAGAGATATAATAAAAAATCATCCCGGTGGATTGGAAACCTCAAAGTACAATCCAGGCAAAAGTTAGGGATTTATGGCAAGTAACTACGTCTAACAAAGGGGCAAATCCCTCGGCAACAGTTACACCTTCCATCAGGAAAGTTCCAGTCAAGGTCATCTTCGACGGAAGCTCAGGATGCCCAGAATTCAAAGTTGGTAGAAGGATAGTGGTCGTTATGTTTTAATGTAACCCTTTTCCCTTAAATTACCATTTTCTAACTTTGTAAATACTCTATGGAATCACGCACTTGACTGATTTCCATCCTATCAATAAAATTTGAGCCCTAGTGCTTTTGTTTGCAATTATTATTTGTTTTAGCTTTACAGAACGATATTTTAACATGATTAAAGATTCTTGAAACAAAACAAAAATGAATTTACTTATCAAACTTTTTCTGCTTTTAAAATAAAGATGGCAATTTCTTTTGACTGCTGAACATCAAAAGAACATCAATCGCTTCTCCGAAAGCAATTGAGCTTCAAAGTGAAGAATCAAAGTACTCCTTCTAAACCAGTACACCTGAATGAAGGATCAGCAATGTCAGATGCGAATGTTCCGTCTGACACCACCGGCAGAGTTCTTATCTCCTAAGCCCGACCAACGGTTTTCCCCGCAGGGACTATCTATCCTAAGCAAGGCAGAATTGCTATCCTGAACCCGTGATACTTTTTATCCCCCACGGTGGCCGAGTATCCAGTCGAGTTCATCCTTTAGTCTGTATGTCGCGTCAATTTTGTCAGCATAAACATACATACATCATGCATTATTGATTCACATTCATATTCATATTGCATCACTATCACTCTAGTAGGTCTTGTTCCCTAGTGATAAAAGTCCTCTCAATTGAGTTGTCGGTTCTTTCCTTGTCAAGAAATGTTGCTTCTGAACAATCTCGTCTCCATTTCTACTGCTGGATTAAAGTTGGTCCTTTGACCACTTTGATAACTTGAACCTCTGAAAAGGCAAGAGGCCCTTCGACAAATGTCACTCTTCGCCATTAAAGATGATATCTTCGCTTTCCCGGATTAAGAAAAATCCCCGAAAGAATGCCTCTTCAAACAAAATTTCGCAGATGAAAAAGTCATCGGCACCTCAAAACTAGATTACATCAAATGGCATCTCTTCAGGAAAATTCGGCGAGAAGTTTGAGGAAAATCGCTACGAATAGCGTCCCTTGTCAAGAAAGCTTATTGACAAAAGAAACTTAAACCAGGTCCTTGGTAGGAAACCAGGATCGAGGGGAAGTTTACATCAGAAACTGAGACCAGTTCCTTGGTAGGAAACCAAGATCGAGGGGAAGTTTAAAAAAAAAAGAAACTTAGACCAGAGCCTTGGTAGGAAACCAGGATCGAGGGGAAGTTTAAATCAGAAACTTAGACCAGAACCTTGGTAGGAAACAAGGATCGAGGGGAAGTTTATATCAGAAACTGCGACCAGATCCTTGGTAGGAAACCAAGATCGAGGGGAAGTTTAAATCAGAAAACTGAGACCAGCTCCTTGGTAGGAAACCAGGATCGAGGGGAAGTTTAAATCAGAAACTGAGACCAATTCCTTGGTTGAA
The DNA here is from genome assembly GCA_022829125.1 of Lathyrus tuberosus. Lineage (NCBI taxonomy): Eukaryota > Viridiplantae > Streptophyta > Magnoliopsida > Fabales > Fabaceae > Lathyrus > Lathyrus tuberosus. The sequence goes on from JALAZF010000009.1 coordinate 19,703,512, forward strand.
GACCAGGATCGAGGGGAGGTTTCTACCTTTTTCTAAGCATCATTGCTTAGCAAAAGAAGATGGATGGGCAAGCAGCCATTCATAACCACCATCAAAATTTCGGGTATTCTGATATTTAATCCTCTTGCACCCCGAATGCCCGAATACCTTCGTCATTCAAACCTTCGAGTCGAAGAAGATTAAATAGGGGCATCTGTAATACCCCAAAATTTAACCACTACGATTGTCCATCATTGTGCAAATCATCATCACAATATGGATGTACCTTCATGTCTCATCAATCTCCTCAAGGGTTGTTGAGCATGCACTACAATCAAAGATTAAGGTTTTGAGCCCTCTCAGAGCATTTAGACAAAAGATCAATCAAGAAATGACATGATCTTCAACTTGTCTAACCTCTCAAACACCCATAAAGGATCAAGAGGACTCCTACATCAAGAATCAAGCACAAGGTTGCAACATTCCAAGTGGATCAAGCCTCAAGACCGCTAGTGTCACCAAATTAGGGTTTTGGTCGACTAGGGCCTCCAGATGGAAATTGTCCTCTGGGCATGAGCCAATACTTCAAAATATAACTTAATGTACTCCAAGGAACCTTATGGACCCAATCATCAAGTCAATTTAGCCTCAGGGGATGCATACACAAAAATCAGGAATTAGGGTTTCTTGACCTAATTCACCCCTAAGTTGACTTTTGGGACAAAACATGAGCCAAGGCCTCAAGACATGATTTGTGGATCTCTAACACACTACATTGATCCATTTGCAACAATGGATTGATTCAAGAAGCTTGATCAACAAGTTTCAAGTTCATCATAACCACAATTAGGGTTTCAGGGAAAAAGTCAACTGTACCTTTGACTTTTGACCCAGGCATGCTCCCAAACCTTGGGACATGATTCAATACACCCTATAACACCCATGGAACATGTCCATCAAGTTTTATTTAGGTCAAGGACTTGATTTCATCAAGGATCGCACAGTTTGGAATTCATCTGACAAAAAGTCAACTGTGCACAAAAGTCAACTTTGACTTTTTGTGATTTTTCACAATTATGGTTCCCTAACCCTAAAATGATGTTAATGTGTGATTTGAATCATCATTCATCAAGAAAAATCAAGAAAAGTGGGATAACTTGTAAAAGGGGTAACCATAAAAACTTAGAAATTTTCTAAGTTATGGAACAAAGTGGCTAGGGTACCAACTTCCAAGGATCATAACTTGTGATCCAAGCAACCATTTTGGTTGATCCAAAGATGGATTTGTAGCTCTCATGGCATACTTTAAAAGTGTCAACTACACCTCATTCCAATTCATCATGGATTTTGAGTTATGGTTGGACCAAAATGACAAAAACATGAAAATACCATTTTTTCCAACACGTAGTGAAATTTTCACTAAGTCAGAATCTGTTTCACTTTTTCCAAAATGTGAGGGCATTTTTCACTTGGATCCAAAAATTGTCAAGACAAACTATGATCACACATATGTTGTATCATATGAGAGCTTTCCAAAATGGCCAAGAACCCCATCAAACTCAACCTGAGCTAAGAGTTGTGACAATGGCAACATGCCTTGCTGCAACTGCCATAACAAGGAAGATTTGTGCATTTTGCTCGATTTGGGAAATTTGTGCAAATAACAAACAAGTCTATCCATCTGAACACCTCAAGGGGAGACCAAGGAGGGACAAACACTAATCCAACAGCTTCCCAAGTCTTTGGAACCAAAACTAGCATGCCAAACCTAAAAACCCTACAAAAAGGGACAAGACTCCAATTTTGTTTTGGAGCATTCAATGGATTCACCAAGGTGGCATGGACTAAGCCTCTTCCAACTGAATTCAGTCAAGACTTATCCAAGAACTAGGGAACCACAGGCCTATGCTCTAACCTCTAGTCAATGGCTAGAGGAGACTTGGATTCCTATTGATCAACATTTGCCAAACCTCTGCAGCAGTTGCCATTCACTATTACTTGCAAAAAAAACTTGCTCTACTATAAATAGAGCTCATTTATGCTCAGTTTAAGTACACCAAAGCCATCAAACAAATGCTTTCCTAAAAATCACCTTCTCACTTCCAAATTTTTCTTCCAAAGCAAGTCACTATTGGGTTTTGAGTTTGGGAACAATTCCAACCAAACCAACCACACACACACCTCATAAACTACATATGGAAGTGATCTAAACACTAAACACACAACTGTAACGCTGATTTCTCATAATCACAAGCCAGTTGCTCATGTTTTCAAACAAGTTGCAGTTGAGATACCATGAAGTGATCCAACCATTTCTAATCAAGTCCAAGCATTCAAACACATTCCATATGGTGTAGGGAAGCTGTTTAGATCATCACAACTCATATGTAACACCTCCAACTCAAAAATCACTTTGCCCTTGCTGTCACGACCTTCAAGTAATCCTAAACTTGGTCATCTCTTAATCTATGCATATTTCCTCGCACAATACTTTTGCCAAATGTTCATAATCATGCATAGAATGTTTCCCCTCAATTAATTGCTTTGTTTGAATCGTGTATTAAAATTCTTAGCCTTCATGCAAATTTTAGGGTTCTTGAGGTTTTGTCTTGATTTATTATTCCATGCTTAAAATAAATGAAATTAAAGACCATAGACATGATCGTGAGGTGAAAACGAGCAGATTGATATGTAGATTGTATGATTTCATCAAGTATTCAGTGAGATTGGATAGAAAATGCAAATCTGCAGAAACAGAGGGGTGGCGCGTGGTCTAGGTGTTTTCTTGGCGCCATTTTTTGAATATTTGAATATTTGAATTTTGTGATTTTATTTAATTGATTCAAAAATTAATTTCTCTCTGGTTTTTAATGATTTTGAGTTGATTCTTTTTTTAATAATTCACAAAAATGTTAAAATATTTTATTTTACCAAAATTTTCCAAAAATATTATTTATTTCATATATTTGATATTTTTGCAAAGAATTAATCTTTTATTTGTTTTTAACATTTAAAATATTTTTTCTCTCTTGATTTTCAAAAATTAATTAGTTTCCAATCATTTTATGGATAAAAACGTGATTTTTCAAACATTAATCCAAGGTCATAACTTGTTTCTCACACATTTTTGATAATTTTGATCATTTTAATTGAATTTTTATTTAATTAAAAAACATTTTGAATCAAATTAGGGTTTTGATCTTAATCACCCTAAACAAAACTTTTTGGGCCTCTAATGGAGTGTAAGACCCAACCCTTTTTTTAACAAAAACAATTTTGGGCCTCAAGTATTGTATAAGTCCCTCTGCGTTAAATGAAAAATCTCGGCGCAATCGCCAGTTCAAAATCAAACTAATTGGGCCTACCCTCGTGTTATAAGCCTCATTCCTTTCCTTTAATTTCTTTTTGGGCCTCTAATAGAGTGTAAGACCCAACCCCTCTGTAAATAAAAACAATTATGGGCCTCAGTGTATTGTATAAGTCCCAACACCGTTAGAAATTTCGGCGCAATTGCTGTTTTCAAACAAACCAACTGGGCCTCTCCCCGAGCTATGAGCCCCAACAATCTTTTCAAAACACTTTCCCCTTTGATTTTAAATCCAAATATATAGTTGTTCTCAATACTTTCTTTAATTTATTTGTTGAAAAACTAACAAAAACAGCATGGAAGCTCTACAACGGGTAAGTGTGTATCCGCTTTCTTTATTTACTTTCATATATATAACTGTATTGTGGGAAGCTACGCATGGTTAGTCTTTTTTCATACCCTTTTAATATACTTGTCATATATCAACTGTATATATACTAGTATAGTTATTTAGAGTTTTCCCCGGCAACTACGTCTAGAACTAGGTAAAGCCCTGTTGGTCACTCTTAAATACAAACAAGACTAGATCCCCCGTAGGATTCCAGATACAGTCTTCCCTCCTCTTGGGGTTAAATAATATGGAACAAAGAGAAAGACAGTATTCTCGGTGAACCTTTTCTCAAACTGTCACCCTTAGAAATTGTCAAAGAAACTCTAACTCCCCAGAGATGATCTTTTCTTCGTGAATGGCATCTCTTGAGTTTCTTCCAAATTCTCGAACTTTCCTGGAATGATCTCTTCCCTGTGAATTGCATTTCTTGAACTTCTCTTGGTTTGGGGACCCACAGCCTTCCTAAAAGCATCCCCGCCTCCTCTTGGGCGTTGTACAAGGACCCGTCGGCTTCTTAGAAGTTCTCATGCCTTCTCTTGGGCTTAATACAAGGACCCTGACGACCTCTTAAAAGGTATAAGACAGAACTTAGTCATTCTTTGCTAGAGCAGTCTTTCCAGTGTCAAAACTCCGGCCATTTTAGGGTTGATTCTCATCCCTTAAATGCCCGTGCCTTCTCTTGGGCATAGTACAAAAGATAAAACTCTAGACTCAGATAGTCTCAAGCCCCTTAAGTCTCGAAGACATTCTCAAGTCCCCTACAAACATAGGAAGAAACCCAGTCTCTCTCATGAGAGTTCCCCATATTTAAACCTACTTCGGGATCTCAATAATCCTCAGCAATAAGACAACTTCCTCTTGGGCTTTGAACAATGAGTCTCCTCAACGGAGCTAACCTTTTCAGACTCTATTATTGAGTCAACCTCCTTTTAGCCTCCGTCTTGGGCTTTGTACAAGACACATATAAAACACTCTCTTGTTGAGTATAAAAGACTCTCTTGTTGAGTCAATCTCCCTTTAGCCTCCGTCTTAGGCTTTGTACAAGACACATATAAATCACTCTCTTGTTGAGTATAACAGACTCTCTTGTTGAGTCAATCATCCTTTTAGCCTCTGTCTTGGGCTTCGTACAAGACAGATAAAACTCTCTTGTTGAGTCAAACTTTTTTTAGCCTCCGTCTTGGGCGTTGTACAAGACACATATAAAACACTCTCTTGTTGAGTATAAAAGACTCTCTTGTTGAGTCAATCTCCCTTTAGCCTCCGTCTTGGGCTTTGTACAAGACACGTATAAATCACTCTCTTCTTGAGTATAAAAGAGTCTCTTGTTGAGTCAATCATCCTTTTAGCCTTCGTCTTGGGCTTCGTACAAGACAGATAAAACTCTCTTGTTGAGTGACCCCTTTCAGCCTCAATCTTGGGCTTTGTACAAGACAGAAATAACATTTTTCCCCGGAGAAGTCAAACTTCTAGCCTACTCTTAGGCATTGTATAAAGAAATCCCCGGTTGAGTCAATCAACCTTTTAGCATCAAATTCGTGCTTTGCTCACAATATACAAACATCAACAACTCCTCTTTAGAGATGACAAATTCTCTATCAAAACCCTTTAGCTTCATATCTTGGGCTTTGAACAAGATACAAATCACCTTTAGCTTCAATCTTGGGCTTTGAACAAGACACCAAAACTTTCTTTCCTGCCATAGAATAGGAGGAACTACGATCGCTCTGATTTCCTTGTTTCAGGAATACGTAGGCATAAGATTGTAAAATCTTAGCGAGCATACCAATTAAACACTCTAAGTCCAGTACCTTCATAAATCAATCAAAGGAAAATCAAGTCTAGTTTCCTAACCAAAAGCCTCATGTACAGTCAGTGACACCTTCGTTCTTAAGCACATAACCCTAATGGAGACCCCCCTTATTTTGATAGCATCTGTAAAATGACAGACATCTGTTTAAACTCAATATGTAAGCAGGGTTAAATGGAGACATCTATTTCCCTTCCTTAATCAGCTCAATAGGATAAAAAATGAATCGAATTGTAGTACCAAAGCGAAAGTGATTCGAAACCATAAAAATCGCGCTACAGTTTCCCCTCAAAAAATTTGATCATAGCAGTCACAAACAAGTCTGCACGATTGCTTTTGCAAAATTAGGGTTCATACATTTATGTTGATATAACTTGCTATACACTAAAAATAAATGAAATCAAATATTGCCATCATGTTCCTTGTTAAAAAACGCATGAATTTGGTGTTTGAATCATGTCAAATGGTTGAGAAACGAGTGAGATAGAGAGCTTCACGCATCTGGCCCAAGGAAGAAGATGGCCATGGCGCCATTCCTCAGGTTTTCAAACCAAACTTGCCTTATATTTTTCCCTTGCCATGTATATTATGAATTGGCATTGTGCCCCAGTGGTTGATCAACTGGTTTGTGTGTATTAGCGAGTGGAAGGTCTGGGGTTCGAATCCCCCTCGCCCCAGATCTCTTTTTTATCACTTTTTCCTATTTTTTCATATTATTTTTAATGATTTGAAAAATTAATTTCTCTCTCAATTTTAATTATTTTTTATTGGTTATTTTTGCAAAAAATCACAAAAATGTTAAAATATTTTATTCCACAAAAAAATTTCAATTTATATTATTTATTTAATATAATTAGAATTTTTGTAATTAATTTCATTTTAATTATCTTTAAACATATTTTAAATGAAGTTCTCACTTTGATCTTTCAAAATCAATTGAATTTTAAGCTTTCATATGATTAAACTTGATTTTTCAAAATATTTTCCAAAGTGTACAACTTGTTTTTGAATATAAGTGATATTTTATCATTTATTATTTAAATTACCTTTGAAAAATACCATTCTTTATTCAAAATTAGGGTTTTTTCCCGATTTATAATTTTTAAACACTCATGGGCCTCTAATAGAGTGTAAGACTCAATCCCTTTTTAACCAAAACCTTTTTGGGCCTCAGTCATTGTATAAGACCCACGGTGTTTTCAAAAACCTCGGTGCGATCGCCAGTTTAAATCAAAATCAATTGGGCATCTCCTTGAGTTGTAAGCCCCATCTCTTGTACACAAATAAAATATTTGGGCCTCTTGATAGAGGGTAAGTCCCATCCCTTTGTAAATAAACAATTTTGGGCCTCACACATTGTATAAGTCCCTCTGTATATTTTCAAAAGTTCGGCGCGATCGTCGCCTTTTTAACAAAATCAACTGGGCATACCCTCGTGTTGTAAGTCTCATTTCTTTTCTTTAAATAATCCCTGGGCCTCTCCTTGAGTTGTAAGACCCAACCCTTTAGTAAATAAACCTTTTTGGGCCTCAGTCGTTGTATAAGTCCCGATACGATATTCAAAACAACGGTGCAATCACTGTTAAAACGTCGGGCCTCTCCTTGAGTATAAGCCCTAACGATCTTTTCAAAACAATTCCCTTTTGATTTAGATTCAATATACATGTTGTTATCAAAACTTTATTTAATTTATTTGAACAACTAGCAATACAGCATCGAAGCTTGCTCACCTGTAAGTTTTTATCGGCTTTCTTTTACTCGCTTTCATATATATAACTGTATTGTGGGAAGCGGCGCATGGTTAGTCTTCTTTCATACCCTTTTAAAATACTCGTCATATATCAATTGTATCTATACTAGTATAGTTATTTAGAGTTTTCCCCGGCAACTAGGTCTAGAACTAGGTAAAGCCCTGTTGGTCACTCTTAAAATACAAACAAAACTAGATCCCCATAGGATTACCAGACACAGTCTTCCATTCTCTTGGGGTTAAACAATATGGAACAAAGAGAAAGGCAGTATTCCCTGTGAACCTTTTCTCAGTCTCTCTCATGAAAGTTCCCCAACCCGGGTCAGTTTATCCCAAATCCAAACCTCAAGGCATCTGATACCTCAGCTCTTCTGTAATCCTCAGCAAGAGTTGACTCCCCACTTGGACCCGCTTAGGGATCTCAATAATCCTTAGCAGTAAGATAGCCTCCTCTTAGGCTTTGTATAATGATCTTTCCTCAATACAGTCAACCTCCTTTTGGCCTTTGTACAATGATTCTCCCCAGCGGAGCTAACCTTTTCAGACTCTCTGGTTGAGTCCATCAATTTTTAGACTCTCTCGTTGAGTCAATCACTTTTCAAGACTCTCTTGTTGAGTCAATATCCTTGTAGCCTCAATCTCGGGCTTCGTACGAGACAGTAAATCACTCTCTTGTTGAGTATAAAAGAATCTCTTGTTGAGTCAACCATTTTAGCCTCAATCTTGGGCTATGTACAAGACAGATAAAAGCACTCTCTTGTTGAGTCAAACCCTTTTAGCCTCAATCTTGGGCTTTGTACAAGACTTAAATCTCCCTCTCTTGAGCTTGGGACATATATCTTCCCTAGCAGAGTCATTTCCTCCCAGCCTCCCTTTAGGCTTTGAGGAATAATTTTCCCCAGGAAGAGTCAAACTCATTTCAGCCTCCTCTTAGGCTGTGTATAAGTGGTTTCCCCAGTATGGTCAGCCTCAATCTTGGGCTTTGTACAAGACACATACAAGCCTCCTCAATGGAGTCAAAATCCCTTTTAGCCACAATCTTGGGCTTCGTACAAGACAGACAGAACATTTTCCCCGGAAAAGTCAAACTTTTAGGCTCCTCTTAGGCTTTGTATAATGATATCCCCAAAGAGTCTGTCTCTTTTCTGCCTCAATCTTGGGCTTTGTACAAGATACCAATATATACACTCTCTTGTTGAGTCAGTCTTATCCAGCCTCCTCTTAGGCTTTGTATAAAGAAACCCCCTAGCCGAGTCAATTAACCTTTTAGCATCAACCTTGGGCTTTGATCAAGGCACACAAAAATCAACAATCCCTCTTTAGAGATGACGAATTCTCTCTAAAAACCTTTAGCTTCAATCTTGGGCTTCGAACAAGATACAAACAACCTTTATCTTCAATCTTGGGCTTTGAACAAGACACCAAAACATCTTTTTCCTCCCTTAGAATAGGAGGAACTGCGATTGCTCTGATTTCCCTGTTTCGTTTAAACGGGAATACGTAGGCATAAGATTGCGAAATCTTAGCGAGCATACCAATCAAAAACTCTAGGTCGAGTACCTTCACACATCAATTAAAAACTTAGGTCTAGTACCTTACCAAAAACATCGGGAAAACCCGAACATCAACAAAAACTCACTCACTTACTCATACTTCCCAAGAAACTTTCTCAACCCATTAACAGCTAAACACTATCAATTACAAAGTAAAACCTAAAGCTAATATCATGTGGATAACCACATATAGGATGGGTAATTGACAACTACCCATTATATAACCTGACCCCGGACCCCCCAATCACTTTAAAATGTTTTCTGCAGTTAAACATTTCGCGTGCAAGGTTAGTTTTAGATAGCTTTCCTTTCCCTTCCAGCTTCACGAGATAAATAAGAAATCAGAAAGTAACACCCATCCCTCCTCATTGCGGTGAGGAGAAGAACCAGCGATAAGGTGGTTGCGTCACCGACGGAAATCGCTCGCTACAACTTGTTCTAGTTCTTCGAGTGAAAGAGGGAAGGTTTTTAAGAAAAACACTCATGTCACTAAAATAAAAAGAAAAAGCATTTCATCTAAAGATATTTTTCATTATTGTAGAGATAAGGGTCACATTAGGCCACTTTATCATGTTAGGAACATGCAAGTTCACAATGGTAAAATGACATGGATTCCTAGATGTAACTCTGTCATACCCCAAATTTTTCCCTTGGATCCATTGATTCGTCTGCGTATCATCCTAGGTCAATCATTCGTGCATAACTAACCGCTTTACCTAGTTTTTGGTTTGGTTGTTTCATTTGTCCGAATACAGGTGTTGCCGCGGAAGGTGAAAAGTCTTAAAGGCCGTTGTGTGTGTGTTTGTGGAGGTTCTCTGGTCTCCAAAATCACGCAGATGTTGCCATGATCCAAGTTCTTCACCTATAACAACAAATTGCATACCAATTAATTTGAGTCAAAAGCATCGTATCACAACAGCACAATCAAGCAGGACAAAAGTGAAAGACTTTGAATCAACAACATCAAAATTCATGACAATTATACAATACTATATGAGCAGAAGTTATTCCTATCGGAGATTCAGGTGCAGACGCGCATACCTTAGACTAGTATGCTGCAGCCGTAGCAGGGACGGAAACGGAAGCTCATGACTACAAGACAATGAGCTTCTTCACCATGAATTTCACAAGTAGCAAGAGTTAGAGGATGCAAGGAATTACCGGCAGAATTTATGAAACAGAGTTAGTTGGAGTTAGAGATTTGGGAAGCAATCAAAATCAAAATCATTTTTTTTATTTCAAGCTTCACATGAAGATCTACGTTTTGTTATGCCCAAAAGCACAGCCACGAAATTTTTAAGATTTTCTTACCAATGCAGGTTTCAACAACACGTAATACATTCCTAAACAAGGATCAGACACTTTTCAAATTTCTCCCAAACAAAACCAAAACAAAATCAGACATCATCATTCACATGCCCAAACATCAGCAAACACATTTCCAATACACTCAATGACTTTCCAAATTGGCTACCAACATGTTGTGACAGGTTTTTAACAAATTTCAAAATCAAAGAAAACAAAGTACCAGACAACATAATTTATTTCCAAAATCAAAGCAACAGGCCTCAGAATTTCCAAATCGGTTTTTTTCATCATTTCAAAACCAAACCAACAATTTTGAAATAACATCACAGTGATTACAGGATCTTTTTTCCTAAACCAGAAAGGATGTTATCACATTAATTCAAAAGAAGATCTTTTTCAAAAACAGGGCATCAGACAAGAATCGAAGTTGTCAACACTTGGAAATCACGTTTTTAAGACAGCCATGAAGTTTCCAAAAAGTTCCCAAAGTTTCCAAATTAAACACATATCAGACAGCATTAAGCCTTTCCAAAACAATTCCCAGACAGCATTCAAAGATTTCCAAAATAAGTCATTCATCATAGGCCTATATAAAGAACACAATTTCATCAAGAAAAGGGACAAATTTTTATAGAGCAAAACCATCATCAAATCATATGAAACCAAACACCAAGATTATTACACAACCAAACTTCAAAATCATTGCCAAACCAAACATCATTATACATCCAAACAACATCACAATATACGACAACCATCACAAAAAATCACTACACCAGAGTTCTTCCATCATACACCAATCATTACACAAAAAACGCAACAATACATAATTTGAAAAAAAAAAGCTCAGAATCTCAATAACGAGTCTCTTCATCGCCACCCTACCAGTTCATCAGACATTCAATCAAGTTCATCAGAAATTCATCGAATCGTTCAATCACAGAAGAGGAAGCAGAGAATACGTCAAAGAACTCACAACGCACGACACACGCAGAAGCAAGGAAGGATATTACCCATAATGAAAGGTGGCCGGACTTCGCCATTTCGTCGCCGTTAAAGCACCATCGAAATGTCTCCGATAGGTAACCCTAAATCGCTCCCTTTTTACTCCTTCGCTTTCATTTTACCATGAATATGCTTGAATCAATAAATATTCGTAAAACCATGTTGCTGTGTTTGTTGATTTCCATCGATTGTCCACAATCTCGTCGTTAGGGTTAGTTTGGGGAAGAAGGGTTTGTTGAGGGTTTCTATGTTGGTTAGATTTTCTTGGACTGGGAATGATACGAACGATTAGATTTGAGAGAGTCGACGGCGAGAGAGAGAGAGAGAGAGAGAGAGAGAGAGAGAGAGAGAGAGAGAGAGAAAGAGAGAGGCTATGCCTGAGGGGTGGGTCGCAGACGATGAAGAGGAAATGGCGGACGAAGGGTTACGAAGCGAGAGGGAAGAAAATCAGAGAAGAAGATGTTTTCGTTTGTTTGTTTTTTTTGTTTTATGTTATGATTTAATACTATGGGCGTGCACGCTATTAAACCCTACCATGCACCCTCGCCCCCAGGTTTCTGATCTGAGTCAATGTTGGACTCATTTGATCAGACGATGGGAATCAGCCTTGACCCGTGGTCCATGATGGACCCCCCCTTGCTTGTGTCGTTTCTTTCTTTTTCCCCTCTTACTGTTTTTTTAATTTCTTTATTTAATCTACTTTTAATTAAAAAAAACTATAATGAAACTTCTTTTCTATATAAAATATATAATGTTTTTTAAAAAAAATATAAAAACTTTTTTATAAAAAGTACCCTTAATTAATTAGGTTTTTTTTCTTCAACTTATTTCATTTTATTATTTTCAAAGGTAAATTAGCTCTTAATTTTGTTCATCTTCCTTTAATACTAATTAAATTTAGATGTGATTTATTTTATAACTATTCTTATCAAATTTAATCAAGACCTTACAATTTTTGTCTCATCTCTTCCTTTGTATCTACGTTATTTAATCGAATATAGAAAATGAAGATAGAACCTTATTTATATCAAGCTCTTTCACACCCTCATGTGCTCCCCCCCCCCCCCCCCCCCTTGGCTTTTATTTTAAATTGAAATGATGTATGCTATTATATCTTGTTGTATAGTTTGATTGAGTATTACATCGTACGACTTGTATGTCAAATTTTAAGTATGACTTTATCTTTGATGCTCATGTTTTTGTCTAATATGATTATATGCGCCCACTTTGATAACTAACTTTAAGTTAGTGTTTCCCTTTACCATTCCAACGGAAGGTTTATTTACATTGCCTCCGTGTCATAGGCTTCTTTTAGAAACTTTTCGTACCCTTGGCCTTAGGATTGGAGTATTCGTACTCTACATCTCGCCAGAGACACTTTAGTCCTTTTACCTTAGCCATTGGATTGGAGTATCCGTACTCCACGTAAATGCTTCTCCGTGAACATTTACAATCCTACCCCTTTTCAACCAACTATAACTTTAGAGCGCCGTACTCTATGTAATGTCTTGCCTTAGACATTACTTCCCCCTGGAACATTGACTACGTTAAGAAGTTCCTCTCCCTCTCAGAGGAGAACTACGGATACTCTGATTCCACTCCCGTCAGGATACGTAGGCACAAGATGCGATATCTTACCGAGTATACTTAGATACTAACCCCTTGGGTTTCTTCCTTAGCATAGTACCCTTAGCGAGAGAGCAATAGATAACATAAGTACTAACAAGAGGTTCCTATAGGATACTACAGACGTTTAGGATGCTAATACCTTCCCTAGGCATAACCAACCGCCGAATCTTAGATCTCTAGGTTTTTCTCGTTCTTGAACCTTTCCTTTGGATAAATCAAAGACGGTGGTGAACATTTAAAGAACTGTGATTCAAGTTAATATAATAGCTTGACATCTGATTCTCACCGTAACAGAACTGACGACTTCACTGGGGACTAGTCTTGAGGGTTTCCCCTAACTTGTTTTATTTTTGTTATCTACTTGTTTTCTTGCTTATAAATATATATCTTCCATGCTATTTTTTTTTTCCTTTGTCTGATTGGGTTATTACTTTGTGTGGTGAGATAAGTCCTACACCCGGACTTGAGTGTAATTATGATTGGACGGTGATACATTCAAGGAGACTTTTAGGGAGTCGATTCCCGAAGAAGTTGAATTGAGACATCACCACTCAGTTGAGGCCCTCTTGAACTTAATATTGTTTAACGAGTCTATTTGTGAAGACGATATTATTTTCGACCTAGGAGCCCGTGAAACTGAGAACCGTGGTTACCTTTAACCCCACTTAGCCTCTTAGGGCATAGTGCGATGGCTATGAGGGAGTCGATTCCCAAAATAGTTGATATGCGATACTACACTCATACGAGATTCTCATGAGAATATTATTGACTACCAAGTGATTTGGGAAATCGATAATATCCAAAAGATGGGTCGTTGACTCTGGGAACTCTTAGAACCCTATTGTGCAGATCATAAACCCTAGTACTTACCTCTTGGGATGGGAAGACCTTGGCTTCATACTGTGACCTTTCAAACCTAGGACTCTTTGTCTGTTTGCTTGCTTGTTTGTGCTTTGTGCTTCTCTGTGCTTGCATACATGCATTCATGAGCATCATATCATAAAGTTTCATGGAACTTAGCTTTGTTTGTAAACGTCGTAGGAATATCATGGACACCAGAAGAAAGAAAACGATGAAGTACAATTACCAGATTCCTAACCTGGACGATCTAAGAAGATTAGAGACACTGGTGACAGATAAGGAAGGTTTCAAGAGCAAATATGGGAAACTTTTGTCTTTGTTGAAAGTGAAGGTTGATAAGGGGTTTCTGTCTACTCTACTTCAGTTATATGACCCAGTTTATCATTGTTTCACCTTTTCGGACTATCAGTTCGTACCTACTCTTGAAGAGTATTCTTAGTTAGTCGGTTTACCTATTCAAGACAAGTTTCCTTTTCCTATCTTCGAAAAGGATCCTGAGGAGAAAGACATTGCTAAGGCTACATACTTCGATTTGGTTGATATTCGAGCTAATATGACCTCAAAAGGGGGAATTTTTGGATTCACTGCAAAGTTTCTGGTTGGAAAGGCTCAGTATTTTGCTAAGCAATCGAGTATGGACACATTTGAAGTTGTTTTCGCTTTGCTTATCTATGGTATCTTCTTGTTCCCGAGCTTTGAAGATTTTGTGGACCTCAATGCCATTAAAATTTTTCTGAAGAAGAACCCGGTACCAACATTGCTAGCTCAAGCTTATTATTCTATTCACTCCAGGAATTATTATAGAATGATCACCTGTTGTGTCTCTTTGCTGTACAAGTGGTTTATTTTGCACTTGCCCAAAGCACACGCCTTTTGGTACTCTAAGAAGGGTTGGTGGTCAAAGAAGATTATGGCACTCACCCACTCAGACATCGATTGGTATAACCGTGTTTATGATGGGGTAACGATCATCGACAGCTGTGGAGATTTTGGTAATGTACCTCTCCTTAGCATCAAAGGAGTAATCAGCTACAACCCGTTCTTAGCCCGCAGACAATTGGAATATCCTCTGAAGGACAAGCCTGTCAGTGTCCATGTGGAAGGAATTTTCTTCAAAAAAGAGAAACTGAGCAAAGAACTAAGAGAAGAGGTTTTGGGTGCTTGGAATCATAAGCACAAGAAGGGTAAGAAGGACCTAGGGAAGCCTAACTGTGTCTCTTTGGAACCCTATCTCCAATGGGTTCGGAAAAGAGCTATTGATTTGAAGATGCCCTATTCCCGCCAAGAACCTATGGCCCTAAAAGAAGAACCTGTTTTTATCTTTGCATCTGAAGTAGAAGAGTTGAGGATTGCCTTAAACAAAGCTCAACAAATAGGAGACGCTTGGAAGTATAAGTACCAAGTAGTCGTGGAAGAGAATGCAGAACTTCAACGACAACTCCAGATGAAGAATGAAGAAGTTACTTCTTGTAAGAAAAGGAAAGCGCAAGAAGATTTTCCCTACTCTAGTCCTCAGTCAACACCTTGGAAATTGATTGTTGACAAGCTCATCTTGGAGAAAGCCCAAATGGAAGATGAAATCAAGAGACTCAAGAGAAGACCGTTGGAAGAGTCTCCTTAGATCTTTCTTTATTAGCTTTTATTTAGCTTTTATGTTATGACTCTTGGAAAGTGTACCGATGCATTGTAATCATTTTATTTTAATTAATTCTGGATATTGATGTTTGTAACCGACTTTTTATGATTAATAAAACGAGTCTTTTGATATTCCTTGATGATTATAAATAGCTAAGTTCCATGAATCTTGTTGCATCGCATTTGCATTTTCATTCTCTCCCTATCAAGGAACTTAAAAGTTATTTTGCAAGCATCTTAAGATGGATTACGGAAAGAAAGGAGTTTTTCCGTACACCTTTAAGGTTTCTGATGTTGAACAGTTAAGGGAACTAGGAGATCAGATCAAAGATTCTGAGGCCTTCACCGAGAAGTATGGAAGGATCCTCTCGCTGTTGCAGATTTGAGTAGTTGCTGGTCTGTTGGAGACACTAGTTCAACTGTACGACCCGATTTACCACTGTTTCATCCTCCAAGATTTCCAGTTGATGCCTACGTTGGAGAGTATTACGTCCTGATGGGCATCCCTGTCAACGACTCACCTCCATTCTCCGGCGTAGAAGGGAGACCCAGCGAAGAGGATATTACAAAAGCATCATGCATAAAGTTGTCCGATATCCGAGATCACATGACGGTCAAAGGGATAATTGATGGTTTGCCTGCTCAGTTCTTGTTTGAGAAGTCTCAACATTTTGCATTGATGGCCTATGGTTTGTTCTTATTTCCAAACATTGAAGATTTTGTCGACGTCAACGCAATCAAGTTCTTCATACTAAAAAATCCAGTTCCTACCCTGTTGGCCGACGCCTATCATGCCATTCACTCGAAGGTTCTGCGATGAGAAGGACGGATTACATGCTGAACTGATATCCTCTATAGATGGTTTATTTTGCACCTACCGAGGTCTACAGCTTTTTGGGATGTGAAAGATGGTACAGAATGGCCCGTGAAGCTCATGGCTCTCACTCACTCGGACATTGAATGGCATGATCCGATATATGGAGGAATTATCATGATTCATAGCTGTGGAGACATTCCCGACGTGCCTCTTCTTAGCACAAAAGGATGTATCAGTTATAATCCTGTGCTCGCCCGTCGTCAACTAGGGCACCCAATGGAAGAAGTACCTGATCCAGCCAATCTGACAAGACTATTCCTCTATAAAGGAGAGAACCTTGAATTGAAAACCGGAATCGTGTATACGTGGCACCGCATCAATAGACAAAGAATGATGGTGATAATGAATCCTGATTGCTCAGTTACCGAAGATTGTCTAACATGGGCACGTGAAAAGGCTCTCACCTTGAGAATGCCTTACCCCGTCCCAAGCCTCCTGTGGTCGAATAAGATGAAGTTTCGAAGTTGAAGGAGGAAGTTGAAAAGCTTACCCTGGACAAAGCAAGGATGCAGAAGCAAATCGATAAGTTGACGAAAGCACTTTGTGACAAAGAATGATCATCGTCTAGTAGATTAGATTCCTAGTTCCTTTTGTATCCTGTTGCTTATTGAAATAAACTTTGGAGGTGTACTGGCCTTTTAGAAAATTTTAATAAAATTTTTTTATTTCAGAATATCTACAATGACTGCAAATACAATTTTGAGTTCCTTGATGGTTGCATCGTTCTTGCATTTGCATCTCATATCGTTTGCATGTGCATGTTTTGTTCTTTTGCTTATTCCTGTTGTCTCATCTTCAGTTTCGTCACCCTAAATCCTCTGCACCTATACAACACTAGAGCTCAAGCTCAAAGAAGAATGGCAAAACAAAATCAAGAGCTTGATCGCGTCGGTAATGAGTTGGAGGATCTACGCGGGAATGTGGGCCAAATCATGGAGATACTGAATGTCATACGTGCAAAGATGGATACCCAAACCACTGTTGTTTCCGAGATTACCAACACAATTGCATACCAGTTTTTCAAAATCACGCAGATGTTGCCATGATCCAAGTTCTTCACCTGTAACAACAAATTGTATACCAATTAATTTGAGTCAAAAGCATCGTATCACAACAGCACAATCAAGCAGGACGAAAGTGAAAGGCTTTGAATCAACAACATCAAATTCATGATATTTATACAATACTATATGAGCAGAAGTTATTCCTATAGGAGATTCAGGTGTAGACGCGCATACCTTAGACCACTATGTTGCAGCCACAGCAGTGACGGAAACGGGAGCTCATGACTGCAAGACAATGAGGTTCTTCACCATGAATTTCACAAGTAGCAAGAGTTAGAGGATGCAAGGAATTACCTGCAGAATTTATGAAACAGAGTTAGTTAGAGTTAGAGATTTGGGAAGCAATCAAAATCAAATATCATTTTTTTTTATTTCAAGCCTCACATGAAGATCTGCGTTTTGTTATGCCCAAAAGCACAGACACGGAATTTTAAAGATTTTCTTACCAAGGCAGGTTTCAACAGCACGTAACACATTCCCAAACAAGGATCAGACACTTTTCAAATTTCTCCCAAACAAAACCAAAACAATATCAGACATCATCATTCACATTCCTAAACATCAGCAAACACATTTCCAATACACTCAATGACTTTCCAAATTGGCTACCAACATGTTGTGACAGGCTTTTAACACATTTCAAAATCATAGAAAACAAAGTACAATACAACATAATTTCTTTCCAAAATCAAAGCAACAGGACTCAAAATTTCCAAATCGGTTTCTTTCACCATTTCAAAACCAAACCAACAATTATGAAATAACATCACCGTGATTACAGGATCTTTTTTCCTAAACCAGAAAGGATGTTATCACATTAATTCAAAAGAAGTTCTTTTCCAAAAACAGGGCATCAGACAAGAATCAAAGCTGTCAACACTTGGAAATCACATTTTCAAGACAGTCATGAAGTTTCCAAAAAGTTCCCAAAGTTTCCAAATTAAACACATATCAGACAGCACTAAGCCTTTCCAAAACAATTCCCAGACAGCATTCAAAGATTTCCAAAATAAGTCATTCATCATAGGATTATATAAAGAACACAATTTCATCAAGAAAAGGGACGAATTTTTACAGAGCAAATCCATCATCAAATTATACGAAACCAAACACCAAGATTATTACGCAACCAAACTTCAAAATCATTGCTAAACCAAACATCATTATACATCCAAACAACATCAGAATATCCCACAACCATCACAAAAAATCACTACACCAGAGTTCTTCCCATCATACACCAATCATTACACAAAAAACGCAACAATACATAATTTGAAAAAAAAGCTCAGAATCTCAATAACGAGTCTCTTCATCGCCACCCTACCAGTTCATTAGACATTCAATCAAGTTCATCAGACATTCATCAAATCGTTCAATCACAGAAGAGGAAGCAGAGAATACGTCAAAGAACTCACAACGCACAACACACGCAGAAGCAAGGAAGGATATTACCCAGAACGAAAGGAGGCCGAACTTTACCATTTTGTCGCCGTTGAAGCACCATCGGAGTGTCTTCGATAGGTAACCCTAAATCGCTCTCTTTTTACTCCTTCACTTTCATTTTACCATGAATATGCTTGAATCAATAAATATTCGTAAAACCATGTTGTTGTGTTTGTTGATTTCCATCGATTGTTCACAATCTCGCTGTTAGGGTTAGTTTGGGGAAGGGTTTGTTGAGGGTTTTGATGTTGGTTTGATTTTCTTGGAATGGGAATGATACGAACGATTAGATTTGAGAGAGTTGACCGCGAGAGAGAGAGGCTATGCCTGAGGGGTGGTGTCATACCCCAAATTTTGACCACTAAGATTTCCCATCATTGTGAAAATCATCATCACAATATGGATGTACCTATATGTCTCCTCAATCTGCTCAGGAATTGTTAGGCATTCTCTACCATCAAAGATTAGGGTTTTGAGCCCTCTCGGAGCACTTAGACAAAGGATCAATCAAGGAATTACATGATCTTCAACTTGTCTAACATCTCAAACTCCCACAAAGGATCAAGAGGACTCTCACATCAGGAATCAAGCACAAGGTTGCAACATTCCAAGTGGATTAAGCCTCAAGATCGCCAGTGTCACCAAATTAGGGTTTTGGTCGACCAAGGCCTCCAGACAGAAATTTTCATCTGGGCATGAGCCAATGATTCAAAACATAACTCAAGATACTTAGGGGATGCATTCATCAAAAATCAGGAATTAGGCTTTCTTGACCTAATTCACCCCTAAGTTGACTTTTGGAACAACACATGAGCCAAGACCTCAAGACATGATTTGAGGGTCTCTAATAAATTATATTAATCCATTTGCAACAATGGATTGATTCAAGAAGATTGATTCACAAGTTTCAATTTCATTAGGGCCACAATTAGGGTTTTGAGGAAAAAGTCAACTGCATCTTTGACTTTTGACAAGGACATGCTCTCAAACCTTGGGACATGATTAAATACACTTTATAAAACCTATGGAACATAGCCATTAGGTTTGATTTAGGTCAAGAACTTGATTTCACCAAGGATTGCACAGTTTGGAATTCATCTGATAAAAAGTTAACTGTGCACAAAAGTCAACTTTGACTTTTTGATATTTTTCACAATTATGGTTCCTTGACCCTAAAATGATGTTAATGTGTGATTGGAATCATCATTCATCAAGAAAAATCAAAGAAAGTGGGAAACTTGTAAAAGGGGGTAACCATAAAAAACTTAGAAATTTTCTAAGTTATGGAACAAAGTGGCTAGGGTACCAACTTCCAAGGATCATAACTTGAGATCCAAGCAACCATTTTGGCTGATCCAAAGATGGATTTATATATCTCATGGCATAATTTAAAAGCTTCAACTACAGCTCATTCCAATTCCTCATGGATTTTAAGTTATGGAGTGATCAAAATGGATGAAAACACAAAAGTGGCATTTTTCCAACACTTAGTGAAATTTTCACTAAGTCAGAATCTGCCTTATTTTTTCCCAAAAGTAGAGGCAGTTTTCAATGAAATTCAAGTTGGATCAAAACCAAAGTTGGACATCATGATAAAATAGGATATATAAGCTTTCCAAAATGTCCAAGAACTCCATCAAATTCCATCTGAGCTATGAGTTATGATGACTACAACATGCCTTGATGCAAACAGTCACACAAGGCAGATTTTGTGCATTTGCTCGATTTGATCAATTTGAGCAACTCCAAGCCTTGTCATCATTTTGGACACATCTGAGGATAAAACAAGGATGGAATGATCTGATCTCTAAGCCTCACAAGTCCATGAATCTACAAGTAGCATGCCAAACCTAAAAAGGCTAAAATATGCCAAGAATTCAATTTTGTTTCCAAGCATTCAATGGATGCACCAAGGAGGCATGAACTGAGCCTATTCCAACTGAATGAGTCAAGGATAAGCTCTGAACCAAAGAACCATAGGCATGTGCTCTAACCTCTAGTCAATGGCTAAAGGAGACTTGAGATTCCAAAGTAATCACATTGGCCACAGACCTGTACCAGTTGCCATTCACTATTGCTTGCAAAACAAACTTGCTCTACTATAAATAGAGCTCATTTGTGATCAGTTTGAGTACACCAAATCACCCAAACTGATGCTTTCCTCAAAATCACCTTCTCACTTCCAAAATTGCCTTCCAAAACAAGTCACTATCGGGTTTTGAGTTTGGGAACAATTCCAACCAAACCAATCACACACACACCTCATAAACATCATATAGAAGTGATCCAAACACTTAAACAACATCTGGAACACCAATTTCACAAAATCACCAGCCAATTGCTCAAGTTTTCAATCAAGTTGCAGTTGAGGTGCCATAATCTGTTCCAGTCCATTTCCAATCACTCCAAGTATTCAAACACATTCCATATGGTGTAGGAAAGTTGTTCAGATCATCACAAATCATCTGTAACACCTCCAACTCAAAAATCAAATTGCTCTTGCTCCCACGACCTTCAAGTAAGCCTAAACTTGGTCATTTCATGATTCATGCATATTTCCTCGCACAATAATTTTGCCATATGTTCATAATCGTGTATGGAGGGTTTCCCCTCAATTAATTGCTTTGTATGAATCGTGTATCAAAATTATCAGCCTTCATGCAGAATTTAGGGTTCTTGAGGTTTTGTCTTGATTTCTTATTCCATGCTTAAAATAAATGAAATTAAAGACCATAGACATGATCGTGAGGTGAAAACGAGTAGATTGATATGTGGATTGTGTGATTTCATCAAGTATTCAGTGAGATTGAGGAGAAAACGCAAATCTGAAGAAACAGAGGGCGCGGGCAAGAACTTGGTGTTCTTGGCGCCCTTTTTTGAATTTTTGAATATTTGAATTGTTGTGATTTAATTTAATTGATTCAAAAATTAATTTCTCTCTGGTTTTTAATGATTTTGAGTTGATTCTTTTTTTAATAATTCACAAAAATGTTAAAATATTTTATTTTACAAGAATTTCCCAAAAATATTATTTATTTTATATACTTGATATTTTTGCAAAGAATTAATTTTTATTTGTTTTTTAACATTTAAAATATTTTTTCCTTCTTGATTTTCCAAACTTAAATGGTTTTCAATCATTTTGTGGATAAAAACATGATTTTTCAAACATTAATCTAAGATCACAACTTGTTTTTCACACATGTTATATAATTTTGATCATTTTAATGGAATTTTTATACATTTTTTAAATTAATTTAGGGTTTTAATCTTAATCACCCTAAACAAATCTTTTTCAAACTTTTTGGGCCTCTAATAGAGTGTAAGACCCAACCCCTTTTTGAAACCAAAGTAGTTTGGGCCTCAGTCATTGTATAAGACCCACAGTGTTTTCAAAAACCTCGGCGCGATCTTCGCCTTTTCAAAAATAATCATTGGGCTTCTCCTTGAGTTGTAAGACCCATCTTTATTCACTTTCAAACATTTTGGGCCTCTAATAGAGTGTAAGACCCAACCCCTTTTTTAAAACCAAAGTATCTTGGGCCTCAGTCATTGTATAAGACCCACGGTGTTTTCAAAAACCTCGGCACGATCGCCATTTTCAAATAAATCATTGGGCATCTCCTTGAGTTGTAAGCCCCATTACTTGTACAAAAATAAACTTTTGGGCCTCTAATAGAGTGTAAGACCCAACCCCTTTTGTAAATAAACACTTTTGGGCCTCACGCATTGTATAAGTCCCTCTGTATATTTCCAAAAGTTGGGCGCAATCGTTGCCTTTTAAAAAAAACCCACTTGGCCTACCCTCGTGTTGTAAGTCCCATATATATATATATAAATACTCTTTGGGCCTCTAATAGAGTGTAAGACCCAACCCTTTTGTAAATAAACTCTTTTGGGCCTCAGTCGTTGTATAAGTCCCATTACGATAATCAAAACAACGGTGCGATTACTGTTAAAACTTTCGGCCTCTCCCTAAGTTGTAAGCCCCGATCTCTGTTCAATATACTTTCTCCTTTGATTTTGAACCCAAATATATATAGTTGTCATCAAAACTTTCTTTAATTTCTTTGTTGAAAAACTAACAAAACAGCATGGAAGCTCTACAACGGGTAAGTGTTTATCCGCTTTCTTTTATCTGCTTTCATATATATAACTGTATTGTGGGGCTGCTTCACTGTAAGTCTTCTTTCATACCCTCTTTAAATACTGGTCATATATCCACTGTATATATACTAGTATAGTTATTTAGAGTTTTCCCCGTCAACTACGTCTAGAACTAGGTAAAGCCACGTTGGTCACTCTTGAATACAAATAAAACTAGATCCTCCATAGGATTCCAGATACAGTCTTCCCTCCTCTTTGGGATAAACAATATGGAACAAAGAGAAAGGCAGTATTCCTCGTGAACCTTTTCCCAGACTGTCACCCCTAGAAATTGGCAAAGAAATTCTACTCCCTAGAGGTGATCTATTCTCGGTGAATGGCATCTCTTAAGTTTCTTCAAACCTCAAACTTTCATGAAATGATCTCTTCTCGGTGAATTGCATTTCTTGAACTTCTCTCGGTTTGGGACCCACAGGCTTCCTAAAAGTATCCCCGCCTCTTCTTGGGCGTTGTACAAGGACCCTGAAGACCTCTTAAAGGTATAAGACAAAACTTAGTCTTCCTTTGCTAGAGCAGTCTTTCCAGTGTCAAAGCTCCGGCCATTTTAGGGTTGATTTTCATCCCTTAATGTCCGTGCCTCCTCTTGGGCATAGTACAAAAGATAAAACTCTGGAATTGGATAGTCTAAGCTCCCTGAGTCTCAAAGACATTCTCAAGTTCCTTCTAAACATAGGAAGAAACCGCAGTCACTCTGGACCAATCTCTCGCAGAAACCTGGACTCTCTCAGGAGAGTTCCCCATACTTGGACCTGCCTAGGGATCTCCATAAATCCTCAGCAGTAAGATAGCCTTCTCTTAGGCTTTGTATAATGATCTTTCCTCAACATATTCAGCCTCCTCTTGGGCTTTATACAATGATTCTCCTCAGCAGAGCTAACCTTTTTAGACTCTCTTGTTGAGTCACTCACTTTTCAAGGCTCTCTTGTTGAGTCAATCTCCTTTTAGCCTCAATCTCAGGCTTTGTACGAGACAGCAAATCACTCTCTTGCTGAGTATAAAAGACTCTCTTATTGAGTCAATCACCTTTTCAGACTCTCTTGTTGAGTCAACCTTTTTAGCCTCCGTCTTGGGCTTTGTACAAGACAGATAAAAATACTCTCTCGTTGAGTCGGTCTTTATCCAAAACTTGGTATAAAGATACCCCCCCCCCCCTAGTCGGAGTTAGTCTCCTATCAAGTTCTTCAGCTTGTTCAGCCACAATCCTGGGCCTTGTACAGAACAGATAAAAGTACTCTCTTGTTGAGTCAAACCCTTTTAGCCTCCGTCTTGGGCTTTGTACAAGACATATAAAAGCACTCGCTTATTGAGTCAAACTCATTTCAGCCTCCATCTTGGGCTTTGTACAAGATACATACAAATTCTCCCCAACGGAGTCAAAATCCCTTTTAGCCTCAATCTTGGGTTTTGTACAAGACAGAAAGAACATTTTCCCCGAAAAAGTCAAGCTTCTAGCCTCCTCTTAGGCTTTGTATAAAGAAATCCCCCAGCCGGGTCAATTAACCTTTTAGTGTCAACCTTGCGCTTTGATCAAGGCACACAAAAATCAACAATCCATCCTTAGAGATGACAAATCCTCTCTCAGTCAGGACCCTTTTAGCTTCAATCTTGGGCTTTGAACAAGACACCAAAACATATTTTTCCTCCCTTAGAATAGGAGGGAACTACGATCGCTCTGATTTCCCTATTTCGTTAAACGGGAATACGTAGGCATAAGATTGCGAAATCTTAGCGAGCATACTAATCAAAAACTCTAAGGCCAGTACCTTCATACATCAATTAAGAAAACATCAGATCTAGTACCTTACCAAAAGCCTCGTGAACCATCAAGACACTCTATTCTTAAGCAAAATAAACCTAAGACAGACCCCCTCTATTTTAATATCATCTGTAAACCAACAGTCATCTGTTTAAACTCAGTATGCAAGCAGGGTTAATTGGAGACATCTATTTCCCTTCCTTAATGAGCTTCACAGGATAAAAAATGAATCAAACTGTAGTACCAAAGCGATAGTGATTCGAAACCACAAAAACCGCGCTACTGGAAAAATGGCTACCACAGTGGGAGGCATTCTTTCTTACAGGCTTAGGTCGAAAACATTAAGTTTAGAAAGTGCCACGGAAATGGTGACTCTGCTGGGGAGTCATTGTCTATATAGGATCATAGGACTAGAGGTCTAGGATGTTAGGACAAATATATATACTGCTTTTCCTACTTGATATCTGTGTTTACTTTTTTGCTAATGGGAATGTGTGTGAAGCCGCATGTGGAAAGATTGAGTATACACCTAAGATAAGTGATGGCACTAGACGAGTAATCTTACAGGGAGTGACTCCCACATAAGAGACCTCGGTCGACCATCGAATCAGTGAAGACACCCTTTGCGGATTCAATGCCTATACGACTTCGGTTGTTGAAAGCAGATGGTTCGATTGTGGTTATCAGAGGAACTGAGGATTTTAGTAGACTAAGACCATTTAGTAGTGCGGAAGCTATCGGAAATAGTTGTCACGCGATACTAACCTCATTTGAGATTTCTCTCTAAGATACATCTGCTCGCTCGGGTGATTCCAGCCTGCTGTTGTTATCCCAAGAGGGGTCAATGATTTTGAGAGACAGGTACAAAAATCACCAATATAAACCTTTGAGGATGGGTAGAGCCTTTACTTCATGACACCGAACCTTTGACCCCATGTTTTTTCTATGTTTTTGTGTGCTGCATTCATGCATTCATTCATTAAAAAACATTAAACAAAAAAAAATCTTCTCTTCTAGTCTCTCTTTTTCAAATTAAACTAAGACAGTGATTGCAAATGTCAGAGAAAAAGACACGTTATGGATTTCGGTAGAAGGAATACTCACAAGTACACCTTCAAGGTTCCAAAATTAGAGGATTTGAGAGGGTTGGCAAGGATGATCATCAATGAAATTCTGGTATCTGATGTGTGATGTTAAGTGTGATGTCACAACAACACAATCTGCTATATGAACAAGGCTATAAACAACAGTAAATCAACACAATGAATTGTTCACCCAGTTCGGTCTAACTACCTACATCTGGGGGCTACCAAGCCAGGGAGGAAATTCACTATTAGTAGTATTAAATTACATACTCAACAATCCCAGTTGACATCTACTAATCTTAATCACTACCCAATGACACTTCTACCTAAGAGACGACTTAGATATGAGAAACCACTCACTCCCTAAATCACCTCAGTGATACAATTCAAGGATTACAAATTGAAACCACAACTTGATCTTGCTTACAAGCTTTGATCAAGAACAACTCTCTCTTGCTTAACAGCTCTAGAGAAACCAATTACAACTCAAAATAGTAACACCAATTCAAACATGAATGGTTTACAAAAACACACACGAAAACTCAAATTGACTCTCAGTCTATGCTCTCTGTCTTCGTTTTTCTTCCAACAAGGGTTGAGGCTGCTTTAAATAGAATTCTGACTTGGACTTGGACCTCTTCCAAATATCTGATTTGATTTGTTATTAAACAGAATTTAAAATAGATTTGATCTTCTAATCTTTTTAAATCTTTTTAAATCTTTTCAAATCAGCCCTAATGTTAGTTACATGATCTGCTCCATATCTGATTGAAAATATCTTCTCCAAGATATTCGCATCCAATCTCTCTAACAGATCTCCTCAAAACAAACTAACACGCGCAGCCCTAAAACATCACAACCTGATGTTCTGATGTTCTGATAACTGATGTCAAGACATCAAGTATAACATCAGCACATAAAACTTCAACCCTGCAACAACTAATGTTAGGAACCAATGTTAAGACATCAGACATATAACATCAACATTGTTCAACTTTGTTTTACCAAAATTCCAGCCAATACAAGAACTAACAATCTCCCCCTTTGGCTAATTTTGGCTAAAACAATCTCTGCCAACATTAGAGGTACCTGTAGCGGAAAAACTTCAAACTCCTAACATTCCAAAACACAACCAGCAGCAATCACATCCAAAATCTGCTAAAAGCTAAACTCCCCCTCAAAATAGGAACCAGCATACCAGCTGTTCAAACAAACACACTCCCCCTCAAGCCTAGAGCCACAACAGACAACTAGGCAACACATAGGCACATAGGCTAACTCTCCCTCTTTTTAGCCACAATTGGACAACTTCTACATCAAACACAAAGATCTGACAGCCATTAAGACATGGTCAAATAACAAGCTTCCCAAGGAACACACATTCCAAAACTTTGACTGGTCAGGCGATACAAACAATGGATTCATATAGAACTATAACATCCAATCCTTCTTCCTTCTAACAGCACCAGACAACAAACAAGTATGAGTCAGTCTAACAAAGATGCAGGGAAGAACCACATGCAGGAGGTCAAGAACCCAGATCTACTGAAGAATAAGAACAAAACAATGACAGCCGCTGGGACTTCTTCAGGAGCAACAAGAATAAGAAAAACATCAAAGACAAGGATGAAAAACATAAAAAAAACCTCCAGTGCAACTTCATGCTTCTGATGATGAATGGGATGAAGATTGGAAAACTTTTCTTGATGCAGGGGGTTGGGATAATCTTTAGACCCTTTATATGTTGCTTTTGATGTACTAAAATCTAATCTTGTATGCTTTCAGTAGTTGAATAAAATTATGTTTCTTTTAAACATATGCAATGAAGATCACAACTGCACAAGACACTTCCCAACACATTTAATCCTCATATATGCAAATTCCTAATTTGCTTCTTAATTTTTCAAATTGATTTGCATCTAAGGCCTTGGTAAAAATATCTGCTAACTGCTTTTTAGTATCAACATGTTCCAGAGCAACTACTTTGTCTTCAACCAAATCTCTTATAAAAACCACATCATCAGCACTATTCCCTAAGAAGAAGCAACCTTTTGAAGTACTTTTTCCCTAAGAAGAAGCAACCTTCTGAAGTACTTTTTCTATCATCAGCACTCCCTGCCCAATCAGCATCATAAAAACCACATAACTCAGTGCCTGATCCATGACTGTAAAGTATTCCATAGTCACTAGTCCCATTCACATATTTCAGAATCCTCTTCACTTGATTTAAGTGACTAACTTTAGGCTCAGAGTGATATCTGGCACACACTCCAACAGCAAAAGAAATATCAGGTCTGCTAGCTGTGAGATACAATAAGCTACCAATCATGTTCATCCTTGGACAACTTTAAGTGAGTAGGAGCAGGTGTTCTCTTGTGATTAGCATTTTCCAGACCAAACTTCTTAACAATGTTCTTTGCATACTTGCTCTGGGATATGAATATGGAGTCTTCCATTTTTCTAACTTGTAGACCTAGAAAATAGTTGAGCTCTCCAACAAGACTCATTTCAAACTCAGACTGCATCTGTTCCACAAAATGTTTCACCATTGCATCTGACATCCCACCAAATACTACGTCATCAACATATATTTGAGCTATCATCAGTTTTCCTCCTTCCTCTTTAACAAACAAGGTCTTGTCAATCCCTCCTTTTCTGTAGCCATTCACAGCCAGGAATTCAGTAAGCCTTTCATACCAAGCTCTTGGTGCTTGCTTCAAACCATAGAGAGTTTTCCTTAGTTTGTAAACATGGTCAGGAAATGTTGGATCAATAAATCCTTTAGGTTGATCAACATACACCTCTTCATTTAAGTAACCATTTAAGAAGGCACTCTTAACATCCATCTGAAAAAGCTTGAATTTGAAATTACAAGCCACCCCTAAAAGTATTCTGATAGATTCCAGTATTGCCACAGGAGCAAAGGTTTCATCATAATCAATTCCTTCAACCTGAGTGTATCCCTGAGCAACTAATCTGGCCTTGTTTCTGGTGACCACTCCTTGTTCATCAGATTTATTCTTGTAAATCCACTTGGTGCCTATCACATTAGCTCCATCAGGCCTTGGAACAAGATCCCACACTTCATTCCTCTTGAATTGCTCCAGCTCTTCAAGCATGGCATTAATCCAGAATTCATCAGTCAGAGCTTCTTTGACATTCTTGGGCTCAATTTTGGAAACAAAACAAGAATTTGACACAACCTCTCTTGATCTAGTGCTAACCCCTGATTTAGGATCACCTATGATAAGCTCTTTTGGATGGTCCTTTGGCACTCTAATAGATGGTCCTTTATTAGATTGTTTAGGTTCAGGCTCAGCATCATCAGGACTGGGGGGACCCACTTCTGTCTTCAGTTTCTGCTGTGACTTCTTCAACTGATGTTTCAACATCATCCAGGACATCAACATCTTCCTGCTTATCAATGTCATCAATCACCATATTTATAGACTCCATCATAGCCTTTGTTCTGGAGTTGAAAACCCTGTAAGCTCTGCTATTTGTAGAGTATCCTAGAAAGATTCCCTCATCACTTTTAGGATCCAATTTTCTCCTCTATTCACGATCTGACAAAATGTAGCATTTACTTCCAAAAACATGAAAGTACTTCACAGTGGGTTTTCTCCCTTTCCACAGTTCATACAGAGTAGCTGAAGTGCCCCTTCTCAAAGTAACTCTGTTGTGAATATAGCAAGCAGTGTTCATGGCTTCATCCCAAAAATGGTAAGGAAGCTTTTTGGCATGAATCATTGCTCTAGCAGATTCTTGGAGAGTTCTGTTCTTCCTTTCAACAACTCCATTTTGCTGAGGAGTAATAGGAGAGGAAAACTCATGACTGATGCCTTCAGCAGAGTAGTAATCAGCAAACTTGCTATTTTCAAATTCCCTCCCATGATCACTCCTTATTCTGATGACATTGCTCTCTTTCTCTCTTTGGAGTCTTTGACATAACTCTTTAAATACATCAAACACCTCTGTTTTGTCTTTGATAAAGCTTACCCAGGTGTACCTAGAATAGTCATCTACAACAACATAAGCATACTTCTTCCCACCTAGACTTTCTACCTGCATAGGTCCCATCAAGTCCATATGAAGAAGTTCTAAAACTTTGGAGGTGGTGTTATGTTGCAGCTTCTGATGTGACATCTTGGTCTGCTTCCCTATTTGACAATCCCCACAAACTCTTCCTTCTTCAATATTGAGTTTAGGAATTCCTCTGACAGATTCTGAAGATATGATTCTCTTCATTCCCTTTAGATGAAGATGTCCCAACTTTTGATCCCAGATTTTGGCTTCATCATCTCTAGCAAACACACATGTTGAGGTACTTGAGTCTTGTTGTACCCATAGATAACAGTTGTCCTTAGACCTAACACCCTTCATGATGACTTCTCCTTTCTCATTTGTGACATTGTACTCAGATTTTGTAAAGTCTACTTTGAATCCTTGATCACAAAGTTGACTAATACTGATCAAATTTGCTGTCAACCCTTTGACAAGTAGAACATCATCCAGTCTAGGACCACCAGCACATTCAGCTTTCCCATCCCCTTGATTTCTCCTTTGACACCATCACCAAAGGTTACATGTCCTGAAGAATAGAGCTTAACATCTACCAACAAATTCTTAACTCCTGTCATGTGTCTTGAACACCCACTATCAAAGTACCAGTCTTCTTTGGTAGAAACCCTAAGAGAAGTGTGAGCTATTAAGCTGGTAACTTTACCTTTTGGAACCCATTGCTTCTTAGAATTGAAGGCCTGATTACCTTTGTGAAACTTCTGTCTGGGAGTATACTGATGTGTCTTCTGAGGATACCCATGTAGCTTATAACAGTAAGCCTTTATGTGTCCAAAACGCCCACAGTGATGACATCTCCAGCGCCTGAATTTCTTCCTAGAAGGAATCCTGTCAGGATGTTTAAACATCTGTTTTAACATCACTGGTTTGGAACTGGTAATAACATTATTAAAAGATGCTCCATTGTTGAATCCCAAACCACTTTTGTCTCCAACAGTTTTTCCAATACTAAGAATGTTGTCTAGAGCATCAGTACCGCTGTTCAACATTCTGACAGTTTTGGTCATAGAATCCAGTTTAGAGTTAAGCATACTGACTTCATTTTCTAGTTCAAATTTTTCAGCTTCTAACTGCACTATGATCTTCTTTAGCTTTTCTCCTTCAAGACAGACTTGTTCACTTCTCATGCACAATTATTTATAAGAGGCAGCAAGCTCTTCATAAGAAACCTCATCATCACATGAATCATCATCTGACTCACAAACCCCAATCGTAGCTCTAACAAGCTTAGCTGATTCTTCTTCAGATTCACTCTCACTATCAGTATCAGGCCAGGAAGCAGATAACCCCTTTTCTGCTTTTTGAGATATGTAGGACATTCTTTCTTGACATGACCATACCCTTCACACTCAAAGCATTGAACTCCTTTGTCATTATTGGTCTTTTCTTCATCTCTAGTTTTCTTCCCCTGATGTCCTGATCTGTTGGTGTCAGATGTGATGTTCTTGACATTAGGTTTGTAGCTCCTATCTATCCTTTTTAGAACCTTGTTAAACTATCTTCCCAGCAGAACAATAGCATTTGAAAGCTCCTCCTCAGTCTTAGGATCACACTCTTTCTCTTTAGACACCAATGTTATGCTTTTGGTCTTCTTTTCAGATTCCTCATTCATCCCTAATTCAAATGTCTGAAGAGAACCAATTAACTCATCAACTCTCATCTTGCTGATGTCTTGAGCTTCTTTAATAGTAGTCACCTTCATTTTGTATCTCTTAGGAAGGGATCTGGGAATCTTCCTTACCAGTTTCTCTTCAGTCATTCTTTCTCCTAAAGCACTTGAAGCATTGGACAGCTCAAGAATGTTCATGTGGAAGTCATGAATGGTCTCATCCTCTTTCATCTTCATATTTTCAAACTTTGTTGTCAAAAGTTGAAGTCTTGACATCTTAACCTTGGAGGTTCCTTCATGAGTAGTCTTCAAGATATCCTATGCTTCCTTAGCTACTTCACAAGTGTTGACCAACCTGAAGATGTTCTTATCAACACCATTCAATATGGATTCAAGGCTTTAGAATTCCCAAGGGCAAGTTCATCTTCTTCCTTGGCCCATTCTTATGCAGGTTTCAGTTTTGAGCTACCCTCTACTTCCTTCCCATTCTCATGTTTTTCCACAATAACATGATGTTTCCATTCTTTCAAAATTGCCTTCTAGGCCCTGCTGTCTAAAGACTTCAAGAATGTAACCATACGAGGTTTCCAATAGTCATAATTTGATCCATCTAGAATAGGGGGTATATTCACAAATCCACCACACTCCTTGTCCATTGCACCAGAAAGTATTTGCCCTAGATCTCACCCAGATGCAGAGCATGATGCCTGCTCTGATACCAATTGAAATTCTAGTATCAGATGTGTGATGTTAAGTGTGATGTCACAACAACACAATCTGCTATATGAACAAGGCTATAAACAACAGTAAATCAACACAATGAATTGTTCACCCAGTTCGGTCTAACTACCTACGTCTGAGGGCTACCAAGCCAGGGAGGAAATTCACTATTAGTAGTATTAAACTATAGACTCAACAATCCCAGTTGACATCTACTAATCTTAATCACTACCCAATGACACTTCTACCTAAGAGGCCACTTAGATATGAGAAACCACTCACTCCCTAAATCACCTCAGTGGTACAATTCAAGGATTACAAATTGAAACCACAACTTGATCTTGCTTACAAGCTTTGATCAAGAACAACTCTCTCTTGCTTAACAGCTCTAGAGAAACCAATTACAACTTAAAATAGTAACACCAATTCAAACATGAATGGTTTACAAAAACACACACGAAAACTCAAATTGACTCTCAGTCTATGCTCTCTGTCTTCGTTTTTCTTCCAACAAGGGTTGAGGCTGCTTTAAATAGAATTCTGACTTGGGCTTGGACCTCTTCCAAATATCTGATTTGATTTGTTATTAAACAGAATTTAAAACAGATTTGATCTTCTAATCTTTTTAAATCTTTTCAAATCAGCCCTAATGTTAGTTACATGATCTGCTCCATATCTGATTGAAAATATCTTCTCCAAGATATTCGCATCCAATCTCTCTAACAGATCTCCTCAAAACAAACTAACACGCGCAGCCCTAAAACATCACAACCTGATGTTCTGATGTTCTGATAACTGATGTCAAGACATCAAGTATAACATCAGCACATAAAACTTCAACCCTGCAACAACTAATGTTAGGAACCAATGTTAAGACATCAGACATATGACATCAACATTATTCAACTTTGTTTTACCAAAATTCCAGCCAATACAAGAACTAACAATCAACCTTGATCTTTCAGAGCCAAGTACGGAGGTTTGCTGTCTCTGTTAAGGGTCCATGTAATAGAAGGAATCCTGGCTATGCTCATTCAGTTCTACGATCTGGTCTATCACTATTTCACACTCCCGGATTATCAGCTCGCACCAACACTAGAGGAGTACTCTCACCTGGCTGATTTGCCCATTACTGATCAAGGTCCCTTTCCTGGACTGGAAGAAATTCCAAAGGATCAAACCATTGCAAGAGCAATCTATTTGGACGAGTCAGAAGTCAGGACTCACATGACCACTAAGGGTGGAATCCAAGGTTTACCAGCCAAGTTCCTGGTAAAGAAGGCTCTGTACTTTGCTCGTATAGGGAACGTGACTGCTTTCGAAAGCGTCTTTTTTTTGCTCACCTACAGGTTATTTATGTTTCCCAACATTGATAACTTCGTTGATATCAACACCATTAAGGTTTTTCTGATTGGAAACCCTGTACCAACCTTGCTCGCAGATGTGTATCATTCTGTACACCTAAGGAATTTGTACAGCGGAGGAATGATCACATGTTATGTACCCCTGCTATACAAATGGTTCACTTCCCATTTACCAAAGTCTGCCGCTTTTTGGGATCATAAGAATGCTCTACGTTTGTCACATAGAATCATGGCTCTTACCAACTCTAACATCGATTGGTACAATCAAATCTAT
Source organism: Lathyrus tuberosus (assembly GCA_022829125.1). Classification (NCBI taxonomy): domain Eukaryota; kingdom Viridiplantae; phylum Streptophyta; class Magnoliopsida; order Fabales; family Fabaceae; genus Lathyrus; species Lathyrus tuberosus. Next base: position 19,737,182 of record JALAZF010000009.1, read on the forward strand.
GACGGGATCAGAATCATTGACCGTTGTGGAAACTTCCCTAATGTACCCCACATAGGAACTAAATGAGGAATCAATTATCATCCAGTTTTAGTTCGTCGTCAATTTGGATACCCGATGAGACATGTCCCGCGTAATGTTCATCTGGAAGGTGTTTTATTCAAGGAATGAGAAAATGACAGAGCACTAAAGACAAAAATAGTGCATGCCTGGAAAGATGTTCATAGGAAAGGAAGAGAGTCTCTAGGAAAACCGGACTGTGTCTCTGTGGAACCTTATCTCCACTGGGTACAAACTAGAGCTCTTAAGCTGAGGATGCCTTACCCTCGTCAAGAAGTTCTTCCGTTAAAGGGACCATGTCCTTTATTTTATGTTTGATACAGAAATACTTCAGGTTACTCTCAACAAAGTTCAACAAGAGAGGAAGTCTTGGAAGAACAAGTACCGCATTCTCAATGTGGAGTGTAACAAAATACAGCAACTATTGAAATAAAAGGATGCTCTAATCGAGATTTTAGAGCAACATGCTGTAGGGAATCCAGAAGACCAAAGGAACTTGCTCGCTTCTTTCACTTGGAAAAGGAATGACAACCCAACAACGGCGCAAGGGCCCCGGTCAAAGAAAAGGAAAGTACCAGAACCAGCACTTGGACCCTCCTCAGAGAGGACTCTGGATCCATTAGCTTAGGCATTTCCTTATTTTGCACTTTGTAATCTACTGTATTTCCATTCCGCAATCTTTGAATTCAATAAAACAGGGTTTCCCCACTGTTTGATATTTGCAATCCAATTGTCGAAGTTTATTTTGATTAAACAAAAAAATATTTAATATAATCGTTGCATATCATTCATCATTCTCATGTAACGCATTCTTCTTCCCTACGAATCTCATGTTTGTGTCTCGATTCTAGAGTTAAACTGTCGCATTCGTATAATACTCGGGCCAGTCGACAGAAAAAGATGGATAATCTTGAGGAAGAGAACAGAGAGTTGAGAGAAGAAATCGACGCTCTGAAAGAAGACTTGAGAAAGCTTCACAGTGACATGCAAGCTTTGGCAGAAGCTCAGCTACAAAGGACTGTGATCTGAGAAATCACATCAACACCCATAGTGGAGAAGTATGATCCTAGGTATAACATGCCGAAAGATCGTCCCTGGGGCATGCCTATTAACTATATCCCGGAAGGATATGTTTCGCCGATCACTGAAGATCAGGGAACTGCAGCAGGAACCGCTGGGCCTGAAGGTTACAAACTTCAGGAAAACGAGGATACCAGGGGCATGACAACAACTCCTGAAGGTTACAAACTTTGGGAGGCACCAAGAGTCTCTGCCGTAATAACTGTACCACCCCCCGTGGTGCACACTGTCCCGAAAGGACAGATTCCACAGATACCTTCTGGTGGAAACGCAATTATGGACGAGAGAATGAAGGAGTTCCAAGAACAGTTCCTAGAAATGCAGAAGGAACTGCAAGCCCTTCGCGGTCAGGATCTATTTGGAAAGGACGCCGCAGACCTTTGTTTAGTCCCCAATGTGAAAGTTCCGCGCAAGTTCAAAGTGCCCGATTTTGAAAAGTACAAGGGTAACTCTTGCCCTCAAAGTCAGTTGGTGATGTACGCTCGGAGGATGTCAACTCAGATAGAGAACAACCAGCTACTGATCCACTACTTTCAAGATAGTTTAACTGGTGCTGCGCTAAAATGGTACATAGGATTAAACCGCACTAAGATCGACACTTTCAGAGATCTTGGCGCTGCCTTCGTTCAACAATATAAGTATAACCTGGACATGGCACCGGACAGAGATCAACTTAGAGGCATGTCACAGAAGGACAAGGAAACCTTCAAGGAATATGCTCAAAGATGGCATGAAATTTCCGCTCAGATTTGTCCACCTCTTGAGGAAAAAGAGATGACAAAAATCTTCTTGAAAACCTTGAGCTCATTTTACTACGACAGAATGGTCGCCAGTGTGCCCAGCGACTTCACCGAGATGGTAGGCATGGGAGTTGGTCTTGAAGAAGCAGTTCGAAAGGGACTCCTGGTCAAAGATGCCGGACCATCAAGCAGTACAAAAAGATACGGTAGTGCTCTCCCTAAGAAAAAAGAGCAAGATATCGGTAATATCTCTCTCGAAAAGCAAAGGCGACGGTACCAACCAGTAGCAATTGTAACCCCTGCTATCAACCCTGCGCCTGCTCCTATGTATCAACCACAGGTTGCTCAGAGCCAACTGAATCAACAATAATATCAGCAAAGGACACAACAGCCTCTTCAGCGGGCTCGTCCTCAATACAACAACAACCGTACAACGCGGCCACCAGGGTTTGACCCTATACCAATGTTGTACGCTGAACTATTTCCGTTACTGCTGGTCAAGGGGAACGTCCAAACTAGGGCTCCTCTCATAATACCGGAGAATCCACCTTTTTTGGTTCAAAGCGGATCAGACATGCCCTTACCATCAAGGAGGACCAGGGCATAACATAGAAAATTGTCTCAGTTTTAAATCTGATGTGCAAAAGCTTGTTAGGAGCGGGGTCTTATCCTTCAAGGATACAAATCCAAATGTTCTCACGAACCCGCTTCCTCAACACAAGAAAGCCGCGATAAATTTGATAGAAGGAGAGTCTAACCACAGCTATCAAATTCATGATGTACTCTTATTAAGGACCAACCTGGTCAAGATGCATTGTAGACAGAGCGGGTACGGACATGTACCAGCTCACAATTATCACCAGTGTGATATCTGCTCTAAGGATAACCAAGGATGTTCTGTGGTGCAATCAGCTCTACAAGAATAGTTGGATCTCGGATGGATCCAGGATCACCGAATTCGCGAGGTCAACATGACTTATTCGAATTCCAACATCATTCAGAATCACAACATTCTAGCAATGAATGTCAACTTAGTGGCAATGCACTCAAGGCAAAGCTAACATCATGATCTACCACGGCACGATTACGATTCCTGTCTGATTTTCTCGGTAAACAAATAGGGATACTCTTTTGTACAAGAGGCCCTCCAGTGTCAGATGGATCTTGGATGGATTAAGGATTACCACGATAGAAATCAGTATCAAGTGAATATGATTCAAATCTTTGATATTCGCTTAATGAATACCAGCTTGGTGGAGTTACACGCTACAGAAGTCCAGCTTGGTTTTCTGACTTTGCATAATTATCAGATTTGTACAGTATGCCGTGAGAGCGACCAAGGGTGTGATCTCGTTCAAATAACTTTGCAACACTTGTTAAACCACTGGTGGCTTCCGATCTATATGGATGAAGACACACAACAAATCAGTATGACTGAAGGGAACCCTACTAGGCATCAAAATCAGGATGTTCGATCAATGTAAACCGACCTAGTAAGGTTACACTACATTCAAAGCGGACGTGGCCGGGTGCCACCACACAACTATGAACGCTGTAGAGTTTGCTCGAAAGATAATCAAGGATGTTACCTCGTGAGAGTAGCCCTTCAAAGTCAGTTAGATCACAAAGAGATTCAGCCATGTCCAAGTTCTGGGTCAATCAACTTGATGCCAGACTATTTCGCTGATCAAATCAAAGATGTCATCGTGATCTCTAATCATAAGAGGACCAAAGATGTTTGTGCCATCTTCCCTCTACTTGACGAATGGAAGGTTCTTAACCAGGAACTGATTGAAATTACTTACAATGGTCAGAAAAATTAGAAGGCTCCTGTAGTTATCTATCTGCCGGGACCTCTACTGTATGAATCAACTAAGGTTATCCCTTACAAATACGGTGCAACAACAATTGAGAATGGAAAGAAAACTCCATTACCCTCCGTCGTGAATATTTCAGACATCGGTCGAGTAACACGGAGCAGTCAAATCTTCAACAGAGGAGTTGGAGAGCCTAGCAAAGAGAAGGAACCTCAAACCAAAGTTCCTAATCAACCAGTCGGTCAATCCAATGATCCCGACCTTTCAAAGAACAACGATGAGATGCTGAAGCTCATCCAAAAGAGTGAATACAACATTGTTGATCAACTATTGCAAACTCCTTCGAAAATCTCAGTGTTATTGCTATTACTCAGTTTCGAAGCTCACAGAGAGGCTCTACAAAAATTCTTAGAGTAAGCCTTTGTGGAACTGGATGTAACAATACGACAATTCGACAGCATCGTCTCCAACATCACTTCCTGCAATAACTTGGGATTCAGTGATGAGGAACTGCCCGAAGAGGGCCACTGTCATAACATGGCACTAAATATTACAGTCAACTGCCTGGACGATGTTTTAGCTAGCGTACTGGTAGACACCGTATCAGCTCTAAATTTAATGCCAAAATCTACATTGATGCGATTACATACCGAGGATCTCCGATGAGAGCCAGTGAGGTCACCGTCAAATCATTTAACGGATCTCAAAAAATGGTTATCGGCGAAGTCGACCTTCCCATAACTATCGGTCCTCACACTTTCCAAGTCACTTTCCAGGTCATGGACATACGGGCAACATACAGTTGCTTGTTAGGAAGACCTTGGATACATGAGGCTGGGGCAGTCACTTCGACACTTCACCAGAAGCTGAAGTTTGTCAAGAACGACCAACTCGTCACAGTCTGCGGAGAACAGGCCTTGATCGTGAGTAACTTATCGTCATCCACTTGTGTAGAACCAGAAGAGGTAGTCGGAACCCAGTTCTAAGCAGTTTCAGTGAGTAATGACAAACAATCGGAAAGAGGAACCTCAATTTCCTCGTACATAGACGCTCTCAAAGCAATCAAAAGTAACAATGCGAAAGGATGGGGACAGCTTGTCATTCCTACTGATAACAAAACGAAGAAAGGTCTTGGCTTTTCCTCAACCTGTACCCAGACTACTGCTAATGATGAAAGTCTTCATCCCATTCAAAACTTCTTCCACAGTGGAGGTTTCCTTCACCTAGTGTCTCAAGAAGTGCATACTATCAACGAGGGAGATTCTTCCAATACAGAGGAAGAATGGAAGTCCTATCTCAACAAGGACAGTTATATGTCTCAGGACGAAATGAATACGCCATTTTTCTATCCCACGCAGAGTCCGAGATTTATACCAAGGTCAGACGTCAAAGTGATATACGGAGATTGTGATCCGGAAGGATGTCGTGCTCCACCCAACTCATTAGAGGAGGACACTCTGATGAAAGACAACTTTGACCATGACTATTATGGCCCGATGGATGGCCTGCCTATGTGGCAGCCGTACCAAGGAGACTCGGGGCAAGAGAGTCAGCCCAATGATGCATATCAGCTGAGCATCATCGAAAAGAATACATGCGTCCCCACCGAAGCATGGGATCATTACTTAGGGCATTCAGACAATATCCAGTACAATGATGAATTTGCAAAGATGGTAGGATAAGAGTTCCTTAATTATACTTTTCCCGAGGTCAACGTCATTGAAAGAGATGACTCCTTTAGTTCCAAAGAAGTGTGGGACACCTTAGGACAACCGAGTGGCAAATGCAACTTTATGGTCAAATACACCGCTCCTAAAAGCTCTCGTATCAGGCTCGAAGACATCCAGCCAACTGAATAGGGAGATATGCCTGAGAGTACAAACATTGTGCAAGATGTTGCTGAAGAATCCTCCTACGACAACTCTGCCTGGGAGACAGATTCCAATGATTCTGCTCTGCCAGAAATCAGCTTTATTTCTGAAGATAAGCCAAAAAAGAAGGTGCCAGACTTTGTGATTCACCGAGGAGTTCACCGCCAATGGGTTGCAGTCAACGTTCCGAAGATCGTTCATAAGTTTAAGTAATTACCGTCTTTATCTTAACCTTTCACCCTGCCCATGTGAAACGGATGTTTCGATAGGGCTCACTTTCTGTAAATGTACCTCTTCGCTTTGCCCAAAGCGAATGAGTTTTGTTTTATCGGGCTATAGTTTCAAGAATCGACAAAATCATAAATAAAATAATGTCATTCTGTAATTTCCGCATTTATTGTTGTTTTCTCTTTTCGCTTTTTCAGAAAATGGTAATCCTAAAAAACAATAAACGATAAAAATAAGCATTGTTCAAAAAAACACTGCACACACTCTTGCATTCTCTCTATCTCTTCTAAACACAAATCATCACGTCATGCAGATTGATTGTTTTAAACCCCATTGAAACATACGATCCAATGCCTTCTCCCAACTTTGAATTCCCAATATTTGAGGCTGAAGAAGAAAATGACGAAGAAATTCCAGAAGAGATCTCTCGATTACTCAGACAAGAGGAAAGGTCCATTGAACCTCACAAAGAGCCGTTGGAAACGGTCAACTTGGGTTCAGAAGAAGAGAGAAAAGAAGTCATGATTGGGGCACTTCTCAGTCCAACTGTCAAAGAAGGTTTGATAAGGCTTCTCAAAGAATTTCTCGATGTATTCGCTTGGTCCTATTAGGATATGCCAGGGTTGGATACCAGCATCGTGGAACATCATCTACCGTTAAGATCAGAATGTCCGCCAGTAAAACAAAGGTTGAGATGAACTCATCCAGACATGGCCATCAAAATCAAAGAGGAATTACAGAAACATATTGACGTGGGATTCCTCGCCACATCAGAATATCCTCAATGGCTAGCCAACATAGTACCAGTTCTGAAAAAGGACGGAAAGGTTAGAATGTGTGTAGACTACAGGGATCTAAACAAAGCCAGTCCAAAGGATGACTTTCCCTTACCGCACATTAACATGCTGGTAGACAGTACAACAAAGTTCAAAGTCTTCTCCTTCATGGATGGATTCTCGGGCTATAATCAAATCAAAATGGCGCCGAAAGACATGGAGAAAACTTCCTTCATCACCCCATGGGGCACCTTTTGTTACAAGGTAATGTCGTTCGGTTTGAAGAATGTCGGGGCAACCTATCAAAGGGCCATGACTACTCTGTTTCATGACATGATACACAAAGAAATTGAGGTATATGTCGATGACATGATTGCTAAATCTAAGACAGAGAAGGAGCATGTGACCCACCTGTCAAAGCTATTCGAGCATTTAAGAAAGTACAAACTCCGCTTGAATCCCACCAAATGCACATTTGGTGCCCGCTCAAGAAAACTGCTAGGGTTTATCGTCAGCCATAAAGGAATTGAGGTTGATCCTGACAAGGTCAAGGCCATTCAAGAAATGCCTTCTCCAAAGACTGAAAAACAAGTCAGGGGATTCCTGGGACGTTTGAACTACATTTCCAGATTTATATTCCTCATGACCGCGACATGCACGCCAATCTTCAGATTACTCAAAAAGAATCAGGACTGGGTTTGGACAGAAGACTGTCAAACCGCCTTCGACAGTATCAAGGAATACCTATTGAGCCCACCGATTCTATCACCTCCAGTGGAAGAAAGACCACTGATCATCTACCTGACAGTCTTGGAAGACTCAATGGGTTATGTACTTGGCCAACAAGACGAAACCAAAAGGAAAAAGTTTGCCATCTACCATTTGAGCAAGAAATTTACCGACTGCGAGACTCGGTACACTATGCTTAAGAAAACTTGTTGTGCTCTGGCTTGGCCAGCCAAACGTCTTCGCCAGTATATTTTTCGTCACACTACTTGGTTAATCTCTGAAATGGATCCAATCAAGTACATCTTTGAAAAACTTGCTCTCACGGGAAGGATTGCCCGTTGGCAGATGTTGTTATCAGAATACGACATCAAGTACCATGCTCAAAAAGCCGTCAAAGGAAGTATTTTAGCCGATCATTTGGCTCATCAACCGATTGACGATCAAGAATCCGTCAGATTTGACTTCCCAGACAAAGATGTCATGTATTTAAAAATAAAAGATTGTGATGAACCGCTACCCAGTGAAGGGCCAAAACTAGGTTCCCAATGGGGACTTATCTTTGACGGAGCTGTCAATCATTATGGAAATGGAATTAGGGCAATCATCATAACACCTCAGGGTACCCACATTCCTTTCACCGCCTGACTGACGTTCAAGTGTACAAATAACGAGGCCGAATACGAAGCTTGTATCATAGGTCTCGAAGAAGCGATCGACTTAAGGATCAAAAACTTGGATGTTTATGGCGACTCAGCCCTTGTTATCAATCAGATCAAAGAAGATTGGAACACATACCAGTCAGGACTGATTCCTTACAAAGATTACGCGAGAAGGTTGTTACCCTTCTTCAATAGAATCGACTTTCATCACATCCCTCGTCAAGAGAATCACATGGCTGATGCATTAGCCACTCTCTCTTCCATGATTAGTGTAGGTCAATGGAATGACATACCTAAGATTGACATAATGCGCCTTGAGCGGCCCGCTTACTTCATCAGGATTGAAGTAGTCATAGACGACAAACCTTGGTACCATGATATCAAATGCTTCCTTCAGAAACAAGAGTATCCACCTGGGGTATCCAGAAAGGACCGAAAGACTCTCAGAAGGCTAGCAGGCAGTTTCTTCCTGAGCGACGATACACTCTATAAAAGAAACTTTAACATGGTCTTGCTCTGATGTGTAGACAGACCAGAAGCAAACATGCTGATAAAAGAAATTCATGAAGGATCCTTTGGCACTCATGCCAACGGACACACAATGGCGAGAAAAATTCTGAGAGCAAGGTACTACTGGTTGACAATGGAATCCGATTGCTACAAGTACATGAGAAGGTGTCACAAGTGTCAGATATACTCTGACAAAATCCATGTACTGCCTACACATCTCAAAGTTCTTTCTTCCCCATGGCCTTTTTCTATATGGGGAATCGACATGATTGGCATGATTGAACCCAAAGCTTCGAACGAACATCGGTTCATCCTGGTTTCCATTGATTACTTCACTAAGTGGGTCGAAGCAGCGTCATACGCCAATGTGATCTGAAAAGTGCTGGTCCAATTTATCAAAAATAATCTCATCTGTCGTTATGGTGTTCCAGGCTAGATCATTACTGATAATGGATCTAACTTAAACAATAAGATGATGAGGGAGCTATGCGCTGAGTTCAAAATCGAACACCATAACTCCTCTCCCTACTGACCCAAGATGAACGAAGCGGTAGAAGCAGCTAACAAGAACATCAAGAAGATTGTTCAGAAGATGGTTGTAACCTATAAAGACTGGCACGAGATACTACCCTTTGCTCTTCATGGTTATCGCACATCTGTCCGCACTTCAACAGGGGCCACCCCTTTCTCTCTAGTATATGGCATGGAAGCAGTGCTCCCCGTAGAAGTAGAGATCCCGTCAATTCGGGTATTGATGGAAGCTAAGTTAACAGAGGCTGAGTGGTGTCAAAGTCAACACGACGAACTGAATCTGATTAAAGAAAAATGAATAACGGCTCTATGCCATGGTCAGTTGTATCAGCAAAGGATGAAGAAGGTGTTTGACAAAAAGGTTTGACCTCGCATCTTCAGAAAAGGAGACCTCGTGCTCAAGAAGATACAATCATTTCTCACTGATTCCAGGGGCAAATGGACTCCGAATTATGACGGCCCTTATGTGGTCAAGAAAGCTTTCTCAGGCGGCGCATTGAGACTCGTAACTACGGACGGAGAGGAATTTGCCTGCCCCACAAATGTTGACGTAGTCAAGAAATACTTCGCCTAAAAAAACGTCTCGGTGGATTGAAAACCTGAAAGGGCGATCCAGGCAAAAATTAGAGACATAAGCAAAATTATCCCGATGGATTAGAAACCTTAAAGTACAATCCAGGAAAAAGTTAGGGATTAAGGGCAAGTAACTACGTCTGGTCAGGTTAAAGTCCCAGCAGCAGTCATGTCATCTGTCAGGAAAACTCCAGTCAAGGTCATCTTCGACGGAAGCTCAGGATGTCCAGAATTCAAAGTTGGTAGAAGGATAATGATCGTTATGTTTCAATGTATCCCTTTTCCCTTAAATTATAATTTTCTAACTCTGTAAATACTCTATGGAATCACGCGCTTGGCTGATTTCCATCCTATCAATAAAATTTGAGCCTTAGTCCTTTTGTTTGCAATTCTTGTTTGTTTTAGCTTTACAGAACGACATTTTAATATGATTAACAATTCTTGAAATAAAACAAAAATGAATTTACTTGTCAACATTTTTCTGTTTTTAAAATAAAAATGGCAATTTCTTTTGACTGTTGAACATCAAAAGAACATCGATCGCTTCTCCAGAAGTAATCGAACCTCAAAGTGAAGAATCAAAGTACTCCTTCTAAACCAGTACGCCTGAACAAAGGATCAACTGTGTCAGAGACCATGTTTTATCTGACACCTCCGGCAGAGTTCTTATCTCCTAAGCCTGACCAACGGTTTTCCCCACGAGATCATCTCTCCTAAGCAAGGCAGAATTGCTACCTTGGACCAAATGATACTTTTCATCCCCTGCAGTGGTCGAGTATCCAGTCGTGTTTATTTATTAAGTCTGTATGTCGCGTTAGTTTTGTCAGCATAAACATACATACATCATGCATTATTGATTTACATTCATATTCATATTGCATCACTATCACTCTAGTCGGTCTTGTCCCCTAGTGATAAAAAGTCCTCTCAATCGAGTTGTCAGTTCTTTCCTCATCAGGAAGTGAATCATCTAAGTAATCTCTCTCTAGTTTATCTCTGGATTAGAGACGGTCCTCGACCACTTTGACAATTTGAACCTCTGAAAAGCAGGAAGACTTTCGACAAACGTCACTCTTTGCCATTGAAGATTATGTCTTCGCCTTCCCAAATTAAGGAAAATCCCCAGAGAAAGCCTCTTAATCAAAGATTCGGCAGTTTTTCTCCAAAAGAATTCGCTGACGAAAAGGTCATCAACACCTCAAAATTGGATTACATCAAATGGCATCTCTCCAAGAAAATTCGGCGAGAAGTTTGAGGAAAACCGCTACGAATAGCGTCCATTGTCAAGAAAGTTTATTGACAAAAGAAACTAAGACCAGTTCCTTGGTAGGAAACCAGGATCGAGGGGAAGTTTATATCAGAAACTTAGACCAGTTCCTTGGTAGGAAACCATGATCGAGGGGAAGTTTATATCAGAAACTTAGACCAGTTCCTTGGTAGGAAACCAGGATCGAGGGGAAGTTTATATCAGAAACTGAGACCAGTTCCTTAGTAGGAAACCAGGATCGAGGGGAAGTTTACATCAGAAATGGAGACCAGTTCCTTGGTAGAAGACCAGGATCGAGGGGAAGTTTATTGATAAAAGAAACCGAGACCAGTTCCTTGGCTGAAGACCAGGATCGAGGGGAAGTTTCTACGTTTCCTAAGCATCATTGCTTAGCGAAATAAGATGAATGACCAAACTACCATTCATAACCACTATCAAAATTTTGGGTATTCCGATATTTAATCCTCTTGCACCCCGAATGCCCGAATACCTTCGTCATTCACACCTTCGGGTCCAAGAAAATTAAATAGGGGCATCTGTCATACCCCAAATTTTGACCACTAAGATTTCCCATCATTGTGAAAATCATCATCACAATATGGATGTACCTATATGTCTCCTCAATCTCCTCAGGAATTGTTAGGCATTCTCTACCATCAAAGATTAGGGTTTTGAGCCATCTCAGAGCACTTAGACAAAGGATCAATCAAGGAATGACATGATCTTCAACTTGTCTAACATCTCAAACCCCCACAAAGGATCAAGAGGACTCCCACATCAGGAATCAAGCACAAGGTTGCAGCATTCCAAGTGGATTAAGCCTCAAGATCGCTAGTGTCACCAAATTAGGGTTTTGGTCGACCAAGGCCTCCAGACAGAAATTTTCATCTGGGCATGAGCCAATGATTCAAAGCATAACTCAAGATACTCCAAGGTATCTCATGGACCCAATCATCAAGTCAATTTAGCCTCAGGGGATGCTTTCATCAAAAATCAGGAATTAGGGTTTCTTGACCTAATTCACCCCTAAGTTGACTTTTGGTACAAAACATGAGCCAAGACCTCAAGACATGATTTTAGGGTCTCTAATACATTATATTGATCCATTTGCAACAATGGATTGATTCAAGAAGCTTGATTCACAAGTTTCAATTTCATCAGGGCCACAATTAGGGTTTTGAGGAAAAAGTCAACTGCATATTTGACTTTTGACCAGGACATGCTCCCAAACCTTGGGACATGATTCAATACATGCTATAACACCTATGGAACATAGCCATTAGGTTTGATTTAGGTCAAGGACTTGATTTCACCAAGGATCGCACAGTTTGGAATTCATTTGATAAAAAGTCAACTGTGCACAAAAGTCAACTTTGACTTTTTGAGATTTTTCACAATTATGGTTCCTTGACCCTAAAATGATGTTAATGTGTGATTGGAATCATCATTAATCAATAAAAATAAAAGAAAGTGAGATAACTTGTAAAAGGGGTAACCATAAAAAACTTAGAAATTTTCTAAGTTATGGAACAAAGTGGCTAGGGTACCAACTTCCAAGGATCATAACTTGAGATCCAAGCAACCATTTTAGCTTATCCAAAGATGGATTTGTAGATCTCATGGCATACTTTAAAAGCTTCAATTATATCTCACTCAATTTCCTCATGGATTTTAAGTTATGGAGTGATCAAAATGGCTGAAAACACAAAAGTGGCATTTTTCCAACACTTAGTGAAATTTTCACTAAGTCAGAATCTGCCTTATTTTTTCCCAAAAGTAGAGGCAGTTTTCAATGAAATTCAAGTTGGATCAAAACCAAAGTTGGACATTATGATAAAATAGGATATATAAGCTTTCCAAAATGTCGAAGAACTCCATCAAATTCCATCTGAGCTATGAGTTATGATGACTATAACATGCCTTGATGCAAACTGTCACACAAGGCAGATTTTGTGCATTTGCTCGATTTGATCAATTTGAGAAAACCCAAGCCTTGTCATCATTTTGGACACATCTTAGGATAAAACAAGGATGGAATGATCTGATCTCCAAGCCTCACAAGTCCATGAATCTACAAGTAGCATGCCAAACCTAAAAAGGTTAAAATGTGCCAAGAATTCAATTTTGTTTCCAAGCATTCAATGGATGCACCAAGGTGGCATGAACTGAGCCTACTCCAACTGAATGAGTCAAGGATAAGCTCTGAACCAAAGAACCATAGGTCTGTGCCCTAACCTCTAGTCAATGGCTAGAGGAGACTTGAGATTCCAAAGTGATCACATTTGCCACAAACTTGCTCTACTATAAATAAAGCTCATTTGTGATCAGTTTGGGTGCACCAAAGCACCAAAACTGATGCTTTCCTCAAAATCACCTTCTCACTTCCAAAATTGCCTTCCAAAGTAAGTTACTATCGGGTTTTGAGTTTGGGAACAATTTCAACCAAACTAATCACACACACACCTCATAAACATCATATAGAAGTGATCCAAACACTTAAACAACATCTGGAACACCAATTTCACAAAATCACCAACAAATTGCTCAAGTTTTCAATCAAGTTGCAGTTGAGGTGCCATAATCTGTTCCAGTCCATTTCCAATCACTCCAAGCATTCAAACACATTCCATATGGTGTAGGGAAGCTTTTCAGATCATCACAACTCATCTGTAACACCTCCAAGTCAAAAATCAAATTGCTCTTGCTGCCACGACCTTCAAGTAAGCCTAAACTTGGTCATTTCATGATTCATGCATATTTCCTCGCACAATAATTTTGCCATATGTTCATAATCATGTATGGAGGGTTTCCCCTTAATTAATTGCTTTGTATGAATCGTGTATCAAAATTCTCATCCTTCATGCAGAATTTAGGGTTCTTGAGGTTTTGTCTTGATTTCTTATTTCATGCTTAAAATAAATGAAATTAAAGACCATAGACATGATCGTGAGGTGAAAACGAGTAGATTGATCTGTGGATTGTGTGATTTCATCAAGTATTCAGTGAGATTGAGGAGAAAACGCAAATTTGAAGAAACAGAGGGCGCGGGCAAGAACTTGGTGTTCTTGGCGCCCTTTTTTGAATTTTTGAATATTTGAATTTTTGTGATTTTATTTAATTGATTCAAAAATTAATTTCTCTCTGGTTTTTACTGATTTTGAGTTGATTCTTTTTTTAATAATTCACAAAAATGTTAAAATATTTTATTTTACAAGAATTTCCCAAAATTATTATTTATTTTATATACTTGATATTTTTGCAAAGAATTAATTTTTATTTGTTTTTTAACATTTAAAATATTTTTTCCTTCTTGATTTTCCAAATTTAAATGGTTTTCAATAATTTTTTGGATAAAAGCATGATTTTTCAAACATTAATCCAAGATCAGAACTTGTTTTTCACACATGTTTGATAATTTTGATCATTTTAATGGAATTTTTATACATTTTTTAAATTAATTTAGGTTTTTAATCTTAATCACCCTAAACAAATCTTTTTCAAACTTTTTGGGCCTCTAATAGAGTGTAAGACCCAACCCCTTTTTGAAACCAAAGTAGTTTGGGCCTCAGTCATTGTATAAGACCCACGGTGTTTTTAAAAACCTCGACGCGATCGTCGCCTTTTCAAAAATAATCATTGGGCTTCTCCTTGAGCTGTATGACCCATCTTTATTCACTTTCAAACTTTTTGGGCCTCTAATAGAGTGTAAGACCCAACCCCTTTTTTGAAACCAAAGTATCTTGGGCCTCAGTCATTGTATAAGACCCACGGTGTTTTCAAAAACCTCGGCGCGATCGCCGTTTTCAAATAAATCATTGGGCATCTCCTTGAGTTGTAAGCCCTATCACTTGTACAAAAATAAACTCTTGGGCCTCTAATAGAGTGTAAGACCCAACCCCTTTTGTAAATAAACACTTTTGGGCCTCACACATTGTATAAGTCCCTCTGTATATTTCCAAAAGTTCGGCGCAATCGTCGCCTTTTAAAAAAAACCCACTGGGCCTACCCTCGTGTTGTAAGTCCCATATATATATATATATATATATATTTATATATTTATATATTTATATATATATATATATATATTTTAATACTCTTTGGGCCTCTAATAGAGTGTAAGACCCAACCCTTTTGTAAATAAACTCTTTTGGGCCTCAGTCGTTGTATAAGTCTCGTTACGATAATCAAAACAACGGTGCGATTACTGTTAAAACTTTGGGCCTCTCCCTGAGTTGTAAGCCCCGATCTCTGTTCAAAATACTTTCTCCTTTGATTTTGAACCCAAATATATATAGTTGTCATCAAAACTTTCTTTAATTTCTTTGTTGTACAACTAACAAAACGACATGGAAGCTCTACAACGGGTAAGTGTTTATCCACTTTCTTTTATCTGCTTTCATACATATAATTGTATTGTGGGGCTGCTTCACTGTAAGTCTTCTTTCATACCCTTTTTAAATACTGGTCATATATCCACTGTATATATACTAGTATAGTTATTTAGAGTTTTCCCCGGCAACTACGTCTAGAACTAGGTAAAGCCCCATTGGTCACTCTTGAATACAAACAAAACTAGATCCTCCATAGGATTCCAGATACAGTCTTCCCTCCTCTTGGGGTTAAACAATATGGAACAAAAAGAAAGGCAGTATTCCTCGTGAACCTTTTCTCAGACTATCACCCCTAGAAATTGTCAAAGAAATTCTACTCCCTAGAGGTGATCTATTCTCTGTGAATGGCATCTCTTGAGTTTCTTCAAACCTCAAACTTTCATGAAATGATCTCTTCTCGTTGAATTGCATTTCTTGAACTTCTCTCGGTTTGGGACCCACAGGCTTCCTAAAAGCATCCCCGCCTCCTCTTGGGCGTTGTACAAGGACCCTTCGGCTTCTTAGAAGTTCTTATGCCTTCTCTTGGGCTTAATACAAGGACCCTGAAGACCTCTTAAAGGTATAAGACAGAACTTAGTCATCCTTTGCTAGAGCAGTCTTTCTAGTGTCAAAGCTCCGGCCATTTTAGGGTTGATTCTTATCCCTTAATGCCTGTGCCTCCTATTGGGCATAATACAAAAGATAAAACTCTGGACTTGGACAGTCTAAGCTCCTTGAGTCTCAAAGACATTCTCAAGTTCCTTCTAAACATAGGAAGAAACCGCGGTCACTCTGGACCAATCTCTCGCAGAAACCCAGACTCTCTCAGGAGAGTTCCCCATACTTGGACCTGCCTAGGGATTTCCATAAATCCTCAGCAGTAAGATAGCCTCCTCTTAGGCTTTGTATATCTTTCCTCAACATATTCAGCCTCTTCTTGCGCTTTGTACAATGATTCTCCCCAGCGGAGCTAACCTTTTCAGACTCTCTTGTTGAGTCACTCACTTTTCAAGGCTCTCTTGTTGAGTCAATCTCCTTTTAGCCTCAATCTCGGGCTTTGTACGAGACAACAAATCACTCTCTTGTTGAGTATAAAAGACTCTCTTGTTGAGTCAATCACCTTTTCAGACTCTCTTATTGAGTCAACCTTTTTAGCCTCCGTCTTGGGCTTCGTACAAGACAGATAAAAATACTCTCTCTTTGAGTCGGTCTTTATCCAAAACTTGGTATAAAGATCCCCCCCAGTCGGAGTTAGTCTCCTCTAAAGTTCTCCAGCTTGTTCAGCCACAATCCTGGACCTTGTACAGGACAGATAAAAGTACTCTCTTGTTGAGTCAAACCCTTTTAGCCTTTGTCTTGGGCCTTGTACAAGACATATAAAAGCACTCGCTTATTGAGTCAAACTCATTTCAGCCTCCATCTTGGGCTTTGTACAAGATACATACAAATTCTCCCCAACAGAGTCAAAATCTCTTTTAGCCTCAATCTTGGGCTTTGTACAAGACAGAAAGAACATTTTCCCCAGAAAAGTCAAGCTTCTAGCCTCCTCTTAGGCTTTGTATAAAGAAATCCCCCAGCCGGGTCAATTAACCTTTTAGCGTCAACCTTGCGCTTTGATCAAGGCACACAAAAATCAATAATCCCTCCTTAGAGATGACAAATTCTATCTCAGTCAGGACCCTTTTAGCTTCAATCTTGGGCTTTGAACAAGACACCAAAACATCTTTTTCCTCCCTTAGAATAGGAGGGAACTACGATCGCTCTGATTTCCCTGTTTCGTTAAACGGGAATACGTATGCATAAGATTACAAAATCTTAGCGAGCATACTAATCAAAAACTCTAAGGCCAGTACCTTCATATATCAATCAAGAAAACATCAGATCTAGTACCTTACCAAAAGCCTCATGAACCGTCAAGACACTCTATTCTTAAGCAAAATAAACCTAAGACAGACCCCCCTATTTTGATAGCATCTGTAAACCAATAGTCATCTGTTTAAACTCAGTATGCAAGCAGGGTTAATTGGAGACATCTATTTCCCTTCCTTAATTAGCTTCACAGGATAAAAAATGAATCGAACTGTAGTACCAAAGTGATAGTGATTCGAAACCACAAAAACCGCGCTACAGGTGGATCGCAGACGACGAAGAGGAAATGGCGGAAGAAGGGTTACGAAGCGAGAGGGAAAAGAATCAGAGAAGAATATGTTTTCGTTTGTTTGTTTTTTATTTTATGTTATGATTTAATCCTATGCGCGTGCGCTATTAAACCCTACAATGCACCCTCGCCCCCAGGTTTCTGATCTGAGTCAACGTTGAACTCATTTGATTAGACGGTGGGGATCAGCCTTGACCCGGGGTCCGTGATGGACCCCCTTGCTTGCGTCTTTTCTTTCTTTTTCCCCTCTTACTATTTTCTTAATTTCTTTATTTAATCTGCTTTTAATTAAAAAAAACAATAATGAAACTTCTTTTCTATTTAAAATATATAACGTTTTTATAAAAAAATGTTAAAAACTTTTTTTAAAAAAGTACCCTTAATTAATTAGGTTTTTTTTCTTCTACTTATTTCATTTTATTATTTTCAAAGGTAAATTAGCTCTTAATTTTGTTCATCTTCCTTTAATACTAATTAAATTTAGATGTGATTTATTTTATAACTATTCTTATCAAATTTAATCAAGACCTTACCATTTTTGTCTCATCTCTTCCTTTGTATCTATGATATTTAATCGAATATAGAAAATGAAGATAGAACCTTATTTATATCAAGCTCTTTCACACCCTCATGTGCTTCCCCCCACCCCAACCCCCCAACCCCCCGGGTTTTATTTTAAATTAAAATGATGTATGCTATTATATCTTGCTGTATAGTTTGATTGATTATTACACCGTACGACTTGTATGTCAAATTTCAAGTATGACTTTATCTTTGATGCTCATGTTTTTGTCTAATATGATTATATGCGCCCACTTTGATAACTAACTTTAAGTTAGTGTTTCCCTTTATCATTCCAAAGGAAGGTTTATTTACATTGACTTCGTGTCATGGGCTTCTTTTAGAACCTTTTCGTACCCTTGGCCTTAGGATTGGAGTATCCGTCCTCTACGTCTCGCTAGAGACGCTTTAGTCCCTTTACCTTAGCCATAGGATTGGAGTATCCGTACTCCACGTAAATGCTTCTCCGTGAACATTTACAATCCTACCCCTTTTCAATTAACTATAACTTTAGAGGCATCGTACTCTATGTAATGTCTTGCCTTAGACATTACTTCCCCCTGGAACCTTTACCACGTCAAGAAGTTCCTCTCACTCTCAGAAGAGAACTACGGATACTCTGATTCCACTCCTGTCAGGATACGTAGGCACAAGATGCGATATCTTGCCGAGTATACTTAGATACTAACCTCTAGGGTTTCTTCCTTAGCATAGTACCCTTAGCAACCAAGCAATAGATAACATAAGTACTAACAAGAGGTTCCTGTAGGATACTATAGACGTTTAGATTGCTAATACCTTCCCTAGGCGTAACCAACCCCCGAACCTTAGATCTCTAGGTTTTTCTCGTTCTTGAACCTTTCCTTTAGATAAATCAAAGACGGTGGTGAACATTTAAAGAAATTTGATTCAAGTTAATATAATAGCTTGACATCCGATTCTCACCGCAACAAACTCAACTAACCCAAAATGACCCATCAATTGGGGACCTAAATTACCTATTTGATTTTCCGCAGGAAATTCATGCCTCGGCAAAAAGATTATGGTTTCTAGATAATAGATTTTCAAGATATATGATGGAATATGCTTCCATGTTCATCAAGTTCGATAAGAAGGAAAGTGGTCACGTCATATTGGAGACAATATGAAAGGTAAAATTCTTGGAGAAGTTATTGTGGGAAATCCCTCCATAATTTGAAAATGTATTGTTAGTGAAAGGGATTAAATACAACTTGCTAAGTTTAGCCAATTATGTAAGAAAGGGTGTTTTTTTGTTTTTGATACTCTTAGTTATGTAATTGAGCATAAGACTAGTAAGGAAATTGTGTTTAAGGTTTCTAGGATTCAAAAAATTTATATGCTTGATCTATATGACATGTTAATGCAGGGTACTAAGTGTTTAGTAGCTAATAATGAAGATTCTTGGTTATGGCATAGACGCTTAAGTCATGTGCGTTTTAACTTGCTAAATAAAATAGCATCCAAAAATCTAGTAGCTGATCTTCCTAAAATAAATTTTTAAAAGACAATTTATGTAATGCTTGTCAAATGGGAAAGAAAACAAGAGTTTCATTTAAACCGAAGAAGGTTATTTGAACATCAAAACCTCTTGAGCTTCTCCATTTAGACTTGTTTGGCCCTTCGCGGGAAAGAAGTCTAGGAGGAAACTATTACAGATTTTTTATTGTTGACGACTACTCAAGATTTACGTGGACGCTGTTTTTAGCCCATAAGGATGATACTTTTAGACCTTTTGTTGACCTTGCAATAGTTGTTCAAAATGTTTTTGGTTTTAAAATTATCACTCTCTGTAGTGATCATGGTTGTGAATTCGTTAACCATCATTTTCAAAACATTTGCACCAAAAATGGTGTTGCTCACAATTTCTCATGTCCGAGAACTCCATAACTAAATGGTGTTATAGAGCGTTAAAACTGTGTTTTGGAAGAATTGTCCCAAACTATGATAAATGAGACGAGCGTTCCTAAGTATTTTTGGGCAGATGCGATTAATACCGCATGTCATGTCTTAAACAGGGTGATCATTTGATTCATCCTAGATATCACACTCTATGAGATATTTAAAGGTAGAAAACCTATACTTCATATTTTTGAGTTTTCGGTTGCAAATTCTTTATTTTAAATAATGTAAAAGATAACCTTAGTAAATTCGATGCAAAATCTGATGAAGGTGTTTTCTTAAGGTACTTATCTACGAGTAGATCTTATAGGGTTTACAATCATATAACTACTTTTTAGAAGAGTTAATTCACATTGCTTTTGACGAGTTCTCACCCCAAAAGTTGGGGAAGGGTATTTGTTCTGATGTTTCAGGTGTGATAACAGAAAGATTGATCGAAAATGAGAGTTCCAAAAAGGATCCTAATCCAACAATAAAGGATAAAGACATGATGGAAGATAAAGAGGAAAGCTTAAATGAGGATGAAAATAAGAGACCTCGAACTAGCTACCTCGAGATTGAACAATCGTAAAGGATAATTTGTTAGATCAAATCCTAGGAGACATTAAAAGGGGAGTAAGTGCTAGGTCACAGGTTAAGATTGAACCTAAATCCATATCTAATGCCTTATTTGATGAAGGACGGCTACTTGCTGTCATACCCTAATTTTTACCTCTAAGATCCCACCTCATTTGAATTATTTGCATAACATCAAGCATTTCTTATGTGTGTCTTTTATGCATTACTAACCATTTGAAAATACAAAAAAAAATGTGTTTTGCCTGCTTTGCTTACAAGCTAGGGTTTTACTTCAAGAAGTTCAAGCAAATGATCAATCAAAGATTTGTGTGACTCTCCACTTCTCAAGAACCTCCACTCATTCATGGTGATCAAGAGTTTCCCTCCATCAAATAATCAAGTTTGAGATTGTATCAATTCAAGTTCACCAAGTTCTAATTCCTCAAACACTTCAAATTAGGGTTTTTGTCAAAAGTCAGCTTGGGATTGACTTTTTGATCAAGACAGGATCTCATGGCTTGGAACATGATTCAAAGGTTTCAAATACATCTTTGTGGCCGATTCATATGATTTTAATGGTTCAAGAAGTTTGATTTATTGATAGTTGAAGAATTTTGGTTTAATTGTTAAAAAGTCAATAGATGCTCAAAGTCAAAGTTTGACTTTTGACATTTTTTTTGGTCAACTACGGACTTTTCGAGTCAATAATCGAGAAAGTGTGGGAAATAATTGAGTTTGGTTAAGTTAAGTCAAGAAAATCGAAGAAAGAAAATCATATGTTTGAAAGAAACACAAAGAGGATAAAAAATAATGCAATGGCAAAGTTGTAATAATGCGTGAGGATCAGCGTGAGGATCAGCATCACTCAATGGAAAAATGGTAATATGTGTACATGCTTGGGGATCAAGGAAGGAATATACCATACGTGGGCACCAAGCAATGGAAAAGTTGTAATTATCAAAAAGCAGTTGAGGATCAACATGAGGATCAGCATCGCTTAATGGCAATTTTATAAATAGTGATCTTCTCATTTACACTACTAATGGCAGTTTTGTAATTACTGATGGCAAAATTGTAATTAGAGGCTGATACTCGGGGCAGCCTTGGTACTCAAAAGTGAAGAGGATCAAAAACTCTATATAACCCTTTTGTTTTCTTCATTTAGGGAGATTTTTTTGGGATTGTTTGAGGATTCATTCAAGAAAATTCAAGGGAAATGGTCATGAAATTCTTCCAAACATCATTGTCTCACTAAAATCCATTGTCACATAAGAGTCGAAACTTCGAATCTCTCGATTTTCCACTTCCCTCACATCAAACATAACTCATCAAATGCATTGAAACCCATCATTCCAACACACTCCTGGGGGCTTAGTGAAGTTGTAGGCATCATCACGTCTCATTTGGAAGTACTCTAGAATGTGCATTGGACACACTCCAATAGGTAAACTTTCTTGATTTTCGAACTCCCTCCTTAAGGCTTCATTTTCATCCATTCAAGTTACCATTGTGTTTGCCTTGATATGTTGAGTGAAAACCCCATGAAAATGGGTATTGGTTGATCATATTTGATTTCATTTTATTTAAACATTAATAAAAAAATTAAAAATTATTTTCTTCTTATATTATTTTTCATTTTAAAAAAACCCCAAAAATATTTATTATTTTTGTATTAATTATTTATCTTTGTTTATTTTTAATTTAAACCTTAAAATAAAAAAAGAACATTTTATTCTTTCTTGATATTTATTTCATTCTCATATTAAAAAACTAAAAATATTTGTACTCTTTCATTTATTTATCTTTAGGTTTCTAAAATGTACTTTGATATTTTCTAAACATTTTGATTGACTTGTACATTTTTGTTGATTTTGTTTTTACCATGATGCTTGATGCTTCCTTTAATTGATCTTTGATGCTTTTCCATTAATTAATTATTGATGAGCATGATGCTTTTCCATGTGTTGTTGATTTCATTTGTTGCTTAATACTTGTGACCTAATCCAAGGGAAAGGGAACGTGTATGTTGACTCTCTGTCATATGCTTGTTTGGTATGAATCCCATTATCCTTTCCATTTCACTTTGCAATCCCACTAACAACTAACAACTAACTCCCATTATCTTTCGCCGTCGCGCGATCGAGACTAGTTTACCTTACCCTTTATCCTAGCCTTAGGATTGGAGTCGCCGCACTCCATGTAAGTCTCATGATGATGAACACTTGCTTTCCCATTTATCCTAGCCTTAGGTTTGGAGTTGTCGCACTCCATGTAAGTGTCATAGTTATGAACACTTACTTTACCTTGGAACCTTGACCATAGTCAAGACTTCCTCATCCCTAGTAAGGTGAACTACGAATGCTTTGGTACCATCCTAGTCAGGATACGTAGGCATGAGATGCGATGTCTTGGCGAGCATACTTAGAAATAAACCCCTAGGTCTTTACCTTAGCACTTTTTCCTTAGCAAGCAAATCATAACATAACACAAATACAACAAGAGGTTCCTGTAGAGTACTACAGATACTTAGGATGCTAACACCTTCCCTAGGTATAACCAACCCCTGAACCTTAGACCTCTAGCTGTGTTGTTACATAGCGCACTTAGGGTTTTCTTCGATCTTTACCCTTTCCTTTGGATAAATCAAAGCTCGGCGGTGACATCTTTGTTTTGCGAGTCAAGCTAACTGATATCCTGGTCTCCAATTCTCACCGTGACACTTGCTATGCAAGAAAAATTAATGGAATTTAAACAAAATGACGTTGGGGACCTTTTTTCGCGTCCGGTTGATAAAACTGTCATATGCACAAGATGGGTATTTAGGAACAAGATGGGTATTTAGGAACAAGATGGATAAAAATGGTGTAATTACTAGAAATAAGGTAGGTTAGTGGTAAAATGATATAATCAAGATGAAGGAATGGACTACAAGGAGACTTATGCTCGTGTAGCTCATCTAGAAGCGATTAGACTCCTTTTGTCATTCACTTGCTTCCTGGACTTTAAGCTTTACCAAATGGATGTTAAGTTTGATTTTCTTAATAGCTATATAAATGAAAAGGTATATGTCTCACAACCTCCAGGTTTTGAGGATCACAATAATCCTAATCATCTTTTTAAGTTGAAAACAACCATCTATGGTCTCAAACAAGCTCCTAAAGCTTGGTATGAGCGATTTAGTGGATTTTTTTATCAAACAAGGATTCAATTGTGGGAAATTAGACACCACTTTGTTTATAATACACAAGGAAAATCATATTCTCTTAGTCGAGAATTTGCCAGTTTGATGCAGGGAGACTTTGATATGTCACTTATGGGAGAACTAACATACTTCTTAGGATTACAAATCAAGCAAGCCGAAGAAGGAACTTTCATAAGTAAAATGAAATATTGTTAGGAGCTTCTCAAGAAGTTTGATATTAAATATTCAAAGAGTATCTCAACACCAATGACTTCAAATGTGCTTTTCGACGTAACTAGCTATAGAGGTATAATCAAATCCTTACACTATTTAACCACAAGTAGGCCAGATATCATGTTTAGTGTGTGCATGTGTTCTAGATATCAAACATAATCTAAGGATTCCCACTTTAAGATCGCTAAACGTATTTTGAGGTATTTTAACAGAAACCTCCCATCACGGTCTTTCGTGGGGTGCAAGTCAGATAGGAATAGTACTAGTGGTACCTTCCACTTATTTGGAAGCTGTTTAGTTTCTTGGCATAGAAAGAAGCAGCATAGCGTGCTTTTTCTACCGTTGAGGCTGAATATGTAGTCGCCGGTAGTTATTGTGCACAAGTCTACAAATATTAGACTATGATTTAAAACTTGGTTGTGTTCAAGTTAAGTGCAATAGTACTAGTGTTATAAGTCTTACTATGAAATCAGTACTACATTTACGGACCAAATACATTGAGATCTAACACCATTTCCTTTGAGTACGTTGACACTAAAAGTCATATTGATGTCATTTTTACAAAACCGTTATCATCGGATTCCTTTCACAAGATTTGTAGGGATTTGGGAGTCTTGGACTCTTCATGCCTTAAATAGAATGAGAATTTTGTTTAGTTTCATTTTCTATATATGTTTTGTTATCATTAACACTATTTTGTAGCAAATCTTAACTTTTACCAAACTACGATGGCATGTCTCTATAACCCTTGTATATCGTTTATATCATTCTATGTATTTGTTCTAGAGATATGCATTGGTTTCCTCATTTCCTCCATATCTTACTCATTCATCTCTATCTTATGTCTTCGATTGTTCTTATTTTCATTTAAATATTTTAAATGTGTGTTGCTAATTATGTTCATTTGAGCTTTTGATTACTTGTTCATGCATTATTTATGATCGTTAAAGCATACCTTGACATACAAGTTTGATCACTTAGTTGTTAACTGTTGAATGTTGGTGTTCCATGTCTATTTGCATTGTATTTTTTGTGACATGTCTATCTTTGTGTTCAATATGAGATCATAGTTTTTGTACATGCTTCTTAGTTGTTTAGCTCATATGTTCATTGGAATTATTTGTTAGTGGTTGTTTACTTGGTTTTAGACACATTCTGATTTATCCCTTTTTAATGTTGTCAAATGGGGAGAAGTTGTAATGAGTATAGAATTATTTTATGCGTTTTTATGTTGTGAGTGTTTCGTGTGCATTATTTCAAAGGGAACATGAGCGTTTTTCGCGTTTTACTCAAAGTCATCTCAATTCCAAATGAAAGCTTTCTAAGCATCAAAAAGGGGGAGATTGTAGTTTCATGTCCCTTCTTTATTCAGGGGGAGCATCTATATCCAGTTAATTTTTTGCTTGTCTTATTGTTTTCATCTTTCATTTAATTTCGATTTGTTAAGTCTCCTTCATGATTTCACTTCTCATAATCAAGTTTGAAAAGATTCGTTTTTAGCATGCATAAACTTTGGTTAGATTTGATCTTGATCATGATGTTTTTTTATCAATTACATAAGTAAGTGGAATGAAAACATTTTATGTTTTAAACTTGAGTTTGATTCAAAGTAAAATCTCAAAGTGCCTTTAAAACCATGAAAATTTGAGATTTTACATGTTTGATTCGAATCACGGAATCTACACACATTTATGATTCTGATCAAATTGGACAGAGAAAAAACTCATTCATTTGATTCGAATTATTTTTTACACTTTATTCGAATAATCTTCTGAATGTCCACTTGTGTTTGATTTGATTCGAATCAAATTTTAAACATGATTCAAATCACTCACTTTTTCAATATTTTTCTGTCAAAGTTGTGGCATTTGATCCGAATCAATTTTTGTACATGATTCGAATCACGTGGCTCATGATTCAAATCACTTTTTCCCTGATTTGAATCAACTGGCAGATTTTCAAATTTCTGTTTTCCTTTTATTCCACTTCACTTTCTCATTTGATTCAAATCATAGATTGCTCTTGTTCGAATCTAATTGACTTTTTCAACCATTTTCTGTGCTTAATCTCAAGCACATATAAAACCTTTTTGTCATCATTTTTCAAATAAAATCTATCATTGTGATTATAATTTTTCAGTGTGATTTTAGTAAAAAATCAATTTCCCCTATTTTAAGTTTTCAATGTCTTGCACCGAAATTGTTGCATATACAACTTATTTTGGTTTATATCTTGATAACGAGATATTTGTAATTGATTAAAGGAGGCGCGTCCTTGAAACTAATCGTTCTTGGAGATCTTGTTGCGTTTTTTTAGGTTGTTAGCAAGAATGAGGTGATTGTTAATGGTGGTGACAAATTCCATTGAAAAGAAGTAGGTTCTTCTCTCCATAAACGCCTAAGTAGTGACTGTGTGGAAGGCTATAGATAAGGCAGAGTTCTTCTCAGATCTTCGGACAATTTCACTGCTCAAGGAATCGGTAGGATCAAGGGGTTAATAGCTACACACGAAGGCTTGAATCAAAATTGGTGATATTGGAAGATTCAAGAAATGTAATTTGAGTAAAGATTACATAGAAGAGTTTGACAAGTGTGTTGTATACAAGTCAAGATCCAAATAAGAGATTTTTTTGCTCAACTTTATTATGGATTTGTGATTGTATGAACTCTTGGAAATATTTGTTAAATAACAAGAAACTATAGAGATTCTAATGGAAAATCATTGAAGAATGAACGTAGGCAAAGCAAGGACGACAAAGCACTATAAATATCGGTGTCATCTCTCTCTTACTCTTGCATTTAATTTCTTAGTATTTGCATGATTAAGTTTTTCAATTCCATCGTATTATATCATTTGTTCATTGATAGTGATTTGTTACTTAAGCATTAGGTTTTGTTGGAATTTGATAACTAGTTAAGCTAGATTGGTGATTAATAATCTGAAACAAATTGACCTCAGAACTGTAAGAACAAGATTTGGTTCTGCATCTTGTCTCTATGTTTTGATGATAACAATGTAGTATTTGTGTGAGAACAATTTTGGTGCTCTAACGTTTGTTATTCTGATGGTTTTAACAAACAAGTTCTAACTCTGATAAAGACCATGTGCTACGTCATTCTGATATTCTCTATGGTCACTTCTGTGTGAAGAAGCAAGATTGGCTCTAATCTACTATGCGTCAGAAAGATTCTGAGAAGACACTATGTTATTGTTGTAACGTCTCTTAGATTCTAACTTCTGAGCGTAACTCTGATGTTCTATTTATGAAGCCTGTATAGCTTCTGAGGTCGTTAACTTCTGAAGACTAAGTACTGAAGATTCTGAAGACAAGGTTCTATTGAACGAAGTTCTGAAGACTCTGAAGACTTAAGGATTCTGAAGATTAAAGGTTCTGAAGACTAAGTGCTGAAGATTCTAAAGACAAGGTTCTGCTGAACGAAGCTCTGAAAACTCTAAAGACTTAAGTATTCTGATAACCAAGGATTCTGAACAAGAAGTGCTAAAGACTCCGAAGACAAGGTTCTGCTGAACAAGTTCTGAAGACTCTGAAGACTCGAGACTCTAAAGACCCAAGGATTCATTCTTCTGATCATGCTTCAATCAAATCAATTCAGAAGCCTTTGATGAATAGAAGAAGATGAAATGTTTGTGTGGGAAAATAGTACATAGTATAGATAAAGCACGTTCTTTTCCACTACCCTGATTTGGTGGTACAAAGGACAATTTCAGTGTACGATTTTCAACCCAACATAACGGCATTATTTCAAGTTGCTAGTAATCCTCTGATATTCTGGATCTGCTTTCCAGCGGATCTAGTTTTGGCTATATATAGACTTGATTATTCAATGAATCAAGAGCTCGCGGAGATGTGAGTGAGTGATACACGATGTAATACTCAGTTTGAAAAAGATAAATATCACAAACACTGATTCATATGAAGAAAGAACTCAAGAAATAGAAGAATATATGAGTGAATAGTAAAGCACCACAATACAAAGAAAAAGAATGTTTTTACTGTATAGTTTCGCTCTAAGTTAGATTGAGCTTAAAATGTATGTTTACTCTGCTTGTGTAGAAGCATTATTATTGTAAACAAACCCTTGTAACAAACAGATTATTTGTGTTCCCTAAAGGACCAGTTGGGTCAGAATTCTTTAGGATGACTAAGACAGTGAGTCTTTATGTTGTTAGTCACTTGCAGTTGGCTTGTGCGTTGTGTTCCCTAAAGGACCAATTGGGTCAGAATTCTTTAGGATGACTAAGATAGTGAGTCTTAGTGTTGTTAGTCACTTGCAGTTGGCTTGTGCGTTGTATTCCTTAAGAGACCAGTTGGGTCAGAATTCTTAAGAAGTCTAGGACTAGTGTGTCTTAGAGGTTGTTAGTCACCAGTAGTTTGCTAGTGCAATTGTAATCAGTTTGGTTATAGTGGATTAAGTCCTTGTGTATAAGGCAAAATCACCTTGGTGGGTGGACTGGATTAGCTTGACAGTTTTCAAGTGAACCAGGATATATCGTGTGTCTTTCTATTGTTAGTTTATTTGTGATCTTTGATTGAGTTTTGTAAAAAGCTTTCAAAATGGAAAACCTAATTCAAACCCCCCCCCCCCCTTTCTTGTGTTTTTCTCATACCTTCAATTGGTATCAGAGCTCCGGTTCTGATTATGATAAATGTTTTATCAGCACTTAACAGTGTTCAGTACCGATCCAGTATTTGTGTAAGATATCATAGCAGCTCCTGCTAAAAACACTACTGAAGAGAAAGATCATTACAGTGCCAAACCACCAGTCGTTGATGGTGAGAAGTTTGACCACTGGAAAGACAAAATAGAAAGGGTCTTTCTTGGTTATGTTGTAGATT
The DNA here is from genome assembly GCA_022829125.1 of Lathyrus tuberosus. Classification (NCBI taxonomy): domain Eukaryota; kingdom Viridiplantae; phylum Streptophyta; class Magnoliopsida; order Fabales; family Fabaceae; genus Lathyrus; species Lathyrus tuberosus. Next base: position 19,765,860 of record JALAZF010000009.1, read on the forward strand.
CTTGGGATTGGTAGTCGATGGCTACAATCACCAAGTTGATGCTACATGTGCTAAAATATCCAGAAGTGATATAACCAACAAACAGAATAAAGATCATAAAGTCATCATAAGGCAAGAATCATATTGTTAAAAGCTATCTCTTATACTAAGTATGAGAAGATGATGCTAAATCTATTCTTGATTCTCTTAGGATGACTCGTGAAGGAAATGCTCAAGTAAAGGAGACAAAGGCGCTTGCTTTAATCCAAAATTATGAGGCATTCAAAATGAAGGATGATGAAACATTTGAGACCATGTTTTCAAGGTTTCAAATGCTCGTCGCAGAACTTAAAGTTCTGGACAAAGGTTACTCAACTGTTGGACATATGAAAAAGATCATCAGAAGTCCTCCTAAGAAATGGATACTTATGGTAACACCTCTAAAGCTATCAAAAGATCTCAATAGAATAAGCCTTGAAGAGCTTGTTAGTTCTTTAAGAAGTCATGAGATATAGCTTGAAAAATATGAACCTCAGAAGAAAAGCAAATCTATTGCTCTAAACCTGAAAAGGCAAAGGCTTATCTAACTGAGGAAGAATCAGAAGATTCCAATGAAAGATCAGAAGACGAGATGTCAATTAATCAGAAGAACCAAAAAATTCTAGAAGCATAGGCAAGGAAACTTCAGAGGATCCAGAAGAAACAAAGGCCACTCTGAGTCATCATCTGGACAGAAGAAGCATAACTCTGGAAAGGAGGTTATCTGCTACGAGTGTAATGAGCTAGGTCATTACAAGAACGAGTGTCCAAAGGTCAAGAAGGACAAGAAGCATAACAAGAACTTCTTCAAAGCAAAGAAAGGTCTAATGGCAACTTGGGACAACTCTGATTCTGAAGAAGATGAATCTGATGAAGAACAAGCAAATGTTACGCTAGTAGCAACAACTGAAGATGAAGTTTCTGGAGAACCAGAAGATAGAAAATCATCAGGACCAGAATCAGACTCAGACTCAGACTCTTGCTCAGAAATATCCTTAGCAGCTCAGTTGAAACACCATTCATGGTAACTAAATAGTAGTTGCTCGCAACTCATGACGAGAAGAAGGCATATATTTCAAAGTCTGGAACTTAAGCCTGGAGGCTTCGTCAGTTTCTGAGGATACCAGAAAGAAGAAATCATTGGCTCTGGATTCATTGCTCAAAGAGTTTATTTTTAGGATATTCTGAACGCTCTAAAGGCTATAGAATCCATAACACAGAAACAAGAATTGTAGATGAATTAATTCACTCAATGATAAGCTTGACTCTGAAAAGTCAAAGCTAGTTGAAAGGTTGCAGATATTAAGATCACGTCATCAGAATCTAAGAAGCAAAAGATTCAAGAGAAGCAGACAAAGATGCAAATTCTCCAGATTCAGATACAACCTTATCAGAAGCTGAGAACAACTCATCTCATTAGAAGAAGAATAAATCTTCTCATTCTAAAAAATTGATTCTGGAAGATAAAGCTGATCCAGTCAGAACTCATTCATCCTTCAAACATTCCGAAGAAACTCTTCTGGGTTTAGTGTCTCTGATTGAGTCAACAACAGTTGATATAGCTTCAAGAGAAAATGAATGGATTCTGGCCATGCAAGAAGAACTGAATCAACTCTCCAGAAATGACGTCTAGGATCTTGTTCAGAAACCCAAAAGTGTCCACGTCGTTTAAACTAAATGGGTGCTCAGAAACAAGTTAGATGAGAAAGGCTGAACTTGAAATGAGTATGATGGAAGAACTCAGATTCTTTCTGGGAATTCAAATTAATCAGAGATCAGAAGGAACGTACATTCATCAGATCAAGTATGCAAGAGAACTTATGAAGAAATTCAACATGATGGACTGTACACCAGCTAAGACTCCAAGGCATCCAACATGTATTCTGGAAAAGGAAAAGATTACGCAAGAGACAGATTGGAAAGAAATAGCACCTCTGGAAACTGTCAGTTTCGTGGAAGAATTTAGTCTCGTGGTTAAGCAAGAGACAACCTACAAGTGCTCTCTCAACAGCAGAAGCAAAGTACATATCCGTGTCTCTATGCATTACGCAGATGCTATGGAAGAAGAATCAGCTAGAAGATCATCAGATAAATGAGAGTAACATTTTTATCCCTTGTGTTAATACTGTTGCTATCTGTTTAAATCTAATCTTACATTCTAGGGCTAAGACATAGAAAATTAATTTTATTAGAGACTATGTTCAGAAGGGAATTTTATGTTTAAAACTTATAAGATACAGACCATCAACAGACTGATATTATTACAAAACCCTTATCTGAAGATAGATTTCTATTTATTCTGAAGCATTTGAAAATGGACAATTGTCCAAGAGTAAGATTTCATCAGAATCAGATGTGTTTAGTCAGAGTCTGAAGATATCAGATTTTCATGTAAACTTAGAAGCATTTGTTTTTAACCTCAGTTATCAGAAGATGCTTTGTTAGAAGTGTCTCTGATCAGATGGAAACCTTTTAGTTTTCCAGACTTTGAGGATATCAAAACGTATCTAAAATCAAATAATATCTACTGTTGAAAAGACACCTCAAGCGTTGTGATTTCTTGAGACTAGGCTTCAAGTAATTATTACCTATATCATGTTTAACACAATGGACTTGAAAATTTACTTGAAAACTGTTTAAATCTTTACATCTTCCTTCCTCTTTAGGCATTCATAACGATGTATGTAAGACAAAAATTCTTGGAACTTAACACTTGTCTTCCTTCCTTATTCTCTGTCAGACTATGCCCTCGCATCTTCGAGTATACATTTATTTGTATTTATTAACTAATGTCATAATATCAATAATGTATACTATTCCATAATCTTTTGGAGACTGACACACTCTTTCATCATTCCCTATTCTTGTTTGTATTCCTTGTATTAGAAATGATGAATTTCTCGTCTTAATTCATCCAGTCTTTATTGCTATCACTTCTTGTTCTCTTTATATACCACATAACCAGTCATCTGTTTCTAAACTTGCTTCTTGATCCTATCCTTCTTACTTTCAAGATGTATTCTAAAACCATTAGAGAAGAAATCTTTGATTTGGATCTTTTGAAAGAATACTCTATTGATATAAATGATCTTGTTGAAAATGGCCATACCAACATTCTCTCAGACATCATCTACCAAGACTGGGACAGATATCTTGGAATTCTCAACGGACTTATCTATCCAGCTCTTGTAAAAGAATTTTGGGCCAATGCTCGCATCCTTGCATATGAATCCAACACTTGTTGCATTCTGTCTACTGTATATGGATTTCCCATCATGGCCAACTCCTCAATCATCTCACAAGTTATTGAATGCAAAGAAGATGGTGAATGTGTTGAATATTACAGAGGAAATAACTGGTTTGCTAAACATATTCACATCATCTATCTTCAAGAAGGACATGCTGACAGTCCCTCTTCTCTCACTCCTGAGGATAAAATATGGTACCAAATCATGGGAACAAATCTTAAACCTAGGGAAAAGGGGACAGGACAACTCTCTGCTATGGATAAGCTTTTCATTTTCTTCTTAATCTCCAAGCTTAAGATTAATCTGCCTCAATCCATATTCAACTTCTTGAAAGAAGAAATTCTTACGTCAAGAGCGGAGTTATCATTTCAGATTCCTTACAGTAGAGTTATTTCTCAAATTCTTGATCTTCAAGGAGTTGTTGCTCACTTTAAACAAAACAGAATGAATGAGAAACTCGACACAGAATGGTGTTATCCCATGAACTATTCTGAAACCATCATCAGGGAATGAGATAGCTGGTTGGCATATGATTCATTACTGTCTGATCTTTTGAGTTGCTTGGTGCTTGGTCTCTCTTCCGTTTATCATTGCTTTTCCCATCTGTTGTTCCTATTGGCGTGTTGCTTTTCTAATCAATGAAGAATTTCTTTTCTTTTCATTTATCTTGTCTTACTGCACTCCATAATGATTACCATAAAAAGGAAGAAGATGACTAAATTTAACTTATCTAAATTCTTTAAAATCAAAATGATTTAGTTAAAAAAAAATTTAATGTGTGACTGATAATGATAACAACTGTTTGACACATTGGGTTTCGTAAACCTCTTGAGAATAGGCTAAAATCTTTACGCATTCTCTATGACGGTGCATTCATAAATGATAAGACATATGTGAGTTAAGTTTTCTTGAAAATAAGTTATACTCTCTTCTGTCTTCACTATATGTCAACTTTCAATTACCACTTATAAGTATACATTTATTCATAGTTATTGACTCCTGTCAGAACTTAAATAACGTATCCTTATTTGTGATTTTTTTTAGCTATTCAGTTTTAAGAGACTGCTACACTCCTTTCCTATTCCGTAATATTCTTGTCTCTTACTCTACCATTGTGTCCCTGGCATATCTTATGCGTGATACGCATCTTTACCTATTTCATTCTCTTAGTCAGTCACGTTTCCCATATATATATATATATATATATATATATATATTTCATTCCTCCTCTCAAGAGTTGTCTAAATCCTCTCATCATGTCTCTAATCACTTTCCAAGGAGATGAGAACCTTCTTGAGGTCATATCAGAAGAACAAATCGACCTTCTACATCTTGGAAACAGAGAAATTGCTAGCAGTATCACCTCAATCATGCACTATCAAGAGTGGGCAAAATACTTTATCATTCTGGATAAACCAGTCTACTTAAATCTTGTAAAAGATTTTTGGAAACATGCCTACATCAATGATGACAGTCGCTCAATTTCTTCTCGTGTTTTTGGTGTCCCCATAAACATCACTCCCTTTACCATTGCTCTAGCAATTGGCTATGAGAACATTGGCTTTACTGTTGAACATGTTAAGTCTAGGTATCTTATTTCTGAGGAACTAGCCTCTCTTCACAACACATCATCCAAATATGAACCTCTCAATCCTGAAAATCTTCTTCCCATTCCCAAAGCTTGGTTTAAGATTTTGCTGACTAATTTTCGTCCTCGGGAAGAAAACAAAAATATCCTATTTCATGATGATCGGGTCTTCATTTTTTTCCTGATGGCTCAGATACGAATTAATCTACCTCAGACTATCTTTAAATTTTTGCAAAAATCCATTACTGATTCCAGAAGTGGTGATTTCATCAAGCCCTACATACCTTTGGGAAGAGTTATATCTGAAATCTTCTTTAAAGAAGTGAAGGTGTGAAAAACACAAGAAATGGGGGGTTTGAATTGGTTTTTCAAAATAAAATTCTTTTCTTTTCAACTAACCCCTTTTTAATAACTCTTCAATTTATGAATAATAGTATTAATGAAGCTTGAAAGAGATAGCACGGTATGTTTATACTAGTTCACTTGAAAATCTCTCAAGTTAATCTAGTCCACCCGCCAAGGTGATTTCAACTCTCTCAATCGAGGTCTTAATCCACTAATCAAATAGATTAATACAATGCACAAGCCAAAACGCTGGAGACTAATAACTGTAACACCCCCAATCTATACCCCCAAGCTATTAAAGCGATAAGTAAAATTCAAAATATCATCAGAGTATATTTAAAACATTCACGGTATAGACCGAGGGGTTACATCAATTGAAACAAATACACATACACCTGCTCATATAGATATGCAACAATTCAGGTAGCACATAACAAAGGAACTTAGTTCCTAACACCCACAATTCAGATACAGAATAAAAGCGGAAAATCTGTACTGGAACTCATATATATATATATATATATATCGCATAAAGGGTTTGTCTGCCAAATGCAACATCATACGTGTTCAATCCAAAAGATACATATATACATAATACAAAATAATCACACTCGATCTCCCCGACTACCCGATGCTACATATCAGAGCCGACCGACAAAAGAATGAAGACCTAAGCTTCACAAAAAGACCTCCAGCATCTAATCTGCAATGCCTCGTAGAGCATTTAAAATAGCAGAAGGGTGAGAAACACAATCATAATACAATTGCATACAATTATATATTTAACACAAGAATACACATATAAAATATTCTCACCACAACTTATACCAGAGTTAAAACACGAACAAAACAAAGTATATCAACCAAGCACAATACGAATATCATCAACACATATACATATATCAACTCATCTATCTCATCTACAATTCCACACACAATCAATCCATTCATTATTCTCCACACATAATGCATACATTCACAATTCTCACACAATCAATCCATTCATGATTTATGCAAATGCACAGAGACCGATACAATGACTCTATGCAATGCACATGCGGTACCATCCATCCATCATTCTCAGCACTAGTTCACTCAGGAACTATTGGAACCATCGCTTGTTACTTAGGATTACTCATGTAACACCCCGTCGGGCAAACGATGTTCCCCGTCGCTTTAGGTCCTCTTATTTTTTTAAGGCGCACGACGTTTATGGATTGCTTTAGGTCCTCTTTGTATAAGGTGCACAATCCGATCGCTTTAGGTCCTCTTTGTATAAGGCGCACGATCGTCTATAATCATCGCTTTAGGTCCTCTTTGTATAAGGCGCACGATGTTATAGCGGATTCCCTCTGGAACCATTTCGTCGCTCACACCCACTAGGGCACACGACATCACCAACATGCATATCGTGATGCTTGGCATACAATGACTCATGACATTCAAATGCACACATATACACATTCCATACACATGCATATATCATCAAATAGCACACATCGCATTTTCTCGCCCTTAGGCCACAAATCATCATCACAACATTTACCACATGCATTCCATCGCACAACAGCACACAGGTCATACAACATTCATATCAACAGCATATTACATAATACACATCAACTACACACACTTACAATAGTACAAGTTAACCAAAAGACACCATTCCAATTCCCGGCATAATTAAATCGGCCATTAGCCTCAAAACTAATAATATCAAAAAGAACATGCCAACAGCTTTCCAACGCACCAAACCGCGCCTCAAACCGGCTCACAGATCAAAAGTTATAAAGAAAACAAATTGGGAAAAACTGTCACATTCGCATTGTGAAGCTCCTAGCGAGTCATTCGCTTCTTCATTCGCAGTGCGAATGTCCCAGCGAACCAAGTCAGAAAGGAAAATAGCCTAGAAAATTCCTAACGTTCGTAGTGCGAACAGCCAGCGAATGCTCGCTTCCCCATTCGCAGTGCGAGTTCCCCAGCGAACAGTGGCAGAAAGAAAACAACACAAAATAACACAAAGTTCGCAGTGCGAACCTCTGACGAATGCTCGCCCTCACATTCGCAGTGCGAATAGCCAGCGAATGCTCGCTTTCCCCTTCGCTAGGGGATTCGCAATGCGAATCTGCGCGAAAACCAGAAAACCCAGCAGCGCTGTTACATAACCCAAACCTATATTTTCACCACCAAAACACTTCCAAACCAACATATAACAATCAGAACATAATCTAATCATGGTAACAAATATTCTACCGCATTTATACAGATTTCCAACCGCGAAAACATCGATTTCTATCATTTATCACATTTCGACCTATATCTAAAAACCAATAAAACTTCCACACAAACATACATAATCATACACAAGTATAGTATAATCAAATTTCGCACCCTTACCCGATTAAATCACGTTTGAAAAGTCGGTCGAATCGGTTCCTAGATTCTCCAAGTTTTCTCTCTTTCTCCTTTTCTTTCTCTTTTCTTTCTTCCTCTTTTTCTTCTCTTCTTTTTCTTTCCTTTCTATTTTCTCTCTTTCTATTTCTATTCATATGAAAAATATAATATCTACCCAACCAAAAGACCAAAATACCCCTACACTCAAATATCTCGCAAACGCTCCCAAAACGCGATAAAATATAACCTCGATGAAAAATAACATATTTTCACATAAAAGTCAGAAATAAAATAAAATAATAATAAAATAATCGAAACAACTCAATTAAATAAAAATAACCAAAACTGGGGCGTTACAATAACAACCTCTAAAACTCTCAAGTTCTAGACTTCTCAAGAGATCTAACCACACTGGTCTCTCTTAAGGAACAACCTCTAAGACTCTCACTAATCCTAGACTTCTCAAGAAATCTAAATTCACTTGGTTTTTCTCAAGGATCTTCAAACAGCAGTTTGAAAAGGATTTTGTTTGCAAAGTATTGCTTCTAGTATAAGCTGAATATGTAAACTATTTTACAGCACAGAAAATGACTTTTAGAATGATAATAGTAAGATAGAGTGTTTTTTAATCGAAGAAGTTGTTATCATTCTTTGAGTCTTCAAGTCCTTTTTATAGCCGAGTAAAAGTAACCATTGTAAAGTAATCATGACTTTTGACGGCGGTTTGGTGGAAGCGTGAGGACAGATAAAACCTTTTGCATCCTGTCTTGTCAGTGTATCCTCGTTTGTACCGTTGCACTGTTATCGAGATATCTTTATTTGAACTTTTGCACATTTACCAAGATATTTTCGTTTGAACTCTGTTTCTTAGTCTTCATGGCTTCTTAACTTCAGAGGCTACTGCGAGCATGAGCAAGAAGGGAAAACACAGCTTGGTTCTTAAAGTCTTTGAGTCCTCAGAATAGCGTCTTCGGACTTTTCAGTATTGGGTCTTCAGAACCTTGTTCACAAATTGTCTTCATATCTTCAGAGGCTTCAGATATTATTTAGTTGAAGCATGAGTAGAGATTATAGATAGGTCTTCAGAACCTTTATCAGAGAGCGAAAGCCTTCAACATCTGGACTTCAGAACCTTTTGTCTTCAGATCTTCAGAACTTGTTCTCTATCCATATTTTATCAGAGTCTTGCCAACTTCTGCTTTTTAGCGCTTTAAGTGTAGTGTATAGGAGAAGTATATTCTTCTAGCATTATGTCCTCACCCATTATCAGAAGCATAACCTGTTTGTTAGATTCTCAAAAGTAACAAACATTAGCCTTATAAAATTGTTCATACAAACATACTTGTTTGGTATCATCAAAACTCGGAGGTATTAACGCAGAACCAAACCTTGTTCTAACAATCTCCCCCTTTTTGATGATGACAAAACAACGTATTTTGATGACACAATTTTGTTCATAACACACAGGTAATTGAAATAAGAAGTTTAATAGATACTTATCCTTCACATGAGATACTCCCCCTAATTCTCAGACTGGGTGAAAATTGAATATCCTGACTTATGAATTTTTCAAGATGGACTCCCCCTGATTCTAAAGGGTCAGGTACTTATCTTTCATAGTCTTGATTCACTTTTAAATTTGATCCTTCAGAGTTAGATCAGAATTCCTGAAAAGAAAAACAATCTAAAAGAAATAACAGTTTTATTGGTTAACATGTAAACAACGTTATTTCTCAGAGATTGACTATGAGAATCAAAATATCGCATTCATTACTTCTCCCCCTTTTTGTCATAATCAAAAAGTTTTCTGATCAAAGGGTGAAAAACAAAGTTCTAAATCCTAAAAAGATAGAACCAAAATGAAACAAAGAGAAGGTTAGGTGCTTCCAGATGACATTTTGTCCAAGATCTTTTGAAGCAGGTTCTGAACATTTGTATTGACAACTTTTTATTCTTCAAAATTTTCTCTGAAAATCTTCTGTTCTCCTTTGATTTCTTCAATTGCGTCTTCCAAACGCTTCATAGCAGGATCATATGAGGAAACGACTGCATCATTTTGCTTGGCCTTTTCTGTGGCTTCAGCTTCTTGTTCCAATCTGGCTTCCTCAGCAGCCTTTTCTGCTAGAAGTCCTGCTTCTTCAGCAACTCTTTCTTCAGCTTCTTTTTGTTTTGCGGCCAGAAACTTGAGTTCCCTTTTTTGCACTTCAGCTTCTTCTTTTTCCTTTGCCAACTGAACTCCAGCAGTAATAGTAGCATCTAAGAAGCTTGTAATTCTTGCAAGTTTAGAATCCAACCATTTCTGAAAGATCTGACAAGAATTTTCAAGCTCTAGAGACTTGACACTTGTGTTTATTTCTGCTCTTAACTTTGTAACCTTCTTTAACGCCTTGTTGCAAAATTGAATAATGCATTCTTCAAGGGTTATTGGAAGGGGTGCATCATAGATGACTAAAGCAAGGTCAGGTTCAGCAGAGTTTATTTCAGATGATGCTGGCTGAGATGAAACAATCTCAATAGTCGCTTGTTGATCAATAGGAGAGGATACTTCTGGGGTAACTGAAACCATAAGAGGTTCAGAATTTGGAGATGGAGGATCAGAGTGTTGAATTGAGGATTTAGCAACGGTTTTCTGATGAAAAACGTAAGACATCGGTGAGACAGGCATATCTGGTTGGATGATTGAGGTGGTTGTTGATGAAGTGTATGTAGGAATTCCTACAGATTGGATAGGTGTACTGACTGATGGAGAGGAAATTTATGGAGTTACAGGAATAGAGATTGGAGGTGGTGGAATTGAAAAAGATGGAGGTTTGAAGCTGACTTGTGGATTTGAGGTAGTAATAGTGGTAGCAATTTTAGTAACATTTAACGAAACAGAGGTATTGATAACAGACTTACTGGTATTCTCATGAAGAAGAGACTGTAGAGTGGAAGTCTTAGAAGATTCAGCTTGGTTATCCTTCTTCCTTTTCTTAGGCTCAGAATCTTCTTCAGTTTGCCTCCTCTTGCTCCTGGTAATATATTTAGGTTTTGGAGCGACATCTTCAATTCTGAATTTGGTCATGTCATGTCCTTCTTCTCTCATTAGGGCAACAAATCCAACAATTGTATTTATGTGATCCCCTTTGTGATAGATGGGATAGTCTGTTACTGGGAGTCTGTTTTTAATCACAGTGTCGTGAGAGATGGACGAAGGTTTTACTTCAACGCTAGTGACCATTTTCATATGCTTAAGGTTAACAGCATTGAAAACCTCTTATATGCTTGCAGTCAAGTATTCTGTATATTTGGCTTCTTTGATTAGATACTCCACTAAGCCACTTTCAACAAAGATATCAAAAAGATGTCTTCCGAAAGGAATGTAGTTTACAATCTTCCTTTCTGGCGAGGCTGTTGTTCTTGTCTTGCGTACCATGTCCCTTAGATAGTAGAACAGAATTGATGGTAGACACATTTTCTCATTCTTGTGCAAGTGGTACAACATGCACTTTTGATTTGCATTGAAGAAGTCAGCAGCACTCTTTGAAGGTCTTGGATTGATGCATCCAAGAATAATCTTATGCCAGATCCTCAGATTATCACGCAAATCCTTGCTTTTATACTCAGTTGCCACAGATTGATAATTTTTGAAGATTGCTTTGTTGATGACAGAGTCAGATTTCTCGGTCTTTCCATAAACCTTTTTTCCTTCCAAAAACTTCATTCCTAGCAGATCTGAAATTGACTTTTCAGTGATAATAATCTTTTGATCCATAACAAAAGAGACAACATGAAGATCATCCGTTTCAGCTTGCCTCCAGAATTCTTTTACTAGGGCTTCATAGGTGGGACCTCTCAGTCTGTCAAAATAACTTTTCCATCCTTGAGTGTTTAGTTGATCATTCAGATTAAACCCATTTGCATGAAGATTGTCAAAGTCGACATCTAGTTCCTTGAGAACATTTAGATCGTCTGCATGCACAACACAAGTAACTGAAGGATTTCTCTACATTACATGGTTTGCATCGATCGTCGGAAGAGATGATGAAGTCGAAGCAATCATTGAGGTGATCACGGAGGTTGTGGAAGGTACGATGGATGAAGACGGTAACTGTAATACGGTGGAGAACTGAATTTTTAATTTTGTTTTTCGCAAAACATGTTGCGGTTAGCAAGAGTCGCCACCGACTTTTCTTTTATCCAATTTATTTAGGAAAGGTGAAAATAACAGGAAAGACCTTTTTGAAAAGATTTTGAGTTCGGGGGGTAAGTTATGAAAAGGGAAGGTGTTAGCACCCCTTTTCATCCATAGTTATCTACGGGCTCTTAATTGCTTGCTCACTTTAACTTGCTTTTTTTTTTTGAAATGTGGTGTGTGTTTAGAAAATATTTTGTAAAATTTGACTTTGTAATAATTCGTGTAAGAATGTATACAAAGTGTTTATTTTTGAAAATATTTTTGAAAGTGTGAGGTGTGAAAAGTATTTTTTTTTTTTTTGTGAGCAAGCATTTAAAAGTTACTTACCCTTAATTTAAGGTCTTTCTTATACTTATCCTTTTCCTTGAGAGATAGTACTATCCATACCATTAGTGGGTAGGTAGTCCTATCTATTGGATGTGAAGGGACAGGGAAGGGTCATCGAATGGTCATAGAAGGCAACATGTAAGGATACCTTAGCAATTCGAAGGGACTATCATCATTTTTCCGTAGGGTCATCGAGGGACAAGATCATTTTTTCGTAGACAACTCGAAGGGTCATCGAGGGACAAGATCATTTTTTGTAGGCAACTCGAAGGGTCATCGAGGGACTATGATCTTTATATCGAAGGGACTATGATGATATTATTCATAAGCGTCTTTTGCTAAAGTATCCCTACGTTCGAGGGACATGACCATGTTCGTAAGGCAACTGAGAGAGGCTACCCTAGAGGTGCAAGTGTGATTGAGTGGATTAGTTTCAATTATTTATCTTGAATTAGGGTTTTCTAGATTGTTTTTTAGTTTTGCCATACAAACCTTAATTACTACACAGTTGTAAAATAAAATAGCGGAATGTAAAGTGCGGAAAGTAAAATCCCTACGCTATTACAAGGCTTTGGGAGACATACATAAGTATAACAAACCTTGCGGGAAATAAAACTACGACTATTACAAAAAGAAAAGCCATGCGACCTATACAATTTTTCTAGGAATTTAAATAGCAAATAAATAAATAAGTGAAAAGAAAAAAAATGTCAGAAAAAACTTGATACGAACCCTTATTAGTTAAAAAACGGAGAGAGGAGGCGGATCTAGAATTATAAAATAAAAATGCATAGAAAAATTAAAATTTTAAACGTCTTAAACAATAATGTTGCTAACGCACAAATGCGATCATCGCAATCATGGATCCGAATTGTACCGATCTAAATAAAAAAGAAAAATAAAGTAAAAGAATTTTTAAGATTTGATAAAAACCAACAAAGTTGCTAACGCGAAAGCGCGATCATCGCAACCGGATCCAAATCGGGCAGATATGAATTTACAAAAAAAAAAAAAAAAGCATAAATAAAAAGGAATTTTAAATGTAATAAAAATTCAATAATGTTGCTAACGCGAAATGCGATCATCGCAACCGGATCCGAATTGTACCGATCTAAATAAAAAGAAAAATAAAGTAAAAGAATTTTTTTAAAATTTGATAAAAAACCAACAAAGTTGCTAACGCGAAAGCGCGATCATCGCAACCGGATCCAAATTCTGCGGATCTGAATTTATAAAAATAGAAAAGCGAAAGAACTTTTAAAAGGTGTAAATAACAATAGTGTTGCTACCGCGGAAATTGGATCATCGCAACCAAATCGAACCAATACAAATGTCACGCATTATGCACATAAATATGCAAATAGCGTATTGACACGGTTCAATCTAAAAATAATAATATAATAAATAAATAATAAAAAAAATAAAAAGATGAACAAATAAAACTATATATTAGAAAGCAATATGTATTAACAATAGGATTATAAAAGAAATTATTATATATTATGAAAAAACATTAGCATAACCAAATTTTGAATAATATATTTCAAATCAAAACCAAATTATAGGAATGTGTTATGCAATACTAGAATGTATCAATGCAAAATTATACTGTATCAATAGCAAACTAGTTTATATATACTTGTCAGTAATATGAATGAGTTTACGTGATGGTATGCCGATGGAAAAATCAGTGAGGATCGGAATGAGAAAAAATTGCTACGTTACTTACTATTTGACAATTCCGGTCGCGTGTTTCTCTTAGTTTTTTTTTCTCCCTTCCTCCACTTCGTATATATATATATATAATGAAACAAATTAGAGTTAACTATTTTCTAAAATCCAAAAAAGTCCTTAATGGATAATTTTAGGCCCAAATTAAATAATACTAAATAAAAATTAAACAAAAAAAATGATTAAAATTAAATTAAATTAAAAACAGTAATAATCCTATTAATCAAATAATATATATATATATATATATATATATATATATATATATATATATATAATGAAACAAATTAGGGTTAACTATTTTCTAAAATCCAAAAAAGTCCTTAATGGATAATTTTAGGCCCAAATTAAATAATACTAAATAAAAATTAAACAATAAAAATGATTAAAATTAAATTAAATTAAAAAGAGTAATAATCCTATTAATCAAATAATATCTGAATAAAAATCAAATAGTATCTGATTTTTATGAGTACACAAAAAGAAAATATTTTTTTTGTATCTATTATGATTTTTGCACTCCTTTTTGGTAAAAAGTGCATAAAATCAAATAAATAACTATTTTTCAAAAATGCCTTAAAATAAAAAACGAAAATTAAAAACAAATATTAAAAAAATACAATTTTTGTGATTTTTTTGAAAATAATTTAAAATGGAAAGAAAGTTAGTAACAAATAACAGAAACAAATTCAAAATGTAACATGTGAGATTCGAACCCGCGACCTCATACTTGCAAGCCTTATCTCCTTTCCAATTGTGCCAATTTATTTATTCGAAACAGAAATGCACTTGAAAGCATATGAAGGTCAAACAACTATTTGTTATTTAAACAATTTAAAGTAAATTGTTACCTATTTTTTGAGTAAAACTTACTGTTTAAATGTTAGTAAAAATCGAACCAAAAACTTATAAAATCAAAGTTAAAAAAAAAATTTAAATGTTAGAAAATAGGGCAGACAAATTTTGGGGTACAACAGTAACTCCTGTGAGGAATTCAGTGTTGCTTCAAATTCCTTGGTGAAGCGAACAGTTTCTTGTTGAATGGTATTCATCATGATGAAGTTTGTGATAGATTGAGATGAGAGCAATGAGTAGGTGAGAGAAGGAGAGAGAAGCGATTTGGGGTTTTAGGGTTTCTTGAGATGAGGAAATGAATGTGCGGTAGTGTGAGTAGATTTGAAATTTGATAATGAAGTATTGGGAGTTAAGAAATGAATGCAATTATGATTTTAAATCAATCCCAAGAGAGATTACTGTTCATTGTGTACTTTAAAATAGATGTAATGATTTGAGTATAACTTAGGTTACACGCGTTAATCATTCTCTAATTTAAGAGACTCGTTTTGATATTCTCAGAGTCCGGACAACTCAAGAGTTTCCATCTGATCAGAGCCCATTCTGGCCGAAGTAGCCTCTGATAGCTGAGATTAAACAACAAAAAATCTTATTTCTTCAGACTCTGACTAAGCACATCTGATTCTGATACGATCTTACTCTGGACAAAAATCCATTTTCAGATGCATTAGAATAAATTGAAATCTATCTTCAGCCAAAGGTTTTGTAAAAATGTCAGCCCACTGATGGTCTGTATCGATGAATTTTAGACAAAGAGTTCCCTTCTGAACATAGTCTCTAATAAAGTGATGTTTAATTTCTATGTTCTTAGCCCGAGAATGCAGAATTGGATTTTTACTTAAACAAATAGCAGCAGTATTATCACAATAGATAGGGATGTTACTCTCATGTATCTGATAATCTTCTAGCTGATTTTTCATCCAGAGTATCTGTGTACTGCATAGAGATGCGGAGATGTATTCTGCTTCTGCTGTAGAGAGAGCAATTGTAGATTGCCTCTTGCTTGACCATGAGAATAGGTTGTTCCCTAGGAACTGACAGTTTCCAGATGTGCTCTTTCTTTCCAATCTGTCTCCAGCATAGTCTGCATCGCAGTAACCAGAAAGAGTGTTCTCTGATGTTTTCTCATACATCAAGCCAAGATTAGTTGTTCCTTTCAGATACCTTAGAATTCGTTTAACAGCAGTTAAATGAGGTTCTCTGGGATCTGATTGGAATCTAGCACACAGATGTACGCTAAATAATATATCAGGTCTAGAAGCAGTTAGATACAAAAGAGAACCTATCATACCTCGATACATCTTCTGACAAACCTTACCACTTGCTTCTTCCTTCCCCATTATGCATGTTGGATGCATTGGTGTTTTTGCAATCTTGCAATCTAACCTGTTGAATTTCTTCAGAAGTTCTTTAGTGTACTTACTTTGATGAATGTAAGTAGCTTCTGATTTCTGATTAATTTGTATTCCCAGAAAGAACTTTAATTCACCCATTAGGCTCATTTCGAATTCTGCTTGCATTAACTTTGAAAATTCCTCGCATAGAGATGGATTAGCAGAACCAAAAATAATATCATCAACATAAATCTGAACTATAAGAATATCATTTTTGAACCATTTGCAGAAGAGAGTAGTATCAACCTTGCCTCTGGTGAAGTTATTTTCTAAAAGAAATTTGCTCAATCTGTCGTATCAAGCTCTGGGGGCTTGTCTCAGACCATAGAGAGATTTTTTAAGTTTAAAAACAAAATCTATCTTTTCTGAGTTTTCAAAACCAGGGGGTTGTTTGACATAAACTTCTTCTGACATGTAACCATTCAGAAATGCACTTTTAACATCCATCTGGTATAAGATGATGTTATGATTTACCGAAAATGAGATTAATAATCGTATTTCTTCAAGTCTGGCGACCGGAGCAAAAGTTTCGTTATAATCAATCCCTTCTTGTTGACTATAACCCTGTGCAACAAGTCGTGCCTTGTTTCGGATAACTTTACCCTTTTCATTTAACTTGTTTCTGAAAACCCATTTGGTTCCGATTACGTGGATACCTTTAGGTTTTGGGATGAGATCCCATACATCATTTTTCGAGAACTGATTAAGTTCTTCTTCTATTGCCATAAACCAGTCCTTGTCCATAAGAGCTTCATCAATTGTCGTTGGTTCAATTAAAGACACCAATCCTAGAAGTGTTTCTTCTGATGGTTTAAAGGTTGATCTGGTTCTGATGGGAGCGTCCTTGCTACCCAGAATTAGTTCTTCAGGATGTGACGTTGAGATTCTCCTTTTCTTTTGATGTGGAGTATTAGATGATTCATCAATGATATCGTGAGTAGGAACTTCTGGATTTTTAACTTCCTCTACCTTTTCTTTAGGTTCTAAAAAGCTGATTTCCAAATCTGCAAACTTTTCAACTAGCTTTGACTTTTCAGAGTCAAGCTTATCATCGAATCTGACATGATTATGAACATATGGCCAAATTATTGTGCAGCAAAAATTGCATGGATCATAGAGTTAGAAGAGCTCATGCTTACCACTTGCAGCTGGTGATCGTGATTTGTGTTGGAGGTATTACAGCTAGGTTCCAATGATGTGGATAGCTTCCCTAGGTACCAAGTGATGTGTCTGAGTGCTTGGAATGGATTGAAATGGTTTGGAGTTGAAGATGGCACCTCAACTGCAAAACTGTCAAGAACTTGAGCAATTGGCTGGTAATTTTGTGAAATCAGTGTTCCAGATGTTATGTGAGTGTTTGGATCACTTCTATATGATGTATGTGAGGTGTGTGAGTGATTGGTTTGATTGGAAAAGCTCTCAAACTCAAAACCCGATAGCTACCTTGCTAAGAAAGGCATTTTTGCCAAGAGAAAGAGATTTTAAGGAAAGCACCTGTTAGATGGCTTTGGTGTACTCAAACTGATCACAATTGAGCTCTATTTATAGTAGAGCAAGTTTGTTTTGCAAGGAATAGTGAATGGCAACTGGTAAGTAGGTTTGGCCAATGTTGTCCAATGGAAATCCAAGTCTCCTCTAGCCATTGACTAGAGGTTAGGGCACAGAGCTGTGGTTCCCTTGGTCTTGGATAAGTCTCGACTGATTTCAGATGAGAATGGCTCAGTCCATGCCACCTTGATGCTTCCATTGAATGCTTCAATCCAAATTTGGAGTCTTGTCCCTATTTTGGCCATTCTAGGTTCAACATGCTATTTCTTGTTCCATGGACTTTGGAGGCTTGGCTCAGTAATTGTCCCCTTTAGATTCAATCCTCAGATGTGTCCAAGTGGATAGGAGCATTTGAATTTGGCTGATTTTGGCAAATCGAGCAAAATTGCAAATTCTGCCTTGCCTTTGACAGATTTCAGCAAGGCAACTTGCCAATGTCATATCTCATGGTGTAAGTTGAATTTGGTAATGCTCTTGACCATTTTGGAAAGCCCTTACATGATATAACAACTGTTTGAACATATTTGGTTTTGATCTCTTTTGAATCCAAGTGAAAAATCCCTCTACATTTGGCAAAAAGTGAAGGCAGATTCTGACTCGGTGAAAATTTCACTAAGTGTTGGAAAAAGTGACATTTTCACTTTTCAGCCATTTTGATCACTCCATAACTCAAAATCCTTAATGAATTGGACTTAGGTCTAGTTGAAGTTTTTGTAGAGGGTAATGAGGGCTACAAATCCATCTTTGGATGAGAAAAAATGGCTTTGTGGTTTAGGAGTTATGATCCTTCAAAGTTGGTACCCTTGTCACTTTATTTTTAACTTAGAAAATTTTCTAAGTTTTTATGGTTACCCCTTTTACAAGTTATCCCACTTTTCTTGATTTTTCTTGATGAATGATGATTCAAATCATACATTAACATCATTTTAGGGTTAAAAATCCATTTTGGTGAAAAATCTCAAAAAGTCAAAGTTGACTTTTGTGCACAGTTGACTTTTTATCAGATGAATTCCAAACTATGCAATTCTTCAGGAAATCATGTCCTTGACCTAAATCAAACTTGATGGACATGTTCCATGGGTGTCATAGGGTATATTGGGGCATGTCCTAGGGCTTGGGAGCATGTCTTGGTCAAAAGTCAAAGTTACAGTTGACTTTTTCCTTAAAACCCTAATTGTGGTGCAGATGAAATTGAGACTTGTTGCTCAAGCTTCTTGGATTAATCCATTGTTACAAATGGATCAATATAGCTCATTAGAGACCCTCAAACCCTCTCTTGAGGTCTTGGCTCATGATTTGCCCTAAAAGTCAACTTAGGGGTGAATTAGGTCAAGAAACCCTAATTCCTGATTTTTTATGTATGCATCCCCTGAGGAAAAATTGACTTGATGAATGGGTCCATGAGGTTACATGGAGTACATTAGGTTGTGTTTTGGATCTTTGGCTTGTGTCCAGATGAAATTTTTCATCTGGAGGCCCTGGTCGACCAAAACCCTAATTTGGTGATACTGGCGATCTTGAGACTTGATCCACCTAGAAGGGAGCAACCTTGTGCTTAATCCTTGAAGTGGGAGTCCTTTTGATCCATTGTGAATGTTTGAGAGGTTAGACAAGTTGAAGATCATGTCATTCCTTGATTAATCCTTTGTCTAAGGCTCTGAGAGGGCTTAAAACCCTAATTTTGATTGTAGTGAATGCTCAACAACCCTTGAGGCATTTGATGAGGCATGATGGTTCATCCACATTGTGATGATGATTTGCACAATGATGGGAAATCTTAGTGGTCAAAATTTGGGGTATGACAGCACTCTAGTAACCTTGGGAACAGTAGGAACTGGTTTAGCAATAGGAGCAGTCTGAGGAGCCAATTCAAATGTTTGACAAGGGGTCTCGAGGAATTCGCCATCCATCTCAACATACTTGAAAGTATTCAAATGACTAACCATGTACTCCTCTTCACCATAGACGGTGACAATCTTGCCTTTCACGGGATACTTCAGCTTCTGATGTAAGGTAGAAGACACAGCGCCTGCCCCATGTATCCAAGGGCGCCCAAGCAGACAGGAATAGGCAGGACGAATGTCCATTACATAGAAAGTAGAAACAAAGACTTGAGAACCCACTCTGATTGGAAGATCAACCTCTCGGTGCACTAATCTCTTTGAACCATCAAAAGCTCTCACCACAACATCACTGGGTCTCAGCACAACCCCTTCACAGTCAAGCTTGTCTAGAGTAATCTTCGGTAATACATTCAATGAGGAACCCGTGTCTACCAATACATGAGATAGAGTAGTGCCCCTACACTCAATGGAGACATGCAGGGCCTTATTGTGGTTCCTTCCGGCAGGAGTCAGATCAGCGTCAGAAAATCCTAGACCATTATCAGTTGTTAGGCTAGCGACACAATTTTCAAACTGGTCAACAGAGATTTCCCGCGGCACATACGCATATTTCAAAAACTTCACCAAAGCCTTAGCATGGGCCTCGGAGCACAACAACAGAGATAGCATAGAGATCTTGGAGGGGGTGTACCCCAACTGTTCAACAACATTGTAATCACTCTTGCGGATAATTTTTAGCACTTCCTCCATTTCTTTGGAGGGATCTTCGATAGTAGTTTCACCCGGGGTCTTCATTTGGGCAGGCTCAACCACCGATTCTTTGTCTCGAGTCTCAGTAATTAATTTGGAGGCAGAGATACGAACTGGAGTAGTAACAGTCTTCAGAGAGATTCCTGGGGAGAAAACTCTTCCACTTCGGGTAACCTTACTAGTCCCAACGATATTGTCGACATCGGGATTAGTAACTTCAGTATTTTCATCAGTTAAAGGCTCTTGCTTGACACCATGAATGTAAACATCTGCACCATACTTCCAAGGGATAGCCTTGCTAAAGGAATATGGAATCGGACCGGGCATAGTAATAATCAGGGGAGCCACTCTAGGCTCAGCAGTAATCTTCACAGGAACTTTAGAGGTGATCCTCACAGGAGTTTTGGAATTAGTAACCACAGATACGTCCTCAAACTTTAGACCTCGGGACAAATTTTCACATAAGCTCTCCATAGAAGGAATCTTCTCAAACAATATAGTACGGTCGTCCATCAAATGCTGAATTCCCTCTTTCAGCTTCACACAACCATTGGATTGAGATACACAATAATGACAGTTTTCAACGCAGCCCGGAAATAAACCGGCCTGCAACAACTTCTTCTTAACAATTGATAGAGGAGTAGTCAAGTCAACCACAGTAGCAACATAAGAACCATCATCAATAGCACTAACGATCTTGTCATGATTCGGCATAGGAGTGGTAATCACATTAGGAGTCTCAGGGGGATCAAACTCAATCTCCTTAGCATCAATCATGTCTTGAATCTTGTTCTTCAGTGCCCATCAGTTGTTCGTATCATGTCCAGGACTATTAGAATGGTATGCACACCTTGCATCGGGATTATAGCTAGGAGCGGAAGTATTAGGATTCCTAGGAGGATCCCTCAAAGTAACCAACTCTGCCTTCAACATAAGCTGCAACGCCTGAGCCAATGACATGTTGATCTTTGTAAACTGTCTCCTGGGTGTATCCTGTTTATGCTGATTACCTTGTTATTGTTGTGGCGCCGGTGTAGAGATCAGAACTGCCCCAACAGATTGGTTGCGAACTTTCTGGCCGTGTACCGCATTAGATTCCTTCTTCCCATTATGCGGCTTCTTTGTAGTGTTTGAAGATGTAGCCACTTGTATTTTACCACTTCGAATTCCATTTTCAACACGTTCTCCTGTCAATATCAACTCAGTGAAACCGGATGACGAGCTTCCAAGTAGATGACTATAGAAAGGACCGGTTAATGTGCTCATGAACATGTCAATCAACTCTCTGTCAGCTAAAGGAGGTTGAAACTCTGCTTGCGAGATCTCTCCACTTCTATGCATACTCTTTAAAGCTTTCCTCAGAACCCATTGACATACTCTGTAGTTGCATTCGGGTTGGTGCCAGATCAGAATTGTACTGGTATTGTTTGTAGAAAGTTGCAGCCAAATCTTCCCATGTATGAATGTTGGTACTTTCGAGTTGATAATACCATTCCAGCTGTGCTCCAGACAAACTCTCTTGAAAGAAATGCACCCATAATTTCTTGTCAGCAGTGTGTGGTTGAATCTTTCGGACATATGATCTCAAATGCAGCTTCGGACAAGAAACACCATCATACTTAGCAAAAGTGGGAATTGTGAACTTAGGAGGAATGACAACCTCTGAGACTAGACCCAAATCCTCAAAATTCAAACCAGGCACCTTATGGATTTCCATAGCTTTCAGACGTTCTTCTAATAGCTTATACTTTTCATCAGCAGGAGGGTATTGTTCATCCAAATAATCTTCTTCTTCTCCATCAGAAAATTTGTCAGAACCATGGTTGCTTTTTTCCTCAGTTTTAACACTTTTACCATCTTCATCCTGTTCATCATCTTGGTCTACTGGGATCCCAATTTCCTTGACCTGTTTAGCCGGACCTCTGAATCTCCTCCCCATGTTGATGACGCCAGTTAATTGTCTTGCTTTCTTCTTCTTCTTGGTCAGAAGTGCTTTCAGTTCTTCTTGCCCCTTGGACAAGTTCAGGATCAGCTCTTGGAACTGGGCGTTCTGGGCCTGGAGATCTTTGACGGTTTGCTCGAGAGCCATTTCTTCCGAAATAAACAGCGAGAAGATGAGAGACCTGCCTTAGAAACCTGCTATGCAATGATTATGAGATTTAGATGCACATGCAATGATTTCAAGGACTTTAGAGTTTATCTTTGCAAACAGAAACAAAAGGAAAACTTTTATTAGTAAACTCAAAATTCATTTTTTTTCTTTTATGCCTCTTGGGCTACAATGAAAGGAAATTTCAAAAAGAAATTTCAAAAACGACTAAGACCTAGGACTCATGACTCAAGTCTCCCACGGGCGCTTCCTCTTTGTGCCGATGTAAGCATTGATGCTCTGCTCCTCATGAAGTAATTTCGTCAACTCCAACACCTTCTTCTCACTAGCATAGAACTGAGTCTCAAAGGTGTCTCTTTCTTCTTTCATCTGAACCCAGGATTTCTGCAGCTCTTCAAGATCGGTAGGCATATCTGGATGGAGAATGACTTGAGAAACATCTCCCTCAAACTCAGGTTCAACAATCACTGGTCTGACAGCTGGATATGGCATAATAAGATCTCGAGCACGAGTGCGCACCCATCTGAGGTAAGGCTCCAAAGGAATAGAGTTCTTCTGTCCCAAGGTCCTGCTTTCAATCTTATACACATTATTCCATGCGCGTATAAACCTTTGACGGTAACCTTGAGGATCATCTTCATAATCGAACACAATACCCTGAATAAGCATATCATGAGGACCATCCCTTCTAGCATAACCAAACTGGCGCAAGGCTAGCGAAGGATTATAGGTGATGCCTCCCCTAATGCCAAGGAGTGGTACATTAGGGAATTCCCCACAATGATCAATAAGAGTGAAGTCTTCAAGAGATTGGGCACACTAATAGATATTTGAATGGGAGAGTGACATTATCCTTCGAGACCACTGCAACCTTTGTTCATTCTTCAATACTGACCGGGGAAGGTGTGAAATAAACCACCTGGATAGTAAGGGTATGCAACACATGAGAGTCCCTTGCTTCTTGATAGTACGAGTGTGAAGCGAGTGCAGAATATCCCCGAGCAAGGTAGGTACCGAGTTATGAGTCAGAAATAATTTGATAGCATGCACGTCTATGAGTTGGTCTGGATTAGGGAACAACACCAACCCATAGATTAACAAAGCCAATACCTCCTCAAAAGCATGGTAACTCATAGCGCTTAGGAACAATTGAGCCTTCTCAATCAGGAACTTAGCAAGAAACCCCTTGACTCCACTCCTTGTTTCCCAATTAGACACAATGTCTGACCTTTTCAGATGTAAAGCAGCTGCAATGACTTCAGGCTTTGGAACGTTTTCTAGATCGGTAAAAGGCATCTGATCGAGAATAGGTATTCCAAGTAACTTAGAGAACTCCTCCATCGTGGGCACCAATTGGTAATCCGGGAAGGTGAAACAGTGGTGCTTAGGATCGAAGAATTGGAATAGGACTTTCATCATGTCTTCTTCAAAACCTGAGGTAACTAAGTCGAATAGAAAACCATGCCTTTTGGTGAATCAAGAACCATCGGGAACTTTTGAGACCATTTCTTTAAGCTGGGAAGGAACCCTTACAAAGTTGACTCGGATAAAATTTCTAGGAACGAAAGCCATGACCTGCAATGACGAATAAAGATAAATTCCTTGGTCCTTGAAATGGTTAGTGAAAATGATATGTTATGATGTTATGGTGTCATGTACATGTTAATAGTAAATAAGTAGCACACACAAACAAGTCATACAAGAGCCTTAGGTTTAAAGGCTTGTATGAAGTTCATAGGTAAGTACCCTTCTCCACTGAGGTTTAGTTGGCTCAACCTGTCCTAGAATAGTGACCGGGTTCTAAAGGACTCATATCACGGATCTTTCTCAAAGGCTTTATTTTAGTGCGACACTCAAGTGGCCGACCAAAACATCCCGAAAGTCTGATCTCAATGAGCGTAGCCTCGAGTATCAACCAACTTCGGTCTAAATCCAAAGTCGGCCATCTCACTACCTTTTAATGGCTAAAGATGAGTTAACTAGGCTTCTAAAGACTGTGACCATCATATCAACCATATCGGTACATGTCGTACAGTCTCCATGATCTATTGTCACTTACCTAAGGAATCACTAGGTCCGGGTGTAGGACCTTTCACACAAGTAACCCCAAAACAAGGCCCATTAAAAATAAAGCACATAAGTTAAACAATTTTAAGCAAGTGGTAAAGTGATCTAACTCTAAGGTAACCCCTCTTTTAAAATTATTCCCCAGCAGAGTCGCCAGTTCTGTAATACGGTGGAGAACTGACTTTTTAATTTTGTTTTTCGCAAAACATGTTGCGGTTAGCAAGAGTCGCCACCGACTTTTCTTTTATCCAATTTATTTAGGAAAGGTGAAAAGAAGAGGAAAGACCTTTTTGAAAAGATTTTGAGTTCGGGGGGTAAGTTATGAAAAGGGAAGGTGTTAGCACCCCTTTTCATCTGTAGTTATCTACGGGCTCTTAATTGCTTGCTCACTTTAACTTGCTTTTTTTTTTTTTGAAATGTGGTGTGTGTTTAGAAAATATTTTGTAAAAGTTGACTTTGTAATAATTCGTGTAAGAATGTATACGAAGTGTTTATTTTTGAAAATATTTTTGAAAGTGTGAGGTGTGAAAAGTATTTGTTATTTTTTTTTTTTTTGGTTGTGACCAAGCATTTAAAAGTTACTTACCCTTAATTTAAGGTCTTTTTTATACTTATCCTTTTCCTTGAGAGATAGTAATATCCATACCATTAGTGGGTAGGTAGTCCTATCTATTGGATGTGAAGGGACAACGAAGGGTCATCAAATGGTCATAGAAGGCAACATGTAAGGATACCTTAGCAATTCGAAGGGACTATCATCATTTTTCCATAGGGTCATCGAGGGACAAGATCATTTTTTCGTAGGCAACTCGAAGGGTCATCGAGGGACAAGATCATTTTTCGTAGGCAACTCGAAGGGTCATCGAGGGACTATGATCTTTATATCGAAGGGACTATGATGATATTATTCGTAAGCGTCTTTTGCTAAAGTATCCCTACATTCGAGGGACATGACCATGTTCGTAAGGCAACTGAGAGAGGCTACCCTAGAGGTGCAAGTGTGATTGAGTGGATTAGTTTCAATTATTTATCTTGAATTAGGGTTTTCTATATTGTTTTTTAGTTTTGCCATACAAACCTTAATTACTACACAGTTGTAAAATAAAATAGCGGAATGTAAAGTGCGGAAAGTAAAGTGCGGAAAGTAAAATCCCTACGCTATTACAAGGCTTTGGGAGATATACATAAGTATAACAAACCTTGCGGGAAATAAAACTACGACTATTACAAAAAGAAAAGCCATGCGACCTATACAATTTTTCTAGGAATTTAAATAGCAAATAAATAAATAAATAAGTGAAAAGAAAAAAAATGTCAGAAAAAAACTTGATACGAACCCTTATTAATTAAAAAACGGAGAGAGGAGGCGGATCTAGAATTATAAAATAAAAATGCAAAGAAAAATTAAAATTTTAAACGTCTTAAACAATAATGTTGCTAACGCACAAATGCGATCATCGCAATCATGGATCCGAATTGTACCGATCTAAATAAAAAGAAAAATAAAGTAAAAGAATTTTTAAGATTTGATAAAAACCAACAAAGTTGCTAACGCAAAAGCGCGATCATCGCAACCGGACCCAAATCGGGCAGATATGAATTTACAAAAAAAAAAACCACAAATAAAAAGGAATTTTAAATGTAATAAAAATTCAATAATGTTGCTAACGCGAAATGCGATCATCGCAACCGGATCCGAATTGTACCGATCTAAATAAAAAGAAAAATAAAGTAAAAGAATTTTTTTAAAATTTGATAAAAACCAACAAAGTTGCTAACGCGAAAGCGCGATCATCGCAACCGAATCCAAATTCTGCGGATTTGAATTTATAAAAATAGAAAAGCGAAAGGACTTTTAAAAGGTGTAAAAAAACAATAGTGTTGCTACCGCGGAAATTGGATCATCGCAACCAGATCGAACCAATACAAATGTCACGCATTATGCACATAAATATGCAAATAGCGTATCGACACGGTTCAATCTAAAAATAATAATATAATAAATAAATAAAAATAAAAATAAAAGATGAACAAATAAAACTATATATTAGAAAGCAATATGTATTAACAATAGGATTATAAAAAAAATTATTATATATTATGAAAAAACGTTAGCATAACCAAATTTTGAATAATATATTTCAAATCAAAACCAAATTATAGGAATGGGTTATGCAATACTAGAATGTATCAATGCAAAATTATACTGTATCAATAGCAAACTAGTTTATATATACTTGTCAGTAATATGAATGAGTTTACGTGATGGTATGCCGATGGAAAAATCAGTGAGGATCGGAATGAGAAAAGATTGCTACGTTACTTACTATTTGACAATTCCGGCCGCGTGTTTCTCTTAGTTTTTTTTTCTCCCTTCCTCCACTCCGTACACACACACACACACACACATATATATATATATATATATATATATATATATATATATATATATATATATATATATATATATATATATATATATATATATATATATATATATATAATGAAACAAATTAGGGTTAACTATTTTCTAAAATCCAAAAAAGTCCTTAATGGATAATTTTAGGCCCAAATTAAATAATACTAAATAAAAATTAAACAATAAAAATTATTAAAATTAAATTAAATTAAAAACAGTAATAATCCTATTAATCAAATAATATCTGAATAAAAATTAAATAGTATCTGATTTTTATGAGTACACAAAAAGAAAATATTTTTTTTGTATCTATTATGATTTTTACACTCCTTTTTGGTAAAAAGTGCATAAAATCAAATAAATAACTATTTTTCAAAAATGCCTTAAAATTAAAAACGAAAATTAAAAACAAATATTAAAAAAATACAATTTTTGTGATTTTTTTGAAAATAATTTAAAATGGAAAGAAAGTTAGTAACAAATAACAGAAACAAATTCAAAATGTAACATGCGAGATTCGAACCCGCGACCTCATACTTGCAAGCCTTATCTCCTTTCCAATTGTGCCAATTTATTTATTCGAAACAGAAATGCACTTGAAAGCATATGAAGGTCAAACAACTATTTGTTATTTAAACAATTTAAAGTAAACTGTTACCTATTTTTTGAGTAAAACTTACTGTTTAAATGTTAGTAAAAATCGAACCAAAAACTTATAAAATCAAAGTTAAAAAAAAAAATTTAAATGTTAGAAAATAGGGCAGGCAAATTTTGGGGTACAACAATAACTCCTGTGAGGAATTCAGTGTTGCTTCAAATTCCTTGGTGAAGCGAACAGTTTCTTGTTGAATGGTATTCATCATGATGAAGTTTGTGATAGATTGAGATGAGAGCAATGAGTAGGTGAGAGAAGGAGAGAGAAGCGATTTGGGGTTTTAGGGTTTCTTGAGATGAGGAAATGAATGTACGGTAGTGTGAGTAGATTTGAAATTTGATAATGAAGTATTAGGAGTTAAGAAATGAATGCAATTATGATTTTAAATCAATCCCAAGAGAGATTATTGTTCATTGTGTACTTTAAAATAGATGTAATGATTTGAGTATAACTTAGGTTACACGCGTTAATCATTCTCTAATTTAAGAGACTCGTTTTGATATTCTCAGAGTCCGGACAACTCAAGAGTTTCCATCTGATCAGAGCCCATTCTGGCCGAAGTAGCCTCTGATAGCTGAGATTAAACAACAAAAAATCTTATTTCTTCAGACTCTGACTAAGCACATCTGATTCTGATACGATCTTACTTTGGACAAAAATCCATTTTCAGATGCATTAGAATAAATTGAAATCTATCTTCAGCCAAGGGTTTTGTAAAAATGTAAGTCCACTGATGGTCTGTATCGATGAATTTTAGACAAAGAGTTCCCTTCTGAACATAGTCTCTAATAAAGTGATGTTTAATTTCTATGTGCTTAGCCCGAGAATGCAGAATTGGATTTTTACTTAAACAAATAGCAGCAGTATTATCACAATAGATAGGGATGTTACTCTCATGTATCTGATAATTTTCTAGCTGATTTTTCATCCAGAGTATCTGTGTACTGCATAGAGATGCGGAGATGTATTCTGCTTCTGCTGTAGAGAGCGCAATTGTAGATTGCCTCTTGCTTGATCATGAGATTAGGTTGTTCCCTAGGAACTGACAGTTTCCAGATGTGCTCTTTCTTTCCAATCTGTCTCCAGCATAGTCTGCATCGCAGTAACCAGAAAGAGTGTACTCTGATGTTTTCTCATACATCAAGCCAAGATTAGTTGTTCCTTTCAGATACCTTAGAATTCGTTTAACAGCAGTTAAATGAGGTTCTCTGGGATCTGATTGGAATCTAGCACACAGATGTACGCTGAATAATATATCAGGTCTAGAAGCAGTTAGATACAAAAGAGAACCTATCATACCTCGATACATCTTCTGACAAACCTTACCACTTGCTTCTTCCTTCCCCATTATGCATGTTGGATGCATTGGTGTTTTTGCAATCTTGCAATCTAACATGTTGAATTTCTTCAGAAGTTCTTTAGTGTACTTACTTTGATGAATGTAAGTAGCTTCTGATTTCTGATTAATTTGTATTCCCAGAAAGAACTTTAATTCACCCATTAGGCTCATTTCAAATTCTGCTTGTATTAACTTTGAAAATTCCTCGCATAGAGATGGATTAGCAGAACCAAAAATAATATCATCAACATATATCTGAACTATAAGAATATCATTTTTGAACGATTTGCAGAAGAGAGTAGTATCAACCTTGCCTCTGGTGAAGTTATTTTCTAAAAGAAATTTGCTCAATCTGTCGTATCAAGCTCTGGGGGCTTGTCTCAGACCATAGAGAGATTTTTTAAGTTTAAAAACAAAATCTATCTTTTCTGAGTTTTCAAAACCAGGGGGTTGTTTGACATAAACTTCTTCTGATATGTAACCATTCAGAAATGCACTTTTAACATCCATCTGGTATAAGATGATGTTATGATTTACCGAAAATGAGATTAATAATCGTATTTCTTCAAGTCTGGCGACCGGAGCAAAAGTTTCGTTATAATCAATCCCTTCTTGTTGACTATAACCCTGTGCAACAAGTCGTGCCTTATTTCGGATAACTTTACCCTTTTCATTTAACTTGTTTCTGAAAACCCATTTGGTTCCGATTACGTGGATACCTTTAGGTTTTGGGATGAGATCCCATACATCATTTTTCGAGAACTGATTAAGTTCTTCTTCTATTGCCATAACCCAGTCCTTGTCCATAAGAGCTTCATCAACTGTCGTTGGTTCAATTAAAGACACCAATCCTAGAAGCGTTTCTTCAGATGGTTTAAAGGTTGATCTGGTTCTGATGGGAGCGTCCTTGCTACCCATAATTAGTTCTTCAGGATGTGACGTTGAGATTCTCCTTTTCTTTTGATGTGGAGTATTAGATGATTCATCAATGATATCGTGAGTAGGAACTTCTGGATTTTTAACTTCCTCTACCTTTTCTTTAGGTTCTAAAAAACTGATTTCCAAATCTGCAAACTTTTCAACTAGCTTTGACTTTTCAGAGTCAAGCTTATCATCGAATCTGACATGAATTGATTCTTCCACAATCCGTGATTCTGTGTTATAAACTATGTAGCCTCTAGAGTGTTCAGAGTATCCTAACAACAGACACTTCTGTGCTTTGGAATCAAACTTGCCAAGATTCTCTTTAGCATTTAACATAAAACAAATACATCCAAACGGATGAAAATAAGAAATGTTGGGAATCTTATTCTTCCATAATTCATAAGGAGTTTTATTCAAGATAGGTCTTATAGAGATTCTATTTTTAATATAGCAAGTTGTGTTAACTGCTTCTGCCCAAAAGTGCTTAGCCATGTCAGTTTCTTGGAACATGGTGCGAGCCATTTCTTGTAAAGTTCTTTTCTTTCTTTCTACAACTCCATTTTGTTGAGGAGTTCTAGGACAAGAAAAATCATGAGATATCCCATGTGAATCAAAAAGGTTTTCAAAATCTTTGTTTTCAAATTCTCCACCATGATCACTTCTGACCTTGACAATTTTGCAATTCTTTTCATTTTGCACTTGGGTGCAGAAGGAAGCAAACACAGAATGTGACTCATCCTTGTGTCTTAAGAATTTTACCCATGTCCAACGAATGTAATCATCAACGATGACTAGTTCGTATTTCTTACCATTGATAGAAGCAGTTTTTACTGGTCCAAATAGATCAATGTGAAGAAGTTCCAATGGTATTGAGGTAGAAACAATATTCTTTGTTTTAAAAGAAGTTTTTGAAAACTTGCCATTCTGACATGCTTCACAAAGAGCGTCTGAAGAGTACTTCAGATTTGGCAATCCTCTGACAAGTCCAAGCTTGTTCAGCTGAGAGATTCTTCTCAAGCTAACATGACCTAAACGTCTGTGCCAGACCCATTGCTCTTCATTTACAGACAGAAGACACTTTAAATTTTGGTGTTTTAAGTATGATAATTTAATTTTATAACTATTATTCTTTCTCTTACATTGAACAGAAGAGATCCATCCTTTTGACTGACAGCCTTACAGGAGTTTGATTGAAAATAACGTCATAACCATTGTCACTAAGTTGGCTAATTAACAATAAATTATGCATTAGACCCTCAACTAACAGAACATTATTTATAGAAGGAAGATAACCATTTCCAACAGTTCCAGAGCCAATGATTCTTCCCTTCTGATTTCCTCCAAAACCAACGACACCTCCAGGCTTAAGTTTCAGATCTTGGAACATATGCCTTTCTCCCGTCATGTTTCGTGAGCATCCACTGTCCAGGTACCATGATTGGTGTTTCAGTGGAGCCATTAAGGATATCTGCAACATAAATTATCTTATTCTTAGGTACCCATTTTGTGGGTCCTTTTACATTAGCTTTTTAAGAGGTTCTGATACCTTTGGATTTTCGTGCGGCAGAATAATAGTGTGGTATTTTTGCATAGTATTTGTGTTTGGAAGTTTTCATCCATGTATGTGTTTGTGATATAACATACTTAGAACTTTCTGGTTCTGAACATTTTAGCTTTGTATCAGCACGCATAAAATGTTTAGATAGAGGTATTAGTTTTATATTCTTGGTTTCATCATATGGTTGTGATGGTCCTGAATATCCTAGACCTCTACTCCCATTTCTGCTAACTCCATAGATCATTGAAGCCATTTTACATCTATCTATGCTTTTAGCAAGGAAGTGCTAAAAAGCTTTGTCATATCTGACAACTTCATTAGTGATAGTTGTATCAGACGTGATCTCTTCCTCCAACTTAGCTACTTTACTTTTTAAAACAACATTTGATTTTTCTAAGAGGAATAATTTTTCATTTAATTCCAAAATAGTTTGCTTGCTTTTAGTAATGTCTTCTGAAGGAACCACAAAAGTCTTTTTCAGAGTTTTATGTTTTCTTAAAAGAAGTTGATACCTATCCATAAGTTCAGATAATCCTATTTCTAGTTCAGAACGAGATAAGGAAGAAAGTACCTCTCTGTCGTCATCAGAGTCTGATAGTTCTTCTTCTGATAAAGCTTCATTCGTACCGGTCTTGGCCATGAATGCTACATTTGCATGTTTTCCTTCAGAATCTTCTTCTGACTCTGAATCGTCCCAAGTTGCCATGAGACCCTTTTTGGCTTTTCTAGGTTTTCCATCTTTCTTGAATTTTGGACAATCATTCTTGATATGTCTAGGTTCCTTGCATTCAAAACACGTAACTTCTCTTCCATAAGCTTTCTTCTGACTATGTGTATACTCAGGTTTTCTTCTTGGTTCTCTGAACTTATTCCTTCTGTATTTCCATAGTTGACTTATCTTCTTTGATATGAGGGATAGTTCATCTTCGTCTGAATCTTCTTCAGATTCTTCAAATTCTTCCTCTGCTTGATAGGCCCTTTTCTTTTCAGATTTAGCCTTTAGAGCAATATATTTACCTTTCTTCTGAGGTTCATCTCCTTGAAGTTCTATTTCGAGACTCCTTAAAGAACTAATTAGTTCCCCAAGACTTATGTTGTTCAAGTCCTTTGCTAGTTTCAAAGCTGTTACCATTGGTCTCCATTTGACAGGCAGACTTCTGATAATCTTCTTGACATGATCAGCGGTAAAATAACCTTTGTCCAGAACTTTGAGTTCTGCAACAAGCATCTGAAATCTTGAAAACATAGTTTCCACAGATTCATCATCTTCCATTCTGAAGACCTCATATTTCTGGATTAATGCAAGAACCTTTGTCTCTTTGACTTGAGCGTTGCCTTCATGAGTCATTTTGAGAGAATCAAAGATAGATTTTGCAGTTTCTTTGTTTGTGATTTTTTCATATTTTGTATATGAAATTGCATTTAACAGAATCGTTCTTGCTCTGTGATGATTCTTGTAAGTCTTCTTTTGAGCATCTGTTAATGCACTTCTGGCAATCTTTTTGCCTTCAGAATCTACAGGGTAACTGTAGCCATCAACTACCAGATCCCATAGATCTAAGTCAAAGGCCAGAAAGTAACTTTCAATCCTGTCCTTCCAATAGTCAAAATTTTTCCCATCAAAGATAGGAGGTTTTGCACTATAGGAATCTCTTTCATTTGTGGTAACATTTAGATCAGGTGTAGCCATTGTTTTTCACACTTGGATCGGTACTGAACACTGTTAATTGCTTGATAAAAATTCAACATTTTTATCACCTTAGAACCGAAGCTCTGATGCCAATTGAAGGTGTGAAAAACACAAGAAATTGGGGGTTTGAATTGGTTTTTCAAAATAAAATTCTTTTCTTTTCAACTAAACCATTTTTAATAACTCTTCAATTTATGAATAATAGTATTAATGAAGCTTGAAAGAGATAGCATGGTATGTTTATACTAGTTCACTTGAGAATCTCTCAAGTTAATCTAGTCCACCCGCCAAGGTGATTTCGCCTCTCTCAATCGAGGTCTTAATCCACTAATCAAACAGATTAATACAATGCACAAGCCAAAATGCTGGTGACTAACAACAACCTCTAAAACTCTCAAGTTCTAGACTTCTCAAGAGATCTAACCACACTGGTCTCTCTTAAGGAACAACCTCTAAGACTCTCACTAGTCCTAGACTTCTCAAGAAATCTAAATTCACTTGGTTTTTCTCAAGGATCTTCAAACAGCAGTTTGAAAAGGATTTTATTTACAAAGTATTGCTTCTAGTATAAGCTGAATATTAAACTATTTTACAGCACAGAAAATGACTTTTAGAATGATAATAGCAAGATAGAGCGTTTTTGAATCGAAGAAGTTGTTATCATTCTTTGAGTCTTCAAGTCCTTTTTATAGCCGAGTAAAAGTAACCGTTGTAAAGTAATCATGACTTTTGACAGTGGTTTGGTGGAAGCGTGAGGACAGATAAAACCTTTTGCATCCTGTCTTGTCAGTGTATCCTCGTTTGTACCGTTGCACTATTATCGAGATATCTTTATTTGAACTTTTGCACATTTACCAAGATATCTTCGTTTGAACTTTGTTGCTTAGTCTTCGTGGCTTCTTAACTTCAGAGGCTACTGCGAGCATGAGCAAGAAGGGAAAACACAGCTTAGTTCTTAAAGTCTTTGAGTCCTCAGAACAGCGTCTTCGGACTTTTCAGCATTTGGTCTTCAGAACCTTGTTCACAAATTTTCATATCTTCAGAGGCTTCAGATAGTATTTAGTTGAAGCATGAGTAGTGATTATAGATAAGTCTTCAGAACCTTTATCAGAGAGCGAAATCCTTTAGCATCTGGACTTCAAAACTTGTTCTCTATCCATATTTTATCAGAGTCTTGCCAACTTCTACTTTTTAGCGCTTTAAGTGTAGTGTATAGGCGAAGTATATTATTTTAGCATTATGTCCTCACCCATTATCAGAAGCATAACCTGTTTGTTAGATTCTCAAAAGTAACAAACATTAGCCTTATAAAATTGTTCATACAAACATACTTGTTTGGTATCATCAAAACTCAGAGGTATTAACGCAGAACCAAACCTTGTTCTAACAAGAAGGAATTGTTGATCTTGTCAAGTCAGATGGTCTAGAAAATGGTCTGTTGAAGACACATTGTGAAGTCTTTGATGGTTAATCTGTAGCATGTCGTATCTTGTGTTTTTCTGTCTCGTCTTTAGGATGCTCCGTATTCGAGTCATGCCAATGTATTTCGATCCATTATTAATGAAACTGTCTTTGTTTATGAGTGTTATGGCCTATTTTGGAAATCTCTTTCTCACATATTTATCATAATATTGCACTGATTATTGCATTATCTTTTTGATTATGACAAAAAGGGGGAGAAAGTAAAATGATTTTGACAGTACTTATTCTCAGAATCTCGAAATCAAACATTACATAATGCTTATATAATGCTTTTTTACAACTAACTGTCTATTTGATGTTTCAATTAAGGAACTCTGAAAAAGTTCACTTAGCATTCTAGACAGGTTGAATATAAAGATCCTACTCTCTAAAGATTGAAAATATTTTGGATAATTTCAACTCTGATAATTCATGGTTAAGAAGTTGTACACTTTGAGAATATATGGTTGTTCAAACAGATGTTCCAATACTATTCAGAAGTTGTGAACTTTCTGAAAGTCAAGAAATCTTGTTTGATATCATAGTGTTCAGAAGTTGTAAACTTTTTGAAAGTATGAAATTCAGACTTAAAGCGTCAGAAGCAGAAATCTCCTTGAAAACAAGTCAAGTCAATTCTCTGATTCAAAGATGCTAATCAGAAGACACGCTCTGCAACGGATGATATTTTGATAAAATCAGTCAAGCTCTGAATCTGATAAGATTGGTGAATCTAAGAAAATATGGACAAAAAAGAAGTCACTTCTAATCAAACTCGGATACTTAAGAAGTTATGATTCTCCATCAAGATCTGATAAGAAGTTCTGATACGAGATGTGCGGCATCATCCAATCAGACTCAAAATCAAGTTTTGATTTTTCATCAAAGTTCTGATAGTAACTAGGTTCTGAGATGTAGACCTAGTGTTCTAGTCAGACTCTGATGAGTTGTTGTAGGGAAGTATTCCTTCTCTATTGTTATGTTTTGAAGAACTCAAATTTTATTTTGTGAGTCTTGGGATCAGGGGGAGACTCAGAACAAGCATAAATAAAATTTTGAGATTAACAGATTCAAGGGGAGCTGAGAGCTTAAACTCTGAATTTGTAGACTTTAGTGATTACCCTGTATAAATTGTTCTATCAAAATACATGGTTTTGTCATCATCAAAAAGGGAGAGATTGTAAAAACAAGATTTGGTTCTGCATCTTGTCTCTATGTTTTGATGATAACAATGGAGTATTTGTGTGAGAACAATTTTGGTGCTCTAACGTTTGTTATTCTGATGGTTTTAACAAACAGGTTATAACTCTGATAAATACCATGTGCTACGTCACTCTGATATTCTCTATGGTCACTTCTGTGTGAAGAAGCAATATTGGCTCTAATCTACTATACGTCAGAAAGATTCTGAGAAGACACTATGTTGCTGTTGTAATGTCTCTTAGATTCTAACTTCTGAGCGTAACTCTGATGTTCTATTTATGAATCATGTATAGCTTCTGAGGTCGTTAACTTCTGAAGACTAAGTACTGAAGATTCTGAAGATAAGGTTCTGTTGAACGAAGTTCTGAAGACTCTGAAGACTTAAGGATTCTGAAGATTAAAGGTTCTGAAGACTAAGTGCTAAAGATTCTGAAGACAAGGTTCTGCTGAACGAAGCTCTGAAGACTTAAGTATTCTGATAACCAAGGGTTCTGAACAAGAAGTGATGAAGACTCTGAAGACAAGGTTCTGTTGAACAAGTTCTGAAGACTCTGAAGACTCAAGACTCTGAAGACCCAAGGATTCATTCTTCTGATTATGCTTCAATCAAATCAATTCAGAAGCCTCTGATGAATAGAAGAAGATGAAACGTTTGCGTGGGAAAATAGTACATAGTACAGATAAAGCACGTTCTTTTCCACTACCCTGATTTGGTGGTACAAAGGACAATTTTAGTGTACGATTTTCAACCCAGCATAACGGCATTATTTCAAGTCGCCAGTAATCCTATGATATTATGGATCTGCTTTCCAACGGATCTATTTCTGGCTATATATAGACTTGATTATTCAATGAATCAAGAGCTCGTGGAGATGTGAGTGAGTGATACACGATGTAGTACTCGGTGTGAAAAAGAGAAATATCACAAACACTGATTCATATGAAGAAAGAACTCAAGAAATAGAAGAATATATGAGTGAACAGTAAAGCACTACAATACAAAGAAAAAGAATGTTTTTACTGTATAGTTTTGCTCTAAGTTAGATTGAGCTTAAAATATATGTTTACTCTGCTTGTGTAGAAGCATTATTATTGTAAACAAACCCTTGTAACAAAAAGATTGTTTGTGTTCCGTAAAGGACCAGTTGGGTCAGAATTCTTTAGGATGACTAAGATAGTGAGTCTTAGTGTTGTTAGACACTTGTAGTTGGCTTGTACGTTGTGTTCCCTAAAGGACCAGTTGGGTTACAATTCTTTAGGATGACTAAGACAGTGAGTCTTAGTGTTGTTAGTCACTTGCAGTTGGCTTGTGCGTTGTATTCCTTAAGAGACCAGTTGGGTCAGAATTCTTAAGAAGTCTAGGACTAGTGTGTCTTACAGGTTGTTAGTCACCAGCAGTTTGCTAGTGCAATTGTAATCAGTTTGGTTATAGTGGATTAAGTCCTTGTGTATAAGGCAAAATCACCTTGGCGGGTGGACTGGATTAGCTTGATAGTTTTCAAGTGAACCAGGATATATCGTGTGTCTTTCTATTGTTAGTTTATTTATGAACTTTGATTGAGTTTCGTAAAAAGCTTTCAAAATGGAAAATCCAATTCAAACTCCCCTTTCTTGTGTTTTTCTCACACCTTCAAGAACTCCATCTATTGAATGATTGTGTAAACATTTCTTGTGCATTACACAATTGAATCAATCCATACCAAGTGTTTCATTATATTAATGTTTGGTATTTGTGAAACGATCCTTGTTAACTTAATCAATATTTGAATAGTATAATTGTTATTTTCACATCAAACCTTCCGCTTGCAACTCATTTTAAAAACACGTTGATTTTAAAAATGATGGTTGAATTTTTTAATTTGGGTAAACGGAGACTCATTTAGCCAAATTAATAAACAACTTAGCTTGATAAATTTAAGGTATAATTGTTCTAAATTTCACTTAGAGTATTTTTAGAGTTTAATTAGTTTAGTTAACAATTATTGTTTCTTTTCTTTATAAAATAAAAAATCAAAGAAATAGGTGGACAATGATTTTTTTTAATAAGATAATATATAACAAAAAGAAACCTAGCACAAAATAGAAAGGCGCCTATACCACAATCTTCTTAGAAGAAACAAACCTAAAGAAATGAAAACCAAGTCTATTCTTTCCAAAATTTGTTCTCAAAAAATAGGTATCTAACTTAAATGAATTGAGTTTGTCACCGGAACACCTATGTTAGCAAAGAGAATCAACGCAATTATTTCCTTCTTTTTAGATGTGAGAAGCAACAAATAGATATTTACGCAATTAGCAATGATATTTACACAATTAATTTATCTCGTTCAAATTTGTCAAGGCACTTTGAATGGAGGTTTGAAAGCTTGATCCTAAGAATTCAATTATAACCATAAATTAGGTCAATTCTTCCCATTCATGAAATCAATTGCTAACCTAACATCGAAGAGTTCGGCAATAAAAGAATGAGACACTTAAAAATAAGAAAAGGTTCCAAGAAAACGATACTCATAAGAGGTGCACATGCGTATAACTAATGCTATTATATTTATTTATTTAATTAAAATAATATTAAAATTAATAAAGTATGATAATAATTTAAAAAGTATAATTAATATATTTTTAAATTACTTTGAATTAAATCATTTAAAAAATAATTAATTGATATATTTCTAATTTAATTACTTTATATTTAATATATAGAATTCTGTATATTTACCATTAAAGTAAAATGAGTGAATTTTTTTTTTTTTTTCATTTTGGAGTGTAACCTCAAGAGAACCAAAATATAAAACACCAACTTACACTGTCATTGACATTAATATTATAATAATAATAATAACATTTATTATAATAATAATAGTAATAATAATAATAATAATAATAATAATAATAATAATAATAATAATAATAATAATAACTTCTCTCTTTTCTAAAATCTGCATCTCTCATCACTTTTTATCTTTCATGCTATCATTTAATAAATAATAATAATAATAATAATAATAATAATAATAATAATAATAATAATAATAATAATATAATAAAAACTAGAAAACCCCCATTAACATCATTAATAATAATATTTATTAAAATTAAATTTATATTAAATATTAATAATATTAATTAATTAAAAAATGAAAAAGTAAATATGACACGTTCAAATAATAATAAAAACTTTGAAATTAACTAAATACTTTTTATAACCCCGCTAATCTTATTGGATTTTTTCACATTATTTTAATTATGTAAATAAGATAATGATAAAAAATAAATAATAACTTCAAAAATTAGTTAAATACTTTCTATTATCCCACTAATGAACTTAACTCCTAAATTAATTAATAATTTAATTTTAATTGATAATTAAAAAAATATTAACCCCATTGACTCCATTAATCATAAGATTATTCATTAAAATTTATGATTTATTTAATTTTAAATGTTTCTAAAATTTCTTTCAACTATTTATTTATTTATTTAAAAGTCTGTTTTTGAGATGCAGAAATGATGACCTACATATAATTATTTATTTTGACATAGAAGAGTCTCCTTTTATATATTTTAGTTTTTTTTTTAATATCTATATAGTTTAACAAAAATTTTGTTTTAAAATTTAATCAAAAAAATTATAGTCAGAAATTTTTTTATCAATAAAGAACATAAAACTAATATTGGAGGCCTTACTACATTTATACAAAAAATAATAATAAAGACATAAAATAAGAGTTTTGAGTGCCTTATGTTTACACCTCCTTGATATTAAGACACTTGGACACATTACTTTTATAAAACATATTATTAAAATTTTGAATTTCTAATCTTTCTCTTTTCTAATCTATCACAAAAAAGTGTTACAACATTTTCAAATACCCATTCTATTTCTTTTTCTTTTATTATTTAATCTATTAAATATCAATTTAAATCATCAAACATTTTACTCATTCCAACACAACAATATATAAGTAAATAATTGAGATAAAAAATAAGACATTTGTAGTTTTTAAGTGTTTGTAAAGAAAAGTCAATGCAAAATGCAAAATGCAAAATGTGAAAACATATACATACATAATGAAATACCTCATTGTTTTATCATAATATGCTCCACATAAATTTGTTATTCCCGTGTAGTTATATCACATAGTGTTTGTGATATAATATTAACAATTATTCATGATTATTTGATGTTAAGAAATAGGATAATAAAATATATTAACAATTATCCTTGCCATCCTAGTTGGTGGAGGAACATCGACCATTATTAAAGTGTTTAAAGGACTAACAATAATCGGGATGATTCATATTTGTCATCTTATTTGGAGGATTGATTCTTCGTCATTCATTGAATTTGAAAATGATAATTATCAAAGTGAAAAGCATTATTGATAGCCAAACTGACGGTTAGGGGCAAGAATTTCGAAAACTCCCCAAAAATTACCTTTCTCTCCTCCTTAGTACAAGTGTCCATATAGGATGGTTTCAATAAGGTGTTTTAAACGTTTCTTTGAAGCTTCATCCTAGAGAGTGGTTTGCGGAACTACGTTGTACTCTAAAATTATGTGGCGTTTCCAATTGATATTCACACTAGTACTGGAAGACTTTAATATGCACCCAACTCGA
The DNA here is from genome assembly GCA_022829125.1 of Lathyrus tuberosus. Classification (NCBI taxonomy): domain Eukaryota; kingdom Viridiplantae; phylum Streptophyta; class Magnoliopsida; order Fabales; family Fabaceae; genus Lathyrus; species Lathyrus tuberosus. The sequence continues at coordinate 19,806,122 of JALAZF010000009.1, forward strand.
AAGGTGCGTTATAAAGGAGCGATCATCAAGTGGTTTAAAACCTCTATCTCAAAAGTTGTGGAAGGCAAGCAGAAATCCAAGATTGAGATGGTACACTCATAGAAGGGAATGACACATTCACCATACTCATTGCAAATACTTTTGTCTTCATCGAGGCCTAATACACCCAAATCCGAAGAAGGACCTACATCTAGAAAGGCTCTATCAATACTACCCTCTCGAGCATAGATAAAAATAGTTGAAGAAGTGACAAGATTAATGTAAAAAGTGGAAACATCTTCTTTTGATTTTCGAATCATGATAGACATTACTTTCTTTAGTTACACAAATATGATATGTTGTAGAAATACAAGTGAAAAAGAAGCAATTGTAACGTCTCAAGAAAATACAAAACTTACTCTTCAAAAGTTACATTGTGACTTACCAAAAAGTAATAAGCACTATCAACGTCTCAGATCGCCTCAAGAAAACACTCGAGTATTTCATTTTCTAAAGATAATTATGATAAAACCTACGAAAAGATATTTGTAGCACGTGCCACATTAAAGGCGCGAATTCCCAAGGACAATAACATCACCTATTTATTTTTCAGTCAAGCCGAGATGAGACCAGAACGAAAGGGAGAAAATGACTAAGCCTCTTGCATTGCCAAGCAAAGACAAGAGATTTGGGAAACTGTTCTGGGCCGGCCAAAGAAGCTAACAGATGCGCGACCAAGAGAAAGCAACAATTTGCCCAATCGATTGCAACGTAAGGGTATTGCCCTAGGTTAGATATCCAACTACAAGATACATTTAATGACTCCCCGCAACCTACACCTGAAGTATATTGGGTGGTTATAACCACTCCATTATATAAATGAAAGTATGTCATTCGCCCGGTATACAATTTCAAATTCAAACTTCATTCACCCATCTCCTTCACAAACTAACTTCAACGTTGGAGTGATGACCTTTCAAGTCAACCCCTTATTCACCGCATCAGAAGTTCAAGTCCATTGTTGCATCTCGCAACCTCCGTTCTCCAATCAATTTTAATTCCATAATGGAACTACACACACACACACACACACACACACACACATATATATATATATATATCATATGAGAATGCTATTTTTATGTGAGAACATGAGAATGAATCTCAACCATTAGATTTTAGAATAAATGGTGGAGATTATGTGTCAATTTTTTTTCTCTCTTCTGCATCATTTATTTCAATAATGAAGGAGAGAGAAAAACAAAAATCACACATAATCTCCACCATTTATTTTAAAATCTAATGATTCAGATTCATTCTTATGTTCTTACATAAAAATGACATTCTCATAAGATATGAACCCTATATATATATATATATATATATATATATATATATATATATATATATATATGTTCCATTTGGGAATCATAAATGGATACAGTTGGAAAACTTGTGATCTTGAACGGGGGCTTCGCTATCCTTTACGGTGCTGTGGGGTGGACCTTCAAGGTTAGCGCTCCAACATCCAAGTCAGTTCAAGATTCAAGATGAGTATAATGAAAGTGAATATCAGATAATGTACCTTACTTTTAGCATTTGAACTGATGCCATAATTTCGGCCGATATGCTAGACTCATTTCAGTCTGCTCCCAATGTGAATCAGGAGGATGATCTCACTACCTCAACTCCAAGAGCTTCAGCTTGATTTTTTATTTTTATTTGTACCATTTTAAAGAAAAACAAATAAAAATTGTAAAAACACTAAAAATGCATAAGGTGAGATTTGAACTAATGACCTTCCTCCCTTGTAATTCCTTGTACTCATTTGGCTATCAAATGGGTTGTTATGTTCATTCAAAATTAAATAGAATCAAGATGCCAATATGCTAATGAGTTTGATTTTAAATCTTTCCCTTTGACCCCTTTTACAAATAATGACACATCTTTTTCGGCTTTTTTTTTTTTTTTTTTACTTTTTATAAGTGCATACAAAAAAGTATTTAATTTTAAAAGAAAAATTAAAAATTAATTTTAAAAATACAATTTACTTAACATCATTATTTTTTTATAAAGAAAACAAAAAAGTGAAAAGTCAGCTAGAAGATTTCCAGATATATGAGAATAACATTCCTATACTCTGTGATAATACTTCTACTATTTGTTTATCTAAGAATCATATGTTGCATTTTAGAGCTAAACATATTAAGATAAAACATCACTTTATATGTGACTATATTCCGAAGGGTATTTTAGATTTAAAATTTATTGATACAAACCATCAATTGGCTGATATCTTTACAAAACCCTTTGCTGAAAATAAATTCGTTTTCATTATGAAATTTTTGAAAATGGACTTTTTCCCTGAATGAATTTGATGATTATCTCAAAATGTCAATTTCTCAGAATGATAAAATAAGACTTTGAGATTTGCTTTGGTTCTGAATGTGTGGGTCTTCTGAAGTGTGAAGGTCTCATAAGTTCAGAAGTATCTAGTTGGAATTTGTTTGGTTAAACTAAATCTCTTTCTGGATACTGAACACTCTTTTCATTAAATAGCTGTCAATCAGTTTTGAAAAACAGAATAGTTTTAAAGACAGTTGTCTTAGAAAATTGAACTGGCTATTAATGATTGCGTGACACATGGGTATAATCATGGTTTTGGGATTATGTTAAATCTTTTCACCTTACTCCCTGTTGTCGGAATTTTTGTGCTAATTGCTTTTAATTGCTATTAATTGTCATTATTGCCTATTATCGTCATGATTTCTAAATTCCGTATTTAAAATCGACTCCACTCACTTCACACACTTAAGCAACTTTTCACTCCCACACTTTATAGTTTTCAAACCAAATAGTCTCAAAAACCTAAAACCTTTCTCAGCATCAATGGCTTCATCTTTATCTCAATAACAACAACAATAGTTTTCACAATAACAAATCAATGATGAGCAACGTCATGAAGCTAACTTCAAAAAGGTCGTTCATAGAGTTGTTGTGTACCAATCTCCTGAGTACATTCCTCACCTTCTTCGTTCTCACAGGTCACCATCAACTGTGCATCCTAACATGCTTATATACACTAAATATGCATATGACACTCCTGAAGGCACTCTCTCCACACCTGTTGAAGACTTTGAATTTCTTTGCGAACTCATTGTTGATTTTGTTAGCATGAAGGCTCATGGTTTTGATCTTCTTCCTGATGTTTGTACTCAAGGATGGAATCAGTACTTTGACCGTCTTAATGGTCCAGTCTTTCCATCTCTTGTAAGGGATTTTTAGGCCCATGCCAAGACCTCTTCCACTCAAATAATGTCCTTTGTTTTTGGCAAAAAGATTGTTATTATGGAGAGACTCATTGCCAAACTCATCGGCCATGAAGAAAATGGTATCTTATGTGAACTGATGGGAGAAATAAGGTCTGATACTGGAGAGATGTCCAAAATGATCTTTTCAAACGAAGATCTGTCTGGGAAAATTAATTATCTTCAATCTATTCTAAGGATTTGGGAAATGATCATCCTGGGTTGTTTCAACCCTAGAAGAGCAACAAGTTCTCCATACTACATTAAAATCGATTAGAAATATGTCTTTTTCTTTATCCATTGTGATCAGAAAATTAATCTTCCTACTTTTCTCTTTAGATTCTTAAGAGATGCATTGAAGGACTCGAGGAATGGACGCAGAAAGGTGAATAACTAGATTCCTTTTAGAAGGTTTATTTCTGACATTCTGATGGAGAGCTGTATGATAGACTCTCTAACAGATGATGAAAAAGCTCAAAGACTTGTATCCTCTTGCAGGAGTTTTCTCAACGTCAGGAGTCTGAAAAATATAGGCTTGATTTCTACTTTGGTTAGTCCAATTGTTGAAATCCCCAAGGAGGAGATTCTCAGAAGAAGGATTCCTCTGGTTGACTTTCCCCTCTTCTCCAACCCAAAGTCGGCAAGCTATGAATACAGAAAAGCCAATAGCGACTCTAAGGTTGCTCCTTCCTCAGCACCAAAAGCTATAAAGGAGATAAGACAGAAGAAGAAGAGGAAAATCCATCAAGGAGATAAGAAAGTTTGCCCAAAAAGGGCTAAGGAGTCAAAGGAAACTCTGACAACTACTTCTGAAGCAACATTTGCTGCTGCTACTATTGCTATTAGCTCTTCTGAAGTGGTTTCCATTTCTGTCGCTCCTTAACTCACTGATGTGAATACTTCTTTGATCCCCACATCCACTATAACCTATTCCATTCCATTCATTCTATAACCCATTGTTTCCTTTGCTCCCTAATCCACCAATCCAATATATAACTATTTTTCCAAAATTCCAATCATCATACCTCCATCTGTTGCTGAACTTTTAACGTTTCCACCATTTCTCTTAACCCAACCTCAAAGATCTGAATTATCCCAACTTGTTATTTCTCAGTTCCAATCCCAAAATTTTCCACCACCACTACCAAACACATCTCAGTCAGATACCCACATTCTTCAACCAACCACCATTTTTTATGATGAGTCAAAAACTGAACATGTTGTCTATCCAGACAGACCATCTCAAACATTCTACAATAAAACACCCTCTAAAACAAACATCCGTCCTACTCCCTTAGATGATTTATTTTCTCAATTTGAAGAGGATGCTTCTGGAAGATTCACTACCCTCATTGAAGCTTGCAGAGGCAATGCAAACTTCTATGAAGTGTGTAAACTGACTGAGGCCTTCAGAAAATGGATTGTAGTTAGCTCTGAAGAGTTGGAAGTTGCCTGGCTGAAGGAAGCTAAGAGGAACTTCAATTCCAGTCTTTCTGGTATAGTTGAACCTCTACTTTAGAAGGTTTCAGTCACTCTTCTGCTCCCAGCACCAGAAGTGGTCCCCCCTCTGTCCCCTGTTTAAACTTATTTGGTTCCTGCTGAGACTTCTGTTAAAGCTGTAAGCATTTCTGGTACCAAGGAGACCTTGGGTTCTGAGGATTTTGTTCTGAAGAAGTTGGAGTTTTTGGCAGCAGAGAACTCAGAAGTGAAGGAAGGGACTTCAAAGATTGAAGGGTTGCTTGTAGAGATTCTTTCTAGACTTTCAAAAAACCCTCTTGAACCTTATTTTTTGTTTAAACTTTGTGATATCTTTGTTCTGTTCTTATGTTTACTTTTTCTCTGTACTCGCCCATCTTTCTTATTAATGAAATTATATTTTTGTTTGATTTATTTACTTTGTCTTTTTATTTTTTTTATTGATGACAAAGGGGGAGAAAAAGTGTTAAAGATTTTGACATATCTAATTCCCACTATGAAATCCCAAATATAGTTCTAACTATTTAACTTGATAATTTTCTGAGAACTTTGAAAAAGTTCATCATTCTGACCAAGTGTTTCAGGTTCTAAAGGAGTAAACCAGAAGCATACTAGTTCTAAAAGTTGTACTCTCGACAAGTAAATTCAGTGATCTTCTTTACTAAGTTCTGATACTCATGACCTCGCTTTTATATCACTCGCTCAGATAAGCACTTATAACAGAAATTGCTCTAATATCACGAATATCAAAAAAAGGGTTTGATATCATACAATAGAAAAGCTCTAATACCAGATATATAAGCTCTGATCTGAAGAGAAAGTTATAACAACCTGACTTATGACAAACAAGGAGGTTGTCTCTTTCATGTTGATTTAAAGTTTATATGTGTTAAAAGTTTCTTTAAGTCTTAAATTCAGGGGGAGCTTGCAAACCTAACTCTGGCATTCTAAGATTTAGAATAAATTTTAACAATATAAAATTCAGGGGGAGTTTACAAACCTCACTCTGATATATTTATGTGATTAAACCATACACAAATTGTTCATCAAAATACATGGTTTTGTCATCATAAAAAAGGGGGAAATTGTTATACCAAGATTTGGTTCTGCATCTGGCCTTTAGTTTTGATGATAATAATACATTGACTCTTAAAGAACAATTTTATATACTAATGGTTTATTTCAAGTGTGTAGCTTTTGTTGTACAGGTTCTGATTCTGAAGCATTGACGGGTGACGTCATCAGACTCTGAATCAACACACTCTGACTCTGAAGAGAAACAAGCGTGTTACAAGAAGTAGTCAAGATATAGAAAGCTGCTAGACAATGGTTTTGAAGAACGTTTGTGCTAAAGCCTCTGATCGCGACTCTGATTAAAGAGCTTCTGAAGGTTTTATATTCTTCAAAGACTCTATGCTCAAGATTTAAAGATTACGAAGAACGAAGTGTTAAAGACTTTGAAGACCAAGTTTTGAGGAACAGAGTCAAGACTCTAAAGACTTTAGTTCTGAAGATTCTCAACAAGGCCCTTGATTCTTCTAACCATGCTTCAACAACTACATTATATCAGAATCCTATGAAGATTAGAAGACCGGATCAAGTTGTTTACGTGAGATAAATAGTACACAGAACAAGATCAAAACATTCCTTCCACTACATGGATTTCGTGGAGTAAGGACATTTATGTTGTACGATTTTGTCTCCCACAAGAGATAAATGTTCTATTATTGATCATGCATCATTCGTAAGGATCAACTTGAGGGAATTTTTTGTTTTCCACTACGTTTTATATAGTGATTTCCCTCCAGGAAGGATGTCATGGGTTAGAGAAATTCATGCCAGATCTGCTCTCGGAGAGTGTTGAAGGGCGTGAAGTTATTAATGGGTCTCCCACTGCGTTTGAAAGTAACCTTATCCCTCACGGGAGAGGTGTAATGGCTTCTGCATTACTACTAGGATGAATTGGTTCTGCTAGAGGCACACTTTTTGACATCCATGGCCTTCTTTTTTTGCATTGCTCTTCTCCTATTTGATATAACATTCAACTTGGACAATGATTTTAGCCATAGAAGCGACAAGTGAACCATTTTCTCAACCCTAAGGGTTGAGATATTTATAGGCCTAACTCGTGGGCTAAACTGTTGGGTGAGGATCTGGTTCCCTCCTATCTGCTCAAGTTGAGTGTGGGGATAAGAAGACTAGCTCCCCATAATAGTAGGAATAGAAATACTAGTTGTCCACGTTAGTAGGAATAAGCAGTTTTTCCTTGGATAAATGGCAAGCACTGACTCTTTCAGGGACATGTGGTCTGACACATAACAATTCAGTTGTATCTTAATGGATACGAAAATGGGTTGGAGGCTCGTCCCATTAGCGAGATCGGTCAAATCGGGCGGCTCATGACCTATAAGGTTGCGTGCGTCCAAATGTCTAGTGTCCCTTTGTAATAATTATTGGGCCGACTGAATTACGGTTGATCCTCTTCTAAAACACAATCAAAATTATCACAGTCCAATCATTCTAAACAAAATAATTCTTTTAAAAAATAAAAAAATTATATAATTTTTTTCTTTTATATATTTCATGAAGATTGAAGGTAGACTCTAAAACTCATCTTAGAGTAAAGGTCAAATTTTATTACTTTTTCCTACTTAACTATTAAGTTAAAGCTAAGTTTATTTTAAATTTATTAATATTTATTTTAATTTTTAATGTTAAAAATCACAAATAATTAATATGCGTGGAACAATGAACTATGACCGTTACTATAACTATGAGACTGAGCTCTAATATTTTTCTCTCAAATAATTTGTAAACAAAATGTCGATAACGCCACATCATCAGAAACCAATCCACATCGGATAACAGGAGGCGCGTGAAACAAACGTACCACCATAACAGTAAAAAAAACGGACATATCTTATGTCAAGTGAATGCACAACAACACAACAGTCACTAACTCTATTTTGCATCCAAAAAATCCTGAAAAAATAAAAACAAACAAATCTATACAAATGATGAACAAGAAAGTCACAATAATAATAAAAAGCCGAAAAGAAAGGAAAAAAAAAAAAAACAAGATCCACCTCGAACCTCTCTCCACTCTCCCACTACATTCCAATCCAATCACAATCACCCTCTCTTCTCTCACAACAACAACACCACCTCTATCCTCACCCCCCTTTTGTCTCCCAAACCCCATCCCCAATTATCTCTCTCTATAATCCTTCAATCAAATTTCCACTAATTGATTCTCTCTTCACCACCACAACGACCACCACTACCACCGCCATCACCACCACCGCCTTGAACAAAACCTGTGATTGATTAATCAGAATCCAATAATGAGAGAAGACGATTCAAATTGGTTTTCACGATGGGAAGAACAACTACCTCCACCGGAAGAACTCATGCCTTTATCACAAACCCTAATCACTCCTGATCTAGCTATAGCTTTCGATATCAGAAACCCTCACACCACAAACACTATCAACGCTAATCCTCAACACCAACAACATCAACATCATCAACAACAGCAACAGCCTCAGCCTTCTTCTCTTCCTTCCTCAACCGATTTCGCCGATTCTGGCGAACTCGGTTCCGGAACAGCCGGTGAAGAACCGGCCAGGACACTCAAGAGACCACGACTTGTATGGACCCCGCAACTCCACAAACGTTTTGTTGACGCTGTAGCGCACCTCGGAATCAAAAACGCCGTTCCGAAGACGATAATGCAGCTCATGAGTGTTGACGGTTTAACCAGAGAAAACGTGGCTAGTCACTTGCAGAAATATCGGCTTTATCTCAAACGCATGCAGGGAATTTCCTCCGCCGGTGGCGGTGGTTCCGGTGGTGCCTCTGTCGGAGTCAATGACCCTGCCACGGATCATCTATTTGCTAGCTCGCCTGTGCCGCCGCATTTCCTTCACCCGGTTGCTCGGCCGAATTCCGATCACTATATGCCTTTTGTTCCTGTGCCGGCCATTCACCATCAACAGCAACTGGCTGCTGCTCAGTATCACCGGCCGGTGGGACATTTCGGGTCCCCGCCGAATGGTCATTTTGACAATCCATTCTTGTCTAGACAGCAACAGCATCAACAGCAACACCAACACCAGCAGCAGCTTCATAGGATTGGGGCACAAATGCATCATAACCCTGTTGGTGGTTATGTGGAGGATATGGAATCAGCAAATGCGTCGGGAGGGAGAAAGGTTCTTACTTTGTTTCCTACTGGAGACGATTGAATTTGGATTATAATTCTATATAATTTTAGGTCATTGCTGGTGTATTTAATGTTTGGTCAGGTTCTTAATTGTTAATTTGTGTTAGGCTCATTGGTTATCTTGGTGTTAATGTTACTAATTGGTATTGGAGTCTTTATTCAAAGTTAAACTATCCAGATCCAAAAGCTCCACCGGTCTATTATGAAGTCCTATGGAAAAAAAAAACTTCTTCTGCAATTACCCTGTTCGTGGCGGTCTATATATTCTGCATCGGCTTCTGTTGACTGACATTCATCATGAATCATGATGTCACTTTTGGGAGAGATTATGCGTAGTGTCTTTGAATCAGTAGTTGTGTGTGGTATTTAAGGCTTCCCCTATGTTGATTTATCTCATGGATGTCTCGTAATTCTGCTGCACCTCAATTGTAATTCAGAGTACTACAGTTGGGAAGTTTTGAATTGGTATTCATGGCAGACTTGTAAAAGCTGCAAGTTTGGTACTTATCTCTGCAGAAAGACATTACCTTGGTAGATACTAAGAGAAGATATCTGATTGGCACATATGATTGTGAATTCTCCTTCTAAATTTGGGAGCCTCTTTTGTGTCCCGTCTTGTCCTTTAGAGGTGAGTTGTACATTGTTTGATTCTATAGAAAAGACTCAAATGCCTTATGTAAGGCAGTTGTTTAAAATTCTAATCTTACTTCAATGTGAGGTTAATTTCTCTATATGCTAGATGAAAGTAAAACTAGTTTCTTTAATTTCTGAGTAAACCCTGCTTAAAGAACACAATAAGATCATGTTTACTTACTTGTGTATTTCTTCTTATTTGACCATCAATTTGCTCATAACCAGTATCTTAGCATACTAAGGTTTTGAGGCATATTAATGTTCCAAGTTCCAATTGTTCATATTGACTTTCCTTTTCTAGTTTTGGATAACAAATTGATGTACTTAAATTGAGAACGTTTGTTGGTGCGCCTCAGAACGTTTGTTCGTATAGTAGAACTTTTATAATCACCTTACCTTAAGCTTCGCTAAATTTGAAATTTTCAACTCCGGTCATTTGCCTAATGTGGTTTACGGCCATCGACTAGTGTAAGTATCAATTATAAGTTACTCTAATCATGTGTTTGCACCTGGGAGGCTTCTTAAGTTCAATTTTATTAACTTTGGTTTTCAACATCTGTCTGATTTGCAGAGTTTCTTTGTGCATTGTTTGCTGTATTTCATTTTTTTTTGAATGTACAAGGAAATACCTCTGTTTGATTGCTTGAAATTTGTTTCCTTCTGTTTTTAATAGCTGATATATCAGTTTTGATGGACAATTACATAGCAACAACAACCATTTTTCTCACTCCATTTTTCATGTAAGATGTGTTACCCTTCAAATGTGTTGTCATCTCTAACTTAATCTTTTTTTCTTCTCAATTTTGTAAGCAATTCAGTTTCCTGCTTCATTTACTCTCTGGTTTATACCAAAAAAATTAGAATAAAAACATATTTAAATTTTAAGCATAATTTGAAGAGTGAGAATATGTTGATTTCAAAAATACCTCCAAGATGAAGTCATTATAAACAATAAATTTAATTTTTAATTATTATCACTATATATATTATTATCCAGCATACTAAATTTTATATAAATTTAAAATTTGTAGTTATGTAATCTAATTAATATTATTTACTTTCATTTTTTAAAAGTTTATATAAGTTATTCAATTAAATATCAAATAATTTAAAATTTTTAAATTTTACAAAATTTTAATTTTATAAAATTTTGTAGAGTTGAACTCCTACTATGAAAGTCTCATCTCCTAGACAAAAAGAGAGAAAATTGGCCTAGTACACTGTGCTAGCTAAAATTATGATTTTACTATTCACGGTTGTTTTCTTAGAGGCTACATTATTGGAGTATATGTCTTTTTTCTCTTAACAGCTACAAGACCAACTAACACTGGGGTCTCATGGCATGTGAAACTAACTTTATGGAAAACAATAATGATTTTTTATATAGATTTTGTTTTGTTCTCAATAGAGTAAAGTTTTATTTTTATTCAATATCAAAAGTCTCTTTCTACAAGAAACTTGAACCACCACCAACAACTATCTTCATCTTAGTTAGTCGCTAACTTTATGCGCTAAGCATTTTGTCAAAAACTAAGATTGATTTTTCTCCACTTAAGTTACGACAACAAATCAATTACCTCATAATGCACTAGCTTCCAATGACAAGACTCAAACGATAATGTTCTTATAATTAATCATGATAATTTTCTATTTTAATTAAATCATAAAATTCTGACCTCATAGGGATAAAAAGCAGTCATATCTTGTAATTATGCCTTATAAATGAGAAAAGTTTAGGTAAATGTCAGTTCTGGCTCTACTTTATAGTACTGCATATAAATATAATATAACATATGGTCTGCATTATAATAGAAATGGATTAGGGGAATCTTATGTGTGGACCAGAAACAAAAATCTAGTTCTGCATCATGGTTCCTCTACAGGATGGATGATTGGTACAATATGAATAAATTTTCATATTCATCCAAAGTACATTTCACATGTGGGTGGGCCAAACAAATCTTGCAACGTTTACTTATCTATCAACTTCCTCCTCACATTTTTTTATAATATTTATATATAATTTTTTTTCTTTATTAGATAAAAAAATGATAATAACTACGAAAAACTCACATACAAAATAATGAATATCAAAATTCTTACCCTAATAATAATGTTTAATTTAATAATATCGACTTTAACTTAAGCAAGTTGATATATGATTTGCATACATAAATTTATTTTCTTTATTTGCTATTTATTCAATTATTAATGTAGGCAAGTTTCTGAGATTTGGGTGGGTGACAAAAGAACATGATTTGCTGGATTCCAGCACAGAAGGAAACTAGGGAGAAGAAACCAACCCTGGTTGGGTACCATATCATTTATAATTCAGATTGTAATTAAGTTAAAAAAATAGATCGAATAAATTCCAGATCATCCATTTCCTATTATCCTTTGCTTAAATGAAAAATATACTTTTATCATAAAGGAAAAATAAGTAGTAATAAATATATTCTGCACAAACTACCTTGTGTATGGTATACATAATTAAAAATGATTAAGCCAACTCATGGGATTGATTAACAGAGTATAATATATGATTGGTAAGAGAGTGAAAGAATAGAGTGATAAGGAGAATCAAAATTTCATTACTGCTATCTCACTACAGCTTTCATATTAGAACAACCAAGATCGCACAGATCTTAAATTTTTTAAGATTAAATTATAATTAAATAGAATCTCATAAAATATTTATGAGATTAAATGATAATTAAATAAAATTTTTATTAATTAATTTATAATTAAATTATAAATAACAGACAAGATCCAAGCGTTTCACCACTAGGCCACACACGCACACAATAATTAATAATTATTAAAAAAAGTATGTATTTATGGTGAAGAATTGAATGAGGGAAGAAGTTGGTTTTTGCTAATGGCATAAAGTAGTGGGAATAAAGTTAATTTGAGTCCTATTTTTTAGTTTTTTTATATTTAATAATTAAAATTTATTTAAAATTCTATATACTTTGAGCATTTTTTTATTTAATAATTAATCATTATTATTTGTCATATTTTGGTGAGAATTTTGGCGGTAAGTTTTGTTAAAAGAAATTATAAGATTATAATTTAGTATAATATATTTATATTTAATTTAATTAATTAATTAATTAAAGGAAAAAGGTTTAGTGGAAAATCTTTGATGGAGACATTATAAAATTATATAATAGTATAGATAATATTTGCCATATTTATTGAGAATATTAATAAAGTAACTTTTAAAGATAGATTTATTTATTAAATTTCAGATCAAATACTTAAATCAGGAAAATTTTACACTTATTTATATAAAGATATTTTGGTAAAAAAAAATATAATGTAAGGGTAGGGGAATAAATGATGGGGGTGTGGGGTAAAATTTTCTGAGTAATTCATTTAAAATAAAAGAGTAACCTAAAATAAATAATCTATTTTAATTTTCAATGCATCTTTTTCAATTTTATCCTCTAATTAATATTACTTTTATTATACTCAATACATTATAAGAATATTTTAGTAAAAATATCATTATTTTTTATTTATTTATTATTTTTTCTTAATCTATCTAAAAAATTTAACTGAATCACTGTGTGGGAGAGAAAAGTATTAAAAAGAAAGGTACATTTTTTTTCATTGTTTTGAGAAGTAAGTTACATTGATATGTAACATTATTTTGTTAAAGGAAAAGTGTAGTAAAAACTTTGGGGTGCATTTGTCATTTCTTAATTGGACGTAAGATTTATGGAATTTTTTATCATAATTTATTTAAGGAATGAGACAATTGATTATGTAAGTTAATTCATTTAGAATGCATTAAATTTGTATTAAAAAGGAAGTTGGTATAAAAAACAATTTGTACAAAGTTGATATAAAATATTGAATCACTTAATGTATCTATACAACAAAATTTTAAAAAATATGAATAACTTATTAAGTGGAATTATTTAAGAGAGATATCATATATATTAAATTTAAGATATATAATTTAATGAAAATAATGTTGGATATTGCAAAGTTAGAATAAAGAAGATATTGATGAAGAATGTAGTTAGAAAATTTAAAGCGAATGAATTCACACTAACAATTAGTTTCAATTCATTCTCATCAATTAGTACTAACGACGAATTTTCTTCGTAATATTTTAAATTTCATAATATTTTAAATATTTTAATGTGAATTACACAAATATACTAAATTTAAAAATATACATGTGTCGGTTTGGGTTGAGTTTGGCTAAATCTAATATTTAATTCATATAGGATATTCTAGTTTGGCGAGATAAAATAACTAGAGCATTTTTTAATGCATCTTATATATTACTAACACACCACGTGAAAATACTAAAATGCTCACATATTCCGAAGATGCATCTCCGGACGCACCAATACACACACAACCTAAGTCATTATGAGTGACCCCGTACAAGTTGTTTTTTTACTCGGAGATGCATCTCTGGAATCTGTCTGTAGATACAATTTCATAACATATGCTAAGCAACATCAATGGCAGAAACTAAAAACTTGTAATTTGGCAAAATAAAATCATCATTCATAACATAAAATCAGCATTACATAGATGATTTTAACATAAAATACAACATTACACTTCAATATCTAGGTGAACGACGCTTCAATATCTTCATAATATCTTCGACCGATCTTGAAATTGTCGCTTCCAACTCGAGCGACACTTTTGTTTCGAAATGGAAAAATGTATTCCACATACCACTTAGATATACATCCGTCTTGAACTTAAAGTTGCTGAACTCAATCTCCCCACCGTTGTGTGGATGATACTCAAGCTTCACAATTTTTCGATTGTCTCCGTAAGGTAGGAAATTATGGACTTTGTATTTCAGATCTGCAAAAGAGGTGTACTCGTTGAGCTTAAACTTTCTCCCGGGTATTGCACTTGAGAATGAGACATTTGCAACATACCAGATGATGTTTATTTGTGACATTTGAGACATTTTCTGTTTGTGTGAAATAAAAAACCAGAGCCCCTAAATTTATAGAAGTTGTAGACAAATGTGGACCATAAAAATTCTATCAACCATCAATGCTGGTTTCGGAGATACATTTCCGAAACCCCACTACTGTCTTATTCCAGAGATACATCTCTGGAATCTCTCCTGAACCAGGCATAATGAAACAGACAGAAAATAAAACCTATTATATGACTTTGTTTGACAAATTAACAAATGTTTTGGCAAAGATAAAAAATGTATTAAAATATTAAGTAATTGTATATATTACACTGCAGTAATATTGAGACACAATTACATACACTTATTTGTCCAACTAAATAGAAAATTAAAACGAATCAAAAGATTTATTGATGATTAAATCTATGGGTGGTACCCTCTTTGACTTTTGTGCATTTTATTCTCTTTCAATGTTACTAAATTTATCGAACTCTTGAATCCTTTCCATAAAATGGTTCGACAAAGTCTTGGCTTTTGTTGTTGAATGAGCTGCCCACTCCGGTGATTAAAGTGGTATAAGGCATCCTGATTTCAAGTAAACTTGAACAAAATTCCATGATTTTGAAAGTAATCCATAATACAATCTTTTGGATTTTGAGGTAGGGCGGTGTGTAGTGGGAAAAATGTTTTCAAAAAATTGTATCCTATAAGATCAATACAAACTTTATCATACACATATGCTATGAGGTTACCCATTTTAGGGAAGCACATCCATTTAGCCTTCGGTGCCGGTCCACTAAGGCAAGGAACAAGACACTCAAAAATTTCATCAAAGTTTTCTTTATTTCGTAAATTTGTGTGTATGATTCTTTGTGAGTCCTCAAATCATGGATAAGTTGATGGTGGATAAGTTTATGAATCCTCAACTCATGGATAAGTCGAAACAGCTCGACAACCCCAATTACCGTCAGCCTCAAAATTGACGATCCACTCGATGTTTTTGTGCATAAAAACTGACATCTCGTCAATGAATGGAATCTTTGGAGGAGGCGGAGAGGGAGGTGGTTTGCTAATGCGAGCTCCTTTGAAAATATTTTTTTTGAGATTTTGGAGTTGGTGAGTCGGGAAAAACTTTGTCAACATGTCCAAAATATGAAAGAGACCGTTGTGAGTGCACTAGTCTCTTAGATATGTTTTGAATGATGTCAAAAATAGGTCACTTAGTTCTTGGTGTATACTGAATCTTACTATCAATGTTTAGATGCACATCATCATAATAGGACATTTAAAATAAGATGAAATAAGGCCGTTACAAGTCAAAATTATGATTTTTCATGAAAAATGAGTCAATGGGTCGATACAAATGGCTATGTGTCATACCGCAAATTTTGACCCTAGATTCCATCATCAATCTAGGAGCATCACACATTGCATTGCTAACCCTAACCTTGTTCAAGTTTGTCTTTGTTTTGTTTCATCTGAATTAGGGTTTTGAATCAACAGAATCAAGAGGATCTTTATTTGATCAGTCAATGTCTTGGATTGATCATCAACCTACCAAGTGTGCATACACTCAAGAGGCCTCTTTCCATAAAAAATCAAGTGTAAATTGGTCTTGTTACAAGTTCATTGAAGCTCAACTTCATCTGGTCACCAATTAGGGTTTTATTAGGAAAAGTCAACTGTGTCTTTGAATTTTGATAAAAGCATGATCCCAAGCCTTGAGACATGATCCAAGACGCTCATATACATTTTTGGAGTCCATCCATGATGTTTTAAAGGTTCAAGAATGCAATAACATTGAATATCACACAGTTGAATTCATCTGATACACAAGCTTTTATCTGCAAAGTCAACTCTTTGACTTTTGGGATTTTTGGTCAAAATTGAAGTCCTCAAGCTAAGTTTCATCAAAACATGTTTGATCATTGAGTTTGAGCATGAGAAATCAAGAATTGGAAGGTTTCTTGAAAAAGGGACAAAGTGAAAGAAGTGAATTTTTTCTAAGTATGGAGGAAAAACCCTAATTTTGTGCCAACTTTGAAAGGCCATAACTTCCAATCTAGACCACCATTTTTTGTGTTCCAAAGATCAAAATGAAGCCCTCACAACATACTACAACTTTGTCAATAAGGGTTAATCTCCAAAAAGTGCATAAATTTTGAGTTATGAGGCCATCAAGTTGTGAAAAATCTTTCAACACTTAGAATTTTTTCAAGACAGTTTTTGTTCACAAAAGTACCAAACTTTGGAGCCAGTTTTCACTATGATCCATTGAGATTCAAGAAATTCATCTATCATGAAATTTGTATAGCATGTTTGGGGCTTTTAAAAAAGTACAAGAACTCCTCCATAACATTTTTGAGCTAGGAGTTTCGAAGAAGAGAAGTTGGCCTCAAAATCTGATTTTTCAAGTCATGTTCTTGGCAACCCATGAGTGCAAATCCTAGCCAAAGTCATGAAATATGGTTTTTCAGCCTATGTAACCTGTAAATATTCCTCTAATCATAGAATTACACAAGTCCTTGGTGCATTACACATTGATTTGAGACATTATCCAAGTGATCACACCATTTTTGGAATGTTTTGCCAAAAAATTGCATTGCCATTCTCATAAAGCACCTTTAATCAAGAAGTCAACTTGTCTTGAGCTTCTAAATTGTTTTCTTTGCACAAAACCTTTTCTTTACACAGAAGCAAAGTGTCTGAACTTTCAACAACTCTAGAAAGCATTGTACCATACATTGGAACTCCAAAAATCCATGAAACTATCCCTTGCATTTCAACCAAACCATATACCATACAAGTTGCAATTCTGTAGAGCCTTGATCCTCATTATTTCCCTATAAATAGAGGCTCTTTTCAAGCCTCTAACACACAACAAAAACCTTAGATATCCTCCCTTAAACCTCTCATTTTGTAGCACCTTGCATAGTTTCTCTTTTGTGCCAAGAAACCTCATCTTACACAAACATTCCATCTGCCTTCTCCACACCTCAAACCACCAATCCAACCATTCAAACACATCATAAATTATCCCTTGAAGGTGTCCAAAACTTCATCTTCACCCCAAACCTTCTAGAACAGAAAGTCAACCTTCAAAACCTAGTTTTGTTGACTTTTTGCATTTTCCAAGCCAATATTTGATTCTGACCAGTTTCAATCACTCCGCCACTTCCAACACACTCCATAAATCATCCTTAAAATGTTCCAAACTTGGTTTTGCATTTGTAACTTCATTTACTTGAATTTTCATTTTGGCCATTTTTCAAATTTTGCAAGAAGGAAGCTCCATTATGTTCCAAGTGTTTCCAACTGGTTCTAAGCATCTTAAAGCTCCATAAGAGGTCCATTGAAGGTGTTCAAATCAACAAGGCATTTCTGTGAAGACATGGCTTCTCAAAGGTTTTGATGACGACACACTTTCTACAAATTGTCTCTATAAAGTCAAAGATGGATTAACAAAAAGGATTGATCAAGTCTCTTGCTCAAGAATCAAGTCTTAACAATTATCAAGGCATTATGAACTTCATGAAGAATGGATTGCTCAAAGGAATATGTATAACACTTAACCTCTATGTGATTATACAAGTGTTCAAATTATACCTCATTTAGGCCATGATCATTAGAAACAAGTTTTTGGATCATAGAAAATCTTTGCACTGCTGTTTTTAAACATTTTTTCAATTCTGGGCTTGAGTAACCGGTTACTCAATATAAGGTAACCGGTTACCCTTTGAAAACTTTCAAAAAATATATTTGTTGCAAGCAAGTAACCGGTTACCCATTATAGAGTAACCGATTACCACTGGGACAGTGGCCAGAATTTTTGCACCTTTTCACTGAAACTTTTTAATTTCTCTTCTATTGATTCATGGCATCCCTTCATGAAATATACCCATCTGTAGAGGTATCTTAGTGCTATATAAACATCATATTCTCATATTTTAAACTTACCTCCTTGCAAAATTTTAAATCAATTACTCATATTTTTTCAAACTTTAAAATTTTTCTAAGTGTTTATCCAGGATTTTTCTAAAAGTGAAACTTTGCATAAACCTTCATATTTAGCATCATAGTTTCATTCCATACAAACAACACTTGTATAATTGTTGTGAAAATTGAGTGCTACAAAGGAGAAGATTAATCTTGTGATTAATAAGTGTCAATATTCCATCTTTTACATATATACAAAATTTAGAATTATATCTCTTTGTCACATCTTGTTTTTAGGATTGTTAAAAAATAAGATTGTGAAGTTGTATTGCTTGTTATCCGGATTGTGGATACAAGAGGTCCATTGTGAGAGGACTATTCTCAATTGGACTAAGTTGGAAAAATCCAAGAGGGTGTTCTTGGTGGTGTGTTGTTAGTGTCTTGTATAGAAAGACTAGGAAGAGTCATGTCTTGTCCTAACAATAGTGAAATCTCTTTCAAGTTGAAAGGGGACTGGAGTACTCTCGACCTGTGAGGGGAACCGGTATACTTCCTGGTGTTCTTTACTTTCCCCAAGTTACAACTTTTCATCACTTAGTAATCGTTAGGAAAGTAAAACATAAAATCTGTCAAAAATCCAGAAAATTGTCTAAGTTCCTAATTCACCCCCCTCTTAGGCACGCTTCTAACTTACAATTGGCATCAGAGTAGGTTATAGGTAACCTGATCTTACCGGTCCAGCATGGCTTCCGCAAGCACAAACCCGGTATTCAAAGACGGTGGAAGTAGTAACAAGCCCCCACTTTTCTCTGGAGAGTATTTTGACTTTTGGAAGATCCGTATGAAGGCATATCTTGAAGCACAAGGAGAAGGTATATGGGAAGCCATTGAGAATGGTCCACATAATCCGGTTAATGTGGTCAATGGTGTTGGTACTCCAAAGTTAAAAAGTACATATGATGAAGATGATAAGAAAATAATCTTGAATAAAAAGAAAGCTATCAATCTTCTTCAAAGTGCATTGAGTATGGATGAGTTCTTCTGTGTCTCTCAATGTAAATCGGCAAAATAAATATGGGATACTTTGGTAGAAACACACGAAGGAACGACCGAAGTAAAAAGATCCAGACTAAACACTTTAAGTCAAGAATATGAATGTTCCGAATGCAGCCCGGAGAATCCATTATTGCATTACAGAAAAGATTTGTTCACTTGACGAATCATTTGATTGCACTCGAGGAAACTTTTACAAATGACGAACTTAATCTTAAAGTGCTAAGATCCTTGACTAGAGAATGGCAACCAAAGGTGACGGCTATATCGGAGAAGAAAAGTCTTTCTACCATGACGTCCGCATCATTATTTGGAAAACTCCAAGAACATGAACTTGAACTTGGAAGACTTGAAAATCATTAAAACCAAGAGAAGAAATCCAAAGGCATTGCTTTGAAAGTGGATTCAAAGGAAGATAAAGATGATGATTCACCGGAGGAAGATGAAAATTTCATGCTCCTTGTGAAAAGGCTTGGTAAGTTCTTTAGTAAAAATGACAAAT
This sequence comes from Lathyrus tuberosus, assembly GCA_022829125.1. Classification (NCBI taxonomy): domain Eukaryota; kingdom Viridiplantae; phylum Streptophyta; class Magnoliopsida; order Fabales; family Fabaceae; genus Lathyrus; species Lathyrus tuberosus. Next base: position 19,826,140 of record JALAZF010000009.1, read on the forward strand.
CCTTTTATGCTAAAAAGAATAAACATTTCAGGAAAAAGGAGGCTTCCACTTCTATGCAAGATGTCACATGTTACGAATGTGGAAAGCAAGGTCATATAAAGCCGGATTTTCCAAAACTCCCTAAGAAAGGCGGCTTTAAAGGCAAGAAGGATTTCAAGAATAAAAATGCATATGTTGCATGGGAAGATGATGAGATAAGTTCTTCATCCGGATCGGAAAGCGACGAATGTACAAATTTAGCATTGATGGCATCACACCATTCCGATGATGAAGAAGATGAGGTTAGTAATGATTTTTCCCTTTTTGACAGTGATGCACAAGGTGCCATTAATGAATTGTTAAATGAATGCAAAATTTTGTATAAAACTATATCATCTCAAAAGAAACAAATTTCATATTTAGAAGGAAAACATATGATGGGAGACATTCATAATCTTTGGTATCTAGATAGTGGTTGCTCCAAGCATATGACTGGAGACATTCATAAATTTTCAGATCTAGTGCTTAAGGCCAAGGGTCATGTTACATATGAAAATAACAACAAAGGAAGAATTCTTGGCATAGGCAAAGTTGGTACACCACCTTTCACATCTATTGAAGATGTCCTTTATGTCGAAGGACTAAAGCATAATCTTCTAAGTATTAGCCAACTATGTGACAAAGGCTTCAAGATCAAATTCACCAAGGATGAATGCTTGATTGAAGACGAAGTCAAACATGAGGTAAGACTTAAAGGTACAAGAATTAATTATATATTCATGATTTCCCTTGATGACGTTTCTTTGAAGGTTAAATGTCTTATGGCAAACAATAATGATTCATGGCTATGGCACAAAAGGATTGCTCACATTCATATGGAGCATTTGAATAAATTAATAAAACATGATTTAGTTATTGGTTTACCAAAGATAAAACATGTCAAAGATAAATTGTGTGATGCATGTCAAAAAGGGAAACAAACCAAGTCAACTTTCAAATCTAAGGATGTGGTGACCATTTCAAGGCCACTACAATTGTTGCATATGGACTTATTTGGTCCATCAAGAACAAGAAGCTTCGGAGGTAATGTATATGCTTTAGTTATTGTTGATAATTTTTCTAGATATACTTGGACATTCTTTTTAGTGCAGAAAAGTGATGCATTCAAGGCGTTCAAGAAATATATGAAGCAAATTCAAAATGAGAAATCACTAACTATTGCCTCCATAAGAAGCGACCATGGTGGAGAATTCCAAAATGCCTCCTTTAAAGAATTTTGTGAAGAACAAGGAATCTCCCACAACTTCTTGGCACCAAGGACTCCTTAACAAAATGTAGTGGTGGAGAGAAAGAATAGGTCATTGGTGGAACTTGCAAGGACTATGCTTAGCGATTCAAATCTTCCAAAGTACTTTTGGGCGGATGCGGTAAGCACGACATGCTTTGTAAGTAATCGTGTTAACATTAGGCCTATCCTAAAGAAGACCCCCTATAAACTCTTCAAAGGGAGGAAACCCAACATTGCTTATTTTCACATCTTTGGATGCAAGTGCTTTGTCCTTAACAATGACAAAGACAATCTCGGTAAGTTCGATGAAAAATCGGATGAAGGTATATTTCTTGGTTATTCTCTATCGAGTAAGGCTTATAGAATTTATAATAAATGTACATTAACAATTGAAGAATCTATGCATGTTAAGTTTTATGAATCTAACTCCTCGAAGGAGGATATTGTTTTATGTGATGATGATGATGAAATTGTAGAAGTTCTTCAAGAAGATACTTTAAATAAGAATCAAATAGAACATCAAGAAGCACCGATTCAACAAGAATCAAATGTAAATGATCTACCTAAGGAATGGAGAACTCATAGAGATCATCCAATTGATAAAGTTATTAGTGATATTAGTCAAGGCATTGCAACAAGATTAAATCTCAAAGATGCATGCTTGAACATGGCGTTTGTCTCACAAATTGAACCTTCCAAAGTTGTTGAAGCCTTAGGAGATGACCAATGGATTATTTCTATGCAAGAAGAGTTAAACCAATTCAAAAGGAATCAAGTTTGGGAACTTGTTTCTAGGCCAAGTGGTAAACACATCATCGGTACCAAATGGGTGTTTAAGAATAAACTTGATGAGAATGGGATAATTGTTTGAAACAAGGCAAGGTTGGTGGCTCAAGGATACAATCAAGAGGAAGGCATTGATTTCGAAGAAACTTTCGCTCCGGTTGCAAGGTTAGAAGCTATTCGTTTATTACTTGCTTATGCGTGTTCATTAAATTTTCAGTTATACCAAATGGATGTCAAGAGCACATTCTTGAATGGCTATATCAATGAAGAAGTCTATGTCAAACAACCCCCGGGCTTTGAAGACTTCAAGAATCCTTCATATGTCTTCAAGTTGAAGAAGGCTCTTTATGGCTTAAAGCAAGCACCAAGGGCGTGGTATGATCGACTTAGCAGCTTCCTTTGTGGAAAAGGATTTGTAAAAGGTAAAGTTGACAAGACATTGTTCATTAAGAAATTAAAAGGTAATACCTTATTGGTTCAAGTCTACGTTGACGACATCATATTCGGTTCAACAAACAAAGAACTTTGTGAAGAATTTTCATCGATGATGCAAGGAGAATTCGATATGTCCATGTTGGGTAAGATGAATTATTTTCTTGGACTACAAATTAAGCAACTAAAGGATGGAATCTTCATCAACCAATCCAAATATTCCAAAGAGTTGTTAAAAATATTCGATATGGATGGCAGCAAGGCAATGGCTACTCCAATGGGATCCGGAACTTACGTGGATCAAGACGAACCAGGTGTTTCAATTGATATCACAAAGTATCGAGGTATGATTGGTTCTTTATTATATTTGACGGCAAGCCGTCCTGACATAATGTTTAGTGTGTGTTTATGTGCCCGCTTTCAAGCAAATCCAAAGGAGTCACATCTCACCGCTGTTAAAAGAATCATGAAGTATCTCAAGGAAACGACGAACGTTGGCTTATGGTATCCGAAAGGTAGTACATGTGATTTAGTTGGTTATTCTGGCGCGGATTATGCATGATGTAAAACTGATAGAAAAAGCACAAGTGGAACATGTCACTTCCTAGAAAATGCATTAGTATCGTGGTCTTGTAAGAAACAAGCATGTGTTGCTCTTAGTACCACAGAAGTAGAATACATAGCAGCAGGAAGTTGTTGTGCTCAAATACTTTGGCTAAAGCAACAATTGAGTGATTACGGAATAGATCTTGGATGCATACCACTTCGATGCGACAACACAAGTCTAATAAATATTACAAAGAATCCAGTCATGCATTCCCGTACAAAACACATAGACATTCGACATCATTTTATACGTGATCATGTGCTGAAAGGCGATGTTGAAGTCTCATTCGTCAATACACATAATCAACTCGTGGACATTTTCACAAAACCGCTCGCAAAAGAAGCATTTTACAAGATTCGAAGGGAACTTGGCATTTTAGATGAAGGTGATTTATAAATCTTCAATAATTATTCATTATACACTATAATGAAGCCAAGGTACACAAAATTTCAATTTTTTTAATTTTTGCAATCTCTCATTAAAATGTGTTTTATCTGAAATATTTGCTTTTCTTAATTTTTCATGATCTTAAATAAAGTTTCATGACATGAGTGTTTTACTCAAAGTTGCATAATAATATGTTATAACATGACAAAACTAAAAATTTTGGAAAAATCAAGTATTTTGAGAGATATGAAGCTACTGTTTTTCTGTTTTTGCATAAGGTAACCGGTTACCCTTTGAATTTTTTCCAGCTTCTGCACGCGTTTTGCACTAAGTAACCGGTTACCCATTATAGAGTAACCGGTTACCACTAACATTGACTGAAAAAAAAATAATTTTAATTAATTCGTGTATGTTATGTCCCATGTGTTAAATGTTATTTCTCTTTCGTTAATGTCATAAGTGCTTATTTGTTTTAAGTTCATTGCATTTCAATACATAAGCTTTGGTACTTGGAGTTTTTTATTTCACTTCTTCTACTCCTTCCAACTTCCTCCACTAACAACAATAACTCCATTCAAAGAGAAATTAAAACCCAACTCACCTTCCACTTTTTATAACCCCAAATCCTACAAACCCTCATCTCCAAACACCTCTCCTCTCCTAATCTGAAAATCCTACCTCAAACCCTAACGTTCAAGCTCCTTCAATGGCTCCTCCAAAACAAGATAAGGGAAAGAAGAAGATGGGTGAAGGAAGTTCTGACCCAGTGGAAGAACAACATGCAACCACTGTCAAAGCTAGAAGGTTGGATTTTGCTGTCCAAACTCGGCCTCTAATGTCGGTAAAGTAAGTTAACTTCAAAGCTTTTCCAAAACATAGCTTTTCTTTTCATTCATTGTTGAAAGATTCTGGAGTGAAACACCTTGTTGCCGAGAAAGGACCATATTATCCTGATTTGGTTAGAGAATTTTTCTCTACCTTAGTAATTAGCGCAGATGATTTGGGAAATGCTGTGTTAAATGCTTTGGTTAAGAAAGTCAATATCAATATGGATTTGGCTGAGTTAGGTAAATGTTTAGGAGTTCCGTCGACAGGGGAAGAATTGCGTCACGGTGTTGTCCCAACCAATGTTGCCAGGAAATTTTTTGATAGTATGTGTAATACCCTAATTTTTACCCCTAAGATCCCACATGTCTTTTTGCATTTCATAGCACAAACGAGACAAACAAGATCACACATTGGTTCCCTCGTTTGTAGGATGGTGCCTTGCAGGGATCTTTGAGTAAGTGTGTGTTTGTTAGTTGTTTTATTGCTTAATTTGTTTATGTTTACTAACCATTAATTAAAATCCAAAAAAATATGCTTGCTTTTTCTTTACTAACTTTTTCAGGAAGAATTTGGATCAAGGATACCAAAAACAGTCCCTCGGCTCGAATGAATTTCATCTGATCAAAGTCAAAGATGATCTGCAAACAATTCAATATTCATCTGATCAAGAGTTTCCAAGATTTAATTGATTATTATTCAAGAGGCTCCAAGGTTCATGTGTTTATTTCCATGCCTTCTTTGACAAGCAAGAATAATCGAGCCAGAGCCTAGACAACACATCAAAAAGCCAATTTTCTCATTTTTTCACTGTGTTAATCGATTAACACATTTTGCACTGAAAATGGTTAATCGATTAACACGTGCAATTTTTGGAAAAATGGCAGCAAATTCAAATTTTGCAGCAATTAGCACCAATTTTCATCATTTTGATCACATGTGGAATATTCTAGACCATCTTATTTTAATTCCCTACATCATCATAATTAATTCCCACCATGTACCTCCACTAATCACCACTCTTTTGATAATTTCCCTCCAAATTCAAATTCTAAGCCTAATTTTCATTTCCAAACCAAATTCCAATCCACCAATTTTTTCCAAGCCTATAAATTATATAAATAGAGGCCTCATTTCATTCATTTCACAAGCTTTTGATAGCCAACAAACCTCTTGCAAATTCTCTCCCCAACCACAAAATTCACTCAAAGCTCACATTTCTTCTTTTGAAAGTTAACGAGAATTCACATTGAATCTTGTTCAACTTTGAGCTAAACCTTCATCCAAGCTTGTTTTTTTCATCAATTCTCATAGATCAAGGCTTTGTTGTTTGGATCTTGAAGCAATTTGAAGGAATTTTCAGATTTGAAGTGGTAATTCATCTTTCACCATTGTTGAAGCTTCATCTTCATCTTCCATAATGTAGATCCGTGGTGGATTCTTGTTACTTGATCATTTGGATCTTGTAATTGTGTTTGATTACTGGTTTTTGCTGTTGTTTTATACAAAATTTCGTGCACAATTGCATCCTTGATCATGAGGTGTTTGAATAAATGATTGATCAAGGATTTTGCAATTTTCAAACTGATTTGTTGCTGTTTTGACAGTGTTAATCGATTAACCAAAACCATCACGAATTGGTTAATTGATTAACAGTTGGATTTTGCGCCCAGAATTTCATTTTTTAACTGGTTAATCGATTAACACTTTTACACATGAAATGGTTAATCGATTAACCAGCATCCAGAATGTGTTTTTTGCTTGTTTTTGGGACTGTTTTGGTTCCTCTTCCTCTTTCTTCCCCTTTCTTCTTGTTTTGGCCTTGAAGCACATTGTTGAGATTGATTTCTCTTCAATTTCAATGGACTTTGGATATGGTTAGAGTAATTAAACATTCATTAGTTCAAATCTATCTTAAAATGAATTGTTGAATTCATTTGAGGTGCTTTGAATTAGTGATATGTTTTCACACTTAAACCTATCAATTAAAGGTGATTGAACTTGAAGATGAAAGGATCTTGAAAGTGTAATTCAATTTGGCTTTCTCTTCATCTATTTCTTTTTATTTTGATCGATGAAAGTCTTATGGATCTTAGAATTTCTTTGTTGAATTCTTGATCAAGACTAGATCGTTACCTATTTTCTTTTCGTGCGGTATTGCTTTCGGATGACGATTTATATATCGTTCATCTAGCATGCATTAGCACAAAGATCACTATTGACCGGCCTCATTGTAGGGTAATTACTACATAAATTACTCGACGATTGCTTAACATAGCGCTACATTTGCCCCTCTTTATCCAATTCGGAATTTGATCTTTCGTGGTCCGGGCCTTGATTGGTCGCGTCAACCCAATGTTGGTTAATTCTTTGTATTAGGTTCAAAATCTTTGAAACTTGGCATTGTAGAGGTTTTGGTTATACCAATCTTCTGTCAAGTCTTTATTAACCTTGACCTAAGTATATTGTTTAATCACTATAGTTCAAAATGCGACACAGAATAATCGGTGAAGGCTTATGGCACTAGAGCCTTGTGCTACTAATCACTAACTTCTAACTTCCTTATGTTTCCTTCTCGCTCCCTACCTCTCTTTATTTTTTTTTATTGCTCATTGTTCATTTTATCATATCATGTTTATGTTTATGACATTTTTCTTTTGTCCACTTAGACCATATTATCTTGTGCTTTGTTTTTCTTTTGTCCATTTTGGACTCAAAAACATTAATAAAGGATTAAACCACTAAAAGACTTGTGGTCTTAATTGTTGGACTATGGCCACTATCCCTTGCTTTGGAGGATCTTCTTGGTTTGATTATGGACTTATGGACTTAGAATTAGGATTCTTTCCCTTATGCTTTGGACCATAATGGAGTTTGGTATCCTAGCCTTTATTTGGCTTGCTTATTGGCTCAAGAGGATGAAATTCTTTTCTTATTATGCTTTTAAGAGTGCCTCCATGTGGTTAGATCTTTCTTACCTTAGCTCTTATTTTTATGCACTAGGATAGTCACTTCTTCTCCACCCCTTCTTAAATTTTCAAAACCTTCTCCCTTTTTCAAAACTTTCTTGTTTTCAAACTTAAAACCGCTTTCATAATAAAACCTTGACTTTGGTCAAGTGATTTTTAAACTTTGTTTTCTTTAATAAATGTCAATCCATGTTAATCATATTTTGGCCATTTCAAAAAGACTTTAAAAAACACCAAACTCATCAATCTTTTTTTGTGCCTTATGCACTTTTCCTTTAAAACTTTTTCATAAGTTTAGACATGATTCATTTCTTTAAGCGGAATTATTCGCTTGGAAATGACGACTTGTCTTTACACTTAAAATCAATCAAAACAAATAAATTTCATTCTTTGTACCACGAACTACGAGGTTTTGATCCTACATTACACTTCGTGGGTACGTAGGCATGGGGCGATAAGTCTCTCCAAACACAAAAATATTAAAAAATATTTCTCTTCTCATCTCCTCAATCTCTTTTCAAGCAAACCATTTTCAAACCAAAAAGCGGTAGATATTTCAAAGGGCTCCTATAGAGTACTATAGACGTTTTGGGTGCTAATACCTTCCCATTGCGTAACCAACCCCCCTTACCCATTCTCTGTTTGTTCTTGTTTTTTTAGAACTCCTTAGGTTTTGTTCGCTCTTTTTCTTTTCCTTTTTTGGGATAAAATAAAAGTGCGGTGGCGACTCTTATTTTTTTTAGTTAAGTTAATCAATAGCTTATACTCACAATTTCCCCGCTACAGAAAAGTGGCGACTCTGCTGGGGATCTCCCTTGAGGGGTTTAACCTACTTTGATTTATTTACTGTTTTTTGTTTAATTTTCTTGTTATTTGTTTGTTTTGTTTGGGATTTCCTCTGTGTGTGAGATAGGTCCTATACCCGGACCATAGTGCACTTTGAGATAGGAGGATGGTATAGTCAAGGGAGCCTTGAGGGAGTCGAATCCCGAAAAAGCAGAACTTGAGAATCTATCCACTCGGTGGTTGCCTCTTTAGAATTACTGATGCCGATCGAGCGATCGTTGAAGGCATTACTTTTTACATAGAAGCCTATAACACTGAGGACCGTAGTAACCCTTAACCCATCTTAGCCTTTTTAGGATCGTAGCGCGGAAGCTATGAGGATGCAAATCCACTTAGCTCTCACGCGATGCTACACTCAGGTTAGATTCTCTTGAGGATAACTACCAACCTCCGAGTAATCGGTGCGCTGATGTGTCTGATAGTGGATTGTGGACCCTGGGAACTCTGTTAGAACCGCTGTTTTCTGCAGGTACAATGAAGACAAAACCTTTGTGGGATTGGTTCTTACCCTTGGCTTCATGCTCGTGACTTGAACCTTGACCCGTGTGCTTTGTGTGATCTTGTTTGTGGTTGTTGCATTCATGCACTCATGCATTCATGAGCATTCTTTTGGAAGGTTTCAAGGAACTTAAAGGTGTTATTGCCAACATTTTAGGTACTTTTGTTATGGATTTTGGAAGGAGAAGTACAAGGAAGTATACTTTCAAGAGTCCTAAGTTAGGGGGTTTGAGAGAGCTAGGATCTTTGGTTGTGGATACCAAGAAGTTCGGTCCAGATATGGAAGGCTTTTATCTCTCTTGAAGGTTGATATAGCTGAAGGATTGCTTGCTACTTTGGTTCAGTTCTATGACCCTTTGCTTCATTGTTTCACCTTTCCTGATTATCAGTTGGTACCTACTCTAGAGGAGTATTCTCTCCTGCTTGGTTTGCCTATTTATGGTCGGATTTTCTCTGGTTTGGATCCCGTTCCCGAGCATCACGTTATTGCGAAGGCTACTCACTTGAAGGTTTATGAGATTAAGGCTCGCATGGATACCAAAGGAAAGATTCTTGGGTTACCCGCTAAGTTCTTGATGGATAGAGCTCATCACTTTGCTAGTGTGAAGAACACAGTTGCTTTTGAGGCTATTCTTGCCTTGCTCATTTATGGATTATTCCTCTTCCCGAATGTTGAGAACTTTGTCGACATCAACGCTATTCAGATTTTCTTGATTGGGAATCTAGTTCCTACTTTGCTTGCCAATGCTTACCATTCTATTCACCTCAGGAATTTCCATGGTGAAGGGATGATTATCTGTTGTGCGCCTTTGCTTTACAAGTGGTTTATTTCTCACTTACCAAAGTCTGCAGCTTTCCGAAACCTCAAGGATGATTTATATTAGTCATGGAAGATCATGTCTCTCACTCATTCTGATATTGATTGGTGTAGCCGTGTTCCTTCTGGAACGATGATTATTGATAGTTGTGGTGATTTTCCCAACGTACCTCTTCTTGGTACAAAGGGAGGAATCAGCTACAATTCGGTGTTGGCTCGTCGTCAGTTGGGATATCCTTTGCGAGAGGTACCGAAGAACATCCATTTGGCTGGTCTCTTTTTCAATGAAGATGAACATCAGGTTGTCCTCAAGAGAGAAATAGTGGAAGCTTGGCGCAACATTCGTAGAAAAGGAAAGGAAAGTTTGGGAAATCCGAATTGTGTCTCTTCGGAACCTTACCTCCAGTGGGTTAAAAATTGAGCTATTACTTTGAAGATGCCTTATGTGCGTCAGGAGCCTTTGTCTCTAACTACTAAGAAGCCTATCCTCTACTTTATGGAAGACAAAGAGAAGTTTCATATTGCTTTGGTCGAGATGCAACAAGAGAGAGATGCTTGGAAGAACAAGTATCAGATTGTTGAGTTAGAGAATGCAAGACTTCAAGAGCACTTCAAGAAGAAAAATGAAGATGAAGTTGCCAACAAGAAGAGAAAGGCGCAAGAGGATTTATTTTCCTCTCGCATTCAGCCAGTTTCTGATATTCCGAAGAGTTCAGAATCTCCCTGGAAGTTAATCGTTGATCAGTTGCTGATTGAGAAAACTCAGATGCAGGCTCGCATCAAGAAGCTGGAAGATAGAGTTGGGACTTCTTCTCATGAGATTCTCTTGGGATCTAGTTTTCTTTATTCTCTATTGTTTTAGGATTCTTGAATTTGTACTTCCGAGATGTAATCTTTTCCATCATTAATGAATGAGATTTTGGTATTTCAAATAACAATGTTTGCAATATGCCTTATAATTCCTTGAAACTTTGCATTTTCATCTTGCACATCAAGCATCTTTGCATTGTTTCTTGCCTTTTCAGGTGTCTTATGTTTACCTTTGGTCTTCATTCAGCCAAGCTGTCGCACCAGTATAATACTCGAGCTAATCTGGAGAAGAAGATGGATCAGTTGCAACAAGAGAACCGTGAGCTTCGTGAAGAAGTATCAACTCTGAAGGATGGTTTGGAAAGACTCACTGCTATGATGGAAGATCTGGTGGCTGCTCAGAATCAGTCACCACCCCCTCCTCCCCCGCTTTCAACTCCTGAGCAAAGGACAGTCATTTCTGAGATTGTCTCTATGCCCATCTCTGTGGCGCCTGCTAGTGTTCCTCAATACTCCATGCCTTCTGGTTTCCCCTGGGGCATGCCTCGTAACTTTGTTCCTGAAGGTTATCAACCACCACCACCTCCTGAAGTTCCAGTTGTTCCTACTGTCCAGCCTGTGATGACTATGCCACCGCCTGTGGTTTACATTGTTCCTTTTGGTGAAAAGCAAATTTTCCATACTGCTCCAAGTGAGAGTGTTGATGCTTATTAGAAAATGGAAGAGGTTCAAGACCAGTTTGCTGAAATGCAGAAAGAAATCAAAGCTCTGAGAGGAAAAGAATTATTTGGGAAGAATGCTCATGAGTTATGCTTGGTTCCTAATGTGAAGATCCCACCTAAGTTCAAGGTCCCTGACTTTGAAAAGTATAAGGGAAACTTTTTTCCGTTGAGTCACCTGACTATGTATGCTCGTATGATGTCGACTCAAACCGATAATAATCAGCTTCTCATTCACTACTTTCAAGACAGTTTGTCTGGTGCAGCTTTGAAATGGTATATGGGACTCGATAGTACTCGAATTCGTACTTTCGAAGATTTGGGTGAGGCGTTTGTGAAACAGTATAAGTATAATGTGGATATGGCTCCTGATCGTGACCAGCTTCGAGCAATGGCTCAGAAAGATAAGGAGACATTCAAAGAATACGTGCAAAGGTGGCACGAGATTGCTGCTCAAATTAATCCTCCTTTGGAAGAAAAAGAGATGACCAAGATTTTTCTAAAAACTCTGGGTCCTTTCTATTATGAGCGTTTGATTGCTAGTGCCCCGAGCGACTTCACTGAGATGGTTAATATGGGGATGAGATTAGAAGAAGGTGTCCATGAGGGACGATTGTCAAAAGATGGAAAGTCTGCTGGTAATTCCAAGAAATATGGGGGAGGACTTGCCAAGAAGAAAGAGGATGAGACCAATGCTATTTCCCGTGGAGGACGCAGAAAGAGTTACAGTAAGAATAATCAGTGTCAGCAACATGTTACATCCGTTACTCCTGTAATCAATTTGACTCCTGCTGTTCAGGAAGCTCCTATTCAACAACGTTCTAACCAACAGAACAATCAACGAGGCCGTTTTCAGAAAGATTTTGATCCGATTCCGATGACCTACACGGAATTGCTTCCTTGTTTAATTCAAAAGAATCTTGTTCAGACCCGTGCACCACCTGCTGTTCCAACAGATTCACCATGGTGGTATAAGCCTGAAGCTCATTGTGCTTTCCATCAGGGAGGAGCTGGGCATGATACTGAGAACTGTTATCCATTGAAGATGGAAGTGCAAAGACTGGCTAGGAGTGGAATCTTGTCTTTTGAAGATTCCAACCCTAATGTACAATCGAATCCGCTGCCTAATCTTGGCAAGGCGTCTGTCAATATGGTTTATGGTTGTCCTGGTACATTCAAAATTTTTGATATCCATTGGATTCGGAGATCTCTTGTAGAAATGCATGCACTTTTGAGTGAATACCATGATATTGATCATGATTATGCAGCTTGTTGTATCTGTTCAGTGAATCCACGTGGTTGTGTGATAGTAAAGAGGGACATTCAAAGAATGATGGATGAGAATTTGATTGAAGTCACTGCTAAGAGAGATGAATATCAGAATGAGGTGAATGTTATTGCGCCACGCTTTAATATTCCTGAACGAGTTGTTATCTCTTATGATAGTCAGAAGACCGCTGTTACGCCTTTGATTATTCGGTTGCCCGGTCCGGTACCCTATGAATCTGACAAAGATGTTCCGTATAAGTACAATGCTACCATGGTAGAAGATGGTAAGGAAGTGCCCATTTCTTCTTTGTCTTCTGTGGTAAGCGTCGCTGATGTGAGTAGAGTGACCCGAAGTGGTCGAGTTTTTGCTCCTGAGCCTCCAAAGATTGTGGAAAATGTTGTTGCTGGCAAACGACATCAAGATGAGAGTAATGTCGATGCTTCTGGTCAGTCCAGTGGTTCGAAGGTTTATGAGGATGAAGTTTTGAAATTGATCAAGAAGAGTGAGTACAGTGTTGTAGATCAACTCTTGCATACCCTGTCCAAGATTTCAGTGTTGTCCCTACTGATGAATTCTGAAGCTCATAGGCAATCTTTGCAGAAGGTATTGGAACAAGCATATGTTGAGCATGATGTGACTGTTAATCAGTTTGATGGAATTGTTGCCAACCTCACAGCGTGTAATAATTTGAGCTTTTGTGATGAAGAGTTACTCGAGGAGGGGAGAAATCACAATTTGGCTTTACATATCTCTATGAATTGTCAAGAAGATGCACTTTCCAATGTGTTGGTTGATACTGGCTCTTCTTTGAATGTGTTTCCAAAATCTACTTTGTCAAGGCTTTCTTACCAAGGTGCTCCCATGAGGTACAGTGGGGTTATTGTTAAAGCTTTTGATGGATCTCGAAAAACTGTGATTGGAGAGGTTGATCTTCCGATCAAAATAGGACCGTGTTTCTTCCAAATTACTTTCCAAGTAATGGATATCTGTCCTGCTTATAGTTGTTTGCTTGGCCGACCCTGGATTAATGAAGCTGGGGCAGTGACTTTGACTCTTCATCAGAAATTGAAATTTGTTAAGAACGACAAGCTGGTAATTGTTGGAGGTGAGCAAGCGATGCTGGTGAGCCATCTTTCATCTTTTTCGTATGTTGATGCTGACGAAACTGTTGGGACTCCGTTCCAAGCTCTTTCTGTTGATGATAAAGTTTTTAAGAAGAATGAGTTACCTATGTCTTCCTTGAAGGATGCTCTACATGTATTAAAGAATGGTCGATCTGATGGTTGGGGCTGAGTCATTGATGTGGTAGATAACCTGGGCAAAACTGGTTTAGGCTTTACGCCTGGTACAGTCAGAAGAGATTTGAAGTGCATTAATGAGGCCTTTCACAGCGCCTGATTCATCAACAAAGATCACTCTACTGCTGCCATCATTGAAGATGATGAAGAAGAAGAACTTCCCAATTTCGTGACACATGGACAGATCTGCCAGAATTGGATAGTTGTTGATGTTCCCACTGTTGTTCGTATTTCAAAGTAATTTTTTTTTGTTTCTTTCAAAAATCCTTTCACTCTGCCCAAGGTGAAAGTGAATTTGTGAGGGCTTTGTTTCAAATTTTATCATCATCAATAAAATGTTATTTTGTTTATCCATATTATGTTTTCCCTTTTTGCTTTATTTCTGAAAAATGGTAACATAAAAAACAAAAAATATATTAATAATGTGATAATCACTTTTATCTGCATAATACTTGCACTTCTTGTTCATATTCTAAAATCAAACATAAATCATTGTGCAGATTGATTGTTAAACCCATTGAAAACAATGACCCTATACCCTCTCCCAACTTTGATTTCCCTGTGTTTGGAGCTGAAGAGGAGGGTATTGAGGAGATTCCAGATGAAATTTCTCGGTTGCTTGAGCACGAGGAAAAATCCATTCAGTCTCATGAGGAGCCGGTAGAATTGGTCAATTTGGGTTCAGATGATGATATAAAAGAAGTCAAGATTGGGGCATTGCTTCAGTCAGATGTTAAGAAGAGGATTGTGGAGCTTCTTAGAGAATATGTTGATGTGTTTGCTTGGTCATATCAAGACATGCCTGGTCTTGATACTGATATTGTAGAGCACCATTTGCCATTGAAGCCTGAATGTCCACCTGTGAAACAGAAATTAAGAAGAACTCATCCTGACATGGCTGTGAAGATAAAAGAGGAGGTTCAAAAGCAGATTGATGCTGGTTTTCTTGTGACTTCTGAGTATCCTCAACAGGTGGCCAATATTGTGCCTGTTCGAAAGAAAGACGGAAAAGTCCGAATGTGCGTTGACTATAGAGATTTGAATAAAGCTAGTCCGAAAGATGATTTTCCACTGCCACACATTGATATGCTGGTAGATAATACTGCTACAATATCTTCTCTTTTATGGATGGATTTTCCGGTTATAATCAGATAAAGATGGCACCAGAGGATATGGAAAAAACAACATTCATTACACCCTGGGGAACATTCTGTTACAGAGTGATGCCCTTCGGTTTGAAAAATGCTGGTGCAACGTACCAGAGAGCTATGACTACCTTGTTCCATGATATGATGCATAAAGATATTTAGGTTTATGTGGATGATGTGATTTGTAAGTCGAAGACTGAAGAAGATCATATTGAGTACTTATTGAAGGTGTTTCAACGTCTGAGAAAGTTTAAGCTTCATTTGAATCCTAATAAATGCACTTTTGGTGTCCATTCTGGAAAATTGTTGGGCTTTATTGTCAGCCAAAAAGGCATTGAAGTTGATCCTGGCAAAGTTAAAGCTATTCAGGAAATGCCTGCGCCCAAAATAGAAAAACAAGTAAGAGGATTCATGGGACGTTTGAATTATATCTCCCGATTTATATCCAATATGACTGCCACATGTGCACCTATCTTCAAGCTTCTTCGCAAAGATCAAGGTTGTGTCTGGACAGAGGATTGTCAGAAAGCTTTTGAAAGAATTAAAGAGTATCTGCTTGAACCTCCGATCTTGTCTCCCCCTGTGGAAGGAAGACCTTTGATCATGTATTTGACTATGTTAGAAGAGTCTATGGGTCGTGTTCTAGGACAACAAGATGAATCTGGTCGAAAAGAGTTTGCCATTTATTATTTGAGCAAGAAGTTCACCGATTGTGAGTCTCGGTACTCAATGCTTGAAAAGACATGTTGTGCTTTAGCTTGGGCTGCCAAGCGCCTCCACCAGTATATGTTGAATCATACAACTTGGTTGGTATCCAAATGGGTCCAATCAAGTATATCTTTCAAAAGCCTGCTTTAACTGGTAGGATTGCTCGTTGGCAAATGTTGTTGTCAGAATATGATATCGAGTACCGAACTCAAAAAGCGATAAAAGGAAGAGTGTTGCCTGATCATTTGGCACACCAGCCAATTGATGATTATCAACCAATCAGGTTTGATTTTCCTGATGAGGATGTGATGTATCTAAAGGTTAAAGATTGTAAAGAACCATTAGCTGATGAAGGGCCTAAGCCTGGATCCCGTTGGGGTTTGATTTTTGATGGAGCTGTTAATGAGTATGACAATGGTATTGGAGCAATAATTATTACTCCTCATGGTTCTCATATTCCTTTCACCGCAAGGTTGATGTTCACTTGCACGAATAATGTGGCTGAGTATGAAGCGTGTATTATGGGCTTGGAAGAAGCTATTGATTTAAGAATCAAGATTCTTGATGTATATGGGGATTCAGCCCTGGTGATTAATCAGATTAAAGGATAATGGGAGACACATCAACCTGATTTGATTCCTTATCGAGATTATCCAAGAAGGTTGTCAACTTTCTTCAATAAGGTTGAGTTTCACCATATAACCAGAGTAGAGAATCGAATGGCAGATGCTTTAGCAACCATTTCCTCCATGATTGTGGTGAATCGGTGGAATGATGTGCCAAAAATTAATGTTATGCGTCTTGATAGACCAGCTCATGTGTTTGCGGTTGAAGAGGTTGTTGATGATAAACTGTGGTATTATGATATTAAATGCTTTCTTCAGAATCAAGAGTACCCACTTGGGGCATCTAGGAAAGATAAGAAGACTTTGAGAAGATTGGCTGGTAGTTTCTTCTTGAATGATGATGTGTTGTATAAGAGAAATTATGACATGGTCCTGCTCAGATGCGTGGATAGACACGAAGCAGACATGTTGATGAACGAAATTCATGAAGGATCTTTTGGTACCCATGACAATGGGCATGCAATTGCTAAGAAAATGTTAAGGGCAGGTTACTATTGGCTGACAATGGAATCTGACTGTTGTAAATTTGTGAAGAAGTGCCATAAGTGCCAAGTTTATGCTGATAAAATTCATGTACCCCCGACTCCTCTCAATGTTATCTCTTCCCCATGGCCTTTCTCCATGTGGGGCATTGATATGATTGGAATGATTGAGCCTAAAGCGTCGAATGGACACCGTTTCATATTGGTGGCTATTGACTATTTTACCAAGTGGGTTGAAGCGGCATCATATGCCAATGTGACCAAGCAAGTAGTGGTCCGGTTTATCAAGAACCAAATCATCTGTCGGTATGGTGTTCCGAGCAAGATTATCACTGATAATGGGTCAAATCTGAATAACAAGATGATGAGGGAATTATACGATGAGTTTAAGATTAAGCATCATAATTCTTCTCCTTACAGACCTAAGATGAATGGGGTTGTTGAAGCTGCTAATAAGAATATCAAGAAGATTGTTCAGAAGATGGTTGTTACGTACAAGGATTGGCATGAGATGCTCCCTTTTGCTTTGCATGGGTATCGTACATTCGTCCACACTTCAACAGGGGCAACCTCTTTCTCTCTTGTTTATGGTATGGAAGCAGTGCTCCCAGTAGAAGTTGAAATCCCTTCTATGAGAGTTTTGATGGAAGCTGAGTTGTCTAAGGCTGAATGGTGCCAAAGCAGATATGACCAGTTGAATTTGATTGAAGAGAAAAGAATGACGGCCTTGTGTCATGGTCAATTGTATCAAAAGAGAATGAAGAAAGCTTTTGATAAGAAGGTTCGACCTCGTGTTTTCAGAGAAGGCGACATCGTGCTCAAAAAGATCTCGACTTTTACTAATGATTCTAGGGGTAAGTGGACTCCTAATTATGAAGGCCCATATGTTGTTAAGAGAGCCTTCTCTGGCGGTGCATTACTTCTTACAACTATGGATGGTGAAGAGTTCACTCGTCCTGTGAATGCCGATGCAGTCAAGAAATACTTCACCTAAAAAATAAAAGAACAACTCGCTAAGTTGAAAACCCGAAAGGGCGGCTTAGGCAAAAATGAGCGTCTCGGTGGGCTGTAAACCCGAAAGGGCGGTCCAGGCAAAAGTTAGAGACAAAAACAAAAATAATCATCCCGGTAGATTGAAAACCCGAGAGGGCAATCTAGGCAAAAGTTAGGGATTATGGCAAGTAACTGCATCTGGCCAGTCTTGATCGTTGAAAGCAACATTGTCTATCAAGGATTCCGCCTCAATCATCCTCAGCTGAAGTTTTGAGCATATTGGAATTCAAAGTTGTTAGGGAGAATAGTGGTCATTGTATTTCAATGTAACCCTTTCCATGTATTTACCATTTTTCAAACTTTGTAATGATCCATGGAGTTACGCCATTTGCGGGCTTCCATTATATTTTTAAAATTTGGACCTTTGTCCATTTGTTTGCAATTCTCACTTTGCTTCTGTTTGCAAAATTTAATTTATTTTTTATGATGATTTTTGAAACAAAATGTGAATAATTGATTTAAACTTTTTTGAAAATTATAAAAACATTTTCCTTTGATTTATGAATGCTTAAAGGAATGCCAACGGTTAATCCAAGGATGGTATGATCGATGTTCTCCTCAGCAGGGTTTGTTCTTACTCTTCTAATAGAATTTATTGACAGCTCCCCAGTAGAGTTTGTTGATATTTCCCCAGTAGAGTTTGTTGATTTTTCCCATCAAGGTCGTTGATGTTTCCTCAGTAGAGTTTTGTTCATGTAACCAGTTGTTGACAATTTGATGGTATACATGTTTGAGTTTTTTTCACCAGACGAGTGCTGTTCGGTTTTTCCCTAGCTATATCTCGACCCCGTTTTCCTCCAGCTGATTATGTTATGGTCAGGCAGTTGAGCAGTTTTGAAGACCATCTCTCATTGGTGTTAATCCCCACGCAGAGATTCAATCTTTTGTTATCCCCAACAAAGATCATATGAAAAACCCTCACTCAGAGTTTCATCCTCTAGATGTGTTGTTGTTACTTTGGATATCCCCAGACAGAGAATAATGTCATTGACATAGTGGCTGTTTGTCGGATTTTTATCTTGCCTTGTGGATGTATTTCTCTCCAGGTTGATTTATCCTTGCTGATTCATCAATGGAGGTAGTGCATTATTGTTTCGAATGTTTCCCAATCATGGAGCAGTGATGTTAATTTCTCAGTTCCCCCAGCAAGTCCAGGGTGTACTTCTCTCCGGATTGTTTTTCAGAGATTTATCCTCCCAGTGAAGATTGTGCATCACTATTGCGACTATTCCCCAGTGAAGTCGCGGGTGATATCTTTATATTGATATATTAGTCACCTGTTGGATTTTCTCTCATTTATGACGAGTATTGATCTAAAATCCCCCACAGTTTGACCTTTTGCTGCTTTCCTCAGCAAGTCCAGGATGCTTTGCTCAGAATTAGTTAATCCCCCGAGAGTGTTCTCGTATCTCCAACAGATCTGCCTTGTTTTCCTAGTGGAATTTGTGCAGATGTTTATGTGTCTATAATTCCCCAGCGAATGCATTATTTTTCCGCAGCAGATCACCTTGCCTTATTGAAGTGGAAGTTCTTGTGAATTTTTATCCCCAGGAAGTCAGAAAGATTTGGGTTGTTATGATTCCCCAACAGCTTTCCCTGCCATCCTCCAAGCAGAGTTTATGTTGTTATCCTCTTTGTGGATCATCGATGTTAGAAGATTGATATTTGGTTTTCTCCCCAATGAGTATCTTCTTCTCCAGCAAGATTTGAGCCTTGTAGTAGGATTTATTTTCCTTTGAGGGCTTCTGTTGATCTCTTGCAGGATTTCTTCAGCTAAATGCCTAGCAGAGTTGCTAATAACATCTCCATCTTGTTGAGATTAGCCGAGTATTCAGTGTTGTTGTGATGTTTATTCCACCCCCTGCTTATCCTTTATGTCTGTTGTGTCAGCATATTCATACTCATACGCATCGCATGCATATTCATTTGTTGTGCATAGCATGTTGTTGTTGCATTATGCATTTTGCGTTTGTGTTGGTGCTTCTTTGCTCTCTGGTGCTGTTATCCCCGCAGAGCATGTGTGTCCTCTCTCCATTTAGAGTGTTGACCCGTAAGCAGAAAATGCCTATCTTTGTTAATTCCCCACTGAGTTTGTTTCTCGTGGAAGATTTTGATTCATTTTCCTTCCCAATTCATTATCTGGATGGAATTAATCCCCAGTTGAGATATATCCTCCTAGGGATTAGTCTTATTTGACCGTTTCTCTCCAGCTTGTTCTTGGATTGAACTTTGGTCCCCTGCAACATTTGTTTGGATCTCTAGGCTATGAAACCTAGATTGAGAGTGCATTTATTTTGCACCTTTGAGGATTCTGCGCCCTTCAGCTGAAATCTGCATATGATTCCCCTATTAGAAGGTTCAATACTAATTCGTGGCATTTCTTTATTTGAGAAGCCTGAGGCGATGCAGTTAATACCTTTTGTTACTCCGATGAATGGTAAGTCTCTTCGGTTAGACGGGACAGTTCGTTGTTGAGTTTTTGTGACTCCGATGAATGGTAAGTCTCTTCGGTTAGACGGGACAGTTCGTTGTTGAGATTTTTGTGACTCCGATGAATGGTAAGTCTATTAGGTTATACGGGACAGTTCGTTGTTGAAATTTTTGTTACTCCGATGAATGGTAAGTCTCTTTGGTTAGACGAGACAGTTCGTTGTTGAGATTTTTGTGACTCCGATGAATGGTAAGTCTCTTCGGTTAGACATGACAGTTCGTTGTTGAGATTTTTGTTATTCCAATGAATGGTAAGTCTCTTCGGTTAGACAGGACAGTTCGTTATTGAGATTCTTCCACTCCAATGAATGGTAAGTCTCTTCGGTTAGACGAGACAGTTCGTTGTTGAGATTTGGTTAGTCTGATGAATGGTAAGTCTCTTCGGTTAGACGGGACTGTTCGTTGTTGAGATTTTTGTTACTCCTATGAATGGTAAGTCTCTTCGGTTGGATGAGACAGTTCGTTGTTGAAGTTTTCTACTCTAATGGAAGGTTAGTCTCTTAGGTATGTTAGAGATAGTTCATTGTTGAGGTATTGATTTTCCCCAGTGGAGCCTTGCTGTGCTAAGTCTTCCCTGTTGAGTTATATCCTTGTTGTGTTGTGGTTTATTTCCATATACAGTTATCCCCAGTTTGTTTCCTCCCTTGTTGGGATGTGTTTTCCCCTGCGGAGTCTTTTCTCTTTTCTTTTGCTCCCCAGTTTTTGTTTGTTTCCTGTGGTGTTTTCTCCCCACGGAGGTCTTGTGTCTGCATATCATTTGCATAATCATATCATTTTGTGGTCTCTTAGGGTCAAAAATTGGGTTTATTGTTATATTTAAGTCTCTTCTATCTCGCCGAGACAAAGATGCCCATCTTCGTATCTCCGGATAGAAGAAACTTAAATAGGGGCAGCTGTAATACCCAAATTTTTACCCCTAAGATCCCACATGTCTTTTTGCATTTCATACCACAAACAAGATCACACATTGGTTCCCTCGTTTATAGGATGGTTCCTTGCAGGGATCTTTGAGTATGTGTGTGTTTGTTAGTTGTTTTATTGCTTAATTTGTTTATGTTTACTAACCATTAATTAAAATCCAAAAAAATATGCTTGCTTTTTCTTTACTAACTTTTTCAGGAAGAATTTGGATCAAGGATACCAAAAATAGTCCCTCGGCTCGAATGAATTTCATCTGAACAAAGTCAAAGATGACCTGCAAACAATTCAATATTCATCTGATCAAGAGTTTCCAAGATTTAATTGATTATTATTCAAGAGACTCCAAGGTTCGTGTGTTTATTTCCATGCCTTCTTTGACAAGCAAGAATAATCGAGCCAGAGCCCAGACAACACATCAAAAAGCCAATTTTCTCATTTTTTCACTATGTTAATCGATTAACACATTTTGCACTGAAAATGGTTAATCGATTAACACGTGCAATTTTTGGAAAAATGGCAGCAAATTCAAATTCTGCAGCAATTAGCACCAATTTTCATCATTTTGATCACATGTGGAATATTCTAGACCATCTCATTTTAATTCCCTACATCATCATAATTAATTCCCACCATGTACCTCCACTAATCACCACTCTTTTGATAATTTCCCTCCAAATTCAAATTCCAAGCCTAATTTTCATTTCCAAACCAAATTCCAATCCACCAATTTTTTCCAAGCCTATAAATTATATAAATAGAGGCCTCATTTCATTCATTTCACAAGCTTTTGATAGCCAACAAACCTCTTGCAAATTCTCTCCCCAACCACAAAATTCACTCAAAGCTCACATTTCTTCTTTTGAAAGTTAACGAGAATTCACATTGAATCTTGTTCAACTTTGAGCTAAACCTTCATCCAAGCTTGTTTTTTTCATCAATTCTCATAGATCAAGGCTTTGTTGTTTGGATCTTGAAGCAATTTGAAGGAATTTTCAGATTTGAAGTGGTAATTCATCTTTCACCATTGTTGAAGCTTCATCTTCATCTTCCTTAATGTAGATCCGTGGTGGATTCTTGTTACTTGATCATTTGGATCTTGTAATTGTGTTTGATTACTGGTTTTTGCTGTCGTTTTATACAAAATTTCGTGCACAATTGCATCCTTGATCATGAGGTATTTGAATAAATGATTGATCAAGGATTTTGCAATTTTCAAACTGATTTGTTGCTGTTTTGACAGTGTTAATCGATTAACCAAAACCAGCACGAATTGGTTAATTGATTAACAATTGGATTTTACGCCCAGAATTTCATTTTTCAATTGGTTAATCGATTAACACTTTTACACATGAAATGGTTAATCGATTAACCAGCATCCAGAATGTGTTTTTTGCTTGTTTTTGGGACTGTTTTGGTTCCTCTTCCTCTTTCTTCCCATTTCTTCTTGTTTTGGCCTTGAAGCACATTGTTGAGATTGATTTCTCTTCAATTTCAATGGACTTTGGATATGGTTAGAGTAATTAAACATTCATTAGTTCAAATCTATCTTAAAATGAATTGTTGAATTCATTTGAGGTGCTTTGAATTAGTTATATGTTTTCACACTTAAACCTATCAATTAAAGGTGATTGAACTTGAAGATGAAAGGATCTTGAAAGTGTAATTCAATTTGGCTTTCTCTTCATCTATTTCTTTTTATTTTGATCGATGAAAGTCTTATGGATCTTATAATTTCTTTGTTGAATTCTTGATCAAGACTAGATCGTTACCTTTTTTTTTTCGTGCGGTATTGCTTTCGGATGACGATTTACATATCGTTCATCTAGCATGCATTAGCACAAAGATCACTATTGACCGGCCTCATTGTAGGGTAATTACTACGTAAATTACTCGGCGATTGCTTAACATAGCGCTACATTTGTCCCTCTTTATCCAATTCAGAATTTGATCTTTCGTGGTCCGGGCCTTGATTGGTCACGTCTGTAGCGGTAAAAATCGTGAGTGTAAGCTATTGATTAACTTAACTCATAAAGCAAGAGTCGCCACCGCGCTTTTATTTATTCCACAAAGGAAAAGGAAAAAAGAGCGAATAAATCCTAAGAAGTCTAAAAAAGCAAAAGCTAAAAAAGACAAAGAGAAATGGGTAAGGGGGGTTGGTTACGCAATGGGATGGTGTTAGCACCCAAAATGTCTATAGTACTCTATAGGAGCCCTTTGAAATATCTACCGCTTTTTGGTCTGAAAATGGTTTGCTTGAAAAAGATTGGGAGAGATGAGGGGAGAAATATTTTTTAGATTTTTGTGTTTGGAGAGACTTATCGCCTCATGCCTACGTACCCATGATGTGCAATGTAGGATCAAAACCCCATAGATCGTGGTACAAAGAACACAAATTTGTTTGTTTTGGTTGATTTTAAATGTAAAGACAAGTCGTCATTTCCAAGCGAATAATTCCGCTTAAAGAAATGAATCATGTCTAAACTTATGAAAACGTTTTAAAGGAAAAAGTGCATAAGGCACAAAAAAAGAGTTTGATGAGTTTGGGTATTTTTTTTATGTTTTTTATGAAATGGTCAAAATATGATTAACACGGATTGACATTTATTAAAGAAAACAAAGTCTTAAAAGTCACTTGACCGAAGTCAAGGTTTTATTATGAAAGCGGTCTTGAGTTTGAAAACAAGAAAGTTTTGAAAAAGGGAGAAGGTTTCGAAAATTGAAAAAGGGGGTGGAGAAGAAGTGACTATCCTAGTGTATAAAAATAAAAGCTAAGGATAAGAAAGATCTAACCACATGGAGGCACTCCTCAAAGCATAATAAGAAAAGAATTCCGTCCTCTTGAGCCAATAAGCAAGCCAAATAAAGGCTAGAATACCAAACTCCAAAATGGTCCAAAGCATAAGGGAGAGAATCCTAATTCTAAATCCATAAGTCCATAATCAAGAGTATAGGTCCTCCAATGCAAAGGATAGTGGCCATAGTCCAACAATTAAGAGCACAAGTCTTTTAGTGGTTTAATCCTTTATTAATGTTTTTGAGTCCAAATGGACAAAGGAAAAACAAAAGCACAAGATAATATGGTCCAAGTGGACAAAAGAAAAATGACATAAACATAAACATGATATGATAAAATGACATAAAGCATAAAAAATAAAGAGAGATAGGGAGCGAGAAGGAAAATTAAAGAAGTTAGAAGTTAGTGATTAGTAGCACAAGGCTCTAGTGCCATAAGCCTTCACCGATCGTTCCGTTTCGCGTCTTGAACTATAGTGATTAAACAATGCACTTAGGTCAAGGTTAATGAACTTAACAGAAGATTGGTAGAACCAAACCCTCTACAACGCCAAGTTTCAAAGGTTATGGACCTAATGCAAAAGATCAATCACCATTGGGTTGACGCGACCAATCAAGGTCCGAACCATGAAAGTTCAAATTCCGAATTGGATAAAGAGGGACAAATGTTGTGCTATGTTAAGCAATCGCTGAGTAATTTACGGAGTAATTACCCTACAATGAGGCCGGTCAATAGATCTTTATGCTAATGCATGCTAGATGAATGATATGTAAATCGTCATCCGAAAGCAATGACACATGAAAAGAAAATAGGCAACGATCTAGTCTTGATCAAGAATTCAACGAAGAAATTCTAAGATCCATAAGACTTTCATTGATCAAAATAAAAAAAAGGAAATAGATGAAGAGAAAGCCAAATTGAATTAAAATTCAAGAACCTTTCATCTTCAAGTTCAATCACCTTTAATTGATAGGGTTAAGTGTGAAAACATATCACTAATTCAAAGCACCTCAAATGAATTCAACAATTCATTAAAAGATAGATTTGAACTAATGAATGTTTAATTACTTTAACCATATCCAAAGTCCATTGAAATTGAAGAGAAATTAATCTCAACAATGCATTTCAAGGCTAAAATAAGAAGAAAGGGGAAGAAGGAGGAAGAAAAACCAAAACAGTCCCAAAAACAAGCAAAAAACACATTCTGGATGCTGGTTAATCGATTAACCATTTCACAGTGCAATTAGGTTAATCGATTAACCAGTGCAAACTTGCAGTTTTTCACGCAGAATTCAATTGTTAATCGATTAACCAATTTGTGCTGGTTTTGGTTAATCGATTAACACTGTAAAAATAGCAGAAAATCAGTTTGAAAATTGCATAATCCTTGATCAATCATTTATTCAAACACCTCTTGATCAAAGATGCAATTGTGCACGAAATTTTGAGTAAAGCAGCAGCAAAAGCCAGTAATCAAACACAATTACAAGATCCAAAGGATCAAGTAACAAGAATCTCCAAAGGATCTACATTATGGAAGATGAAGATGAAGCTTCAACAATGGTGAAAAATGAATTACCACTTCAAATCTGAAAATTCCTTCAAATTGCTTCAAGATCTAAACAACAAAGCCTTGATCTACTGTAATTGATGAAGAAAACAAGCTTGGATGAAGGTTTAGCTCAAAGTTGAACAAGATTCAATGTGAATTCTTGTTAACTTTCAAAAGAAGAAAAGTGAGCTTTGAGTGAATTTTGTGGTTGGGGAGAGAATTTGCAAGAGGTTTGTTGGCTATCAAAAGCTTCAAGAGAAATTTTAGCAAGGTGAATTTGGCTCTCCAAAGCTTCAAGAGAAATTTTAGCAAGGTGAATTTGGCTCTTAAAAGCTTGTGAAATGAATGAAATGAGGTCTCTATTTATAGAGTTTAGTCTTGGAAATTTTGGTGGTTTGGAATTTGGTTTGGAAATGAAACTTAGGCTTGGAATTTGAATTTGGAGGGAAATTATCAAAAGAGTGGTGATTAGTGGAGGTACATGGTGGAAAATGATCAAAGTGATGTAGGGGAATTAAAATGAGGTGGTCTAGAATATTCCAAATGTGATCCAAATGATGAAAATTGGTGCCAATTGCTGCAGAATTTGAATTTGGCAAAAATTTTCAAAAATTGCACGTGTTAATCGATTAACCATTTCACAGTGCAATTAGGTTAATTGATTAACCAGTACAAAAATGAAAAAAATGTCTTTTTAATGTGCTGTCTTGGTTCTGGCTCGATTTTCTTGCTTGTCAAAGAAGACATGGAAATAAACACATGAACCTTGGAGTCTCTTGAATAATAATCAATTAAATCTTGGAAACTCTTGGTCAAATGCTTTTGAATTGTTTGCAGATCAACTTTGACTTTGTTCAGATGAAATCCATTCGATCTGTGGGTCTGATTTTGATAGTTTTGGTCCAAATTCTTCCTGATAAAGTTAGTAAGGGAAAAACAAACATATTTTTGGATTTTAATTAATGGTTAGTAAATATAAACAAAAACAAACATCAAACAAAAAAGAGAACAGGGGAGCTCGGCGATCTCACTCAAGAACAAACTTTCAGAGGAGTGCAAAAGAGCCAAAGCTTATGATCTTGTTTGTGGTATGAAATGCAAAAGACCTGTGGGATCTTAGGGGTAAAAATTAGGGTATTACAGCTGCCCCTATTTAAGTTTCTTCTATCTGGAGATACAAACATGGGCGTCTTTGTCTCAACGAGATAGAAAAGACTTAAATATAATAATAAACCCAAATTTTGGCCCTAAGAGACCACACAATGATATGATTATGCGGATGATATGCAGACACAAGACTTCTGTGGGGAGAATATGCCACAGGAGACAAACAAAAGCTGGGGAGCAAAGAGAAAAGACTCCACCGAGGGAAAACAAAAGAGGGAAAACACATCCCAACAGGGGAGGAAACAATCTCCGCCGGGGAAGAATAAAGAGTAAGATTCCAACTGAGGGAAAATTACCATCACCAGAAATAAAAGAGGGATAACATCGTCCCAATAGGGAGAGAAAAATCTCCGCTGGAGAAAAGATCGTCTAATACCAGACATCCGGTAATAGTACGATCAAAAGGAAAGATTTCCAACTACCAACCAAGTGATAGCTACAACTAGGCAGTCAATCAAAAGGATATGAGAAGAATTACCTACTACCAACAAAGGGCAGGATGACAAAGGTAACGATATCACAAAAGGGAAAAGATTACCAGCTATCAACCAAGTGACAACTATAACAAGATAACCAAACCGGGCTATATTACCTACTACCAACAAAGGGCAGGACGACAAAGGTAATAAGCCAGCTAAAGAAAGATTACAAACCATCAACCAAGTGACAGTTACAACAAGGTAATCAACCAAGGGTATGAGAAAGATTACCTACTACCAACAAAGGGTAGGACGACAAAGGTAATAATCTCAAAGGGGTCGAGAAATATCACCTACTACCAACACAGGGCAGGACGACAAAGGCGGTAAACTCGAACAAAGAAAGGAGAGATTACCAACTATCAAACAGGTGATAGCTACAACGAGGTAATCAAACCCGACTATATTACCTACTACCAACACAGGGCAGGACGATAAAGGTAATAAGCCAGCTATATCACCTACTACCAACAAAACGGGTAAGACGACAAAGGTGATAAGCCAAAAGAAAGATTACCAACTATCAGCCAAGTGATAGTTACGACGAGGTAATCAACCAAGGGTATGAGAAAAATTACCTAATACCAACAAAGGGTAGGACGACAAAGGTAATAATCTCAAAGGGGTCGATAAATATCACCTACTACCAACACAGGGCAGGGCGACAAATGTGATAAACTCGAACAAAGAAGGGAGAGATTACCAACTGTCAAACAGGTGATAGCTACAACGAGGTAATCAAACCCGGCTATATTACCTATTACCAACACAGGGCAGGACGACAAAGGTAATAAGCCAGCTATATCACCTACTACCAACAAAACGGGTAGGACAACAAAGGTGATAAGCCAAAAGAAAGATTACCAACTATCAACCAAGTGATAGTTACGACGAGGTAATCAACCAAGGGTATGAGAAAAATTACCTACTACCAACAAAGGGTAGGACGACAAAGGTAATAATCTCAAAGGGGTTGAAAAATATCACCTACTACCAACACAGGGTAGGACGACAAAGGCGATAAACTCGAATAAAAGAAGGGAGAGATTACCAACTATCAAACAAGTGATAGCCACAACGAGGTAATCAAACCCGGCTATATTACCTACTACCAACACAGGGCAGGACGACAAAGGTAATAAGCCGGCTATATCACCTACTACCAACAAAACGGGTAGGACGACAAAGGTGATAAGCTTCCATTGCCAAAGCAAGGGACCAAAATTCAATCCAGGAATAAACCAGAGAGAAACGGTCAAACAAGACTCATCCCGAGGAGGAAATATCTCAACTGGGGATTAATTCCATCCAGACAAATGAATTGGGGAGGAAGGCTAAAACAAATATCTTCCACGAGGCATAACTCAGTGGGGAATTATCAAAGATAGGCATTTTCTGCTTACGGGTCGACACTCTAAATGGAGAGAAGACACACACGCTCTGCAGTGATAACAACACCAGAGAACAAAGAAACACCAACACAGATGCAAAATGCACAATGCAACAACAATATGTTATGCACAACAAGAGGATGCGCATGCAATGTGTATGAGTATGAATATGCTGAAAAAACAGACATAAAGATAAATAGAAGGCGAATAAACATCACAACACCGCTGAATACTCGGTTAATCTCAACAAGATGGAGATATCATTAGCAGCTCTGTTAGGGATTCATCTGAAGGAATCCTGCAAGAGATAAACAAAAGCCATCAAAGGAAAATAAATCCTACTACAAGGCTCAAATCTTGCTGGAGAAAAGATGATACTCCTTGGGGAAAAACCCAAATATCAATCTTCTAACATCAATGATCCACAAAGAGGATAACAACATAAACTCTACTTTGAGGATGGTAGGAAAGCTGTCGGGGAATCATGACGAACCGACTATCTCTGAATCTTCCTGGGGATAACAAAAATTCACAGGAATATCTCAAAAGGATGAAGAGATCTGCTGCGGAAAAATAATGAATCCGCTGGGGATTATAGCCATATAAACATCTACTCAAAATCCATTGGGAAAACAAGGCAGATCTGCTGGAGATACAAGAACACTCTCAGGGGATTAACCAATCTGAACAAAGCAACCTGGACTTACTGAGGAAAACAACAAAAGGTCAAACTGTGGGGGATTTTAGATCAATACTCATCAAAATGAGAGAAAACCCTACAGGTGACTACTATCAGTACTCCTTAAATAGAGATATCATCAGTAACTTCACTGGGGAACACCCGAAATAGTGATGCACAATCTTTTCTGAAAACAAACAATCTGGAGAGAAATACATTCTGGACTTGCCGGGGATAATAACAATAATGCACAACCTCCGTTGGAGAATTAACAAAGCTATAATCACTGGGTAGAACAACCTGGAGAGGAATACATCCATAAGGCAAGATAAAATCCGAAAGGTGGCTACCATGTCAATACCCTTAGAGGGGAATAACGCTGCTCTGCGCTTGGGGATATGCAAAGCAACGACAACACACCTAGAAGGTAAAACTCTGGTGGGAATTCCTCATATAATTCATACTGGGGACAACAAAAAATGAATCTCTGCATGAGGATTACCAATAAGGAGAGGTGGACCGTCAAAACTACTCGACTACCTGACCATAACATAATCAGGTGGAGAAGATCCGGATCAAGACCTAGCTGGGGAAAAGCCAAACAACATTGGCCCTTATGAATTCAATACATCATAACACAACTTTGAAGGAACCTATCATCTTATCAACAATTGGTTATATGAACAAACTCTGCCGAGGAAATATCAGCAAACTCTACTGGGTAGATATCGACAAACTCTACTGGGGAGCTGTCAATAAATTCTACTGGAAGAGTAAGAACAAACCCTGCTGAGGAAAACATCGATCTTACCATCCTTGGAATAATCGTTGACGTTTCTTTTTGCATTCATAAATCAAAGGAAAATGTTTTTATAATTTTCAAAAATTTGAATCATTTATTTACATTTTGTTTCAAAAATCATCATAAAAAATAAATGAAATTTTGCAAATAGAAACAAAATAAGAATTGCAAACAAAGGGACAAAGGCCTAAATTTTATTGATAGAATGGTAGTCCGCAAATGGCGTAACTCCATAGATCATTACAAAGTTTGAAAAATGGTAAATACATGGAAAGGGTTACATTGAAACACAATGACCACTATTCTCCCTAACAACTTTAAATTCCGTTGTGCTCAGAACTTTAGTTGAGGATAATTGAAGCAGAATCCTTGATAAACAATGTTGCTTTCAGTGATCAAGACTGGCCAGATGCAGTTACTTGCCATAATCCCTAACTTTTGCCTAGATTGCCCTCTCGGGTTTTCAATCTACCGGGATAATCATTTCTGTTTTTGTCTCTAATTTTTGCCTGGACCGCCCTTTCGGGTTTTCAGCCCACCGAGACGCTCATTTTTTCCTAAGTCGCCCTTTCGGATTTTCAACTTAGCGAGCTGCTCTTTTTATTTTTTTAGGCGAAGTATTTCTTGACTGTATTGGCATTCACAGGACGAGTGAACTCTTTACCATCCATAGTTTTAAGAAGTAATGCACCACCAGAGAAGGCTCTCTTAACAACATATGGGCCTTCATAATCAGGAGTCCACTTGCCCCTAGAATCATTGGTAAAAGTCGAGATATTTTTGAGCACGAGGTCGCATTCTCTGAACACACGAGGTCGAATCTTCTTATCAAAAGCTTTCTTCATTCTCTGTTGATACAGTTGGCCATGACACAAGGCCATCATTCTTTTCTCTTCAATCAAATTCAGCTGATCATATCTACTCTGACACCATTCTGCCTCAGACAATTCAGCTTCCATCAAAACTCTCATAGAAGGGATTTTAACTTCCACCGGGAGCACTGCTTCCATACCATAAATAAGAGAGAAAGGGGTTGCCCCTGTTGAAGTGCGGACAGATGTACGATACCCATGCAAAGCAAAAGGGAGCATCTCATGCCAATCCTTATATGTAATAACCATCTTCTGAATGATCTTCTTGATATTCTTATTAGCAGCTTCAACAGCCCCATTCATCTTAGGTGTATAAGGAGAAGAATTATGATGCTCAATCTTAAACTCATCACATAATTCCTTCATCTTGTTATTCAGATTCGACCCATTATCAGTGATAATCCTGCTCAGAACACCATACCGACAGATGATTTGGTTCTTGATAAACTGTACCACTACTTGCTTGGTCACATTGGCATATGATATCGCTTCAACCCACTTGGTAAAATAGTCAATAGCCACCAATATGAAACGGTGTCTGTTCGACGCTTTAGGCTCAATCATCCCAATCATATCAATGCCCCACATGGAGAAAGGCCATGGAGAAGAGGTAACATTGAGAGGAGTTGGTGGTACATGAATTTTGTCAGCATATACCTGGCACTTATGGCACTTCTTCACAAATTTGCAACAGTCAGATTCCATTGTCAGCCAATAGTAACCTGCCCTCAACATCTTTTTAGCCATTGCATGCCCATTGGCATGGGTACCAAAAGATCCTTCTTGAATTTCTTTCATCAACATGTCTGCTTCGTGTCTATCCATGCATCTAAGAAAGACCATGTCATAATTTCGTTTATATAGCACATCATCATTCAAGAAGAAATTACCAGCCAATCTTCTCAAAGTCTTCTTATCTTTCTTCGATGCCCCAAGCGGGTACTCTTGATTCTGAAGAAAACATTTAATATCATAATACCACGGTTTATCATCAACAACCTCTTCAACTGCAAATACATGAGCTGGCCTATCAAGCCGCATAACATCGATTTTGGGCACATCATTCCACCGATTCACCACAATCGTGGAGGATATAGTGGCTAAAGCATCCGCCATTCGATTTGCTGCTCTGGGTACATGGTGAAACTCAACCTTATTGAAGAAAGTTAACAACCTTCTTGCATAATCTTGATAAGGAATCAAATCAGGTTGGCGTGTCTCCCATTCTCCTTTAATCTGATTAATCACTAGGGCTGAATCTCCGTATACATAAAGAATCTTGATTCTTAAATCAATAGCTTCTTCCAAGCCTATAATACATGCTTCATACTCAGCCGCATTATTTGTACAAGTGAACATCAACCTTGCAGTGAAAGGAATATGAGAACCATGGGGAGTAACAATTATTGCCCTAATACCATTGCCATACTCATTAACAGCTCCATCAAAAATCAAACCCCAACGGGATCCAGGCTCAGGCCCTTCATCAGGTAATGGTTCTTCACAATCTTTAACCTTTAGATACATCACATCCTCATCAGGAAAATCAAACCTGATTGGTTGATAATCATCAATTGGCTGATGTGCCAAATGGTCAGCCAAAACACTTGCTTTTATCGCTTTCTGAGTTCGGTGCTCGATATCATATTCCGACAACAACATTTGCCAACGAGCGATCCTCCCAGTTAGAGCAGGCTTTTCAGAGATATACTTGATTGGATCCATTTTGGATATCAACCAAGTTGCATGATTCAACATATACTGGCGGAGACGCTTGGCAGCCCAAGCTAATGCACAACATGTCTTTTCAAGCATCGAGTACCGAGACTCACAATCGGTGAACTTCTTGCTCAAATAATAAATGGAAAATTCTTTTCAACCAGATTCATCTTGTTGACCCAGAACACAGCCCATAGACTCTTCCAGCACAGTCAAATTCATGATCAAAGGTCTTCCTTCCACGGGAGGAGACAAAATTGGAGGTTCAAGCAGATACTCTTTAATTCTTTCAAAAGCTTTCTGACAATCCTCTGTCCAGACACAACCCTGATCTTTGCGAAGAAGCTTGAAGATCGGTGCACAAGTGGCAGTCATATTGGATATAAATCGGGAGATATAATTCAAACGTCCCAAGAATCCTCTTACTTGTTTTTCATTTTTGGGCGCAGGCATTTCCTTAATAGCTTTAACTTTACCAGGATCAACTTCAATGCCTTTTTGGCTGACAATAAAGCCCAATAACTTTCCAGAACGGACACCAAAAGTGCATTTATTAGGATTTAAACGGAGCTTAAACTTTCTCAAACGCTGAAACAACTTCAATAAGTACTCAATATGATCTTCTTCAGTCTTCGACTTACAAATCATATGGTTCACATAGACCTCAATTTCTTTATGCATCATATCATGGAACAAGGTAGTCATAGCTCTCTGGTACGTTGCACCAGCATTTTTCAAACCAAAGGGCATCACTCTGTAACAGAATGTTCCCCAGGGTGTAATGAATGTTGTTTTTTCCATATACTCGGGTGCCATCTTTAATTGATTATAACCGGAAAATCCATCGATAAAAGAAAAGATACTGAATTTAGCAGTATTATCTACCAGCATATCAATGTGTGGCAATGGAAAATCATCTTTTGGACTGGCATTATTCAAATCTCTATAGTCAACGCACATTCGGACTTTTGCGTCTTTCTTTGGAACAGGCACAATATTGGCCACCCATTGAGGATATTCAGAAGTCACAAGAAAACCAGCATCAATCTGCTTTTGAACCTCCTCTTTGATCTTCACAGCCATGTCGGGATGAGTTCTTCTCAATTTTTGTTTCATAGGTGGACATTCAGGCTTCAGCGGTAATCTATGCTCCACAATATCAGTATCAAGACCAGGCATGTCTTGATAGGACCAAGCAAACACGTCAACATATTCTCTAAGAAGCTCTACAATCCTCTTCTTAACATCTGACTGAAGCAGTGCCCCAATCTTGACTTCTTTTATATCATCATCTGAACCCAAATTGACCAATTTCACCGGCTCTTCATGAGGCTGAATGGCTTTTTCCTCGTGCTCAAGCAACCGAGAAATTTCATCTGGAATCTCCTCAATATCCTCTTCTTCAGCTCCAAACACAGGGAAATCAAAGTTGGGAGAGGGCATAGGGTCATTGTTTTCAATGGGTTTAACAATCAATCTGCACAATGATTTATGTTTGATTCTAGAATATGAATAAGAAGTGTAAGAATTATGCAGATAAAAGTGATCATCACATTATTATTATTTTTTGGTTTTTTTATGTTACCATTTTTCAGAAATAAAGCAAGAAGGGAAAACATAATATGGATAAACAAAATAACATTTTATTGATGATGATAAAAATTTGAAACAAAGCCCTCACAAATTCACTTTCACCTTCGGCAGAGTGAAAGGATTTTTTTGAAAGAAACAAAAACAAATTACTTTGAAATATGAGTAACAGTGGGAACATCAACAACTACCCAATTCTGGAAGATTTGTCCATGTGTCACAAAATTGGGAAGCTCTTCCTCTTTATCTTCTTCAATGATGGCAGCAGTAGAGTGATCTTTGTTGATGAATCCGGCACTGTGAAAGGCCCCATTAATACACTTCAAATCTCTTCTGCTGTACCATGCGTAAAGCCTAAACCAGTTTTGCCAAGGTTATCAATCACATCAATAACTCGGCCCCAACCACCAAACCGACCAGTCTCTAATACATGCAGAGCATCTTTTAAAGAAGACATAGGTAACTCATTCTTCTTAACAACTTTATCATCAATAGAAAGAGCTTGGAACGGAGTCCCAACTGTTTCGTCGGCATCAACATACGAAAAGGATGAAAGATGGCTCACCAGCATCGTTTGCTCGCCTCCAACAATTACCAGCTTGTCATTCTTAACAAATTTCAACTTTTGATGAGGAGTCGAAGTCACTGCCCCAACTTCATGAATCCAGGGTCGGCCAAGCAAAAAACTATAAGCAGGACGAATATCCATTACTTGAAAAGTAATCTAGAAGAAACACGGTCCTATTTTGATTGGAAGATCAACCTCTCCAATTACAGTCTTTCGGGATCCATCAAAAGCTTTAACAACAACCCCACTATACCTCATGGGAGGGCCTTGGTAAGAAAGCCTCGACAAAGTAGCTTTTGGCAACACATTTAGGGAAGAACCTGTATCAACCAACACATTGGAAAGTGCATCTTCTTGACAATTCATGGAGATATGTAAAGCCAAATTGTGATTTCTCCCCTCCTCGGGTAACTCTTCATCACAAAAGCTCAAATTATTACACGCTATGAGGTTGGCAAAAATGCCATCAAACTGATTAACGGTCATATCATGCTCAACAAATGCTTGTTCCAATACCTTCTGCAAAGATTTCCTATGAGCTTCAGAATTCATCAGTAAGGACAACACTGAAATCTTGGACGGGGTGTGCAAGAGTTGATCTACAACACTGTACTCACTCTTCTTGATCAATTTCAATACTTCATCCTCATAAAACTTCGAACCAATGGACTGTCCGAAGTATCGACATTATTCTCATCTTGAAGTCGTTTGGCAGCAACAACATTTTCCACAATCTTTTGAGGTTCAGGAGCAAAGACACGACCACTCCGGGTCACTCTACTAACATCGGCGATGCTTACCACAGAAGACAAAGAAGGAATGGGCACTTCTTTACCATCTTCTACCATGGTAGCATTGTACTTATACGGAACAACTTTGTCAGATTCATAGGGTACTGGACCGGGCAACCGAATAACCAAAGGCGTAACAGCGGTCTTCCGACTATCATAAGGGATAACAACTCGTTCAGGAATATTAAAGAGTGGCGTAATAACATTCAACTCGTTCTGATATTCATCTCTTTTAGCAGTGACTTCAATCAAATTCTGGTCCATCATCCTCTGAATATCCCTCTTCACTATCACACAACCACGCGGGTTCACAGAACAGATACAACAAGCTGCATAGTCATGATCAATATCATGGTATTCACTCAAAAGTGCATGCATTTCCATAAGAGATCTTCGGATCCAACGGATATCAAATATTTTGAATGTACCAGGACAACCATAAACCATATTGACAGACGCCTTGCCATGATTGGGCAGCGGATTCGATTGTACATTAGGGTTGGAATCTTCGAAAGACAAAATACCACTCCTAGCCAACCTTTGAACTTCCATCTTTAATGGATAACAGTTCTCAGTATCATGCCCCGCTCCTCCCTGATGGAAAGCCCAACGAGCTTTAGGCTTATACCACCATGGCGAATCTTTTGGAATAACAGGTGGTGCACGGGTCTGAACAAGATTCTTTTGAATTAAACAAGGAAGCAAATATGTATATGTCATCGGAATCGAATCAAAATCTTTCTGAAAACGGCCCCGTTGATTATTCTGTTGATTAGAACACTGTTGATGAGCAGGTGTTGCCTGAACAACAGGAGTTGAATTGATAACAGGAGTAACAGATGCAATTTGTTGCTGACATTGGTTATTCTTACTATAACTCTTTTTGCGTCCTCCATGGGAAATAACATTGATCTCACCCTCTTTCTTCTTGGCAAATCCTCCACCATACTTCTTGGAATTACCAGCAGAATTACCATCTTTTGACAAACGTCCCTCACGGACACCTTCTTCTAATCTCATCCCCATATTAACCATCTCAGTGAAGTCACTCGGGGCACTAGCAATCATACGCTCATAATAGAAAGGACTCAGAGTTTTCAGAAAAATCTTAGTCATCTCTTTTTCTTCCAAAGGAGGATTAATCTGAGCAGCAATCTCGCGCCACCTCTGCGCGTATTCTTTGAATGTCTCCTTATCTTTCTGAGCCATTGCTCGAAGCTGGTCATGATCAGGAGCCATATCCACATTATACTTATATTGCTTTACAAAAGCCTCACCCAAATCTTCGAAAGTGCGAATTCGGGTACTGTCGAGTCCCATATACCATTTCAAGGCTGCACCAAACAAACTGTCTTGAAAGTAGTGAATGAGAAGCTGATTATTATCAGTCTGAGTCGACATCTTATGAGCATACATAGTCAAGTGACTCAACGGACAAGAGTTGCCCTTATACTTTTCAAAGTCAGGGACCTTGAACTTATGTGGGATCTTCACATTAGGAACCAAGCATAACTCATGAGCATTCTTTCCAAATAGCTCTTTACCCCTCAAAGCTTTGATCTTTTTTGCATTTCAGCGAACTGGTCTTGAATCTCTTCCATTTTATCATAAGCACTGGCATTTTCACTTGGAGCAGTGTGAAAAATCTGCTCTTCACCAAAAGGAACGGCATGAACCACAGGCGGTGGTACATCCATCACAGGTTGGACAGTAGGAATAACTGGAACTTCAGGAGGCGGTGGTGGTGGTTGATAACCTTCAGGAACAAAGTTAACAGGCATGCCCCATGGGAAGCCAGGAGGCATGGAGTGTTGAAGAACACTAGCAGGCGCCATAGAAATAGGCGTGGAGACAATCTCAGAAATGATTGTCCTTTGCACAGGAGTTGAAATTGGAGGAGGAGGAGGTTGATTCTGAGTAGCAACCATTGCTTCCATCATAGTAGTGAGTCTCTCCAAACTATCCTTCAAATTTGTCACTTCCTCACGAAGCTCACGGTTCTCTTGTTGCAACTGATCCATCTTCTTCTTCATATTATCCCGAGTATTATACTGGTGCGACAGCTTGGCTGAATGAAGACCAAAGGTAAACATAAAACACCTGGAAAAGGCAAGAAACAATGCAGAATGATGCTTGATATGCAAGATGCAAATGCAAAGTTTCAAGGAATTATAAGGCATATTGCAAACATTGTTATTTGAAATACCAAAATCTCATTCATTGATGATGGAAAAGATTACATCTTAGAAATACAGATTCAAGAATCCTGAAACAATAGAGAATAAAGAAAACTAGATCCCTAGAGAATCCCATGAGAAGAATTCCCAGCTCTATCTTCCAGCTTCTTGATGTGGGCCTGCATCTGAGCCTTCTCAATCAGCAACTGATCAACGATCAACTTCCAAGGAGATTCTGAACTCTTCGGAATATCGGAAACTGGCTGAATGCGAGAGGAAAATAAATCCTCTTGCGCCTTTCTCTTCTTGTTGGCAACTTCATCTTCATTCTTCTTCTGGAAGTGCTCTTGAAGTCTTGCATTCTCTAACTCAACAATCTGATACTTGTTCTTCCAAGCATTTCTCTCTTGTTGCATCTCGGCTAAAGCGATCTGAAGCATCTCTGTGTCTTCTATAAAGTAGAGGATATGCTTCTTAGCAGTTAGAGACAAAGGTTCCTGACGCGTATAAGGCATCTTCAAAGTAATAGCTCTATTTTTAACCCACTGGAGGTAAGGTTCTGAAGAGACACAATTCGGATTTCCCAAACTTTCCTTTCCTTTTCTACGA
Organism: Lathyrus tuberosus; assembly: GCA_022829125.1. Classification (NCBI taxonomy): domain Eukaryota; kingdom Viridiplantae; phylum Streptophyta; class Magnoliopsida; order Fabales; family Fabaceae; genus Lathyrus; species Lathyrus tuberosus. The sequence continues at coordinate 19,864,289 of JALAZF010000009.1, forward strand.
ATGTTACGCCAAGCTTCCACAATCTCTCTCTTGAGAGTAACCTGAGATTCATCTTCCTTAAAAAAGAGACCAGCCAAATGGATGTTCTTCGGTACTTCTCGTAAAGGATATCCCAACTGACGACGAGCCAACACCGGATTGTAGCTGATTCCTCCCTTTGTACCAAGAAGAGGTACGTTGGGAAAGTCACCACAACTGTCAATAATCATCGCTCCAGAAGGAACATGGCTACACCAATCAATATCAGAATGAGTGAGAGACATGATCTTCTGTGACCAATATAAACCAACCTTGAGGTTCCAGAAAGCTGCAGACTTCCGCAAGTGAGAAATAAACCATTTGTAAAGCAAAGGCGCACAACAGATAATTATCCCTTCACCATGGAAATTCCTGAGGTGAATAAAATGGTAAGCATTGGCTAGCAAAGTAAAAACTGGATTCCCAATCAAGAAGATCTGAATAGCGTTGATGTCGACAAAGTTCTCAACATCCGGGAAGAGGAACAATCCATAAATGAGCAAGGAAAGAATGGCCTCAAAAGCAACTGTGTTTTTCTCACTAGCAAAGTGATGAGCTCTATCCATCAAGAACTTAGCGGGTAACCCAAGAGTCTTTCCTTTGGTATCCATGCGAGCCTTAATCTCAGAAACCTTCAAGAGAGTAACCTTCGCAATAATGTGATGCTCAGGAACGGGATCCAAACCAGAGAAAATCTGACCATGAACAGGCAAACCAAGCAGGAGAGAATACTCCTTTAGAGTAGGTACCAACTGATAATCAGGAAAGGTGAAACAAAGAAGCAAAGGGTCATAGAACTGAACCAAAGTAGCAAGCAATTCTTCAGCCATATCAACCTTCAAGAGAGATAAAAGCCTTCCATATCTGGACTCGAACTTCTTGGTATCAGCAACCAAAGATCCTAGCTCTCTCAAACCCCCTAACTTAGGACTCTTGAAAGTATACTTCCTTGTACTTCTCCTTCCAAAATCCATAACAAAAATACCTACAATGTTGGCAATAACACCTTTAAGTTCCTTGAAACCTTCATAAAAATGCTTATGAATGCAACAACCACAAACAAGATCACACAAAGCACACGGGTCAAGGTTCAAGTCACGAGCAGGAAGCCAAGGGTAAGAACCAATCCCACAAAGGTATGTACTAAGGTTTTGTCTTCATTGTACCTGCAGAAAACAGTGGTTCAAACAGAGTGCCCAGGGTCCACAATCCACTATCGGACATACCAACACACCGATTTGCTTGGAGGTTGGTAGTTATCCTCAAGAGAATCTAACTTGAGAGTAGCATCGCATGACAGCTAAGTCGGATTTGCATCCTCATAGCTTCCGCGCTACGATCCTAAAAATGCTAAGATGGGTTAAGGGTTACTACGGTCCTCAGTGTTATAGGCTTCTATGGAAAAAGTAGTGCCTTCAATGATCGCTCGATCAACATCAGTAATTCCAAAGAGGCAACCACCGAGTGGATAGATTCTCAAGTTCTACTTTTTCAGGATTCGACTCCCTCAAAGCTCCCTTGACTATACCATCCTCCTATCTCAAAGTGCACTCTGGTCCGGGTATAGGACCTATCTCACACACAGAGGAACTCCCAAACAGAACAAACAAGTAACAAGCAAATCAAACAAAAAGCAGTAAATAAATCAAAGTAGGCTAAACCCCTCAAGGAAGGAACTCCCCAACAGAGTCGCCACTTTTCTGTAGCGGTAAAAATCGTGAGTGTAAGATATTGATTAACTTAACTCATAAAGCAAGAGTCACCACCGCACTTTTATTTATTCCACAAAGGAAAAGGAAAAAAGAGCGAATAAATCCTAAGAAGTCTAAAAAAGCAAAAGCTAAAAAAGACAAAGGGAAATGGGTAAGGGGGGTTGGTTACGCAATGGGAAGGTGTTAGCACCCAAAACGTCTATAGTACTCTATAGGAGCCCTTTGAGATATCTACCGCTTTTTGGTCTGAAAATGGCTTGCTTGAAAAAGATTGGGAGAGATGAGGGGAGAAATATTTTTTAGATTTTTGTGTTTGGAGAGGCTTATCGCCTCATTCCTACGTACCCACGATGTGCAATGTAGGATCAAAAACACGTAGTTCGTGGTACAAAGAACAAAAATTTGTTTGTTTTGGTTGATTTTAAATGTAAAGACAAGTCTTCATTTCCAAGCAAATAATTCCGCTTAAAGAAATGAATCATGTCTAAACTTATGAAAAAGTTTTAAAGGAAAAAGTGCATAAGGCACAAAAAAAGAGTTTGATGAGTTTGGGTATTTTTTATGTTTTTTATGAAATGGTCAAAATATGATTAACATGGATTGACATTTATTAAAGAAAACAAAGTCTTAAAAGTCACTTGACCGAAGTCAAGGTTTTATTATGAAAGCAGTCTTGAGTTTGAAAACAAGAAAGTTTTGAAAAAGGGAGAAGGTTTTGAAAATTGAAGAAGAGGGTGGAGAAGAAGTGACTATCCTAGTGCATAAAAATAATAGCTAATGATAAGAAATATCTAACCACATGGAGGCACTCCTCAAAGCATAATAAGAAAAGAATTTTGTCCTCTTGAGCCAATAAGCAAGCCAAATAAAGGCTAGAATACCAAACTCCAAAATGGTCCAAAGCATAAGGGAGAGAATCCTAATTCTAAGTCCATAAGTCCATAATCAAGAGTATAGGTCCTCCAATGCAAAGGATAATGGCCATAGTCCAACAATTAAGAGCACAAGTATTTTAGTGGTTTAATCCTTTATTAATGTTTTTGAGTCCAAATGGACAAAGGAAAAACAAAAGCACAAGATAATATGGTCCAAGTGGACAAAAGAAAAATGACATAAACATAAACATGATATGATAAAATGACATAAAGCGTAAAAAATAAAGAGATATAGGGAGCGAGAAGGAAAAGTAAAGAAGTTAGAAGTTAGTGATTAGTAGCACGAGGCTCTAGTGCCATAAGCCTTCACCGATTGTTCTGTTTCGCGTCTTGAACTATAGTGATTAAACAATGCACTTAGGTCAAGGTTAATGAACTTGACAGAAGATTGGTAGAACCAAAGCCTCTACAACGCCAAGTTTCAAAGGTTATGGACCTAATGCAAAAGATCAATCACCATTGGGTTGATGCGACCAAACAAGGTCCGGACCACGAAAGTTCAAATTCCGAATTGGATAAAGAGGGACAAATGTTGCGCTATGTAAAGCAATCGCCGAGTAATTTACGGAGTAATTACCCTACAATGAGGCCGGTCAATAGATCTTTATGCTAATGCATGCTAGATGAATGATATGTAAATCGTCATCCGAAAGCAATGACGCATGAAAACAAAATAGGCAACGATCTAGTCTTGATCAAGAATTCTACGAAAAAATTCTAAGATCCATAAGACTTTCATCGATCAAAATAAAAAAAAGGAAATAGATGAAGAGAAAGCCAAATTGAATTAAAATTCAAGAACCTTTCATCTTCAAGTTCAATCACCTTTAATTGATAGGGTTAAGTGTGAAAACATATCACTAATTCAAAGCACCTCAAATGAATTCAACAATTCATTAAAAGATAGATTTGAACTAATGAATGTTTAATTACTTTAACCATATCCAAAGTCCATTGAAATTGAAGAGAAATTAATCTCAACAATGCATTTCAAGGCTAAAATAAGAAGAAAGGGGAAGAAGGAGGAAGAAAAACCAAAACAGTCCCAAAAACAAGCAAAAAACACATTCTGGATGCTGGTTAATCGATTAACCATTTCACAGTTCAATTAGGTTAATCGATTAACCAGTGCAAACTTGCAGTTTTTCACGCAGAATTCAACTGTTAATCGATTAACCAATTCGTGCTGGTTTTGGTTAATCAATTGACACTGTAAAAACAGCAGAAAGTCAGTTTAACCAATTCGTGCTTATGGCACTAGAGCCTTGTGCTACTAATCACTAACTTCTAACTTCCTTATGTTTCCTTCTCGCTCCCTACCTCTCTTTATTTTTTTTATATTGCTCATTGCTCATTTTATCATATTATTTTTATGTTTATGACATTTTTCTTTTGTCCACTTGGACCATATTATCTTGTGCTTTGTTTTTCTTTTGTCCATTTTGGACTCAAAAACATTAATAAAGGATTAAACCACTAAAAGACTTGTGCTCTTAATTGTTGGACTATGGCCACTATCCCTTGCTTTGGAGGATCTTCTTGGTTTGATTATGGACTTATGGACTTAGAATTAGGATTCTCTCCCTTATGCTTTGGACCATTATGGAGTTTGGTATCCTAGCCTTTATTTGGCTTGCTTATTGGCTCAAGAGGATGAAATTATTTTCTTATTATGCTTTGAAGAGTGCCTCCATGTGGTTAGATCTTTCTTACCTTAGCTCTTATTTTTATGCACTAGATGCTTTGGACCATTATGGAGTTTGGTATCCTAGCCTTTATTTGGCTTGCTTATTGGCTCAAGAGGATGAAATTATTTTCTTATTATGCTTTGAAGAGTGCCTCCATGTGGTTAGATCTTTCTTACCTTAGCTCTTATTTTTATGCACTAGGATAGTCACTTCTTCTCCACCCCTTCTTAAATTTTCAAAACCTTCTCCCTTTTTCAAGACTTTCTTGTTTTCAAACTTAAAACCGCTTTCATAATAAAACTTTGACTTTGGTCAAGTGATTTTTAAACTTTGTTTTCTTTAATAAATGTCAATCCATGTTAATCATATTTTGACCATTTCAAAAAGACTTTAAAAAACACCAAACTCATCAATCTTTTTTTGTGCCTTATGCTCTTTTCCTTTAAAACTTTTTCATAAGTTTAGACATGATTCATTTCTTTAAGCGGAATTATTCGCTTGGAAATGACGACTTGTCTTTACACTTAAAATCAATCAAAACAAATAAATTTCATTCTTTGTACCACGAACTACGAGGTTTTGATCCTACATTGCACTTCGTGGGTACGTAGGCATGGGGCGATAAGTCTCTCCAAACACAAAAATCTTAAAAAATATTTCTCTTCTCATCTCCTCAATCTCGTTTCAAGCAAACCATTTTCAAACCAAAAAGTGGTAGATATTTCAAAGGGCTCCTATAGAGTACTATAGACGTTTTGGGTGATAATACCTTCCCATTGCGTAACCAACCCCCTTACCCATTCTCTGTTTGTTCTTGTTTTTTTTAGAACTCCTTAGGTTTTGTTCGCTCTTTTTCCTTTCCTTTTTTTGGGATAAAATAAAATTGCGGTGGCGAATCTTGTTTTTTTTAGTTAAGTTAATCAATAGCTTATACTCACAATTTCCCCGCTACAGAAAAGTGGCGACTCTGCTGGGGATCTCCCTTGAGGGGTTTAGCCTACTTTGATTTATTTACTGTTTTTTGTTTGATTTGCTTGTTATTTGTTTGTTCTGTTTGGGAGTTCCTCTGTGTGTGAGATAGGTCCTATACCCGGACTAGAGTGCACTTTGAGATAGGAGGATGGTATAGTCAAGGGAGCTTTGAGGGAGTCGAATCCCAAAAAAGCAGAACTTGAGAATCTATCCACTCGGTGGTTGCCTCTTTGGAATTACTGACGCCGATCGAGCGGTCGTTGAAGGCATTACTTTTTCCATAGAAGCCTATAACATTGAGAACCGTTGTAACCCTGAACCCATCTTAGCCTTTTTAGGATCGTAGCGCGGAAGCTATGAGGATGCAAATCCAACTTAGCTGTCACGCGATGCTACACTCAACTTAGATTCTCTTGAGGATAACTACCAACCTCCGAGTAATCGGTGTACTGGTGTGTCTGATAGTGGATTGTGGACCCTGGGCACTCTGTTAGAACCACTGTTTTATGCAGGTACAATGAAGACAAAACCTTATTACATACCTTTGTGGGATTGGTTCTTACCCTTGGCTTCATGCTCGTGACTTGAACCTTGACCCGTGTGCTTTGTGTGATCTTGTTTGTGGTTGTTGCATTCATGCACTCATGCATTCATGAGCATTCTTTTGGAAGGTTTCAAGGAACTTAAAGGTGTTATTGCCAACATTGTAGGTACTTTTGTTATGGATTTTGGAAGGAGAAGTACAAGGAAGTCTACTTTCAAGAGTTCTAAGTTAGGGGGTTTGAGAGAGCTAGGATCTTTGGTTGTTAATACCAAGAAGTTCGAGTCCAGATATGGAAGGCTTTAATCTCTCTTGAAGGTTGATATGGCTGAAGGATTGCTTGCTACTTTGGTTCAGTTCTATGACCCTTTGCTTCATTGTTTCACCTTTCCTGATTATTAGTTGGTACCTACGCTAGAGGAGTATTCTCTCCTGCTTGGTTTGCCTGTTCATGGTTGGATTTTCTCTGGTTTGGATCCTGTTCCCGAGCATCACGTTATTGCGAAGGTTACTCACTTGAAGGTTTCTGAGATTAAGGCTCGTATGGATACCAAAGGAAAGACTCTTGGGTTACCCGCTAAGTTCTTGATGGATAGAGCTCATCACTTTGCTAGTGTGAAAAACACAGTTGCTTTTGAGGCCATTATTTCCTTGCTCATTTATGGATTGTTCCTCTTCCCGAATGTTGAGAACTTTGTCGACATCAACGCTATTCAGATCTTCTTGATTGGGAATCCAGTTCTTACTTTGCTTGCCGATGCTTACCATTCTATTCACCTCAGGAATTTCCATGGTGAAGGGATAATTATCTGTTGTGCGCCTTTGCTTTACAAGTGGTTTATTTCTCACTTGCGGAAGTCTGCAGCTTTCTGGAACCTCAAGGTTGGTTTATATTGGTCGCGGAAGATCATGTCTCTCACTCATTCTGATATTGATTGGTGTAGCCATGTTCCTTCTGGAGCGATGATTATTGATAGTTGTGGTGAATTTCCCAACGTACCTCTTCTTGGTACAAAGGGTGGAATCAGCTACAATCCGGTGTTGGCTCGTCGTCAGTTGGGATATCCTTTGCGAGAAGTACCGAAGAACACCCATTTGGCTGGTCTCTTTTTTAAGGAAGATGAACATCAGGTTGCCCTCAAGAGAGAAATAGTGGAAGCTTGGCGCAACATTCGTAGAAAAGGAAAGGAAAGTTTGGGAAATCCGAATTGTGTCTCTTCGGAACCTTACCTCTAGTGGGTTAAAATAGAGCTATTACTTTGAAGATGCCTTATGCGCGTCAGGAGCCTTTGTCTCTAACTGCTAAGAAGCCTATGCTCTACTTTATGGAAGACAAAGAGAAGTTTCAGATCTCTTTGGCCGAGATGCAACAAGAGAGAGATGCTTGGAAGAACAAGTATCAGATTGTTGAGTTAGAGAATGCAAGACTTCAAGAGCACTTCAAGAAGAAAAATGAAGATGAAGTTGCCAACAAGAAGAGAAAGGCGCAAGAGGATTTATTTTCCTCTCGCATTCAGCCAGTTTCTGATATTCTGAAGAGTTCAGAATCTCCCTGGAAGTTGATCGTTGATCAGTTACTGATTGAGAAGACTTAGATGTAGGCTCACATCAAGAAGCTGGAAGATAGAGCTGGGACTTCTTCTCATGAGATTCTCTAGGGATCTAGTTTTCTTTATTCTCTATTGTTTTAGGATTCTTGAATTTTTACTTCCGAGATGTAATCTTTCCCATCATTAATGAATGAGATTTTGGTAATTCAAATAACAATGTTTGCAATATGCCTTATAATTCCTTGAAACTTTGCATTTGCATCTTGCACATCAAGCATCATTTTGCATTGTTTCTTGCCTTTTCAGGTGTCTTATGTTTACCTTTGGTCTTCATTCAGCCAAGCTATCGCACCAGTATAATACTCGAGCTAATCTGAAGAAGAAGATGGATCAGTTGCAATAAGAGAACCGTGAGCTTCGTGAAGAAGTATCAACTCTGAAGGATGGTTTGGAAAGACTCACTGCTATGATGGAAGCTCTGGTGGCTCCTCAGAATCATCCACCACCCCCTCCTCCCCCGCTTTCAACTCCTGAGCAAAGGACAACCATTTCTGAGATTGTCTCTACGCCCATCTCTGTGGCGCCTGCTAGTGTTCCTCAATACTCCATGCCTCCTGGTTTCCCCTGGGGCATGCCTCGTAACTTTGTTCCTGAAGGTTATCAACCACCACCACCTCCTGAAGTTCCAGTTATTCCTACTGTCCAGCCTGTGGTGACTGTGCCACCGCCTGTGGTTCATACTGTTCCTTTTGGTGAAGAGCAAATTTTCCATACTGCTCCAAGTGAGAGTGTTGATGCTTATGAGAAAATGGAAGAGATTCAAGACCAGTTTGCTGAAATGCAGAAAGAAATCAAAGCTCTGAGAGGAAAAGAATTGTTTGGGAAGAATGCTCATGAGTTATGCTTGGTTCCTAATGTGAAGATTCCACCTATGTTCAAGGTCCCTGACTTTGAAAAGTATAAGGGAAACTCTTGTCCGTTGAGTCACTTGACTATGTATGCTCGTAAGATGTCAACTCAGACCAATAATAATCAGCTTCTCATTCACTACTTTCAAGACAGTTTGTCTGGTGCAGCTTTGAAATGGTATATGGGACTCGATAGTACTCGAATTCGCACTTTCGAAGATTTGGGTGAGGCGTTTGTGAAACAGTATAAGTATAATGTGGATATGGCTCCTGATCGTGACCAGCTTCGAGCAATGGCTCAGAAAGATAAGGAGACATTCAAAGAATACGCGCAAAGGTGGCACGAGATTGCTGCTCAAATTAATCCTCCTTTGGAAGAAAAAGAGATGACCAAGATTTTTCTGAAAACTTTGGGTCCTTTCTATTATGAGCGTATGATTGCTAGTGCCCCGAGCGACTTCACTGAGATGGTTAATATGGGGATGAGATTAGAAGAAGGTGTCCGTGAGGGACGATTGTCAAAAGATGGAAATTCTGCTGGTAATTCCAAGAAATATGGGGGAGGACTTGCCAAGAAGAAAGAGGGTGAGACCAATGTTATTTCCCGTGGAGGACACAGAAAGAGTTACAGTAAGAATAATCAGTGTCAACAACATATTGCATCCGTTACTCCTGTTATCAATTCGACTCCTTTTGTTCAGGTAGCTCCTGCTCAACAACGTTCTAACCAACAGAACAATCAATGGGGCCATTTTCAGAAATATTTTGATCCGATTCCGATGACCTACACGAAATTGCTTCCTTGCTTAATTCAAAAGAATCTTGTTCAGACCCGTACACCACCTGCTGTTCCAAAACATTCCAACCACTCACAAGTAAGTGAATTGGAGATGCAACTCATAAGGGCTATGAAGTTAGATATGGAGATTAATTGGGCATATGTAATCTTGCACAACATGAGGCACCAACACTCTCTTAGTGGTGGACTTCCATATGCTAAATTATTTCAAAAAATTTGGAGTATAATAATTTTTTGCTTCAAAGAGAGCAGAAAACCGATACGACAGCTAAAGTTTGTGAAATTAATTCTATAACTGCAACCAAAAACACTGGAATCATTATTGCTCCCAATGGAACCTTCCGCTACAAAGATGAACTTGCTCCTCCCATTCCTCCACCGGTTCCGGAAGGTGGTATCTCAAATGAATTTCTCTATTCTGAAATGCGTATCATGAAGGAAACCATGGACCGTAATCATCGTGAAACCACTCGTGGCATCAATTTGCTTAGGAAGCTTTTCCGTTCCATGAACCGAAACCATGCACCAAGTGAGGAAATTGAGGAAGAAAGTGGTGATGAAGAAGAGGGAGAAGAGGGTGAAGATGAAGAGATGGAAGACATGTCCAAAAGTGATTAAGTTCTAGATTATATTATGCATCTAGTCTTTGTTTAAATTTGGTTTTATTTTAATTTTGTTGAACTTTTAAGATCTTAAGACTTTGATGTTTAAGCACTCTAAGATGTTTCACTTTGTTCGTACTATGTTATGTTTGTACCAAGTTATAATGTTTTGTGTGTTTTAAGTCTTGGGTGATGTTTGTTTCATTTGTATGTGTTCTATGGTTTTTTTTTCACATATTTCTCATGATCATACTATTGTTTCTTTTATAAACATTTGAACTTTCATATTTCTTTTCCCATCCTTTTTGTTAATGACAAAGGGGGAGAAGAATTATTGTTGTTTTTTGCTTTTCTCTAACAAAAAATTGCCGAATTTCAAAAGCCTCTTTAACATCTTGGATTAAGGGGGAGCATTAATTTAGGGGGAGCTTATGTTAGAGAAACCAAGGTTGGATCAATTTTTCAAGAATTGTTTGTCATCAAAAAAAAGGGGGAGAATGTGAAGACATGGCTTCTCAAAGGTTTTGATGACGACACACTTTCTACAAATTGTCTCTATAAAGGCAAAGATGGATTAACAAAAAGGATTGATCAAGTCTCTTGCTCAAGAATCAAGTCTCAACAATTATCAAGGCATTATGAACTTTATGAAGAATGGATTGCTCAAAGGAATAGGTATAACACTTAACCTCTATGTGATTATACAAGTGTTCAAATTATACCTCATTTAGGCCATGATCATTAGAAACGAGTTTTTGGATCATATAAAATCTTGGCACTGCTGTTTTAAAATATTTTTTCAATTCTGGGCTTGAGTAACCGGTTATTCAATATAAGGTAACCGGTTACCCTTTGAAAACTTTCAAAAAATATATTCGTTGCAAGCAAGTAACCGGTTATCCATTATAGAGTAACCGGTTACCACTGGGACAGTGGCCATAATTTTTGCACCTTTTCACTGAAACTTTTTAATTTCTCTTATATTGATTCATGGCATTCCTTCATGAAATATACCCATCTGTAGAGGTATCTTAGTGCTATATAAACATCATATTCTTAGATTTTAAACTTACCTCCTTGCAAAATTTTAAATCAATTACTCATATTCTTTCAAACTTTAAAATTTTTCTAAGTGTTCATCCAGAATTTTTCTAAAAGTGAAACTTTGCATAAACCTTCATATTTAGCATCATAGTTTCATTCCATACAAAGAACACTTGTATAATTGCTGTGAGAATTGAGTGCTATAAAGGAGAAGATTAATCTTGTGATTGATAAGTGTCAATATTTCATCTTTTACATATATACAAAATTCAGAATTATATCTCTTTGTCACATCTTGTTTTTAGGATTGTTAAAAAATAAGATTGTGAAGTTGTATTGCTTGTTATCCGGATTATGGATACAAGAGGTCCATTATGAGAGGATTGTTCTCAATTGGACTAAGTTGGAAAAATCCAAGAGGGTGTTCTTGGTGGTGTGTTGTTAGTGTCTTGTATAGAAAGACTAGGAAGAGTCTTGTCTTGTCCTAACAATAGTGAAATCTCTTTCAAGTTGAAAGGGGACTGGAGTACTCTCGACCTGTGAGGGGAACCAGTATACTTCCTGGTGTTCTTTACTTTCCGCAAGTTACAGCTTTTCATCACTTAGTAATCGTTAGGAAAGTAAAACATAAAATCTGTCAAAAATCTGGAAAATTGTCTAAGTTCCTAATTCACCCCCCTCTTAGGCACGCTTCTAACTTACAATTTCTGTATCAAGTCTTGTGAAAGTTTCAAGTTTGCTCCAGGAGGTAAGTTCACTTTGAACATGTTATGCTTTGATGTACATTGATCATAAACATATTTGTTATGATGTATGTGATGTGTTTGAACCATTATTTGTTATTTACCATGATTATATGAGAATGTACCTTTGAAAATGCAAATATGAAGTCACTTGAGGTTATGCTATCGTGTTTTATTTTAGAGGCATTTTTAGACAAAACCAATGGTACCACTAGATTCCTTGTGAAAAATTAGGCAAGATTGATTTTTACATCATTAAGTTTCATTGAGTTTTGAGTGAGATAGGCTAGGTTTTGCAAAGCTGAAAAATTGATGTTGATGATGATGAGGTGCAGCCATGGCTATGGAGACTTGGTCAAGTTTCAGGTCATTACTTAGCATATCTTTTATATGGTGGGGCTGATACAATGGATGTATCACCACCCCAGTGGTTATGACCTGCGCGTGTGTGTATTGTTTGACCAGAAGAACTGGGGTTCGAATCCCCATCGCCCCAGTTATTTTTATTTTTATTTTCATTTTCAAGTGAGTTTCACACACACACACACACACACACACACACACACACATATATATATATAAATATATATATATACATATATATATATATATATATATATATATATATATATATATATATATATATGTGTGTGTGTGTGTGTGTGTGTGTGTGTGTGTGTGTGTGTGTGGTTCCATGTTTTTATCACCTGCGCGCATTGGTTGGAATGGCTTTTGTTTTAAGTGGTAAACACAGTAGCGTGGGTTCAGCACCCATTAGGACCATTTCCTTTTTTTTAAGACTTTATTTTTCTCATTTTCCTCACAAATTCAAAACCTCATAACTTCTTCATCCTAAATGATTTTTGACCCATTCTTTTTGCAAAATGTTCATGATGATGTCTAGTTTTTGTTTGTGAAAAGAAATTCCAAAAATATTAATTTTTTTGCACTTATGTGTGTTCAAAGTGGATGTATTTGTAGGGTTTCTTAAGTTTCTTTTGTTTCCTTTGATTGATCCTTTACTTTTCCTTGCTCAAAATGACTTGTATGAACCTTGTGCATCTTGTATAAACTTTATATGATATTGTAGACTTGTGCATCCTTGTTGTTACTTGATTTTGATACATTTTAAGGTGTATGTTTTTATATAAGTGTATGTTAAAACTTTGTTCATACCATGAGCTTTTGCTTGGTTATTGTGCCCTTAACATGTGACTTTCTTCCATGTTTACATGACCTTGATGTGTATATATACCTTTGTGTTGATCATACCATGTTTTATGTGTTCCTAAACACTTGAATTTTGTTTTGAATGTGACTTTGTGTATATACTTGTATGTATAAACATTTGTGAGGTTTCCACCTTATTTAAAGACCATGTTTGAACCCTAACATGTATGTTTGGTTGTTACTTACTTGTGTTAAAGATGTTTAACTTGTATCCAGGCTTAAATATTCAAGTGATGTTAACTTATCCATGTTTAAAGATGTTAACTTGAACCTTGTTTTCATCCATGTTTAAGTGTTGTTATAACTTATCCATGTTGAAATGTTTAAATTGTATTCATGATTAAGTGTTGTTACAACTTATCTTTACTTGTCTTGTATTCATGATTAAGTGGTGTTAGTAAACCCTAATGCATGCTTGCCTTAATTGTGCACTTAAACTTATCATCCATGATACTTTAGTCTTGTTAGAACTATACCTCATGTATGTTTAGATGTTGTAACATCTTTGTTTGAATATACTTACCTTGGTTGTTACCATGTTGATTTGTAACTTATTTGAACTTTGAATGTGCTTGGTTGTTACCTTATTTCTTTTATGACTTTGTCAAGTCTTTACCTTTGATGTTGTCACATCTACTCTCTTGCTTTGGTTGTAACCATGCACTTTAAATTTATTCATACCACAATTAACATCATGTTTGAATGTTACTTTGAATGTTTGCAATTGATATCATGTTTGAATATCATACTTGTTCATCTCATCCATCTATTTATACTCTCTTTTAAACTTTGTCAAGTTATTGCCCCCAAGTGATGTTAGCTTGTTAGCTTCCATCCTTAGTTGCCTTTTGTTTCCAAATCCAAGGGAAAGAATACATCATTGACTCAATGTCATAGATAGTTTAGCAACACCAAACATCCTCATGACCTTGTTAGAGTCATTAAGTATTTCAACTTAGACTTAGGGTAGGATTGACAACTCTTTTGACTTTGTAAGACCATAACATTTACCTCCCCCCTTTTGAACCTTGATCATAATCAAGTGTCCATTCATCCCGAGTGAGGTGAACTACAAATGCTCTGATTCCATCCTTGTAAGGATATGTAGGCACAAGACCGCGAAGTTTTGGCGAGTATACTTAGTAATAAACCCTTAGGTTCCTATCTTCACCAATAAAACCCAAACACAAAACAATAGCAAGCAATAACACAAATACTAGCAAGAGGTTCCTATAGAGTACTATAGATGCTTAGGATGCTAACACCTTCCCTAGGTATAACCAACCCCCGAACCTTACAATCTCTTAGCATTGTTGTTACATTGCACCTTAAGGTTTTATACAATCTTTTCTCTTTCCCTTGGATAAAACAAACTTCGGTGGTGAATACTTAAAGATTTGTGATTCAAGTTAATCAATACCTTGATATCCAATTCTCACCGCAACACTATGTATCAATACATGCTGAATGAGTTTTAAAAGAAATTGATTCTTATGTGAATGTATCGATACAAAGCATGAATGGGTTGATACAAAATGCGAAGGAGTCGACTCATTCGTATTTGGAGTCGACTCCATCAGAAAGGCGTTTTCAAACAAAATGACACTGCCCTCAATGTATCGATACATTGTGGTTGTGGCTTGATACATAGCAAGTTTGAGTCGAATCTCCCGTGTTTAGAGTCAACTCATACTGAAGAATTTTTTCAAGTAAGATTTCATGCCTTCAATGTATCGACTCCTTTAGCTTATGTATTGACTCCCAGGCTTATGTATTGACTCATTCCAATTTGAAGTCAATACATTCTGTTTTAATTTTCAAAACTTGTATTTTTGGCTAAAAATATGGTTTGCTTGTTATTTTTTCTACACACACATACATATAAATATGCATTCATTCACCATTTCTCAATGTTGAAACCAAGAACACACTTAGAATTTTCTCATCATCTTCAACCTTTATTTGCATACAGTCAACAAATACACATAATCATTTTTGTTGAGTGTCATCAAGATAAGATTGATAAGGTATAATTTAAGTGGTTGTAATCAAACTGGATTGAGTTTTTCTTTGGGATTTTAATTGATAAAACCTTTAGGGGTTTTCCTCTAAGATCAAGGGTTGATTTAGGGGTTTTTGCACAAGTCTTTGCAACTTGGATTCAGCCGAGTAAAATCTTTGAAGAACGGGGGTTATGTTAAAGGATTAACGGTAATCGGAGGATCAATTGAAAGTCTTGGGTCAAGATTTTGTAATTTGGGTTCAGCCGAGTGAAAGCTTTAAAGATCGAAGGTTCGGTCAAAGGAGTAGCGGTAATTGGAGGATCAATCAGAAGTATTGTTTAATTTGATCTAGCTAAGATCAAGGGAAGAGAAGAAGTTAGGATCAACATCAAACATAGGGTTTGGGGGTTTGAATTGCAACTACTTCTCTTGTAAACTACTCTTGCAAAGGTTAATTATAATATTTCAATTCTATTTGGAATTGGGCGCAGACGTAACCATAGTGAGAATAATTGGGGAACTTCCTAAACAAATCTTGGTGTTCTTTCTCTCTCTCTCTCTCTCTCTCTCTCTCTCTCTCCCCCCCCTCTCTCTCTCTCTACATTTTGATAATCCACTTAGTGAGCAATTTGTTTAGCTGAAAATTTTTGGTTGTGTTGAAGTATCTTAAATTATTTTTGTAACACAATTACAATCTAACCATTGCAATTGGATTCTAATACTTTCAACACAAATAGAATTAAGCTTGGTGTATTTCACACCACGTGTTTGATAAATTTACTGCACACTAAGTGTTCGATAAATTTTCTTAGCCAAATTAAATTTTGTATTTCATTGGAAATTATTTATCATTGTGTGGTTTAAATTCAAACACATTGTATAGAACTTATTGGTTTATTTTCTCATCTTTAGCATACGATTTCTATGGTTTATACGCATATCCGATTCTTTCAATAATGGTTCGGGTAGACGAGTGTTAATCTAGATTTGCTTCCGCTTGCCATAGAAAATATTTTTTAAACCCTAACTTTTAATTGAAGAAAATTTTTATTTGGCGATCTATTCAACCCCCCTTTCTAGATCGTTTCCCTCGTCTAACAAGTGGTATCACGAGCACCGGTTTATCTTGTACTTCAAAATCGCTTATTAAATTATGGCTTGCAAAACAAAATGGGCATATAATAAAGCACCGTTTTTCATTGGTGAGAACTATGGTTATTGGAAGGATTGTATGCGTATCCATATCAATTCTATTGATAGAAAAGTAAAGAGCGCCATCCAAAATGGTTCATTTAAAATTACTCTGACCAATGTGGATGGTGTTGTTGTACCTAAACCGGAAGCACAATGTGATGCGGAAGATGAGAAAAATGGTCTAGTGATTGGAAAGCAAGGAATATTCTAATCTCCACTTTAGGAGTTGATGAATATTACCGTGTTTCTCATTGTGAAACCGCTAAAGCTATCTAGGACGCATTACAAGTTGCCCATGAGGGTACAAATGAAGTCAAACAAGCTAGAATCAATACTTTGAATCAAGAGTTTGAACTCTTTTATATGAAGCATGGTGAAACCATTGCCGATATGAAAAAGAGGTTCACTAATCCTGTAAACCGTTTGAATGCACTTGGTAAGTCAGTTTCCCATGATATTGCTACTAACAAAATTTTGAGATTTCTTAATAGTGAATGGAAACCTAAGGTCACCACCATCAAGGAAGCTGACAACCTAGTGACATTAGACACTACTACTTTGTTTGGTAAGATTGAAGAACATGAGCAAGAGCTCATTAGCTTAGAGAAGCATGAGAAGAAAATTAAGAAAGAAAAGTACAAGGAAAAAGAGGTGGACAAGAATTCAATTGCTCTTGTGGCTTCTAGTTCTAAGTCCTCAAATAAAGAGCAAGATGATAGTGGAACTAGTGATGATGAAGGTTTAGATGATGAAGAAATGGGGTTGTGTGTTAAACGGCACCATAAGTACATTAAGATAAATGGAGTCAAACACTCCGACAAGAATCTCATCAACTATATAAGACAAGCAAAGTTCTTAAAGCATGATGAGAATAAGAAGGAAAAGTCCAAAGGTTCATGTTTCAATTATGGAAAAGTCAGTCATTATAAGTTGGATTGTCTATTACTTAAGAAGGAAAAAGGAAAGGGTCAATATAAGAAGTCTAGCAAGCCAAGAAGAGCATACATAGCTTGGGAAAACGATAGTTAATCCTCAAGTGAAGGTAGCTCAAGTGAAAGTCATGAAGAGGAAAATTTTTGCCTCATGACCCATCATCATCAGAAGAAAAATGTAAGTCATTCTAAATATGAACCTATTGATAAAATGTCTTATTCCGAATTAAAAATTGCTTTTGAAAATCTATATGCTGAAGCGGTAGATGCTTTTAGTAGGTCAGCTTCAAACAAAAGAATATTTTCATACTTAGAAGCCAAAGTTTTAGAAACTGAAAAACAAATGGAAGCTCTTAAGAAATCCATGTTAGATGCTTCAAAAGTTAATGATGAGGAAGAAAAATCTTCTTGGTTTGGTTGTGAAACTTGTCACATTTGGAAAAAAGAGGTTAATACTCTAAAGCCAAATTAAACAAGGCATTAAAACTAAAGGTCACCTTCTCTATTAATCCTAGAAAATTCAAAATATCTTTAAATGTGTCGTACGAGAAGTACAATTATGTTGTAAGGAAGTCTAATAGCGAAAGTCACTCTCATCATCACTTGACTTGTCACTCTTGTTGTAAGAAAGGCCATACCATTAATAAATGCAAATTTAGGAGATATTTAGTTCCTAAAGGTGTATTTCAATGGTTGCCCAAATGCAACAATATTTCCATTCACTCTCAAGGACCCAATGAAAATTGGGTACCTATCACTCTTGTTTGATCTTGTAGGTTGAATGTCTTGGCGCCATGGAGAGAATTTCGTTTCTTTATAGTGGATGCTCAAGGCATATGACGGGTGACATTTTCCTATTCATTGAATTCAAGCCAAAGAAGAAAGGATTTGTGACCTACAGAGACAACAACAAGGGTGAAATACTTGGTAAAGGTAGTGTAGGTAATCCCTCTTCTACTACTATAGAGTGTACAATAAGAGATTACTTTTTGTTGAGGAGGGCATAGATTATGAGGAAAGTTATGCTCCATTTTCCCGCCTCGAGGCTATACGCCTTTTAATAGCTTTTGCATGCCCCAAAGACTTCAAATTATTTCAAATGGGTGTGAAAAGTGCTTTACTTAATGATTACATAAATGAGGAAGTGTATGTTTTACAACCTCCCGGTTTTGAAAATCATGAGTATCCTAATCATGTTTATACACTAAAACGAGCTTTATATGGTCTCTAACAAGCCCATAGGACTTATTATGAGCGATTTAGTAAATTCTTACTTGATCAAGGATACTCTATGTAACACCCCAAAATTTGCCTTCTTGTTTTTAACTAACTGGCTTATGTTTCTTTGCATTTCTTGCATTAGCATTTGTGCATATCATTGGTTCTTAGCATGGGATCAAGGTACTTGGTTCTTGCTCAAGGGAGTCTCAAGCCTCAGGTGGTTTGAGGAGTTCATCATATCTTCATAAGGTCAAGAATGGCAAGGGATTTCAAATGAATCTTTCTCTCCTAATCAGATGGTCCAAATTAGGTTTTTGGGTTCAAAGAGCTTCTTGAGGAAACTTTGTGGATTCAATCATGTTCTTATGGGGTTTCATATGATCACAAGTGCTCATAGAGGAAGACTTGGCTAGTGTTTCATTGTGAAAGATGTTCAGTGGATCAATTGCTTGTAGACCAAGAAAAGTCAACAGCGAGAGGGGAAGTCAACTGTGGAATTTTGAGGTTCTCTTCAGGGTTTTCAAGGTCTCACATCCTCATATGGTCTTCATGAGTCAAGTTTCATACCATTTATCAAGAATCAAGGGTTTGTACAAAAGTTACTAAATTTGGAAAATGACCTATAATGAGAACTTTCCATTTTTGGCAATTTTTCCACCACATTCAACTTAACTTTTCATCATCAAGGAAGCTTCAAATGAATTTTCCTCCAACATGAAAGTTGAAGATCTTTCTCTCCCATTTCCAAAAAGTACTAGTTTGTCTCCATATCATTTGTGGAATTCAAGTTATGATCAAAAGACTCAAGGTTTGTTTTTAAGGTTTTCACATGGTTCATTTTTTCCACCTTTGGCATTTTGGTTCAAAATGACTTGTAATGACCTCTAATTCTTCAAGTCACATTACAACATCCAAGTACACTTCATGAGGATCATTTTTGACCCTTGAACCAAGTGAAATCGTGCCATGTTTCTCACTTATTTCATAAAATGCATTTTTTGCAAGATGGATCAAAACTCACAAACCAAGCATCCACAAAGCCCAAGTACAATTCATTTGTGATCAGCAGAAGAAATGTGAGTGAATCATGCTTATTTGGTGGCCTTTGCACGTGTGGATTAGTGGTGGCATCACAAAGTGCATTTTGGTATAAACCATCCAATTTCATTAACCAAGGGATTAATCAAGTTTTAATCATGATCAGAGGTCTAATGAGATGTATATAAGCTAACTCACACGCACAAAGCTAGGTCATGCACTCTCATTTGCTCAGAATTCCAAATTTTGCTCTCTCCCTTTCTCTCTTCGAAACTCACTCTCCTTGGAGTTTCTTTGAGATTTTATTTCACATTCTTGATCGGTGAAGTAAATAGAGCAAGAATCAACCATTGATTGGAGCTGAGAGTGAGTTTTTCATCAGATTTAGTTTTGAAGGTTCAAGTTCAAATCTCAAGATCTAGCACGATTCCAAGCTCTAATTGCATTTATTTTTCAATTAGAGGTTCTAAGGAGTAGATCTGCAGCTTCCAGAGGGTTTTCTTGGTGTATTTTAAGCTCTGCAATTCTCAGGTTAGTGTGAAATTCATCCTCATGTAACTTGTTTTATGATGTGCATTGTGTTCCTCATGAGTGGCTGATTATGCTGGTATGTTTAGACTTGATTTTGGACGTGTATCATGGATGTATTGTAGATCTAAAGTTTTTAGATCCAAACTTCTTTTCTTCGATTTGGCTTGTGTGTTGATGATCTATTGAAACTAATTGCATATCCTTGATCCTTGTTAAATTCTAGTTGGAGTGGTATACTTGTTTTTGATTTCTGGAAATTTTTGGCTTGGTGCTCGCTGGAGAAGGTGATCGGAGCTAGGGTTCCGGCACCTGGTTCGTTTGCAGGTGATGGGGGAAGAAGACGTAATCATAGCCGTTGGTTGTGTTGATCTGATGGTTCACGATGGGACACATCATTTAAAATCTTCTTTTATTTTATTGCTTGCGCGTTGTTGATCCATGCCAACTATCATGTGCCACAGATCTGAGCCACACACTTTGTTCAATCTTTGATCTGATGATGTATTTGCGTACGTTGGATGGATCTGATGAAAGTGATGTTCCCAACACATTAAAATTCTCATGTGCTTCCCACGTGTTTTATTTTTGATTTCTGATGATTTGGTGTATGCGCATGTATTGGTGTTATCATGTACTTTTAATCCTAGCCTTTGATCATGTATACCTTGGTTTTGATTGACTGGATGTGGAGTGTTGGATTGATCCAATGGCTGCTGTGAGTTGATTGTTTCCTTTTTTGTTGGACTGCGCTTGTTTTTGTTTGTGTGGACTGGGCTGGCTATCTGCACCCCTTCTTTGAGCCCATTCCATTTTTAAACGTGATTTTATTTCTGTTTGCACCCCTGGCTGTGTTATTCCATTTTATTTTATTTAATTGTTGCATTTTCATTTTTGATTTTTAAAAAGAGTTTTATGCATCAAAAAATTACCAAAAAATTCATGAAGCATATTTAGGGTTTTATAAAATTTTGGAATTTTTTTTTTCCATTTTATTTTATTTTGTGCCTCTGATTTAATTGTTTAATTAAATTTTTTTTGGATTGTTTCATATATGCACACTTGATCTTGTTGATTTTGGTTCCCATCATTGGTATATGATTTGCATCTCATTCTTTTTGTATATTGCAGAGGACATCTTGAGGTCCTTAAAAATATTTTTCTCATAGTTTTAAACTCTTTGTATATTGCATTTTAGTCCCTCTCCTTTGCACATTGGTTCATGGTTTCTATGTGATCTTTGCCTAATTGTTTGAGGTACTTAACTTGTGAATTTTTGTGAGATCTTTTGACATGTGATTGGCTTCTAACTTAGATCATTTGATTTTTAATCTCACAATTTTTTATTGTCATTTGATATATGTTTGTTTATTTGTGCTTAAATGACTTATGCATGACTATATCTTGACACCTCTTTACACAAGTTGACTTGCCATGCCTATTTGCTTGGGTTTCTTCTTGATTCTTTGTATGTGCATTTGATATGATGTTTACCCCTGGTTGAGATCCCTTGTGACAAAATTTTGCCATTTATGGATCATGTTTGAATCATGTTTGAGTATGCTTAAGTGTTGGAACTTTGTCCTCTTTTTGTAGCTTTCTTTGGTGCATAATGTTTCATGCTTTGATTTTATTTTGCACATGAGAATTGTTGATGATAATATGATTTTGGTTCTGAATTGCACTCATCTTAATCTTATTTTTCTCATTTCATCTTGATATGAAGTTCATTGGTGCTTAATTGTGTATTCCATACAAGTATGCTTGCCTTTTTTCATGTTTATCTTCGCATGCTTACTTGATATTGTTTTGCATGGATCTTTGAAACATTTTTGATGATTTGAGTTGGACATTTATGATGTGATGTGCTTGCTGCCATTTATTGTATCTCATCTTCTCCTTCTCTTTCTCATTCTTCTCTTTCACTCTCTTCCCCCCATGGATCTCAAGACTTGTCTAAGTCTTGGATTCTTTCCCTTTAGAGCTACCTAGTCCAACTTAATTTTTGATTAAGCTTGGAGTAGGATTAGCATTAGGTTTTAGGTAGTCGTTCCTCCTAAGCCTCACTAACCATAGGTTACCCATGCATGATAACATTAAGACTCTTAGTTTCCCTTTAGAGTTTCCTTTGTGTCTTCTCTCTTCTCATCTCAAAACTTCTTGAAAACACTTAATAAAGATAAAGTGTATTGCGCACGAGCCTTAAGCATGGGGAATGAGAAATGAGGGGCTTCCTCTCATCTTTCTAGAGTGCTTAGCGAGCGTCCTGTCTTGGGACGATTCGTTAAGTATTCGTCCCTGTGCCCTAGACTTTGGTGCAATGAAAGTTATGAACTAACTTAAAAAACACTTCTGTCTACAAAACACAAAAACAAATTCAAATATTTTTATCCTTCGGGATTGTTTGGTTCCAGACCATTTTCAGAAAAGGGCACGTTACTTCCGTCTAAGTCGCAAACAGGCGTCGACCCTAACTGTCGGACGCGAATCTAATGTCACTCATAAAAAACACTAACCGAACTCGTTAGGTCGAACTACGACTGCTCTGAATTCCTCTCTCTAGTCCGATTGAGGATACGTAGGCACAAGACGGCGATGTCTTGGCGAGCAACCTTCCCCCACAGTTCCCGTCCGAACTACGTTGACTCTGACTTTCCCATTGCACTGAGGGAGTACGTAGGCCTAGGGCATCGAATATGTCCTACCGAGTCCGTCTTAGTCACCCCCGTCCCCGTTTTCTTTTGTTCAGCCATAGATAGTAGGACAGCTCACCCTCCGTTTAGACAACAAGCGTGGATCCCATCGAGTACGATAGATACGTGGGGTGCTAACACCTTCCCCTCGCATAACCGACTCCCAAACCCGGACTATGGTTGCGATGACCATATCTTTCCCCCTTTCTCTTTAGGTTTATGCAGTGTTTCCTTTCCCTCTCTCGGGATAAATACACATTGCTGGCGACTCTGTGTCTTCTGCGCCACTCTCGCGTTTGTACCGTTGGATGCAAATCTTTCGGGAGCGACAGCTGGCGACTCTGCTGGGGACTCTGGTTGACCTCTTGCTGGTCCATCCCCTTGAGCGAGTCGATCCTAGCGCTTGTTTGTTTTTTTGTTGGGTGTTTATTTGTTGTGCTTTATTATTTTGTATATTACTGTTTTACAGCTTTTACTGCATTGCATTTCATTTTATTACTATCATACTGGATATTGCTGTGCTGTGCTGGCTGGTTTCTGTTTGGAAGGTTAGGTTGTTCTGAGAGATAAGCCTAACACCCAGGCTTGAGTACACCTTAGGACTATAGTGGAGAGTAGTGGGACCTACGTGCCCGCTTGGTACGTTTGTGTGTTCACGAAATTCACAACCAGACGAGGCTATCTTGGGACGCATTCTGACGTGTGTGTCTTGCGCATGTTAGGGTGTTGATCTAGAGAGCTGTCGACTCTGGTGACCGTTTCTCCAATACCTCAGTTGCGCCTCTCCTCCCGACCTGTGATAGTGGCAGACCACGTTCTATGGCAAACCCATTTCACTTGTCGATCCGAGGACCATATGCTGAGGGACTCGCATAGGATGACCTTATTTTTGGGGGGAATCAGTTGAGGCCTCCTCGATTGATGATGATGCCAAACCAGAAATGGTGAACGTATCATCGTTTCTCGACCTGAGAGCCCGTGATATTGAAGATCCTCGCCTTTCTAGAACCCACATGTGAGATGGGATGGGTGTTTGCAGGTTTGTAGGAAACCGAAACCTTCAACCTACCCGGTTTTCTAGATTTCTCATCAGTGTTTGATTATTTGGGTTTCTGGTTATCTCAGTGGTTCGGTGTTCTAAAATTCTGGTTTTCTGGGTTGTGGTTTTCGTTCAGTTAACAGCACAACACATTCAGCAGTGGTGCCTTGATCCCATGCTTGCATGTGGATATCATTTTTCTTGCATTCTAACATGTTTGACATTTTTCAGGGCTTGCATCTTACTCTTGATTCCGGTTTTCTGAGGTTGCCTTAACATGGACGTCCAGAGAAAGAAGACTGTTGCTTATTCGTTCCCAGACCCGACCCTGACGTTGATTCACAAGCTGATTAGTATGGCTGGTCCCGGAGTTCGTACAGAGTTCGGTGGAAAGTATGGGAGACTTCTGAAGTTTGTCTACAGTATCTCCAAGTATGAGAAGGATGTCATTCATACACTTCTTCAGTTCTATGATCCGTCTTTGCGTTGCTTCACTTTCCCAGACTATATCTTGGCTCCAACGTTGGAGGAGTTATCATTTATTTTGGGAATCCTCATCAGGCATGACATAGTATTCTTTTATGAAGAACGCCCCGGGATAAAAGAAATGACCACTGCTCTTCATATTGGTGAATCCGCTCTGAGCAGTAATATTGTGGAGAAACAAGGAGCTAAGGGTTTCTTATTGAAGTTCTTGTTTGATCAAGCTTGCATATGTGTTAAAGAGAAAAATTGGACTGCTTTCCAAGCTATTCTGGCTATGTGCATCTATGGGATTGTCCTGTTTCCCAATGTTCCTGATCTGGTGGATATGCATGCTGTCAGAATCTTTATTTCAAAGAATCCTATACCTACCTTGCTAGGTGATGTGTATCACTCAGTCCACTACAAGAATGAAAATATGCGTGGAAAAACTGTGAGTTGCTGTGCACCACTCTTATCTACTTGGTTTCTGAGTCATCTCCCTGAAGTTGGCGCTTTCGTTGATACAAGAGATTCTATGAAGTGGTCAAAGAGGTTAATGGGCTTGACTGCTGACAACATTGTTTGGTTCAACCATGACTTGATAGGGATGGAGATTATTTGCAAGTGCGGAGAATTACCTAATGTACCCTTGATAGGGAGAAGAGGTGGAATTAACTATAATCCTTCCCTTGTTATCAGGCAGTTTGGTTATCCTTTGAGAGGTCCACCTGAAGAGCAAGATATCAGAGAGTCCTTATTCTTCAAAGGTACTGGAGATCAAGAGATGGTAAGGAAGATTGTGAATGTTTGGAAGCAGGTGACCAAGAAGGGAAAAACTTCATTCGGGAAATGTAACAACTGGGCCTTTCCTTCCTATGAAGAGTGGATTAAGAAAAGAGCAGAAGAGGAGCTTCTCCCCTTCCCAGTGGAACCACCTTTGTATCCTTTGATGATCGAGGCTCCCACAACTGTTGATATAGAGAAGTACGACAAGTTATGGGCTGAGAAGGAGAAACTCCAAGAGGAGAATCGTGAGCTGGGCAGAGAGGTTGGTCCGTTGAAGCACGAAAAAGGTGAAGCTATTCATGCTGCCAGGTTGAAATCAGAACTTTTGGCTGTGAAGGAGAAAGAATTGTCTAAAGAAGCCACATCCAGAGAGAAAATGGCTCAAGCGTTGAAAAGTGTTAGCAAGGTCCTTTCGTCCAAAAAGAAAGAGTTAGCTTATGCTATGTCAAGAATTCACAGGTTCAGTGACCGTCGGAATACAGCAATTACCGCCAACAGGTTGAAAGAGGACAAGTATCTAGAGCAGATTGAAGGCTTGAAGACAAGGCTTCGGGAAAAGGAGAAAGAGATTTTATCAGGGATCTTTGAGAGGAGAGCAGTTGAGGAAAAGCTCAAGGAAACCATAACGGATATGGAACAGCTGAAGATCCAAGCCAAAGTGAAAAGAGCCAGGAGCGAAGGTCCAAGTTCAGGTGGAGCTTCTGGAGAAGATGATTGGGAGTTACATAGTCGTTATTTAACAGGAATCTTGCATAGGAGAGATCTTTTGATTCAGGAGTTGATTCAGAGACCAGAGCATCCTAATACCAAGAAGCTTCTCAAGGAAGTGCAGAATTGGTGCAAAAAGAATGATGAATGGGGAATTTTAGCGCGGCTGAGTCTTGATGATATGCCCTAGTTTCCTTGCTGCGGTTTTCTTTGTATTTCCGGGATCACCGCCAGGCTTGTTGGTCGGGATCTTTGTTTATGCTTATTCATACTTGTGTTGTAACAGATGCTTATTCTCTTTATATAATCAGGAATTCAGTTCTCTTCTGTTGTTAAAACTGGAATCAAGGGATAGATCGCCTTGATAATGTTCATACATGTTTGCATTTGCATAATCATCTCATTTTGCATTGCAGGTTATCTTGGTTTCTCTGGTTTTCTTATGCTCTCTCTTTTTGACAGTCAGGATTGATCAACCAACTCATCGGTATTCTACCAGGCTTTATCAAAGCAGAGTGATGGAAAAAGTTCAGGAAGATATGGCAGCTATGCATGCTCGCATCGATTAATTCATGGAGATGATGCAGGGTGTCGTGCAGAGTCAGAATGAATTCAGAACTCTAGTTCAGCCTTTGGTGTCGTAGGTTGATGAAAATGGTATCTTACACGGTGGTCTTCTTAATTGTGTTATTCCTCCGGGCGGAGGTGGTGCTGGTATCAACATTCCCATTCCTGGCGCTGGTGGACAGGGTGGGATTCCTTCAGTGGTTGGAGAAGGAAGCACTATTCGAGCTATCCATGGCCATCGTTTTGATGATCAACAGGATGATGTTTTTTCAGTCAGAAGCTTGGACGCTGACCTTCCTGTGGTCAGTGATGAGAGGATCCGTTTAATTAAGGCGCAACTGAAAGGGGTTGTGAAACAGGATGATTTGGGAATAGATTTGGACGACCTAGGGTTGGTCCCTGATATTGTCATTCTACACAAGATTCAGATTCCTACACTGGAGAAGTATAATGGTTCTACCTGCCCGAGAACTCATGTAAAGGTGTATACCAGGAAGATGGCTGCCCATGCCAAGGACGAAAAGCTAATGATGCATTTTTTCCAAGACAGCCTGTCCGGCGCGTCTTTGGAGTGGTACATGGCGTTGGAAAGTAGAGATGTTCGTACTTGGAGAGAGCTAGCTGTAGCTTTTATCAAGCATTACCAGTACAACAAAGACATGGCTCCCAACAGAACTCAGCTGTTGAGCATGTCCCAGAAAAATGATGAAAGTTTCAAAGAATACGCGCAAAGGTGGCGTGAATTGGCGGCTAGGGTGCAGCCACCAATGCTGGAAAAGGAAATATTGGATATGTTTATGGACACACTGCCTAAGCACTATTATGAAAAGCTATTGCCTTATTCACTAGGCAAGTTTGCAGATGTGATTGCGATCGGACAGAAGGTAGAGGTTGGGATTAAGGCTGGAAAGGTTTCTAGTGGTGACGGGTCGTCTTCCGGGCATGGAAAGAAGCCATTTGATGATTATAAGAAGAAAGGAGAGGCCAATGCTATATCATCCTATAGGGGAAAGGGGAAACAACAACAAAGCCATAACCAGCAGGTGGCTTCAGTGGTTATTCCTACAGCACTCCCACCCCCGGCAGCACCTCAACGACAGAATCGCGCTCCGCGCCAACAACAATTCACACCTAAGCAGAATAGACACTTTGATACTCCACCTATACCATATTCACAATTGTTTCAGTATTTGCTTCAGTTGAAGTTAGTTGAAAACAGGACTTTGGCTCCTCCTGTTGGTAATCCGCCTCCCGGGTACAATCCTAACGCCCATTGTGATTTTCATTCCGGGGCACCGGGGCATCATCTCGAGGACTGTAAAGCTTTTAAGCATAAAGTCCAGGACTTGGTAGATTCAAAGGCTATCAGCTTTGCTAATGATGGACCTAATGTTGTTCAAAACCCGATGCCTGATCACAATGGGCCGAAGGTGAATGTGATAATTGAGGAAGGTGAAGCTTTGAATTTGATCATGGATGTTAAGGAGCTGAAAACTCCGCTGGCTGTGGTTAAAAACAGGTTATTAAAGGGTGACGTCTATCCGAGTTGTGATGAGAACTGCTCAGATTGTTTGACGAAGGACAATGGTTGTGATTCGCTGGAGAGGGGTATCCAGAATATGATTAATGAAGGTTGCTTACAGTTTGATAGAGTTAATCAGCAAAAAGAGGTTGTTAATGATGATGTTGCTACTATTGTTATCCCTTTCAAGACAGTTGTAATATCAGGGCCAGCGAGACCAGCGCCGGTTGTTATTACAGGTCCTAAACCCATTCCATATGAAAGTACCCAGGCCGTCCCTTGGAATTATAATGCTAGTGTATTTATTAATGGACAATAGCAGGAATTAATGACTACTCCACCGGTGAGTACTAGTTCAGAAGCTAAAATTGAGACTGATGCTATAACAAGAAGTGGTAGAGTGCTTACTCCTGTTAATGATCAACCCAGTACTTCTAGGCAAGATAGGGGGAAACAGGCAATGGATGGTTCTGTTCAGACCCCAGTGACTATTGATTCTACGGTAAAGCCGGTTGATGATGTTTTTTCTGAAAATGTAGAGGAGTTTATGAGACTAATCCGGAAAAGTGATTACAAAATTGTGGACCAGTTACATCAGACCCCATCCAAGATCTCTATTCTGTCTTTGCTATTGTGTTCTGAAGCCCATAGGAATGCTCTTCTGAAAGTTTTGAATGCAACCTATGTTCCTCAAGAGATTTCTGTTAACCAGCTAGAAGGGGTTGTAGCGCACGTGAATGCGAGTAATGGCTTGGGTTTTACAGATCTTGATTTGACTCCCGCTGGAAGGAATCATAACAATGCCCTGCATATTTCGACTGAGTGCCGTGGTTCACTGATGTCACATGTTTTGGTGGATACTGGATCATCATTGAATGTATTGCCAAGGAAAACATTAATGAAGTTAGATACCAGGGGATTAATTTGCACACCAAGTGACTTGGTGGTGCGAGCTTTTGATGGCTCGAAGAGATCTGTCTTTGGTGAGATTGTGCTTCCGATCAAGGTTGGGCCAGAAATATTTGATGCGACATTTTATATAATGGATATTCAGCCAGCATACAGCTGTCTGTTGGGTCGTCCTTGGATCCATGGTGCAGGCGCTGTAACCTCCACTTTGCATCAAAAGCTAAAATACATGGTTGATGGTCACGTAGTGACAGTGTGCGGAGAAGAAGACATAATGATTAGTCAGCTGTCAACCTTCAAATACGGGGAAGTAGATGGTGAAATCCATGAGACGTTGTGTCAGGGGTTTGAAAAGGTGAAGGTCTCTAAAGAGATTGTCCAGTCTGAAGCTATAGAGCAGCCTGCAGAGGCAAATCAGCCTGAGATCTCTATGTCTTCGTTTAAAGACGCCAAAGCTGTGGTTGAAGCTGGTAGCTCACAGAGGTGGGACCAAGTGGTTGAAGTTCAGGAGAAGAGGGATACTTATGGATTGGGATACAAGCCATCCAGGAGAGACGGGGATCCTCCCAAATTCTATGGCCCAGTCCGTTTCACCAGTGCCGGTGTTTTCTTCGATAAAGTTAATGCCATTAAGGAAGAAGGGGACAGTGATTGTGACATGGATAGCTGGATCCACCCTTGCGTCCCGGGAGAAAGTCTGTGCAACTGGTCCTCTGAAAAAGTCATTCAAGTGACTGGCTTCGAGTAATTGCTTTATTTTCCTATTATGTTAATCCTGCGTTCTGCCCAAGACGTATTGATTTTATTTGTAGGGCTTTTAACTGTTGCATGTTTTGCTTTATCATCAATAAAGGACTTTTCACACTCAAATATTTTGATCTCTGTCTTTCTGTTTTTACTTTTATGCATTAAAAACCCACATCAAAATGGCAATGTGTTTCTTTTGTTGCATACATAATAAAACATACCTCATCAATCATGCCGGTCTTTTTGTTCAGATGACACCGATCATGACTCAGCTATAGCTCGATATGACTTTGACAATCCAATCTATTAGGCTGAAGAAGAGACTGACAAAGATTGTGAACTGCCCGAAGAGTTGGCCAGATTGTTGAAGCAAGAGGAGAGGGTCATCTTACCTCATCAGGAGGAAATTGAGATTGTGAATCTGGGAACCGAGGACGCCAGAAAGGAAGTAAGGATAGGGGCTGCATTGGAAGATAGTGTCAAAGGAAGATTGATTGAAATGCTCTAAGAGTATGTGGACATCTTCGCCTGGTCTTACGAAGACATGCTTGGGCTCGATACTGATATTGTTGTACACCGGCTACCACTTAAAGAGGGTTGTGCTCCGGTCAAGCAAAAGTTGAGAAGAACTAAACCGGAGATGTCTGTCAAAATCAAAGAAGAGGTTCAGAAATAGTTGGACGCTGGATTTCTTGCCGTGACGAATTATCCTCCATGGGTTGCTAACATCGTGCCTGTACCTAAGAAAGATGGGAAGGTCAGGATGTGTGTTGATTACAGAGATTTGAACAGAGCAAGCCTAAAGGACGATTTCCCGCTCCCTCACATTGACGTGTTAGTTGATAATACTGCTCAGTATTCTGTGTTTTCCTTCATGGATGGCTTCTCTGGGTATAACCAAATCAAGATGGCCCCAGAGGACATGGAGAAAACAACATTCATAATACCGTGGGGAACTTTTTACTACAAAGTGATGCCCTTTGGATTGAAAAATGCAGGGGCAACTTACCAGCGGGCGATGGTGACTCTCTTTCATGATATGATTCACAAAGAGATCGAGGTCTATGTTGATGACATGATTGCGAATTCACAGACGGAAGAAGAACATCTGGTGAATCTTCAAAAGCTATTTGAAAGATTGAGAAAGTTCAGACTGAGGTTGAATCCTAACAAATGCACCTTCGGGGTGAGATCAGGAAAATTGCTGGGGTTTATTGTTAGTGAAAAAGGTATCGAGGTTGATCCTGCAAAGGTAAAAGCCATACAAGAAATGCCTGTGCCGAAAACAGAAAAAGAGGTTCGTGGTTTCTTGGGGAGATTAAACTACATTGCTAGGTTCATCTCGCATCTCACAGTCACGTGTGAACCAATCTTCAAGTTGCTAAGAAAAGATCAAGCGGTCAGGTGGAATGAAAATTGTCAAAAGGCGTTCGAGATAATAAAAGAATACTTACAAGAACCTCCGGTCCTTATGCCGCCAGTGCCAGGACGACCTTTGATTATGTATCTTACGGTTCTTGAGAATTCAATGGGGTGTGTGCTCGGTCAACACGACGAGTCAGGTAGAAAAGAGCACGCCATCTACTACCTGAGTAAAAAGTTTACTGATTGTGAGTCGAGGTACTCGATGCTGGAGAAAACATGTTGTACACTCGCTTGGGCCGCTAAGCGTTTGAGGCAATATATGTTAAACCACACAACCCTTTTGAGTTCAAAGATGGATCCGATCAAGTATGTGTTTGAGAAGCAAGCGCTTTCTGGTAGAATAGCCCGTTGGTAGATGGTTTTGACAGAATACGATATTCAGTATGTTTCCTAAAAGGCCATTAAGGGAAGTGTTTTGTCAGAATATCTTGTCGAACAGCCAATTGAGGATTATCAACCGATGAAGTTTGAATTTCCGGATGAGCATATCATGTATCTGAAGATGAAGGATTGTGAAGAGCCTTTGCCTGATGAAGGACCTGAGATCGGATCTCAGTGGAAGTTGGTTTTTGATGGAGCTGTTAATTCATATGGTAACGGAATCGGGGCAGTCATTACGACTCCAAAGGGTTCTCATATACCCTTCACTGCCCGATTAACGTTCATATGCACCAACAATGAGGCAGAGTATGAAGCATTCATCATGGGGTTAGAAGAAGCAATTGATTTGAGAATCAAGAACCTCGATGTTTATGGAGATTCTGCGTTGGTGGTTAATCAGATTACAGGTGAATGGGAGACTCGTCAAGCGAATCTTGTTCCGTATAACAACTATGCCAGAAGGTTGTTACCTTTCTTTGACAGAGTGGACTTCCATCACATTCCCAGGGTTGAGAATCAGATGGCTGATGCCTTGGCAATGTTGACATCAATGTATCAAGTGAATCGTTGGAATGAAACTCCTTCAATCAGAATCATGCGCTTGGACAGGCCTGCCTTTGTATTTGCAGTTGAAGGGGTATCAGATGGCAAGCCTTGGTATCATGACATCAAAGTCTTTCTGAAGAGTCAGGAATACCCACCTGGGGCATCTTCCAAGGATAAGAAGACATTGAGGAGGTTATCAGGAAACTTCTTTTTAAACAAAGACGATGTGTTATACAAGAGAAAATTTGACACGGTCTTGCTATGTTGTGTTGATGAACACGAGGCAGGCTTGTTAATGGAAGAGGTTCACGAAGGTTCCTTCGGTACTCATGCCAATGGGCATGCTATGGCAATAAAGTTGTTAAGAGCGGGGTATTATTGGATGACTATGGAAATGTCAAAAATGCCAGATTTATGCTGATAACGTGCACGTACCGCCTACTCCTCTGAATGTTTTGTCGTCACCTTGGCCTTTTACCATGTGGGGCATTGACATGATTGGGAAGATCGAGCCGACTGCTTCGAATGGACATCATTTTATCCTGCTGGCTATTAATTATTTCACGAAGTGGGTGGCAGCAGCATCGTATGCCAACGTCACCAGACAAGTGGTAGCCCGGTTTATTAAGAAGGACATCATCTGCCGGTATGGAGTCCCGGAGAGAATCATTATTGATAATGGTTCGAATTTGAACAATAAGATGATGAAGGAGCTATACCAGAGCTTTAAGATCGAACATCACAATTCTTCTCCCTATCGTCCGAAGATGAATGGGGCTGTTGAGGCGGTAAATAAGAACATTAAGAAGATTATGCAGAAGATGGTAGTGACATACAAAGACTGGCATGAGATGTTGCCTTACGCTTTGCATGGTTATCGTACTTCGGTACGCACATCAACTGGGGCAACTCCTTTCTCACTGGTATATGGTATGGAAGCAGTTCTGCCATTAGAAGTTGAGATTCCTTCTTTGAGAATTCTGACGGATGTGAAGCTTGATGAAGCTGAGTGGGTGCGTTCTCGGTTGAATGAGCTGAACCTTATTGAAGAGAAGAGATTGAAAGCCATTGCGCATGGCCGGTTGTATTAGAGCAGCATGAAAAAAGCATTTGATCAGAAAGTGCGTCCTCGGTGTTTCCAAACTGGTGAATTAGTCCTGAAAAGGATCCTTCCTCCTCAAACAGATCACAAGGGCAAGTGGACTCTGAATTACGAAGGGCCATATGTAGTAAGACAGGTTTTCTCTGGTGGAGCCTTAGTACTCTCAACTATGGATGGCAAAGATTTTACGTCCCCTGTGAACGCGGATGTAGTCAAAAAATATTTTGCATAAAAGAGACCCGCTGAACATAAAAAGAAAGTTCAGGCGCAAATGGGGCATCCTGGCGAACCATAAAAAGAAAAGGTTCGGGAAAAAATTAGGGATAAAAAAAAAAAGAAAAAAGAATTAACCCGCAAGGTTGAAAACCTAAAAAGGCAACTTTGGCAAAAATGGGTATCCCGGTGGATTGAAAACCCGAAAAGGGCGATCCAGGCAAAAGTTAGGGATTTAAAAGAAAAGACTACGATCCGCGTTCGATCTGTGATCACTATCCACACTTGGAAAATTCGAAGGAAAGGAATCAGTCCAGTCAGTCATCTTCAAAGGCCAAAGCATCTGCGGATAAACAAGTCATATGGGTTATAGCTGAGTCAAGTCATGGTGGATGTCTGTTCCCCACATTGCCGACATGGGTATTTTCTTTTACTTTTGCGCAATTACCTCTTTTCAGGAATTGCTTCCTGATGTAAATGCCTATTTACAGGCCAATCCATTCAATAAAATTTGCATTTCACTCAAAAAGCTTTCCATTTGTGTTTTTGTTTTACCTGTTTTGTTTGTGAAAATGTCCGATATTTTTGATAAACATTACATGTTAAAATGTTGAGCTTTGCGAAGCATATTGGAAAACAGGGGAAATTTCTAGGGTGACGGTCATTGTAATGGTAATTGAAGTAGCCATTTTGCATAGAACCTTCTGTGGATTTTGTTTGCAGGGTAACAGGTTCGTCCTTCCCCAGTAGAGCTACTTTCCTCGACATTGGAAAGTCCATCCACCTTAGCAGGTTGTTGTTTCCCCAGCAGGAGACTTATGAAATATCTTCTTTGGACAAATATGTTATTTTCCCCACAGGGTCTGAGCACCCATTTTCCTCAGCTAGTCAGGAAACTTTTTTCTCACCAGCCACGGTATGAGTTAATCCCCTCCGGATGGGTAAGCTCGATGTTATCCGCTAGCAGGATAGATGTCAGCATCTACCGTTCCCCAAGCAGGTTTGCTGATCATGGCCAGTATTCCCGACAGGGTAAAGGTAAGAGCATCTCCCAGCAGTAGATTGAGTTCAGTAATATCCCCAAGTAGGTTCAAAATTATTAACTTGTCTCCCCAGGCAGAGTTTGGCGGTGACCATCTCAGTGGTTTGTTCAACAGCAGTTGATATCCCCAACAGGTCTTAAGTCTAATTGTTATTAACATCCTTTCAGATCCAGGTAGAAGTCAGTTGGTAATTCTCAGCGGAGAGAATCTCTCTTTGGGTTCCATCTTCAATATTCGTTCATAGCCATCCCCAACAGAGTGGGTTTTTCTCTCGGAGCTTTCATCTCCAGCAGAATTTGTGATCAATGTCTTCCTCAGCATAGTGAAGTCTTTCTCAGCAGGGTCTCTTATTTCGGAGGACAATTTATTTTATCGTCCCTAGTGGAGTTTACCTTCGCCTTCAGCATTTATTTTGCTGAGGCGCCTCTTTTGTATTGCATAAGCATTTTCTTTGCATGGCATCCTCCTAAATGCGTAGCATTTCCACTTCGTGTGGAGCACTACGACAAAATTCAAACATATGCATTCGATGCATAGGCCAGGTTCGATTTTATTACCAGTTCCTTTCCCTAGCAGAAAGTAACAATTTCAGAAGATGTTGGTTCACACTACACCGCAACCAGTGGATTCGTCCTTCTTGTTGGTCCTTCCTACACTCCCCCGCAGAGTTGTCTATTTAGATTTCTCTATTCCCCAGCGGAGTTATCTTTGTAGATCCGTTGATTCTACTTATCTTGGGTTGGAAAGTCCATCTTTGGCTGGGTCTTTCTTTTTGAGTTCGCTTTCGGTCGTCCTCGCACTCTTTGTTATTTCGTTATCCCCAGTAGAGTTATCCTATATGGTATAACCGTTGTTGAAATTCCGCTTTCGGTCGGTCTTTCTTTTCGAGTCCGCTTTCGGTCGTACTCGTTTGTTATTGAAATTCCGCTTTCGGTCGGTCTTTCTTTTCGAGTCCGCTTTCGGTCGTACTCGTTTGTTATTGAAATTCCACTTTGGTCGGTCTTTCTTTTCGAGTCCGCTTTCGGTCGTACTCGTTTATTATTGAAATTCCGCTTTCGGTTGGTCTCTCTTTTCGAGTACGCTTTCGGTCGTACTCGTTTGTTATTGAAATTTCGCTTCGGCCGGTCTTTCTTTTCGAGTCCGCTTTCAGTCGTACTCGTTTATTCTTCTCGAGTCCGCTTTCGGTCGTACTCGTTTGTTGTTGGAAGAGCGTTTTCGGCCGGTCTTTCTTTTCGAGTCCGCTTTCGGTCGTACTCGTTTATTCTTCTCGAGTCCGCTTTCGGTCGTACTCATTTATGGTTGGAAGAGCGTTTTCGGGCGGTCTTTCTTTTCGAGTCCGCTTTCGGTCGTACTCGTTTATTCTTCTCGAGTCCGCTTTCGGTCGTACTCGTTTGTTGTTGGAAGAGCGTTTTCGGCCGGTCTTTCTTCTCGAGGCCGCTTTCGATCGTACTCGTCTATCCTTTTCGAGTCCGCTTTCGGTCGTATTGGTTTGCCTTTGTATCCCCACTGAGTCCGCTTTCGGCCGTACTCGTTTGGTTGTCGAAAGAGCGTTTTCGGCCAGTCTTTCTTTTCGAGTTCGCTTTCGGTCGTACTCGTTTATCCTTTTCGAGTTCGCTTTCGGTCGTACTCGCTTATCCTTTTCGAGTTCGCTTGCGGTCGTACTCGTTTTTCCTTTTCATTACCTCCAGTTTGCAAATTTCCGGGTTCTTTTTGTATTCAATCACCTTCTACCTTGAATGTCTGAAAGCCGTTGCTATCATCCCTTCAGGTTCAAGTCGATTGAATAGGGGCAGCTGTAACACCCCAAAATTTGCCTTCTTATTTTTAACTAACTGGTTTATGTTTCTTTGCATTTCTTGCATTAGCATTTGTGCATAGCATTGGTTCTTAGCATGGGATCAAGGTACTTGGTTCTTGCTCAAGGGAGTCTCAAGCCTCAGGTGGTTTGAGGAGTTCATCATATCTTCATAAGGTCAAGAATGGCAAGGGATTTCAAATGAATATTTCTCTCCTAATCAGATGGTCCAAATTAGGTTTTTGGGTTCAAAGAGCTTCTTGAGGAAACTTTGTGGATTCAAGCATGTTCTTATGGGGTTTCATATGATCACAAGTGCTCATAGAGGAAGACTTGGCTAGTGTTTCATTGTGAAAGATGTTCAGTGGATCAATTGCTTGTAGACCAAGAAAAGTCAACAGTGAGAGGGGAAGTCAATTGTGGAATTTTGAGGTTCTCTTCAGGGTTTTCAAGGTCTCACATCCTCATATGGTCTTCAAGGGTCAAGTTTCATACCATTTATCAAGAATCAAGGGTTTGTACAAAAGTTACTAAATTTGGAAAATGACCTATAATGAGAACTTTCCACTTTTGGCAATTTTTCCACCACATTCAACTTGACTTTTCATCATCAAGGAAGCTTTAAATGAATTTTCCTCCAACATGAAAGTTGAAGATCTTTCTCTCCCATTTCCAAAAAGTACTAGTTTGTCTCCATATCATTTGTGGAATTCAAGTTATGATCAAAAGACTCAAGGTTGGTTTTTAAGGTTTTCACATGGTTCATTTTTTCCACCTTTGGCATTTTGGTTCAAAATGACTTGTAATGACCTCTAATGCTTCAAGTCACATTACAACATCCAAGTACACTTCATGAGGATCATTTTTAACCCTTGAACCAAGTGAAATCGTGCCATGTTTCTCACTTATTTCATAAAATGCATTTTTGCAAGATAGATCAAAACTCACAAACCAAGCATCCACAAAGCCCAAGTACAATTCATTTGTGATCAGCAGAAGAAATGTGAGTGAATCATGCTTATTTGGTGGCCTTTGCACGTGTGGATTAGTGGTGGCATCACAAAGTGCATTTTGGCATAAACCATCCAATTTCATTAACCAAGGGATTAATCATGTTTTAATCATGATCAGAGGTCTAATGAGATGTATATAAGCTAACTCACACGCACAAAGCTAGGTCATGCACTCTCATTTGCTCAGAATTCCAAATTTTGCTCTCCCTTTCTCTCTTCGAAACTCAATCTCCTTAGAGTTTCTTTGAGATTTTATTTCACATTCTTGATCAGTGAAGTAAATAGAGCAAGAATCAACCATTGATTGGAGCTGAGAGTGAGTTTTTCATCAGATTCAGTTTTGAAGGTTCAAGTTCAAATCTCAAGATCTAGCATGATTCCAAGCTCTAATTGCATTTATTTTGCAATTAGAGATTCTAAAGAGTAGATCTGCAGCTTCCAGAGGGTTTTCTTGGTGTATTTTAAGCTCTGCAATTCTCAGGTTAGTGTGAAATTCATCCGCATGTAACTTGATTTTATGATGTGCATTGTGTTCCTCATGAGTTGCTGATCATGCTGGTATGTTTAGACTTGATTTTGGACGTGTATCATGGATGTATTGTAGATCTAAAGTTTTTAGATCCAAACTTCTTTTCTTCGATTTGGCTTGTGTGTTGATGATCTGTTGAAACTAATTGCATATCCTTGATCCTTGTTGATAGTTCCTGGATTGGCTGGAATTTTGGTAAAACAAAGGTTATTCAATGTTGATGTCAAGGTGCTGATGTTGTAACATTGAAGTCTTAACACTGGGCTGTGTTAAGTAGTTAAGTGCTGAAGATGGATGTCTGATGTCACACAGGTGATGTTGTAACATCAGACCTGCAGAATTAATAACAGCAGGATATGTTATTAGGGCACGCGTATTAGCTGGAATTGTGGAGAGTGGTTGACTCATTGGATGAGAATATCTTGGGATAGATATTTTCTGTTACATGGGAGATTTGATTGCAGATCTGTTGGAGAATTAAAAGGTTGAAGATTTAAAAAGATTTTGGGGATAAAATCTGTTTTGAAGATTCAGTTTTAATTAACAAATCTGATCAAATATTGTGACAAGTCCAAGCCCAATTCAGGAGCTATATAAAGCGCACAAGACCAAAGGAAAAAGTACAGAAAACATTCAGAAGATCAAGAGCAGAAGGCTTAGTGTCTAGAGTTTGTTTAAAGTGCTTGTATTTACACTATTCTAGGGTTTGAATAGGTGTTGAGTTTTTGTCCTCTCTAAAGCTGTGAAGCAAAGAGAGTTGTATGATTTGATCGAAGCTGTGAAGTAAGATCAAGGGTACTCAAAGTGGGTTCTTTGAGTGTTTGTAAGGGATTGAGTGGTGTTCTCATACCTAAGTGGTTTCTTAGGTAGGAAGTCATTAGTAGAGTATAAGTTTAGGAGATTGTCAACGGGTCGTTGAGTCTGTAAATTATATCTACAAGTAGTGAATTCCATCCCTGGCTTGGTAGCCCCCAGAGTAGGTTGGTTGTAACCGAACTGGGTCAACAATTCTTGGTGTTATTTTACTGTTATTGCTGTCCATAGTGCAGAGTGTGTTGTTGTGACATCACACCTTAACATCACACGTCTGATACCAGAATTTCAATTGGTATCAGAGCAGGCATCCTGTCTGTCTCTGGGTGAGATCTAGGGAAGTTACTTTCTGGTGTAAAGATGGACAAAGAAGTTGGAGGATTCGTCAACAGACCCCCTATTTTGGATGGATCCAATTATGACTATTGGAAGCCAAGGATGACCACCTTCTTAAAATCCTTGGACAGTAGGGCTTGGAAGGCTGTTATTAAAGAGTGGAAAGCACCTGTCATGTGTGAGAAGGATGATGCTGGCAAAGATAAAGAAGGCACCTCTAAGCCAAAGCCTGAAGAAGAGTGGACCAAGGAGGAAGATGAGCTTGCCCTTGGAAATTCCAAAGCTCTGAATGCTATCTTCAATGAAGTGGTGCTAGTTAGAGCTCACCTTGATCAAATGACCAAGTCTGTTAGGATGCTGAGCTGTGGTACAGACACACTTGACAAGATACTTCAGTCAGAAAAAGCTGCTGGAGACAAAGCTGGGATAGGTTATGTGGCTGAGGACAAGGGAACTTTAGAAG
Source organism: Lathyrus tuberosus (assembly GCA_022829125.1). Lineage (NCBI taxonomy): Eukaryota > Viridiplantae > Streptophyta > Magnoliopsida > Fabales > Fabaceae > Lathyrus > Lathyrus tuberosus. The sequence goes on from JALAZF010000009.1 coordinate 19,903,042, forward strand.
GAAGCACTTCAGGTTCAAAGAAGGAAGTGTCACAACTTTCATCTCAGCATCAGCCAAAGAAGCAGGATCCTACCCCTAAGAAAGCTGATGTTTCACAACCTAAGAAGATTGAGAAGAAAACTGGTCCCTATCAGAAGAGAAAGCAGCCACAGGGAGCTAGTCAGTATATGCCCCCACAATACCATGAGAGCATGCAAGCTGCTCAGTTCAAACAACACATGTCTCATCAGATGTCTCAACATCAGGACAACTGGTATGGTTATGGTTATGGATACACCAATGCTATTCCTTATGTATATGGAAGAATAAAGCCACACCATCATGGGAGACAATCCAGGAAATAGCATTCTCAACCGACTTATGGGAGAAGATATCAACAGAATAGATGGCAGGGCAGTTATGGTAGGAGGAGACCACATCATGGATGGCAGCATAGGCAATCTCATCATGACAGAAGATTCAGAGATGGAAGGGTGAGATGCTATTATTGTGGAAGATTTGGACATATGCAGTACTCTTGCTATAAGCTGCATGGATACCCTCAGCCTCAAAACAGATGGAGAGAGCACAGGCCCAAAGTTGTTAAACAATGGGTACCTAAGGAGAAGGTGAAGTGCTTATTGGCTCTCATGGGTGATAAAGAAGGAACATGGTATTTTGACAGTGGGTGTTCCAAGCACATGTCTGGATGTAGATCCATGTTTGATGATCTTAGACCTTGTCCCTCTCATGATGTCATATTTGGCAATGGAGGAAAAGGTGTTGTTGCAGGAGTTGGGAAAGTGCAAGGTGATGGTAGACCTGAACTTGACAATGTTATGTTTGTCAATGGCTTAAGTGCAAATTTGATCGGCATAAGCCAGTTGTGTGATGAAGGCTACAGGGTAAACTACACTAAGGATGGGTGTGTGGTTTCTGATGAGCATAATCAGGTTATTATGAAGGGTACCAGAACCAAAGACAACTGTTATCAGTGGACCTCTCTTGAAGGAGATTCAACTAGTGATGTACAAGTTGATGTTATAACATCAGACTATGACATCAGGATGCTGAAAGGTCACTCAAAGTTAACAAGTTCAGATATGAATGTTTCAAAAGGAAAGTCTTTATGGAGGGAGAAAATTAGTAATTGGTCTTTAAAGAGTATTCAAAATCAGGCGCCTTACCATATTGATACTACATCAAGACTTACCAAAGCATTCTCATCGCAACGTTTCATCTCCCCAAATCTCAATAGAATAGAAGGTTCTTCTCCAAACCGAGTCTGTCACAAAGGAACGATGTTTGTCCCTTCCAAGAGCTCTGAGCAGGTACGAACTGGGGTTTCTTCCGAAGAACTCATTTCCAGTGCTCTTCCCGAGTCAGGTAACCCTAAACCCTCGACAACTGTGAATAAACCTGAAGCTAGGTCATCATCCTCTCAAGCTGGTGAGGAGAAGTTTGATGTAGACGAGCATTTGGAACAGCTTGCCACCAAAATCCTTGAGAAGGGGATACGGGTGAAAGGGATTTCCGTCCCTCTAAGGCAAATGCCTGCTGAACAAGTCGACTCTCAAGGAGAGGACAAAAATCTTCAAAGCCAGACCCTTAGTCAAGAAGCGGAAGGTGAAGATCCTGACGACACTGATGTCAGTCTTGATGTCAGAACATCTTCCCCTAGGAATGAAAGCCACAGGGGTAAAGGGAAGGAGCAGGTTGAGGTTATAGAGATTGAGGACTCATCTGATGATGATAGAATTGGAAGAGGGAAGGATAAGAAAAGGACTTCATCTACAGACTGTCCCAAGTCATGGAGCAAAGGTGCCAGGTCTGGCAAGAAGAGGAGAATCAGGGAGGAGGAAGATTCTGAGAGTGATGCTCAAGACATCAACCCTGCTACAAATCAAGTGCCTGATAACACCTCATCTCACAGTGCCAGAAATGCCTCCTTGTGGAAGTGTGTGAGCCTAAGAAAGGTAGCTCTGGAAAGAGAGGTTGTAGCAAAGGACTTAGAGTCTACCGAAATTATTGACCTAATTAAGCTTGCTGGTCTCATAAGGACTGTGTCAGGGTTGGCTGATTGCTATGATAGACTGGTCAGGGAGTTCATAGTGAATATACCTGAAGCGATAAATGACATTAAGAGCCGAACTTTCAGAAGAGTTACCCTCAGGGGTAAGTGTGTCTGGTTTTCTCCTGAGATGATCAATGCCTACTTAGGAAGAAATGAGGAAGATTATGGGGAATTTGAAGTCTCCAACAATGTTATATGCAGAGAAATCACTGCTGGTAGAGTAGATTTTTGGCCCGTAGAAGGAAAGCTATTAGCCAGTTTGTTGAGTGTCAAATATGCTTTTCTGCACAGAATAGGTATTGCCAACTGGGTTCCTACTAGTCACAAGACCACAATTTCTGTTGAATTGGGGAAGATAATCTATGCAGTTGGGACAAAGCAAAGAATTGACTATGGCTCCTACATCTATGATCATACTATTAAGCATGCTGCTACAAATGCTGTGAAGATGCACATTGCTTTTCCCTCTCTCATTTGTGGGATTATCGTGTCTCAGCATCCTGGAATTCTACAGCACTCAGATATAGTATGCAAAAGGAAGCCTGCCTTGTTACTTCATTACAAGTTGAAACATGTTCCTAACAATGTCAATACATCTGCTTCAACATCACAACAGTCACCAGCCAAGACTGGGGTGATTGCAGAACTAGAGGAGGCTTGCAAGGAGTTAGATGAAGTCATAAGAGTTAGTACTGAAAGGAAACAAAAATTTGAAACACTTGTCATGATTCTGAGATTGGCAACAAAGGGAGGTGAAGCTGTCAAAACAAGGAAGGATGCTGTTGATGAAGACGATAATGATGATCTCAGCTCAGAAGAAGACTAGCTTATCGTCTCTTACCTGTTATAGTAGTTTTAGTAGTGTTAGTTTTTTTTGCTATGTTGGTTTTGTAATTTGAATATTGTGCTGGTTTATGTACTGTTTATGCTTTTAGTTTCCTTCTATGATTTGTTTTGCCTGTTTACTAACTGAGAGGCTAACAATGAGAGCTAGGGTATACTGACTATAGTTAATAGGGCTTCTTATAGAAGCTTGCCTAATTATGGCTAAAAAGGGGGAGAAAATAGCCAAGATAGTCAAGAGGATTATTGCCATATGCTGCTGATGTGATGCAGAGATTAAGGGGGAGATAGATACTACTAAAAGGTGTTTAGTTGAAAAGTGGTGATGCAGTGATTGAGGGGGAGTATTGAAGATATCATGACATGAGAAGAGTGCAGCCAAGCAGACATCTAGGGGGAGTAAATTGCTGCACATTATGAGCTACTGAATAGCTGTCATGCTGGTTCATGTTTTCAAGGAGCACCAATTGGCTGCTGTCAATAATGAAGATGGTGCTGCAGCTGATCAAGTGATGAAGACTATGCAAAGTGTCAAACTGCTGCTAATGAGTTTCAAATTAATTGAAGATTATTCCGCTGCTGAAATCTCTGAAGGTGCAGAGTGCAGAAGTTGATTGCAGAGTGCAGAGATTGTTTTAGCCAAAATTAGCCAAAGGGGGAGATTGATAGTTCCTGGATTGGCTGGAATTTTGGTAAAACAATGGTTATTCAATGTTGATGTCAAGGTGCTGATGTTGTAACATTGAAGTCTTAACACTGGGCTATGTTAAGTAGTTAAGTGCTGAAGATGGATGTCTGATGTCACACAGGTGATGTTGTAACATCAGACCTGCAGAATTAATAACAGCAGGATATGTTATTAGGGCACGCGTATTAGCTGGAATTGTGGAGAGTGGTTGACTCATTGGATGAGAATATCTTGGGATAGATATTTTCTGTTACATGGGAGATTTGATTGCAGATCTGTTGGAGAATTAAAAGGTTGAAGATTTAAAAAGATTTTGGGGATAAAATCTGTTTTGAAGATTCAGTTTTAATTAACAAATCTGATCAAATATTGTGACAAGTCCAAGCCCAATTCAGGAGCTATATAAAGCGCACAAGACCAAAGGAAAAAGTACAGAAAACATTCAGAAGATCAAGAGCAGAAGGCTTAGTGTCTAGAGTTTGTTTAAAGTGCTTGTATTTACACTATTCTAGGGTTTGAATAGGTGTTGAGTTTCTGTCCTCTCTAAAGCTGTGAAGCAAAGAGAGTTGTATGATTTGATCGAAGCTGTGAAGTAAGATCAAGGGTACTCAAAGTGGGTTCTTTGAGTGTTTGTAAGGGATTGAGTGGTGTTCTCATACCTAAGTGGTTTCTTAGGTAGGAAGTCATTAGTAGAGTATAAGTTTAGGAGATTGTCAACGGGTCGTTGAGTCTGTAAATTATATCTACAAGTAGTGAATTCCATCCCTGGCTTGGTAGCCCCCAGAGTAGGTTGGTTGTAACCGAACTGGGTCAACAATTCTTGGTGTTATTTTACTGTTATTGCTGTCCATAGTGCAGAGTGTGTTGTTGTGACATCACACCTTAACATCACACGTCTGATACCAGAATTTCACTTGTTAAATTCTAGTTGGAGTGGTATACTTGTTTTTGATTTCTGGAAATTTTTGGCTTGGTGCTCGCCGGAGAAGGTGACCGGAGCTAGGGTTCCGGCACCTGGTTCGTTTGCAGGTGATGGAGGAAGAAGACGTAATCACAGCCATTGGTTGTGTTGATCTGATGGTTCACGATGGGACACATCATTTAAAATCTTCTTTTATTTTATTGCTTGCGTGTTGTTGATCCATGCCAACTATCATGTGCCACAGATCTGAGCCACACACTTTGCTCAATCTTTGATCTGATGATGTATTTGCGTGCGTTGGATGGATCTGATGAATGTGATGTTGCCAACACATTTAAATTCTCATGTGCTTCCCACGTGTTTTATTTTTGATTTCTGATGATTTGGTGTATGCACGTGTATTGGTGTTATCATGTACTTTTAATCCTAGCCTTTGATCATGTATACCTTGGTTTTGATTGACTGAATGTGGAGTGTTGGATTGATCCAATGGCTGGTGTGAGTTGACTGTTTCCTTTTTTGTTGGACTGCGCTTTTTTTTGTTTGTGTGGACTGGGCTGGCTATCTGCACCCCCTCTTTGAGCCAATTCCATTTTCAAACGTGATTTTGTTGCTGTTTGCACCCCTGGCTGTGTTATTTCATTTTATTTTATTTAATTGTTGCATTTTCATTTTTGATTTTTAAAAATAGTTTTGTGCATCAAAAAATTACCAAAAAATTCATGAAGCATATTTAGGGTTTTATAAAATTTTGGCAATTTTTTTTTCCATTTTATTTTATTTTGTGCCTCTGATTTAATTGTTTAATTAAATTCTTTTTGGATTGTTTCATATATGCACACTTGATCTTGTTGATTTTGGTTCTCATCATTGGTATATGATTTGCATCTCATTATTTTTGTATATTGCAGAGGACATCTTGAGGTCCTTAAAAATATTTTTCTCATATTTTTAAACTCTTTGCATATTGCATTTTAGTCCCTCTCCTTTGCATATTGGTTCATGGTTTCTATGTGATCTTTGCCTAATTGTTTGAGGTACTTAACTTGTGAATTTTTATGAGATATTTTGACATGTGATTGGATTCTGACTTAGATCATTTGAGTTTTAATCTCACAATTTTTTATTGTCATTTGATATATGTTTGTTTATTTGTGCTTAAATGACTTATGCATGACTATATCTTGACACCTCTTTACACAAGTTGACTTGCCATGCCTATTTGCTTGGGTTTCTTCTTGAGTCATTGTATGTGCATTTGATATGATATTTACCCCTGGTTGAGATCACTTGTGGCCAAATTTTGCCATTTATGGATCATGTTTGAATCATGTTTGAGTATGCTTAAGTGTTGGAACTTTGTCCTCTTTTTGTAGCTTTCTTTGGTGCATAATGTTTCATGCTTTGATTTTCTTTTGCACATGAGAATTGTTGATGATAATATGATTTTGGTTCTGAATTGCACTCATCTTAATCTTATTTTTCTCATTTCATCTTGATATGAAGTTCATTGGTGCTTAATTGTGCATTCCATACAAGTATGCTTGCCTTTTTTCATGTTTATCTTCGCATGCTTACTTGAGATTGTTTTGCATGGTTCTTTGAAACATTTTTGATGATTTGAGTTAGACATTTATAATGTGATGTGCTTGCTGCCATTTATTGTATCTCATCTTCTCCTTCTCTTTCTCATTCTTCTCTTTCACTCTCTTCCCCCCATGGATCTCAAGACTTGTCTAAGTCTTGGATTCTCTCCCTTTAGAGCTACCTAGTCCAACTTAATTTTTGATTAAGCTTGGAGTAGGATTAGCATTAGGTTTTAGGTAGTCGTTCCTCCTAAGCCTCACTAACCATAGGTTACCCATGCATGATAACATTAGTACTCTTAGTTTCCCTTTAGAGTTTCCTTTGTGTCTTCTCTCTTCTCATCTCAAAACTTCTTGAAAACACTTAATAAAGATAAAGTGTATTACGCACGAGCCTTAAGCATGGGGAATGAGAAATGAGGGGCTTCCTCTCATCTTTCTAGAGTGCTTAGCGAGCGTCCTGTCTTGGGACGATTCGTTAAGTATTCGTCCCTGTGCCCTAGACTTTGGTGCAATGCAAGTTATGAACTAACTTAAAAAGCACTTCTGTCTAAAAAACACAAAAACAAATTCAAATCTTTTTATCCTTCGGGAATGTTTGGTTCCAGACCATTTTCAGAAAAGGGCACGTTACTTCCGTCTAAGTCGCAAACAGGCGTCGACCCTAACTGCCGGACGCGAATCTAACGTCGCTCATAAAAAACACTAACCGACCTCGTTAGGTCGAACTACGACTGCTCTGATTTCCTCTCTCTAGTCTGATTGAGGATACGTAAGCACAAGACGGCGATGTCTTGGCGAGCAACCTTCCCCCACAGTTCCCGTCCGAACTACGTTGACTCTGACTTTCCCATTGCACTGAGGGAGTACGTAGGCCTATGGCATCGAATATGTCCTACCGAGTCCGTCTTAGTCACCCTCGTCCCCGTTTTCTTTTGTTCAGCCATAGATAGTAGGACAACTCACCCCCCGTTTAGACAACAAGCGTGGATCCCATCGAGTACGATGGATGCGTGGGGTGCTAACACCTTCCCCTCGCATAACCGACTCCCGAACTCGGACTATGGTTGCGATGGCCATGTCTTCCCCCTTTCTCTACAGGTTTATGCAGTGTTTCCTTTCCCTCTCTCGGGATAAATACACATTGCTGGCGACTTTGTGTCTTCTGCGCCACTCTCGTGTTTGTACCGTTGGATGCGAATCTTTCGGGAGCGACACTCTAGAGGGAAGGTAGAGACAACACTTTTCATTAAACGTCAAGGAAAACATCTTCTATTAGTTCAAATTTATGTTGACGATATAATATTTGGTTCTACTAACATGCAACTAGTCAAAGAGTTTTAAAAGTTTATATAGGTCTAATTTGAGATGAGTCTAATGGGGGAGTTAAATTACTTTCTCAAACTTTAAATTAAGCAGCTCAAGGAAGGGACATTTGTGTGTCAAACTAAATACTGTCACGAGTTGCTTAAATGCTTCAGATTGGCAGATGCAAAGTTAATTGACACCCCAATGCCCACTAACGAAAACTTGGATAGAGGTGAAAATGGTAAAGATATTTACGTCAAAATGTATAGAGGTATGATTGGATCACTTCTATATCTTACTGCATCTAGGCCTGACATAATGTTCAGTGTGTGCATGTGTGCTCGGTATCAATCCGCTCCCAAGGAATCACATTTAAAAGCTGTAAAGCGCATCCTTAGATACCTTCATGGTACATCTAAGTATGGGATTTGGTTTTTCAAAGGGAGTGATTGTAGTTTGGTTGGTTACTCCGATTCTGATTTTGCCGATTGCGAATCGGATAGGAAAACTACTAGTGGAACTTGCCACTTTTTTTCAAACTCATTAGTTAGTTGGCATAGCAAGAAGCAAGTCTCTATTGCTTTGTCAACTTCCAAGGTGGAATACATTGTAGCCGGTAGTTGTTGTTCTCAAATTCTTTTGCTCAAACAACAACTACTTGACTTTGATATTAAACTTTAACATATTCTTATAATGTGTGGTAATACTAGTGCGATTAACCTAACCAAAAATATGGTGTTACATTCTCGTACTAAACATATTGAGATACTTACTATTTCCTATGAGATTGTAGCCGATGATTTTTCGAGGTCGCCCTTTTACATGTGAACTTTTAATTTATCCCAAAAGAGGGAAGGGGAAAAAATCTAAATAAACCCGTGAGTGGTGCAAAGTGTAAAACAATCCAAATAAGAGATTGGGAATCGAGATTGGTTATACAAAGGGAAGGTATTAGCACCCTAAGTATCTATATTATCCTATAGGAACCTCTTGTGTATATTTGTGTTACTGTTGTTTTGAGTTACTTGTTGTGTAGTGGAGATTTATTGATTGTTTTGAGTGAATGATAAGAGGGGGAAATGTTTCTGTAGGGTATGTTGAGATAAACTATGATAAAAGGTGTAGGAACCTAATGGTTTTATTTATTATTATGCTCGCTAAGATCTCGCAATCTTATGCCTACGTATTCTCAAAAGGAAGTTGAGAAATCAGAGCGTTCATAGTTCCACCTACTAATGGGTGGAAATGGGTTTGTTGGCTTTTGAGAAGAGACAAATTGTCATCTTAAGGGAGATATCTCCCCTATTTACCACAAACATTTTGAGAAAGAAGATGATAAGGGAAGAAGCTTTAAACTTGGATGTAGAAAATCCAGAGTAATGCCACATCTTCCTTTAAATGAGTCTTTGCATATTAAGAGAAGGACCTTGACTTGGATATAGAATCAACAAGTGTGCCACTTATATCACTTAAATGAAAGAAGTGTTTTTTGTACCATAATAAGAGAAGGACTCCAGCTTGGATTTTGAATCAACAAATGTGCCACTTACATTTCTTAGAATGGAAAAAAGTTTGAAATGTTTGATTTATGCTGTGGAGAATAGAAGAGACATCTCTTTTATAGAGATGATTCATGTCTCATCTCTAGGGGGAGAGTTTTGAATTTGAAGCCAAAGGTTGGCTAGGGTTTGGCTTGAAGTTTGAAGTTTGAAGTTTGAAGTTTGAAGATTTAAGTTTGAAGTTTGAAGTGAATCCTAAAGTTTGAACTAAGTCTAAACTAAGGATGAGTATTGAAATGCAACAGTTATACAAGTGTTGTAAATGTCAAGAGAAACTTAACAAGACAAGTTTGATTAAGCTTTTAAACAAGTGTAGTCATCGAGGATGACATGAGTATGGTATGATTAAGCATGATATATCAACATATGAATGTGCATCAGACAAAGATATATATTCATCATGGTAAGAGTTTATGAAGGAAATACTTGAATATGTGAGCAAAGGTTTAATCAATGGAAGCAATCACAAATAAGTTCAAGCAATATGTTCAAGATAAATCGAGGATCAGATGGTGATGAAGGGTAAACAAAACCCTAATAGAAGTTCATGAAGATAAGTACAGGAACCAAGCATTCAAACATGGTTGAATCAAGGGCTTTGGGGAATCCAAACTCAAGTGGAAGCCCTAGTCATCCTCAAGATGTTTTGAAAAGTTTAATCAAGATAAAACCCTAAAGTTCTTCTTAATTAACATTTAATCAAAAGTATTTTCAAAATAAAAATCAATTAAAAATGGTATGAATGGTGTTTAAGTCAAGACAAGCATGTTATGTACGTTAAACAAGACTTAGACAATGCATATTATCCACATAAATAATCAGGATCAATTAGGTTAAGGAAAGAATAAAAAGAAAGTCATTTTAAAGGTATTAAACACTTAAAATGTACCACTTTTCAACCTAATAAAAAATGATTAAATAATTATTATTTTCAACATTTTTTCATGGATTCCCAAAATAGGGAAGATAAATGAAGAGTGTACAAAAAATTGGCTCAAAAAGATCAATTTTTCTATGTGAAATAATTGTGTGAAGTTGTGAAAAAAATTGAAAAGAAAAGTGATAAAAAATAGGAATTGCTCCCACCAAGGCTTGAACCTGCACCCTTGGGGTGGTGGGATTAAAAATTTACCACCAGGACCATCTGCTACGTGTGACAAGATATTGCACGCGCTGTATAATATGTGTTGTTTCAAGTTGAAAATGATGAAAAAAAAATAAAAATTCAAAAGGTCTGGGGCGAGGGGGATTCGAACCCCAGACCTAAGGGTAACACAAAGCCTTAAACATGCGCCTTCAACCACTGGGGTGGTGATACATCCATGTATCAAATCATACCCAATTGAATAAATAATAAAATAAGACCCCAGAACTTCAAACAGTTCGCGCCACCACCATTGTTGTCTTCCTCGTGCATCATCATTTTCATCAATATTTTCAAATTTCCAGATTCTTCATTTCTCAACCAAATGGGATGATGTAAAGATGAAACTTGTGTGGATTTTGACAAGGAATTGAATGGTTCTATTCAATTTTATTTATATTCAGTGTAAATCAAAATATCAAGTATGAACACATAAACCCTAAATATGCAAAACCTAATGTGGAATATCATATGCTTATGATAAAAAGCAATTGATTGAGGGAAAATGATCTACATATTGCCAGAAACACAATGGTAACACAAAATATCACATATGATGCATGAATTCTGAAGATGCAAAGTTTGAGGCTTACCTTGCAAGTGAGAATCGAATTCTCTATTGGAGGTGTTATAGATGCCAAGTAATGATCCAAAAAGCTTCCTTGACCCCTCAAGGGATGTGCTAATCTGTTTAGAATTATTTGAATCCCTCTAGAACTGTCTGGCCAACTCAATATGCAGATTGTGCAAGATGAGACATGGAGGGTATGATTTTGGTGTTACATAAGTGATTACAGGTTATGGATCACTTCTATGATGATTATGTGAAGTGTTTGGATGGTTGAATTGAGTGGAAATGGACTGGTTTGAGAATTTCAAGTTTTCACTCTTTGAGAAATTTGAATTTGGAAAGAAGGAGGATATGTGAGAAAACAAGCATTGGCAATGTTTTGGTGTACCTAGAATGAAGCATAAGGGCCTCTATTTATAGGAAAAATGTTCAGATATTTGAGAGGAAATTGGATGAGGATGCATGCTATGATCCAATAGGTAATGATGTGAAGCTAATTACTTGAGTGCTAAGGTTCATAGTTCCCATTCTCACATGGCTACAAATTTCGATCATTTGAACTTTGATCCCTCAGATTGCACATGAATCATTGGTGTTTTGATCACTCTTGGCTTATTGTGGAGGTTTTTTGAGAAATTCACTATTTTAATCAATGTTAGAGGACAAAACATCACTTTAAGCTTTGTTTCACATGCATTTTGGATAGAATTTGCAAAATTATGTTATATTCGTGCCTCAAAATTATGCAGCAAATCTGCCTTGGAATTTCAGCTTGATCAATCCTTATTGCAACATCCACAACTTATTGCTCAAGTAAAGGATTTTGATGTTCTTGGTCATTTTGGAAAGTTGGGATAATGTACTTCAACTTTGATGTTCAAGGTTTGTCTTGAATCAATGTGGATCACAGTGAAAAATAGCCCTAAATTTGGCTTCAACATAAGACAGATTATGGAAATTTTGCTTCAACTTCAAGGCTTCATATCTCTCAATCTATGCATTTTTTGGGAATCCACCTTCAAGGACAAAATTGTAGTATGTAACAAGCACTTCAATTTGATCTTTGTATCAAAGAAAATGGTTATTTGGTTTGGAAGTTATGGCCTTGGAAAGTAGGGAAAAATCAATGAATTTTATAACGTAGAAAAAATTCAACTTCTCCAATGTTGCCCTTTTTACAAGTAACCTCATATTTCTTGATTTTTCTTGATCAATCATGATCCAAATAACATATTAACATCATTCTTAACTTGAAGAGGTTATGTTTGACCAAAAACTCCAAAAGTCAAACTTGATTTTGACCGTAGTTGACTTTTGTATCAGATGAACTTTGAAATTTGCGATCCTTTATGAAATCAAACCCTTGGGCTTTTTGAACTCCATGGATGGACTACAAATGTGTTTTTGAGTGTCTTGAATCATATCTCAAGGCTTGAGATCATGTCTTGGTCAAAAGTCAAAGGTACATTTGACTTTTCATTAAAAACACTAGTTTGGGGAACTAGATGAATTTAACTTATTGCATTGCTTATGAATCAAGTTCTTTGGGTTAATCCAATCATATGAAGGGATTAATATGAGGAATTTGAGGTCCTTGAAACATATTTGGAGGTTTGGGATCATACCTTGCTTCAAAAGTCAACTTAGGGAATGAATTAGGTCAAACCCTAATTATAGTGAACTGAGGATCTTGAGCTTTGAAGAGCTTGTTCATGATGTAATTTTGCACTTGATTATTGATGAGTGAAAGCTCTTGATCTTCATGAATGATGTAGGGACTTGAGATGTTTGAACATGATGCTCATCCTTTGATAATTCATCTGCTTGAGCCCTTGGGGGACCACCTAACCTATAAAGTAAGTAAACACACACATCTTGTATTTGTAATGGGTTAGCGATGCATAAAGACACACACATATATGTTATGATGACTTTCATGCAAATGATGTAAATGAGTTGGCATCTTAGGGGTAAAAAATTAGGGTATGGCAGATGCCCCTATTTAAGTTTCTCCGATCCGGAGAGATGAAGATTGACATCTTAGTCTCGACCAGATAGGGGAGGCTTAAATACAATAATGCATAATTTTGGGGCCTGAGAAGCCACAAAAGGCAATGCAATATGAGTGCACTTATAAATACTACTTATGAGACCTATAGGAAATGATGCCACAGGAGACTGAGAACAAGATGAACTACTGGGAAATTATAAAAGAATTATCCACTAGGGAAAGAAAAATTGGGGAAAATGTTGTAACTTTCTAGGAAAGAGATATCAGCTCCAATGGGGAGAGGAACACAACTTCACAGGGGATGGTGTTATAACTCTGACAATTTGAACTTCCATCTTTGGAAAATGATTCAACATCTTCTTTGACTAAGTAGCATTACTTAGAAATGGTAAAATAAACTTCCCAATGCTTCGGGTCGTACGCCACGAAACTGGTCTCAGTTTTCTTGAAATAAACCTCCCCTCATTTCTGGACATAAGCCATGAAACTGGTCTCGGTTTCTTCTTATCAAGTCTTTCTCTTGAAAAGGGTAAAACAGACAAGTTCCTAAAAAGGTAATCGCTTGCCGAGTTAATAACTTCACCGAGGATCTTCAAAGAGATGCAGGCCAGTTAATTTTGCAAAATAAATTTCTAAAATAAAGAGAAACTTCTCGTAAGGGTCTTCATCAAACTTCTCACAAGAATTCACTGGGGAGATGCCATTTGATGGAAAAATAAACTTCATCATACTTCTCTTCGAGACTTCTTCGGAGAGATGTCATGTGATGAGAGAAAATTAGTAGCAGACTTACTGGGGAAATACCATTGGTTGCAGTTTTACTTTGTATCGAACAGATAAAATCACTTGCAGCAATTTACCTCAAATAAACACTTGTGATAATCTTCAATAAGTTTCTTTGACAGAATCTTCTGGAAGGATAACCATTTCTTTATCATACTTCTCTTCGAGACTTCTTCGTAGAGTTGCCATGTGATGTAAAAATGAGGTTTCAATAACCAAACTTCTCTGCGGGTGTTATCCGAAGAGATGCCATTTGATAGAAAATAAGGATCCACAACAAACTTCTCTTAGAGAGATGCCATTTATTGGAAAATATCTTCATCGTACTTCCCTTCAAGACTTCTTCGGAGAGATGCCATAAGATGAAAGAAAATTTGATATGCTGATAGCCTCAACGGGGATAGACAAACTGCTCAGAAAGAGACTTCCATTCGTCGATTTACTGGGAAATTCAGGGATATAAACAAGCTTCTCAAATAAAGAGATTTCCACTTTTTGTCATGTGTAGATTCCAAGGCGGAATAAATTTATCTTGCTAGGGGAACCCTCAATAGATTCTATCTGGGGACGTAAACCACCTAAAAGGCGCAGAATAAATGCCCTTTTAATTCAGAGGTTCAAGTTATCAAAATGGTCAAAAGACCGACTCAATCCAGGAACAAGCTGGAGAGATACCGTTGAACAAGATGCTAACCAGTGAGGAATGAACTCGAACTAGGGATTTATCCTATCCAAGTGTGGAAAGGAGAATTAAATTAAAACTTCCATGGGGAGTTAGAAATGATATACATTCTCTGCCTACGGCTGATCACTCTATTGAAGAGATGCCATATCACATGGGAATAAACACAACCAAGGCGAATGAAGCAAACATTATTGATAAATGCACTATGAACATGAATATGAATTCCACTATGCATGATATATGTATGTTATGAATGTGTGTTATGTTCTTATGCTAACAAAACAGGCTAAAGAGATATACTGGCGATAAACATCACAACGTGATTGGGTACTCAGCCAATCTCCTGGGAACATCATGGCGAGCATTGGGTCCTCTTTTACCGGAGATATGGGATTGTACGTCCGACATACCAAGGTGTGAACGAAGTTAAAGATCCATCATTTTGGAGATACCTTTCAAGGAAAATCGCAAGAACATTCGATATTGTATTTCGAGGTTTAATCGTTCTTGGTACAACTGCTGATATTTTTTGTTCACAAATCAAAAGAAAATAAACACAAGCATTTCCAAAGAAAATTTTAACTTTTTGTTTCAAGAATTTTTATCAGAGTAAAAACGTCATTTTACAAGATATAAATAAAACAAAATTTGCAAACAAATGGGCAAAAGCTCAAATTTTATTGATAGAATGGTAACCCGCAAATAACATGATTCCATGGATTATTACAAAGGTGAAAAAACAACAATTTTAAAGGGAAAGGGCTACATTAAAATATAATGACCAAATTCTCCCTAACAACTTTGAATTTTCAATGTTCTTTGAACTTAGGCGAAGGTGCTTTGATTAGAGAGCTTTTTAATGGACGCGGCTGCTTCAGATAATCCAATCTGGTTTGATGCAGTTATTTGCCATATATCCCTAACTTTTGTCTAGATTGCCCTTTCGGGTTTTCAATCCACCAGGATGATATTTTTTTTATGTCTCTAATTTTTGCCTGGATTTCCCTTTCGGGTTTTCAATCCATCGAGATTCTTTTTTTGCTTTTTGTTAGGCGAAGTATTTCTTGACTGCGTCGATGTTTGTAGGACGAGTGAATTCCTCACCATCCATAGTTGTAAGCATTAAAGCACCACCTGAGAAGGATTTCTTAACAACATATGGGCCATCATAATTAGGAGTCTACTTGCCCCTAGAATCAGTAAGGAATGATTGAATTTTCTTAAGCACAAGGTTGCCCTCTCTAAATACATGAGGTCTAACCTTCTTGTCAAAAGCATTCTTCATTCTTCATTGATATAGTTGACCATGACATAAAGTCGTTATTCTCTTTTCTTTAATCAAGTTCAGCTCATCGTATCTACTTTGACACCATTCAGCCTCTGTCAACTTAGCTTCCATCAAGACTCTCATTGACGGGAATTCCACCTCTATAGGGAGCACTGCTTCCATGCCGTATACCAAAGAGAAAGGGGTTGCCCCTGTTAAAGTATAAACGGATGTACGATATCCATGTAGAGCAAATGGTAGCATCTCATGCCAATCCTTGTAGGTTACTACCATCTTCTAGACGATCTATTTTGATGTTTTTGTTAGCTGCTTCAACAACTCCATTCATCTTAGGCCGGTAGGGAGAAGAGCTATGGTGTTCAATTTTGAATTCAGCACATAATTCCTTCATCATTTTGTTGTTCAAGTTTGATTCATTATCAATAATGATCTTACTCGAAACACCATAACAGTAGATTAGATTGTTCTTGATAAAACAGACCACCACTTGCCTGGTTACATTGGCATAAGATGTTGCTTCAACCCATTTGGTGAAGTAATCAATGGCCACAAGGATGAAACGATGTCCGTTGGAAGCTTTGGGTTTAATTATTCCAATCATGTCAATTGCCCACATGGAGAAGGGCCATGGAGATGAGAGAATATTGAGAAGAGTCGGCGGTACATGAATTTTGTCGACATAAATATGATATTTGTGACACTCCTTCACGTATTTGCAGCAATCAGATTCCATTGACAACCAATAGTAGCCTACTCTTAATATTTTCTTTGTCATTGCTTGCCCATTGGCATGAGTACCAAAAAAGCCTTCATGAATTTCTTCCATCAACATGTATACTTCGTGTCTATCCACGCATCTGAGCAAAACCATGTCAAAGTTTCTTTTGTATAGCACATCATCATTCAGGAAGAAGTTTCCATCCAATCTCCTGAGGGTCTTCCTATCTTACTTTGATGCCCCCAAGCGGGTATTCTTGTTTTTGAAGGAAGCATTTGATATCATGGTACCATGGTTTATCATCAACAATCTCTTCCATGGTAAATATGTGAGTGGGCCTATTAAGGCGCATAACATCGATTCTAGGTACATCATTCCATCGATTTACAACAATCATGGAGGATAATGTAGCCAGTGCATCATCCATGTTATTTTTTTCACGAGGAATGTGATGAAACTCAACTTTATTGAAGAAAGGTAACAACCTTATTGCATAGTCTTTGTAAGGAATCAATCCGGGTTAACGTGTTTCCCATTCACCTTTGATCTGATTTATGACCAAAACTGAGTCTCCATATACATCTATAATTTTGATCCTTAAATCAACGGCTTCTTCAAGTCCCATGATACAGGCTTCATATTCAGCTTAATTATTTGTGCATTTGAATGTCAATCTTACGGAGAAAGGAATATGGGTACCTGTAGGTGTAACAATGATTGCCCCAATTCCGTTTCCATGAGCATTGATAGCTCCATCGAATATTAATCCCCATCGGGATCCTGGCTCCGGCCCTTCATCTGGCAATGGTTCATCACAGTCTTTCATTTTTAGATACATTACATCTTCATCTAAGAAGTCAAATTTTACAGATTCATAGTCATCAATTGGTTGGTGAGCCAAATGATCAGCTAGAAGGCTCCCCATGACAGCTTTTTGAGCATGGTATTCAAGATCATACTCTGACAACAGCATCTGCCAGCAAGCAATCCTCCCGGTTAAGGCGGGCTTTTCAAATATATACTTGATCGGGTCCATTTTTGAGATCAACCAAGTAGTATGACAAATCATGTTCTGACTGAGACGTTTAGCAGCCCAGGCTAAGGCACAATAGGTTTTTTCAAGCACAGTGTAACGGGATTCAAAGTCTGTGAATTTCTTACTTAAGTAATAAACGGCGTGCTCTTTTTTCTTAGTTTCATCTTGCTGGCCAAGCATACAGCCCATGGAATCTTCTAATATTGTTAAGTATATGATCAAATGTCTTCCTTCCACTGGAGATATAACGATAGAAGGCTCAAGAAAATATTCTTTGATGCTGTCAAAGGCCTTCTGACAATCTTCTGTCCATATACAACTCTGGTCTTTTCGAAGAAGTTTGAATATCGACCCACAAGTAGTGGTCATATGAGAGATATATCTGGATATGTAGTTTAAAAGACACATAAATCCTCTTACTTGTTTCTTAGTTTTAGGCGCTGGCATTTCCTAAATGGCTTTGTCTTTGTCAGGATCAACTTTAATTCCTTTTTTACTGACAATAAAACCCAAGAGCTTCCCTGAACGAACACCAAATGTGCATTTGTTGGGATTTAAGCGGAGTTTGTACTTCCTCAAATGCTTGAATAACTTCAGCAAATACTCCACATGTTCCTCTTCAGTTTTCGACTTAGCAATCATATCATCGACATATACCTCAATTTCTTTGTGCATCATGTCATGGAAAAGAGTTGTCATGGCTCTTTGGTAGGTTGCACTTGCATTCTATTCTTTAAACCAAAAGGCATTACTTTGTAGCAAAATTTTCCCCATGACGTAATGAATGAGGTTTTTTCCATGTCTTCAAGCGCCATTCTGATTTGATTATATCCGGAGAATCCGTCCTTGAAGGAGAATACTTTTAATTTTGCAGTGCTGTCGACCAACATGTTAATATGTGGCAATGGAAAGTCATCTTTCGGGCTATCTTTGTTTAATTCTCGGTAGTCCATGCACATTCTGACTTTTTCGTCCTTTTTCGGAACAGTCACTATGTTGGCCAACCACTGAGGGTATTCTGTCGTGGCAAGGAAACCTGCGTCGATTTGCTTCTGCAGTTCCTCATAAATTTTGATGGCCATATATATGTGAGTTCTCAATTTCTGCTTGATTGGCGGACATTATGGCTTCAGTTGTAAGTGGTGTTCCACAATATCGATGTCCAACCCTGGCATGTCTTGGTAGGACCAAGTAAACACGTCCGGGAACTCTTTGAGAAGTTCTATCATTTTTATTTTAATGGCTGGACTAAGCAGTGCCCCAATCTTGACCTCTTTTCTGTATTCATTGGAACCAAGGTTGATCACCTCTATCGGTTCTTTGTACGGCTGAATAGAGGCTTCTTCTCGCTCAAGTAGTCGAGAAGTTTCATCCGGAATTTCTTCCTCTTCTCCATCTTCAGCTTCAAATACTGGGAACTCAAAGTTGGGAGAGGGCATAGGGTCATGTTTTCCAATGGAGTTTTCGATGTTTAATCTGCACATATGATTGATTATTGGTTTTTAGAAAACAGATAAATGCAGTGGCGTGTAGACATCGAAAGTGTTTATCATTTTTTTATATTTTTTTATTACTGTTTTTCCGAAAAAACAGAAAAGCAAAAAAAAACAAATAACATGGAATTGAAAACAACATCTTTATTATCAATAATTTATTTCTTGAAACAAAAGCCTAATAAAGAAATATTTACTTTGGCCTTGGAAAGTAGGGAAAAATCAATGAATTTTATAACTTAGAAAAAATTCAACATCTCCAATGTTGCCCTTTTTACAAGTAACCTCATATTTCTTGATTTTTCTTGATCAATCATGATCCAAATCACATATTAACATCATTCTTGACTTGAAGAGGTTATGTTTGACAAAAAACTCCAAAAGTCAAACTTGATTTTGACCGTAGTTGACTTTTGTATTAGATGAACTTTGAACTTTGCGATCCTTTATGAAATCAAACCCTTGGGCTTTTTGAACTCCATGGATGGACTCCAAATGCGTTTTTGAGTGTCTCGAATCATGTCTCAAGGCTTGAGATCATGTCTTGGTCAAAAGTCAAAGGTACATTTGACTTTTCATTAAAAAACCTAGTTTGGGGGACTAGATGAATTTAACTTATTGCATTGCTTATGAATTAAGTTCTTTGGGTTAATCCAATCATATGAAGGGATTATGTTTGACCAAAAACTCCAAAAGGCAAACTTGATTTTGACCACAGTTGACTTTTGTATCAGATGAACTTTGAACTTTGTGATCCTTTATACGCCATGGATGGACTCCAAATGTGTTTTTGAGTGTCTTGAATCATGTCCCAAGGCTTGAGATAATGTCTTGGTCAAAAGTCAAAGGTACAGTTGACTTTTCATTAAAAACCCTAGTTTGGGGGACTAGATGAATTTAACTTATTGCATTGCTTATGAATCAAGTTCTTTGGGTTAATCCAATCATATGAGGGGATTAATATGAGGCATTTGTGGTCCTTGAAACATATTTGGAGGTTTTGGATCATGTCTTGCTTCAAATGTCAAATTAGGGAATGAATTAGGTCAAACCCTAATTATGGTGAACTAAGGATCTTGAGCTTTGATGAGCTTGTTCATGATGTAATTTTGCACTTGATTATTGATGAGTGGAAGCTCTTGATCTTCATAAATAATGTAGGGACTTGATATGTTTGAGCATGATGCCCATCCTCTGATAATTCATCTGCTTGAGCCCTTGGGGGACCACCTAACCTATAAAGTAAGCAAACACACACATCTTGTATTTGTAATGGGTTAGTGATGCATAAAGACACACACACATATATGTTATTATGAATGTCATGCAAATTATGTAAATGAAGTGGCATCTTAGGGGTAAAAAATTAGGGTATGACAGACACCATGTTGAAAAGGGCGATGTCGTTTTTGAGCATGCTGATAGTAAAAATCAACTTGCTGAAAATTTCACTAAACCTATTGCGACTAAGCCGTTTTCGTCGGGAATTGGGCATTCTTGATATCTCAAATGTTGCCTAAAATATGTTTTTTCATGCACTCTTTATATTTTGCTTAACTTTTGTTTGAAATTTTATTTTCTTGTGAAGTGCATTCTTCGTCTCATCCTATGAGGTAATATCGTTCTCAATTTATCTATTTGTTCTTAACGTTTCCATGTAATATTTTTTTTCTTATGTATGACTAAATTGATTGCATGTTTATGATCCAATGGTGTATGATATACTTGATGTATGATGAATCTCACATTTGTTAACTTCAAAAATTTCATTGATTACACATGAGTTTATCAATACTTATGCTTATAGTGACGTCTTGTTTGATCTCTTCATCATATATATCTCACATCATTAAGTTCTTATATTTGAAGTAGTTTTGATTATATTTGTGGTTTAGCATGTTGGTTACTTATTTTTACATGAAGAATGTCATTTATGCATAAATTCTACTATGTCCATAATGCTTGCATTGACTAAATTCATCATATGTCTAGAAAATATCTTCATTTTTCAAGATGTTTTGTTTCTGTCCATGATGTATCGATACTAAGGAGGTTAGAGTCAATACATTTTCAATGTGTATCGACTCCAAGAAGGAATGAGTCGTTACATTGCTCAAAACTCCAAAAAAAAATTCACTCCCTGCTCAGAATGTAACGACTCCAATCACGTGTTAGTCAATACATTTGTGGTTTTTTCTACCTCTCTTTTTAGTATGTATCGACTTCATTTTCGAATAAGTCAATACATTGATGTAATTTTCCGCTGCAGACGGATCCAAGGCCCATTAGGTTAACCCATCCACTCCAAAAGTCACATTTTCTTCCTCTTTCCACGCGTTAGCCTCCTTTGACCAACCCTTAATCTCTCTTTTACTAATTTTCTTTCAAATTTCTCTTAAATTTTCAAAGCAAGTTAGGTTTCCTTTTCTCATTCCCTAGAAAACTCATTTACTCCTCATCATTTCATATTTCCTCATAAAAACCTACCTCTTCCATCTTCAAAAACCATTATTTTCATCTCTTGTTTTCTAATTTGTGTGATTAGGATCTATTTCTCTTAGGTTAGGTAGTTGGGTTATTCAATTCCACTCCAAATGCCTCCATTTTCATTCACACCTTTTAATCAAACACCTGGTGTGCACTTCCTCAAAACAGAAAAACCATGGCTCCTAAGGTGAACAAAGGGAAAAAAATTGTGGGAACACCTTCCTCAACACGTATCAGTTCTCTTTCTCTTCTACCTCCTTCTTATGTTGTTGATTTCGAAAAATCCTTCAGACATAGGATTGTGGTCAAGAAACATGTGTATGATCCTGCTGCTGTAAGAGAGTTACACATCCCGAAGATTGTTGATATGATGGAACTTCAAGAAATCAACAATTTCTTGAAAATATTAACTAATTAAAATGAATACTTGATTTGAGTATTTTATGTTGGGTTACAGTCAAGGGAAAGATGCTCCTTTCGTTTTTAGATGGGAAAAAACTCCTACCACGTTATGGAAGACACATGGCGTGATGTATTTGGTTTGTCTTTGTTCTCTAATTACTCTACCTTTACTGATTATTCCTTTCACCCTAACTTTGATTTGAGTAGTTACCTAAATTCCTATCTCAAAGCCTCAAGGGTAGAAGACAACTTGGCTAAAACATAAATAAGTTATTTGAAGAGAAATCCATGTATCCTTCATTGGATTGTGACTCATGTGTTGCGCCCAAGAAAGGGTGGGCATTCTAGAATTGACATAGCTAAGGTTCATCTGATGTATCTTCTTGAACATAAAGTTCCTCTTAATTGGTCAAAGTATTTTGTTTCTAGAATGTTTGCTATTAAAGAATGTAATAGAGGGTCCTTCTTATGTTATGTTTCAACGATTGGAAAGATTCTGAGGTATTTCAATATTGGTGTTCCAAACCTTCTGAACATCTCTCCTGGTCCTGCTTAATAATTTAACTCAAGCACCAGGAGACACATGGGATACCATTGGGATAATGATCTCAAGGTTTACTAGTATAAGATGAAGGGATCAGGTAAGGTCATCTATAACTATGAAGACCCAGATGAATTTGGTATAGCATTATTTGATGAACATTAAGTAGAAGAAGAAGCTCACAATATGGATGTAGAGATGGTTAATCCTTTGCATGGAAATTAAGACCCACCTGAATGGCAAGGTGTTGTAGATGACCATGAATACCCACAAGGGTGGGGTCAGTGGCAATAGAACTCGTGGACACAACATGGTAGTACTTATGGTAACTACTCCAGTATTGGCTCATTTTGTAAAGAATCATTTATTCTTACCATGCTTGAGAACATGCGTGTTAAGCAAAGAAAGCGCCTCGAAAAGGATACTCGTAGACATGACAAGTTTAAAGCCGCTCAAAAGGAGCATTTCAGAGTGGTTCGTGATCATCTGACAACCCAGGATAACAACTTTAATAGTTTTTCATCTTATGCTATGGAGCAATTTAATGAGATTCGTCAAAACATGGCTTCAAACCATGATGCAACTCAAGCTAGCATCTGTGACATGATGCATTATCAAAATGATAACCACCATCACTATCAAATGTTTTACTCGGAGATTTGTGATTTATTGGATTCTCATTATGGTGTTAATGGTGCAACTTGGTTCCGGGGTAGAGGTAGATGTTGTGGTCGTGGTCGTTAGTTAAGCTTCCTTCTGGACAACTCTTCTTTGACAGCAAAAAATAGTTTAAAAAAATGCATTTCCATAATTTAATCATTTCTTCAAATACCTCATGATCATGTATGCAATTGAGCACGAAAATTACATCAAATTAAGAGCAATTAACACCAATGGAATCACAAATGTAGCTCAAGAAATCAAGTAACAAGAATCAGCAAGAGATCACATTGTGAAAGAGGAGAATTAAGCACAACAATGGTGGATTTAGAGATTTACCAATCCAAATCTGAATTTGCTTCAAATCAACTTCATGAATCACTCTCCGAAGCTTTGATCTATAGAACTTGATGTAGATGAAGTATTTTGATGGAGGTTTAGCTCAAAGATTAGTAAGCTTCAACGAAAATCTTACTAACTTTTAATGAAAGAAGAGCTTTGATGAATTTGGGTGGGTGAAGAAAATTGAGAGAATGAGAAGGAATTTAGACAAGGTGAATTTGGCTCTCAAAAGCTTGTTCAATGAATGAAATTATAGGTGTTTATATAGAGTTTAGGCTTGGAATGAGTGGTGGCTTGGAATTTGGTTTGTAGCCAAAATTAGGCTTGGTAATTGGCTTTGGAGTGGAAACCAAAGATCAAGTGGTGCACATGTGTGATTAAATGAGGGTGTATGATGGAAATAATTGTGATTATGTAGGGGAATTATTTTTGTGATGATTTTGCATGATCTAGAATATTCCACATGAGGTCACATTAAAAATTGGTGCCAAAATTCTGCAGAACTTGAAAATGTTGTTTCTGGACAAAAATTGCACGTGTTAATCGGTTAACCTCAGGGTGTTAATCGATTAACACAGTGAAAAAATGAGGAAAATGGCTTTTTGCTGTGTTGTCTTGGCTCTGGCTCGATTTTTTGACTTGTCAGAGAAGGCATGGAAATAAACACACGAACCTTAGAGTTTCTTGGGCAATAAGTAATCAAATATTTGGGAAACTCTTGATCAACCGGGGATTGGAGAATACTTGAAAATCATTGTTGACTAAACTTTGATTTTGTTCAGATGAATTACAATTGAGCTGAGGAACTAGTGTTTAATGTTCTTGATCCAAACCTCTTCCTGAAAAAGTTAGTAAAAGGAAAATAATTTTTTTTTTATTTTGATTAAGGGTTAGTAAACATAAACATAAACAAATATAAAGCAAACAAGAAAACAGGGGTGCTTGGTGATATCCCTCAAGAAAAACCTACAGAGAAGGGCAAGAGAACCAAAGCTTGTGATCTTATTTGTGATGCAGATGCAAATGACATGTGGGATCTTAGGGGTAAAAATTAGGGTGTTACAGCTGCCCTTATTTAAGTTTCTTCTATACGGAGACATGAAGATTGACATCTTTGTCTCGACGAGATAAAAGAGACTTAAATATAATAATAAACCCAATTTTTGGCCCTAAGAAACCACAAAATGATATGATTATGCAAATGGTATGCAACCACAAGACTTCGGTGGGGAGAATGTGCCACAGGAGACAGACAAATGCTGGAGATCGCAGGGGAAAACAAAAGAGTAAGATTCCACTGAGGGAAAATTACCAACACAAGAAATAAAATAGGGATATCCCATTCCAACAAGGGAAAAGAAATTTCCGTTGGGGAAAAGGTAACCTACTACTAGGCGTCTGGTCATAACACGATCAAAAGGAAAGACTATCAACTACCAACCGAGTGGTAGCTACGACAAGGTAACCAATCAAAAGGATACGAGAAATATTACCTACTACTAACTAAGGGCAGTACGACAAAGGTAATAAACTCAAAAATGGAAATATTAGCAACTATCAACCAAGTGATAGCTACGACAAGGTAACCAACTGTAACACCCCAAAATTTGCCCTCTTGTTTCTAATTCTAACTTGCTTATGTTTCTTTTCATTTTGCATTATCATTTGTGCATATCATTGGTTCTAAGCATGGGATCAAGGTGTCTTAGTTAGCTCAAGAGGAGAGTATGTTTCTCAGAGGCTCAAGTAGGGGATCTTATTGAATGATATGTGCATAGGGAAAGCTTGTTCAAGGCAACAAAGGGAGAGGTGCTCTCAATGTCACCATCACTCAAGCTAAAAAGGCTTATTATGCCTCAATGCATCCTAATATGCCCATCACTTCATCAAATGATTGGAATTGGCAAGAGGTTTGCAGTGGATCACCTCCTCCTATCTTTTTGGACCAAAATTAGGGTTTTGGATAAAATCAGTTTATTTCTGATTCTTTGAGCAAGACTTGATTCCATGGTCTTTTATATTTCCTAAAGTGTCTATGGATGGAAGATTGATCATTAATTTTAATCAGAGGGACTTCAATTGATCAGATGATTGTGAATTAGTAGAATTGGGGACAAAGTTAACTGTGCAAGGAAAAAGTCAACTCCTGACTTTTTGAGGTCAATGTTGTGTTTTTCATGTCAAATATGACCAATGGGTGGAATTTAACCAACAAATGTCAAAGGAATCACAAAAAATCAAGAATTGGGAAAAGTCACTAAATTTGGAAATTAGGGTTTTTTAGAAACTTACTATTTTTGGCAAGTTTTCATGTTGACCAGCTACTTTCAAGGCCAAATTTCTCCATGTTCTAGACTTCATTTCACTTTTCTTCAAACATGAAAGTTGTAGTGCTCATTTCAAGCTTTCCAACCATATAAAATTCATCTCCATTGGATCATTTTTTAGCAAGTTTTGATTGTTGGAAGTTGGACATTTCAAACTTTCATTTTCCAACACTTATAAATTTTTCTAAGTGTTGAAGATCAGTTTTTGTGCCAATCTTCAAGCTCGTTTTTTAGTGGCTTCCAAGCTTCATTTTGGAATCTTGTCCACATGAAAGTTGTAGATTGTAATCCCACCTTTCCAAAAAGTCCGAGAATGCCTCATTTGGATTAGTATTGTTCAAGTTATGGGTTCTCAAAGTCCAATGTTGTCAAAGTGATCTCATAACTTAGAATTTTTGCATGGTGTTTGGACATATTTTGAAGCAATTTTCAAGTCACAATTTCTCATTGATTTAAGCTTCAATTCAAGACACAATCAACATGGAATTTGAAGATGTATATCCATGCTTTCATTTGGTACCGAGATTGTAGAATACAGGCCTTTGTACATCAAGTAATGGTTTGTCAAAGCAGCTTCCATGGAAGTTGTAATGCTCTTGCAATTCATGTCCAAGAGCTTGCAAAATCGTGCCAAAGCTGGTGTGCACTTCAACATGTAATACTCCTTCAATCTCCTTTGGTCCTCACTCTAAATACCTCCCAAAATTCACCCAAAATGGCCAAGCAATCCAACCTGCCATAAGGAGAGAGAATTGGCAAATTTTTCCACATGTGGAAAGTTGCAAAATGGATCCACATGAACTCAGCAGGCTTGTACCTGATTTCAGCCCATGTACACACGCATAAACCACTCTTGCCAATAAAAAAAAGCAATTCTCCAAGCCTGCATATATGTTGTCTTGTGATAATTTCCATGATTTTTATTTTTTTCCTATTTATTTTTCTATTTTATTTTGAATTAATTTGTGAAGGTGTTTTACACATATGACCTTGAGTTAGGGTTTACTTGTTTGGAGCTTTGCTATGCTTTCTTGACCAATTATTTTTGCCATGTTTTGATATATGATTGAGGATTGTTTGAGTGTCATGTTGCTGCCTTGGTGATCATTTCTTGATTGTTTTTCATTTGGTTTTTAATGGTTCTCGATTATTGCTCGATTAGCTTGCTATGTGAGATTGTTTGATCCAATTTGTGGTGCAATTGTGCAATTCTTGTTGGGATCTTTTGAAAACTTGTTCTTTATTATTATAACATGAGTTTGAGCATTTATTTGGATTTTTTATAAGTCATGTTTCTATTTTTAGTTGATGCTTATATGTGACTTAAGTTTAAATGGAACATGCTTGTTGTTTGACTTAGTTTGGCTTCTTTTTTACCACTTGTGCTTAAGTGAAGATTGAAATGATTAATTGATGTGATTACATGTTGTGTTAACTTGATTTAAGCTTTGGATTCACTTTCATTTGATTATTTTTCTATTTGTGGTTGAATTTCCAAGTTGACAATGTTTTGGCCTTGCTCCTTTGATGTTCTTGGCCTAGTTCTTTGAGATGCCTTCTTGTATGATCTAATGGATGCTTGTGGATTCTTGTTTTATTTGAATGACATGTTTAAGATGCTGAACCTCTTGATATGATGTCCATTGTGTGATCATTTCTCACTTCTTGCCTCACATGATCATTTGTTTCTTATATGAATGACTTGAGTGGATGATTACCTAGTTTTGATGCATGTTTTGAAATTGATCCTTGGTGTTTCTTCTTGCTATCCATGAGTTGATGTTTGGATTTATATACATGGTCATGATACTGCCCTACTTGGATTCATGCCCTAATCTCACATGTTTGCTCTTTTGAAGTGTGTCTTACATGAGCTATTTGTTGACAAATGATGGAATTTTGTTAAGAGGCATGCCTTGAATCTTCTTGCTCATTATTTGGTCATTAACATGAGTTGAATACAATTTGACTTAGATACTGCCTCATCTTGGTTCTCATATCATTTGACTTCACTTCACTTGGTTTGATGGTTGATAATACTCCTTGTTTGGTTTTAAGTCACTTGTGTGTGCACTAGTGCATTGTTTTTCCTAATTTCTTTGACTACCAATCTTGGAGTTTGGTTTGAAGTGTGTGTACTTGGTGTTGGTGATTGTCTTGAATGATTGAATATGATGCTTTCATGGTTTAGTGCTTATGTTCACTTGTTTGAACCTCATTAATTGACTATTTGGGTGTTGCATCTTCTCCTTCATCTCTTTCTTCTCTTTTGAGCCTTGAGACTTGTTTAAGTCTTGAGTTTGCTTTTATTTGTGATTGATTAGTATAATGTTTACTTGTCTTTGCTCCCATGATCCCTTAGGATTCCTAGCTCAACTTAATTTCTGATTAAGTTTGAGGTAGGAGAGACATTAGGCTTTCAATCCTTTGCATGATAACAATTAGGATAGTCCCTTTTAAACCTTAACCTTAGGTCTATCTCTTTGCATGCTAACATTAGGTAGAGTTTCCTTGATCTCAACTTTAGGACCATTGTGCATGACAACATTAGAATCTAGTTTCCCATAGTTATTTTCTTTTCAACCCTTTGAGTCCTCTCTCTTCTCATCTCAAAAACAAAATAAAAAAGACTTAATAAATACAACGAGTATTGTGCGTCACAAGCCTTAAGTACATGGGAAGTGATAAGCAGGAGTCCCTCTTTAGCTTGTCTAGGGTGTTTTGCATACGTCCCGTCTTGGGTCGATCTTGCAACACATTCGATCCTATGTCATAGACTTTAGTGCAATATAAGTTTCAAACTAACTTAACTCACTTCTGTCTAAAATACACAAACAAAATGCAAGTATTTTTATCCTCTGGGATGGGTTTCAAATCATTTTCAGAAAGAGTGCGTTATTTCTGTTCTGTCGCAAACAGGCATCGACCCTAACTGCCAGAATGCGAATCTAACGTTACTCATAAAACGCTTAACCAATCTGTGGTTTCATAGGTTGAACTACGACTGCTCTGATTTCCTCTCTCTCATCCGATTGAGGATACATAGGCACAAGACGGCGATGTTTTGGCGAACAACATTCCCCATATCACTCGTAGTCCTCCGAACTACGTTGACTCTGACTTTCCCATTGAATGAGGGAATACGTAGGCCTGGGACGACGAAGTCCTATCGAGTCTCCTTTTGTTTTACCTTTTCCGTTCCGTTTAGCAGTAGGCTTTAGATGACACACCCTTTGATTAGACAACAAGCGTAGATCCCGTTGAGTACAACGGACGCGAGGGGGTGCTAATAGCTTCCTCTCGCGTAACCGACTCCCAAACCCAGACTATGGTTGTGATGACCATGTCTTTCCCTTATTGTGGTTTTCTTCGATCGGTTTCTTTCCCTTCGTCGGGATAAATTACGTTCGGTGGTGACTCTTCTGTTTTTTCTGCCGGTTGCTTTTTCGTAGTTGCGATAGCTGGCGACTCTGCTGGGGACTCTGGTTTCCTATGTGAGTCAATCCTAGCGCTCGTCTATTTTTAATTCATTGGATGTTTACTTATGTGCATTAACTGTTTTATATTACTGTATTTTACTGCATTATTTGCATTTGATCATTGTTATCATATTGCTCTGCTGCTGCTGTGCTGTGGGGTGGGTTGGATTCATGAGAGATAAGCCCAAAACCCAGGCTTGAGTATACACTTAGGATTAACGTGGAGAGTAGTGTGGACTACCTAGCGTCTTGGTACGTTTGGTTTACACGAAATCCACATTCAGACGAGGTTTTCTTGGGAGATATTCTGACTTGCGCGTCTTGTGCATGTCAGGGTATCAACTTCGAGAACTTATGACTCTGGAGACCGTTCATTGGAAGTCAGTTGAGGCCTCCTTGATTGATGATGATGCCAAACCAGAAATGATGAACGTATCATCATTTCTCGACCTGAGAGTCCGTGATACTGAGAACCTGCTAGGAAGCCTTGTCCAAGAGTAGAACCCACATGTGAGAGGGGATGGGTTTTTGCAGGAAACTTTGACCTTCAACCTACCCGGTTTTCTGGATTTCTTATCAGTATGGACCTTTGAACTTGGTATTCTAATCTTGGTATTCTGGTGTTCTGGGTTTCTTGTCAGA
Source organism: Lathyrus tuberosus (assembly GCA_022829125.1). Lineage (NCBI taxonomy): Eukaryota > Viridiplantae > Streptophyta > Magnoliopsida > Fabales > Fabaceae > Lathyrus > Lathyrus tuberosus. The sequence continues at coordinate 19,932,610 of JALAZF010000009.1, forward strand.
GTGGATTTTTGGTCCCTATTCAGTCAACGACACAACAGATATTCAGAGCATTTTGATACCTTGATCCCATATTTGAATTTGCATCATTATTGCATTCAAACATGTTTGTTCATTTCCAAGGTTTGTATCTTATCCTTGATTCTGGTTGCTGAAGTTTTCCGAAATTGACACCGAACGAAAGAAGAATGTGGCGTACAAGTTCCCAAGACCGACTTTGGACTTACTTCATGAATTGGTTTATTTGGCTGACTCCGGTGTGCTGTTGATTTCAGAAAAGAATACGGGAGGATATTGAACATTCTCCGTAATATCACAGAGTATGAACATGATGTTATTCACACACTCTTACAGTTCTATGATCCTCCGTTGCGCTGTTTCACTTTTCCAGATTACATTTTAGTTCCAACATTGGAAGAATTCTCTTTCATCTTGGGGGTCCCTGTCAAGGAGAGAGTTCCTTTCTTTTCTGAGGAGTGTCTGGATTTGGAAGAAATTGTAGTTGCTCTTCATTTGGGTCAATCTGTTCTAAGTGATAATGTTGCCAGTAAAGGAGGTTTTCAAGGGTTTAATCTGGAGTTTCTGGTTGGTCAAGTTCGCAAGTATGCTGACGCGAACAGTTGGACTATTTTTAACGCTATCTTGGCTTTGAGCATTTACGGAATCGTCTTGTTCCTTAATGTGAATGATTTTGTGGATATGCACGTCGTCAGGATTTTTGTCATGAAAAATCCGATACCAACTCTCCTTGGTGATCTGTATCACTATGTGCACATCAAGAACAAGAAAAAGAGAGGAGGGTCTGTGAAATGTTGTACGCCGCTCTTATGCAAATGATTTATGAATCATCTCCCTCAGTCAGGTGCGTTTGTTGATACCAAGGATTCCTTGAAATGGTCTAAAAGGATAATGGGTTTGACTGCTGATAACATTGTATGGTTTGATCAGAGATTGTTAGGTATAGAGATTATTTCCAGTTGTGGAGGCTTCACAAATGTGCCCTTGGTGGGTAGAAAAGGTGGAATTAATTATAATCCCTCTCTTGCTGTCAGACAATTTGGGTATGCTTTGAAAGATCCCCCCGAAGATCAAGATGTCGAAGAGTCTCTATTCTTTAATGGTACCGAAGACCAGGAGATGCTTAGGAGAGTTGTAGGTGCTTGGGGGAATATTCATAAGAAAGGGAAGATTGCTTTGGGAAAGAATAATTACCGGGATTATCCTCCTTATGTGGACTGGATTCGGAAGAGGGTGGAAGAGGTGCTCCTAACTTTCTCAATAGAGCCACCTTTATACCCGCCGATGATTGAACAACCCACTACAGTTGATATTGAGGATATAACAAGCTTTCGGCTGAGAAAGAGGAGCTACACAAAGAGAATGAAGAGCTGAAGAGAGTGATCAGTCGTTTGGGGCATGATCAGAATGAAGCTATCTATATGGCTAAGGTGAAGATTGAACTGGCCAAGAAGGAGAAGGAATTGGCTGAAGAGATCGCAAGCAGACAACGAGTAGGCCAAGATTTGAGAGGTGCCCACAGCTTACTCTAGTCAAAGAAGGAAGAATTGGATAGAGCTTTTGTCAGGATTCATAAGTTTGATAGTCAGTGTAATGTCATGCTGACCGCTCAAAAGAAGAAAGAAGACAACTTTCGAGATCAGATCGAGAAGTTGAAGACGCAACTCAGAAAGAAAGAGGAAGAAGTCATAACATAGGCATTTCATAGGCACAGAAGTGAAGAACGACTCAATAAGACATTGTCAGCCATGGAAGAGCTTAAGATTCGAGCGGAAGTAAAGAAACCAAGATGTGAAGATCCTAAGCTGGAAGATGTTTTTGGAGAAGACGCTTTGGAGACGAGGTGTCAATATTTGGAGGAGGTCATGCACAAATGTGATACTCTTATTCAAGAATTGATCCAGAGACCGAAGCATCCATATACGAAGAAGCTCTTTAAGGAGATTCAAGCTTGGTGTGAAGCGCGTGAAGACTGGGAGAGGCTGACTATGGTGGATTTTGATGATATGCCTTAGTGTTTTTCTTTCTGTTGTACTTGATCACCACCAAGCTTGTTGGTTGGGATCGCTGACTTCTGTATTTGGATATCTTTATTTATTTGGGTTGTATGTAATGAATGATGGTTACTCTCTGGCTTTCTTATATATGAGCATATATTATTGATGTTCCATTCAGTCTTGGTGTTTATTATTGTTAAACTGGAATCAAGGGGTAGATCACCCTGAGAATACTCAAACATGGCATTTTCATTTGCATTTTGATATTAATTTTCATAGCAGGTGTTCCTGATTGGTTTTCTTATCTCTGGTTGGTTTCCTATAGTAGGATTGCGGAATCTCGCATTCATCGGCACGCTACTTGCAACAACCAACAAAGAGAAATGGATCAGGTGCAGGCTGAACTTCAAGATTTCCGCAACCGTATGGCTCAATTTATGGAGCTGATGCAAAATGTGGCTCAGGGACAAGAGCATCTAAGAACCCTGGTCCAGCCTTTAGTCGCTCGTGTGGACGAATAGGGGGTTGTTCATGGTGGTCCTGGTGTTGTCATTCCTCCGGACGGAGGTGCTGGTGGTGCTGGTGGTAGTCTTGGTGGTGCCAATCCTCCGGGCGAAGGCGGCCATACTGTTGTCATTCCTCTGGGCCGAGGAGCAGCTGGGGGTATTCCGGTAGTAGTTGGTGGAGTTGGTAATGTGTGTGCAGTGCATGGCGCTGGGGGCCATCACTGGGAAGATCATCAGAATGAGGTTTTCTCTATTTAAGGTGTGGACGCCAGCCTCCCAACTGAGGCCAACAAGAAGTTTAAACTGATTGAAGAGAGGATGAAAGCTTTCGAAAATCAGAATTCTTTTGGTCTTGATATGGTTGATTTGGGTTTGGTCCCAGGTGTGAAAATTCCTCACAAGTTCAAAGTGCCTGCTTTTGACAAGTACAATGGAACCACCTGTCCTAAGACTCACATTAGGGCATATTACAGGAAGATGTCTGCCTATTCAGACGATGAGAAGCTTCTGATGCATTTCTTTTAGGATAACCTAGCTGGGGTATCCTTAGAGTGATATATACAACTGGAGGGGACTCATATCCGTAGTTGGCGGGAACATGCTGAGGCATTTGTCAAGCATTACCAGTACAATACAGATATGGCACCGAACAGAATGCAACTACATAATCTCTCGCAAAAAGGAAATGAGAGTTTCAAAGAGTACGCCCAGAGGTGGCGTGAACTTGCTGCTAGAGTTCAACCTCCAATGATGGAGCGAGAGCTTATTGACATGTTCATGGCCACACTTTAGGGGCATTACTATGAAAAGTTGGTGGGATGTTTGTCTGCTGGATTTTCAGACCTAGTGTTGGCTGGAGAGAGAGTCAAGAGTGGTATTAAGACTGGCAAGATACGAAGCAGCAATGGATCCTCATCTGGAGGAAATAAAAAGCCATATGGGTGAATTGTCAAGAAAAGGGAAGGTGATACAAATTCCGTTTCTTCGAATCGGCGGAAGGGCAGGGCCCGTCAAAATTTTACTCAGCAAGTTGCTACCGTAGCTATTCCGGGTGCGCCACAGCAACAGAGCAATGCTCTGCGAAGATACCAAGATAGACCCAAGGTGAATAAGAATTTTGAGGCTCTGCTAATGCCTTATTCCCAATTACTACAACATCTTCTACAATTACAGTTAGTGTAAAAGAGGACTTTGGCTCCACCCACGGGCAATCTGCCACCTGGGTATGATGCCAATGCTCACTGTGAGTTTCATTCCGGGGCTCCAGGCCACAATATTGATAATTATAAAGCGTTCAAGCACAAGGTCCAGGACTTGCTTGATTCAAAAGCTATCGACTTCACGAATAATGACCCAAATGTGATTCAAAACCCTATGCTCAATCATGGTGGGGCAAGGGCTAATGCTATCGAGGGTAGAGAGAAGTTAGATTTGATACTGGATGTTAACGAATTGAAAACTCCTTTGTCGGTTGTCAAGGAGAGGTTATTGAAAGGTGGAGTATTTCTGGGGTGTACAAATGAGTGTCAAGAGTGTCTGCTGCAGCCAGAGGGTTGTGACTCACTGAAATCAGGTATGCAGAGGTTGATTGATAACAGGCAGTTACAGTTTGACAGGGCTAACAGTGGGAAGAAGATTATTGATAATGGTGATGATGTTGCTACGATATCTATTCCTTACAAAACAGTTCATATTTTGGCACCGGTGAGGCAAGCACCGATTATTATTACTGTTCTAGGTCCGATACCTTTTGAAAGTACTAAAGCCATTCTGTGGAATTACGGGGATGAAGTATTTTTTAATGGACAAACACAAGAGCTAGTGGGTTTGTTAGGCACAGGATCTACTATTGAGAATATTGTGGGGGCTGGAGGTATCACAAGAAGTGGTAGAGTGTTTTCTCTGCCAGAGGTTAATACTGATCAGTCTGACAAAGGAAAAGGTAAACAAGTTGTTGATAACTCTGGGCAGAAACAAGTGGGTGATGACTCTTTCTCGAAGGATGTGGAAAAGTTCAAGTGGCTGATACGGAAGAGCGATTACAAGATTGTGGATTAGTTAAATCAAACGCCTTATAAGATCTCTATTCTGTCTTTGTTGTTATGTTCAGAAGCACATAGAATGCTCTATTGAAAGTGTTAAATGCCGCTTACGTGCCACAAGAGATCTCTGTGAATCAGCTCGAAGGTGTGGTGGCATTCGTGAACGCTGGTAATGGCTTGGGTTTTACTGATCTGGATTTGACTCCCACAGGGATAAATCACAATAACGCTCTGCACATCTCCATGGAGTGCAGGGGTTCATTGTTATCGCATGTGTTAGTGGATACTGGTTCATCATTAAATGTTATTCCGAAAAAGGTATTCATGAAGCTCGACACACAGGGGTTGATTTGCACACTTAGTGATTTGGTGGTGCGTGCTTTTGATGGTTCCAAGAGATCCGTGTTTGGAGAAATTGTTATGCCCATCAAGGTGGGGCCGGAGGTTTTCGACACAAGTTTTTATATTATGGATATTCAACCAGCGTATAGTTGTTTATTAGGCCGCCCCTAGATTCATCATACTGGGGCAGTAACATCAACGTTGCATCAGAAATTGAAGTACATGGTTGAAGGTAAAGTAGTCACAGTGTGTGGTGAGGATGACATAATGGTTAGTCATTTGTCGACTTTCAAATATGTGGAAGTTGATGGAGAAATTCACGAAACCCTCTGTCAGGCCTTTGAAGCTGTTCAGATTCCAAAAGAGCCTCTTGTGGAGGATAAAAAATATGAGGTTTCAATGTCCTCGTTTAAGGAGGCACGTGTTGTAGTCGAGGCTGGCAGTTGTCATAAATGAGGTCTGTTGTTAGATGTACAGATGAAGCAGGATAAACATGGATTGGGGTATAAGTCATCTCAAACTCCTCCGAGGTACAGAGGTCCCGTTAGGTTCACCAGCACCAGGGTTATATTCAACAGGATCATTGTAGAAGGAGAGGATGAAGGTGACAGTGATTGTGATATGGATGAGTGGATCCGCCCATGTGTTCCTGGACAGGAGTTGTGCAATTGGTCTACTGAGGAAGTCATCCAAGTTACCTATGAAGAGTAATTGTTATTGTTTTTTGCATATGTTAAGTCCTACGTTATGCCCAAGACGTAGTGACTCATTCTGTAGGGCCACAATGTTTTGCTTTTAATGTTATCTCGAATAAAGGACATTTTTGCATTCAAATGTTTTGATCCCTGTTTTTCATTTTTGCTTTTACATTTAATAAAAGAAAAATGGCAATGTGTTTTGTTTGTTCATTATTGCATTCATAATAAACATAAAACATCACTCATGCAGGTCTATTATCTCAGATTCCACCGATAATGATTCAGCAATGGCTCGGTATGACTTTGATAATCCCATTTATCAAGCCGAAGAAGAGACTGACGAAGACTGTGAATTGCCTGAGGAATTAGCCAGACTTCTGAAATGGGAGGAACGGATCATTTTACCTCATCAGGAGGACATTGAGACTATTAATTTGGGCACCGAGGACGTGAAAAAGGAAGTCAGAATTGGGGCCGCCTTGGAAGACAGTGTTAAGGGAAGATTGATTGAAATGCTACGAGAGTATGTGGACATCGTCACCTGGTCTTACTAGACATGCCTATGCTTGACACGGATATTGTTGTGCACCGGTTGCCGCTTAAAGAGGATTGTCCTCCGGTTAAGCAGAAGTTGAGAAGAACGAGACCAGACATGGCTGTCAAAATCAAAGAAGAAGTTCAAAAACAGTTAGATGTTGGGTTTCTTGCTGTGACAAATTATCCTCCGTGGGTTGCTAATATTGTTCCTGTACCTAAGAAGGATGGAAAGGTCAGGATGTGCATTGAATATCGTGACTTAAATAGAGCAAGCCTGAAAGACGACTTCCCGCTCCCCCACATTGACCGTTAGTTGACAACACTGCTTAGTACTGTGTATTTTCCTTCATAGATGGCTTATCTAGGTATAACCAAATCAAAATGGCCCCAGAGGACATGGAGAATACTACCTTTATAACACCGTGGGGGACTTTCTGTTATAAGGTAATTCCCTTTGGATTAAAGAATGATGGGGAAACCTATTAGCGGGAAATGGTGACTCTCTTTCATGATATGATTCACAAAGAGATCGAGGTCTATGTTGATGACATGATTGCAAAGTCCCAAACGGAGGAGGAGCATTTATTGAATCTTCAGAAGCTGTTTGAAAGGTTGAGGAAATTCATATTGAGGTTGAATCCGAACAAGTGCACCTTCGGGGTGAGATCTGGTAAACTGTTGGGCTTCATTGTTAGCGAAAGAGGTATCGAGGTAGATCCTGCTAAAGTAAAAGCCATACAAGATATGCCTGAACCGAGAAAAGAAAAAGAGGACCGTGGTTTCTTGGGGAGATTGAATTACATAGCCAGGTTCATCTCTCATCTTACGGCCACGTGCGAACCAATATTCAAATTGCTGAGAAAAGATCAAGAGGTCAGGTGGAATGAAAATTGTCAAAAGGCGTTTGAGAAAATAAAAGAATATTTGCAGGAACCTCTGATCCTTATGGTGCCAGTGCCAGGAAGACCTTTGATTATGTTTCTTACGGTTCTTGAGAATTTGATGGGGTGTGTGCTCGGTCAACACGACGAGACAGGTAGAAAAGAGCATGCAATCTACTACTTGAGTAAAAAGTTTACTGATTGTGAGTCAAGGTACTCGATGTTGGAAAAGACATGTTGTACACTCGCTTGGGCAGATAAGCGTTTGAGGAAGTATAAGTTAAACCACATAACCCTGTTAATTTCAAAGATGGATCCGATAAAGTACGTGTTTGAAAAGCAAGCACTCTCTGGGAGGATCGCTCCTTGGCTGATGGTTTTGATAGAATACGATATTCAGTATGTCTCCCAGAAAGCCATTAAGGGAAGTGTTCTGTCAGAATATCTCGCTCAACAACCGATTGAGGATTATCAACCGATGAAGTTTGAATTTCAGGATGAGCATATCATGTTTTTGAAGATGAAAGACTGTGATGAACCTTTGCCTGACGAAGGACCTGAAATTGGATCTCAGTGGAGTTTAATCTTTGATGGGGCTGTTAATTCATATGGTAACAGAATCGGGGCAATCATTACCGCTCCAAGGGGTTCTCATATACCCTTCATTGCCCGATTAGCATTCATATGCACCAACAACGAGGCAGAGTATGAAGCATGCATCATGGGATTGGAAGAGGCTATTGATTTGAGAATCAAGAACCTTGATGTGTATGGTGATTCTGCGTTGGTAATCAATCAGATTAAATGTGAATGGGAGACTCGTCGGGCAAATTTGGTGCCTTACAAGAACTACGCCAGAAGGTTGTTACCGTTCTTTGATAGGATTGATTTCCATCATGTACCCTGAGCTGAAAATCAGATGGCGGATGCGTTGGCAACGCTGGATTCGATGTACAAAGTGAATTTGTGGAATGAAGTTCCCTCAATTAGAACTATGTGTCTTGATAGACCAGCCTTTGTGTTTGCAGTCAAAGAGGTATCAGATGGCAAGCCATGGTATTACGATATCAAATGCTTTCTCAAGAGTCAAGACTACCTGTCTGGGGCATCGACCGAGGATAAGAAAACTCTGAGATTAGCAGGCAATTTCTTTTTGAACGAGGATGATGTACTATATAAGAGGAATTTTGACATGGTCTTGCTGCGTTGTGTTGACGAAACCGAGGCATGCCTGTTGATGGAAGAGGTTCATGAGGGTTCTTTCGGTACTCATGCCAATGGGCATGCTATGGCCAAAAACTGTTGAGGGCAGGGTATTACTGGATGACTATGGAGTCCGACTATTTTAAATATGCCAGAAAATGCCATAAATGCTAGATTTATGCTGATAAGGTGAATGTGCCGCCTACTCCTCTAAACGTATTGACATCTCCTTGGCCCTTTGCTATGTGGGGCATTGACATGATTGGAAAGATTGAGCCGACTGCTTCTAATGGGCATCATTTTATTTTGGTTTCTATTGATTATTTCACGAAGTGGGTAGAAGCAGCCTCGTTTGCCAACGTCACTAGACAAGTGGTCACCCGGTTTATAAAGAAGGACATCATCTGTCGTTATGGTATCCCAGAGAGAATCATTACTAATAATAGTTCAAATTTGAATAACAAGATGATGAAGGAGTTATGCCAGATCTTTAAGATTGAACATCACAACTCTTCTCCATATCGTCCGAAGATGAATGGCGCTGTGGAGGCAGCTAATAAGAATATCAAGAAGATTGTGCAGAAGATGATGGTAACCTATAAGGATTGTTATGAGATGTTGCCGTTTTCTCTACATGGTTATCGTACTTCGGTGCGTACATCGACAGGGGCAACTCCTTTCTCACTGGTGTATGGTATGGAAGCAGTCCTACCATTAGAAGTTGAAATTCCTTCTTTAAGAATTTTGGCAGACGTGAAACTTGATGAAGCGGAATGGGTACGATCCAGGTTCGATCAACTGAACCTTATTGAAGAGAAAAGGTTGACAGCCATTGCATATGGCCGGTTATACTAAAGCAGGATGAAGAAGGCCTTTGATCAGAAAGTGCGTCCTCAGTGTTTTTCAGACAGGTGATTTGGTTTTGAAAAGGATCCTTCCTCCTCAGACAGATCACAGGGGCAGATGGACTCTAAACTACGAAGGGCCGTATGTTGTAAGAAAGGTTTTCTCTGGCGGAACCTTGTTACTCTCAATTATGGATGGCAAAGATTTTACATCCCCTGTGAATGCAGACGTAGTCAAAAAATTCTTTGCGTAAAAAGAGACCCGTTGGACCACAAAAAGAAAAGTCCAGGAAAAAAAGGGCATCCCGGCGAACCACAAAAAGAAAAGGTTTGGGCAAAAATTAGGGATAAAAGAAAATAGAAAAGAATAAACCCGCAAAGTTTAAAACCTGAAAAGGCAACTTTGGAAAAAATGGGTATCCCAGTGGATTGAAAACCCGAAAGGGTGATCCAGGCAAAAGTTAGGGATTCGGAAGCGAGAGGCTGCAGTCTGCGTTCAATCTGTGAACACTTTTGATACATGGGAATTTCGAAGGAAAGGAACCAGTCCAGTCAGTCTTTTCAGAAGGCAAAGCATCTGTGGACATAGAAGACATATGGGTCATAGCTAAATCGAAGCATGGTGGATATATGTTCCCACATTGCCGACATATGTATTTTCTTTTACACTTTTGTGCAATTACCTCTTTTCAGGAATTGCTTCCAAGTTGTAAACGCCTATTTACAGGCCAATTCAATCAATAAAATTTCTCATTTCACTCAAAAAGCTATTCATTTCTGTTTTTACTTTTACTGTTTTGTTTGCAAAAACGCCCGATATTTTTGATAAACATTGCATGTGAAAACATTAAGCTTTACAAAGCATATCGAAAACAATGGAAATTGCTTGAGCGATGAATACTATGAATGGCAACCGAGGTGGCCATTTCGCATATAGAACATTCTGTTGTATGTGTTTGCAGTGTGGCATGATTTCTTCTCCCCAGTAGAGTCTTTCTCTCTCCAACATTGAAGATCTAGCATCCTCAGTAGAGTATCGAGAATTTTTTTCTCCCCAGCAAGAGTGCGGAGGATTGCTTTCCCCAGTCAGGTTGGTTTATTACTCCCCAACGAGTATTCAGAAGCTGACTGTACTAGACAGGATAATGTGATATCTTCACTAGGAGACTTGTTGAATGTCACTCCATGGCTGAGCTTTCCCCACAAAGTCTTGCTATCTACTTTCCTCGTTGGGTCAGGAAGTGTAATTTCGCCAGCAATAGTGTGCTTTTATCCCCGGTAGGTTAAGGTAAAAGATCATTTCCCCAACAGTAGGGTAAGCCCAATGATATTCTCCGGCAGGTTTGGTATTATTGACTTTAATCCCCAAGCGGAGTTTGGCATTGTTTCTCTCGGCAGGTAGATCAACAGTGGTTGACATCCCTGTCAGATCCCAAGTCCAATTGTTATTGGCTTGTTTGCGCATCAGATCTTTGGGTTCTGTCTTCAGCAGGTGTTATTCATGATTCCCAGTGTAGGGGAAGTTTTCTTTGGGTTTTATCTTAATCAGAGGTTTTGATCAGGAAGGACGTTCAGTTTGTCTTCCTCAACAGAGTTTATTTCCGGTTTTCTTAGCACTTTTCTCGGTGGAGTGTCTTTTGCATATCATAAGCATCTTTGCATTGCGTCCTCCAAATGTGTAGCATTTCCATTTTGTATGGAGCATTACGCCATATAAAAATTCAAACATATACATTCGAAGCATAAGCCAGGTTTGACATCATCTTTGCCATAAGTTTCCTCAGCGGGAAATGGCATAACTCAGAAGATTCAATCTTACTTTATCCCAAGTGAAGTTGCCGTGAAGCTGGAAGGGAAAGGGAAGCTATCTAAAACCAACCTTGCACGCGAATGTTTAACTGAACAAACGCTAAGAGATTCGGGGAGTTCGGGGTCAGGTTATACAATGGGGAGTTGTCAATTACCCATCCTATATGTGGTTATCCACAGGTTGTTAGCAATTTCTTCTGCTTTTCTACTTATCGGTGTTTGTCTGTTATGGGATGGGAAAGTTTCTCCTTTGGGGAGGTTTTTGAGAGAGAGAGAGAGAGAGAGAGAGAGAGAGAGAGAGAGAGTTTTTGTTGATGTCGGGCTTGCCGATGTTTTTGGTAAGGTACTGGACCTAAAGTTTTTTATTGGTGTAAAGGTACTGGACCTAAAGTTTTTGATTGGTGTGAAGGTACTGGACCTAAAGTTTTTTATTGGTGTGCTCGCTAAGATTTCACAATCTTATGCCTACGTATTCCCGTTAGAGATAAACATGGAAATAACAGCAATCGTAGTTCCTCCTATTCTATGGGAGGAAAGATATATTTGGTGTCTTGTTCAAAGCTCGAGATTGAAGCTAAATGAGTATTTGTGTCTTGTTCAAAGCCCAAGATTGAAGCTAAAAGGTTTGACTGAAAGAGAATTTGTCATCTCTAAAGGGAGACATCTTATCTGTTTATCACAACTGTTGGGTGACTGATTATAAAGGAGGATTACTTTAACTAGGATATGTGAATCCAGTAATGCCATAATTTCCTTTATAAAGGATTTGTCCTGAAGGAGAAAACTTTAACTCAGTGTAGAGCAATGCCATTTTTCCTTAGGAGTCTTTCATGCTAAGAGAGGGACAGTGGCGTGGATTTAAATAATCCAGAGGCTTGCCGCTTACAGCAATTAGATGAAAGAAAGTTTACCAGGATAAGAGATGGGCTACAGCTTGAATATTTGCATCAATAAGTCTCCCACTTATAGCAGTTATTTGGGATTAAGGTTTATTTTGATTTATCTGTTTTGATGTGTGATAACACAGAGAAATGTCTTCCTACAGAGAGATTTTGATTTCCTCTGAGGGGATGTTGGTTTTTGTGTGCCTTGATCAAAGCCCAAGGTTAAAGCTAAGAGATTGATTGACTCCACTGGAGAAGTCCTTATACAAAGCCTAAGAGGAGGCTGGAAAAGACTGACTTAACAATAGAGTGTTTATCTTTCTTGTACAAAGCCCAAGATTGAGGCTAAAAGAGAATTGACTCTTTTGGGGATATCATTATACAAAGCCTAAGAGGAGGCTAAAAGTTGACTTTTCCGGGGAAAGACTTTGTCTGTCTTGTACAAAGCCCAAGATTGAGGCTAAAAAGGGAAACTGACTCTACTGGTGAGAGGTTTTGTCTGTCTTGTACAAAGCCCAAGATTGTGGCTTAAAAGAGATTGACTCTGCTGGAGAGATTTATATGTGTCTTGTACAAATCCCAAGATTGAGGCTGAAGGATATTTATGGGTGTCTTGTACAAAGCCCAAGATTGAGGATGAAAAGAGGATCGACTCCTGCTTAGGGATATTAATTCTCAAAGCCTAAAAGAAGGCTGGGAGGAATTGACTCCACTGGAGGAGATATTTATCCAGAGCTTAAGAGAAGGTTATGAAGATTTTGACTTTATTGGGAGAAAGTTTATATAGTTCTTGTACAAAGCCCAAGATTGAGGCTAAAAAGAATGACTCAATAAGAGAGTGTTTATGGTTTGTACTATTGACTCAACAAGAGAGTGTGGAAAGGTGATTGACTCAACAAGAGAGTACTTTGTTTGTCTTATACAAAGCCCAAGATTGAGGCTGAAATGGGTTAACTCAACAAGAGAGTGTTTTAAGAAAGAAGATGGACTCAAAAAAAGGGTGCTTTTGGGGCTAATTCTCTGCTGAGGAAAAATAATTATACAAAGCCTAAGAGGAGGCTGACTTCTGCTGAGGATTATTAAGATCCAGAGGCAGGTCCAAGTCGGGGGATCAACTCTTGCTGAGGGTTACAGAAGAGTTGAGGTATCAGATGCCTTGAGGTTCTGATTTGGGATAGTGTTATACTGATGATAAGCTGACCCTGGCTGGGGAAATTTAAAGTGAGAGTTTAAAGATTGAGTTTTGAAAACCTATAGAGGTTTTAACTCTACTGGAGATTGATCGAATGATCAGGTTCTCCTATATTTATAGGGAACTTGAGAATGTCTTTGAGATCCAAGAGGGGTTTAGACTGTCCAAGTCTACTAGTATGGAAGAGTTTATCTTTGTATGAGGCCCAAGAGGAGGCTGGTGTTTTAAAGGATGAGAATTAACCCTTTAATTGGTCTGGGGTTTTGACTCTTTGGAAAGACTGCTCTAACAAAGGATGACTAGGTTCTGTCCTATACCTTTAAGAGGTCTTCAGGGTCCTTGTATTAAGCCCAAGAGAAGGCATGAGAACTTCTAAGAAGCCGGAGGGTCCTTGTACAAAGCCCAATAGGAGGCGGGGATGCTTTTAGGAAGCCTATGGGTCTAAACTTAAGAAGAGTTCAAGAAAAATTTCACCGGGAATAATCTTTTCTTTAGTGAACAGTTCTAGGGTTTGAAGAAATTCAAGAGAGGTTTCACCGGGAATTAATCCTCTCAGGGGAAAATGAATTACTTTGACAGTTTTCTAATAGTGACAGTTTGAGAAAAGTTTCACCGGGTATAATGCCTTTCTCTTTGTTCTATATTGTATAAGCCCAAGAGGAGGCAAGACTGTATCTGGAAATTCCTACGGGGAACTAGTTTTGACTGTGTTAAAAGAGTGACCACTGGTTTGATCTAATCCTAGACCTAATTGTTGGGGTAAACTCTAAGCAGATAATATACAGGCATATATGTATAGATGAAATATATACTGAATGTAAAAGAGAAGGTAGGAGGGCTTATAGGTGAGCAAGCTTCCAGCACAAACAATTATATATATATATATGTGCAAGTATGTAAAAGAAAGCTGATAAAACTTACAGGCGAGCAAGCTTCCATTGTAACAGCTGTATGGTTAGTTGTTCAAGAAATTAAAGAAAGTTTTGATAACAACTATGGATTTGAATCTTGATCAAAAGGGAAAGTTGTTTTTGAAAAGAAGATTGGGGCTTATACTCAAGGAGAGGCCCAGGTGAAAAACAGTGATCGCACCGTTGATATGAAAATTGTATCGGGGCTTATACAATGACTGAGGCCCAAAATTATTTATATTTACAAAGGGATGGGTCTTACAACTCAAGGAGAGGCCCAAAGGTTTATTTTTGTACAAGTGATGGGTCTTACAACTCAAGGAGAGGTCCAAAAAAGTTTGAAAAAAGAAAAGAAATGGGGCTTACAACTCAAGGAGAGGCCCAGATGATTTTGTTTTGAAATGGCGATTGCGCCGAGATTTTTGAAAACACAGTGGGACTTATACAATGACTGAGGTCCAAAAAGGTTTTTTTATTTACAAGGAATGGGTCTTACACTCTATTAAAGGCCCAAAGTTTATTTTGAAAAAGATTTGTGAGGGTGAGAATAATAAAAACCCTAATTTGATTTTAAAATGTATTTTTATTGAATAAAAATTCAATTAAAATGATCAAAATTATCAAACATGTGTGAAAAACAAGTGGTGGTCTTGGATTAATGTTTGAAAAATTATGTTTTATTCATAGCATGATTTGAAAACCCTTTGAAGTTGAAAAATCAAGAGAAAGAAATATTTTAAGTGTTAAAAATAACAAATAAAACATAATTCATTACAAAAATACTAAATATATAAAATAAATAATATTTTTGAGAAATTTTTATGGAATAAAATATTTTAACATTTTTGGGAAATTTCAAAAAAAGAACCAATAAAAAATAATTAAAATTGAGAGAGAAATTAATTTAGGATTTAATTAACAAAAACCATAAAAAATATGAAAAATAGCAAAAAATGGCAAAATGATAAAATGGTCCGGGTAGGTGTTGAACCCACGTCCTCATAGCCAAACACACATGCGCGCTACCACTGGGGTGGTGATACATCCGTGTATCAAAACCACCCCATGAACATATATGGGGTGCCAAGTTTCTAGGCCTGGCCAAGGCGCCATGCCTGGCCCTTGCCTAAGGCAAGGCCTAGTTTTGGCAATTTGCATGAAGCCTCTAACTTTCTCATTTCTCCATGGATTGGGACAAAATTTAGGTGCATCTGACCTAGAATTTCATGAGGAATCCAATGGTGCCCTTGGAATTTTCAAAAAATGTTTCCATTTTAAAATCCGATAGTGATTTCAAAATAGACCAAATTTTGCATGTTCTATACTATCTCATGGTACATGCAATAATAGCATGATAAATTGGTTTAAACACAACACATATGATATGTATGAGAGGTCCATGATCAATGGACCTCAAAGCAATGCATGATTTAAAGAGTTCAAGTTGTGATGCACTTACCTCTTGGAGCTTCTTGTGTTATATGCCAAGTTTCTTGTGCCAGAAGTAATTCAATGCTTTGAACACTCTTGATTGATCCCTTAGAAGCTTTTAGGACGATCAAAACCATCTGGAATCCTCAGGAACAAGTATAGGCCTTTTCTTGCAAAAGGGGCAAAAGTGACCAAGATAGTAACTCTCTGAAATGGTGTTCTAGATGAGGGAAACCAATTGGGACAGTTTGAGGATGGTATTTGGAGTGTGTTTGAGGCCTGGTTTTGTTTTGGAAGTGACTGAATCAAGACATGGCTTGAAAAATGCAGAAAAGTCAAATTTTGAGGTTTTGGAGGGTGACTTTCTGATTTTGGTGTTTCAGATCACAAGTGAGTGTTTGAACAACTTAGATATGACATATTGGATGTGTTTGGATCATGAGCTGTGGTGGAATTGCTCTCTAACTAAAAAACTCAGAGATGACTTGCAAAAGAAGGCATTTTGGCCTAAAGAGAGAGATTTTGAGGAAAGCAAGTGTTGTAGTGCTTTGGTGTACTCAAACTAAGCACAAATGAGCTCTATTTATAGTGCAACAAGTTTGTTTTGGTAGCAATAGTGAATGGCAGCTGGTACAGGCCTTTGGCCAATGTTGATCCAAGGGAATCTTTAGTCTCCTCTAGCCATTAACTTGAGGTTAGGGCACATGCCTATGGTCCTTTGATTCAGAGCTGAATCTTGACTCATTCAGTTAGAAATGTCTCAGTCCATGCCACCTTGATGCATCCATTAAATGCTTGGAAACATAATTGGAGTCTTTTGCACTTTTTAGCCTTTTTAGGTTTGTTATGGCTATGTGTAGTTTCTTGGACTTGGGAGGCTTGGGGATCAGATCATTCCCCTTTGATTTCATCCTCTGATGTGTCCAAGTGGATGACAAGGCTTGGAGTTGTCCAAATTTGCCAAATCGAGCAAAATGCCAAAATCTGCCTTGTACAATACAGTTGGAAATGGTGATTTTGAGGGGGATCATATCTCCCTGCTCAAGTTGAGTTATGGGAGGCTCTTGTGCTTTTTAGAGAGCCCTCA
This sequence comes from Lathyrus tuberosus, assembly GCA_022829125.1. NCBI lineage: Eukaryota > Viridiplantae > Streptophyta > Magnoliopsida > Fabales > Fabaceae > Lathyrus > Lathyrus tuberosus. Next base: position 19,948,990 of record JALAZF010000009.1, read on the forward strand.
TATGATACAAAATATGTGTGATCATAGTTTGTTTTGAAACTATTTGGATCCCATTGAAAAATCCTCATGAACATTGGTGTTCAAAGCTGATAACTTAGGCAGATTTTCACTAAGTGTTGAAAAAGTGTTATTTTCTTCATTTTTTTCATTTTGATCACTCCATAACTTAAAATCCATGAAGAATTGGAGTTTCTTGTAGTTGAAGCTTTTGTAGAATGTAGGAAGACCTACAAATCAGACTTTGGATCACCCAAAATGGCTGCTTGGATCTCAAGTTATGATCCTTGGAAGTTGGTACCAAAATCACTTTTGTTCCATAACTTAGAAAAAATTTGGTTTCTTATGGTTGCCCCTTTTGCAAGAAACCTCACTTTTCTTGATTTTTCTTAATGAATGATGATCAATACCATACATTAACATTTTTTTTTGACTTAGGGGAACCATATTTGTGAAAAATTCCAAAGAGTCAAACTTGATTTTGTACAAAGTTGACTTTTTATCGGATGAAATCCAAACTATGCGATCCTTTGTGAAATCAAGTTCTTGACCTAATTCAAACCTAATTGATGGACTTCATAGGTGTTATAGGGTGTATTGAATCATTTCCCAAGGTTTGGGAGCATGTCTTGGTTAAAAGTCAAAGACATAGTTGACTTTTTCCTCAAAACACTAATTGTGGTCCAGATGAAATTGAAACTTGTGAACCAAGCTTCATGGGTCAATCCATTGTTGCAAATGGATCAATGTGGTGTATTTAAGGTCCCCAAATTATGTCTTGAGGTCTTGGCTCATGCTTTGCTCCAAAAGTCAACTTAGGGGTGAATTAGGTCAAGAAACCCTAATTCCTGATTTTTTATGAATGCATCCCCTGAGGCTAAATTAACTTAATGATTGGGTCCATGAGGTACCTTGGAGTTTCTTGGGTTGTGCTTTGAAGCATTGGCTCATGCCCAGAGGAAAAGTTTCATCTGGAAGCCTTGGTCGACCAAAAACCCTAATTTGGTGACACCGACGATCTCGAGGCTTGATCCACTTGGAATGTTGCAACCTTGTGCTTGATTCTTGACGTGGGAGTCCTCTTGATCCTTTATAGTTGTTTGAGAGGTTTAGACAAGTTGAGGATCATGTCATTTCTTGATTGATCCTTTGTCTAAGTGCTCTGAGAGGGCTTGAAACCCTAATTCTTGATTATAGTGAAAGCTCAACAATCCTTGAGGAGATTGAGGAGGCATGATGGCACACATCCATATTGTGGTGATGATTTGCATAATGATGGGAAATCTTGGTGGTCAAAATTTGGGGTATGACAGATGCCCCTATTTAATCTTCTTGGACCTGAAGGTGTGAATGGAGAAGATATTCGGACATTCAGGGTGCAAGAGGATTAAATATCGGAATACCTAAAATTTTAACGGTGGTTATGAATGGCAGCTTGCTCATCCATCTTCCTTTGCTAAGCAGTATTACTTAGAAAAGGGTAAAACTTCCCCTCGATCTGGGTGTTTAGCCACGGAACTGGTCTCAGTTTCTTTTGAAATAAACTTCCCCTCGATCCTGGTCTTCAGCCAAGGAACTGGTCTAAGTTTGTTTTTGAAATAAACTTCCCCTCGATCCTGGTCTTTAGCCAAGGAACTGGTCTCATTTTCTTTTGAAATAAAATTCCCCTCGATCCTGGTCTTCAGCCAAGGAACTGGTCTCAGTTTCTTCTTGAAATAAACTTCCCCTCGATCCTGGTCTTCAGCCAAGGAACTGGTCTAAGTTTCTTCTTGAAATAAACTTCCCCTTGATCCTGGTCTTCAGCCAAGGAACTGGTCTAAGTTTCTTCTTGAAATAAAATTCCCCTTGATCCTGGTCTTCTGCCAAGGAACCGGTCTTAGTTTCTGAGATAAACTTCCCCTTGATCGTGGTCTTCAACCATGGAACAGGTCTAAGTTTCTTCTTGTCGAGTTTCTTTCTTGACAAGGGATGCTATGTGTAGCGGACTTTATCAAACTTATCGCCGAGTTTTTTACCGAGGAGACGCCATTTGATGGAAAAGAGTTGAGGTCAAACTCGCTGGGGAAACCCATTTGTCTGAGCTGTAGAGGTATTCGAACTTCTCTGTTGGAGACACCATTTGCTGACTCTACTGGGGAAAATGAGTCTCTTGATAGACTATTTTTCTGTTTGGGGATACTACATCATACTTTTCTTCGAGATCTTTTCAGAGAAATGCTATGTGATGTAATCCAATTTGGAGGTGCTGATGACCTTTTTGACAGTAAACCTTTCGGAAAGAAACTGCTGTATTGCTGAGAGTCTTTAGTGAAGAGGCTTTCTCTGGGGATTTTCCTTAATCCGGGAAAGCGAGAACATCATCTTCAAGGGTTACGAGTGACGTTTGTTGAATGTTTTCTTGCCTTTCAGAGGTTCAAGTTATCAAAGTGGTCGAGGGCTGGCTCCAATCCAGAAATAAACTGGGGAGAAATTGCTCAGACGCTGCATTTCCTGACAAGGAAAGGACTGACAACTCGATTAATGAGAGGACTTTATCACTTGGGGATAAGACTGACCAGAGTGATAGTAATGCAATATGATTATGAATGCGAACCAATTATGCATGATGTATGTATGTTTATGCTGACAAAACTGACGCGGCATACAAACTAATATATGAACATGACTGGATACTCGGCCATTGCGGGGGACAAAAAGTATCAATGTTCCAAGATAGTAATCCTGCCTTGCTTAGGAGAGACGGTCCCCGTGGGGAGAAAGAGTTGTTCAATCGGTCTTAGGAGGTAAGAACTCTACCGGGGATATCAGATGGGAAAATCACATCGGAAATAGTTGATCCTTTATTCAGGTGCACTGGTTTTAAAAAGAGTACTTTGATTCTGCATTTTGAGGTTTAATCACTTCCGGAGAAACCATCGATGTTCCTTTTTGATATTCAACAGTCAAAAGAATTGCCATCTTTATTTTAGAAGCAGAAAAATTTTGACAAGTAAATTCATTTTTGTCTTATTTCAAGAATCGTTGATCATGATAAAAATGTCATTCTGTAAAGCTAAAACAAATGAGAATTGCAAACAAAAGCACTATGGCTCAAATTTTATTGATAGGATGGAAATCAGCCAAGCGCGTGATCCCATAGAGTATTTACAAAGTTTAGAAAATGGTAATTTAAGGGAAAAGGGCTACATTGAAACATAACCACCGTTATCCTTCTACCAAATTTGAATTTTGGACATCCTGAGCTTCTGTCGAAGACGACCTTGACTGGATTTTTCCTGATGGATGGCGCGACTGCTGAGGAGTTGAGCTAATCAGACGTAGTTACTTGCCATTAATCCCTAACTTTTACCTAGATTGTACTTGGAGATTTCAATCCATCGGGATGATTTTTTGATTATGTCTCAAACTTTTTCCCGGACCGCCCTTTCGGATTTTCAATCCACTGAGACGTTGTTTTTTTAATTTCATTTAGGCGAAGTATTTCTTGACTACGTCAACATTCATGAGGTAGGCAAATTCCTCTCCACCCATGGTTGCGAGTTTCAAGGCGCCTCCTGAGAAGGCTTTCTTGACCACGCAGGGGCTGCATAATTCAGAGTCCATTTGCCCCGGGAATCAGTGATAAATGATTGTATCTTTTTTAGCACAAGGTCTCCTTTTCTGAAGACGCGAGGTCGGACCTTTTTGTCAAAGGCTTTCTTCATTCTTTGCTGATACAACTGACCATGGCATAGAGCCGTTATTCACTTTTCTTCGATTAGGTTTAGTTCATCGTGTCGACTTTGACACCATTCAGCTTCTGTTAGCTTAGCTTCCATCAATACCCAGATTGATGGGATCTCTACTTCTATGGGAAGCACTGCCTCCATGCCATATACTAGAGAGAAAGGGGTTGCCCCTATTGAAGTGCGAACAGATGTGCGATAACCGTGAAGAACAAAGGGTAGCATCTCGTTCCAGTCTTTTTAGGTTACAACCATCTTTTGAACGATCTTCTTGATGTTCTTGTTAGCCGCTTCTACCGCTCCGTTCATCTTAGGCCGGTAGAGAGATGAGTTATGGTGTTCGATCTTGAACTCAGCACACAATTCTTTCATCATCTTATTGTTCAAGTTAGATTCATTATCAGTAATGATCTGGCTCGGAACACCATAACGGCAGATGAGATTGTTCTTGATAAATCAGACCACCACTTGTCGGGTTACATTGGCGTATGACACTACTTCGACCCACTTGGTGAAGTAGTCAATGGCTACCTGGATGAACCGATGTCCGTTTGAAGCTTTGGGTTCAATCATGCCAATCATGTCGATTCCCCATATAGAAAAAGGCCATGGAGAAGAAAGGATTTTGAGATGCGTTGGTGGTACATGGATTTTGTCTGCGTATATCTGACACTTGTGACACCTCCTCATGTACTTGTAGCAATCAGATTCCATTGTCAACCAATAATATCCTGCTCTCATAATTTTTCTCGCCATCGTGTGTCCGTTGGCATGAGTGCCAAAGGATCCTTCGCGAATTTCTTTCATCAGCATGTTTGCTTCTTGTCTATCTACGCATCTGAGCAAAACCATGCCAAAGTTTCTCTTATAGAGTGTATCACTATTTAGGAAGAAGTTTCCAGCCAGTCTTCTGAGGGTCTTCCTGTATTTTCTGGATGCCCCAGGTGGGTACTCTTGTTTTTGAAGGAAGCATTTGATATCATGATACTAAGGTTTGTCCTCTATGACTGCTTCAATTGTGAAGATATAGGCGGGCCTTTCAAGCCGTATTATGTCAATCTTAGGTACGTCGTTCCATTGACCTACACTAATCACGGAAGAGAGAGTGGCTAATGCATCAGCCATGTGATTCTCTTCACGAGGAATATGGTGAAACTCGATTTTGTTGAAGAATGGTAACAACCTTCTCGCGTAATCTTTGAAAGGAATCAGTCCTGATTGGTATGTGTTCCAATCTCCTTTGATCTGACTGATAACCAGAGCTGAGTCTCCATACACATCCAAGTTCTTAATCCTTAAGTCAATTGCTTCTTCGAGACCCATGATACAAGCTTCGTATTCGGCCTCGTTGTTTGTGCACTTGAATGTCAGTCGGGCAGTGAAAGGAATGTGGGTACCCTGAGGTGTTAAGATGATTGCCCCAATTCCATTTCCATAATTGTTGACAGCTCCGTCAAAGATTAGTCCCCATTGGGAACCTGGTTCTGGCCCTTCACTGGGTAGCGGTTCATCGCAATCTTTCATTTTCAAGTACATGACATCTTCGTCTGGGAAGTCAAATCTGACTGATTCTTGATCGTCAATCGGTTGATGAGCCAAATGATTGACTAAAATACTTCCTTTGACGACTTTCTGAGCATGGTACTCAATGTCGTATTCTGATAACAACATCGGCCAGCGGGAAATTCTTCACGTGAGAGCAGGTTTTTCAAAGACATACTTGATCGGATCCATTTCGGAGATTAACCAAGTAGTGTGACAAATCATGTACTGGCGAAGACGTTTGGCTGCCCAAGCCAGAGCACAGTAAGTTTTCTCAAGCATAGTATACCGAGTTTCACAGTCGGTAAACTTCTTGCTCAGATAGTAGATGGCAGATTCTTTTCTTTTCGTTTCGTTTTGTTGGCCAAGTACACAACCCATTGAGTCTTCCAAGAGTGTTAGGTAGATGATCAGCGGTTTTCCCTCCACTGGAGGTGACAGGATAGGTGGTTTCAACAGATACTCTTTGATACTGTCAAAGGCTTTTTGGCAGTCTTCTGTCCATACGCAGTCCTGATTCTTTTTAAGTGATTTGAAGATTGGCGTGCATGTCACGGTCATGAGGAATATGAATCTGGAAATGTAATTCAGACGTCCCAGGAATCCTCTGACTTATTTCTCAGTCTTTGGCGAAGGCATTTCTTGAATGACCTTGACTTTGTCAGGATCAACCTCAATTCCTTTTTGGCTGATGATGAACCCTAAACGTTTCCCTGAGCGGACACCGAACGTGCATTTGTTGGGATTCAAGCGGAGTTTGTACTTTCTCAGACGCTCAAATAACTTTGACAAGTGGGTCACATGCTCCTCTTCTATTTTAGATTTGGCAATCATGTCATCGACGTACACTTCGATCTCTTTGTGCATCATGTCGTGAAACAGAGTAGTCATGGCCCTTTGATAGGTTGCCCGGGCGTTCTTCAAACCAAACGACATTACCTTGTAACAAAAGGTGCCCCATGGGGTGATGAATGAAGTTTTCTCCATGTCTCCCGGCGCCATTTTGATTTGATTATAGCCCGAGAATCCATCCATGAAGGAGAAGACTTTAAACTTTGTTGTACTGTCTACCAGCATGTCAATGTGTGGTAAGAGGAAGTCATCCTTTGGACTTGCTTTGTTCAGATCCCTGTAGTCTACACACATTCTGACTTTTCCATCTTTTTTCGGAATTGGTACTATGTTGGCGAACCATTGAGGATATTCTGAGGTGGCGAGGAAACCCGCGTCAATCTGTTTCTGCACTTCCTCTTTGATTTTGATGGCCATGTTAGGATGAGTCCGTCTCAGTCTTTGTTTTACCGGTGAATATTCTGATTTCAATGGTAAATGATGTTCTACGATGCTGGTATCCAACCCTGGCATATCGTGATAGGACCAAGCAAATACATCGGGAAAATCTTTGAGAAGTTTTATCAAGTCTTCTTTGACAACCGGACTGAGCAGTGCCCCAATTTTGACTTCTTTCCTCTCTTCATCTGTACCCAAGTTAACTGTTTCCAACGGCTCTTTGTGAGGTTCAATGGACCTTTCCTCTTGTCTGAGTAATCGGGAGATCTCTTCTGGAATTTCTTCGTCTTCTTCTTCTTCAGCTTCAAATACCGGGAATTCAAAGTTAGGAGAAGGTATTGGATCATATGTTTCAATGAGGTTTAAAACAAGCAATCTGCATGACGTGATGATTGTTTTTTTAGAAGAGATAGAGAGAATGCAAGAGTGTGTGCATTGTATTTTCTGAAAAGTGCTTGTTTTTATTTTTGGGTTATTTTTAGGATTACCATTTTCTGGAAAAGTGAAAAGTGCAAACAACAATAAAATGCGGAAATTACAGAATGACGTTATTTATTTATGATTTAGTCGATTCTTGAAACTACAGCCCTATAAAACAAAACTCTGTCGCTTTGGGCGAAGCGAAGAGAGACATTTATAGAAAGTGAGCCCTATAAAAACATCCGTTTCATCTGGGCAGAGTGAAAGGTTAAAACAAAGATGGCAATTACTTAGACTTATGGACGACTTTCAGGACACCGACAGCAACCCATTGGCGGCGAACACCTCGGTGAATCACAAAGTCTGGTACCTTCTTTCTTGGTTTGTCCTCAGAAATGACGCTAATTTCTGGTGGAGCAGGATCGTTGGAGTCTTCCTCCCAGGCAGAGTTATCGTAAACGAACTCTTCTGTTGTATCTTGCACAGTGTTTTTACTCTCAGGCGGATCTCCCCATCCAGTTGGCTAGATGACTTTGAGCCTGATACGAGAGCTTTTAGGAGCGGTGTATTTGACCAAGAAGTCGTACTTGCCACTCGGCTGTCCTAAGGTGTCCCATACTTCTGCAGGACAGGAGGAGTCATCCTTCTTGATGACGTTGACCTCAGGAAAAGCATAGTTGATGAACTATTGTCTTGCAATCTTTGCAGATTTATCGTTGTGCTGGATATCTTAGGAATGCCCTGAGTAATAATCCCATGACTTGATGGGGACGCAGGTATTCTTTTTAATGATGCTTAGCTGATAAGCATCGTTGGGCTGACTTTTTTGTCCCAAGTCTTCTAGGTACGACTGCCAGATAGGCAAGTCATCCATTAGGTCATAATAGTCATAGTCGAAGTTGTCTTTCATCAGAGTATCTTCTTCTAATGAGTTGGGCAGAGCACGGCATTCTTCAGGATCACAATCTTCGTACATCATTTTGACGTCTGATCTTGGCATATATCTCAGACTCTATGTGGGAAAGAAAAATGGCGTATGTGCCTCTCCCTGAGATATATAACCGTCCTCGTTGAGATATGACTTCCACTCTTCATCTGTATCGGAGGAGTCACCCTCACTGATGCTGTGTACTTCTTGAGACACTGGTTGAAGGAAACCTCCACTGTGGAAGAGGTCCTGAATGGGATGAAAACTTTCATCGTTAGTAGCAGTCTGGGTACAGGTTGAGGAAAAACCAAGACCTTTCTTTGTCTTGTTATCCATAGGAATTACAAGTTGTCCCCATTCTTTTGCGTTGTTACTCTCGATCACTTTGAGAGCATCTTTGTATGAGGAAATCGATGTTCCTTTTTCTGATTGATTCTCATTGCTTACCTAAAGTGCTTGGAACTAGGTTCCAACAACCTCCTCTGGTTCTACACAAGAAAATGATGCGAAGTTGCTCACGATTAAGGCCTGCTCTCCACAGACTGTGACTAGCTTGTCATTTTGGACGAACTTCAGCTTCTAGTGAAGTGTCGAAGTGACTGCCCCAGTTTCGTGTATCCTAGGTCTTCCTAATAAACAGATGTAGGCTTCCCGGATGTCCATGACCTGGAAAGTGACTTGGAAAGTGTGTGGACCGATGGTTATGGGAAGATCAACTTCGCCGATAACTATTTTTCTGGATCCGTCGAAGGCTTTGACGTTGACCTCACTGCCTCTCATCGGAGATCCTTGAAATGATAGCCGCATCAGTGTAAATTTTGGCATAACACTTAGAGCTAATCCGGTATCTACCAGTACGCTGGCTAAAGCATCGTCCTGGAAGTTGACTGTAATGTTAAGTGCCATGTTATGATTTTTGCCTTCTTCCGACAGTTCCTCATCACTGAATCCTTAGTTGTTGCAGGAAGTGATGTTGGAGATGATGCTGTCAAATTGTCTTATCGTCACATCTTGTTCCACAAAGGCTTGCTCTAAGACTTTCTATAGAGCTTCTCTGTGAGCTTCGGAACTGAGAAAGAGAGATAGCACAGAGATTTTCGATGGAGTTTGCAACAGTTGGTCTACAATGTTGTACTCGCTCTTCTGGATGAGCTTCAGCATCTCATCGTTGTTCTTTGAAAGGTCGGGATTACTGGATTGCCCGGCTGGTTGATTGGGAACTTCTGTTTGAGGTTCCTTTTCTCTGGTGGGTTCTCCAACTCCTCTGTTGAAGATCCGGCCGCTCCGTGTTACTCGACTGATGTCAGCAATGTTTACAACGGAGGGTAATGGAGTTTCCTTTCCATTTTCAATTGTTGTTGCACCGTACTTGTAAGGGATAACCTTATCGAATTTGTATGGTATTGGTCCCGGCAGATAGATAACCACATGGGCCTTTTGATTTTTTTGACCATCGTAGGCAACCTCAATTGGTTCGAGGTTGAGAATATTTTTACTGTCAAGAGGGAGTCTTGATTCATGGAGTAGAGGGATTATGGCGCATACGTCCCTGGTCATTTCATGATTAGAGATTATAACAACGTCTTTGCTTTGATCAAGAAGATAGTCTTGCATTACGTTGATCGAACCAGAACTTGAACATGGTCGAATCTCCTTTCGGTCCAATTGATTTTGAAGAGCTGACCGCACAAGGTAGCATGCTTGGTTGTTCTCTGAGAAAACTCTACAGCGCTCATAGTTGTGTGGTGGCACATGGCCACGCTCGCTTTGTATGCAGTACAACCTTACTAGATCTGTTTCCATCGAGTGGACATCCTGACTTTGATGTCTAGTAGGATTCCTGTCAGTCATACTAATCTGTTGTGTAGCTTCATCCTAGTAGATTGGAAGCCACCAGTGGTCCAACAACTGTTGAAGTGTTCTTTGGATAAGTACACATCCTTGGTCGTCATTACGACACACTTTATAGTCCTGATAATCATGTGAAGCCAAAAAACCGAGCCTGACTTACTTAGCATGTAATTCTACCAGACTGGTATTCATCAAGTGGATATCAAAGATTTGAATCATATTAACTTAATGGCTACTTCTATCACGATAATCCTGGATCCATCCGAGATCCATCTGACGTTGGAGGGCCTCTTCTACAAAAGAGCATCCCTGATTATTTATTGAGCATATCGGACAGGAATTGTAATCGTGTTGTGGCAGATCATGATGTTGACTTTGCCTTGAGTGCATTGCCACCAAGTTGACATTCATTGCTAGAATGTTGTGGTTCTGGACAATGTTGGGATTTACGTGAGCCATGTTGACCTCACGGATTCAATGATCTTGGATCCATTCGAAATCCATCTGTTCTTGTAGAGCTGATTGCACTACGAAACATCCTTGATTATTCTTTAAGCAGATATCACACTGGTGATAATTGTGAGATGGTACATGACCGTAGCCGCTCTGTCTGCAATGCATCCTGACCAGATTGGTTCCTAATAGGAGTACATCGTGAATTTGATAACTGTGGTTAAATTCTTCCTCTATTAAATTTACTGCAGTTTTCTCATGTTGTGGCAACGAGTTCATTTGAACATTTGGATTAGTATCTTTGAAAGATAGGACCCCATTCCCGACAAGCTTATGTACATCAGATTTGAAGCTGAGACAGTTTTCTATGTTGTGCCCTGGTCCTCCTTGATGGTAAGGGCAAGTTTGATCTGCTTTGAACCAAAAAGGAGGATTCTCCGGTACTGTAAGATGAGACCTGGTTTAGACATGTCCCTTGACCAGTCGTAGTGGAAACAGTTATGCGTACAACCTCAGTATAGGGTCGAACCCTGGTGGTCGTGTCGCATGATTATTGTTGTACTGTGGACGAGCCTGCTGAAGAGGCTGTTGTGTCCTTTGTTGATACTGTTGTTGATTCGGTTGGCTCTGAGCAACCTGAGGTTGATACGTTGGAGCCAGCGCAGGGTTGATATCAGGAGTTACTGCCGCTACTGGTTGATACCTTCGCCTTTGCTTTCCGAGAGAGATATTGCCGATATCTTGCTCTTTTTTCTTTTGGAAAGCACTACCGCATCTTTTGGTACTGCTAGATGGTTCTGTACCTTTGACCAATCGTCCTTCTCGGACTGCTTCTTCAAGGCGTACTCCCATGTTCACCATTTCAGTGAAGTCGCTGGGTGCACTGGCGACCATTCTATTGTAATAGAATGAGCTTAAGGTTTTCAAAAAGATCTTGGTCATCTCTTTTTCCTCAAGAGGGGGACAGATCTGAGCGGAAATTTCATGCCATTTATGAGCATATTCCTTAAAAGTTTCTTTGTCTCTCTGCGACATTGCTCTGAGTTGATCTCTGTCTGGTGCCATGTCCAGGTTGTATTTATATTGCTAAACGAAGGCAGCGCCAAGATCTCTGAAAGTGACGATCTTGGTGCGGTTTAAAACCCATGTACCATTTGAGTGCGGCACCGGTTAAACTGTCTTGGAAATAATGGATCAATAGCTGTTAATTTTCAGTCTGAGTTGACATCTTTTGAGCGTACATCACCAAATAACTTTGAGGGCAAGAGTTTCCCTTGTATTTTTCAAAGTCAGACACCTTGAATTTGTGCGGTATTTTCACGTTAGGGACCAGACAAAGGTCTGCAGCGTCCTTTCCAAATAAATCCTGGCCGCGAATGGCATGCAGTTCCTTCTGCATCTCCAGGAATTGTTCTTATAACTCATTCATCCTGTCGTACATGTCTTTGTTTCCACCAGGAATTGCTTGTGGAATATGCCCTTTTGGGATAGTGTGTACCACAGGTTATGGTATAGTCATTACGGCGGTGACTCTTGGTGTTTCCTAGTCCCAAAGTTTGTAACCTTCAGGAGTTGCTGTCATGACTCTTGCATCCTCGCTTTCCCAAAGTTTGTAACCTTCAGGCCCAGCGGTTCCTGCTGCAGTTTCTGGGTCTTCAGTGACCGGTGGGATGTATCCTTCAGGGACAAAGTTGATAGGTATGCCCCAGGGACGATCTTTAGGCATGTTGTACCGAGGATCATATGTCTCCACTATGGGCGTAGATGTGATCTCTGAGATCACAGTCCTTTGTTGTTGTCTCTGAGCTGTTGCCAGGGATTGCATGTCACTGTGAAGTTTTTTCAGATCTTCCTTCAGAGCGTCGATTTCTTCTCTCAACTCTCTATTCTCTTCCTCGAGATCGTCCATTTTCTTTTGTCAATTGACCTGAGTATTGTACGAATGAGACAGTTTGACTCTAGAATCGTGACACATACGTGAGATTCGAAGGTAAGAAGAATGCGTTATGTGAGAATGATGAATGATATGCAATGATATATATATATTTTTTTGTTTTTGCTTTAATCAAAAAGAAACTTCAACAAATAGATTGCAACTATCATACAGTGGGGAGACCCCGTTTTAATGAATTTGAAAGATTGCAGAAAGGGAAATACAGTATTTTACAAAGTACTGTAAAAGAAATGTCTGAACTTATGGATCCTGAGTCCTCTCTGAGGTGAACTCAGATGCTGGTTCTGGTATTTTCCTTTTCTTTGACCGGGGCTCTTCAGTCGTTGTCGTGTTGTCAGTCCTTTGCTAAGTGAAATGAGCGGGCAAATTTCTTCGGTCTTCTTGATTTTCTACAACATGTTGTTCTAGTATCTTAATTAGAGCATCTTTCTCTTTTAACAATTCCTGAATTTTGGTACAATCTACATTGAGAATGCGGTATTTGTTCTTCCAAGAGTTCTTTTCCCGTTGAACTTTGTTGAGAGCGACCTGAAGTTTTTTCGCATCAGAGATAAAATAAAGGACACATTCCTTTAACGGAAGAACTTCTTGACGAGGGTAAGGCATCCTCAGTTTGAGGGCTCTAGTTTGTACCCAGTGGAGATAAGGTTCCACGGAGATACAGTCCGGTCTTCCTAGAGACTCTCTTCCTTTCCTGTGAATGTGTTGCCAGGCATGCACTATTTCCTTCTTTAGTGCTCTGTCATTTTCTCCTTAAAGAAAAGACCTTCTAGATGAACATTTTGCGGAATATTCTTCATCGGGTATCCGAGTTGACGGCGAACTAAAATTGGATGATAGTTGATTCCTCCTTTAGTTCCTATGAGGGGGTACATTAGGGAAATTTCCACATTTGTCGATGATCCTTATCCCGTCATAGATCCGATTATACCAATCTATTTCAGAGTTGGTAAGAGACATGATTCTCTGTGACCAACGTAAAGTACTCTTATGATCCCAAAATGCAGCAGACTTGGGTAATTGGGAAGTAAACCATTTGTATAGCAGAGGTACACAGCATGTGATCATTCCTCTGCTGTACAAATTCCTTAAGTGTACAGAATGATAAGCATCTGTGAGCAAGGTTGGTACGGGGTTTCCAATCAGAAATATCTTAATGGCATTGGTATCAACGAAGTTATCGATGTTGGGAAAAAGGAAAAGCCCGTATGTGAGTAGGACAAAGATATCTTCGAAAGCAGTAACGTTTCCTATACTGGCAAAGTATAGGGCTTTCTCTACCAAAAACTTGGCCGGTAAACCTTGGATTCCTTCCTTAGTGGTCATGTGAGTCCTGACTTCTGACTCATCCAAATAGATTGCTCTTGCAATGGTTTGACCCTTTGGAATTTCTTCCAGTCCAGAAAAGGGAGCTTGGTCAATGATGGGTAAATCAGTCAGGTGAGAGTACTCTTTTAGCGTCGGTGCTAGTTGATAATCAGGGAATGTGAAACAGTGATAAACCGGATCGTAGAACTGAATCGGCGTAGATAGGATTCCTTCAACTACATAGACCCTTAACAGAGACAGTAACCCTCCGTACTTAGCTCTGAAAGCATCAGGCTTGGTGATCATCCTTGCCAGCCCCTTAAATCCTCTAGTTTTGGAGCCTTGAAGGTGTACTTGTGTGTCTTCCTTCTACCGAAATCCATAACAAAATCTTTCTCTCTGATATTTGCAATCATTGTTTTAGTTTATTTTGAAAAAAGAGAGAAGAGAAAAGAAGATTTTTCTTTGTTTAAGAGTTTTTTAAAATGAATGCATGAATGCAACACACAAAAACATTGAAAAAACATGGGTTCAAGGGTTCAACGTCACGAGCATGAAGTCATGGCTCTACCCATCCCCAAAGGTTGTATTCTGGTCAAATTTTGTACTTGTAGAACGGGTTAAAAATTCCCAAAATCATTGACCCGCCTAGGGATAACAACAGCAAGCTGGTTCACCCGAGCGAGCTGTAACATCCTAGGGTAATCTCAATTGAGTGTAGTATCGTGTATCAACTATTCCCGATAGTCACCGCACTACCAAATGGCCACATGGTTAATGTATACTAAATCCTCAGTTTCACGGATACCACATTGGGACAATCTGCTTTAACGACGAAGTCGTTCAACATTGAATCCGCAAAGGGTATCTCCACTGATTTGATGGTCTACCAGGATCGCTTATTCAGGAATCACTCCCTGTAAGACCACCCGTCTATGCCATCACCTATCTTAGGGTTCTCTCATACTTTCCACATGCGACATCACTCGCATTCCCATTGACAGAAAAATAAAGACGGATATCAAGTAGGAAAAACAGTATATATATATATATATAGTATAATACCTAAGCTAATCATCCAAGACCTCTTAGGAATTCTAATCCTAGTCCTAGTCTGGCTCCCCAGCAGAGTCGCCATTTTACTGTTGGAAAATGGTGACGAATGATGACTAAGGTAAGACAGATCCTAATGGGACTCCCCAGCAGAGTCGCCATTTTCCTGTTGGAAAATGGTGACGAATGGTGACTAAGGTAAGACAGATCCTAATGAGACTCCCCAGCAGAGTCGCCATTTTCCTGTAGCGTGCGATTTTTGTCGGTGACGCGACCACCTTATCGCCATGGGTTTCTCCTCACCGCAATGGTAGGAGTGGGGTGCTACTTTCTGATTTCTTATTTATCCCGTGAAGCTGGAAGGGAAAGGGAAGCTATCTAAAACTAACCTTGCACGCGAATGTTTAACTGAACAAACGCTAAGAGATTCGGGGAGTTCGGGGTCAGGTTATACAATGGGGAGTTGTCAATTACCCATCCTATATGTGGTTATCCACAGGTTGTTAGCAATTTCTTCTGCTTTTCTACTTATCGGTGTTTGTCTCTTGTGGGTTGGGAAAGTTTCTCCTTTGGGGAGGTTTTTGAGAGAGAGAGAGAGAGAGAGAGAGAGAGAGAGAGAGTTTTTGTTGATGTCGGGCTTGCCGATGCTTTTGGTAAGGTACCAGACCTAAAGTTTTTGATTGGTGTAAAGGTACTAGACCTAAAGTTTTTGATTTGTACGAAGGTACTGGACCTAAAGTTTTTGATTAGTGTGCTTGCTAAGATTTCGCAATCTTATGCTTACGTATTCCCGTTAAAGATAAACAGGGAAATCAGAGCAATCGTAGTTCCTCCTATTCTATGGGAGGAAAGATATATTTGGTGTCTTGTTCAAAGCCCAAGATTGAAGCTAAATGAGTATTTGTGTCTTGTTCAAAGCCCAAGATTGAAGCTAAAAGGTTTGACTGAAAGAGAATTTGTCATCTCTAAAGGGAGACATCTTATCTGTTTGAACTGTTGGGTGACTGATTATAAAGGACGATTACTTTAACTAGGATATGTGAATCTAGTAATTCCATAATTTCCTTTATAAAGGATTTGTCCTGAAGGAGAAAACTTTAACTCAATGTAGAGCAATGCCATTTTTCCTTAGGGGCCTTTCATGCTAAGAGAGGGACAGTGGCGTGGATGTAAATAAACTAGAGGCTTGCCGTTTATAACAATAAGATGAAATAGGAAGTTTACCAGGATAAAAGATGGACTACAGCTTGGATATTTGCATCAACAAGTGTACCACTTATAGCAGTTATCTGGGATTAAGGTTTGTTTTGATTTATCTGTTTTGATGTGTGATAACACAGAGAAATGTCTTCCTACAGAGAGATTTTGATTTCCTCTGAGGGGATGTTGGTTTTTGTGTGCCTTGATCAAAGCCCAAGGTTGAAGCTAAGAGATTGATTGACTCCACTGGAGAAGTCCTTATACAAAGCCTAAGAGGAGGCTGGAAAAGACTGACTCAACAAGAGAGTGTTTATCTGTCTTGTACAAAGCCCAAGATTGAGGCTAAAAGAGAATTGACTCTTTTGGGGATATCATTATACAAAGCCTAAGAGGAGGCTAAAAGTTGCCTTTTCAGGGGAAAGACTTTGTCTGTCTTGTACAAAGCCCAAGATTGAGGCTAAAAAGGGAAACTGACTCTACTGGTGAGTGGTTTTTCTGTCTTGTACAAAGCCCAAGATTGTGGCTAAAAAGAGATTGACTCTGCTGGAGAGATTTATATGTGTCTTGTACAAAGCCCAAGATTGAGGCTGAAGGATATTTATGGGTGTCTTGTACAAAGCCCAAGATTGAGGCTGAAAAAAGGATCGACTCCTGCTTAGGGATATTAATTCTCAAAGCCTAAAAGAAGGCTGGAAGGAATTGACTCCGCTGGGGAAGATATTTATCCAGAGCTTAAGAGAAAGTTATGAAGATTTTGACTTTGGTGGGAGAAAGTTTATATATGTCTTGTACAAAGCCCAAGATTGAGGCTAAAAAGGATGACTCAATAAGAGAGTGTTTATGTTTTGTACTATTGATTCAACAAGAGAGTGTGGAAAGTTGATTGACTCAACAAGAGAGTACTTTGTTTGTCTTGTACAAAGCCCAAGATTGAGGATGAAAAGGGTTAACTCAATAAGAGAGTGTTTTAAGAAAGAAGATGGACTCAACAAAAGGGTGCTTTTGGGGCTAATTCTCTGCTGAGGAAAAATCATTATACAAAGCCTAAGAGGAGGCTGGCTTCTGCTAAGGATTATTAACATCCAGAGGCAGGTCCAAGTCGGGGGATCAACTCTCGCTGAGGGTTACAGAAGAGTTAAGGTATCAAATGCCTTGAGGTTCTGATTTTGGATAGTGTTATACTGATGATAAGCTGACCCTGGCAGGGGAAATTTAAAGTGAGAGTTTAAAGATTGAGTTTTAAAAACCTATAGAGGTTTTAACTCTACTGGATATTGATCGAATGATCTGGGTTTCTCCTGTATTTGTAGGGAACTTGAGAATGTCTTTGAGATCCAAGAGGGGATTAGACTGTCCAAGTCTACTGGTATGAAAGAGTTTATCTTTGTATGATGCCCAAGAGGAGGCTGGTGTTTTAAGGGATGAGAATCAACCCTTTAATTGGTCTGAGGTTTTGACTCTTTGGAAAGACTGCTCTAACAAAGGATGACTAGGTTCTGTCATATACCTTTAAGAGGTCTTCAAGGTCCTTGTATTAAGCTCAAGAGAAGGCATGAGAACTTCTAAGAAGCCGGAGGGTCCTTGTACAAAGCCCAAGAGGAGGCGGGGATGCTTTTAGGAAGCCTGTGGGTCCAAACTTAAGAAGAGTTCAAGAAAAGTTTCACCGGGAATAATCTTTTCTTTAGTGAACAGGTCTAGGGTTTGAAGAAATTCAAGAGAGGTTTCACCAAGAATTAATCCTCTCTGGGGAAAATGAATTACTTTGACAGTTTTCTAATAGTGACAGTCTGAGAAAAGTTTCACTGAGAATAATGCCTTTCTCTTTGTTCCATATTGTATAAGCCCAAGAGGAGGCAAGACTGTATCTGGAAATTCCTACGGGGAGCTAGTTTTGACTGTGTTAAAAGTGTGACCACTGGTTTGATCTAATCCTAGAAATAATTACTGGGGAAAACTCTAAGCAGATAATATACAGACATATATGTACAGATGAAATATATACTGTATGTAAAACAGAAGGTAGGAGGACTTGCAGGTGAGCAAGCTTCCAGCACAAACAATTATATATATATATATATATATATATATATATATATATATATATATATTTTCTCTCTCCTCCATCATTTATTTTAATAATGGAGGAGAGGGAAAAAAAGCTGACACATAATCTCCACCATTTATTTTAAAATTTAATGGTTCAGATTCATTCTCATGTTCTTACATAAAAATGTCATTCTCATAAGATATGAACCATATATATATATATATATGCAAGTATGTAAAAGAAAGCTGATAAAACTTACAGGCGAGCAAGCTTTCATTGTAACAACTGTATGGTTACTTGTTCAAGAAATTAAAGAAAGTTTTGATAACAACTATGGATTTGAATCTAGATCAAAAGGGAAAGTTGTTTTTGAAAAGAAGATTGGGGCTTATACTCAAGGAGAGACCCAGATGAAAAACAGTGATTGCACCGTTGATATGAAAATTGTATCGGGGCTTATACAATGACTGAGGCCCAAAATTTTTTATGTTTACAAAGGGATGGGTCGTACAACTCAAGGAGAGGTCCAAAGGTTTATTTTTGTACAAGTGATGTGTCTTACAACTCAAGGAGAGGTCCAAAAAAGTTTGAAAAAAGAAAAGAAATGGGGCTTACAACTCAAGGAGAGGCCTAGATGATTTTGTTTTGAAATGGCGATTGCGCCGAGATTTTTGAAAACACAGTGGGACTTATACAATGACTGAGGCCCAAAAAGGTTTTTTTATTTACAAGGAATGGGTCTTACACTCTATTAGAGGCCCAAAGTTTATTTTGAAAAAGATTTGTGAGGGTGAGAATAATCAAAACCCTAATTTGATTTTGAAATGTATCTTTATTGTATAAAAATTCAATTAAAATGATCAAAATTATCAAAAATGTGTGAAAAACAAGTGGTGGTCTTGGATTAATGTTTGAAAAATTATTTTTTATTCATAGAATGATTTGAAAACCCTTTGAAGTTGAAAAATCAAGAGAAAGAAATATTTTAAGTGTTAAAAACAACCTATAAAACATAATTCTTTACAAAAATACTAAATATATGAAATAAATAATATTTTTGAGAAATTTTTATGGAATAAAATATTTTAACATTTTTGGGAATTTTCAAAAAAAGAACCAATAAAAAATAATTAAAATTGAGAGAGAAATTAATTAACAAAAACCATAAAATATATGAAAAATAGCAAAAAATGGCAAAATGATAAAATGGTCCGGGTGGGTGTTGAACCCACGACCTCATAGCCAAACACACATGTGCGCTACCACTGGGGTGGTGATACATCCGTGTATCAAAACCACCCCATGAACATATATGGGGTGCCAAGTTTCTTGGCCTGGCCAAGGCGCCATGCCTGGCCCTTGCCCAAGGCAAGGCCTAGTTTTGGCAATTTGCATGAAGCCTCTAACTGTCTCATTTCTCCATGGATTGGGGCAAAATTTAGGTGCATCTGACCTAGAATTTCATGAGGAATCCAATGGTGCCCTTGGAATTTTCAAAAAAGGTTTCCATTTTAAAATCCGATAGTGATTTCAAAATAGGCCAAATTTTGCATGTTCTATGCTATCTCATGGTTAAGGCAATAATAGCATGATAAATTGGTTCAAACACAACACATATGATATGTATGAGAGGTCCATGATCAATGGACCTTAAAGCAATGCATTATTTAAAGAGTTCAAGTTGTGATGTACTTACCTCTTGGAGCTTCTTGTGCTATCTATCAATGCTTTGATCACTCTTGATTGATCCCTTATAAGCTTTTAGGATGATCAAAACCAGCTGGAATCCTCAGGAACAAGTATAGGTCTTTTCTTGCAAAAGGGGTAAAAGTGACCAAGATTTTAACTCTCTCAAATGGTGTTCCAGATGAGGGAAACCAATTGGGACAGTTTGAGGATGGTATTTGGAGTGTGTTTGAGGCCTGGTTTGGTTTTGGAAGTGACTGAATCAAGACATGGCTTGAAAAATGTAGAAAAGTCAAATTTTGAGGTTTTGGAGGTTGACTTTCTGATTTTGGCGTTTCAGATCACAAGTGAGTATTTCAACAGCTTAGATATGACATATTGGGTGTGTTTGGATCATAAGCTGTGGTGGAATTTCTCTCTAACTCAAAAACTCAGAGATGACTTGCAAAAGAAGGCATTTTGGCCTAAAGAGAGAGATTTTGAGGAAAGCAAGTGTTGTAGTGCTTTGGTGTACTCAAACTAAGCACAAATGAGCTCTATTTATAGTGCAACAAGTTTGTTTTGGCAGAAATAGTGAATGGCAGCTGGTACAGGCCTTTGCCCAATGTTGATCCAAGGGAATCTTTAGTCTCCTCTACCCATTGACTTGAGGTTAGGGCACAGGCCTGTGGTCCTTTGATTTAGAGTTGAATCTTGACTCATTCAGTTAGAAATGTCTCAGTCCATGCCACCTTGATGCATCCATTAAATGCTTGGAAATAAAATTGGAGTCTTTTGCACTTTTTAGCCTTTTTAGGTTTGTTATGGCTATGTGTAGATTCTTGGACTTGGGAGGCTTGGGGATCAGATCATTCCCCTTTGATTTCATCCTCTGATGTGTCCAAGTGGATGACAAGGCTTGGAGTTGTCCAAATTTTCCAAATCGAGCAAAATGCCAAAATCTGCCTTGTACAAGATAGTTGAAAATGGTGATTTTGAGGGGATCATATCTCCCTGCTCAGGTTGAGTTATGGGAGGCTCTTATGCTTTTTAGAGAGCCATCATATGATACAAAATATGTGTGATCATAGTTTGTTTTGAAACTATTTGGATCCCATTGAAAAATCCTTATGAACATTGGTGTTCAAAGCTGATAACTTAGGCAGATTTTCACTAAGTGTTAAAAAGTGTCATTTTCTTCATTTTTGTCATTTTGATCACTCTATAACTTAAAATCCATGAAGAATTGGAATTTCTTGTAGTTGAAGCTTTTGTAGAATGTAGGAAGACTTACAAATCAGGCTTTGGATCACCCAAAATGGCTGCTTGGATCTCAAGTTATGATCCTTGGAAGTTGGTACCAAAATCACTTTTGTTCCATAACTCAGAAAAATTTTGATTTCTTATGGTTGCCCCTTTTGCAAGAAACCTCACTTTTCTTGATTTTTCTTAATGAATGATGATCAATACCATGCAGTAACATTATTTTTGACTTACGGGAACCATATTTGTGAAAATTTCCAAAAAGTCAAACTTGATTTTGTGCACAGTTGACTTTTTATCGGATGAAATCCAAACTGTGCGATCCTTTGTGAAATCAAGTTATTGACCTAATTAAAACCTAATTGATGGACTCCATAGGTGTTATAGGGTGTATTGAATCATGTCCCAAGGTTTGGGAGCTTGTCTTGGTCAAAAGTCAAAGATACAATTGACTTTATCCTCAAAACCCTAATGGTGGTCCAGATGAAATTGAAATTTGTGAACCAAGCTTCATGGGTCAATCCATTGTTTGAGGTCTCCAATACACTACATTTATCCATTTGCATAAATGGATTGACCCAAAAATCTTGGTTCACAAGTTTCAATTTCATCAGGACCACGATTAGGGTTTTGAAGAAAAAGTCAACTGTATCTTTGACTTTTGACCAAGACATGCTCCCAAACCTTGGAACATGATTCAATACACCCTATAACACCTATGGAATCCATCCATGAGGTTTGATTTAGGTCAAGGACTTGATTTCACAAAGGATCGCACAGTTTGGATTTCATCCGATAAAAAGTCAACTGTGCACAAAATCAAGTATGACTTTTTGGAATTTTTCACAAATATGGTTCCCCTAAGTCAAAAATAATGTTAATGGATGGTATTGATCATAATTCATTAAGAAAAATCAAGAAAAGTGAGGTTTCTTGCAAAAGGGGCAACCATAAGAAACCAAAATTTTTCTAAGTTATGGAACAAAAATGGTTTTAGTGCCAACTTCCAAGGACCATAACTTCTGATCCAAGCAACCATTTTGGGTGATCCAAAGTTGGATTTGTAGGTCTTTCTACACTATACAAAAGCTTCAACTACCTCAGACTCCAATTCTTCATGGATTTTGAGTTATCGATTGATCAAAATCACAAAAACATGAAAATGACATTTTTTTAACACTTAGTGAAAATCTGCCTAAGTTACCAGCCTTGAACATCAATGTTCATGAGGTTTTTTCAGTTGGATCCAAATAGTTTTAAAACAAACTATGATCACACATTTCTTGTATCATATGAGGGCTTTCTAAAAAGCACAAGAGCCTCCCATAACTCAACCTGAGCAGGGAGATATGATCCCCTCAAAATCACTATTTCCAACTGCCTTGTACAAGGCAGATTTTGTGCATTTGCTCGATTTGGCAAAATTGGGCAACTCCAAGCCTTGTCATCCACTTGGACACATCAGAGGATAAAACAAAAGGAGAATGATCTGATCCCCAAGCCTTCAAAGTCCAAAAATCTACACATAGCCATAACAAACCTAAAAAGGCTAAAAAGGTGCCAAGACTCCAATTTTGTTTCCAAGCATTTAATGGATGCACCAAGGTGGCATGGACTGACACATTCCTAACTGAATGAGTCAAGAATTAGCACTGAATCAAAGAACCATAGGCATGTGCCCTAACCTCAAGTCAATGGCTATAGGAGACTAAAGATTCCCTTGGATCAACATTAGCCAAAGGCCTGTACCAGCTGCCATTCACTATTGCTTGCAAAACAAACTTGCTCTACTATAAATAGAGCTCATTTGTGCTCAGTTTGAGTACACCAAAGCACTACAACTGATGCTTTCCTCAAAATCTCTCTCTTTAGGCCAAAATGCCTTCTTTTGCAAGTCATCTCTGAGTTTTTGAGTTAGAGAACAATTCCACCACATCTCATGATCCAAACACATCCAATATGTTATATCTAAGCTGTCCAAACACGCACTTGTGACCTGAAACACCAAAATCAGAAAATCCACTTCCAAAACCTCAAAATTTGACTTTTCTGCATTTTCCAAGCCATGCCTTGATTCAGTCACTTCCAAAACCAAACAAGGCCTCAAACACACTCCAAATATCATCCTCAAACTGTCCCAGTTGGTTTCCCACATCTGGAACACCATTTGAGAGAGTTGCTATATTGGTCACTTTTGACCCTTTTGCAAGAAAGAGCAAAAACTTGTTCCTAAGGATTCCAGCTGGTTTTGATCATCCAAAAAGCTTATAAGGGATCAATCAAGAGTGTCCAAAGCATTGGATTACTTCTGGCACAAGGATCTTGATAGTTAGCATAAGAAGCTCCAAGAGGTAAGTGCATCACAACTTGAACTCTTTGAATTATGCATTCCTTTGATGCCCATTGATCATAAACATCTCATACATGTTGTATGTGTTGTGTTTGAACCAATTTACCCTGCTATTGTTGACTGAGTAGTGAGATAACATAGAACATGCAAATCTAGGCCTATTTTGAAACCACTATCGGGTTTTAAAATAGGGACACTTTCTGAAAATTCCAAAAGCACCATTGGATTCCTCATGAAATTCTAGGCCAGATGCACCTAAATTTTTTCTAAATCCATGGAGAAATGAGAAAGTTAGAGGCTTCACGTAAATTGCCAAAACTTGCCTTGCCTTGGCCAGGTCTGAAAACAAGGCACCCCATATATGCACATGGGGTGGTTTTGATACACGGATGTATCACCACCCCAGTGGTAGCGCGCATGTGTGTTTGTGTATGAGGTCTTGGGTTCAAACCCCACCCTGACCTTTTTTGCTACCTTTCCACATTTTTGTTATTTTTAATATTTTTATGGTTTTTGTTAATTAATTCAAAAATTAATTTCTCTCTCAATTTTAATTATTTTTGATTGATTCTTTTTTTGAAAATTCACAAAAATATTAAAATATTTTATTCCATGAAAATTTTACAAAAATATTATTTATTTCATATATTTGATATTTTTGTAAAGAATTATATTTTTATTTATTTTTTAGACATTAAAAATATTTCGTTTTCTTGGTTTTGCAAAATTCAAATTATTTTAAAATCATCCCATGAATGAAACATGATTTTCCAAATATAAATCCAAGATCATAACCTTTTTTTCACATGTTTGATTATTTTATTTGAATTAAAATACATTTTTAATCAAAAAATTAGGGTTTTGATCATTATCACCCTAACATATCTTTTCAAACATCTTTGGGCCTCTTGATAGAGTGTAAGTCCCACCCTTTTGTAAATATAAACCTTTTTGGGCCTCAGTCATTGTATAAGTCCCACTGCGATTTTAAAATCTCGGTGCGGTCGTCGCCTTTTAAACAAAATAATTTGGCCTCTCCTTGGTTGTAAGCCCCATCTCTTGTACAAAAATAAACTTTGGGCCGCTCCTTGAGTTGTAAGACCCAACCCTCTTTGTAAATACAATAATTTGGGCCTCAGTCATTGTATAAGTCCCGATGCAATTTTTAAAACAACGGTACGATTACTGTTTTTCATCTGGGCCTCTCCTTGAGTATGAGCCCCAACAATCTTTTCAAAACAACTTCCCTTTTGATTTAAGATTCAAACTCATAGTTGTTATCAAAACTTTCTTTAATTTCTTGAACAACTAACCATACAGCTGTTACAATGGAAGCTTGCTCGCCTGTAACTTTTTACCGGCTTTCTTTATATGCTTTTATATATATAATTGTCTGTATTACTGGAAGCTTGCTCACCTGTAAGTCATTCTTTCATATCCTTTTAAATACTTGTCATATATCCACTGTATATATACTTGTATACCTGCTTAGAGTTTTCCCCAGCAACTAAGTCTAGAATTAGGTAAAGCCAGTTGGTCACTCTTAAATACAGTCAAAACTAGTTCCCCATAGGAATTTCCAGATACAGTCTTGCCTTCTCTTGGGATTAAACATTATGGAACAAAGAGAAAGGCATTATTCCCGGTGAAACTTTTCTCAGACTGTCACTATTAGAAATTGTCAAAGAAGTTCATTTCCCCAGAGAGGATTAATTCCTGGTGAAACCTCTCTTGAATTTCTTCAAACCCTAGAACTGTTCACTAAAGAAAAGATTTTTCCCGGTGAAACTTTTCTTGAACTCTTCTTAAGTTTGGACCCACAGGCTTCCTAAAAGCATCCGCGCCTTCTCTTTGGCTTTGTACAAGGACCCTCCGGCTTCTTAGAAGTTCTCATGCCTTTTCTTGGGCTTAATACAAGGACCCTAAAGACCTCCTAAAGGTATAAGACAAAACTTAGTCATCCTTTGCTACAGCAGTCTTTCCAGAGTTAAACCCTCAGACCAATTTAGGGTTGATTCTCATCCCTTAAGACACCAGCCTCCTCTTGGGCATCATACAAAGATAAACTCTTCCATACCAGTAGACTTGGACAGCCTAATCTCCTCTTGGATCTCAAAGACATTCTCAAGTTCCCTACAAACCCATGAAAAAACTCTGGTCATTTAAACCAATCTCCAGTAGAGTTAAAATCCTCACAGGGTCTAAAACTCAGTTTTTTATCCTAAAAATTTCCCCAGCAAGGGTCATAACACTATCCAAAATCAGAACCTCAAGGCATCTAATACCTCAACTCTGCAGTAAACCCCAGCAAGAGTTGATTCCCCATCTTGGACCTGCCTCTGGATCTCAATAATCCTCGGCAGAAGCCAGCCTCCTCTTAGGCTTTGTATAATGATTTTCCTCAGCAGAATTAGCCCCAACAACACCCTTTTGTTGAGTCTATCTTCTTTTTTTAAAACACTCTCTTGTTGAGTTAACCCTTTTCAGCCTCAATCTTGGGCTTTGTACAAGACAAATAAAGTACTCTCTTGTTGAGTCAATCACCTTTCCACACTCTCTTGTTGAGTCGGTAGTACAAAACATAAACACCCTCTCATTGAGTCATTCTTTTAGCCTCAATCTTGGGCTTTGTACAAGACATATATAAACTTTCTCTAACAAAGTCAAAATTTTCATAACCTTCTCTTAAGCCCTGGATAAATATCTTCCTCAGCGAAGTTAATTCCTCCCAGCCTTCTTTTGGGCTTTGAGAAATAATATCCCTAAGCAGAATCAATCTTCTTTTCAGCCTCCTCTTAGGCTTTGTACTATGATTTTCCCCGATAAGGTCAGCGTCAATCTTGAGCTTTGTACAAGACACCTAAAAATTCCTCAACATAGTCAATCTCTTTTTAGCCGCAATCTTGAGCTTTGTACAAGACAGATAAAGCCTCTCACTAGTAGAGTCAGTATCTTTTTTAGCCTCAATCTTGGGCTTTGTACAAGACACTGTATAAATCTCTCTTGCAGAGTCAATATTCTTTTAGCCTCAATCTTGGGCTTTGTACAAGACAGATAAAACCTCTCACCAGTAGAGTCAGTTTTCCCTTTCAGCCACAATCTTGGGCTTTGTACAAGACAGACAAAATATTTCCCTAGGAAAGTCAACTTTTAGCCTCCTCTTAGGCTTTGTATAATGATATCCCCAAAAGAGTCAGTCTCTTTTTAGCCTCAATCTTGGGATTTTTACAAGACAAATAAACACTCTTTTGTTGAGTCAGCCTTTTCTCGCCTCCTCTTAGGCTTTGCATAAGGACTTCCCCAGTGGAGTCAATCAACCTCTTAGCTTCAACCTTGGGCTTTGATCAAGGCACCTACAAAAACCTAAATCCCCTCAGAGAAAATCAAAATCTCTCTGTAGGAAGACATTTCTCCGTGATATCACACATTAAAACAAACAATTAAAAACAAACCCCAAACCCCAGATAACTGCTATAAGTGGCACACTTGTTGATTCAAATGTCCAAGTTGTCGTCCATCTCTTATCCTGTTAAATCCTCTCTTTCATCTAATTGCTGTAAGCGGCAAGCCTCAGGATTATTTACATCCACGCCACTGTCCCTCTCTTAGCATGAAAGACTCCTAAGGAAAAATGGCATTGCTCTACACTGAGTTAAAGTTTTCTCCCTCATGATAAATCCCCTATAAAGGAAATTATGGCATTGCTGGATTCACATATCCCAGTTCAAGTAATCCTCCTTTATAAACAGTCACCCAACAGTTGTGATAAACAGACGAGATGTCTCCCTTTAGAGATGACAAATTCTCTCTCAGTCAAACCTTTTAGCTTTAATCTTGGGCTTTGAACAAGACACAAATACTCAACTTTTAGCTTCAATCTTGGGCTTTGAACAAGACACCAAAACATCATCTTTTTCCTCCCATAGAATAGGAGGAACTACGATTGCTCTGATTTCCTTGTTTCTTTAAACAAGAATACGTAGGCATAAGATTGCGAAATCTTAGTGAGCATACCAATAAAAAACTCTAGATCCAGTACCTTCACACCAGTCAAGACTGAGGTCCAGTATCTCACCAAAATCATCAAAAACTCTCTCTCTCTCTCTCTCTCTCTCATATCTCCCATAGAAGAAAATTTCCCAACCCACAACGGATAAACACCATCAAGTACAAAGCAGAACCTATTGCTAACAACCTGTGGATAACCACATATAGGATGGGTAATTGACAACTCCCCATTGTATAACCTGACCCCGAACTCCCCGAATCTCTCTCAGCGTTTGTTTAGTTAAACATTCGCGTGCAAGGTTAGTTTTAGATAGCTTCCCTTTCCCTTCCACCTTCACGGGATAAATACGAAATCAGAAAGTAGCACCCCACTTCTACCATTGCGGTGAGGAGAAACCCATGGCGATAAAGTGGTCGCGTCACCGACAAAAATCGCACGCTACAGTAAAATGGCGACTCTGCTGGGGAGCCAAAGTATGATCTGTCTTACCTTAGTCATCATTCGTCCCCATTTTACAACAGTAAAATGGCGACTCTGCTGGGGAGTGCCATTAGGATCTGTTTTACCTTACTCATCATTCGTCCCCATTTTCCAACAGTAAAATGGCGACTCTGCTGGGGACCCATTTTGTCTATTTAAGATTAAGACTAGAATTCCTAAGAGGTCTAGGATGTTAGTTTTAGGAATTATATATATATATATATATGTATATATATATATATATATATATATATATACTGCTTTTCCTACTTGATATCTGTGTTTATTTTTTTGCTAATGGGAATGCAAGTGATGTCGCATGTGGAAAGTATGAGAGAACCCTAAGATAGGTGATGGCATAGACGGGTAGTCTTACAGGGAGTGAATCTCGAATAAGCTATTCTGGTAGACCATCAAATTAGTGGAGATACCCTTTGCGGATTCAATGCTTAACGACTCCGTTGTGAAGGCAGATTGTCCCAATGTGGTATCCGTGAAACTGAGGATTTAGTAGACAATAACCACGTGGCCATTTGGTAGTGCGGTAGCTATCGGAAATAGTTGACACGCGATACTACACTCAATTGAGATTACCCTAGGATGCTACAGCTCGCTTGGGTGAACCAGCTTGCTGTTGTTATCCCTAGGAGGTCAATGATTTTGGGAACTTTTAACCCATTCTACAGGTACAAAATTCACCAGAATACAACCTTTGGGGATGGGTAGAGCCATGACTCCATGCTCGTGACGTTGAACCCTTGAACCCATGTTTTTTCAATGTTTTTGTGTGCTGCATTCATGCATTCATCTAAAAAACTCTTAAAGAAAAAAAATCTTCTTTTCTCTTCTCTCCTTTTTTCAAATTAAACTAAAACAATGATTGCAAATATCAGAGAGAGAAGGATTGCGTTATGGATTTCGGTAGAAGGAAGACGCACAAGTACATCTTCAAGGCTCCAAAACTAGAGGATTTAAGGGGGTTGGCAATGATGATCACCAACCCTGATGCTTTCAGAGCTAAGTATGGAGGAATGCTGTCTCTATTAAGGGTCCATGTAGTTGAAGGAATCATGTCTACGCTGATTCAGTTTTACGATCCGGTTTATCACTGTTTCACATTCTCGGATTAATAACTAGCACCAACACGGGAGGAGTACTCTCACATGACTGATTTACCCATCACTGACCAAGCTCCATTTTCTGGACTGGAAGAAATTCCAAAAGATCAAACCATTGCAAGAGCAATCTATTTGGACGAGTCAGAAGTCAGGACTCACATGACCACTAAGGAAGGAATCCAAGGTTTACCGGCCAAGTTTTTGGTAGAGAAAGCCCTATACTTTGCCAGTATAGGAAACATTACTGCTTTCGAAGATATCTTTGTTCTGCTCACATATGGGTTATTCCTTTTTCCCAACATCGATAACTTCGTCGATACCAATACCATTAAGATATTTCTGATTGGAAACCCCGTACCAACCTTGCTCGAAGATACTTATCATTCTGTACACTTAAGAAATTTGTACAGCGGAGGAATGATCACATGCTGTGTACCCCTGCTATTCAAATGGTTCACTTCCCATTTACCCAAGTCTGCTGCTTTTTGGGATCATAAGAGTACTCTACGATGGTCACAGAGAATCATGTCTCTTACCAACTCTGACATAGATTGGTACAATCGAATCTATGACGGGATACGGATCATTGACAAATGTGGAAATTTCCCTAATGTACCCCTCATAGGAACTAAAGGAGGAATCAACTATCATCCAATTTTAGTTCGTCGTCAACTCGAATACCCGATGAGGCATATCCCGCGTAATGTTCATCTGGAAGGTCTTTTCTTCAAGGAAGGAGAAAATGACAGAGCACTAAAGACAGAAATAGTGCATGCCTGGAAACATGTTCACAGGAAAGGAAGAGAGTCTCTAGGAAAACCAGACTGTGTCTCTCTGGAACCTTATCTCCACTGGGTACAAACTAGAGCCCTCAAGCTGAGGATGCCTTACCCTCGTCTAGAAGTTCTTCCGTTAAAGGAATCTGTCCTTTATTTTATGTCTGATACGGAAAAACTTCAGGTCGCTCTCAACAAAGTTCAACGGGAAAAGAACTCTTGGAAAAACAAGTACCGAATTCTCAATGTAGAGTGTACCAAAATTTAGGAACTGTTAAAAGAGAAGGATGCTCTGATTAAGATACTAGAGTAGCATGTTGTAGAAAATCAAGATGACCGAAGAAATTTGCTCGCTCCTTTCACTTGGCGAAGGACTGACAACTCGACAACGGCTGAAGAGCCCCGGTCAAAGAAAAGGAAAATACCAGAACCAGCATCTGAGTTCTCCTCAGAGAGGACTCGGGATCCATAAGTTTAGACATTTCTTTTACTGCACTTTGTAAAATACTGTATTTCCCTTTCTGCAATCTTTCAAATTCAATAAAACGGGATCTCCCAACTGTATGATATTTGCAAACTATTTGTTGAAGTTTCTTTTTTAGTAAAGCAAAAACAAAAAAAAAATTAATACATATCATTGCATATCATTTCTCATTCTCACATAACGCATTCTTCTTACCTTCGAATCTCACGTATGTGTCACGATTCTAGAGTCAAATTGTCTCATTCGTACAATACTCAGCCCAATCGACAAAAGAAAATGGACGATCTCGAGGAAGAGAACAGAGAGCTAAGAGAAGAAATTGATGCTCTGAAAGAAGATTTGAGAAAACTTCACAGTGACATGTAATCTCTGGCAGCAGCTCAGAGGCAATAACAAATGACTGTGATCTCGGAGATCACATCTACGCCCATAGTGGAGACGTATGATCCTCGGTACGACATGCCTAAAGTTCATCCTTGGGGTATGCCTATCAACTTTACCCTTGAAGGATACATCCCACCGGTCACTGAAGACCCAGAAACTGCAGCAGAAACCGCTGGGCCTGAAGGTTACAAACTTCGGGAAAGCGAAGATACGAGAGTCATGACAGCAACTCCTGAAGGTTACAAACTTCAGGATAGGGAAGCACCAAGAGTCACTGCCGTAATGACTATACCACAACCAGTGGTACACACTGTTTCGGAAGGACAGATTCCACAAGTAATCTCTGGTGGAAATGAAGACATGTACGAAAGAATAAATGAGTTCCAGGAATAATTCCTGGAAATGCAGAAGGAACTGCATGCCATTCGCGGCCAGGATTTATTTGGAAAGGACGCCGCAGACCTTTGTTTAGTCCCCAATGTGAAAATACCGCACAAATTCAAAGTGCCTGACTTTGAAAAATACAAGGGCAACTCTTGTCCTCAAAGTCATTTGGTGATGTACGCTCGAAAGATGTCAACTCAGACAAAGAATTAACAACTACTAATCCATTACTTCCAAGACAGTTTAACCGGTGCCGCACTCAAATGGTACATGGGTTTAAACCGCACCAAGATCATCACTTTCAAAGATCTTGGCGTTGTCTTCGTTCAGCAATATAAATATAACCTGGACATGGCACCAGACAGAGATCAACTCAGAGCAATGTCGCAAAAGGACAAAGAAACTTTTAAGGAATATGCTCAGAGATGGCGTGAAATTGCCTCCCAGATCTGTCCCCCTCTTGAGGAAAAAGAAATGACAAAGATCTTTTTGAAAACCTTGAGCTCATTCTACTACGACCGAATGATCGCTAGTGCACCCAGCGACTTCACTGAGATGGTGAACATGGGGGTACGCCTTGAAGAAACAGTCCGAGAAGGACGATTGGTCAAAGGTACAGAACCATCTAGCAGTACCAAAAGATACGGTAGTGATTTCCCTAAGAAAAAAAAGCAAGATATTGGTAATATCTCTCTCAGAAAACAAAGGCGAAGGTATCAACTAGTAGCAGCGGTAACTCCCATTATCAACCCTGCGCCGGCTCCAACGTATCAACCTCAGGTTGCTCAGAGCCAACCGAATCAACAACAGTATCAGGAAAGGACACAACAGCCTCTTCAGCAGGCTCGTCCACAGTACAATAAAAATCGTACGACGCGACCACCAGGGTTCGACCCTATACCGATGTTGTACGCAAAATTGTTTCCACTACTACTGGTCAAGGGGCACGTCCAAACTAGGCCTCCTCTTACAGTACCGGAAAATCTGCCTTTTTGGTTCAAACCAGATCAAACTTGCCCTTACTATCAAGGAGGAGGACCAGGGCACAACATTGAAAACTGTCTCAGCTTCAAGTTTGATGTATAGAAGCTTGTCAGAAACTGGGTATTATCCTTCAAGGATACAAATCCAAATGTTCAGACGAACCCGTTGCCTCAACATGAGAAAATTGCAGTAAATTTGATAGAGGAAGAATTTAACCCAGTTATCAAATTCACGATGTACTCCTATTAGGAACCAATCTAGTCAAGATGCATTGCAGACAGAGCAGATACAATCATGTACCATCTCATGATTATCACCAGTGTGATATCTGCTCAAAGAATAATCAAGGATGTTCCGTAGTGTAATCAGCTCTACAAGAACAGATGGATCTCGAATGGATCCAAGATCACCGAATCCATGAGGTCAATATGGCTCATGCAAATCCCAACATTGTCCAGAACCACAACATTCTGGCAATGAATGTCAACTTGGTGGCAATGCACTCAAGGCAAAGCCAACATCATGATCTGCCACGGCATGATTACAATTCCTGTCCGATATGCTCAATAAATAATCAGGGATGCTCTTTTGTACAAGAGGCCATCCAGCGTCAGATGGATCTCGGATGGATCCAGGATTACCGTGATAGAAGTATCCATCAAGTCAATATGATTCAAATCTTTGATATTCGCTTGATGAATACCAGTCTAGTAGAATCACATGGTAAGCAAGTCAGGCTCGGTTTTCTGGCTTCACATGATTATCAGAACTGTAAAGTGTGTCGTGAAGACGACCAAGGATGTGCACTTGTCCAAAGAACACTTCAATGCCTGTTGAACCACTGGTGGCTTCCGATCTACCTAGATGAAGACACACAACAAGTCATCATGACTGGTGAGAATCCTGATAAGTATCAAAGTCCAGATGTTCGCTCGATGGAAACAGATCTAGTAAAGTTAAACTGCATACAAAGCGGGCGTGGTGGGGTGCCACCATACAATTATGAGCGTTGTAGAGTTTGCTTAGAGAACAACCAAGGGTGCTACCTTGTGCGAGCGGCTCTTCAAAATCAGTTGGACGGAAAGGAGATTTGACCATGTTTAAGTTCTGGCTCGATCAACGTAATGCAAGACTATTTTCCTGATCAAAATAAAGACTTAATCTCTAAACTTGAAATGACCAAAGACGTATGTGCCATAATTCCTCTACTACATGAATCAAGAGTTCCTTTTGATAGTAGAAAGATTCTCAACCTCGAACCAATTAAGGCCGGCTACGATGGTCAGAAAAATCAAAAGGCTCCTGTGGTTATCTATCTGCCAGGACCGATACCGTACAAATCCGATAAGGCTATCCCTTACAAGTACGGTGCAACAATAATCGAGAATGGAATGGAAACTCCATTACCCTCCGCCGTAAACATTGCTGACATCAGTCGAGTAACACGGAGCGGCTGGATCTTCAACATAGGAGTTGGAGAACCCACCAAAGAAAAGGAACCTCAAACAGAAGTTCCCAATCAACCAGTCAGTCAATCCAGTAATCCCGACCTTTCAAAGAACAATGATGAGATGCTGAAGCTCATCCAGAAGAGCGAGTACAACATTGTAGACCAACTGTTGCAAACTCCTTCGAGAATCTCTGTGCTATCTCTCTTACTCAGTTCCGAAGCTCACAGAGAAGCTCTACAAAACGTCTTAGAGCAAGCCTTTGTGGAACAAGATGTAACGATAAGACAATTCGACAACATCATCTCCAACATCACTTCCTGCAACAACTTGGGATTCAGTGATGAAGAACTGCCGAAAGAAGGCAAAAATCACAACATGGCACTTAACATTACAGTCAACTACCAGGACGATGCCTTAGCCAGCGTACTAGTAGATACCGGATCAGCTCTAAATGTTATGCCAAAATCTACTCTGATGCGACTATCATTTCAAGGATCTCCGATGAGAGGCAGTGAGGTCATCGTCAAAGCATTTGACGGATCCATAAAAATAGTTATCAGTGAAGTCGACCTTCCCATAACTATCGGTCCTCACACTATCCAAGTTACTTTCCAAGTCATGGACATTCGGGCAGCATACAGCTGTTTATTAGGAATACCTTGGATACACGAAGCAGGGGCAGTCACTTCGACACTTCACCAGAAGCTGAAGTTCGTCAAGAATAACAAGATAATCACAGTATGCGAAGAACATGCCTTAATCGTAAGCAACTTATCATCATTCACCTATGTATAACCAGAGGAGGTTGTTGGAACTCAGTTCCAAGCACTTTCGGTGTGCAATGAGAATCATTCAGAAAAAGGAACATCAATTTCCTCATACAAAGACGCTCTCAAAGTGATCGAGAGTAACAACGCAAAAGGATGGGGACAACTTGTCATTCCTACGGATAACAAGACAAAGAAAGGTCTTGGTTTTTCCTCAACCTGTACCCAGACTGCTACTAATGACGAAAGTTTTCATCCCATTCAGGACTTCTTCTATAGTGGAGGCTTCCTTCACCCGGTGTCTCAAGAAGTACATACCATCAATGAGGGTGACTCCTCTGATACAGATGAAGAGTGGAAGTCCTATCTCAACGAAGACGGTTATATGTCTCAGGGAGAGGCACATACGCCATTTTGCTATCCCACGCAGAGTCCGAGATATATATACCAAGATCAGATGTCAAGATGATGTACGGAGATTGTGATCCGGAAGGATGATGTGCTCCACCTAACTCATTGGAGGGGGACACTCCGATGAAAGACAACTTCGACTATGACTATTATGACCCAATGGATGACTTGCTTATCTGGCAGCCATAGTGTCGCTCCCGGGATTTTCATCCAGGTACAAACGAGAAAGTGGCGTAGAAATAGAGTCGCCAGCAATATGTATTTATCCCAAGAGAGGGAAAGGAAACATTGCGTAAACCTGGGGGAAAGGAAAGATCATGGTCTCGCGACCAAGAGAAACGGGTAAGGGAGTCGGTTACGCGAGGGGAAGGTATTAGCACCCCCACGCGTCCATCGTACTCGATGGGATCCACGCTTGCTGTCTCGATCAAAGGGTGTAGGAAACTGGAAATGAACTGCTAACTGGAGAACTGGAAATGAAAGATAGAAAGGAGAGGGGAGAGGAGGAATAAGTGACTCGATAGGACGTTATCGTTGTCCTAGGCCTACGTATTCCCTCAGTGCAATGGGAAAGTCAGAGTCAACGTAGTTCGACGGACTACGGGGAAGGTTGCTCGTCGAGATATCGCATCTCGTGCCTACGTATCTTCAATCAGACGAGAGAGAAGAATCAGAGCAAACGTAGTTCGGCTCAACAAGGGTTGCTTTGTTTGTGTTTTTTAGTGGAAACGTCAGAGTGCGCGTCCCAGCAGTTAGGTGTTGCAGCTCGCTGTATGGAGACTTAGGCGTTACCTGTTTGCAGAAGAACGGACATGACGAGTCCTTTTAGAAAGGAATGAAGAGATGAGGAGAGAATTTGTTTGTTTTTGTATTTTAGAAAGAAGTGTTTTGATTATTTGTGTGTATACGACGCATATTGTATTTAAGTCTCTCATGTAGGATCAAATGCCTTGCATATCGACCCAAGACGGGACGTATGCTAAACATTCTAAGAAAGTGAGAGAAGACCCCTCACTATCTTATTCTCGCATGAAAGGCTCAAATACAATATATGTTATGCCTTTATTAAGTATTTTTTGCTTTTTGTTTTGAGATGAGAAGAAGAGAGACTCAATGGTTAAGAAAGGTAAAATCTAAAGAGGGAGACTAAGACTCAAACCCTAAAGTTATCATACATGGATGTTCCTAATGGTTAAGTGTGGTTTAGAAACCTAACTCTAAAAGAAAAGAGAAGAAAAGTGAGTTCTAACTTACTTCCAAGATGGAAGTTAAGTTAAGAACTCAAAGGGGATGAAATAGATTGAACAAAGAAAGCATTAGATGCTTATCACAATCACAACTTGAAAGCTTAAAAAGATAAGGGAAGAGGTTGTATGTGGAAGTATATCCATACACTTGACTTACCATTAGCCCCTGAAAATGTTAGCTAAAACAATTTGCAAGTAAAGAAATAAAGAAAGAATATCAAGTAAAGATCAAACAAGTTAAGAACTAAAGAAGAAAGGTCTTAAAGGTTGATAAAGTTTCTAAGTTAGAACCTATACCCTAAGGGAGTCCTCTAAAGTTAAGGTACCAAACAAAATCAAACTATGCACAAACAATGTCTTAAACACCAAAGAAATGCACCATGGAAGTGATTGATGAAAGATGAATAAGAATGCAAGATGAACATGTATTTATGCTTAATGAAATGCCAAGGTCAGAAGCATACATCATATTATAATGCATATGGATGTATATGAACCATCATACAAGTCATGGATGAAATGATTCAAGTAATAGAGAATAGATGAAGAAGAAATGAAAGGGAGAGAAACAAGTTCAATTAGATGCACAAACTTACATGTTAAAGTTGCATAACATATGAAATGAGTATGAATGCATATGGACCAGTAGCATACAATTGATGATATGCAAATGACATGAGTGAAATGGCATACACAATGCAAACACAAATCATATAGAGCACAAGAAGAAATTAGATGTGGAATTAGGACAAAAATGCAAGTTAAAATGCATACACACACATCAAAGGAAAACACACATCAAAATGACCTATAATCATGGTATAAGATGGCTTTAATGTTCAAGTAAACATATGTCAAAAGATAACATCAATCATCTCAAGGGACCATAGGAAATATGACACAAAACCATAGCATATGTATACAATGAAGCTCATAAATGCACATGTAATCAATCAACAAGGAAAAAATAGAAATGAATTCGGAAAAATTATGGAATTAGGTCACAAAGTACCTAAGTCAGAATATAAACACATGTCAAAAGCTCACACAAAAATTCAAGAAGGAGCATGCTCAAACAAAGCAAGAAAGTCACATTAGGTCAACAATGAATAATGCACAAAGATATGGTTCAAAAGCTATGCAAAAATGATTTTAAAAATAAAATAAAAATTTTTTAGATGCTTTAAGATATTATTTAATCATAACAAAAAGATTGGATGCACAATGGTTTTAGAACTATGCAAAAATATATGTGAAATGCACAAGTATCATGAAGAACAACATTTAAAAGGAAATTAATAGAAAAATATGTAAATATGAGCAAGGAATATTAAAATCAGAAATAAAAATAATGGAAAATTATTTTAATGAAGTATGATGCTATATGAATTTTTATGGAATTATTTAATGCTTATTGGTATTTTTACTAAAAGAAAATGAAACAAATATAAAAATGGAAAATAAAAATGCAAGTAAAAGAGTGCAGGGGGTGTGGCGAAAGTAAAAAAGTAGTTAAAATGAGTTTGGGCTCAGAACACGGGGGTGTGAAAAGCATTTAAGTTCAGTCCATTAACAGCGCATGTTTGTGTGTGATTAAGGTGCATTTCAGTCAACATGTTTGACGCAATCACAGCCACGCATCCAAGTCAACAAGATCAATCATCAATCCAACGTTTCATAAAGCATGCACATGACAACTAACACGCACGCACACACATGCAATTATTCAGAGTCAAATAGAAGGCACGTGCTAGGGAGGGTCTTTCATTTATGCGCTGGCAGATTTCTAACCCTAGGATGATGATGATCGGACGGTTGTGTTTTAAACTGGCCTAAAACCCTAATCAAACCTCACCGGCCGGAGAATGACCTCCGGTCATCTTCTCCGGCCACCTTCGGCCACTGTAAACTTACATGATTCCAGAAATTGACAAAAATTATATCAAAATAAAGATGAGCTCACAATGAACATGGATCCACCATTATTTTCCACAAACAACACATAATCAAAGAGAATCGAAGGGATGAATCTTGCCCTAAGTTTTGCAACTATGCATCTAACATGCCTATCAACTAGCCGGAAGTACCAATAGCTTCTAATGAGCTGAAATCAGTGTAAAACAACTTAAAATTAATGAAAATCAAGTGATATAAGTTTGAATTAGAACCTGAAATGTGGAGCAACTTGAACCTTCAGAAAACCAGAGAGGAGGATCCTGAGCTTTTTGATATTCCAAAGAGCAAAATAAATGCTCTAATGCTTGAGATCTTGAAGGAAACAGAGAGGTTCAACTTGAAAGATGCTACACTTGGTTCTGATTCAACTTGTTCTTGATCAATGATTATGGAATATTGATGAAGATGATGATGAAATTGATGAATTCGTGCAATGAGAGAGAGAGATAATTCAGAGAGAGTTTGAGAGTTCAAAGTGTGAAAATGTAAGAAAATGAAGTGTCCTCTTCCAAAATCTGTTGAAGCTTGCTTATATAGGTTGAGTTAGAAGTTTAACTGGTGTAGTTAACAGTTGCAAAGAGAGTTAAGTGAGTTCTGAGTTAACAGAGTGAGTGAGGTTAGTTAGTGACACGAGTTGTTGAGTTTGGTTATGGTGATGGTGAGCTCATGGCACTTATGGTTAGGATGAGAAACAATGATGGTGATGTTATGCTGATACATGATGTTGCTGCAGCTAGTGAAACTTGTAGAACAAGTTTTCCACTTTTCCTCTTTGATGTATGGACATATATGGAGCATGTATGTGTAAGAATCATGTTGGTTCAAATGAGGAAATGTATGATGAGTGTCTGCGTGCAAACTGATGTGAATCAACCAATATCAATGCAAAACACTCTATTCTTGGCAGCATGGTTTCAATGAAAAACAAGGAAGTTTGATGATGGAATTCTTTGTGTTGGATGCATGGTTTGATGAGATTTTGGTGTCATTAGAAAGAGGAAATATGGTAGAACAAGTTTGGTGTGGAAATCAACTTGAAAAGAGGCCTTTAACATACTTGAAAATGGCTTGAAAACCAAGGAACCAAAAATTGGTGCATGGGCGTGGCAAACTGTGGCACGCATGGCAACATGACTTGTGGAAAATTCAGAGTGAAACCATCAACGTTGGGCCTTCATAACTCTCCATCCTTTGATCAAATGAAAAAAATGACACACATGAACATTGTAGAGGGCATGGATAGGAACAACTTTGGTGTTGGAAAGTTTTTCATTTGAAGCTTTCTTGATGGAGAAAATTAGCTTGACATTTGGCACACCAAGTGTTTGATGAAATTATGGCCTGGAGGCCTGAACTTGCCTTGCCATGACTTGGATTTTGCCTTGATTTTGCTCCACTTTGATTGATCATAACTCTCTCAATTTTGATCCAATGGAAGAGTTATTTATATGGATTTGAAGCTTGGAATGTGATCTTTAATTTACTCAACTTGGGCCTGAAGTTTAGAGCTTTTATCTTGAAGGAATGAAGCCTTAAAGTGTAGTGCAAAATGGTCCAAACTTGCCATTTTTGGAAACCCTAAGTTTCTAAAAAAAAGGAAACTTTGTACAATTCTTGATTTTTGATGATTCCTCCATCATTTCTTGATCAAATCTTGTCCATTGAACATATGTAACTTGAATTTCATGAATTTGACCTTAAAAGTCAGGAGTTAACTTTTTCCTCTGCACAATTGACTTTTTCCTCTGCACAGTTGACTTTTTTCCCAATTTCTTGATTCTCAAGCAACTGGCCAATTGAACCTCTTCTGAAATGAACCAATGGGAAATCTTCCATCCTTAGATACTTGATATCATGTAGAAAACATTGAGATTAAGTTTGAACCAAAATTTCATCAGGAGACTGCTTGACTCCAAAACCCTAATTTTGACTGTTTTTTATAGGAGATGATACACTGTCCAATCTTCTTAATGAATTCCCTTCTTCCAATGACTTGTGAGATTAATTGAGATCATATATGATGTAAGAGACTCTTGAGGCTTGCTTGAAGACCCTTGGCTTTTGTTCTCTTGCCTTGGATGATCAACACTCTGAAAACCACTAATCACATGCCCTATGCTGAATGCAATGCAATGCTTTATTTTTCTATGCTTGAATGCAATGTAATGCAATGAAAGCACATGCCAAATGATATGAAAAAAGAGAGGGCAAATTTTGGGGTATTACAGCTGCCCCTATTCAATCACTGTAGACCTGAATGGATGATAGCGGTTGCTTTCAGACTTTCAAGGTATGGAGGGATTGAATACCAAAAAATAACCAGAAAATTTACACTCTGTGGAGAAGAAGAAAAGGGATATAAACCCAAC
This sequence comes from Lathyrus tuberosus, assembly GCA_022829125.1. Lineage (NCBI taxonomy): Eukaryota > Viridiplantae > Streptophyta > Magnoliopsida > Fabales > Fabaceae > Lathyrus > Lathyrus tuberosus. The sequence goes on from JALAZF010000009.1 coordinate 19,988,856, forward strand.
CAAATGAACTCTGCTTGAATAAAACTATGATGATAACCATACTGCTGGAGAGATGTCTTTTGGGATGATGCCAGACGACTACTGGCTTGCCACGCTGCCGGTGGGCTTTAAGAATGTCTTTTGGGACGACCCCAGACGACTATTGGCTTGCCACGTTGCCGGTGGGCTTTAAGAATGTCTTTTGGGACGACGCCAGACGACTACTGGCTTGCCACGCTGTCGGTGGGCTTTAAGAATGTCTTTTGGGACGACGCCAGACGATTACTGGCTTGCCACGCTGCCGGTGGGCTTTAACAATGTCTTTTGGGACAACGGCAGACGACTACTGGCTTGCCACGCTGCCGGTGGGCTTTAAGAATGTCTTTTGGGATGACGCTAGACGACAACTGGCTTGCCACGCTGCCGGTGGCTTTAATAATAATTCAACACTGGATTACGCTCTGCATACATATCAGACATCCCTGCTGACTCTGCTGAGGAACAATGATCAATGATTTGACCTCAGAGACTCCTGAAAGGATGATATCTCTGCTGGAGAATGAGTGAACAATCCGTCTGCTTCGAATTGTCACGCTTGCCAAAAATAAATTGGGCTTTGAGATACGGGGAAGTGATGACTCTGCCAGGAATTATTTCATCTGCTTGAGGATGAATCCTGATCATAGCAACTCCGCTAGGGATGAGAACTTTTTGAATTACGTTCTGCTAAGGAAACAAGTCATTAAAACTCTGCTTAGGGATCTATCAAACCCGAGATCCTCTGCGGGGATCATCAGCCTTCTGATTCGGCTAGGGAAAGAATATACTAACACTCTGTTGATGAAGAGATTCTGTTGATCTGCTAAACCTCTGCGGGGAGAAAGCACAACTCAGCTGAGGAGTATTGCTGACAAGATTCAATGATGAACTCAGTAGGGATACAACTGCCAGAAATACGATCTTGCTGGGGACCGGAGCTACTCCATCGGGGATACGCAAACCCTGGTTGGAAGACAATCCGTTGCGACATGCTAGGAAAGAGTCCCTAGAGATCTGTTGGGCAGACACAAAGAAAATCCACGGTAGCCTGTTGAGGAACAAAACTGTCGAGCTTAGGATAAGTGCCACAATGCCCCATATTAGGCGAACCTTCCGTTTGACGACTCCACTAGGGATAATGAGTTTACAACAAACTCTGCTGGGGAAAACCGTTTCAAAGCGTCTCGTACTGGGGAATGTCTCTTAAGAGGATTTTACAGAAGACCGAGCATATTCAAACTCTTAAGCAAATGCCGAGACTTGAGCTAAGAATACAACAATCAAGAGGTCACTCTACTGGAGATGATAGATCTGGAACACATCTTGTCGGAGGGATTTCATGATGCCCCATGCTTGAGAGGGTCACAAACTTGCTTTTTCCCCAGATTACGCGGCTGATCTGAAGAAATCGTCCCAAGAGAATTTTAGAGAAGATTTGGCATCTTCAAACTCCTGGACACTCACTGAGTCTTGAACATTAACTGCGAGGTCTATGAAGCATCTCTACTAGGGAATTTCCAACCGTTATCGACACAGAAAAGCTTGTAGTTGTTGGAAGTACTGAATGAGAGAATACAATGATACCTAGTTGAAATTAATTCACCGATATCGAATCGTCGTGAACGACCGTCGACCGAATGACGGACTCAATCAGTAAACATTGTGACAAGAGGGTGACATGTGAACCCTTTCTTGAACATGGCTGCCCCGATAATCAAAATGATATGTACATGCCCCGTGCTGGATATGATTTCTGCAACTGAGAAAATCTAACTCTGAACCACCACTTGTTAGGGAGAGCAATTAACAATGCTTTGTGCTGAAAATGACTTCGTGTCAGGCTCCTGAATGTAAACCTGCAGCAAAAGAAATGCCCACATATGTCCAGGGGATTGCATGGTTTGAATCCACCATTCGGAGTTAATCAACATTCAAAGCAATTTTAAATGTTTTCCCTGTGCATGTTATTGTAAAGCCTCAATGTTTTCAACAATGCAATGTTTTTTATCAAAAATTCGGACTTTTTGCAAACAAAACAGTAAAATGAAAACAAATAAGAAGCTTTTTGACTAAATAATCAACTTTATTGATTGAAAAGCCCATAATAGGCAAGTACATCAGGAAGCAATCCCTGGAAAGAGGTGATCGCTAAAAATTGAGAAAAGAAACTATCCTAATGGCAATGTGAAACGGCGTTTCACTGAGTTTCAATTCTGCTATGACCAGTATGTCTTCAAGACCTTCAGATTATCTTCGCTTTCTGAAAAGAATGATTGGACCGATTCCTACCCTTTGGAGATTGCCAGTTTGAGTGAAACGATGAGGCAATACAGATGACTCAGATCGTAGTCTTCGCTTAATCCCTCTTTTGCGTGGATCGCCCTTTTCGGGTTTTCAATCCACCGGGATACGCTTTCTTGCCTGAGTTGTCCTTGCGGATTTTCAACTCACCAGGTGTACAGATTTTTTATTTTATATCCCTAATTTTTGCCCGAACCTTTTTGTTCTGTTTTTATGGTTCGCCGGGATGCCCTTATTTTCCTGGACTTTTCTTCTTTTTTTTCGTCCAGCGGGTCTATTTATGCGAAGTATTTTTTGACTGCGTCTGAGTTGACAGGGGATGGAAAATCTTCACCATCCATGGTTGTAAGCATTAAGGCTCCGCCAGAGAAAACCTTTTTAACTACAAATGGACCTTCATAGTTCGGTGTCCATTTTCCCCTGTGATCTGTGTTTAGAGGATGGATCCTTTTAAGTACCAATTCACCAACTTGATACTCCCGAGGTCGCACTTTCTGATCAAATGCTCGCTTCATTCTTCTCTGGTACAATTGACCATGGCAAATAGCTGCTAGTCTCTTTTCCTCAACTAGGCTCAACTCATTGAATCGGGTGCGAACCCATTCTGCCTCGTCCAGTTTGACATCCATCATAACTCTCAGCGAGGGAATCTCAACTTCAACTGGTAGGACTGCCTCCATACCATACACAAGTGAGAACGGTGTTGCCCCAGTAGATGTCCTTACTGATGTTCGGTACCCATGCAAGGCAAACGGTAACATCTCATGCCAATCTTTGTAGGTCACCACCATCTTTTGCACAATCTTCTTGATATTCTTGTTGCCGCTTCAATAGCGCCATTCATCTTTGGACGGTACGGCGAAGAATTGTGATGCTCAATTTTGAAGTCCCGACATAATTCTGCCATCATTTTGTTGTTAAGGTTAGAACCATTATCAGTAATGATTCTTTCGGGCACTCCATAGCGACAGATGATATCTCTTTTTAGAAATCTGGCTACCACCTGCTTGGTGACATTAGCATAGGACGCTGCTTCCACCCACTTGGTAAAGTAATCAATAGCGACCAAGATGAAGCGATGGCCGTTGGAAGCAGTTGGCTCAATCTTTCCAATCATATCAATGCCCCACATTGCAAAGGGCCAAGGAGAAGACATGAAATTCAACGGATCCGGAGGTACATGCACTTTCTCCGCATTAATCTGACATTTGTGGCATTTGCGGGCGTATGGACAACAATCTGCATCCATAGTCAACCAATAATACCCCGACCTCAATAGTTTCTTTGCCATTGCATGTCCTCCGGTATGGGTACCGAAAGAGCCTTCGTGCACTTCTTGCATCAACATGTTTGCCTCGTGTCTATCCACGCATCTGAGCAAAACCATGTCAAAGTTTCGTTTATACAACACGTCATCTTGGTTCAAGAAGAAGCTACTAGACAATCTTCTCAAAGTCTTCTTATCTTTGGTAGATTCCCCGGGCGGGTACTCTTGACTCTTCAAGAAACATTTGATATCATGAAACCATGGCTTTTCATCAGACACTGTGTCAACAGCAAATACGTGTGCAGGTCTGTCAATACGAGACACATTAATCTTGGGTACATGGTTCCACCCTTGCACTTTGATCATAGAAGACAATGTGGCCAAGGCATCAGCAAACTTATTCTCATCTCGAGGAATATGGTACAGCTTTACCGTCGTGAAAAACGTCAGTAGTCTTCTCGTATAATCTCTATGCGAAATCAGATGTGTCTGGTGCGTGTACCAGTTCCCATTCACTTGATTGACTACCAAAGCTGAATCACCGAAGATATCGAGGGTCTTAATTCGCAAATTAATCGCCTCCTCAATCCCCATTATACAAGCTTCATATTCTGCTTCATTGTTGGTGCATCCGAAAGTTACTCGGGAAGTGAAGGGCATATGAACACCTTCTGGCGTGATAAGAACTACTCCAACTCCGCATCCATTCATGTTGACGGCCCCATCAAACATCAAACTCCATTTGGATTCAGGGTCTGGCCCCTCCTCCGAGAGTGGTTCCTCGGAGTCTTTAACTTTGAGAAACACGATGTCCTCATCAGGGAAATCAAATTTCATGGGTTGGTAATCATCAATTGGCTGTTGCGCAAGATAGTCTGACAGGATACTTCCTTTGATGGCTTTCTGAGAAGTATACTGGATATCATATTCAGTCAACACCATCTGCCAACGTGCAACCCGTCCGGTCAATGCTGGTTTCTCAAATATGTACTTGACAGGGTCCATCTTTGAAATTAACAAGGTTGTATGAGTGAGCATATATTGCCTCATCGCTTAGCAGCCCATGCAAGTGCACAGCATGTCCTCTCAAGCATTGAGTATCGTGATTCGCAATCATTGAATTTTTTGCTTAAGTAGTAGATGGCGTGCTCCTTTTTACCCGTCTCGTCATATTGACCGAGAACACAACCCATGGATCCTTCAAGCACAGTCAAATACATGATCAATGGTCTCCCTGGAACTGGAGGCATGAGAATTGGAGGTTCCTGCAAATATTCTTTTATTTTTTTGAAAGCCCTTTGGCAATCATCATTCAACCTGACCGCTTGTTCTTTTCTTAACAGCTTAAATATTGGTTCACAAGTGGCTGTGAGGTGAGATATGAACCGTGCAATGTATTTCAATCTATCCAGGAAACCACGTACTTCTTTCTCTGTTCTTGGTTCAGGCATTTCTTGTATCGCTTTTATTTTGGTGGGATCAACCTCAATTCCTTTTTCTCTTACGATGAAACCCAGCAATTTACCGGACCGCACTCCGAAAGTGCACTTGTCCGGATTCAGCCTTAGTCGAAACTTTCTCAACCTCTCAAACAGTTTCTTCAAGTTGACCAGATGCTCCTCTTCTGTTCGGGACTTGGCAATCATATCATCTACATAACACTCAATCTCCTTATGAATCAAGTCATGGAAGAGTGTTACCATAGCTCACTGATACGTTGCCCCGACGTTCTTCAACCCAAAAGGCATCACCTTGTAACAGAACGTACCCCACGGGGTAATGAACGTTGTCTTTTCCATGTCTTCCGATGCCATCTTGACTTGATTGTACCCGAAGAAGCCATCCATGAAAGAGAATACCGAGAACTGAGCGGTGTTGTCAACCAGTACATCAATATGAGGTAAAGGAAAGTCATCTTTCAGACTTGCTCTATTTAGATCCCGATAATCAACGCACATTCTGACCTTACCATCCTTCTTCGGCACAGGAACAATATTTGCAACCCATGGTGGGTAATTGGTGACGGCCAGAAATCCCGCATCTAACTGTTTTTGTACCTCCTCCTTGATTTTGAGAGCCATTTCTGGTTTAGTTCTCCGGAGCTTTTGTTTGACAGGAGGACAGCCCTCTTTCAACGACAACCTATGCACAACAATGTCAGTATCTAACCCCGACATATCTTGATATGACCAGGCAAAGATGTCAACATATTCCCGCAGCATACCGATCGGCTCTTTCTTCACCTCGGCCTGCAGACTGGCTCCAATCTTAATCTCTTTCTTGGCGTCCTCAGAACCAATGTTGATAACCTCAATTGTCTCTTGGTGAGGTTGAATGACCCTCTCCTCCTGTTTCACCAATCTGGCCAATTCCTCAGGAACTTCACAGTCTTCTCCATCCCCATCTTCCGCTTGATAGATTGGACTATCAAAGTCATACTTGGCCATAGCAGAATCGTTGTCAATGAAATCCGGGTGATTAAGTCTGCATGATTGGGTCATGCTTTATGAGACTTTTTGAAAAAAGAAACAACAAAAACAAAACATTGCCATTTTATTGTTTTTTCCTGCAAAAATAAAAAATGAAAGACAAGGAACACAAAATTTGAATGCAAAACGTCCTTTATTAATGATAAAAAAAACCTTGCAAATGCAATTATGAGGCCCTACAAATGGAACTACACGCCTTGGGCAGAGCGCGAGATTTTAACATGCAACAAAGAAAAACAAAGAAAATTACTCTGTTTAAAGAGTAACTTGAACGATTTCTTCAACAGACCAATTGCAAAGCTCTTGACCCGGTACACACGGGCGCACCCACTTGTCGAGGTCACAATCACTGTCGACGCCATCTTCACTTGCAGCGCACATTTGATTTGGATTAATGATTCCCCCGCTGTAGAAAGTAATCAGCCCCTTGCGCTCTGCTGCAGTAGCTTGATACGGATTATAGCCTATACCGAACTTATCTTCCTTTGCAGAGACTTCAATCAATTTTCCCCAGCCTTGGGCATTACCTGCTTTGACTACCTCCACTGCCTGTCTGTAAGAAACAATAGAAGTACCCACCTGTTCTTCACTCTGAGAAGATACTGACTGTGAAAACGAATCACCAATATTGACTGCCTCAAATGCTTGACTCAGCATCTCATGGATCTCTCCATCCATTTCCACGTACTTAAAGGTAGACAACTGACTTACGAAGATGTCTTCTTCTCCACATACAGTTACCACTTGACCCTCAACCACGTATTTCAATTTTTGATACAACGTGGATGTCACTGCCCCAGCGGCATGAATCCACGGTCTGCCTAACAAGCAACTATACGTGGGCTGAATGTCCATCACGTAGGACACGCACTTAAACACCCGAGGACCAATTTTTACCGGGAGCTCTACCTCTCCAAATACAGAACGTTTCGAACCATCAAAAGCCCTCACTACCAAATCACTTGGTCTTAGAATAATTCCGTCAGCGTCTAACTTCATTAAGGCCTTCTTTGGTAACACGTTCAGGGAAGACCCCGTGTCCACCAACACATGAGATAATACTGCCCCTTTACACTCCAGGGTGATGTGTAATGCCCTGTTGTGATTACGACCCTCCGTAGTCAAATCAAAATCTGTAAAACCTAACCCATGGCTAGCATTGACATTAGAAACAACAGACTCCAATTGATTCACAGTAATCTCTTGAGGTACATAGGCCATATTCAAGACCTTCAATAGTGCCTCACGATGAGCTTTAGAGCACATAAGCAACGACAAGATAGAAATTTTGGATGGCGTTTGGTTCAACTGATCCACCACTTTATAATCACTCTTTTTGATAAGTCTCATGAACGCCTCTACTTCTTTCTCAAAAGTACCTTTCTGCCCAGATTCAGGAATAACAACCTCCTCTGTAGCCACCTGTTTACCCTTGGGTCTGGCTGCTGCCTCCGCTTCAGCATTGGTTCTCAAAGTCTGTGGAGCGAACAAACGTCCACTTCTAGTGAAGCCACCAAGACCTCCAACATTATCAATACTGGAACTACCCCCAGCTGGAGTTTCCACTTCTTTTTTTCCCCCTTGGTAGTAAACATCTGCACCGTAGTGCCATGGGATAGCCCGCTCACTAGTATAAGGAACTGGTCCTGGTACCGTGATAGTAATAGGACTCACTACAGCAGGCACAATGGTTGCAGCAAGCGAGGGCACTTGAATTTCAGCTGGCGTAAAATAAATGGTAACAACTGACACATCATTGTCCTTTTTGTCCCCCTGATCGAACTGTAGACAACCCTCATCAATCAAATTTTGAATATCGGCTTTCAGTTTATCACAACCATTACTCTGACTCTTGCAATCCACACAACCTTCTTCACAGCCAGGGAACACTCGCCCTTTCAACAAACGAGCCTTCACAATACTCAAGGGAGTCCTCACCCTGTTCACCTCAGTTACCAAATTCAAAACTTTCCCATCTTCAATGGCATTGACCTTTGGCCCATTATGATCCGACATGGGATTCTGAAGCACATTTGGTGGAGGCGAGAAATTAATTGCTTTGGCATCGATCAAATCTTGTACTTTATACTGGAATGTATGACACTGTTCAATGTTATGACCTGGAGCCCCAGAATGATACTCACAGTGGGCATTAACATCATAACCCTTTGGTAATACTGTAGGAGCCGGGCCCATCGTACGAAGCTCCACCAGATTAAGCTTTAATAATTAGGGTAGCAAAGCTGCGTAAGTCAAAGGCAAAGGGTCCATATGCCTGTCAGCTCGTCTCTGCTGATATGATCTCCGTGGCTGCTGATTATTCTGTGACTGAACATACTGTTGATGTGGTTGTGATTGAACTTGCAGACTAGGAATGGTCACAGCAGTAACCTGATTATAGGAATCTTGATAGCCTCTTCCTCTTCCTCTATTCTTATAAACAACACTGGCCTCCCCATCTCTCTTTCTGGTAGATCCAGGAAATGGCTTCCTCACTCCTGAAGAACTAGCACCACTGACATCTTGTATTTTTCCGAGCTTCAACAAACTTTCAATCCTTTCCCTAGTGATTACAATGTCCGTAAACCCAGTTGAAGGATAGGCAGCCAACCTATCCAGGTAAGTTCCCTGAAGAGTACCCATAAACATGTCGTCCATCTCTCGGTCCTGCAGTGGAGGTTGAACCATGGCAGCCAATTGGCGTCATCTTTGAGCATATTCCTTAAAACTCTCCTTCGCATTCTGAGCCATACTCTGCAGCTGAGTATGGTTTGGAGCCATATCCATATTGTATTAATACTGCTTGAAGAAAGCATGAGCTAACTCCTTCCAGTTCCTCACAGAAGTCCTGCTCAACTTCATATACCATTCTTGAGATGCCCCAGTAAGGCTGTCTTGGAAATAGTACATCCACAATTTCTCATCATCAGTATGAGCGGCTATCCTCCCCACATAAGATTAGAGATGAGTTTTAGGACAAGTAGTGCCATTGTACTTGTCAAATGCTGGTGGCTTGAACTTGTATGGAATTCTTACTCCAGGTACCAATCCCAAGTCAGAAACATCAAAACCAAGAGTGTTTTGGGATTCAATGGACCTGATTTTTTCAGCGAGCTCGTCAAACCGGCGAGTGTTCTCATCTTCAGCATCTAAAAAAGTGAATTGATCCTCTTGATTATCGTCTGCAACCTGATGAACCCCAGTATTTCTAGGAGGGTCACCGCCTGCATTAACGCCAGCCTGATTACCATTACCATTCTGCATTTCGACCAGTGACCGCTCGACCATTACCCTGAGTCTCTCCTGATTTTGAGCCATACCAGTCATTAATGTCATGAACTGGTCCATCCTGTTCCTCAGCTCAGCTAATTCAGTTTGCATCTGATCCATGATCTTAGCTTGGTTTCTGCGAGTTGCGTACCGATGGACGTGGTTATCAGCTATAGTGCCTGAAACCAAATAAAGGTTAGAGGACCTGCAACGAGTACCTGAAAAGCAAGCAACAAAATGCAAAATGATATGCAATGCAATACAAATGCCATGTTTATCATTTCGGAGGTGCCCTACACCCTGACTCTAATCTTAACCACAGAAATCTGAAGATCAGAAATCGCGATATGAAGGGACGTGCCGTGACTATGTGCTTGTGTACAGATAACAACCAAAGGAACATTTCTGAATAAACTGATTGTTTTAATTAAAAAAGGAACCAGACATACGCATAGCGTTCAACAATGAGTTCAAACAACATACATCAAGATAGTGGATTCATCAACAGGCCTGATGATATCCATCAACAAAACTACATTAAGAGAATGAGAGAAAAACTGTCAATCTGACAACTCTAAATCCTTCAACTTTTCACTTGAATACTTGACTTCCTCAAAGAGTATGCGAGTGCGCTGGTGATTTGGTCTTTCGATTAACTCCTTAATCAGAACATCTCTCTTCGTGAGAGCTTCAGTCAGCGAACCCATATGCATCAAGAGAGCTTCATCATCACAGACCCCTTTATGCTTTTTCACGCTAGCTTGCATTTTGAGTTTCCCCATATCTGCCATAACCTCTTCAAGCTCCTTCTTGGAGGTCTTTAGCTCCTCTCTAGCGCTTACCAATTGCTCTTGGCTTTTGCCAAGGTTCTCCCGATACTTCCTCCGTTATTCATGCGCCTTTTTAAGCTCGTCATCCTTGATCTTCAGCTGTTCCTGCAACTCTGCGTTTTCGATCCTAACCTCATCCCAGGCTAGCTGAAACTTGGCTAGCGTATCCTTGGTCTGAGCTAAAGTCTGTTTGGTCTTCTTATGAGCTTGAGTGGCAGCATCGGCACCTTTACTAATTTTCTGGAAATGTTGAGCTCTTTCGGCGAAGTCCTTTTCTCTTGCAGCTAAAATTTTTCCGGCGTCTTGGGCTTTATGCTCCAACTCTTTGTTGACATGCAGAGTATTTTGAAGAAGACTACTTAGATCTGAATTCTCCACCCGAAGCTCCTTCACCAACTTCTGCAGCTTGTCAAACTCCTCGATGGCTACCGTGGTAAGCTGCTCTAGCATTACGGGATATAAAGGGGGTTCCCTTGAAAAAGGCAAGAGTAATTCATTCACCTTCATTTCAATCCAACATTCATAATCAGGATAAGATCTGCAATCCATTTTTCCAAAAACTGTTTTTCCTGTTTTATGCTGGTGCCCCCAAGCATTCACAACTTCTCGCAGCATTTCCTCATTTTCAATCCCTGTAAAGAACAAAGATTTCTCAACATCCTGATCTGTGGGAGGATACTTGGAGGCGTGTCCAAACTGTCTAATGGCCAGGATCGGGTTATAGTTGATTCCCCCTTTCCTGCCAATTAGAGGCACATTAGGAAAATTCCCACAACTGGTGATAATCTCTATTCCCAGTAACTTACGATCAAACCAGACAATGTTATTAGCAGTTAATCCCATTATCCGCTTGGACCATTTTAAAGAATCTTTTGTGTCTACAAAAGCGCCTGTTTGAGGTAAATGCTTCAAAAACCAATGAGATAAAAGTGGAGTGCAACAATTGACAGATCCTCCCCTTCTTTTTTCACTCTTGAAGTGCACAGAGTAGTTAAAGTCTCCTAACAAAGTGGGAACCGGATTTTTTAGAACAAAAACTCTTATAGCCTGCATATCCACAAAATCCTGTTGATTAGGGAAAAGAACAATGCCGTATATGCACAAAGCCAGGATGGAATGGTAAACTGCCCAATTCTTTGATTCAGCAGCCTCTTGAGCTTGATCGGTAAGAAAATCTAAGTGAAAACCTTTGACCCCATTTTTGATAGCCACATTTCCTTTTAGCACTGAATCTTTCACCTGTACCATAACTGCAATCTCCTCTATGCTAGGATGACTACCAGAAAAGAATGGCACTGCTGATTCGACCGGAATTCCCAAAATAAATGAGAACTCTTCCAACGTCGGCATCAAAATGTAATCAGGAAAAAGAAAGCATCTCAGCGACGACTCATAAAACTGTATCAACGTGTGAAGAGCATCATGTTCATACTGTGTGATTCTGCGGACCATCTCCACCAATTTCCCATATCTCTTCTGGAAGTTGACAAGAACACCCGGGTCAGCCATAGCTATCATCTTATGTAGTAAATCCAAAGTAGGTTCTGGGAACTTGTATGCAACATTGCTCTTTCTCTTGAGAACTGTCTCCGTCGAGCCCATTGATTGGAATCAGAAGTGTAATACGCAACTGTAAATGACAAACATGAATGTTATGACATGATAATGCAATGCAAAAGGGCATGGTATCAGCGTGCTCTGTGTCTGTGTTGGACTGTGTGCAGGTGTTTGTACAAATCTGAGAATAATACTGTAGATATAAACCCCCTGAATGTAATAGGTTACATCATCTGTTTGTGAAAATACCAGAGTATTAGGGTATGTGGGAGGCATGGTCACCTGCAAACCTGTAAACACCCACCCATACTCACATGTGGGTACTAAAACAGCGGTTCCTCAGTTTCGGATTCTCTATTTTGAGAAGCAATAACACATTCAGCCCGTAGGATACAATGCTATCGCCAAACAAAGAGAACGTTCACTGATTCCCCAAAAAATAAAGGCCATCCTATGCAAGTTCCAAAGTGGGCCCTCGGGTGCGAATGGGTTTTCCACAGAATATGGTCTGCCACTGTCACCACTAAAGAGGGATGTTTCCACTAAGGTCCTCAATGATCGGTCACCAGAGTCGACAACTTTCTAGGTTAACACTCTGAAATGCACAAGACGTGCAAATCAGAACATCTCCCAAGAAAATCTCGTCTGGCTGTGAATTTCGTGTAAACCATACGTACCAAGATGCTACGTAGGCCACACTACTTTCCACTCTAATCCTATGTATGTACTCAAGCCTGTGTAATGGGCTTATCTCTCAGAATACCCATCCCGCCAAACAGAAAACCAGCACAGCACAGTCCAGTGTAATAATGATATGTAATGTAGTAAATGCGATAAATACAGTAATACAGTAAATAGCAATACAGTAAAAATAGCAAATACAGCAAAAACAAAAAATACAACATCGACGTAAACACCCAATGAAAGAAAAACAGACAAGCGCTAGGATTGACTCGCTTAGGGAACCAGAGATTCTGGGTTCGATCCCCAGCAGAGTCGCCAGCTGTCGCTCCCGGGATTTTCATCCAGGTACAAACGCGAAAGTGGCAAAGAAACAGAGTCGCCAGCAATATGTATTTATCCCAAGAGAGGGAAAGGAAACACTGCGTAAACCTGGGGGAAAGGAAAGATCATGGTCTCAGGACCAAGAGAAACGGGTAAGGGAGTCGGTTACGCGAGGGGAAGGTATTAGCACCCCCACGCGTCCATCGTACTCGATGGGATCCACGCTTGCTGTCTCGATCAAAGGGTGTAGGAAACTGGAAATGAACTGCTAACTGGAAAACTGGAAATGAAAGATAGAAAGGAGAGGGGAGAGGAGGAATAAGTGACTCGATAGGACATTATCGTTGTCCTAGGCCTACGTATTCCCTCAGTGCAATGGGAAAGTCAGAGTCAACGTAGTTCGACGGACTACGGGGAAGGTTGCTCGTCGAGATATCGCATCTCGTGCCTTCGTATCTTCAATTAGACGAGAGATAAGAATCAGAGCAAACGTAGTTCGGCTCGTTGCTTTGTTTGTGTGTTTTAGTGGAAACGTCAGAGTGCGCGTCCCAGCAGTTAGGTGTTGCAGCTCGCTGTATGGAGACTTAGGCGTTACCTGTTTGCGGTAGAACGGACATGACGAGTCCTTTTAGAAAGGAATGAAGAGATGAGGAGAGAATTTGTTTGTTTTTGTATTTTAGAAAGAAGTGTTTTGATTATTGGTGTGTATACGACGCATATTGTATTTAAGTCTCTCATGTAGGATTGAATGCCTCGCATATCGACCCAAGATGGGACGTATGCTAAACATTCTAAGAAAGTCAGAGAAGACCCCTCACTATCTTATTCTCGCATGAAAGGCTCAAATACAATATATGGTATGCCTTTATTAAGTATTTTTTGCTTTTTGTTTTGAGATGAGAAGAAGAGAGACTCAATGGTTAAGAAAGGTAAAATCTAATGAGGGAGACTAAGACTCAAACCCTAAAGTTATCATACATGGATGTTCCTAATGGTTAAGTGTGGTTTAGAAACCTAACTCTAAAAGAAAAGAGAAGAAAACTGAGTTCTAACTTACTTCCAAGATGGAAGTTAAGTTAAGAACTCAAAGGGGATGAAATAGATTGAACAAAGAAAGCATTAGATACTTATCACAATCACAACTTGAAAGCTTAAAAAGATAAGGGAAGAGGTTGTATGTGGAAGTATATCCACACACTTGACTTACCATTAGCCCCTGAAAATGTTAGCTAAAACAATTTGCAAGTAAAGAAATAAAGAAAGAATATCAAGTAAAGATCAAACAAGTTAAGAACTAAAGAAGAAAGGTCTTAAAGGTTGATAAAGTTTCTAAGTCAGAACCTATACCCTAAGGGAGTCCTCTAAAGTTAAGGTACCAAATATAATCAAACTATGCACAAACAATGTCTTAAACACCAAAGAAATGCACCATGGAAGTGATTGATGAAAGATGAATAAGAATGCAAGATGAACATGTATTTATGCTTAATGAAATGCCAAGGTCAGAAGCATACATCATATTATAATGCATATGGATGTATATGAACCATCATACAAGTCATGGATGAAATGATTCAAGTAATAGAGAAAAGATGAAGAAGAAATGAAAGGGAGAGAAACAAGTTCAATTAGATGCACAAACTTACATGTTAAAGATGCATAACATATGAAATGAGTATGAATGCATATGGACCAGTAGCATACAATTGATGATATGCAAATGACATAAGTGAAATGGCATACACAATGCAAACACAAATCATATAGAGCACAAGAAAAAATTAGATGTGGAATTAGGACAAAAATGCAAGTTAAAATGCATAAACACACATCAAAGGTAAACACACATCAAAATGACCTATAATCATGGTATAAGATGGCTTTAATGTTCAAGTAAACATGTGTCAAAAGATAACATCAATCATCTCAAGGGACCATAGGCAATATGACACAAAACCATATCATATGTATACAATGAAGCTCATAAATGTACATGTAATCAATCAACAAGGAAAAAATAGAAATGAATTTGGAAAAATTATGGAATTAGGTCAAAAAGTACCTAAGTCAGAATCTAAACACATGTCAAAAGCTCACACAAAAATTCAAGAAGGAGCATGCTCAAACAAAGCAACAAAGTCACATTAGGTCAACAATGAATAATGCACAAAGATATGGTTCAAAAGCTATGCAAAAATGATTTTAAAAATAAAATAAAAATGATTTAGATGCTTTAAGATATTATTTAATCATAGAAAAAAGATTGGATGCACAATGGTTTTTTAACTATGCAAAAATAAATGTGAAATGTACAAGTATCATGAAGAACAATATTTAAAAGGAAATTAATAGAAAAATATGCAAATATGAGCAAGTAATATTAAAATCCGAAATAAAAAAATGGAAAATTATTTTAATGAAGTATGATGATATATGAATTTTTATGGAATTATTTAATGCATTTTGGTATTTTTACTAAAAGAAAATGAAACAAATATAAAAAAGGAAAATAAAAATGCTAGTAAAAGAGTGCAGGGGGTGTGGCGAAAGTAAAAAAGTAGTTAAAATGAGTTTGAGCTCAGAACATGGGGGTGTGAAAAGCATTTAAGTTTAGTCCATTAACAACGCGTGTTTGTGTGTGATTAAGGTGCATTTCAGTCAACATGTTTGACGCAATCACAGCCACATATCGAAGTCAACAAGATCAATCATCAATCCAATGTTTCATAAAGCATGCACATGACAACTAACACGCACGCACACACATGCAATTATTAAGAGTCAAATAGAAGGCACGTGCTAGGGAGGATCTTTCATTTATGCGCTGGCAGATTTCTAACCCTAGGATGATGATGATCGGACGATTGTGTTTTAAACTGGCCTAAAACCCTAATCAAACCTCACAGACCGGAGAATGACCTCCGGTCATCTTCTCCGGCCACTGTAAATCTTACATGATTCCAGAAATTGACAAAAATTATATCAAAATGAATATGAGCTCACAAGGAACATGGATCCACCATTATTTTCCACAAACAACACATAATCAAAGAGAATCGAAGGGATGAATCTTGCCCTAAGTTTTGTAACTATGCATCTAACATGCCTATCAACTAGCCGGAAGTACCAATAGCTTCTAATAAGCTGAAATCAGTGTAAAACAACTTAAAATTAATGAAAATCAAGCGAGATAAGTTTGAATTAGAACCTGAAATATGGAGCAACTTGAACCTTCAGAAAACCAGAGAGGAGGATCCTGAGCTTTTTGATCTTCCAAAGAGCAAAATAAATGCTCTAATGCTTGAGATCTTGAAGGAAACAGAGAGGTTCAACTTGAAAGATGCTACACTTGGTTCTGATTCAACTTGTTCTTGATCAATGATTATGGAATATTGATGAAGATGATGATGAAATTGATGAATTCGTGCAATGAGAGAGAGAGAATTCAAAGAGAGTTTGAGAGTTCAAAGTGTGAAAATGTAAGAAAATGAAGTGTCCTCTTCCAAAATCTGTTGAAGCTTGCTTATATAGGTTGAGTTAGAAGTTTAACTGGTGTAGTTAACATTTGGAAAGAGAGTTAAGTGAGTGAGTTAAGTGAGTTCTGAATTAACAGAATGAGTGAGGTTAGTTAGTGACACGAATTATTGAGTTTGGTTATGGTGATGGTGAGCTCATGGCACTTATGGTGAGGCTGAGAAACAATGATGGTGATGTTATGTTGATACATGATGTTGCTGCAGCTAGTGAAACTTGTAGAACAAGTTTTCCACTTTCCCTCTTTGATGTATGGACATATATGGAGCATGTATGTGTAAGAATCATGTTGGTTCAAATGAGGCAATGTATGATGAGTGTCTGCATGCAAACTGATGTGAATCAACCAATATCAATGCAAAACACTCTATTCTTGGCAGCATGGTTTCAATGAAAAACAAGGAAGTTTGATGATGGAATTCTTTGTGTTGGATGCATGGTTTGATGAGATTTTGGTGTCATTAGAAAGAGGAAATACGGTAGAACAAGTTTGGTATGGAAATCAACTTGAATGTAGGCCTTTAACATACTTGAAAATGGCTTGAAAACCAAGGAACCAAAATGGGTGCATGGGCGTGGCAAATTGTGGCACGCGTGGCAACATGACTTGTGGAAAATTCAGAGTGAAACCATCAATGTTGGGCCTTCATAACTCTTCATCCTTTGATCAAATGAAAAAATGACAAACATGAACATTGTAGAGGGCATGGAAAGGAACAACTTTGGTGTTGGAAAGTTTTTCATTTGAAGCTTTCTTGATGGAGAAAATTAGCTTGACATTTGGCACACTAAGTGTTTGATGAAATTATGGCCTGGAGGCCTGAACTTGCCTTGCCATGACTTGGATTTTGCCTTGATTTTGCTCCACTTTGATTGATCATAACTCTCTCAATTTTGATCCAATGGAAGAGTTCTTTATATGGATTTGAAGCTTGGAATGTATCTTTAATTGACTCAACTTGGGCCTGAAGTTTAGAGCTTTTATCTTGAAGGAATGAAGCCTTAAAGTGTAGTGCAAAATGGTCCAAACTTGCCATTTTTGGAAACCCTAAGTTTCTAAAAATGGAAACTTTGTACAATTCTTGATTTTTGATGATTCCTCCATCATTTCTTGATCAAATCTTGTCCATTGAACATATGTAACTTGAATTTCATGAATTTGACCTTAAAAGTCAGGAGTTAACTTTTTCCTCTGCACAGTTGACTTTTTCCCCAATTTCTTGATTCTCAAGCAACTGGCCAATTGAACCTCTTCTGAAATGAACCAACGGGCAATCTTCCATCCTTAGATACTTGATATCATGTAGAAAACATTGAGATCAAGTTTGAACCAAAATTTCATCAGGAGACTGCTTGACTCCAAAACCCTAATTTTGACTATTTTTTATAGGAGATGATACACTGTCCAATCTTCTTAATGAATTCCCTTCTTCCAATGACTTGTGGGATCAATTGAGATCATATATGATGTAAGAGACTCTTGAGGCTTGCTTGAAGACCCTTGGCTCTTGTTCTCTTGCCTTGGATGATCAACACTCTGAAAACCACTGATCACATGCCCTATGTTGAATGCAATGCAATGCTTTATTTTTCTATGCTTGAATGCAATGTAATGCAATAAAAGCACATGCCAAATGATATGAAAAAAGAGAGGGCAAATTTTGGGTATTACAGCATACCCAGAAAACTTGGGGCAAAAGAGTCAGCCCAACGATACATATCAACTAAGCATCATTGAAAAGAATACCTGCGTCCCCACCAAATCATGGGATCATTACTCAAGGCATTCAGAAAATATCTAGCATGGCTATGAATCTGCAAATATTGCAGGACAAGAGTTCATTAACTATGCTTTTCCCAAGGTCAACATCATCGAGAAGGATGACTCCTCCAGTTCCGCGGAAGTATGGGACACCTTAGGACAACCGAGTGGCAAGTACGACTTCTTGGTCAAGTACACCGCTCCTGAAAGCTCTCGTATTAGGCTCGAAGACATCCAGCCAACTGGATGGGGAGAGCCACCTGAGAGTAAAAACACTGTGCAAGATATAACAGAAGAGTTCGTCTATGACAAATCTTCCTGGGAGGAAGACTCCAACGATCCTGCTCTGTCAGAAATCAGCGTCATTTCTAAGGACAAACCAAGAAAGAAGGTACCAGACATTGTGATTCACCAAGGAGTTTTCCGCCAATGGGTTGCTGTCGATGTCCCGAAAGTCATTCATAAGTCTAAGTAATTGCCATCTTTGTTATGACCTTTCACCCTGCCCAGGTGAAATGGATGTTTTTATAGGGCTCACTTTCTGTAAATATCCCTCTTCGCTTCGCCCAAAGCAACAGAGTTTTGTTTTATAGGGCTGTAGTTTCAAGAATCGACAAAATCATAAATAAATAACGTCATTCTGTAATTTCCGCATTTTATTGCTGTTTTCACTTTTTGCTTTTTCAGAAAATGGTAATCCTAAAAACAACTCAAAATAAAAACAATCTCATCTACCGTTATGGTGCTCCCAGCCAGATCATTACTGATAATGGATCTAACTTGAACAACAAGATGATGAAAGAATTATGCGCTGAGTTCAAGATCGAACACCATAACTCATCTCCCTACCGACCTAAGATGAACGGAGCGGTAGAAGCAGCTAACAAGAACATCAAAAAGATTGTTCAAAAGATGGTTGTAACCTACAAAGACTGGCACGAGATGCTACCCTATGCTCTTCATGGTTATCGCACGTCTGTTCGCACTTCAACAGGGGCAACCCCTTTCTCTCTAGTATATGGCATGGAGGCAGTACTTCCCATAGAAGTAGAGATCCCATCAATACGGGTATTGATGGAAGCTAAGCTAACAGAAGCAGAATGGTGTCAAAGTTGACACAATGAACTGAACCTAATTGAAGAAAAATGAATAACGGCACTATGCCATGGTTAGTTATATTAGCAAAGAATAAAGAAAGCGTTAGACAAAAAGGTCCGACCTCGCGTCTTCAGAAAAGGAGACCTCGTTCTCAAGAAGATACAATCATTTCTCACTGATTCCAGAGGCAAATGGACTCTGAATTATGACGGCCCTTATGTTGTCAAGCAACCCTTCTCAGGTGGCGCCTTGAGACTCGCAACCATGGATGGAGAGGAATTTGCCTACCCCACGAATGTTGACGTAGTCAAGAAATACTTCTCCTAAACAAAAAAAATGTCTCGGTGGATTGAAAACCCGAAAGAGCGGTCCAGGCAAAAATTAGAGACAATAAACAAAAATCATCCCGATGGATTAGAAATCTCAAAGTACAATCCAGGCAAAAGTTTGGGATTAATGGCAAGTAACTACATCCGGCGAGGTTAAATCCCCAGCGGTAATACCATCCGTCAAAAGACTCCAGTCAAGGTCATCTTCGACAGAAGCTCAGGATGTCCAGAATTCAAAGTTGGTAGAAGGATAGCGGTCGTTATGTTTCAATGTAGCCCTTTTCCCTTAAATTACCATTTTCTAAACTTTGTAAATACTCTATGGGATCACGCGCTTGGATGATTGCCATCCTATCAATAAAATTTGAGCCCTAGTGCTTTTATTTACAATTCTTATTTGTTTTATCTTTACAGAATGACATTTTAACATGACAACGATTCTTGAAATAAAACAAAATTGAATTTACTTGTAAAAAATTTTCAGCTTTTAAAATAAAGATGGCAATTCCTTTTGACCGTGAACTTCAAAAAAGCACATCGATCGCTTCTCCGAAGGTGGTTGAACCTCAAAGTGCAGAATCAAAGTACTCCTTCTAAACCAGTACGCCTGAATGAAGAATCAACTGTATCAGAGGCCATGTTTCATCTGACATCCCCGGCCGAGTTCGTACCTTCTAAGACCGATTGACAATTCTTCCTCCCCACAGGGTCTACCTCTCCCAAGCAGGGCAGGATTGCTATTTTAAACCAGTGATACTTTACATCCCCCACCGTGGCCGAGTATCCAGTCGTGCTCATCTATTAGTCTGTATGTCGCGTCAGTTTTGTCAGCATAAACATACATACATCATTCATTATTGATTCACGTTCATATTCATATTGAATCACTATCACTCTGGTCAGTCTTATCCCCAAGTGATAAAAGTCCTCTCAATCGAGTTGTCAGTCCTTTACTTATTAGGAAATGCAGCGTCTGAGCAGTTTCTCCCCAGTTTATTTCTGGATTGGAGACGGTCCTCGACCACTTTGATAACTTGAACCTCTGAAAGGCAAGAAGACATTCGACCAACGTCACTCTTCACCATTGAAGATGATATTTACGCTTTCCCGGATTAAGGAAAATCCCCAGAGAAAGCCTCGGAACTAAAGACTCTCAGCAACACATTGGTTTTTCTCTCCAGAAAGTCAATGTTAATGAAGTCATCAGCACCTCAAAATTGGATTACATCACATGGCATTTCTCCGAGAAGATCTCGAAGAAAAGTATGATGTAATGTCCCCAAGCAGGAAACAACCTCTCAAGAGACACGTTTTCCCCAGTAGAGTCAACAAATGGCGTCTCCAACAAAGAAGGTTGAACACCTCTACAGCTCAGACGAATGGGTTTCCCCAGCAAGTCTGACATCAAAACTTTTTCCCATCAAATGGCATCTCCCCAGGAAAATTCGGCGAGAAGTTTGGTGAAAACCGCTACACACAGCGTCCCTTGTCAAGGAAGGAACTTGACAAAAAAAAACTGAGACCAGTTTTGTGGCTGAAGACCCGGATCGAGGGGAAGTTTATATCAGAAACTGAGACCAGTTCCGCGGTTGAAGACCAGGATCGAGGGGAAGTTTATATTAAAAACTAAGATCAGTTCCGTGGCTGAAGACCAGGATCTAGGGGAAGTTTATTGACAAAAGAAACTAAGACCAGTTCCATGGCTAAAGACCAGGATCGAGGGGAAGTTTTTACCCTTTTCTAAGTATCATTGCTTAGTAAAAGAAGATGAATGAGCAAACAACCATTCATAAACACCGTCAAAATTTCGGGTATTCCGATATTTAATCCTCTTGCACCCCGAATGCCCGAATACCTTCGCCATTCACACCTTCGGGTCCAAGAAAGTTAAATAGGGGCATCTGTCATACCCCAAATTTTGACCACCAAGATTTTCCATCATTGTGCAAATCATCATCATAATATGGATGTACTTTCATGCCTCATCAATCTCCTCAAAGATTATTGAGCATTCACCATAATCAAGAACTAGGGTTTTTGAGCCCTCTCAGAGCACTTAGACAAAGGATCAATCAAGGAATGACATGATCTTCAACTTGTCTAACCTCTCAAACACCTATAAAGGATCAAGAGGACTCCCACATCAAGAATCAAGCACAAGGTTGCAACATTCCAAGTGGATTAAGCCTCAAGATCACCAGTGTCACCAAATTAGGGTTTTGGTCGACCAAGGCCTCCAGATGGAATTTTTCCTCTGGGCATGAGCCAATGCTTCAAAGTATAACCCAAGGTACTTCAAGGGACCTCATGGACCCAATCATCAAGTTAATTTAACCTCAGGGGATGCATTTACCAAAAATCAGGAATTAGGGTTTCTTGACCTAATTCACCCCTAAGTTGACTTTTGGGACAAAGCATGGGCCAAGACCTCAAGAAATGATTTTAGGGCCTCCAATACACTACATTGATCCATTTTCAACAATGGATTGACCCAAAAAGCTTGGTTCACAAGTTTCAATTTCATCAGGACCACAATTAGGGTTTTGAAGAAAAAGTCAACTGTATCTTTGACTTTTGACCAAGACATGCTCCCAAACCTTGGGACATGATTCAATACACCCTATAACACCCATGGAATCCATCCATTAGGTTTGATTTAGGTCAAGGACTTGATTTCACAAAGGATCGCACAGTTTGGATTTCATCCAATAAAAAGTCAACTGTGCACAAAATCAAGTTTGACTTTTTGGAATTTTTCACAAATATGGTTCCCCTAAGTAAAACATAATGTTAATGTATGGTATTGATCATCATTCATCAAGAAAAATCAAGAAAAGTGAGGTTTCTTGCAAAAGGGGCAACCATAAGAAACCAAAAATTTTCTAAGTTATGGAACAAAAATGGTTTTAGTGCCAACTTCCAAGGACCATAACTTCTGATCCAAGCAACCATTTTGGGTGATCCAAAGCTGGATTTGTAGGTCTTGCTACACGCTACAAAAGCTTCAACTACCTCAGACTCCAATTCTTCATGGATTTTGAGTTATGGATTGATCAAAATCACAAAAACATGAAAATGACATTTTTTCAACACTTAGTGAAAATCTGCCTAAGTTACCAGCCTTGAACATCAATGTTCATGAGGTTTTTTCAGTTGGATCCAAATAGTTTCAAAACAAACTATGATCACACATGTCTTGTATCATATAAGGGCTTTCTAAAAAGCACAAGAGCCTCCCATAACTCAACCTGAGCAGGGAGATATGATCCTTTCAAAATCACTATTTCCAACTGCCTTGTACAAGGCAGATTTTGTGCATTTGCTTGATTTGGCAAAATTGGGAAACTCCAAGCATTGTCATCCACTTGGACACATCAGAGGATAAAACAAAAGGAGAATCATCTGATCCCCAAGCCTTCAAAGTCCAAAAATCTACACATAGCCATAACAAACCTAAAAAGGCTAAAAAGGTGCCAAGACTCCAATTTTGTTTCCAAGAATTCAATGGATGCACCAAGGTGGCATGGACTGACACATTCCTAACTGAATGAGTCAAGAATCAGCTCTGAATCAAAGAACCATAGGCCTGTACCCTAACCTCAAGTCAATGGCTATAGGAGACTAAAGATTCCCTTGGATCAACATTGGCCAAAGGCCTGTACCAGCTGCCGTTCACTATTGCTTGCAAAACAAACTTGCTCTACTATAAATAGAGCTCATTTATGCTCAGTTTGAGTACACCAAAGCACTACAACTGATGCTTTCCTCAAAATCTCTCTCTTTAGGCCAAAATGCCTTCTTTTGCAAGTCATCTCTGAGTTTTTGAGTTAGAGAGCAATTCCACCACAGCTCATGATCCAAACACATCCAATATGTTATATCTAAGCTGTCCAAACACTCACTTGTGACCTGAAACACCAAAATCAGAAAATCCACTTCCAAAACCTCAAAATTGGACTTTTCTGCATTTTCCAAGCCATGCCTTGATTTAGTCACTTCCAAAACCAAACAAGGCCTCAAACACACTCCAAATATCATCCTCAAACTATCCCAATTGGTTTCCATCATCTGGAACACCATTTGAGAGAGTTGCCATATTGGTCACTTTTGCCCCTTTTGCAAGAAAGAGCTAAAACTTGTTCCTGAGGATTCCAGCTGGTTTTGATCATCCTAAAAGCTTCTAAGGGATCAATAAAGAGTGTCTAAAGCATTGGATTACTTCTGGCACAAGGATCTTGACAGTTAGCACAAGAAGCTCCAAGAGGCATCACAACTTGAACTCTTTGAATTATGCATTCCTTTGATGTCCATTGATCATAAACATCTCATACATGTTGTATATGTTGTGTTTGAACCAATTTGCCCTGCTATTGTTAACTGAGTAGTGAGATAGCATAGAACATGCAAATCTAGGCCTATTTTGAAACCACTATCGGGTTTTAAAATAGGGACACTTTCTGAAAATTCCAAAAGCACCATTGGATTCCTCATGAAATTCTAGGCCAGATGCACCTAAATTTTGTCTAAATCCATGGAGAAATGGGAAAGTTAGATGCTTCACGTAAATTGCCAAAACTTGTCTTGCCTTGGCCTTGGCCAGGCCTGAAAACAAGGCACCCCATATATGCACATGGGGTGGTTTTGATACACGGATGTAGCGCGCATGTGTGTTTGTGTATGAGGTCGTGGGTTCAAACCCCACCCAGACCTTTTTTGCTACCTTTCCACATTTTTGCTATTTTTAAAATTTTTATGGTTTTTGTTAGTTAATTCAAAAATTAATTTCTCTCTCAATTTTAATTATTTTTTATTGATTCTTTTTTGGAAAATTCACAAAAATATTAAAATATTTTATTCCTTGAAAATTTTACAAAAATATTATTTATTTCATATATTTGATATTTTTGTAAAGAATTATATTGTTATTTGTTTTTTAGACATTAAAAATATTTCTTTCTCTTGGTTTTGCAAAATTCAAATGATTTTTAAATCATCCCATGAATGAAACATGATTTTCCAAATATAAATCCAAGATCATAACCTTTTTTTCACATGTTTGATTATTTTATTTGAATTAAAATACATTTTTAATCAAAAAATTAGGGTTTTGATCATTATCACCCTAACAAATCTTTTCAAACATCTTTGGGCCTCTTGATAGAGTGTAAGTCCCACCCCTTTGTAAATATAAACCTTTTTGGGCCTCAGTCATTGTATAAGTCCCACTGCGATTTTAAAATCTCGGCGCGGTCGTTGGCTTTTAAACAAAATAATTTGGGCCTCTCCTTGAGTTGTAAGCCCCATCTCTTGTACAAAAATAAACTTTGGGCCGCTCCTTGAGTTATAAGACCCAACCCTCTTTATAAATACAATAATTTGGGCCTCAGTCATTGTATAAGTCTCGATGCAATTTTCAAAACACCGGTACGATTACTGTTTTTCATCTGGGCCTCTCCTTGAGTATAAGCCCCAACAATCTTTTCAAAACAACTTCCCTTTTGATTTAAGATTCAAACTCATAGTTGTTATCAAAACTTTCTTTAATTTCTTGAACAACTAACCATACAGCTGTTATAATGGAAGCTTGCTCGCCTGTAAGTTTTTACTAGCTTTCTTTATATGCTTATATATATATATATATATATATATATATATATATATATATATTTGTCTGTATTGCTGGAAGCTTGCTCACCTGTAAGTCCTTCTTTCATATCCTTTTAAATACTTGTCATATATCCACTGTATATATACTTGTATACCTGCTTAGAGTTTTCCCCGACAACTAAGACTAGAATTAGGTAAAGCCAGTTGGTCACTCTTAAATACAGCCAAAACTAGTTCCCCATAGGAATTTCCAGATACAGTCTTGCCTTCTCTTGGCCTTAAATAATATGGAACAAAAAGAAAGGCATTATTCCCGGTGAAACTTTTCTCAGACTGTCACTATTAGAAATTGTCAAAGAAGTTCATTTCCCCGGAGAGGATTAATTCCCGGTGAAACCTCTCTTGAATTTCTTCAAACCCTAGAACTGTTCACTAAAGAAAAGATTATTCCCGGTGAAACTTTTGTTGAACTCTTCTTAAGTTTGGATCCACAAGCTTCCTAAAAGCATCCCCGCCTCCTCTTGGACTTTGTACAAGGACCCTCCAACTTCTTAGAATTTCTCATGCCTTCTCTTGGGATTAATACAAGGACCCTGAAGACCTCCTAAAGGTATAAGACAGAACTTAGTCATTCTTTACTAGAGCAGTCTTTCCAGAGTCAAACCCTCAGACCAATTTAGGGTTTATTCTCATCCCTTGAAACACGAGCCTCCTCTGGGGCATCATACAAAGATAAACTCTTCCATACCAGTAGACTTAGACAGTCTAATCTCCTCTTGGATCTCAAAGACATTCTCAAGTTCCCTACAAACCCATGAAAAACTCTGGTCATTTAAACCAATCTCCAGTAGAGTTAAAATCCTCACAGGGTCTAAAACTCAGTTTTTTATCCTAAAAATTACCCCAGCTAGGGTCATAACACTATCCCAAATCAGAACCTCAAGGCATCTGATACCTTAACTCTTCTGTAAACCTCAGCAAGAGTTGATTCCCCATCTTGGGCCTGCCTCTAGATCTCAATAATCCTCGGCAGAAGCCAGCCTCCTCTTAGGCTTTGTAAAATGATTTTCCTCAGCAGAATTAGCCCCAACAACACCCTTTTGTTGGGTCCATCTTCTTTTTTTAAAACACTCTCTTATTGAGTTAACCCTTTTCAGCCTCAATCTTGGGCTTTGTACAAGACAAACAAAGTACTCTCTTGTTGAGTCAATCACCTTTCCACACTCTCTTGTTGAGTCAGTAGTACAAAACATAAACACCCTCTCGTTGAGTCATTCTTTTAGCCTCAATCTTGGGCTTTGTACAAGACATATATAAACTTTCTCCAACAAAGTCAAAATCTTCCTCAGCGAAGTCAATTCCTCCCATCCTTCTTTTGGGCTTTGAGAAATAATATCCCTAAGCATAATCAATCTTCTTTTCAGCCTCCTCTTAGGCTTTGTATAATAATTTTCCCCGATAAGGTCAGCCTCAATCTTGGGATTTGTACAAGACACCTAAAATATCCTCAACAGAGTCAATCTCTTTTCAGCCTCAATCTTGGGCTTTGTACAAGACAAATCATACTCTCCAGCTGAGTCAGGCAAGTCCTTTTAGCCACAATCTTGGGCTTTGTACAAGACAGATAAAGCCTCTCACTAGTAGAGTCAGTCTCTTTTTCAGCCTCAATCTTGGGCTTTATACAAGACACCGTATAAATCTCTCCAGCAGTGTCAATATTCTTTTAGCCTCAATCTTGGGCTTTGTACAAGACAGATAAACCTCTCACCAGTAGAGTCAGTTTTCCCTTTCAGCCACAATCTTGGGCTTTGTACAAGACAGACAAAATATTTCCCTGGGAAAGTCAACTTTTAGCCTCCTCTTAGGCTTTGTATAATGATATCCCCAAAAGAGTCTGTCTCTTTTTAGCCTCAATCTTGGGCTTTGTAGAAGACAGATAAACACTCTTTTATTGAGTCAGCCTTTTCCCGCCTCCTCTTAGGCTTTGCATAAGGACTTCCCCAGTGGAGTCAATCAACCTCTTAGCTTCAACCTTGGGCTTTGATCAAGGTACCTACAAAAACCTAAATCCCCTCAGAGAAAATCAAAATCTCTTTGTAGGAAGACATTTCTCTGTGATATCACACATTAAAACAAACAATTCAAAACAAACCCTAAACCCCAAATAACTGCTATAAGTGGCACACTTGTTGATTCAAATGTCCAAGCTGTCGTCCATCTCTTATCCTGGTAAATCCTCTCTTTCATCTAATTGCTGTAAGCGGGAAGCCTCTAGATTATTTACATCCACGCCACTGTCCCTCTCTTAGCATGAAAGACTCCTAAGGAAAAATGGCATTGCTCTACACTGAGTTAAATTTTTCTCCCTCAGGATAAATCCCCTATAAAGGAAATTATGGCATTGCTGGATTCACATATACCAGTTAAAGTAATCCTCCTTTATAAACAATCACCCAACAGTTGTGATAAACAGACGAGATGTCTCCCTTTAGAGATGACAAATTCTCTCTCAGTCAAACCTTTTAGCTTCAATCTTGGGCTTTGAACAAGACACAAATACTCAACTTTTAGCATCAATCTTGGGCTTTGAATAAGACACCAAAACATCATCTTTTTCCTCCCATAGAATAAGAGCAACTACGATTGCTCTGATTTCCCTGTTTCTTTAAACGGGAATACGTAGGCATAAGATTGCGAAATCTTAGCGAGCATACCAATAAAAAACTCTAGGTCCAGTACCTTCACACCAGTCAAGACTGAGGTCCACTATCTCACCAAAATCATAAAAAACTCTCTCTCTCATATCTCCCATAGAAGAAACTTTCCCAACCCACAACAGATAAACACCATCAAGTACAAAGCAGAACCTATTACTAACAACCTGTGGATAACCACATATAGGATGGGTAATTGACAACTCCCCATTGTATAACCTGACCCCGAACTCCCCGAATCTCTCTCAGCGTTTGTTCAGTTAAATATTCGTGTGCAAGGTTAGTTTTATATAGCTTCCCTTTCCCTTCCAGCTTCACGGGATAAATAAGAAATCAGAAAGTAGCACCCCACTCCTACCATTGCGGTGAGGAGAAACCCATGGCGATAAGGTGGTCACGTCACCGACAAAAATCACACGCTACACACTTTGGTAAGAGTTCTTGTGGACACATGCTCCTCTCTGAATGTTTTACCGAAAAGAACTCTTGAAAAGTTGGCTTACAAGGGAGTTGAAATAAAGCCTACCTCTCTAATTGTCAATGCTTTTGATGGCTCAAGAAGGTCTGTGACGGGGGAGATTGAGTTACCAATTCTGATTGGCCCACATGTATTCAATATTATTTTTCAATTGTTGGATATTAATCCTGCATACAATTGCCTACTTGGAAGGCCTTGGATCCATGGAGCAGGTGCTGTAACTTCAACCTTGCATCAAAAGATGAAATTTGTGGTTAATGAAAAACTGGTGATTATACACGGTGAAGAAGATCTGATGGCCAGTAACTTGTCCTCTTTCTGTTACATTGAGGCTGATGAAGATGCTTTAGAAACTTCTTTCCAAGCTCTTGAGATAGCCAATACTGTTATGCTAAACGTTGAAGAACCGGTGGTCCCGAGTATTCCATCTTTTGCTTCCTTCAAAAGTATGCAATCTACCCTAAAGAAAGGTGTTCCCGAAGGCTGGGGAAAGGTCATTGAGATTCAAGAGAGGAAGAGATACCAAGGGTTGGGTTATAAACCAACTCGTGGCCAAGCAGCTGCTTCAACAACACGACCAAGGACTATCCAGGAAATGTTTATCAGCAAAAGACATCATGTCAACGCCGTGATAGGGGCAGAAGAAGATGAAGACATCAGCCGTATGGTTTTTCAGTGTGACACCGTATTAGACAATTGGGAAGCTATTGAGTTTCCTGTATTGTTCCCTGAGCCAGAGTAATATGTTTATTTTCATTTGTTTGTTTTCAATTCTGTAGCCGTGCCCAAGGCTATTGGACTATTTTGTATGGGCCACCGCTTTCAAATTTTATTAATCAATGAAGATGTTGTTTTGTTAAAATATTTTTTCTTTATTTACTGCTTTTGCTCTTAAGGAAAAATGGCAATCTTTTCAAAACTACCAAAAACATTTTCTTTTTGCATTCAATTTTGTGCATTTTAATAAAATAAGTCCCTCCATCATGCAGAATCATCCACAAACCTGTTGTGTTCAATGACCCTACTTTCACTATTGACTTCGATTCACCCATCTATCAAGCTGAGGATGAGGAAGAGGAAGATTATGAGGTGCCGGGTGAGTTGGCAAAAATGTGTGAGTACGAGTACACGGCTCTTCAGCCGCATGAGGAAGATATTGACACCATCAATCTTGGTACCGATGAAGACAAGAAGGAAGTCAAGATTGGGGAAATGCTTGGGGCAGAAGTCAGACAACGGTTAGTGAAGCTTCTTGAAGAGTATATGGATGTGTTTGCATGGTCTTATCAGGACATGCCTGGCTTGGATACAGATATTATAGTTCATTAACTACCGCTCAAGCCTGAATGCCCGCCAGTGAAACAGAAACTCCGAAGAAGTAGACCTGACATGGCCCTCAAGATCATAGATAAGGTCAAGCGCAACTTGATGTAGGATTTCTGGC
Organism: Lathyrus tuberosus; assembly: GCA_022829125.1. Classification (NCBI taxonomy): domain Eukaryota; kingdom Viridiplantae; phylum Streptophyta; class Magnoliopsida; order Fabales; family Fabaceae; genus Lathyrus; species Lathyrus tuberosus. The sequence continues at coordinate 20,018,559 of JALAZF010000009.1, forward strand.
AGTCTCAAAGTACCCCGAATGGGTGGCCAACATTGTACCCGTGATGAAGAAGAATGGTAAAGTTCGAATGTGTGTCGATTATAGGGACCTCAACAAAGCAAGTCCAAAGGACGATTTCCCTCTGCCACATATCGACACTCTTGTGGATAACACAGCCAGTTTTGCAGTTTTTTCCTTTTTGGACGGTTTCTCCGGTCACAACCAGATCAGAATGAACCCTGCTGACATGCCCTTTGGTTTGAAGAACGCAGGGGCAACCTATCAGAGAGTTATGATGACTCTGTTCCATGACATGATACATAAGGAAATTGAGGTATATGTTGATGATATGATTGCTAAATCCCATAGTAAGGAGGACCGTTTGGATCACCTTCTGAAACTATTCAAGAGACTCCGGAAATATCAATTGAGGTTGAACCCTGCTAAATGTACCTTCGGTGTCAGATCAGGAAAGTTACTCGGTTTTATTGTTAGTCAACGAGGAATTGAGGTAGACCCCGACAAAGTGTGAGTTATTCAATAAATGCCAGCTCCGCAGAATGAGACTCAAGTAAGAGGTTTTCTTGGTCGTTTGAATTATATCTCTAGGTTTATCTCCAACATGACTCCCACTTGTGAGCCGATCTTCAAATTGCTTCGCAAAGACCAAACTGTAGAGTGGAATTCCAACTGCCAGTAGGCCTTTGACAAACTCAAGAGTTACTTACAAGAACCACCGATCCTGGTCCCACCTATTCCAGGGAGACCCCTCTTCATGTATATGACTGTATTGGAAGGATCAATGGGCTGTGTTTTGGGCCAACATGATGAATCTGAGCACAAAGAGCATGCCATCTATTACTTGAGCAAAAAGTTTACTGATTACGAAAGTCGTTATTCATTGCTGGAAAAGAATTGATGTGCTTTAGCATGGGCCGCTAGACGTTTGAGGTTGTACATGATATGTCATACTACTTTATTGATCTCAAAAATGGATCCAATAAAGTATATCTTTGAAAAGCCTGCTCAAACAGGAAGACTTGCCTGTTGGTACATGCTTTTGTCAGAGTACGATATTCAGTATGTCACTCAGAAGTCCATCAAGGGAAGTGTCTTGGCAGATTACCTCGCAGATCAACCTGTGGAAGACTATGAGCTGCTCAAGTTTGATTTCCCAGATGAAGACATTATGGTAGTAAAGGATTGTGAAGAGCCAGGCTCCGATGAAGGTCCTGAACCTGGTTCACGTTGGAAAATGATGTTTCATGGTTCTTCTAACTACAGTGGACATGGTGTAGGCGCTGTGTTGATAAACCCTGTTGGTGGTTATACCCCGTTCACGGCCAGACTCTGTTTCAAATGCACAAACAACACTGCTGAATATGAAGCGTGCATTCTAGGGTTGGAAGTGGCCATTCATCTCAGAATCAAGATTTTAGAAGTCAGCGGAGATTCTGCTTTGGTTATCTACCAAGTTAAAGGTGAATGGGAGACTAGAGATGAGAAGTTGATCCCATACTGTGCTTATATTGTGGAGATGATCCAATACATGGATGAGATCACTTATCGTCATGTTCCACGATCAGAAAACCACATAGCTGATGCTCTAGCCATGTTAGCTTCAATGTGGAAAGTTAATTTTGTTAATGAGGCGCCACTCATCAGTATCGAGCGCAAGACTGAACCCGCATACTGCCAATTGGTTGAAGAAGAAGAGGATGGGAAACCCTGGTTTCACGACATCAGAAATTATCTGAAGAATCAAGGATATCCTGCTGATTCCTCCACTCTCGACAAGAAGACTTTGAGAAGGTTGTCATCCAAGTTTTTCCTCAGTAATGATGTACTCTACAAAAGGAATCACGACATGGTTTTGCTAAGATGCATTGATAAACAAGAACCAGACTTGTTGATTCACGACATTCGTGAAGGAGCCTTTGGAACTCACGCAAATGGGCATGCCATGGTTAAAAAGATCTTGAGGGCTGGGTATTATTAGTTGACTATGGAGACTGATTGCATTCAATACGCCAGAAAATGTCATAAGTGCCAGATCTATGCTGACAAGGTGCACGTACCTCCAACATTGTTGAATTTTTTGTCATCACCTTGGCCGTTTTCCATGTGGGGCATTGATATGATTGGGGCTATTGAGCCGAAAGCTTCCAACGGTCATCGGTTCATCTTAGTGGCTATTGATTATTTTACAAAATGGGTTGAAGCAGCCTCCTACACCAACGTGACCAAGCAAGTGGTTGCTCGTTTTATCAAGAATCAGATCATTTGTCGTTATGGGATTCCAATCTGGATCATAACGGATAATGGAACCAATCTGAACAACAAAATAATGAAGGAGTTATGTGACAATTTCAAGATTGAGCATCATAATTCTTCACCTTACCGTCCAAAGATGAATGGAGCTGTCGAAGCTGCCAACAAAAACATCAAAAAGATCCTGCAGAAAATAGTCAAGACTTATAAGGATTGGCATGAGATTTTACCATTTGCTTTGCATGAATACAGAACCTCGGTTCGAACGTCGACAAGAGCAACTCCTTTTTCTCTAGTGTATGGGATGGATGCAGTGCTCCCTATTGAAGTAGAGATACCGTCTTTGAGAATTCTGATGGAAACCAAGCTTGATGAAGCAGAGTGGGTCCAAGAAAGATATGATCAGCTGAACCTCATTGATGAGAAACGACTGACTGCCATGTGTCATAGTCATTTGTATCAGAGGAGGATGAAGAGAGCATTTGATAAGAAGGTCTATATCCGAGAATTCCGTGAAGGAGAACTCGTACTCAGAAAAATCTTGCCATCTCAGAGGGGTGTACGTGGAAAATGGGTGCCCAACTATGAAGGCCCATTTGTCGTGAAAACAGTGTTCTCAGGAGGTTCCCTAATTCTTACAACGATGGATGGTGAACAACTCTCACACCCTGTGAATGCTGACTCAGTAAGAAAATATTACGCCTAAAAACCCGCTAAGTCAAAAACCAGAAATGGCGACTTAGGCAAAAAAGGGTATCCCGGTGGGTCATAACCTATGAAGGAGACTCGGGCAAAAGTTAGGGATTAAATAAAAAGAAAAGAGCTCGCTAGGTTGAAAACCCGAAAGGGCGGCCTAGGAAAAAAAGAGCATCCCGGTGGACTGAAAACCCGAAAGGGCGGTCCAGGCAAAAGTTAGGGACAAAAGGTGTTTCACTGAGTCAGAAAGGGTTGTCACCTATACCCAAAGAATTCAAGACGAAGTTCAAGCTTCATCGCTCTCATCAGCAGCAAGGTTTTGAAGGATTCTTAGTCATTAGGGATAGTAGTGGTCATTGAATACAACATAACTTTTTTCCCTATTGCCATTTTTTTAATTGTAATTTTCCATGGGACTTTGCCGTTGGCAAGTTGTCATTCTAATGAAATCAGATTTTGGGCCATTCTTTGTTTGATATTCATCATGTCTCTAATTTTTCTTTGTCATGCAAAACTTCATTTATTTTTCAATAATGGTTTTGAAAGCGGGAAATTTTGAAAATAAAACAAATCTTTTGAGAAAACATAATGGAAACATAATTTACTTTGGCTCTTGGGACGATTTAATGAAATCACTTGCCTCCCCCGGTGACTCTTGTTGCGACGAAAGCACTGTTAAACCATCTGGTGTATGTTTCCCCAGTGATACAAATTCAATAAAAAATGTTTCCTGGATCGGAAACTTCAGTAATGACTGACAACTGTGACCCAAAGGATTTCTCCCCAGCATTTTCCACAAATGTATGTTGAAAGTGGAAAGAATTACCTTCTCCAGTGAAAGAAGATTGTTCCCCCTTCGATCCCTAGAGTGGTTCTTCTCTTCAGATTCAGTGTGACTCCCGGCAGTGGATGTGTTATCCACCTGCCCCTTTTCTCAATCTGTCGTCTCTCGTCAGAGTCGTCTCTTGCATATCATCAAGCATTAGCATCATACCATGTCATCGTGCATTTTGCATTGGGTGTGTCTTTCTTGTGGGTCTTTACCTCCTTTACCTTTAATTTGCTCAAGATAAATATCCTTTTGAGTTCGTGGGTCGTTATCCGTGTCCTGTTTGCGTCTGGTTTTCACCTGCATGCGTCAAATTTGATTATTATCCATATTCCCCAGGAAGTCTAGTCATAACTATGCAACCTCGGTAATGTCCTATCTAATATTTAAACCTCTGTTTTCAGGCCAATCATTATTGGTATTTGTTAAAGCCCAGTGTTTACTGGCATGCTTTTATCCAATCCTAATTGGTGTCTAAAGTCCAGTATTCACTGGCATGTTTTAATATCGATCATCATCGGTATCGTGAAATCTGGTATTCACTGGAAATGCCTTTAAATCGAATCTAAATTGGTCAGTCTTAACTGTGAATCGAAAGTCCAGTATTCACTGGCATGTTTTAATATCGATCATCATCGGTATCGTGAAGTCCAGTATTCACTGGCATGTTCTTTTAAATCCAATCATTATTGGTATTGAAAGTCCAGTATTCATTAGCAATTGTTTAAATCCAATCATTATTGGTACCGTAAAAGCCCAGTGTTCACTGGCATCAACTGAAGACTTCGTTTCTTTAGTACCCAAAGTTCAGTCATTGCTGGTGATTGTTAAAAATCCAATCTTAATTGGTCAGTCATAATTGTATGCCCTTGTGTTTCAAAAATCCAATCTTAATTAGTCAGTCTTAACTGTATGTCCCAAGTCCAGTATTCACTGGCGCGTTTTAATATCGATCATTATCGGTACCATAAAAGTCCAGTGTTTACTCGCATGTTATTTCCAAGTCCAATCATTATTTGTACTTTAATCTTATCCCCAACAGAGGTTTTGGTCATTACCAACATCCCCGTAGAAGTTCAGTGTTCACTGGCATCTGTCAAAAAGTCTGATCATAATCAGCATCTTAAGTCCAATCTTCATTGGCATCTAGAGATCGGTCATTACCAATATCTTTTTGAAAGTCCTTGTGATTATCATCATTTGGCGTATGCAGAGTTTGTGTTTGTCTCTGTCATTTCTGGTTTTTTCTTGAAGATCCCGTTTGAACTCTTCAGTATAAGAAATTCCCAAGAAATCTGTTTTTGGGTGTCTTTCCTTTTATTTAAAATGATCCCCAGCAGAGATCATGTTTTCTTTTTGGTTTCACCCCCAGTAAAGAGTGTGTCTTCCCCTTTTGTTGTCCCTGATGTCGTCCGGTCATATTTGAACCTGTCATCCATCTCCTTGGATCTTTTCCCAGTGGAAATGACTTCTCTGACTTCTATCTCCAGTGAGGATTTGTGGGGGTTCCCCTCATTCTATTTTTCTATCCCCAGTGTCTTCTTAGTCACTCCCCGGTAGGTCCCTTCTGTTGGTTGTAACCTGCATCCCCGGTAAGTCTTGTTGTGGATACTAGACCTTAGCTCCTCCCCAGTGAGGCTCGCCTGTGGATGTTGGCTCTTCGCCTTTGTTGTTTTGTTTTGTCTGCATTTTGCAACATTGTGGCATCATATCATCATACTAGACGTTCATGGCATGTCAGCATTTGCATGTCTGTTGCCTGTCCTTAGCATGTGCATTCCATCTAAGGGCAAAATTTTTGGTTTGCTATATTTAAATACCTCTCACCTTGATTTCCCGAGGATTATCATCTCTCGTGCCATCCAGTAAAGTTATTCAAATAGGGGCAACTGTTATACCCCAAATTTTACCCCTTAGATGTCATAACATCTTGCACTTACATTTAGGTTTCAATCATCTATGCATTGTTAACTAACCATCATAGCTTGCTAGTTTGTTCTTTTGTACAAAAGCTAGGTTTTTCACAAGAAGGAGGACAAGGTTATTAAGCCAAATTTTCACATGTTTCAAAGTCTCCCAGGACACTCTTTGGTTCCATACAGTGTTCACTAGGTGATTGAGTTTGTTAATTTAAAGACATCTGTTCCAGAAAGCCAACTGAGGCTCCAAAGTTCAACCACTTGGTCTTAAAAGTTAATCATGAGGTTCTAAAATCATATTCCATGATCTCATATGTCTGGATCAAGAGAAATCAAGAAGAGGCCATCAGATCAAGAGTTGTGGAATTAGGGTTTTAACCTGAAGAATCACAAGGGACCTTGGTGTGATCAGTCAATGCCTTGATTGGTTCATCAACCAATTGAGCTTACATACATCCAAGAGATCTTATTCAACAATAAATCAAGAGTGTTTGACCCCATCACAAGTACAATGAGCCTCAAAGTTCATCTGGCCCCAGATTAGGGTTTTCTTTAGTGGAAAGTCGATTGTCCCCTAATTCATGGTCAAAGCATAATCCCAAGCCATGGGACATGATCTATTATGTTCATATACATCTTTGAAACCCATCTAAAGTATTGGAGAGGTTCAAAGTTACAAATTCATTGAGGATCGCATTGTGGAATTCATCTGACCTAATTTTCACCTGACGAAGTCAAGCTTTTGACTTTTGTTACCTTGACCCAAGAGGAAGCATTCAAGCTATATTCCATCAAGACTTGCTTGATTCTTGAGTTAGAGTATGAGAAATCACCATTTGAAAGGTTTCTTGCAAAAAGGGCAAGGTTTGATTCTTAAATTTTTCTAAATGTGGAAGAATTCACTCCTTGTGCAAAATTGGAAAAGTCATAACTTTCAAACCACACATCCAATTTTTGTGCCTCAAAGCTCAAATTGAAGCTCTCATCATGAGCTTCAAAACATATTAGAGGGTCCTTCTTCAAATAAGGTTTGGTTTTTAAGTTTGGAGGCTTGGAAGTTCAAGGCACTTAAAGACTTAGTGAAATTTCACTACATTTTGCCCTAAAAGTCAGCCAACTTCATCTCCATTTTTCATCAAGATCCCTTTGGATCTAGAACTTGGAGTGAACATGAAAGTTATAGAGGACATTTGGGGCTTTCCAAAAAGTACTAGAACTCCCCAATCCATTGAGTGAGCTAGGAGTTTCGAAGAAGAGAAGTTTGGTGTCCATTTCTTGAAATGCAAGCTTCCAACATATGCATAATGATGCATAACCACTCCTAATCACCAAAACTCTCACAATTCTGATGTTTAGAAGCAAGATTAGAGTGTTTAAGACCTCTTCCACGAGCTACATAGGTTGCAACATTAAAATGCATTAGTTTATGTCAAGTGGATGCAAGTTGAGGCAAAGAGAGAGAAACTTTTCCAAGACACATGGTCACTTCTTTGTTCTTACAGCTTGGAGCCTTGGTCTAATCCCATCAGCACACCTCAACAGTGCAAACCCTATTCCTGACCTTTTGCTAGAGTGTCGGAGTGCCCTTGACTCAGCATAACAGCTTGTACGATGGAAATTTGGAGAAAGGGCAATCTTGGCAAGTTGTGAAATCTGTCCATACCTCAAGTGCTTCACTTCTCCTATAAATAGAGGATCAATCCTTATTCCAAAACACACCAGGATGACCCTAAACAAAGGCTGATACTCTCTGTAATTCACCACTCTTCATTTCTTGTATTTTTGTAAAATCTCTGCACCAAGAGTTTTTGATCGTGCGCTTTTCAAATAAACTCCACAAACCACCCATATACATCCATTAGAACTCATTCCAACACCTGGAAAAGTTCTGTAACTCCTCAAACCTCATCTTCCATTTTCAACCTCCATTGTTGCAAGAAGGGTCGAGTTTCATTTTTGAGGTATTTTCCAAAGCTGCTGACCATCTATATTTCCTCTCCTAGCATCAACAAAGCAAGGCAGGCCATTATTTCTATTCTATAAGCACCATAGAAGAAGCCTTGGACTTTCTCCAAGAGGTAAGATTCTTGCTCCCTTGAAACTCAGTTTTCATGCATTGTCTTATTCTCATTTGATTGGCAAAATGTAGTATGTTTGGTGTTTTGTGTTTCATAATGATTGCTTGTTTTGTTTGGCTTAAATATCTCATGTTATAGCATGCTGAAACTTTTTGATGTTGCACTGTTGTGTGATGTTTTGTGAATCATGGGGTAGCTTTTAGTTGAAACTATTGTGATATTCTTGTTCCTCATGAAAAATACTCCAACTTTGATCTTTACTTCATGAGAAATGGTGGGGAAATGAGTGAGATATGTGAAATTCTGGTATCAGACGTGTGATGTTAAGGTAGATGTCACAACAACACACTCTGCACAATGGACAACAATAACAGTAAAATAACACCAAGAATTGTTGACCCAGTTCGGTTACAACCAACCTACTCTGGGGGCTACCAAGCCAGGGATGGAATTCACTACTTGTAGATATAATTTACAGACTCAACAACCCGTTGACAATCTCCTAAACTTATACTCTACTAATGACTTCCTACCTAAGAACCCACTTAGGTATGAGAACACCACTCAATCCCTTACAAACACTCAAAGAACCCACTTTGAGTACCCTTGATCTTACTTCACAGCTTTGATCAAGCAAACACTCTCTATTGCTTCACAGCTTCTAGAGAGGACAGAAACACAACACCTATTCAAGCCCTAGAATAGTGTAAATACAAGCACTCTAAACAAACTCTAGATACTAAGCCTCCAGCTCCTGATCTTCTGAATGTTTTCTGTACCTTTTTCCTTTGGTCTTGTGCGCTTTATATAGCTCCTTGAATTGGTCTTGGACTTGCTACAATATCTCCCAGATTTGTTATTTAAAACTGAATATCTAAAACAGATTTTCTCCTAAAATCTTTTTAAATCTTCAACCTCTTAAATCTCCTACAAATCTGCAGCAGATCTCCTATGCAGCAGCAAATATCTATCCCAAGACATTCGTATCCAATGATACAGCTTGCTCTCCACAATTCCAGCTAATACGCAACCCTAACAACTTAACAACCTGCTGTTGTTAATTCTGCAGATCTGATGTTACAACATCACCTGTGTGACATCAGACATCCAACTTCAGCAATTAATTACTTAACACAGCCCAGTGTTAAGACTTCAATGTTGCAACATCAGCACCTTGACATCAACATTGAATATATTTTGTTTTACCAAAATTCTAGCCAATCCAGGAACTAACAATCTCCACCTTTGGCTAATTTTTACTAAAACAATCTCTGCACTCTGCAATCAACTTCTGCACTCTACACCTTCAGAGATTTCAGCAGCGGAATAATCTTCAAAACATTGAAACTCCATCAGCAGCAGTTTGACACCGCTCTACATAGTCTTCATTACTTGATCTGCTGCAGCACCATCTTCATTATTGACAACATCCAATTGGTGCTCCCCCTCTAAAACATGAACCAGCATCACAGTTGTTCAGTAGCTCACAATGTGCAGCACTTCTCTCCCCCTTGATATCTGCTTGGCTATGAAATCTTCACTAGCTTAGTCAAAACTCCCCCTTAATGTAGCAACAATCTCCAACAATGTTGCTTTACCACTTTTCAATCTCCCCCTTTTTCCAGCATCAATTTATCTCCCCCTTAATATCTGCATCACATTAGCAGCATATGGCAATAATTCTCTTGACTATCTTGGCTATTTTCTCCCCCTTTTTAGCCACAATTAGGCAAACTTCAGTTAGAAGCTCTATTAACTATAGTCAGTATACCCTAGCTCTCATTGTTAGCCTCTCAGTTAGCAACCAGGAAAAACAAATCATAGAAGGAAACTAAAAACATAAACAGTGCATAAACCAGCACAATATTCAAATTACATAACCAAGCACATTAAGTGCTAAAACAAAGACAGAATATAAAGCTAACCCTACTAAAATAGACGGCAAACATTAAAAGCTTGAATCTTCTGAGCTGAGATCATCATTATCGTCTTCATCAACAACATCCTTCCTTGTGTTGACAGCTTCACCTTCCTTTGTTTCCAATCTCAGAGACATGACAAGTCTTTCAAATTTTTGTTTCCTTTTAGTACTAACTCTTATGGCTTCATCTAACTCCTTGCAAGCCTCCTCTAGTTCTGTAATCAACCCAGTCTTGGCTGGTGACTGTTGTGATGTTGAAGCAGATGTCTTGACACTGTTAGGAACATGTTTCAACTTGTAATGGAGTGACAAGGCATGCTTCCTTTTGCAAACAACATCTGAATGCTGTAGAATTCCAGGATGTTGAGACAAGATAATCCCACAAATGAGAGAGGGAAAGGCAATGTGCATCTTCACAGCATTTGTAGCAGCATGCTTAATAGTATGATCATAGATGTAGGAGCCATAGTCAATTCTTTGCTTTGTCCCAACTGCATAAATTATCTTCCCCAATTCAACAGAAATTGTGGTCTTGTGACTAGTAGGAACCCAGTTGGCAATTCCTATTCTGTGCAGAAAAGCATATTTGACACTCAACAAACTGGCTAACAGTTTTCCTTCTACGGGCCAAACATCTACCTGACCAGCAGTGATTTCTTTGCATATAACATTGTTGGAGGCTTCTAATTCCCCATAATCTTCCTCATTTCTTCCTAAGTAGGCATTGATCATCTTAGGAGAGAACCAGACACACTTACCCCTGATGGTAACTCTTCTGAAGGTTCGGCTCTTGCTGTCATTTATAGATTCAGGTATATAACTATGAATTCCCTGACCAGTCTATCATAGCAGTCAGTCAACCCTGACACAGTCCTTATAAGACCAACAAGCTTAATTAGGTCTATGATTTCAGTAGATTCTAAGTCTTTTGCTACTACCTCTCTTTCCAGAGCTACCTTTCTTAGGCTCACACACTTCCACAAGGATGCACTTCTGGCACTGTGAGATGAGATGTTATCAGGCACTTGATTTGTAGCAGGGTTGATGTCTTGAGCATCACACTCAGAATCTGACTCTTCCCTGATTCTCCTCTTCTTGCCAGACCTGGCACCTTTGCTCCACGACTTGGGAGAGTCTGTAACTGAAGTCCTTTTCTTATCCTTCCTTTTTCCAATTCTATCATCATCAGATGAGTCCTCAATCTCTATAACCTCAACCTGTTCCTTTCCTTTACCCCTGTGGCTTTCACTCCTAGGGGACGATGTTCTGACATCAAGACTGACATCAGTGTCATCAGGATCTTCACCTTCAGCTTCTTGACTAACGACCTGTCTTTGAAAATTATTGTCCTCACCTTGAGAGTCGACTTGTTCAGCAGGCATTTGCCTTAGAGGGACAGAAATCCCTTTCACCCGTATCCCCTTCTCAAGGATTTTGGTGGCAAGCTGTTCCAAATGCATGTCTACATCAAACTTCTCCTCAACAGCCTGAGAGGATGATGACCTAGTTTCAGGTTTGTTTACCGTGGTTGAGGGTTTAGGGTTACCTGACTCGGGAAGAGCAATAGAAATGAGTTCTTCGGAAGAAACCCTAGTTCGTGCCTGCTCAGAGTTCTTGGAAGGGACAGACATCGTTCCTTTATGACAGACTAGGTTTGGAGAGGAACTTTCTATTCTGTTGAGATTTAGGGAGATGAAGCGTTGCGATGAGAATGCTTTGGTAAGTCTTGATGCCTGATTTTGAATACTCTTTAAAGACTAATTACTAATTTTCTCCCTCCATACAGACTTTCCTTTTACATAATTCACATCAGGACTCATTAACTCTGAGTGACCTTTCAGCATCCTGATGTCATAGTCTGATGTTATAACATCAACTTGAACATCATTAGATGAATTTCCTTTAAGAGAAATCCACTGATAGCAGTTGTCTTTGGTTCTGGCACCCTTCATAACAATCTGATTATGCTCATCAGAAACCACACACTCATGCTTAGTGTAGTTTACCTTGTAACCTTCATCACACAACTGGCTTATGCTGATCAAATTTGCACTTAAGCCACTGACAAACAGAACATTGTCAAGTTCAGGTCTACCATCACCTTGCACTTTCCCAACTCCTGCACCAATACCTTTTCCTCCATTGCCGAATATAACCTCATGAGAGGGACAAGGTTTAAGTTCAACAAACATGGAACTACATCCAGACATGTGTTTGGAACACCCACTGTCAAAATACCATGTTCCTTCTTTAAACTTTCTATCACCCATGTGAGCCAATAAGCACTTCACCTTCTCCTTAGGTACCCATTGTTTAACAACTTTAGGCCTGTGCTCTCTCCATCTGTTTTGAGGTTGAGGGTATCCATGCAGCTTGTAGCAAGAGTACTGCATATGTCCAAACCTTCCACAGTAATAGCATCTCACCCTTTTATCTCTGAATCTTCTGCCATGATGAGATTGCTTATGCTGCCATCCGTAATGTGGTCTCCTCCTACCATAACTGCCCTGCCATCTATTATGCTGGTATCTTCTCCCATAGGACGGCTGAGAATGTTGTTTCCTTGATTGTCTCCCATGATGGTGTGGCTTTCTTCTTCCATGTATATAAGGAACAACATTGGTGTATCCATATCCATAACCATACCAGTTGTCCTGATGTTGAGACACCTGATGAGACATGTGCTGTTTGAACTGAGCAGCTTGCATGCACTCGTGGTATTGTGGGGGCATATACTGACTAGCTCCTTGTGGCTGCTTTCTCTTCTGATAGGGACCAGTCTTCTTCTCAATCTTCTTAGGTTGTGAAACATCAGCTTTCTTAGGGGTAGGATCCTGCTTCTTTGGCTGATGTTGAGATGAAAGTTGTGACACTTCCTTCTTTGAACCTGAAGTGCTTCCTTCTGAAGTTCCCTTGTCCTCAGCTACATAACCTATCCCAGCTTTTTCTGACTGAAGGATCTTGTCAAGTGAGTCTGTACCATAGCTCAGCATCCTAACAAACTTGGTCATTTGATCAAGGTGAGCTCTAACTAGCACCACTTCATTTTCCAGATTTGTCTTTTCATTCTCTAGCTGAGCAATCTGTTGCTTGTGGCACTTGTTTTCTTGACAAATCTCAGCACTTTTTAAACACATCTCTTGATAGGTAGATGCTAACTCCTCATAAGTTACTTCTCCATCACTAGAATCATCATCAGAAACCACAGCTCCTGTTAAAGCTCTCACATGCTTTGCTGACTCGCCTTCACTTTCACTATCAGAGTCAGACCAGGAAACTGTCATGCCCTTCTTCTGCTTTTTCAAGAAGGTGGCACATTCTTTCTTGACATGTCCATACCCTTCACACTCAAAGCACTGAACTCCTTTATCTTGGGTAGTTTTCTCTTCATCCTTCTTGCTGGTGTCAGAAGTCATGTTCTTGACATTAGGCCTGGAGTTATTATTCATTCTCTTGAATACTTTGGTGAACTGTCTTCCCAACATCATTATGGCCTGAGATAGATCCTCCTGCGATTCAGAACTCTTTCCTTTTTCTTCTGCATCATTTGACACCAAGGCTATACTTTTTGGTTTCTTTTCTGGTTCTTCCTCATTCAACCCAAGCTCAAAAGTTTGAAGAGATCCAATGAGCTCATCTACTCTCATCTTGCTGATGTCTTGTGATTCTTCAATGGCAGTAACCTTCATCTTATACTTCTTAGGTAGGGACCTAAGAATCTTCCTCACAAGCTTTTCATCTGACATCTTCTCTCCAAGAGCACTAGATGCATTGGCCAGCTCAAGAACACTCATGTGGAAATCATGAATAGTCTCATCATCCTTCATCTTCAGGCTTTCAAATTTTGATGTTAAAATTTGAAGTCTCGACATCTTAACTCTAGATGTTCCTTCATGTGTAGCCTGCAAGATATCCCACGCTTCCTTAGCAACTTCACAGGTATTGATTAACCTGAAGATATTCTTATCCACTCCATTGAAGTTTGCATTCAGAGCTTTGGAATTTCCAAGGGCAAGCTCGTCTTCCTCCTTGGTCCACTCTTCTTCAGGCTTTGGCTTAGAGGTGCCTTCTTTATCTTTACCAGTATCATCCTTCTCACTTACAATAGGTGCTTTCCACTCTTTAATAACAGCCTTCCAAGCCCTGCTGTCCAAGGATTTTAAAAAGGTGGTCATCCTTGGCTTCCAATAATCATAATTTGATCCATCCAAAATAGGGGGTCTGTTGACGAATCCTCCAACTTCTTTGTCTATCTTTACACCAGAAAGTAACTTCCCTAGATCTCACCCAGAGACAGACAGGATGCCTGCTCTGATACCAATTGAAATTCTGGTATCAGACGTGTGATGTTAAGGTGTGATGTCATAACAACACACTCTGCACAATGGACAGCAATAACAGTAAAATAACACCAAGAATTATTGACCCAGTTCGGTTACAACCAACCTACTCTGGGGGCTACCAAGCCAGGGATGGAATTCACTACTTGTAGATATAATTTACAGACTCAATAACCCGTTGACAATCTCCTAAACTTATACTCTACTAATGACTTCCTACCTAAGAACCCGCTTAGGTATGAGAACACCACTCAATCCCTTACAAACACTCAAAGAACCCACTTTGAGTACCCTTGATCTTACTTCACAGCTTTGATCAAGCAAACACTCTCTATTACTTCACAACTTCTAGAGAGGACAGAAACACAACACCTATTCAAGCCCTAGAATAGTGTAAATACAAGCACTCTAAACAAACTCTAGATACTAAGCCTCCAGCTCCTGATCTTCTGAATGTTTTTTGTACCTTTTTCCTTTGGTCTTGTGCGCTTTATATAGCTCCTTGAATTGGTCTTGGACTTGCTACAATATCTCCCAGATTTGTTATTTAAAACTGAATATCTAAAACCGATTTTCTCCTAAAATCTTTTTAAATCTTCAACCTTTTAAATCTCCTACAAATCTGCAGCAGATCTCCTATGCAGCAGCAAATATCTATCCCAAGATATTCGCATCCAATGAGACAACTTGCTCTCCACAATTCCAGCTAATACGCAACCCTAATAACTTAACAACCTGCTGTTGTTAATTCTGCAGATCTGATGTTACAACATCACCTGTGTGACATCAGACATCCAACTTCAGCAATTAATTACTTAACACAACCCAGTGTTAAGACTTCAATGTTGCAACATCATCACCTTGACATCAACATTGAATATACTTTGCTTTACCAAAATTACAGCCAATCCAGGAACTAACAATATGGTTGAAGGAAGTTCTAATGTTTGAAATGAAAGCTAGGGCACGAGTGAGAGGGAGAGAACGAAGAAGATGATGGTGATATGGCACCCAGTCAGCCCAACGTGGCGTTGAGGTGGCCATTTTGGTTGGTTCTTAAAATAAAAACAAATGAAAGCGTATAATGTTTGGATGTAATAGCCACCCCAGTGGTAGAAACCTTGCCATACTTTTCCCTTTCGCCAGCCTTGCCTGGGTTCGATCATGCAGATCAACCCTTTTGCATTTTTTCTGATTTTTCGCTTGCTTTGTTATATTATTGTGTGTTAGCATCACTAGTTCACACTGCGCACATAGCACAGATGGTGGATGTTTTGTGGCTGAGTCTCCAAGGGCGTGGCTTTAACACCCACATGAGACATTCCCTTTTATTTTTAATACTTGTTTCATTTTAGTTTTTATGGTTTGTGCTTTAATTCCAATTGATCATAACTTGCTCATTTTTTATCCTTTTTGACCCATTCTTTTTGCAAATTGTTCTTTGAAATGTCTATTTTTTTATGGTGAAAAGAATTTGTCCAAAATGTTTATTTATGAGACACTTGTAAATGTTGAAAGTGAAGGACCATTTTAGGTTTTTTTATGAAAAATTCTTTGTTTCTTTTGTTCTTTTAACATGAATCATTGGTTTGCCTTGATTGTTTGAAACTTAAAACATGTTATTTGAACCTTGCATGATGTGGTAACATTGTATGTCTTTGATTCACTTTGATACCATGATGTTTAATGTGTTGTTTACATGTGAAATGCCTTTGCAAAATACCTTGTTCATATCATGAGATCTTTTTAGATCACATGCCTCTTTTACTTGAAATTATTTGACCAAGCATGTGCACATGTATGCCTTTAATCATTGATACAATGTTTGAGATGTTATTAAGTGTTTATATGTCTTGGATTGTAATCTTTGGATGCATGAACCTTATGATGTTGTCACCCCTCTCAAATGCATGTCTAAACCCCAATACTATTGTATGGTTTTTACCTACTTGTCTACATATTCAAACTTGTTCACATATTGCCTTTGATACATGTTTGTTTATGTTTACATGATTGTTGTTACACATGTATGCTTATGAACTTGTTGGTTGCTACCTCCTCCTTGTTGAACTTTATCCATGAGAACTTAGTTCATTGTTTGTTTAGGTGTTGTAACATTTTTGTTTCATATATTCTTTGGTTGTCACTATAATATGTTCTTCCCCATGCGAAGTTTTGGGTCCTTACCTTAAACTCTTTTGAATTAATCCTTGCCTTGAGTGTTGTTACATTCATATGCTTTGCTTTGGTTGTTACCATGTTTATATTTTCATGATGCTTGTTACTTTCAACTTCTTTAAATTATCCCCATGTAAGGCTAGCTCTATTGACCTCAAAGTCATAGATAGCTCATCTACCATCTTGGCCTCATTAGAGCCATCTTTCACCTCTTGGCCTCATTAGAGGCACTCTTTTCCCTTATCCTCATTAGGATCAATCCTTTGGCCTTATTAAAGCCATCTTCCCCTCTTGTGAGCACTATCATCATAGATGCTCATTTCCCTCCTTGGCCTCATTAGAGCCACTCACCTTATGACTTAGGGTTCATCCCGAGTAATTCAACTCTATGAGAGCATCATCATTATGATGTTCCTTTCCCTTGTGGCCTTGTTAGAGCCATTCACCCCTTTGTCGCATCCTGCGAAAAAAACAACCGGCGAGAAACTAGAACAGAAGAGTCGCCATCGAACGTTATTTATCCCAACTCAGGGAAAGGAAACGATCGAAGAAAACCTGAAGAAAGGGAAAGACATGGTCATCGCAACCATAGTCTGGGCTCGGGAGTCGGTTACGCGAGGGGAAGGTATTAGCACCCCAACGCGTCCATCGTACTCGATAGGATCCACGCTTGTTGTCTAATCAAAAGGTGAGTTATCCTAAAGTCTACGGCTAAACGGAAAAGGAACGGAGAAAAGAAAAGAAAAAAAGTGACTCGGTAGGAGATCGCCGTCCTAGGCCTACGTATTCCCTCATGCAATGGGAAAGTCAGAGTCAACGTAGTTCGACGGACTACGAGGGAGGTTGATCGCCAATACATCGCCGTCTTGTGCCTACTTATCCTCAATCTAACAAGAAAGAGGAAATCAGAGCAGTCGTAGTTCGACCTAACAAGGTCTTAGTGTTTCTTATGAGCGACGTTAAGTTCGCGTCCGGCAGTTAGGGTCGATGCCTGTTTGCGACAAAACGGAAAATAACGTGCTCTTTTCTGAAAATGGTTTGAAACTTAACAATCCCGAAGGATGAAAAAGATTTGAATTTGTTTTTTGTGTTTTTTAGACAGAAGTGTATTGAAGTTATTTCGTGACTTGCATTGCACCGTAGTCTATGACATAGGAACGAATGCTTAGCAAATCGTTCCAAGATGGAACGTCCACCAAACACTCTAGAAAAATGAGAGGAAACCCCTCATTTCTCACTTCCCACATGCAAGGCTCATGTGCAATACACGTTAATTTTATTAAGTGTGTTAGAGTTGTTATGAGATGAGAAGAGAAGACTCAAGAAAAAGAAAACACTAAGGGGAAATCTATCCTAATGTTGTCATGCAAAAGTGGACCTATAGTTGAGTTCAAAAGGGAAACATCTACCTAAGTTAGCATGCATGGTTTTAATCCTAATGTCTACCCTACTCCAAGCTTAATCAAATATTAAGTTGGGCTAGGAACCCTAAGGGAGTACACAAAAGTGAATCCAAGACTTGAACAAGTCTTAAGATCCAAGGGGGAAGAAAAGAATGAAAGAGATGAAGAAGAAAGAGAGATATGAGATGAGAAACCAAAGAGGGAAGCAAGTACATCATGCACATCAAATCCAATTCACATCATAAATCAAGCTTCAAATATCATGCAAGACTATTCAATTAAGCAAGTAGAAGTAAGCATGAAAGGATGCAATCAAACTTGCATTAGAAGCACAATTAAACATCATTAAGCACCATACCAAAGTAATATGAGCAAGGTAAGATGAAGATGAAACCAAGTCAGAAATAAAGTCATGCTATAGTCACCCAATTCAAACATATAAGAAGGCCTCACATCATGATGCATTATGAGCTAAAGAAGCAACAAGTCAAATGATAATGATATGCATCATACAAATTAAACCATAATGATCATATGATATGTAAACATGATGTGAATCCAAGGGGGCAGTAGCAAATGCATCATCCATAAACCAAAATCAAACTCAAGTCAATCAAGAGAGATCATCAAATATCATACTCAAAGCAATCAACACAACTATGCAAGTATGCAACACAATAAAGCTCAAAATGATTCATAAACTTCCACACAAGCAAAGCCACACAAAAGATGAGTCATGCACCAAGGTCCAAGGAAAAGAAGAATCTCAAACGTATCTTATCCAGCAAAGAAAGATCACAAAGCAACAAGGGAGTTCATGTCTCTCGAAGGCACAAAATTGGATCAAGAAATGTGCATTAGTAAGCTCAACACATTATCAAATGGGAGCATTAACTAAAAAAAGTAAAATGATCCAATAAAATTCCAAAAAATGTCCAAAGGTATGTTCAACCATCCAACTGAGCATGTGCAAAAGATGGGATCAAATAAAGATCAAGAACATATTCAACATGGACAAACTAGCCAAGGTACACAAACAATCGAGCAAGAATCGAGGGTCCATAAAACTTGAATGGAAAGTCACCTAAAGCAACTCAAACCATCACTATACCAGCATCCAAACACCCTCATATGATGGCCTAAAAGTGGCCAAAAGATCAGCTTCAAAAGGATAAGCAAAAACATAAAAGTCCCTAACCTTAAGTGAAGGGTATCCTTGGGAACTCATCCTCAAATTAATTCAAATTAAAATAGGAAAAAGAAATAAAAAAAATAATGAAAATAAATTCAACATCTCAATTGATCAGAAAACAATTTTTATGAATTTTTATCATGATTTTACTTATTAAAATAAAAAACAAATTAGAAAGAAAGAAAAAAAAGAAGATAAAAGAAACAAACAAGGGGAGGGGGTGCACTCAGCAATATCAAAAACAAAGGAAGTCAAGCAAAATGCGCTTGGGCTCTGAAATAAGGGTGTGTGGATAGCAAGTGTGTACCAGGCCTAATCCAAAGCTTCAAACAGAAAACAAACAAAACTCAGAAATTAAATGAAACGGTGCGTTTGGTTCACCGTCTGGCTATGCTGGAGGTCATTTAAATGACCTGGCACGAGGCCAAGCTTTGATTGGCCAGTCAAACACAATAAGACCTCGCCGGTCAAGAAGAAACCCTAGACGCCGGAGACCTTCTCCGGTCGTCTTCTCCGAGCACATCGCCGGAGCTGCTACACGAAGCACACCAAAAACCAACAAATCTTAATATCAAAACGAAGAGGAATTCACAAGGATCTCATATTTGGCATTGATTTTCATTTATGATGGCTCAAACATGGTTAAATCGTGGCACGGAAATTTCACACATGAACTGAATCTCAGTTAAAACAGCACAACAAGCACGTATACAATGCCTCTACTACGAGAGGACTTCAGAATCACCAATAAACAAGTTCAATGCACGCTTAACATGAGAGAAAAAGTTCATGAAAGTTACCTAACAGAGCTGCTCCGTTGGCTCTTCTCAGTAGGGTGTAGATCAAGGAAATGGTATAGAATGCTTCAGAATCAATTGTATAGTGTAAATTCAAGCTTGAATCGTCCAACAAATGGTTGAAAATCTTCACTCAGATCCAACCCGAAGATGGAAGAATATGGACTTGCAGAGCTCTCCACAATAGATTCAATGGATGTTTTTTGCGTACAGAAGCGAGGTTTCACTTGCTAAATGATGATTCTAGCAATGAAACTCCAAAATTCTCAGAAGAAACTAAGAGCTCGAAGGTGAGAAAGAAGAGGGGAAAATTTGATCCAGCACTGAAAACGGTGGTCTCCTCTCACTTTAGGGTTTGTGCTATTTAAATATGATGGGTTGGTGATAGTTTTTGGGCCTGAACCAAAGGAAAAGTGTGTTTTGAAGTTTTTGCCAAAAAAAGATAAGGAGAAAGGGTGGTACGAGTAGAGGTGTTACGAAGGGTGTATAGAGTGATTTTTGGAGTGGAAATTAGTGTGAGCATAGTGGTTGTGTAGGGTGTATGAGAGCACGTGAGAGGAAGGAGTGAGGTCAGAAATTGTCCTTCTTCTTTTTCCAAATTTTGGCCAAAATGAGTATTATGTGTACATGGTATGTATGGTGATGTTTAGTCACTTTTGGTAATGAAAAGGACACAAAATAATGTACCATAATTCGTGTAGAATGTGTACATATCCAAGCTACAAGAGCTGCCCATTAGATATCACCCAACAAAGGCCCTTAACACAACTTGGACCCATCACTTTTCATGGCCACAACTTAGTACACATAGCTCCATTTGAGATAAACAAAGATTCAATGAAGAGTATGAAGTGTAGAGAACAAAATTCATGTTGAAAAGGAGATGATTTGAGGCCTTGATCAATAGGAAACAAGCCACGAAAGTTTGTCCCTAAATCTGCCAAAAATGACTTAAAAAAAATTCTAAGTTTTTGAACTTTGCAAGGTGAAAATGTCCAACTTTGGGATGCCATAACTCATTCAAAAATGACTCAAATGACATGGTTCTTGTGCTCATTTTGAAGGGAAATTTTCATACTACAACTTTGATGTGGAAAAGATTTGCAAATGAAGCCTTGATCATGGTGAAAATTGGCTTTGAAAGTGGTTAAAAACTTGCCAAAAATAGTAAGTTCTAAAACCCTATTTTTGCCAAAAATGGAAACTTTCTCAAATTCTTGATTTTTGATGATTCCTTGAACATGTCTTGACCAAAACTCATCCATGGATCATATATGATTTGAAAATCAACATGTTGGCCTCAAAAAGTCAGGAGTTGACCTTTTCACTGCACAGTTGACTTTATCCCCAATTCTCTTGATTTTCAATCCTCTGAACAATTGAAATCCTTCTGAACCAAATTGATGGGCAATTCTCCAATCCTAGACACTTAGGGACATGAGGAATACCATGGAATCAAGTCTTGCCGAAAAAATCAGAAATAAACTGATTTTATGGCAAACCCTAATTTTGGTGCCCTCAGTCTAGGAGGAATCGACCCATGTTCCAAATCCAAATTCCTCTGAGTATGATGTGTATCTTCTCAAAAAATGATGAGACGTGCCATTTGATGATGATAAGAACTCAAAGATCTTGCCCATTGGGGTGTTAAACTCAAGAATCCCAAAAAACCCTAATTTGAGAAATCAGGCTAGGAGAGTGTAATTCACTTGAAATTTCTTGCCAATTGCAATCTTCTGATGAGGTGATGGACAAATTAGGATGCCCTGAGATCCAAGGCTCCTTTGTGACTCAAGTAATGATGACATCAAGGATCATTCCTCCTCTTAGCCTCTTGGACAATACACATGAATATTTGCTTGAAGCTTTGGAAAAACTCTTCTTCCCTTGAGTTGGTCTAGATGCCTTGATCCCATGCTAATAACCAATGATATGCAAAGATGATAATGCAAGAATGAAATGAAATATAAGCCAGTTAGTGTTAAAAGGATGGCAAATTTTGGGGTGCTACAGCTGCCCCTATTCAATCTACTTGGTCCTGAAGGTATGATAGCAACGACTTTCATACATTCAAGGATACACGGAGATTGAATACAAAAAGAACCATGAAATTTGCAAACTGTGGGGACAATGAAATGGAGTGTTTGCCAGCCGAAGACGAACTCGAAAAGGAAGACCGACCGAAGGTGCTCTACCCAACAAAAGAATACGAGGACGGCCGAAGACGAACTCGAAAAAGAAGACCGACCGAAGGCGCTCTATCCAACAAAGTAATACGAGGACGGCCGAAGACGAACTCGAAAAGGAAGACCGACCGAAGGCGCTCTACCCAACAAAATAATACGAGGATGACCGAAGGCGAACTCGAAAAGGAAGATCGGCCGAAGCCGCTCTACCCAACAAGATAATACGAGGACGGCCGAAGACGAACTCGAAAAGGAAGACCGACCGAAGGCGCTCTACCCAACAAAATAATACGAGGACGGCCGAAGAAGAACTCGAAAAGGAAGACTGACCGAAGGCGCTCTACCCAATAAAAGAATACGAGGACGGCCGAAGGCAAACTCGAAAAGGAAGACCAGCCAAAGGCGCTCTATCCAACGAAAGAATAGGAGGACGGCCGAAGGAGAACTCGAAAAGGAAGACCGTCCGAAGGCGCTCTACCCAACAAAAGAAAACGAGGACGGCTGAAGGCGAACTCGAAAAGGAAGACCGACCGAAGGCGTTCTACCCAACAGAAGAATACGAGGACGGCCAAAGTCAAACTCGAAAAGGAAGACCGGCCAAAGGTGCTCTACCCATCAAAAGAATACGAGGACGGTCGAAGGCGAACTCGAAAAGGAAGACCGGCCGAAGGCGCTCTCCGCTGGGGATAACAGGATAGCCAAGGGTAAAAGCAACAATTTTACGACCCTCGAATTTATCTGGAATCAACGTTGCGGAAAGGAGAAGTTTAAACAGACAACTCTGCAGGGGTGTACCAGAATGTACAACAATATGAAGGACGAATCCCCTGGAGATCTCGCCGGGGATAAAGTTAAACAACATCTCCTGAGTTATGCCATTTCTGCCGAGGAAAAGTCTGGCAATAACTATCAAACCTGGCTTATGCTTCGAATGCATATGTTTGAATTTTTCTATGGCGTAATGCTCCATACGAAATGGAAATGCTACACGTTTGGGAGGATGCCATGCAAACGATGCTTATGCAATGCAAAAAGAAATGCTCCAGCAAAATAAATGTTGAAAACGAAGGCAGCTCCACCGGGGATGACAAAATAAATTGTCCTCTGAGTCCAAGAATTCTGCTGAGAAGAATCACATTGAACAATTCCTTTGATCAACAACTTTTGCTGAAGATGAAATCCAAAAGAACATTCACTCTGCTAGGGATTATATATAACTCTTTGAAAAAGGAAACCACGACCTAAATCGGAAGAGTGCCAAATATCACTTGGACTTAAAACCCGCTGGGGATGTCAACCATCGCTGATCAAACCTGATGCAAAGACTACCACCAAACTCTGCTTGGGGAGACAAATCACAAATACTAGACCTGCTGGGGATACCATTGAACTTAACCCGCTGCTGGGGAAATGACTTCGCCCTTATCTTGTTGAGGGTTGGATCATACTGTTGCTGGTGAAAACACGTTTCCTGACTGGCCGAGGGGAGTGGGTACCAGACTCTGTGGGGAAGATAACATCTTTGTCCCGGGAAGATATTTCACAAGTCTCCTGCTGGAGATACAACAACATCCACCTTAGAGCAATCCACTTTAAATGCTGGCAAAGGAACAATCTTCTGTACTTTGATTGGGGAGAGTGACAATCTGATGAGGATGATGAAACCTCAATGCTAGGGAGAATAACTCTGCTGGGGAGAAAAGTCAACGAAACCTGCCGAGGGATATCATTGAGCTTAACCTGCTTGTTGGAGGAAAGATTTTACCCTGTTGGGGATTAGAGAACGCCGTTGCTGACGGAATTACACTTCCTGACCTGCTGAGGAAAGTGAGTACCAGACTTTGTGGGGAAAATAAAATCTTTTCAGAGACATCCAACACATCTCTTGATGGAGATACAACAACATTCACCTTGGAGCAATCCACTTCTGACTGCTTGCTGGGGAATAATAAACCAACCATGACTTTGGCTGGGGACACAATCCTCTGTACTCTTACTGGGGAGAGTAAGCTCTGCTGAGGATGACGACCTTTTAGTGCTGGGGAGAGAAACCCTACTGGGGAAAACAATTTTGTTACCCTACAAACACACACGGTCAACAGACTTGTCTCTATGTTCATAGACTCTGCTCGAGAATCCAACCAAACCTTCGTTCTGTAATAAACATTTGCTGAAAATGCCCCAGGGCTCTGCTGAAGAGAAGTACCAATGGCAATTGGCCTCTGACCTGTTGAGGAAAGCTAACCACCACCCACAAATCTGTTTGGGGAACGACTATTGACGATATCTGCTCTACTAGGGGACGTCATTCTACCCTTACTCGGTTGGGGAGACGGAAACCACTTCACCGCAAGCTTGAGAAACACCAACCCAACACACTTGACTTGCATGGGGGAAAATAAACTCGTGTTGACAAGCACTAAACCTCACTAACCTGGTCGGGGAAGAGCAAACTTCTGAATTCTGGCTGGGGAGGATAATCAGAATTTTCGTAATACTCTTCCTTACATGATAGAACTTGACCTATCTTTGCTGAGGACGAATGGTGATTCAAACACCTCCCTCATTGGGAAAAGATAACCTTTGACACCTTACTGAGGAAGAGAAATTCCATACTAAGAGCTACTTTGGCGATTCATGCTTCTGTAGATCGACTGCGTGCTGCTTCTCACACGTGACCAACGGCCCTTTGAACTTTCCACCTGCCCAGACCACCAGGTCTAATGGAAGGAATCATCCCAAGAGGATTTTATAGAAGACCGGGCGTTCACACTGCCCCAGGGTCTTCAAACTCTTGGAGAGATTTATCAGATCTCGACATAACTGCCCCAGACTGCATACTCTATGAAGTAACTAGCCTCGACAGGATTTGTAATGATTTGAAATACTCTGCCCCAGTATTCTGAACCTTGAAGAGGTGCTTTCAATTTACCGTCTTCAGGAGTGGATAACTTCTCGTGCTCTTGAGGTGACCTGCCCCAGTACGAGCCTTGAATTAAATTTGTTTCTGGCCGACTGGTCTTCGAGAGATTTGGCCAAATCTCGACGTGATTGCCCCTGTTTAGCTGCTTTAAGGAGAGTTTCCAATGTGATTGCTTCGGTCTGGCTACATTTTATCACCACTCGCCGGGAACGCCTAGGCTGCATACAGTCTCTTGGCCACATGCCCCTTGAGATAACTGTCCTTCAGAGTTTTCACCATATCAACTTGGCATGATCAAGCTTCTCGACTGACGTTCATTGTGTAAGCTTCCCTGATGCTTAAGCACATGCAAGAAGAAAATGTTTATTATGAGAATGACAATTCAAATGCAACACACATGTTAACCTGAAGTTTTATTGAAAATGTGTCGCCAAGCCTCGTGAACGAATCACTAGCTGGGATGCGACATTGATTTTTGAATGGAAAACAATACGCACATGCAATACCAACAAAAATATTATTAGCATAACTCATAGGAGTCAGGAACACTGTCTTGCTGTAGTACGCTCTCGGAATAAACCCTGCTTCAATTAGGACTTTTAAGGGTTGTAACGTGGCCTGGTTCACGGCATTTAGGAAAAAAAATAGGTTTTATGGCTCAAAATTTTGTTTGTACCCACCCATTCTCCTTGATGTTCTCCAGTCCTACATTCAGTTAATCTGGCGTGAGCGCTCACCTACCAAAAGGTTATGACATGCCATCGGTGACAGTTAAGGGGTCTGCAAGGGTTTCGGAGTGGTAGTCGGTCCTTTCGTCTTTGGTGTCTGTAGTCACCCGACTTGCTCTTTGCTCGAGGATTTTTCCTTTTTTGCAATCCTTTCCGCTTTTTGTTCTTTTGTTTTTGATTTCCCCGATTTTGCCTTGACCAAATTTTTTGAATTTTTTTTTCTTTTTTTTTCAATTTTGAGGTCCAGCGGGATGCCCTAACTTTTGCCTAAGTCATTTGTTTTCAAGTTTTCGACTTAGCGGGCTTTTTTCTCTATTTTCTTCTTCTTTTTTTTTTTTGAAAAAATCTTGCGACACTGACTGTCTTGACTTCCTTGAAAGGATTGTGGCTGCTTCACTCCTTGTGGTGAGGGATAACCATTGTGGTCTCATGCCCCTTGACCTCCTGATATGTGAGGAAAGAAAGGTAATGGATCCTAAGATGCACACTCCTTTTGAAAGTTAAATGCTCAGTCAAACCAACTGACAACTACCCTGCCCCTGGGTTAAATGTAAGGGTTTTCCTTACGAAAGAAACTCCTACTTCAAGGCTCGACAGGGTTGACAAGGGTCTATCTCCCTTATATCTCCGGTGTTTGGGGATTTGAAGCAATGCCTGTACATCATCAACAGGGTTTTATCCAAAAGCACATAAACAAATATTTTGCGTTTTTCACTTCATCATCCTCCCTCAAGAGTTCAAGACAAGAAAGTCGGTATTGCAGTGCATATAAACATGATATGAGTGCATAAAAGTAAAGTACTTCAAGAACAACACATTCATTGCATTAAAATCATCATTCAAAACACAAACAAGTTTTTTTTCATGCAAACACTGTACTAACAAACAATGAAAAATTACACATGAAAATGCAGTAAAGAAGCCGAAGATTGCCATGGTTGAGGAGGCCTGACTCCGTCTGGACTGGTTTCTTCTGACGATGTCCTTGCAGTCCCAAGCGCTCACTTGTGAAGCTTCAATTGAAATGCAAACCATTTGCAGTGAAAGTAATGACCCCTGCATCAATCAGATCTTGCACTTTATGTTTGAACACGTTGTAATCTTCAATTGAATGGGCCGGTGTGTCCGAGTGATACCCACATCTAGCATCCAGATCATAATCAGGAGGAATGGGGTCGTGAATAGGTTTGGCATCCCTTAGTTGAACCAAAGAACTCTCAAGTAGTCGGGTAAGAACATGACTGTGAGGAACAGTAATGAGATCAAACCTTCTCTCATACCTTAGGGACATTTGTTGACTCTTCAGAGGATAGCTCTGTTGCTGATAGCGACTTGTGCCTTCCTCTCGCTCAGGCATTTTCATCCTTAAGCTCGGCTTAGGAACAAGTAACAGCTGCGGACGTGGGGATTCTAAGACCAAGGACTGCAAGATATGCCCCTGACTTGATGTAGCTTTAGGAGAGGCAACAGGGATATCCACTTCTTTTTCAGCAGCTGGAGTAGGACCACGTTGAACGCTTATGCCGCTCGGCGTGAATTCAATTGCCTTTGAATCAATCAGATACTGGACAACATGCTGAAAGGCCCTACATTTTTCCACATTATGCCCTGGTGCACCAGAGTGGAAATCACAATGGGCTCTTGCATTGTAATCTGGTGGGGGAGTATCAGTAAGAGGAGCCAAAGTCCGAAGTTCAACCAATCGGAGTTGAAGTAGATGCCTTAACAGCTGAGAATAAGGCATCGGAAGCGGATCAAAGATTCTGTCGGCTTTCTTCGGCTTCGGTGAGTACTTCTTAGCCTTGGGTTTCTCTTGGTAGACAAGACCTGGCTGCTGTCGGGAAAGTTCTAGAGCCTCGGGTTGTGCAGAAAATTCGTGAGCCAACTCACGACTTGGGGAAGATCCCACAGGCATGGGTGAAACGACAATTTCTGCTGCAGCCTCCGGCATGGGATTATCATCCTTTCTGATCACATTTCTCATAACTTCCATAACCAGGCTCATCTGAGTCTTCATTTGATTGACCTCTTCCTTCAGCATTTTCTGATCTTGAATCAAAACTTGCATGTCCCCCATAAACTGCCCCATTTGACTTCGTACTTCCCTCAATTCCGCTTGAATTTGCTCCATGATCAACTTCTGACTGGCTTGAAAAGTTAAGTCTAAAATTCTGAAGAAGACTAGATCAGGACAAGAATAACCAGCCTCGAACACCTGTTATGCAAATGAGTATGGAAATGCAATGCAAATGGCATGCTCGAATATTTCCAAGGAATCATTCTGCTTTGATTCAAGTTTTTCATAAGAGAACCACAAGAATTAGATGGAAATGCTCAATAGCGAGTCTCAAAGTTAATATCCTTGGAAATACAAGAACATGTATGCAAAAATGATGATGCAGATGCAACAGACATGGGATCAAGGCTTCCACAATGCTCAGTACTGCTGTTGTTCCACTGACTAAATAAGACTCAGAATATCAGAAACCAAGAAAACCAGAGTGACGACCCATTCAAAATACCTGAATACCGGGATGATAACTTCGCACTGATAAGAAATCCAGAATACCGGGTAGGATGAAGGTCAAGGTTACCTGCAAACCTTTAAACACCCGCCCATCTCACATGTGGGTACTATAAAGGCAAGGATCCTCAATATCACGGACTCTCAGGTCGATAAATGATGATACGTTCACCATTTCTGGTTTGGCATCATCATCAATCGAGGAGGCCTCAACTAATTCCCCTAAAAAAGGTCATCCTATATAAGTTCCCAGTTTTGGGTCCTCGGATCAAGAAGTATAATGGGTTTTCCATTTCTGGTCTGCCATTACTACCTCTTGGGAGGAGTGCCTCTACTGAGTCCTCGGGGAAATGGTCGCCAGAGTCAACAGCTCTCTAGATCAACACCCTGAAATGCGCAAGACACGCACGTCAGATATCTCCCAAGAAAACCTCGTCTAGATGTGAATTTCGTGAACACCAAACATACCAAGACGATGCGTAGGTCCCACTACTTTCCACTCTAGTCCTAAGTGTATACTCAAGCCTGTGTATTGGGCTTATCTCTCATGAATCCAACCCACCAGACAACACAGCAGCAGTAGAACAGCAAGATAACAGTAATCAAATGCAATAAAATGCAGTAAAATACAGTAATATACAACAAAATAAAGCACAACAGTAAACACCCAATGAAATAAACAGACAAGTGCTAGGATTGAATCACATAGGGAGCCAGAGTCCCCAGCAGAGTCGCCAGCTATCGGATCCTACAAAAAAAACAACCGACGAGAAACTAGAACAGAAGAGTCGCCATCGAACGTTATTTATCCCAACTCAGGGAAAGGAAACGATCGAAGAAAACCTGAAGAAAGGGAAAGACATGGTCATCGCAACCATAGTCTGGGCTCGGGAGTCGGTTACGCGAGGGGAAGGTATTAGCACCCCCACGCGTCCATCGTACTCGATGGGATCCACGCTTGTTGTCTAATCAAAGGGTGAGTTATCCTAAAGTCTACGGCTAAACGGAAAAGGAACGGTGAAAAGAAAAGAAAAAAAGTGACTCGGTAGGACATCGCCGTCCTAGGCCTACGAATTCCCTTGTGCAATGGGAAAGTCAGAGTCAACGTAGTTCGACGGACTACGGGGGAGGTTGCTCGCCAAGACATCGCCGTCTTGTGCCTACGTATCCTCAATCTAACCAAAAAGAGGAAATCAGAGTAGTCGTAGTTCGACCTAACAAGGTCTTAGTGTTTTTTATGAGCGACGTTAAGTTCGCGTCCGACAGTTAGGGTCGATGCCTGTTTGCGACAAAACGGAAAATAACGTGCTCTTTTCTAAAAATGGTTTGAAACTTAACAATCCCAAAGGATGAAAAAGATTTGAATTTGTTTTTTATGTTTTTTAGACAGAAGTGGATTGAAGTTATTTCGTAACTTGCATTGCACCGAAGTCTATGACATAGGAACGAATGCTTAGCAAATCGTTCCAAGATGGAACGTCCACCAAACACTCTAGAAAAATGAGAGGAAACCCCTCATCCCTCACTTCGCACATGCAAGGCTCATGCGCAATACACGTTAATTTTATTAAGCGTGTTAGAGTTGTTATGATATGAGAAGATAAGACTCAAGAAAAAGAAAACACTAAGGGGAAATATATCCTAATGTTGTCATGCAAAAGTGGACCTATAGTTGAGTTCAAAAGGGAAATATCTACCTAAGTTAGCAAGCATGGTTTGAATCCTAATGTCTACCCTACTCCAAGCTTAATCAAAGATTAAGTTGGACTAGGAACCCTAAGGGAGCACACAAAAGTGAATCCAGGACTTGAACAAGTCTTAAGATCCAAGGGGGAAGAAAAGAATGAAAGAGATGAAGAAGAAATAGAGATATGAGATGAGAAACCAAAGAGGGCAGCAAGTACATCATGCACATCAAATCCAATTCACATCATCAATCAAGCTTCAAAGATCATGCAAGAATATTCAAGTAAGCAAGTAGAAGTAAGCATGAAAGGATGCAAGCAAACTTGCATTAGAAGCACAATTAAACATCATTAAGCACCATACCAAAGTAATATGAGCAAGGTAATATGAAGATGAAACCAAGTCAGAACTAAAGTTATGCTATAGTCACCCAATTCAAACATATAAGAAGGCCTCACATCATGATGTATTATGAGCTAAAGAAGCAACAAGTCAAATGATAATGATATGCATCATACAAATCAAACCATAATGATCATATGAGATGGAAACATGATGTGAATCCAAGGGGGCAGTAGCAATGCATCATCCACAAACCAAAATCAAACTCAAGTCAATCAAGAGAGATCATAAAATATCATACTCAAAGCAATCAACACAACTATGCAAGAATGCAACACAATAAAGCTCAAAATGATTCATAAACTTCCACACAAGCAAAGCCACACAAAAGATGAGTCATGCACCAAGGGCCAAGGAAAAATAGAATCTCAAACATATCTTATCCAGCAAAGAAAGATCACAAAGCAACAAGGGAGTTCGTGTCTCTCGAAGGCACAAAATTGGATCAAGAGGTGTGCATTAGTAAGCTCAACACATTATCAAATGGGAGCATTAACTAAAAAAAGTAAAATGATCCAATAAAATTCCAAAAAATGTCCAAAGGTATTTTAAACCATCCAACTGAGCATGTGCAAAAGATGGGATAAAATTAAGATCAGGAACATGTTCAACATGGACAAACTTGCCAAGGTACACAAACAATCGAGCAAGAAACGAGGGTTCATAAAACTTGAATGGCAAGTCATCTAAAGCAACTTAAACCATCACTATACCAGCATCAAAACACCCTCATATGATGGCCTAAAAGTGACCAAAAAATCAGCTTCAAAAGGCTAAAAAAAAACACAAAAGTCCCTAACCCTAAGTGAAGGGTATCCTTGGGAACTCATCCTCAAATTAATTCAAATTAAAATAGGAAAAAGAAATAAAAAAAATAATGAAAATAAAGTCAACATCTCAATTGACCAGAAAACAATTTTTATGAATTTTTATCATGAT
Organism: Lathyrus tuberosus; assembly: GCA_022829125.1. Lineage (NCBI taxonomy): Eukaryota > Viridiplantae > Streptophyta > Magnoliopsida > Fabales > Fabaceae > Lathyrus > Lathyrus tuberosus. Next base: position 20,049,550 of record JALAZF010000009.1, read on the forward strand.
TTTACTTATTAAAATAAAGAACAAATTAGAAACAAAGAAAAAAAAGAAGATAAAAGAAACAAACAAGGGGAGGGGGTGCACTCAGCAATATCAAAAACAAAGGAAGTCAAGCAAAACGCACTTGGGCTCCAAAATAAGGGTGTGTGGATAGCAAGTGTGTACCAGGCCCAATCCAAAGCTTCAAACAGAAAACAAACAAAACTCAGAAATTAAATGAAACGGTGCGTTTGGTTCAACGTCTGGCCATGCTGGAGGTCATTTAAATGAGCTGGCACGAGGCCAAGCTCTGATTGGCCAGTCAAACACAATAAGACCTTGTCGGTCAAGAAGAAACCCTAGACGTCGGAGACCTTCTCCGGTCGTCTTCTTCGAGCACATCGCCGAAGCTGCGACACGAAGCACACCAAAAACCAACAAATCTCATATCAAAACGAAGAGGAATTCACAAGGATCTCATATTTGGCATTGATTTTCATTTATGATGGCTCAAACATGGTTAAATCGTGGCACAAAAATTTTACACATGAACTGAATCTCAGTTAAAACAGCACAACAAGCACGTATACAATGCCTCTACTACGAGAGGACTTCAGAATCACCAATAAACAAGTTCAATGCACGCTTAACATGAGAGAAAAAGTTCATGAAAGTTACCTAACGGAGCTGCTCCGTTGGATCTTCTCAGTAGGGTGTAGATCAAGGAAATGGTGTAGAATGCTTCAGAATCAATTGTATAGTGTAAATTCAAGCTTGAATCATCCAACAAATATTTGAAAATCTTCACTCAGATCCAACCCAAAAATGGAAGAATATGGACTTGCAGAGCTCTCCACAATGGATTAAGTGGATGTTTTTTGCGTACAGAAGAGAGGTTTCACTTGCTAAATGGTGATTCTAGCAATGAAACTCAAAAATTCTCAGAATAAACTAAGAGCTCGAAGGTGAGAAAGAAGAGGGGAAAATTTGATCCAGCACTGAAAACGGTGGTCTCCTCTCATTTTAGGGTTTGTGCTCTTTAAATATGGTGGGTTGGTGATAGTTTTTGGGCCTGAACCAAAGGAAAATTGTGTTATGAAGTTTTTGCCAAAAAAAGATAAGGAGAAAGGGTGGTACGGGTAGAGGTGTTACGAAGGGTGTATAAAGTGATTTTCGGAGTGGAAATTAGTGTGAGCATAGTGGTTGTGTAGGGTGTATGAGAGCACGTGAGAGGAAGGAGTGAGGTCAAAAATTGTCCTTCTTCTTTTTCCAAATTTTGGCCAAAATGAGTATTATGTGTGCATGGTATGTATGGTGATGTTTAGTCACTTTTGGTAATGAAAAGGACACAAAATAATGTACCATAATTCGTGTAGAATGTGTACATATCCAAGCTACAAGAGCTGCCCATTATAAATCACCCAACAAAGGCCCTTAACACAACTTGGACCCATCACTTTTCATGGCCACAACTTAGTACACATAGCTCCATTTGAGATAAACAAAGATTCAATGAAGAGTAGGAAGTGTAGAGAACAAAATTCATGTTGAAAAGGATATGATTTGAGGCCTTAATCAATAGGAAACAAGCCACGAAAGTTTGTCTGCCAAAAATGACTTAGAAAATATTCTAAGTTTTTGAACTTTGCAAGGTGAAAATGTCCAACTTTGGGATGCCATAACTCATTCAAAAATGACTCAAATGACATGGTTGGTGTGCTCATTTTGAAGGGAAAGTTTCATACTATAACTTTGATGTGGAAAAGATTTGCAAATGAATCCTTGATCATGGTGAAAATTGGCTTTGAAAGTGGTTAAAAACTTGCCAAAAATAGTAAGTTCTAAAACCCTATTTTTGCCAAAAATGGAAACTTTCTCAAATTCTTGATTTTTGATGATTCCTTGAACATGTCTTGACCAAAACTCATCCATGGATCATATATGATTTGAAAATCAACATGTTGGCCTCAAAAAGTCAGGAGTTGACCTTTTCACTGCACAGTTGACTTTATCCCCAATTCTCCTGATTTTCAATCCTTTGAACAATTGAAATCCTTCTGAACCAAATTGATGGGAAATTCTCCAATCCTAGACATTTAGGGACATGAGGAATACCATGGAATCAAGTCTTTCCCAAAAAATAAAAAATAAACTGATTTTATGGCAAACCCTAATTTTGGTGCCCTCAGTCTAGGAGGAATCGACCCATGCTCCAAATCTAAATTCCTCTGAGTATGATGTGTATCTTCTAAAACAATGATGAGATATGCCATTTGATGATGATAAGAACTCAAAGATCTTGCCCATTGGGGTGTTAAACTCAAGAATCCCAAAAAACCCTAATTTGAGAAATCAGGCTAGGAGAGTATAATTCACTTGAAATTTCTTGCCAATTGCAACCTTCTGATGAGGTGATGGACAAATTAGGATGCCCTGAGATCCAAGGCTCCTTTGTGACTCAAGTAATGATGACATAAAGGACCATTTCTCCTCTTAGCCTCTTGGATAATACACATGAACTTTTGCTTGATGCTTTGGACAAACTCTTCTTCCCTTGAGTTGGTCTAGATGCCTTGATCCCATGCTAATAACCAATGATATGCAAAGATAATAATGCAAGAATGAAATGAAACATAAGCCAGTTAGTATTAAAAGGATGGGAAATTTTGGGGTGCTACACCCTTAACTTAAACTTAAGTTAGAGTTCTTAAACTCTATGTTATTCTCATCATCATGAGTATTCACTTCCCCGTACAACTTAGACTTAGAGAGTTCTTCAACTCTATATGAGTATCACACTTATTTCCCTTGGAACTTTAACCATAGTCAATGGTTCCTCACCCTTAGTTTGGTGAACTACGGTTGCTATGATTCTTTAGTCAGGATACGTAGGCACAAGATGCGACGTCTTGGCGAGCATACTTAGTGTATATACCCCTAGGTCTTTACCTTTAGCACTTTGGTCTTTACCTTACCCTTAGCAGATTCCATTAGCAAGCAAACATAACATAACATAAATACAAACAAGAGGTTCCTATAGAGTACTACAGATGCTTAGGGTGCTAATACCTTCCCTTAGTATAACCAACCCCCGAACCCCCGATCTCTTAGTTGTGTCTTCACATAGCGCAATTAGGGTTTTCTTTGATCTTTACCCTTTCCTTTGGATAAATCAAAGCTCGGCGGTGAATTTCAAAGTCTTGTGATTCAAGTTAATTAAATAGCTTGATATCAGATTCTCACCGCAACAGCGGGGAAGCACCGACAAAAATGTAACAACAACATGTTATGCACAACAAATGAATGCGCATGCAATGCATATGAGTATGAATATACTAAAAAAATAGACATAAGGAAAACTGGGGACGTCCAATCACCACAGTACAACCAAATACTCGGCTAATCTCAACACGATGGAGATATCATCGGAGATACTGCTAGAGATTTAGCTGAAGAAATCCTGCAAGAGATAAACAAAAGCCATCAAGGGAAAGTAAATCCTACTACAAGGCTCGAATCTTGCTGGAGAGGAAGATACTGCTTCGGGAGAAACCCAAATATCAATCTTCTAACATCAATGATCCACAAATGGGATAACATCATAAACTTTGCTACGAGGATGGAGGAAAAGCTGTTGGGGAATCATAACAACCCAAATATTCTTGACTTTTTCTGGGGATAAGAAAAATCTAATATGAACTCTGTTTCAATAAGATGAAGAGATCTACTGCAGAAAGTAATGGATCTGCTGGGAATTGTAACCATGTAAATAGTTGCATAAACTCCACTGGGGAACAACGCAAATCTGTTGGGGACAGTAAGGAAACTCTCTAGGGATTAACCAATTCTGAGGAAAGCATCCTGGACTTACTGGCAAAAACAAGAAGTTAACATCATAGCAAAAGGTCAAGCTATATGGAATTCTAGATTAATACTTAATGTAGATGAAAGAAAGCCCAACAGGTGACTACTATATCAATACTCCCTAGGTAGAAACGACATCGGCGACTTCACTGGGGAAAAATATGAAGCAGTGATGCACAACCTCCACTAGGGATCAACAAGGATGAAATCTCTGAGTAATAACAACCTGGAGAGAAAGACATCTTGACAGTGGATAATTAAGAAGTTAACATCATAGCAGAAAGTCAAGTTACAGGGGATTTTAAATCAATACTCAACATAAGCGAAAGAAAACTCAACAATGGACTATTATATCAACACTTCTTGAAAGACAACAATATTGCTCTCTGTTTGGGGACATCCAAAGCAACAACAACACATCCAGAGGATACAACTCTGCACAGGGATTCCTTAGTAGTAACATATAATTTCTGCTAGGGAACAACAAAGATGAATCTCAGAATGAGAGTTTCACATTAAGGAGAGGTGGAACTCAAAACTGCTCAGCTGCTTGATCATATCATGGCTGAATGAAAGAAACATACTCAGTTGGGGAAGATTTGGATCAAGACCTAGCTGGGAAAAAAATCAAACAATACTTGTCTGGAGAATAACCCAAACTGGTATTCGACTGAGGATTACTGGATCTCATGAATCCAACACATCATAACAAATCTTGAGGAAACCCAACATCTTGTTAACAACTAAAGGGGAAACCTGGTTATATCCGCAGGAACAAGCTCTGCTGAGGAATTATCAACAAACTCTATTGGGGAGTATAAGAACAAATCCTGTTGAGGAAAACACTAAGCTTTGCGTTTCGCGATATTACCATTGTTGGAGTAACCGTTGACATTCCTTTTTGCGTCCATAAATCAAAGAAAAATATTTTTATAATTTTCAAATTTTAAATCAATTATTCACATTTTGTTTAAAAAATCATCATCGACAATAAATGAAATTTTGCAAACAGAAACAAAATGAGAATTGCAAATAAAGGGACAAAGGCCCAAATTTCATTGATAGAATGGAAGTCCGCAAATGGCGTAACCCCATGGATCATTACAAAGTTTGAAAAATGGTAAATACATGGAAAGGGTTACATTGAAATATAATCTCCACTATTCTCCCTAATAACTCTGAATTCCACTGCGCTCAAAACTTCTATTGATAATGATTGAAAGAGAATCATTGAAAGGAACTGTTGCTTCAAGTGATCAAGACTGGTCAGATGCAGTTACTTGCCATAATCCTTAACTTTTGCCTAGACTTCCCTTTCGAGTTTTCAATCTACCGGGATGATTATTTATGTTTTTGTCTTTAATTTTTTCCTGGACAGCCCTTTCGGGTTTTCAGCCCACCAAGACGCTCATTTTTTCCTAATCTTCCCTTTCGGGTTTTTAACTTAGCGAGTTGTTCTTTTATTTTTAGGTGAAGTATTTCTTGACTGCATCGGCATTCACAAGACGAGTGAACTCTTCACCATCCATAGTTGTAAGAATTAATGCACCACCAGAGAAGGCTCTCTTAACTACATATGGGTCTTCATAATTAGGAGTCCACTTTCCCCTAGAATCAAAAGTAAAAGTCGAGATCTTTATGAGCACGAGGTCGCCTTCTCTGAATACACGAGGTCGAACCTTCTTGTCAAAAGCTTTCTTCATTCTTTGCTGATATAATTATGTCATACCCCAAATTTTGACCACTAAGATTTCCCATCATTGTGCAAATCATCATCACAATATGGATGAACTTTCATGCCTCATAAATCTCCTCGAGGATTATTGAGGATTCACTACAATCAAAGATTAGGGTTTCAAGCCCTCTCAGGGCATTTAGACAAAGGATCCATCAAGAAATGACATGATCTTCAACGTGTCTAAACTCTCCAACACCCATAAGGGATCAAGAGGACTCCCACATCAAGAATCAAGCACAAGGGTGCAGCATTCCAAATGGATTAAGCCTCCAGATCGTCAGTGTCACCAAATTAGGGTTTTGGTCGACCAGGGCCTCCAGGTGGAAAGTTTCCTCTGGGCATGAGCCAATGCTTCAACACATAACTCAAGATACTCCAAGGGACCTCATGGACCCAATCATCAAGTCAATTTAGCCTCAGGGGATGCATTCACCAAAAATCAGGAATTAGGGTTTCTTGACCTAATTCACCCCTAAGTTGACTTTTGGGACAAAACATGAGCCAAGACCTCAAGACATGATTTGAGGGTCTCTAATACACTACATTGATCCATTTGCAACAATGGATTGATCCAAGAAGCTTGATTCACAAGCTTCAATTTCATCAGGACCACAATTAGGGTTTCGAGGAAAAAGTCAACTGTACCTTTGACTTTTGATTTAGGTTAAGGACTTGATTTCACAAAGGATCGCACAGTTTGGATTTCATCTGATAAAAAGTCAACTGTGCAAAAATCCAAAGTTTGACTTTTTGGATTTTTGGTCAAATAAGGTTTCTTAACCCTAAAACAATGTTAATATGTGATTGGAATCATCATTCATCAAGAAAAATCAAATAAAGTGAGGTAACTTGTAAAATGGGTAAGCATAAAAAACTTAGATTTTTTTTCAGTTTTGGAACAAAGTGGCTAGGGTACCAACTTCCAAGGACCATAACTTGAGATCCAAGCAAGCATTTTGGATGGTCCAAAGCTGGATTTATAGATCTCATGGCATACTTTAAAAGTGTCAACTACAGCTCATTCCAATTCCCCATGGATTTTTAGTTATAGAGTGATCAAAATGGATAAAAATGTGAAAGTGACATTTTTCCAACACTTAGTGAAATTTTCACTAAGTCAGAATCTGCCTTTTTTTCCCCAAAAATAGAGGTATTTTTCATTGTAATTCAATTTGGTTCAAAACCAAAGTTGGACATCATGTTGAAATAGGATATATCAGCTTTCCAAAATGTCCAAGAACTCCATCAAATTCCATCTGAGCTAGGAGTTATGACAGCTGCAATATGCCTTGATGCAAACTGTTTTGCAAGGCAGATTTGTGCATAAGGGCTCGATTTGATCAAATTGTGAAACAACAAGCATGGTTATCCATCTATACACCTCAAGGGGGAACAAAAAAGGGACAAGCACTGATCTATCAGCCTCCAAAGTCCCAAAATCTACAAGTAGCATGCCAAACCTAAAAAGCCTAAAAGAGGCCAAGACTCCAATTTTGTTTCCAAGCATTCAACGGATGCACCAAGGTGGCATGAACTGAGCCTATTCCAACTGAATGAGTCAAGGATAAGCTCTGAATCAAAGAACCATAGGCATGTGCTCTAATCTCAAGTCAATGGCTAGAGGAGACTTGAGATTCCATTTGATCACCATTGGCCAAAGGCCTGCTGCAGTTGCCTTTCCCTATTGATGCCAAAACAAACTTGACACACTATAAATAGACCTCATTTCTGATCAGTTTAAGCACACCAAAGGCCTATAACACTTGCCTTTCATAAAATCACACTCTCACTTCCAAATTTTCCTTCTAATGCCAGCTACTATCAGGTTTTGAATTAGAATGTGTTTCCAACCAAACCAATCACACACACACCTCATAAACATCATATGTGAGCTGATCAAACACTAAACCAACAACTGGAACACCAAATACATGAAATCATCATCCATTTGCTCAAGTTTTCAACAAAGTTGCAGTTGAGGTGCCATAATCTGTTCCAGTTCATTTCAAATCAATCCAAGCATTCAAACACACTCCATATGGTGTAGGGAAGCTGTTCAGATCACCACAACTCATCTGTAACACCTCTAACTCAAAAATCCAATTGCTCTTGCTGCCACGACCTTCAAGTAAGCCTAAACTTGGTCATCTCATAATTTATGCATATTTCCTCGCACAAAACTTTTGCCAAATGTTCATAATCATGCATAGAATGTTTCCCCTCTATTGATAACTTTGTATGAATCGTGTATCAAATTTCTCAGCCTTCATGCACAAGTTAGGGTTCTTGAGGTTTTGTTTTGATTTCTCATTCCATGCTTAAAATAAATGAAATTAAAGACCATAGACCTGATCGTGAGTTGAAAACGAGCAGATTGATATGTGGAATGCATGATTCCATCAAGTATTCAGTGAGATTGATGAGAAAACGCAAATTTGGGCAAAACAGGGCACGCGGGCAAGAACAAAATATTCTTGGCGCCCTTTTTCAAATATTTGAATATTTGAATTTTTGTGATTTTATTTAATTGATTCAAAAATTAATTTCTCTCTGAATTTTAATGATTTTGAGTTGATTCTTTTTTTAATAATTCACAAAAATGTTAAAATATTTTATTTTACAAAAATTCCCCAAAAATATTATTTATTTCACATATTTGATATTTTTGAAAAGAATTAACTTTTATTTGTTTTTCAACATTTTGAAAATTTTCTTTCTCTTGATTCTCCAAACTTAAATGGTTTTCAATCATTTTGTGGATAAAAACATGATTGTTGAAACATTGATCCAAGATCACCACTCATTTTTCACATGTTTTCAATAATTTTTATTAATTTTTAAACAAAATTAATTCCATTTTAGGGTTTTGATTGATTCCACCCTCATCAATCTTTTTCAAACACTCATGGGCCTCTAATAGAGTGTAAGACCCAATCCCTTTTTAACCAAAATCATTTTTAGGCCTCAGATATTGTATAAGTCCCTCTGCGTTAAAAGAAAAATCTCGGCGCGATCGCCATTTCAAAACAAAAGATCATCTGGGTCTGCCCTCGTGTTGTAAGTCCCATCTTTCTTTTTCAAAATACTTTTGGGCCTCTTGATAGAGTGTAAGTCCCACCCCTTTGTAAATAAACATAATTTGGGCCTCAGTGTATTGTATAAGTCCCGATACAGTTTCAGAAATTTCGACGCAATCGTCATTTTCAAACTTTTTTCAACTGGGCCTCCCCTCGTGTTGTAAGTCCCATCTTTCTTTTCAAAATATCCATGGGCCTCTAATAGAGTGTAAGACCCAACCCTTGTTGTACATAAATTTCTTTGGGCCTCATACGTTGTATAAGTCCCGGTACGATATTCCAAACAACGGTGTGATCACTGTTAAAACCTTGGGCCTCTCCTTGAGTATAAACCCCAACATTCTTTTCAAAACAAGTCCCTTTGATTTAGATTCAATATACATGTTGTCATCAAAACTTTCTTTAATTCCTTTGAACAACTAACAATACAGAATGAAAGCTTGGTCGCCTGTAAGTTTTATCAGCTTTCTTTCACATGATTTGATATATATAACTGTATTGTGGGAAGCTGCGCATGGTTAGTCTTCTTTCATACCCTTTTAAAATACTTGTCATATATCAATTGTATATATATTAGTATAGTTATTTAGAGTTTTCCCCGACAACTATGTAAAGAACTAGGTAAAGCCCTGTTGGTCGCTCTTAAAAACAAACAAAACTAGATCCCCGTAGGATTACCAGATACAGTCTTGCCTTCTCTTGGGCTTAAACAATATGGAACAAAGAGAAAGGCAGTATTCTTCGTGAACCTTTTCTCAGACTGTAACCCCTAGAAATTGTCAAAGAAATTCTACTCCCCGGAGGTGATCTATTCTCGGTGAATGGCATCTCTTGAGTTTCTTCAAACCTCGAACTTTCACTAAATGATCTATTCTCGGTGAATGGCATTTCTTGAACTTCTCTTGGTTTGAGACCCACAGGCTTCCTAAAAGCATCCCCGCCTCCTCTTGGGCTTTGTACAAGGACCCTCCGGCTTCTTAGAAGTTCGCATGCCTTCTCTTGGGCTTAATACAAGGACCCTGAAGACCTCTTAAAGGTATAAGACAGAACTTAGTCATCCTTTGCTAGAGCAGTCTTTCCAGTGTCAAACCTCTGACCAATTTTAGGGTTGATTCTCATCCCTTAAAACACCCGCCTCCTCTTGGGCATCATACAAAAGATAAAACTCTTCTCCACCAATAGACTTGGACAGTCTAATCCTCTTGAGTCTCAAAGACCTTCTCAAGTTCCCTACAAGCATAGGAGAAACCCTGGTCAATCTGGATCAATCTCCAGCAGAGCTGAAACTCAGTCTCTCTCCTAAAAATCCCCAACCAGGGTTAGTTCATCATCCGATAACATTATCCAAAATCAGAACCTCAAGGCATCTGATACCTCAACTCTTCTGTAATCCTCAGCAAGAGTTGATTCCCCCATTTGGACCTGCCTCGGGATCTCAATTATCCCCGGCAAAAGTTAGCCTCCTCTTAGGCTTTGTATAATGATCTTTCCTCAGCACAGTTAGCCTCCTCCTGGGCTTTGTACAATGATCCTCCCCAGTGGAGCTAACCTTTTCAGACACTCTTGTTGAGTTAATCACTTTCAGACTCTCTTATTGAGTCAATTAAACTTTTCAGACTCTCTTGTTGAGTCCATCACCTTCTCAGACTCTCTTGTTGAGTCAACCCTTTTAGCCACAATTCTGGGCTTTGTACAGGACAGATAAAAGCACTCTCTTGTTGAGTCAAACCATTTTAGCCTCAATCTTGGGCTTTGTACAAGACACAAACCTTCCTCTCTTAAGCTTGGGACAAATATTTCCCCAAGCAAAGTCAAACTCATTTCAACCACAATCATGGGCTTTGTACAAGACAGATAATACTCTCCAGCAAGAGTCAAACCTCTTTAGCCTCCTCTTAGGCTTTGTATAAAGATATCCCCAAAGAGTCAGCCTCTTTTTTGCCTCAATCTTGGGCTTTGTACCAGACACCAATATATACACTCTCTTGTTGAGTCGGTCTTAATCAGACTTTGGACTAGGATCTCCCCAGTGGAGTCAATCAACCTCTTAGCTTCAACCTTGGGCTTTGATCAAGGCACACAAAAATCAACATCCCTCTTTAGAGATGACAAATTCTCTCTCAGTCAAAACTTATAGCTTCAATCTTGGGCTTCGAACAAGACATCAGAATATCATTTTTCTCCCTTAGAATAGGAGGAACTACGATTGCTTTGATTTCCCTGTTTCGTTTAAACGGGAATACGTAGGCATAAGATTGCGAAATCTTAGCGAGCATACCAATCAAAAACTCTAGGTCCAGTACCTTCACACCAAAACTTAGGTCTAGTACCTTACCAAAAACATCGAAAAAAAACCCGAACATCAACATCAACTCACTCACTCACTCAAATTTCCCAAGAAACTTTCCCAACCCATTAACAGATAAAACACTATCAATTAGACAGCGAAACCTAAAGCTAATATCCTGTGGATAACCACATATAGGATGGGTAATTGACAACTCCCTATTGTATAACCTGACCCCGGACCCCCCAATCTCTTTTAAGCATTTTTTTAGTTAAACATTCGCATGCAAGGTTAGTTTTAGATAGCTTCCCTTTCCCTTTCAGCTTCATGGGATAAATAAGAAATCATAAAGTAGCACCCCCTCCTCTTCATTGCGGTGAGGAAAACCCAGCGATAAGGTGGTCGCGTCACCGACAAAAATCGCTCGCTACAGTAAAATGGCGACTCTATTGGCGAGTCATTGTCTGTATAGGACTAGGATTATAGCTCTTAAGAGGTCTAGGATGTTAGTTTTAGGAATATATATATATATATATATATCGCTTTTCCTAATTGATATCCGTGTTTATTTTTCTGCTAATGGGACTGCGGGTGATGTCGCATCTGGAAAGTTTGAGTGACACCTAAGATAAGTGATGGCACTAGACGGGTAATCTTACAGGGAGTGACTCCCAAATAAGAGACCCCGGTCGACCATCGAATCAGTGGAGACATCCTTTGCAGATTCAATGTCTATACCACTTCGGTTGTTGAAAGCAGATTGTTCGATTGTGGTTGTCCATAAAACTGAGGATTTAGTAGGCTGAGGCCTTGTTACTATTTTGTAGTGCGGAAGCTATCGGAAATAGTTTTCACGCGATACTACCCTCATTTATGATTACTCTAAGATACTACAACTCGCTCGGGTGAACCAGCTTGCTGTTGTTATCCTAAGAGGGGTCAATGATTGTGAGGACAGGTACAAAAAATCACCAATACAACCTTTGGGGATGGGTAGAGCCATGACTTCATGACACCGAACCTTTGACCACATGTTTTTTCTATGTTTTTGTGTGCTGCATTCATGCATTCATTTCATTAAAAAACTTTAAACAAAAAAAATTTCTCTTCTAGTCTCTCTTTTTCAAAGTAAACTAAGACAATGATTGCAAATATCAGAGAGAAAGATTGCATTATGGATTTCGGTAGAAGGAAGACTCACAAGTACACCTTCAAGGTTACAAAATTAGAGGATTTGAGAGGGTTGGCAAGGATGATCACCAACCCTGATGCTTTTAGAGCTAAGTATGAAGGACTGTTGTCTCTGTTATGGGTCCATGTAATTGAAGGAATTGCTATGCTCATTCAGTCCTACGATCCGGTCTATCACTGTTTTACATTCCCGGATTACCAGCTTGCACCAACACTGGAGGAGTACTCTCACCTGACTGATTTACCCATTACTGACCAAGCTCCCTTTTCTGGACTGGAAGAAATTCCAAAGGATCAAACCATTGCGAGAGCAATCTATTTGGATGAGTCAGAAGTCAGGACTCACATGACCACTAAGGGTGGAATCCAAGGTGAAATTCTGCTATCAGATGTGTAATGTTAAGTGTGATGTCACAACAACACAATCTGCTATATGACACAAGGCAATAAAATGACAGTAAATCAACACAATGAATTGTTCACCCAGTTCGGTCTAACTACCTACGTCTAGGGGCTACCAAGCCAGGGAGGAAATTCACTATCAGTAGTATTAAATTACAGACTCAACAATCCCAGTTGACAATCTCCTAACTTAATCACTACCCAATGACACTTCTACCTAAGATACACTTAGATATGAGAAACCACTCACTCCCCCTTAATCACCTCAGTGATACAACTCAAAGATTACAAAATATAGAAGTCACCCTTCCAAAACACAACTTGATCTTGCTTAAAAGCTTTGATCAAGAACAATTAACAACTCAAAACAATTACACCAATTCAAACATGAATGGCTTACAATACACAGACGAAAACACACACTTGACTCTTAGTCTTTAATCTCTTGCTTTCATCTTCTTCAAGTAGAGTTGTGGCTGCTTTATATAGAAACTCAGGCTTGGGCTTGGACTCCTTGAAAATCTCTGATTTGATTTGAAATTAAAACAGAATTAATCTTCATATCTTTTCATATCATTCAGCCCTAAAAATAAAACCAAGATCTGCTCCAAATCTGATTGCAACAGAAAGAATCTAATCCAAGATCTTCGCCTGCAATCTCTCCACTAGATCTCTCAAAACAACTAAAAGACGCGCAACCCTAATACCACAGCAGACTGATGTTCTGATGTTCTGCCAACTAATGTCAAGACATCATGTTTAACATCAGCACACAAAACTGCAACCCTAAATAACTTAACATAAACTGAATGTTAAGAACTCATGTTAAGACATCAGACAAATGACATCTTCAACAACAACATTGTTTTACCAAAATTCCAGCCAATACAATAACTAACAATCTCCCCCTTTGGCTAATTTTGGCTAAAACAATCTCAGCCAACATCAGAGATACCTGCAGCGGATAAAACAAACTAACATTCACTACACAACCAATATCAGCAACATCCAACAGCTGCTCTAGAACAAACTCAAACAACATAACAACTGCACAAACTACAAAATCCCCCTCAAACCTAGAACCACAAACACAAAGCTAGGCAACAGCCAAGCACACAGCAGACAAAAGACATACTCTCCCCCTTTTTAGCCATAATTGGCCAACCATCAAACAATTAGTCCCTCTCACTACTATAAAAAACTACCAGTTAGTCCTAGGTTAGCTCTCCTTGTCAGTCAAAAGAAGGCAACACAAGACAAATCATGGAACAAAAACCAGATAAACAAACAGTACCATTATCCAAGATACACAATAGGCACTTAAGGTGCAGAAAAAGACAAAACAAAAATAGAAACAACACAGCTAGCTCAATCTGAATCATCAGTAGAAACATCTTCATTATCCTCATTCTCAGTTGTTGAACCACCTTTCTCAGAACCTGAACCTTCAGCATTGACATTTGTGTTGACATCCTCATCATCTCCATCTTGTTCCAAGGACTTGATCATCTGCTCAAGTTTTATCTTCCTGGCAGTGCTGGTGCTGATCACCACATCTAGATCCTTGCAGGCAGACTTCAATTCTTCTATCATATCAGCTTTGGAACATGCCTTCTTGACACCAACACCTGATGTTGAGACAATATCTGGGACATGATTCCCTACAAACAACTTGGGATGCAAGGATAATGCAGACTCCCTCTTACTAGCAATATCTGAAGTAGTCAATATTCCAGGATGTTGCTTCAGGATCACTCCACAAATGAGAGAAGGAAATGCTATAGGCATTTTAATAGCATTTGTTGAAGCATGCTTCACAGTCTGATCAAAAATGTAGGTCCCATAATGAAAGTTTTTCTTTGTCCCAACAACATAAATCTTTTTCCCCAAGCCAACAGAAATAGTAGTCTTGTGATTCGTGGGGACCCAATTTACAGCACCTATTCTGTGCATGACAGCATATTTGACACTAAGAAGACTAACAGACAGCTTTCCTTTCAAAGGCCAAACCTTCACTTGAGTTGCAGTGATCTCCTTGGACACCTCATTGTCAGTCACTTCCAGCTCTCTATAATCTTGCTCACTTCTTCCAAGGTAGGTGTTGATAACCTCAGGAGAAAATTCAATACACTTACCTCTCAAATAAACTTTTCTAAAGTCCACACTCCTTCTGTCAGTAATGTCCACAGGAATGTTTACCACAAACTCCTTAACTAGCCCATCATAGCATTTGGAGAACCCAGACACAGTTTTCATCAACCCAGCAAACTTAATAAGCTCCATAACTTCCTTAATCTCCTGAGCATCGTTGCCAAGCTCTCTTTCCAGAGCTAATCTTCTTTGACACGCAAACTTCCACATGTGAGCACTTCCAGCATAGTGAAAAGAGATGGTATCCACAGGTACATCAGGAACCTTATCAGCAATCCTCTTCAAAATTAACCTTCTCACAGGAGTAATGTCTTGAACATCCTCATCAACATCAAACTCAGAGTCAGATTCTTCCCTTATCTTCCTCTTCTTGGATGAGACAGACACCTTGCTCCAAGACTTTGTAGGGCCAATAATAGAAGTCTTCTTCTTTTTGCTTTCAGTTCTCACCTTAGGAGATGAATCAACAGTCTTCCCTTTTCTAGACTTCAATCTTTTTGCAATACCTGGAATTGCATTGCCAATAACCTCATTGTCTGACAGATTCTCAACATTCACAACCTCAACAGGCTTCTTTCCTTTGGGGCTAGAAGAAACTTCCCTAGCAGGTGATGTTCTAACATCTGGTTCAACATCAACCCTAGCTCCCACATTAGGATCAACATCAGTTTCAGCTTCAGTTTCAGCATTTTCAATGACAGAAATAGCCAACCTGGGAAGATTGGTTTCAGCTGGTTGCATTTCATCCTTTTTACCTTCAGATTGCACAGCAGCCATTTGAGCCAAAGGTCTTGATATTCCAGCCACAGGAATCCCTTTCTCAAAAATCTTAGTGACAATTTGACCTATGCTTTTATCAACATCTACAGTCTCTTCCTCATTCTGATTTTCAACAGCTTGAGGAGTAGAGGTCCTAGGAGCAGATTTATCTCCAAACAGAATACTAGTAACAAACTCTCTACTTTTCCTATCATCAAATTTTTTACCAGTAGAATGATCAGACGATTTACCTGATGTATCATGAGAAGGCCTTTTTGTTTGCGGCTTGTCAGGTCTTGTCTTAGAAGCTGGAATCATTGAGAGAGGGGCTATATCCAAAGCTTCATCCTCAGAAACCCCTTTCGTCGAAACCCTGGGTTTTGTGTGGGATGGACTCTTGGATGCAGACTTCTTAGAGGGAGACGACATTTGTTGAGACATTATTCCTCTGTAGTACCTGATGAACAAAAATGTGTTGAGACTTCTATTCTTTGGGGAGAAGACAAACAGACTATGAGGATTGATGTAGCGTGTGGAGGCAATGTGAGGAAATGATTGTATAGGGTAGGAGGGCTGCTTTTGTTGAGCACTTAAAAGCCAATAAATGTAATTCCCCCACCAAAATGTATCACATTTCAAATTTTTGAATTTTAATAAATATTCAGGACACGTCATTAACCTCTGTTGTCTTTTACACATACCCAATTTTCCTCTTACGACATCACAATGTTCAGCACATATATCCTTAGAAAAACTGTCATTACACCTCCTTCCTGTATGGTCATCCTCAATGATCTTGCTTTCCCTAAGATTAACCCTAGAGTGTTTGGTGATCCTAGGAATGTCACAGTAGGATGTCATGACATCATGCTTGACATTACGATCAATCAGACTTTGTTTCACCTCTAGATGTTCTCCCTTTTTATCCCATAGATAGCAGTTGTCTTTGGACTTGGCACCCTTCATGACAACTTCACCTTTCTCATTAGTGACAATACATTCAGCTTTAGTAAAGTGAACTTTAAGTCCTTGCTCACATAGTTGACTAATACTAATCAAGTTGGCCTTCAATCCTTTGACCAATAACACATCATCTAGTCTAGGAGCACCTGCACAGTTCAGTCTTCCCACACCCTTGATTTCTCCTTTGACACCATCTCCAAAAGTTACACAGCTGGAATAATGTTTAACATTCAACAACAAACTCTTCATACTTGTCATGTGGCTAGAGAAACCACTATCAAAATACCAATCCTCTTTGGCAGAACCAGTTAATAACATCTGAGCTAACAAACAAGTGGCACCATCTTTGGGAACCCATTGCTTAACAACAATAGGACTATCCTGATTCTGTCTAGGTTGGGAATTAGGTTGAGGATATCCATAGAGCTTGAAACAGAAGGATTTCAAGTGACCAAATCTTCCACAATAGTGACATCTCCAGCTTTGAAATTCTTCTCTAAAGTGATTAACATGCCATCTCTCTTGAGGATGTTTTCTGTTATACTGCTGAGGCTGCCTTCTGCTATAATATTGAGACTGTCTCCTCCCATAGTATTGAGACTGTCTCATATGATAATGAGGCTGTCTTCTGTAATGATGATTAGGCTGTCTTTTCCCATGATGATGGGGCTTTCTTCTGCTATAATAGTGAGGCACATCATTATTAGGCCCATACATATTCCCATGATGTTGAGACATGGGTAGGGACATGTTATGTTTATAATCTTTCCCATGGTGTTGCTGATTCTGATGAGGTACATATTGCTTGGGTCCTGACACATGAGCTTTCCCTTGATGTTGAGACATCTGATGGGACAAGTTGTGTTTGGTACCAGAAGAACTCACATCTGAAGAATATTTCTTTTCACCATTAAATCCTAGACCAGTCTTATCACTTGCTCCTTTTCCAGCCTAAAGGATTTCATCCAGAGTGTCAGTTCCACTATTCAACATTCTGATGGATTTGGACATTTGATGAAGCTGGGATTTTAACAACAGAACTTCATTCTCAAGTTCAGCTTTATCAGCCTTAAGCTGGATTACAATTTTCTTCTGCTTCTCCCTTTCTTGACAGACCTCTTCACTTTTTCAGACACAACTCTTTATAGGAGGTTGCTAGTTCTTCAAAGGTCAGATCATCATCACTAGACTCTCCATCAGAAGCACATATTCCAGTCAAAGCCCTAACATGCTTGGAAGTCTCTTCATCACATTCACTCTCAGTATCAAACCAGGATACAGATAACCCTTTTTTCTGCTTCTTGAGATATGTAGGACATTCTTTTCTGACATGACCATAACCTTCACACTCATAGCATTGGACTCCTTTGTCAAGATTAGACCTCTCCTCAGCTGTAGTTCTCTTGTTGATGTCAAATGAGATGTTCTTAACATTTGGTCTATAGTTCCTGTCCATTCTTTTTAACACCTTATTAATCTGTCTTCCTAAAAGAACAATGGCATGGGTCAGCTCCTCCTGAGACTCAGGACTATTCTCTTTCTCAGCATCTTCAGAACTAGATACCAAAGCTATGCTTTTGGTCTTCTTTTCAGGTTCCTCATCCATCCCTAATTCAAAAGTTTGAAGAGACCCAATCAACTCATCCACCCTCATCTTGCTGATGTCTTGAGCTTCTTCTATAGCAGTCACCTTCATTTTATATCTCTAGGGAAGGGATCTAAGAATCTTCCTTACCAGCTTCTCTTCAGTCATTTTCTCTCCAAGGGCACTAGAAGCATTAGACAGCTCAATAATATTCATGTGAAAATCATGAATGGTCTCATCATCCTTCATCTTCAGATTTTCAAACTTTGTTGTCAGTAGTTGAAGTCTTGACATTTTGACTTTGGAGGTTCCTTCATGAGTAGTTTTCAAGACATCCCATGCTTCCTTAGCCACTTCACAAGTGTTGACCAGCCTAAAGATGTTCTTGTCAATACCATTAAAAATGGCATTCAAGGCCTTAGAATTTCCAAGCGCAAGTTCATCTTCTTCCTTGGTCCACTCTTCCTCAGGTTTCAGCTTTGATGTTCCATCTTTTTCAACAATCACAAGATGTTTCCATTCTTTTAAAACAGCCTTCCAAGCCCTGCTGTCCAAGGACTTCAAGAAGGTAACCATGCGAGGTTTCCAATAATCATAATTTGAGCCATCTAGAATAGGGGGTCTATTCACAAAACCACCACTCTCCTTGTCCATAGTACCAGAAAGTAACAACCCTAGATCTCACACCAATTGAAATTCTGGTATCAGATGTGTGATGTTAAGTGTGATGTCACAACAACACAATCTGCTATATGACACAAGGTAATAAAATGACAGTAAATCAACATAATGAATTGTTCACCCAGTTCGGTCTAACTACCTACGTCTGGGGGCTACCAAGCCAGGGAGGAAATTCACTATCAGTATTATTAAATTACAGACTCAACAATCCCAGTTGACAATCTCCTAACTTAATCACTACCCAATGACACTTCTACCTAAGATACACTTAGATATGAGAAACCACTCACTCCCCCTTAATCACCTCAGTGATACAACTCAAAGATTACAAAGTATAGAAGTCACCCTTCCAAAACACAACTTGATCTTGCTTAAAAGCTTTGATCAAGAACAATTAACAACTCAAAACAATTACACCAATTCAAACATGAATGGCTTACAATACACAGACGAAAACACACACTTGACTCTCAGTCTTTAATCTCTTGCTTTCATCTTCTTCAAGTAAGGTTGTGGCTGCTTTATATAGAAACTCAGACTTGGGCTTGGACTCCTTGAAAATCTCTGATTTGATTTGAAATTAAAACAGAATTAATCTTCATATCTTTTCATATCATTCAGCCCTAAAAATAAAACCAAGATCTGCTCCAAATCTGATTGCAACAGAAAGAATCTAATCCAAGATCTTCGCCTGCAATCTCTCCACCAGATCTCTCAAAACAACTAAAACACGCGCAACCCTAATACCACAGCAGACTGATGTTCTGATGTTCTGCCAACTAATGTCAAGACATCATGTTTAACATCAGCACACAAAACTGCAACCCTAAATAACTTAACATAAACTGAATGTTAAGAACTCATGTTAAGACATCAGACAAATGACATCTTCAACAACAACATCGTTTTACCAAAATTCCAGCCAATACAATAACTAACACAAGGTTTTCCAGCCAATTTTTTGATAAAGAAAGCTTTGTACTTTGCTAGTATAGGGAACATGGCTGCTTTCGAGAGCGTCTTTGTTTTGCTCACCTACGGGTTATTTCTGTTTCCCAACATTGATAACTTCGTTGATATCAATGCCATTAAGATTTTTCTAATTGGAAACCCTGTACCGACCTTGCTCGCAAATGCTTATCATTCTATACACTTAAGGAATTTGTACAACGGAGGAATGATCACATGTTGTGTACCCCTGCTATACAAATGATTCACTTCCCATTTACCTTAGTCTGCCGCTTTTTGGGATCATAAGAGTGCTCTACGTTGGTCACAAAGAATCATGTCTCTTACCAACTCTGACATAGACTGGTATAATCGAATCTATGACGGGATCAGAATCATTGATCATTGTGGAAACTTCCCTAACGTACCCCTCATAGGAATTAAAGAAGGAATCAACTATCATCCAATTTTAGTTCGTCGTCAATTTGGATTCCCGATGAGACATGTCCCACGTAATGTTCATTTGGAAGGTCTTTTCTTCAAGGAAGGAGAAAATGACAGGGCACTAAAGACAGAAATAGTGCATGCTTGGAAACATGTTCACAGGAAAGGAAAAGAGTCTCTAGGAAAACTAGATTGTGTCTCTGTGGAACCTTATCTCCACTGGGTACAAACTAGAGCTCTCAAGCTGAGGATGCCTTACCCTCGTCAAGAAGTTCTCCCGTTAAAGGAATCTGTCCTTTATTTTATGTCTGATACGGAAAAACTCCAGGTTACTCTCAACAAAGTTCAACAGGAGAAGAAGTCTTGGAAAAACAAGTACCGTATTCTCAATGTGGAGTGTAACAAAATACAGCAACTGTTAAAAGAAAAAGATGCTCTGATCGAGATTTTAGAGCAACATGCTGTAGAAAATCAAGAAGACCAAAGGAATTTGCTCGCTCCTTTCACTTGGCAAAGGAATGACAACCCAACAACGGCTCAAGAGCCCCAGTCAAAGAAAAGAAAAGTACCAGAACCAGCACCTGAGCCCTCCTCAGAGAGGACTCAGGATCCATAAGCTTAGACTTTTCCTTTTACAGCACTTTGTAAATGACTGTATTTCCATTTCCGCAGTCTTTGAATTCAATAAAACGGGGTTTCCCCATTGTAAGATATTTGCAATCCAATTGTCGAATTTTTCTTTTGAATAAACAAAAATTACTTAATATAATCATTGCATATGATTCATCATTCTCACTTAACGCATTCTTCTTCCCTACGAATCTCACGTTTGTGTCTCGATTCTAGAGTCAAACTGTCTCATTCGTACAATACTCGGGCCAATCGACAAAAGAAAATCGATAATCTCGAGGAAGAGAACAGAGAGATGAGAGAAGAACTCGACGCTCTGAAAGAAGATCTTAGAAAACTTCATAATGACATGCAAGCTCTGGCAGCAGCTCAGATACAAAGGACTCTGATCTCAGAGATCACGTCGACGCCCATAGTAGAGAAGTATGATCCTCGGTTTCATACCCCAAATTTTGACCACTACGATTTCCCATCATTGTGAAAATCATCATCACAATGTGGATGAACCATCATGCCTCATCAATCTCCTCAAGGGTTGTTTAGCATTCACTACAATCAAGAAGTAGGGTTTTGAATCCTCTCAGAGCACATAGACAAAGGATCAATCAAGGAATGACATGATCTTCAACTTGTCTAAACCTCTCGAACCCCCACAAAGAATCAAGAGGACTCACACATCAAGAATCAAGCACAAGGTTGCAAAATTCCAAGTGGATTAAGCCTCAAGATCGTCCGTGTCACCAAATTAGGGTTTTGGTCGACCAAGGCCTCCAGGTGGAAATTTTCCTCTGGGCATGAGCCAATGATTCAAAACATAACTTTTGATACTCCAAGGGACCTCATGGACCCAATCATCGAGTCAATTTAGCCTCAGGGGATGCATTTACCAAAAATCAGGAATTAGGGTTTCTTGACCTAATTCACCCCTAAGTTGACTTTTGGGACAAAACATGATCCAAGACCTCAAGACATGATTTGAGGGTCTCCAATACACTATATTG
Source organism: Lathyrus tuberosus (assembly GCA_022829125.1). Lineage (NCBI taxonomy): Eukaryota > Viridiplantae > Streptophyta > Magnoliopsida > Fabales > Fabaceae > Lathyrus > Lathyrus tuberosus. The sequence continues at coordinate 20,071,247 of JALAZF010000009.1, forward strand.
ATCCATTTGCAATAATGGATTAATCCAAGAAGCTTGATCCACAAGTTTCAATTTCATCAGGACCACAATTATGGTTTCGAGGGAAAAGTCAACTGTACTTTTGACTTTTGACCAAGACATGCTCCCAAACCTTGGGACATGATTCAATACACCTATAACACCCATGTAACATGCCCATTAGGTTTTATTTAGGTCAAGGACTTGATTTCACCAAGGATCGCACAGTTTGGAATTCATCTGACAAAAAGTCAACTGTGCACAAAAGTCAAGTTTGACTTTTTGGAATTTTTCACAATTATGGCTCCTTGGCCCTAAAACAATGTTAATGTGTGATTTGAATCATCATTCATCAAGAAAAATCAAATAAAGTGGGATAACTTGTAAAAGGGGTAACCATAAAAACTTAGAATTTTTCTAAGTTATGGAACAAAGTGGCTAGGGTACCAACTTCCAAGGATCATAACTTGAGATCCAAGCAACCATTTTGGATGATCCAAAGATGGATTTGTAGATCTCATGGCATACTTTAAAAGTGTCAACTACAGCTCATTCCAATTCCTCATGGATTTTAAGTTATGGGGTGATCAAAATGGCTGAAAACACAAAAGTGACATTTTTCCAACACTTAGTGAAATTTTCACTAAGTCAGAATCTGCCTTATTTTTTCCCAAAAGTAGAGGCAGTTTTCATTGTAATTCAAGTTGGATCAAAACCAAAGTTGGAAATCATGATGAAATATGATATATCAGCTTTCCAAAATGTCCAAAAACTCCATCAAATTCCATCTGAGCTAGGAGCTATGATGACTGCAATATGCCTTGCTGCAAACTGTCTTGGCAAGGCAGATTGGGCATTAGGGCTCGATTTGGTTAATTTGTGCAAATGATAAACAATTTTATCCATCTGAACACCTCAGGGGGAGACCAAGGAGGAATAAACACTGATCCATAAGCCTCCCAAGTCTTTGGAACTACATATAGGTTTGGCACCCCTAAAAGCTAATGATGCCTCAAGACTCCAATTTTGTTTTGAGGCATTCAATGGATGCTTAGAGGTGGCATGTATCAGAGTAAAGATGAACACTTCAGTCAAGCCTTATCCTTGAATCAGAGAACCATAGGCCTGTGCTCTAATCTCAAGTCAATGGCTAGAGGAGACTTGAGATTCCAAAGTGATCACATTGGCCACATACCTGTACCAGTTGCCATTCCGTATTCCTTACAAAACAAACTTGCTCTACTATAAATAGAGCTCATTTGTGCTCTGTTTAAGTACATCAAAGCACCCAAACTAATGCTTTCCTCAAAATCACACTTTCACTCCAAAATTTGCCTTCTAAAGCAAGTCACTATCGGGTTTTGAGTTTGAGAACCATTCAAACCAAACCAATCACACACACACACACCTCATAAACATCATATAGAAGTGATCCAAACACTTAAACAACATCTGGAACACCATATTCTCAAAATCACCATCCATTTGCTCAAGTTTTCAACAAAGTTGCAGCTGAGGTGCCACAATATGTTCCAGTCCATTTCCAATCAATCCAAGCTTTCAAACACACTCCATATGGTGTAGGGAAGCTGTTCAGATCATCACAACTCATCTGTAACACCTCCAACTCAAAAATCAAGTTGCTCTTGCTGCCACGACATTCAAGTAAGCCTAAACTTGGTCATCTCATGATTCATGCATATTTCCTCGCACAATAATTTTGCCATATGCTCCTAATCATGTATGGAGGGTTTCCCCTCAATTAATTGCTTTGTTTGAATCGTGCATAGAATTTCTCACCCTTCATGCAGAATTTAGGGTTCTTGAGATTTTGTTTTAATTTCTCATCCCATGCTTAAAATAAATGAAATTAAAGACCATAGACATGATCGTGAGGTGAAAACGAGCAGATTGATATGTGGACTGTGTGATTTCATCAAGTATTCAGTGAGATTGAAGAGAAAATGCAAATCAGGCCAAGACCAGAACACGCGCGTGTTCTTGGTGTGTTCTTGGCGCCTTTTTCAAATATTCAAATATTTGAATTTTGTGATTTTTATTTAATTGATTCAAAAATTAATTTGTCTCTGATTTTTAATGATTTTGAGTTGATTCTTTTTTTAATAATTCACAAAAATGTTAAAATATTTTATTTTACAAAAATTTCCCAAAAATATCATTTATTTCATATATTTGATATTTTTGCAAGGAATTAATTTTTATTTGTTTTTTGACATTTAAAATATTTTTTCCTTCTTGATTTTCCAAACTTAAATGGTTTCCAATAATTTTGTGGATAAAAACATGATTTTTGAAACATTGATCCAAGATCACTACTCATTTTTCACATGTTTTCAATAATTTTTATTAATTTTTAAACAAAATTAAATCCATTTTTAAACAAACTTAGGGTTTTGATTAATTCCACCCTCATCAATCTTTTTCAAACATTTTTGGGCCTCTTGAGAGAGTGTAAGTCCCATCCCTTTGTAAATAAAACATTTTTGGGCCTCACACATTGTATAACTCTCTCTGTATATTTTCAAGAGTTCGACGCAATCGTCGCCTTTTTAACAAAATCCACTGGGCTTCTCCTTGAGCTATAAGACCCATCTTTATTCTTTTTCAAACACTTTGGGCCTCTAATAGAGCGTAAGACCCAACCCCTTTTGAAAACCAAACAATTTTGGGCCTCATTCATTGTATAAGAGCCAATGTGTTTTCAAAAACCTTGGCGCGATCGCCGTTTTCAAACAAATCATTTGGGCATCTCCTTGAGTTGTAAGCCCTGTCTCTTGTACAAAATAAACAATCCTTGGGCCTCTCTTTGAGTTGTAAGACCTAACCCTTTTGTAAATAAACTCTTTTGGGCCTTAGTCGTTGTATAAGTCCCGATACGATATTCAAAGCAACGGTGCGATCACTATTAAAACCTTGGGCCTCTCCTTGAGCTGTAAGCCCCAACAATCTTTTCAAAGAACTTTCTCCTTTGATTTTGAATTCAAATATATGTTGTCATCAAAACTTTCTTTAATTTCTTTGTTGAACAACTAACAAAATAGCATGGAAGCTGGTTCGCCTGTAAGTGTTTATCCGCTTTCATTTACTGCTTTCATATATATAACTGTATTGTGGGAAGCTGAGCATGGTTAGTCTTCTTTCATACCCTTTTAAAATACTCGTCATATATCAACTGTATATATACTAGTATAGTTATTTAGAGTTTTCCCCGACAACTAGGTCTAGAACTAGGTAAAGCCCTGTTAGTTACTCTTAAATACAAACAAAACTAGATCCCCCATAGGATTCCAGATACAGTCTTCACTTCTCTTGGGGTTAAACAATATGGACAAAGAAAAAGGCAGTATTCTCGGTGAACCTTTTCTCAGACTGTCACCCCTAGAAATTGTCAAAGAAATTCTACTCCCCGGAGTTGATCTATTCTCGATGAATGGCATCTCTTGAGTTTCTTCAAACCTTGAACTTTCCTGAAATGATCTCTTCTCGGTGAATTGCATATCTTGAACTTCTCTCGGTTTGGGACCCACAGGCTTCCTAAAAGCATCCCTGCCTCCTCTTGGGCTTTGTACAAGGACCCTCCGGCTTCTTAGAAGTTCCCATGCCTTCTCTTGGGCTTAATACAAGGACCCTGACGACCTCTTAAAGGTATAAGACAGAACTTAGTCATCCTTTGCTAGAGCAGTCTTTCCAGTGTTAAAACTCCGGCCCTTTTAGGGCTGATTCTCATCCCTTAATGCCCGTGCCTCCTCTTGGGCATCATACAAAAGATAAAACTCTCCCATACTAGTAGACTTGGACAGGCTAATAACCTTGAGTCTCAAAGACATTCTCAAGTTCCTTAAACGTATAGGAAGGAACCCTGGTCATTCCGATCAATCTAAAATAGAGCTGAAAACCTGGTCTCTCTCATGAGAGTTCCCCAATCAGGGTTAGCTTATCCCAAATGAGAACCTCAAGGTATCTGATACCTCAACTCTTCTGTAATCCTCATCAAGAGTTTACTCCCCACTTGGACCTGCCTAGGGATCTCAATTATCCAGGCAGAAGTTAGCCTCCTCTTAGGCATTGTATAATGATCTTTCCTCAGCATATTTCAACCTCCTCTTGGGCTTTGCACAATGATTCTCCCCAGCGGAGCTAACCTTTTCAGACTCTCTTGTTGAGTCCCCCACTTTTCAAGACTCTCTTGTTGGGTCCATCTCTTTAGCCTCAATCTCGGGATTCGTACGAGACAACAAATCACTCTCTTGTTGAGTATAAAAGACTCTCTTGTTGAGTCAATCAACTTTCAGACTCTCTTGTTGAGTCAATCACCTTTTCAGACTCTCTTGTTGAGTCAACCATTTTAGCCTCAATCTTGGGCTTTGTACAAGACAGACAAAAATACTCTCTTGTTGAGTCGATCTTTATCCAAAGCTTGGTATAAAGATTTCCCCTGGTAGGAGCTAGCCTCCTCTCAAGTTCTCCAGCTTGTTCAACCACAATCCTGGGCTTTGTACAGGACAGATAAAACACTCTCTTTTTGAGTCAAACCCTTTTAGCCTCAATCTTGGGCTTTCCACAAGACATAAATCTCCCCCTCCTAAGCTAGGGACAAATATTTTCCCCGGCAGAGTCATTTCATCCCAGCGTTGGAGAATGATTTTTCCCAAGTAGAGTCAACCTTTTAGCCTCAATCTTGGGCTTTGTACAAGACAGATAACACTCTCACGCAAGAGTCAAATTCATTTCAGCCTCAATCTTGGGCTTTGTACAAGACACCTATAAACCACACCAACGAAGTCAAAATCCCTTTTTAGCCTCAATCTTGGGCTTTGTACAGGATAGAAAGAACATTTTCCCCGGAAAAGTCAAACTGTTAGCCTCCTCTTAGGCTTTGTATAATGATATCCCCAAAGAGTCAGTCTCTTTTTCGCCTCAATCTTGGGCTTTGTACAAGATACCAATATATACACTCTCTTGTTGAGTCGGTCTTATCCAGCCTCCTCTTAGGCTTTGTAAAAAGAAATCTCCTAGTCGGGTCAATTAACCTTTTAGCGTCAACCTTGCGCTTTGATCGAGGCACACAAAAATCAACAATCCCTCTTTAGAGATGACAAATTCTCTCTAAACCCTTTTAGCTTCAATCTTGGGCTTTGAACAAGACACCAAAACATCATTTTCCTCCCTTAGAATAGGAGGAACTACGATTGCTCTGATTTCCCTGTTTCGTTTAAATGGGAATACGTAGGCAAAAGATTGCAAAAATCTTAGTGAGCATACTAATCAAAAACTCTAGGTCCCATACCTTCACACATCAATCAAAACTTTAGGTTTCATACCTTAACCATCATCATCTCCATTCACCATAGAAACCCTCATACTTCCCAAAGAAACTTTCCCAACCCATCAGTAGATAAACACTATCAATTATAAAGCGATACCTAATGCTAACATCCTGTGGATAACCACATATAGGATGGGTAATTGACAACTATCCATTGTATAATCTGACCCCGGACCCCCAATCTCTTTAAAGCGTTTTATTCAGTTAAACATTTCGCGTACAAGGTTAGTTTTAGATAGCTTCCCTTTCCCTTCTAGCTTCACGGGATAAATACGAAATCAGAAAGTAGCACCCTTTTCTCCATTGAGGAGAAAAACCCCAGCGATAAGGTGGTCGCGTCACCAACAAAAATCGCTCGCTACAGGAATATATACAGCTACACTGCACACACTCTTGCATTCTCTCTATCTCTTCTAAAAACAATCATCACGTCATGCAAATTGCTTGTTTTAAACCCCATTGTAACATACGATCTGATGCCTTCTCCCAACTTTGAATTCCCGATAATTGAGGCTGAAGAAGAAAATGACAAAGAAATTCCAAAAGAGATCTCCCGACTACTCAGACAAGACGAAAGGTCCATTGAACCTCACAAAGAGCCGTTGGAAACGGTCAACTTAGGTTTAGAAGAAGAGAGAAAAGAAATCAGGATTGAGGCACTGCTCAGTCTAACTATCAAAGAAGGTTTGATAAAGCTTCTAAAAGAGTTTCCCGATGTATTCGCTTGGTCCTATCAGGATATGCCAGGGTTGGATACTAGCATCGTGGAACATCATCTACCATTAAGATCAGAATGTCTGTGGTAAAACAAAGACTAAGACGGACTCATCCGGACATGGCCATCAAAATCAAAGAGGAAGTACAGAAGCAGATTGACGCGGGTTTCCTCGCCACATCAGAATATCCTCAATGGTTAGCCAACATAGTACCAGTTCCGAAAAAGGACGGAAAGGTCAGAATGTGTGTGGAATACAGGGACCTGAACAAATCCAGTCCAAAGGATGACTTTCCCTTACCACATATTGACATGCTGGTAGATAGTACAACAAAGTTCAAAGTTTTCTCCTTCATGGATGGATTTTCTCGGGCTATAATCAGATAAAAATGGCGCCGAAAGACATGGAGAAAACTTCTTTCATCACCCCATGGGGTACCTTTTCTTACAAGGTAATGCCGTTCGGTTTGAAGAACGCTGGGGCAACCTATCAACGGGCCATGACTACTCTGTTTCACGACATGATACACAAATAAATAGAGGTGTATGTCGATGACATGATTGCCAAATCTAAGACAGAAGAGGAGCATGTGACCCACTTGTCAAAACTATTCGAGCGTCTGAGAAAATACAAACTCCGCTTGAATCCCAACAAATGCACATTCGGTGTCCGTTCAGGGAAACTACTAGGGTTCATCTTCAGCAGGAAAGGGATTGAGGTTGATCCTGACAAGGTCAAGGCCATTCAAGAAATGCCTCCTCCAAGGACTGAAAAACAAGTCAGGGGATTCCTGGGACGTTTGAATTACATTTCCAGATTCATATTCCTCATGACCGCGACATGTGCACCAATCTTCAAATTACTAAAAAAGAATCAGGACTGCATTTGGACAAAAGACTGCCAAACCGCCTTCGACAGTATCAAGGAATACTTGTTAAACCCGCCGATTCTATCACCTCCAGTCGAAGGAAGACCACTGATCATATACCTAACAGTCTTGGAAGACTCAATGGGTTGGATACTTGGCCAACAAGACGAAACAAAAAGGAAAGAGTCTGCCATTTACTATCTAAGCGAGAAATTCACCGACTGCGAGGCTTGGTACACTATGCTTGAGAAAACTTGCTGTGCTCTGGCTTGGACAGCCAAACGTCTTTGCCAGTACATGATTTGTCACACTACTTGGTTAATCTCTGAAATGGATCCAATCAAGTACGTCTTCGAAAAGCCTGCTCTCACGGGAAGGATTACCCGTTGGCAGATGTTGTTATCAGAATACGACATCGAGTGCCATGCTCAGAAAGCCATCAAAGGAAGTATTTTAGCCGATCATTTGGCTCATCAACCGATTGACGATCAGGAATCAGTCGGATTTGACTTCCTTGACGAAGATGTCATGTATTTAAAAATGAAAGACTGCGATGAACCGCTACCCAGTGAAGGGCCAGAACCAGGTTCCCAATGGGGACTTATCTTTGACGGAGCTGTCAATCATTATGGAAACGGAATTCGGGAAATCATCATAACACCTCAGGGTACCCATATTCCTTTCATCGCCCGACTAACATTCAAGTGTACAAACAACGAGGCCGAATACGAAGCTTGTATCATGGGCCTCGAAGAAGCGATCGAATTAAGGATCAAGAACTTGGATGTATATGGCGATTCAGCCCTAGTTATCAATCAGATCAAAGGAGATTGAAACACCTACCAATCAGGACTGATTCCTTACAAAGATTACGCGAGGAGGTTGTTACCCTTCTTCAACAGAATCGAGTTTCATCATATCCTTCGTGAAGAGAATCACATGGCTGATGCATTAGCCACTCTCTCTTCCATGATTAGTGTAGGTCGATGGAATGACTTACCTAAGATCGACATAATGCGCCTTGAAAGGCCCGTTTAAATCTTCACGATTGAAGCAATCATAGAGGACAAACCTTGGTATCACGATATCAAATGCTTCCTTCAGAAACAAGAGTACCCACTTGGGGCATCCAGAAAACATAGAAAGACCCTCAGAAGAGTGGTTGTAAGCTTCTTCCTGAGCGGTGATACACTCTATAAAATAAATTTCGACATGGTTCTGCTCCGATGTGTAGACAGACCAGAAGCAAACATGCTAATGAAGGAAATTCATGAAGGATCATTTGGCACTCATGCCAACGGACACATAATGGCGAGAAAAATTCTAAGAGTAGTGTACTATTGGTTGACAATGGAATCCGACTGCTACAAGTACATGAGGAGATGTCACAAGTGTCAGATATACGCAGACAAAATCCATGTACCGCCAACACATCTCAAATTTCTTTCTTCCCCATGGCCTTTTTCCATATGGGGAATCGACATGATGGGCATGATTGAACCCAAAGCTTCGAACGGACATCGGTTTATCCTAGTAACCATTGACTACTTCACCAAATGGATCGAAGCAGCATCATACACCAATGTAACCCGACAAGTGGTAGTCCAATTTATCAAAAACAATCTCATCTGCCGTTATGGTGTTCCAAGCCAGATCATTACTGATAATGGATCCAACTTGAACAACAAGATGATGAAAGAGTTGTGCGATGAGTTCAAGATCGAACACCATAACTCATCCCCCTACCGACCTAAGATGAACGGAGTGATAGAAGCGGATAACAAGAACATCAAGAAGATTGTTCAAAAGATGGTTGTAAACTACAAAGACTGGCACGAGATGCTACCCTTTGCTCTTCACGGTTATCGTACATCTGTCCAAACTTCAACAGGGGCAACCCCTTTCTCTCTAGTATATGGCATGGAGGCAGTGCTTCCCATAGAAGTAGAGATCACATCAATCCGGGTATTGATGGAAGCCAAACTAACAGAAGCTGAATGGTGTCAAAGTCGACACGACGAACTGAATATGATCGAGGAAAAGCGAATAACGGCTATGTGCCACGGTCAGTTGTATCAACAAAGAATGAAGAAGGAGTTCAACAGAAAGGTCCGACCTCGCGTCTTCAGGAAAGGAGGCCTTGTGCTAAAAAAGATACAATCATTTCTCACTGATTCCCGGGGCAAATGGACGCCGAATTATAACGGCCCCTATGTGGTAAGAAAGCTTTCTCAGGCGGTGCCTTGAGACTTGCAACCATGGACGGAGAGGAATTTTCCTACCCTACAAATGTTGACGTAGTCAAGCAATACTTCGCCTAAATAAAAAAAAATTAAAAAAAAAACATCTCGGTGGATTGAAAACCCGAAAGGGCGGTCCAGGAAAAAATTAGAGACATAATCAAAAATCATCCCGGTGGATTGGAAATCTCAAAAGTACAATCCAGGCAAAAGTTAAGGATAATAGCAAGTAACTACGTCCAACAAAGGGGCAAGTCCTTCAGCAGCAGTAATGTCATCCGTCAGGAAAACTCCAGTCAAGGTCATCTTCGACAGAAGCTCAGGATGCCCCGAATTCAAAGCTGGTAGAAGGATAGTGGTCGTTATGTTTCAATGTAGCCCTTTTCCCTTAAATTACCATTTTCTAAACTTTTTAAATACTCTATGGAATCACGCGTTTGGGCTGATCTCTATCCTATCAATAAAATTCGAGCCTTAGTGCTTTTGTTTGCAATTCTTATTTGTTTTAGCTTTACAGATTGACATTTTTTTAACATGATCAACGATTCTTGAAATAAAACAAAAATGAATTTACTTGTCAAACTTTTTCTGCTTTTAAAATAAAGATGGCAATTTCTTTTGACTGTTGAACATCGAAAGAACATCGATCGCTTCTCCAGAAGTAATCGAACCTCAAAGTGCAGAATCAAAGTACTCCTTCTAAACCAGTACGCCTGAATGAAGGATCATCTGTGTCAGATTCCGTGTTCCGTCTGACATCCTCGGCAGAGTTCTTATCTCCTAAGCCCGACCAACGGTTTTCCCCACGGGGACTATCTCTCCTAAGCAAGGCAGCATTGCTATTTTGAACCAAAGATGCCTCTTTGTCCCCTGCAACGGCCGAGTATCCAGTCGTGTTCATCCACTAGTTTATATGTCGTGTTAGTTTTCTCAGCATAAACATACATACCTCATGCATTATTGATTTACATTCATATTCATATTGCATCACTATCACTCTAGTCAGTTTTAACTCTAAGTGGTAAAGTCCTGCTGTCAATCGAGTTGTCAGTTCTTTCCTCGTCAGGAAATGTTTTGTCTGAACAATCTCTCCCCCCAGTTTATTTCTGGATTGGAGACGGTCCTTGACCACTTTGATAACTTGAACCTCTAAAAAGCAAGAAGACCTTCGAAAAATGTCACTCTTTGCCATTGAAGTTGATATCTTCGCTTTCCCAGATTAAGGAAAATCCCCAGAGAAAGCCTCTTAATCAAAGGCTCGGCACTACGGCAGTTTTACTCCAGAAAATTCGCTGACGAAAAGGTTATCAGCACCTTAAAATTGGATCACATCACATGGAATTTCTCCGAGAAGATCTCGAAGAAAAGTATGATGTAATATCCCTAAGCAGGAAACAGCCTCTCAAGAGACTCGTTTTCCCCCAGTAAGGTCAACAAATGGCGTCTCCAACAGAGAAGTTTGAACACCTCTACAACTCAGACGAACAGGTTCCCAAGCAAGTCTGACATCAAAACTTTTTCCCATCAAATGGCATCTCCCCAGGAAAATTCAGCGAGAAGTTTGATAAAAGGCGCTACACATAGCGTCCCTTGTCAAGAGAGGAACTTGACGGAAAAAAACTGAGAACAGTTCCTTGGCTGAAGACCAGGATCGAGGGGAAGTTTATTGACAAAAGAAACTAAGACCAGTTCCTTGGCTGAAGACCAGGATCGAGGGGAAGTTTATATCAGAAATTGAGACCAGTTCTGTGGCTAAAAACCAGGATCGAGGGGAAGTTTATTTCAGAAACTGACACCAGTTCCTTGGCTGAAGACCAGGATCGAGGGGAGGTTTATTTCAAAAGAAACTGAGACCAGTTCCTTGGCTGAAGACCAAGATCGAGGGGAAGTTTCACCCTTTTTTAAGCATTATTGCTTAGCAAAAGAAGATGGATGAGCAAACTACCATTCATAACCACCGTCAAAATTTTGGGTATTCCGATATTTAATCCTCTTGCACCCCGAATGCCCGAATACCTTCGCCATTCACACCTTCGGGTCCAAGAAGATTAAATAGGGGCATCTGTCATACCCTAAATTTTGACCACTAAGATTTCCCATCATTGTGAAAATCATCATCACAATGTGGATGAACCATCATGCCTCATCAATCTCCTCAAAGATGATTGAGCATGCACTACAATCAAGAATTAGGGTTTTATGCCCTCTCAGAGCAGTTAGACAAAGGATCAATCAAGGAATAACATGATATTCAACTTGTCTAACCTCTCAAACACCTATAAAGGATAAATAGGACTCCCACATCAAGAATCAAGCACAAGGTTGCAACATTCCAAGTGGATTAAGCCTCAAGATTGCCCGTGTCACCAAATTAGGGTTTTGGTCGACCAAGGCCTCTAGTTGGAAATTTTCCTCTGGCCATGAGCCAATGATTCAAAACATAACTCAAGATACTCCAAGGGACCTCATGGACCCAATCATCAAGTCAATTTAGCCTCAGGGGATGCATTTACCAAAAATTAGGAATTAGGGTTTCTTGACCTAATTCACCCCTAAGTTGACTTTTGGGACAAAACATGAGCCAAGACCTCAAGACATGATTTGAGGGTCTCCAATACACTACATTGATCCATTTGCAACAATGGATTAATCCAAGAAGCTTGATCCATAATGATTCAATACACCCTATAACACCCATGGAACATACCCATTAGGTTTGATTTAGGTCAAGGACTTGATTTCACCAAAGATCGCACAGTTTGGAATTCATCTGACAAAAAGTCAATTGTGCACAAAAGTCAAGTTTGACTTTTTGAGATTTTTCACAATTATGGTCCCTTAACCCTAAAATGATGTTAATGTGTGATTGAAATCATCATTCATCAAGAAAAATCCAAGAAAGTGGGATAACTTGTAAAAGGGGTAACCATAAAAACTTAGAATTTTTCTAAGTTATGGAACAAAGTGGCTAGGGTACCAACTTCCAAGGATCATAAGTTGATATCCAAGCAACCATTTTGGATGATCCAAAGATGGATTTGTAGATCTCATGGCATACTTTAAAAGTGTCAACTACAGCTCATTCCAATTCCCCAAGGATTTTAAGTTATGGAGTGATCAAAATGGCTGAAAACACAAAAGTGACATTTTTCCAACACTTAGTGAAATTTTCACTAAGTCAGAATCTACCTTGTTTTTTTCCAAAAGTAGAGGCAGTCTTCAATGCAATTCAAGTTGGATCAAAACCAAAGTTGGAAATCATGATGAAATAGGATATATCAGCTTTCCAAAATGTCCAAGAACTCCATCAAATTCCATCTGAGCTAGGAGCTATGATGACTGCAATATGCCTTGCTGCAAACTGTCTTGGCAAGGCAGATTGGGCATTAGGGCTCGATTTGGTTAATTTAAGCAAATTGTAAACAAGTTTATCCATCTGCACACCTCAGGGGGAGACCAAGGAGGAACAAACACTGATCCATAAGCCTCCCAAGTCTTTGGAACTACATATAGGTTTGGCACCCCTAAAAGCTAAAGATGCCTCAAGACTCCAATTTTGTTTTGAGGCATTCAATGGATGCTTAGAGGTGGCATGTATCAGAGTAAAGATGAACACTTCAGTCAAGCCTTATCCTTGAATCAGAGAACCATAGGCCTGTGCTCTACTCTCAAGTCAATGGCTAGAGGAGACTTGAGATTCCAAAGTGATCAAATTGGCCACAGACCTGTACCAGTTGCCAATCCCTATTCCTTGCAAAACAAACTTGCTCTACTATAAATAGAGCTCATTTGTGCTCAGTTTAAGTACACCAAAGCACCCAAACTGATGCTTTCCTCAAAATCACACTTTCACTCCAAAATTTTCCTTTCAAAGTAAGTCACTATCGGGTTTTGAGTTTGAGAACCATTCCAACCAAACCAATCACACACACACCTCATAAACATCATATAGAAGTGATCCAAACACTTAAACAACATCTGGAACACCAGATTCTCAAAATCACCATCCATTTGCTCAAGTTTTCAACAAAGTTGCAGCTGAGGTGCCACAATTTGTTCCAGTCCATTTCCAATCAATCCAAGCTTTCAAACACACTCCATATGGTGTAGGGAAGCTGTTCAGATCATCACAACTCAAAAATCAAGTTGCTCTTGCTGCCACGACATTCAAGTAAGCCTAAACTTGGTCATCTCATGATTCATGCATATTTCCTCGCACAATAATTTTGACATATGCTCCTAATCATGTATGGAGGGTTTCCCCTCAATTAATTGCTTTGTTTGAATAGTGCATAAAATTTCTCAGCCTTCATGCAGAATTTAGGGTTCTTGAGGTTTTGTTTTAATTTCTCATCCCATGCTTAAAATAAATGAAATTTAAGACCATAGACATGATCGTGAGGTGAAAACGAGCAGATTGATATGTGGATTGTGTGATTTCATCAAGTATTCAGTGAGATTAGAGAGAAAATGCAAATCAGGCCAAGACCAGAACACGCACGTGTTCTTGGTGTGTTCTTGGCGCCTTTTTCAAATATTCGAATATTTGAATTTTGTGATTTTTATTTAATTGATTCAAAAATTAATTTCTCTCTGGTTTTTAATGATTTTGAGTTGATTCTTTTTTTAATAATTCACAAAAATGTTAAAATATTTTATTTTACAAAAATTTCCCAAAAATATGATTTATTTCATATATTTGATATTTTTGCAAAGAATTAATTTTTATTTGTTTTTTGACATTTAAAATATTTTTTCCTTCTTGATTTTCCAAACTTAAATGGTTTCCAATCATTTTGTGGATAAAAATATGATTTTTGAAACATTTATCCAAGATCGCTACTCATTTTTCACATGTTTTCAATAATTTTTATTAATTTTTAAACAAAATTAAATCCATTTTTAAACAAAATTGGGTTTTGATTAATTCCACCCTCATCAATCTTTTTCAAACACTCTTGGGCCTCTTGAGAGAGTGTAAGTCCCATCCCTTTGTAAATAAAATATTTTTGGGCCTCACACATTGTATAAGTCCCTCTGTATATTTTCAAGAGTTCGGCGCGATCGTCGCCTTTTTAACAAAATCCACTGGGCTTCTCCTTGAGCTATAAGACCCATCTTTATTCATTTTCGCCCGATTATTTAATTATTTATTTAATTAAATAGTTTTGAATATTTTTCGTTTGAATTGTTGAAGTTGTGTGATATCGATTTAAGTTGTGTTAATTGTTGTGGAATTGTTTAGTTGAATTAAGTGGTAAAAAATTAGAATAATACTATACTATATTAATTGGGCCTATTTAATTGGTTGGAAGTAGTAGAAAAAGGGGTGTAAGAACTTAAGCCCAATAAGATTATAGTATTATTTTAATGGTTGTTAGTTATCAGAATAGAGATTGAAAAGAAAGTGTGGCAGTTAGAAATACAAAGAGGAAACAAGGGTTCTGTGAAGAAAAGAGGAACGTGGGAGTTACAGGCTAGAGGCAAAATCCTATCGAGAATTTAGAGAGCAACCTTCAATCCAAGGTAAGGGTGGGGTTCTGACTCTATAATTGGGTTGATGATGAATGATATGTGGGATTAGATTTGTAGGATTGCCTTGTGTATATTGTTCGTGTGTGTTGATTATATTGTCTGTGTATGTTGATTTCGTAATTGATATCAAAAATCGATAATTGGTTGATGCTGTTGAAATTAGTCGTGAATAATTGATGTAGGTTAATGTGAGTATAATCATAGCCCTAAATTATGTGTATTGAGATGATGGAAAGGTTGGTTTGTGATCGATCGGAAAGAGAAATTTGGTAGAATAAGGAAACAGAGACGAGCAGAATTGAGAAGGATTGAACAAGCGGTGTGATGACCGTCTGGCCTGTGTGCCGACCGTCACACCCCTGAGACGACCGTCACGCCCTGTTTGTGACGAGGGCCATGATGAGCGACGAGCGTCACTCGGGTCCGTGTTATGTTTTCTGCATTGTGGTTCTGCCTTCTGGAAATTTATGTTGGAGAGTTACTATAATAATTAAAATGAATATTTCTTTAGTATATTTTAGTAGAGTATTTTATGTGACAGGGAACCTATAGCAGTGTAGTGATTACTTAGTATCGACACCAATAATACTTAAAATGACTAAAGATGGTAACAGTGCGGTAGTAGTTTAACAGAAATAAATTAGTAACAGGTTGTGGAAATTCATTTACTGGCAGTGTAGCATGAAGTTAATAGAGGCATAATAAAGCCCTTAGTACGAAGTAGGAATAACAGGATTTTAGTAGAAGAATAACTAACCGGGTTTGGAAGTCTTGTCCGAATAAATTCGAGAAGTGGTTGTGATATAAGATGGTTGGAACAGAGTAGGATATAAGTTGTCGTGATATCGTCATGATTAAGTTGTGCAGTTGCTGGTATGAATTTTGTTGCATTGCCTTATTAGTGGCAAGAATTAAGTTGTAGGCCTCTGGCCAATGTTGATTTGTTGTTGTTGTTAAGTTGTAGGCCTATGGCCAATGTTGATTTGTTGTTGTTGTTAAGTTGTAGGCCTATGCCAATGTTGGTTTGTCGTTGTTAAGTCGTGATAGTATTTGTTGTTGTGTGGTTACATAACTATTATTGTTGTTATTATGATATTCATGTTGCCTTGCATACATCGCATATCAAGTTGGAGCTGATGCTCGGTAAGTTGGCCTGGATTGGCAAGATTTAAGTTGAAGGCTTATGCCTTGTTGACGTCAATATTAATTGGAAAATTTCTAAGTTGGGAGTTCTGCTCCAATGGTACCACATGCATATTACGAGTCGCATTTCAAAGTTGCATAATTATGTTGTTATGTTGTTTATTATGTTGATTGATGTTGATTGTGAGTTGTGAAGTGGTGATTGTTATAGCCTAATCTAATATGTTATTTATCATATATTCGATTATATTGTTCGATATCTCACCGCTTCTGTGTATGGTGATGGTTTATACGCCATCCTGAAGGTAATCCGGAGTGAAGGTTGTCTACCTTCGTTAGTTCGAGTCGGTGTCGTCGCTCTGATACGTAACACTCGGGGGGATGAACGCTTGTTTCCTTTATTGTTGCTTTTCGTATTGTTGCTGAATTTTTAAGTTGTTTCCTTTAAAGATTATCATTTTGACGATGTTTTAAGTTGGATAAAGTTGTTATGTCATTTAAGTTGAAGTTTGTGAATCCGCTGCTTAATTATAAAAGTTGTTTTGTCTCAAAGACTAAAATTATGTGTTACGTATCTAGGTTATATGTGATTACTAGCCGTTGTTATGAGTTGTATGTGTAGCATCCCATGTGTATGTTGAAATTTTGCAACTCTGATTTTTTTATATTATTCGATGTGTAGAATTGGGGTGTTACATTAGTGGTATCAGAGCAGGTCGGTCCGTCCGGCCAAGTTGCCGAGCCGTAGTTTGTTTGATAATCGAGTATTGTTAACTAGTTCTAACCTTTGTTTATGTTGAAGTGATAAGTTGAGATGGCTGGAAGGAATTATGCTGCGATTGCTGCTGCGATGCAAGCAATGGCTCAGGCTTTGCAGAATCAGCCGAACGCTGACGAGAATGCTGGATCTCGCAGTTTGGCAACTTTTCAGAGGTAGAATCCTCCTACCTTCAAGGGCAAGTATGATCCTGATGAAGCGTTGGATTAGTTGAAAGAGATGGAGAGAATCTTCCGTGTGATGGACTGCACTCCAGCGCAGAAGGTTCGATATGGGACTCACATTCTAGCAGTCGAGGCTGATGACTGGTAGCTAGAGACTCATCAGAGGTTGGAAATTGCAGGTGAAGGTATCACTTGGGATGTGTTCCGAAGAGAGTTCCTGAGGAAGTATTACCCAGAGGATGTTCTTGGTAAGAAGCAAATCGAGTTTCTTGAGCTGAAGCAAGGAAACATGTCGGTTACTGATTATGCTGCAAAGTTTGTTGAATTGGCTACGTTTTATCCGCACTATAACGATGATAATGCTGAGTTTTCAAAATGCATCAAGTTTGAGAGTGGACTGCGCCCAGAGATCAAGAAGGCAGTTGGATATCAGAAGATTCATGTTTTTGATGATTTGATTAATAGTTGCAGAATTTTTGGAGAGGATAACAATGCTCATTATAAGATCATTAATGAGAGGAAGAGCAAGCACCAACAGAATCGTGGCAAGCCTTATGATGCTCCAGCTGGAAAAGGTAAACAGAAAGTGGCTGATGGCAAGAGGACTAGTGGGGGAGATGCTCCTGCTGGCATAACTTGTTTCAAATGTGGGAAACCTGGCCATAAGAGTAATGTGTGTACTGCTGAGGTGAAGAGGTGTTTCTGTTGTGGTAAGATTGGGCATGCCATATCTGAGTGCAAGCATAAAGAGATGATTTGTTTCAACTGTGGTAAAGAAGGACACATTGGTAGTCAGTGTCAGAAACCAAAGAAGGCGCAAACCTATGGGAAAGTGTTCGCTTTGTCTGGGACTCAGACAACTACAGAGGACAGACTCATCAGAGGTACATGTTTCATTAATAGTACTCCTTTAATCACTATGATTGATACTGGTGCTACTCATTGTTTTATTGCTGCTGAATGTGTTGAAAGATTGGGTCTTGTGTTGTCTTCTATGAAAGGAGAAATGGTCATCGAGATTCCGGCTAAGGGATCGGTGACTACTTCTCTAGTATGTTTAAAGTGTCCTTTGACGATCTTCGACAGAGACTTTACTGTTGATTTGGTGTGTTTGTCGTTATCTGGGATGGATGTAATCTTGGGTATGAACTGGTTAGAATATAACTATGTTCATATCAATTGTTATAGCAAGTCAGTGAGATTTTCTACTCCTGAAGAGGAAGAAGCTGGTTGGTTGTCTTTTAGGGAGTTACAGCAGTTGATGCAAGAAGGAGCTCAGATGTTCTCAGTGATGGCGCCGTTATCTATTGAGAGCCGAGCTGTAATTGAGGAAGTGCAAGTGGTGCGTGAATTTCCTAAAGTTTTCCCTGATGAAATTCCTAATGTGCCTCCAGAAAGAGAAGTGGAATTTGCAATTGACCTTGTACCTGGTACCAGACCTGTGTCTATGGCACCATACAGGATGTCTGCATCTGAATTGTCAGAATTAAAGAAACAATTGGAGGAGTTGCTTGAAAAGAAGTTTGTGAGGCCAAGTGTATCGTCGTGGGGAGCTCCAGTATTGTTAGTAAAGAAGAAAGATGGAAGTATGAGGCTCTGTGTTGATTATAGACAATTAAATAAAGTGACGATTAAAAACAAGTATCCGCTTCCGAGAATAGATGACTTGATGGATCAATTGGTAGGTGCTCGTGTGTTTAGCAAGATTGATTTGAGGTCGGGCTATCATTAGATTAAAGTGAAGGATGAAGATATTCAGAAGACGGCTTTCAGAACGCGTTATGGACATTATGAGTATTCAGTGATGCCTTTCGGGGTTACTAATGCGCCGGGAGTATTCATGGAGTACATGAACTGTATCTTTCATACTTATTTGGATCGGTTTGTGGTGGTGTTTATTGATGATA
Organism: Lathyrus tuberosus; assembly: GCA_022829125.1. Lineage (NCBI taxonomy): Eukaryota > Viridiplantae > Streptophyta > Magnoliopsida > Fabales > Fabaceae > Lathyrus > Lathyrus tuberosus. Next base: position 20,089,942 of record JALAZF010000009.1, read on the forward strand.
TATTAATTTACTCTAAATCGGAAGAAGAGCATGCCGAACACTTAAGACTAGTATTGCAATTTTTGAAAGAGAAGAAGTTATATGCAAAGCTGTCTAAATGTGAACTTTGGTTAAAGGAAGTTAGTTTTCTTGGCCATGTCATTTCGGGTAATGACATTGCTGTGGATCCATCTAAAGTAGATGTTGTGTTGCAATGGGAAACTCCAAAGTCGTCTACCGAGATTAGAAGCTTTTTGGGACTAGCCGGTTATTACCGAAGGTTTATCGAGGGATTTTCTAAGTTAGGACTTCCGTTGACTAAGTTGACTTGTAAAGGTAGAGCTTTTGTGTGGGACATTCAATGTGAAGAAAGTTTTACAGAATTGAAGAAGAGGTTGACGTCGGCTCCAATTTTGACATTACCTAATCCGGGAGAATCATTTGTGGTATATTGTGATGCTTCTAAAATGGGTTTAGGAGGTGTACTTATGCAGAATGATAAGGTAGTTGCTTATGCATCGAGGCAGTTGAGAGTTCATGAAAAGAATTATCCTACGCATGATTTAGAGCTTGCTGCAGTTGTTTTTATGCTGAAGATTTGGAGGCATTATCTTTATGGTTCTAGATTTGAAGTATTTAGTGACCATAAGAGTTTAAAGTATTTATTTTATCAGAAGGAATTGAATATGAGACAGCGAAGATGGTTGGAATTATTAAAAGATTATGATTTCGGTTTGAACTATCATCCAGGTAAAGCTAATGTTGTGGCTGACGCCCTAAGTCGGAAAACTTTGCATATGTCGGCGGTGATGGTTAAAGAATTAGAATTAATTGAGCAATTCAGAGATATGAGATTAGATTGCGAAGTGACACCGCAGAGTGTGATGTTTGGGATGCTGAAGATTAACAATGATTTTCTGGATAGTATCAAGGAAGCTCAGAAGTTAGACGTGAAACTAGTAGATTCGATGGTTGGAATCGATCAATCTGAGAATGATGATTTCAAGTTAGATGCGCAAGGTGTGTTAAGATTCCGAAATCGAATTTGTATTCCTGATGAGGCAGAGATGAAGAAAGTAATTCTCGAGGAAAGTCATAGGAGCAATTTGAGTATTCATCCGGGAGCTACAAAGATGTATCAAGATTTGAAGAATTTGTTTTGGTGGCCTGAGATGAAGCGTGATGTAGCGCGGTTTGTGTATGCATGTTTAACTTGTCAGAAGTCAAAAGTAGAACATCATAAGCCTGCAGGGTTGATGCAACCGTTAGAAGTTCCAGAATGGAAATGGGACAGCATTTCAATGGGCTTTGTGACGGGGTTACCTAATACCTCAAGGGGACATGATTCGATTTGGGTGATTGTTGATAGGCTTACAAAGTCGGCTCATTTTATTCCTATTAACATCAGTTTTCCAGTATCAAAGTTGGCGGAGATTTATACTAGTGTAATTGTAAAGCTGCATGGTGTTCCTTTGTGTATTGTGTCGGATAGAGATCTGAGGTTTACTTCTGACTTTTGGAAGAGTTTACAAGAAGCGTTGGGTTCTAAGTTGAGGTTAAGTTCGATGTATCATCCTCAGATGGATGGTCAGACTGAGAGGACTATTCAGTCTTTGGAGGATTTGTTGAGAGCATGTGTTCTTGAGCAGGGAGGTTCATGGGATACTTATCTTCCATTGATCGAGTTCACTTATAATAACAGTTAACATTCTAGTATCAGAATGGCACCTTTTGAAGCGTTGTATGGTCGAAGATGTAGGACTCCTTTATGTTGGCATGAATCTGGAGAAAGTGTAGTACTTGGACCTGAAATTGTTCGAGAGACTACTGAAAAGGTGAAGTTAATTCGAGAAAAGATGAAAACTTCCCAAAGTAGACAGAAGAGTTATCATGACAAGCGAAGGAAGGATTTAGAATTTCAAGCGGGTGACCATGTATTTTTGAGAGTTACACCTATGACCGGTGTTGGGCGTGCATTGAAGTCTAAGAAGCTCACTCCTCGTTTTATTGGTCCGTATCAGATTTCGGACAGAGTTGGAAATGTTGCTTATAGAGTGGCTTTACCGCCGAATCTTTCGAATTTACATGATGTGTTTCATGTATCACAACTCCGGAAGTATATTTCAGATCCATCTCATTTGATTCATATGGATGATGTGCAAGTACGGGATAATCTTACCATAGAAACGATGCCTGTACGGATCGCGGATCGTGAGATGAAGATTCTAAGAGGCAAGGAGATTGCGTTGGTGAAAGTTGTCTGGTTAGGAGCTGCCGGAGAAAGCATGACTTGGGAGCTGGAAAGCAAGATGAAGGAATCCTATCCCGAGTTATTCGAATCAGGTAAATTTTCGAGGACGAAAATATTCTAAGTGGGGGAGAGTTGTAACGCCCGATTATTTAATTATTTATTTAATTAAATAGTTTTGAATATTTTCCGTTTGAATTGTTGAAGTTGTGTGATATCGATTTAAGTTGTGTTAATTGTTGTGGAATTGTTTAGTTGAATTAAGTGGTAAAAAATTAGAATAATACTAGACTATATTAATTGGGCCTATTTAATTGGTTGGAAGTAGTAGAAAAGGGGGTGTAAGAACTTAAGCCCAATAAGATTATAGTATTATTTTAATGGTTGTTAGTTATCAGAATAGAGATTGAAAAGAAAGAGTGGCAGCTAGAAATACAAAGAGGAAACGAGGGTTCTGTGAAGAAAAGAGGAATGTGAGAGTTGCAGGCTAGAGGCAAGCGAAATCCTATCGAGAATTTAGAGAGCGACCTTCAATCTAAGGTAAGGGTGGGGTTCTGACTCTATAATTGGGTTGATGATGAATTATATGTGGGATTAGATTTGTAGGATTGCCTTGTGTATGTTGTCCGTGTGTGTTGATTATATTGTCTGTGTATGTTGATTTTGTAATTGATATCAAAAATCGATAATTGGTTGATGCTGTTGAAATTAGTCGTGAATAATTGATGTAGGTTAATGTGAGTATAATCATAGCCCTAAACTATGTGTATTGAGATGGTGGAAATGTTGGTTTGTGATCGATCAGAAAGAGAAATTTGGTAGAATAAGGAAACAGAGATGAACAGAATTGAGAAAGATTGAACAAGCGGTGTGACGACCGTCTGGCCTGTGTGCCGACCGTCACACCCCTGAGACGGCCGTCACGCCCTGTTTGTGACGAGGGCCATGATGAGCGACGAGCGTCACTCGGGTCCGTGTTATGTTTTCTGCGTTGTGGTTCTGCCTTCTGGAAATTTATGTTAGAGAGTTACTGTAATAATTAAAATGAATATTTCTTTAGTATATTTTAGTAGAGTATTTTATGTGACAGGGAACCTATAGCAGTGTAGTGATTACTTAGTATCGACACCAGTAATACTTAAAATGACTAAAGATGGTAACAGTGCGGTAGTAGTTTAACAGAAATAAATTAGTAACAGGTTGTGGAAATTTATTTACTGGCAGCGTAGCATGAAGTTAATAGAGGCATAATAAAGCCCTTAGTACAAAGTAGGAATGACAGGATTTTAGTAGAAGAATAACTAACCGGGTTTGGAAGTCTTGTCCGAATAAATTCGAGGAGCGGTTGTGATATAAGATGGTTGGAACAGAGTAGGATATAAGTTGTCGTGATATCGTCGTGATTAAGTTGTGCAGTTGCTGGTATGAATTTTGTTGCATTGCCTTATTAGTGGCAAGAATTAAGTTGTAGGCCTCTGGCCAATGTTGATTTGTTGTTGTTGTTAAGTTGTAGGCCTATGGCCAATGTTGATTTGTTGTTGTTGTTAAGTTGTAGGCCTATGCCAATGTTGGTTTGTCGTTGTTAAGTCGTGATAGTATTTGTTGTTGTGTGGTTACATAACTATTATTGTTGTTATTATGATATTCATGTTGACTTGCATACATCGCATATCAAGTTGGAGCTGATGCTCGGTAAGTTGGCCTGGATTGGAAAGATTTAAGTTGAAGGCTTATGCCTTGTTGACGTCAATATTAATTGGCAAATTTCTAAGTTGGGAGTTCTGCTCCAATGGTACCACATGCATATTACGAGTCGCATTTCAAAGTTGCATAATTATGTTGTTATGTTGTTTATTATGTTGATTGATGTTGATTGTGAGTTGTGAAGTGGTGATTGTTATAGTCTAATCTAATATGTTATTTATCATATATTCGATTATATTGTTCGATATCTCACCCCTTCTGTGTATGGTGATGGTTTATACGCCATCCTGAAGGTAATCCGGAGTGAAGGTTGTCTACCTTCGTTAGTTCGAGTCGGTGTCGTCGCTCTGATACGTAACACTCGGGGGGATGAACGCTTGTTTCTTTTATTGTTGTTTTTCATATTGTTGCTGAATTTTTAAGTTGTTTCCTTTAAAGATTATCATTTTGACGATGTTTTAAGTTGGATAAAGTTGTTATGTCATTTAAGTTGAAGTTTGTGAATCCTCTGCTTAATTATAAAAGTTGTTTTGTTTCAAAGACTAAAATTATGTGTTACGTATCTAGGTTATATCTGATTACTAGCCGTTGTTATGAGTTGTATGTGTAGCATCCCATGTGTATGTTGAAATTTTGCAACTCTGATTTTTTTATATTATTCGATGGGTAGAATTGGGGTGTTACAGTAAGACCTAACCCTTTTGTAAATAAACTCTTTTGGGCCTCAGTCGTTGTATAAGTCCCGATACGATATTCAAAGCAACGGTGCGATCACTGTTAAAACCTTGGGCCTCTCCTTGAGTTGTAAGCCCCAACAATCTTTTCAAAGTACTTTCTCCTTTGATTTTGAATTCAAATATATGTTGTCATCAAAACTTTCTTTAATTTCTTTGTTGAACAACTAACAAAACAGCATGGAAGCTGGTTCGCCTGTAAGTGTTTATCCGCTTTCATTTACTGCTTTCATATATTTAACTGTATTGTGGGAAGCTGCGCATGGTTAGTCTTCTTTCATACCCTTTTAAAATACTCGTCATATATCAACTGTATATATACTAGTATAGTTATTTAGAGTTTTCCCCGGCAACTAGGTCTAGAACTAGGTAAAGCCCTGTTGGTTACTCTTAAATACAAACAAAACTAAATCCCCCATAGGATTCCAGATACAGTCTTCCCTTCTCTTAAGGTTAAACAATATGGAACAAAGAGAAAGGAAGTATTCTCGGTGAACCTTTTCTCAGACTGTCACCCCTAGAAATTGTCAAAGAAATTCTACTCCCCGAAGTTGATCTATTCTCGGTGAATGGCATCTCTTGAGTTTCTTCAAACCTTGAACTTTCTTGAAATGATCTCTTCTCGGTGAATTTAATTTCTTGAACTTCTCTCAGTTTGGGACCCACAAGCTTCCTAAAAGCATCCCCTCCTCCTCTTGGGCTATGTACAAGGACCCTCCGGCTTCTTAGAAGTTCTCATGCCTTCTCTTGGGCTTAATACAAGGACCCTGATGACCTCATAAAGGTATAAGACAGAACTTAGTCATCCTTTGCTAGAGCAGTCTTTCCAGTGTCAAAACTCCGGCCCTTAATGCCTGTGCCTCCTCTTGGGCATCATACAAAAGATAAAACTCTCCCATACTAGAAGACTTGGACAGTCTAATAACCTTGAGTCTCAAAGACATTCTCAAGTTCCTTAAAAGTATAAGAAGGAACCCCGGTCATTCCGATCAATCTCAAACAGAGCTAAAAACACGGTCTCTCTCATGAGAGTTCCCCAATCAGGGTCAGCTTATCCCAAATCAGAACCTTAAGGCATCTGATACCTCAACTCTTTTGTAATCCTCAGCAAGAGTTGACTCCCCACTTGGACCTGCCTAGGGATCTCAATTATCCCCGCAGAAGTTAGCCTCCTCTTAGGCTTTGTATAATGATCTTTCCTCAGCATATTTCAGCCTCCTCTTGAGTCCACCAGTTTTCAAGACTCTCTTGTTGGGTCCATCTCTTTAGCCTCAATCTCGAGCTTCGTACGAGACAACAAATCACTCTCTTGTTGAGTATAAAAGACTCTCTTGTTAAGTCAATCAACTTTCAGACTCTCTTGTTGAGTCAATCACCTTTTCAGACTCTCTTGTTGAGTCAACCATTTTAGCCTCAATCTTGGGCTTTGTACAAGACAGACAAAAATACTCTCTTGTTGAGTCGATCTTTATCCAAAGCTTGGTATAAAGATTTCCCCTTGGCTGGAGCTTGCCTTCTCTCAAGTTCTCCAGCTTGTTCAGCCACAATCTTGGGCTTTGTACAGGACAGATAAAACACTCTCTTGTTGAGTCAAACCCTTTTAGCCTCAATCTTGGGCTTTGTACAAGACATAAATCTCCCCCTCCTAAGCTTGGGACAAATATTTTCCCCGACAGAGTCATTTCATCCCAGCTTTGGGGAATGATTTTTCCCAAGCAGAGTCAACCTTTTAGCCTCAATCTTGGGCTTTGTACAAGACAGATAACACTCTCCCGCAAGAGTCAAATTCATTTCAGCCTCAGTCTTGGGCTTTGTACAAGACACCTATAAACCACACCAACGAAGTCAAAATCCCTTTTTAGCCTCAATCTTGGGCTTTGTACAAGACAGAAAGAACATTTTCCCCAGAAAAGTCAAACTGTTAGCCTCCTCTTAGGCTTTGTATAATGATATCCCCAAAGAGCCAGTCTCTTTTTTGCCTCAATCTTGGGCTTTGTACAAGACACCAATATATACACTCTCTTGTTGAGTCGGTCTTATCCAGCCTCCTCTTAGGCTTTGTATAAAGAAATCTCCTAGCCGAGTCAATTAAGCTTTTAGCGTCAACCTTGCGCTTTGATCGAGGCACACAAAAATCAACAATCCCTCTTTAGAGATGACAAATTCTCTCTAAAACCCTTTTAGCTTCAATCTTGGGCTTTGAACAAGACACCAAAACATCATTTTCTTCCCTTAGAATAGGAGGAACTACGATTGCTCTGATTTCCTTGTTTCGTTTAAACGGGAATATGTAGGCATAAGATTGCAAAAATCTTAGCGAGCATACAAATAAAAAACTCTAGGTCCCATACCTTCACACATCAATCAAAACTTTAGGTTTCATACCTTAACCATCATCATCCCCATTCACCACAGAAACTCTCATCTTTCCCAATAAACTTTCCCAACCCATCAGCAGATAAACACTATCAATTATAAAGCGAGACCTAATGCTAACATCCTGTGGATAACCACATATAGGATGGGTAATTGACAACTATCCATTGTATAATCTGACCCCGGACCCCCAATCTCTTTTAAGCGTTTTGTCCAGTTAAACATTTCACGTACAAGGTTAGTTTTAGATAGCTTCCGTTTCCCTTCCAGCTTCACGGGATAAATAAGAAATCAGAAAGTAGCACCCCCTTCTCCATTGAGGAGAAAAACCCCAGCGATAAGGTGGTCGCGTCACCGACAAAAATCGCTCGCTACAGGAAAATGGCGACTCTGTATAGGAAATAGGATTATAGAGGTATAGTATGTTAGGACAAATATATATATATCGCTTTTCCTAATTGATATCTTTGTTTATTTTTCTGCTAATGGGACTGCGGGTGATGCCGCATGTGGAAAGATTGAGTATACACCTAAGATAAGTGATGGCACTAGACGGGTAATCTTACAGGGAGTGACTCCCAAATAAGAGACCCCGGTCGACCATCGAATCAGTGGAGACACCCTTTGCGGATTCAATGCCTATATGACTTCGGTTGTTGAAAGCAGATTGTTCGATTGTGGTTGTCAGCGAAACTGAGGATTTTAGTAGACTGAGACCTTGTTACTATTTTGTAGTGCGGAAGCTATCGGAAATAGTTGTCACGCGATACTACCCTCATCTGAGATTACTCTAAGATACTGCAGCTCGCTCGGGTGAACCAGTCTGCTGTTGTTATCCCAAGAGGGGTCAATGATTTTTAGGATAGGTACAAAAAATGACCAGTATATCCTTTGGGGATGGGTAGAGCCTTGACTTCATGACACCGACCCCTTGACCCCATATTTTTTCTATGTTTTTGTGTGTTGCATTCATGCATTCATTTCATTAAAAGACATTAAAAAACAAAGAAAACATCTTCTCTTCTAGTCTCTCTTTTTCAAATTAAACTAAGACAATGATTGCAAATGTCAGAGAAAAAGATTGCGTTATGGATTTCGGTAGAAGGAAGACTCACAAGTACATCTTCAAGGTTCCAAAATTAGAGGATTTGAGAGGGTTGGCAAGGATGATCACCAACCCTGATGCTTTCAGAGCTAAGTACGGAGGACTGCTGTCTCTGTTAAGGGTCCATGTAATTAAAGGAATCCTGGCTACGCTCATTCAGTTCTACGATCCGGTCTATCACTGTTTCACATTCCCGGATTATCAACTAGCACCGACACTGAAGGAGTACTTTCACCTGACTGATTTACCTATTACTGACCAAGCTCCCTTTTCTGGACTGGAAGAAATTCCAAAGGATCAAACTATTGCAAGAGCTATTTATTTGGACGAGTCAGAAGTCAGGACTCACATGACCACTAAGCGTGGAATCCAAGGTTTACCAGCTAAGTTTTTTATAAAGAAAGCTCTATACTTTGCTAGTATAGGGAACGTGACTGCTTTCGAGAGCGTCTTTGTTTTGCTCACCTACGGGTTATTTCTGTTTCCCAGCATTGATAACTTCGTTGATATCAACGCCATTAAGGTTTTTTTGATTGGAAACCCTGTACCAACCTTGCTCGCAGATGCGTATCATTCTGTACACTTAAGGAATTTGTACAGCAGAGGAATGATCACATGTTGTGTACCCCTGCTATACAAATGGTTCACTTCCCATTTTCCTAAGTCAGCTGCTTTTTGGGATCAAAAGAGTGCTTTACGTTGGTCGCAGAGAATCATGTCTCTTACCTACTATGACATCGATTGGTACAATCGAGTCTATGAAGGGATCAGAATCATTGACCGTTGTGAAAACTTCCCTAACGTACCCCTCATAGGAACTAAAGGAGGAATCAATTATCATCCAGTTTTAGTTCGTCGTCAATTTGGATACCCGATGAAACATGTCCCGCGTAATGTTCATCTGGAAGGTCTTTTCTTCAAGAAAGGAGAAAATGACAGGGCACTAAAGACAGAAATAGTGCATGCCTGGAAACATGTTCACAGGAAAGGGAGAGAGTCTCTAGGAAAACCGGACTGTGTCTTGGTGGAACCTTATCTCCAATGGGTACAAACTAGAGCTCTCAAGTTGAGGATGCCTTACCCTCGTCAAGAAGTTCTTCCGTTAAAGGAATCCATCCTTTATTTCATGTCTAATACGGAAAAGCTTCAGGTTACTCTCAACAAAGTTTAACAGGAGAAGAAATCTTAGAAGAACAAGTACCGTATTCTCAATTTGGAGTGTAACAAAATACAGCAACTGTTAAAAGAAAAAGATGCTCTGATCGAGATTTTAGAGCAACACGCTGTAGAAAATCAAGAAGACCAAAGGAATTTGCTCGCTCCTTTCACTTGGCAAAGGAATGACAACCCGACAACGGCTCAAGAGCCCCAGTCAAAGAAGAGGAAAGTACCAGAACTAGCACCTGAGCTCTCCCCAGAGAGGACTCAGGATCCGTTAGTTTAGACATTTCCTTTTGTAGAACTTTGTAATTTACTGTATTTCCATTTCCGCAATCTTTGAATTCAATAAAACGGGGCTTCCCCACTGTTTGATGTTTGCAATCCAATTGTCGAAGCCTATTTTGATTAAACAAAAAAAAATTAATTAATATAATCATTGCATATCATTCATCATTCTCACAAAACGAACTCTTCTTACCTACGAATCTCACGCTTGTGTCTCGATTCTAGAGTCAAACTGTCTTATTCGTACAATACTCGGGCCAATCGACAAAGGAGGATGGATAATCTCGAGGAAGAGAACAGAGAGTTGAGAGAAGAACTCGACGCTCTGAAAGAAGATCTAAGGAAACTTCATAATGATATGCAAACTCTGGCAAAAGCCCAGATTCAAAGGACTGTGATCTCAGAGATCACATCGACGCCCATAGTGGAGAAGTATGATCCTCGGTATAACATGCCTAAAGATCATCCCTGGGGCATGCCTATTAACTATATCCCGAAAGGATATGTTTCGCCGATCACTGAAGGGCCGGAAACTGCAGCAGGAACTGCTGGGCCTGAAGGTTACAAACTTCGGGAAAGCGAAGATGCCAGGGGCGTGACAACAACTCCTGAAGGTTACAAACTTCGGGAAGCACCAAGAGTCACTGCCGTCATGACTATACCATCACCCGTGGTACACGCTGTCTCGGAAGGACAGATTCCACAGATACCCTCTAGTGGAAACGAAAGTATGGACGAGAGAATGAAGGAGTTCCAGGAACAGTTCCTGGAAACACAGAAGGAACTGCAAGTAATTCGCGATCAGGATCTATTCGGAAAGGACGCCGCAGACCTTCGTTTGGTCCCCAATGTGAAAGTTCAGCACAAATTCAAGGTGCTCGAATTTGAGAAATACAAGGGTAACTCTTGCCCTCAAAGTCATCTGGTGATGTAGGCTCGGAGAATGTCAACTCAGACAGAGAACCAACAGTTACTGATCCACTATTTCCAAGATAGTTTAACCGGTGCCGCACTCAAATGGTACATGGGATTAAATCGCACTAAGATCGTCACTTTCAGAGATCTTGGCGCTGCCTTCGTTCAACAATATAAGTATAACCTGGACATGGTACGGGACAGAGATCAACTCAGAGCCATGTCACAAAAGGACAAGGAAACCTTTAAGGAGTATGCTCAGAGATGGCGTGAAATTGCCGCTCAGATTTGTCCACCTCTTGAGGAAAAAGAGATGACAAAGATCTTCTTGAAAACCTTGAGATCATTTTACTACGACCGAATGGTCGCCAGTGCGCCCAGCGACTTCACTAAGATGGTAGGCATCGGAGTTCGTCTCGGAGAAGCAGTTCGAGAAGGACGTCTGGTCAAAGATGCCTGATCATCAAGCAGTACCAAAAGATACGGTAATGCTCTCCCTAAGAAAAAAGAGCAAGATATTGGTAATATCTCTCTCAGAAAGTAAAGGCAACGGTACCAACCAGTAGCAGCGGTAACTCCTGCTATCAACCCTGCGCCTGTTCCTACGTATCAACCTCAGGTTGCTCAGAGCCAACCGAATCAACAACAATTTCAGCAAAGGACACAACAGCCTCTTCAGCAGGCTCGTCCTCCGTACAACACGACCACCAGGGTTCGACCCTATACCAATATTGTACGGAGAATTGTTCCCGTTACTACTGGTCAAGGGGCACGTCCAAACCAGGTCTCCTCTTGCGATACCGAAGAATCCGCCTTTTTGGTTCAAAGCGGATCAGACTTGCCCTTACCATCAAGGAGGACTAGGGCATAACATAGAAAACTATCTCAGTTTCAAATTCGATCTGCAAAATCTTGTTAGGAGCAGGGTCTTATCCTTCAAGGATACAAATCCAAATGTTCTGACGAACTAGCTGCCTCAACACGAGAAAGCTGCAGTAAATTTGATAGAGGGAGAGTCTAACCACAGCTATCAAATTCATGATGTACTCTTATTAAGGGCCAACCTGGTCAAAATACATCGCAGACAGAGCGGGTACGGGCATGTACCATCTCATAATTATCACCAGTGTGATATCTTCTCTAAAGACAATCAAGGATGTTTTGTTGTGCAATCAGCTCTACAGAAACAGTTGGATCTCGGATGGATCCAGGATCACCGAATTCGTGAGGTCAACATGACTTATACGAATTCCAACATCATCCAAAACCACGACATCCGTGCAATGAATGTCAACTTGGTGGCAATGCACTCAAGGCAAAGCCAACATCAAAATCTGCCACGACACGATTATGATTCCTGTCTGGTCTTCTTAGTAAACAAACAAGGATGCTCTTTTATACAAGAGGCCCTCCAGCGTCAGATGGATCTTGGATGGATTCTGGATTACCGCGATAGAAGTCAGTATCAAGTGAATATGATTCAAATCTTTGATATTCGTTTGATGAATACCAGCTTGGGGGAGTTACACGCTACACAAGTCCAGCTCGGTTTTCTGACTTCGCATAATTATCGGAATTGTAAAGTATGTCGTGGGAATAACCAAGGATGTGCTCTCGTTCAAAGAACGCTTCAACACTTGTTGAACCACTGGTAGCTTCCGATCTATCTAGATGAAGACACACAACAAGTCAGCATGACTAACGGAAACCCTACTCGACATCAAAGTCAGGATGTCCGATCAATGGAAACTGACTTAGTGAGGTTACGCTGCATACAAAGCGGATGTGGCTGGGTGCCACCACACAACTATGAACGCTGTAGAGTTTGCTCGGAAGATAATCATGGATGTTACCTCGTGCGAGCAGCCCTTCAAAGTCAGTTGGACCACAAAGAGATTCGACCGTGTCCAAGTTCCGGGTCAATCAACTTGATGCCCGACTATTTCGCTGATCAAATCAAGGACGTTGTCATGATATCTAATTATAAGAGGACCAAAGATGTTTGTACTATCATCCCTCTACTTGACGAATCAAAAGTTCCCAACCAGGAACTGATTGAAATTACTTACGATAGTCAGAAGAATTAGAAGGCTCCTGTAGTTATCTATCTGTCGGGACCACTACCGTATGAATCAACTAAGGCTATCCCTTACGAATACGGTGCAACCACAATTGAGAATGGAAAGGAAGTTCCATTGCCCTCCGTCGTGAATATCGCAGACATCAGTCGAGTAACACGGAGTGGTCGAATCTTCAACCGAGGAGTTGGAGAACCCATAGAAAAGGAACTGTAGCGTGGTTTTTGTGGTTTTGAATCACTATCGCTTTGGTACTACAGTTCGAAAAGGAACTGTCTCCAATTAACCCTGCTTGCATACTGAGTTTAAATAGCTGACTGTTGGTTTACAGATGCTATCAAAATAGGGGGGTCTTTCTTAGGGTTATTTGCTTAAGAACGGAGTGTCTAGATTATTTGTGAGGTTTTTGGTAAGGTGCTGGATCGGATGTTTTTTATTAGTATGCTCGCTAAGATTTCGCAATCTTATGCCTACGTATTCACGTTTAACGAAACAGGTAAATCAGAGCGATTGTAGTTCCTCCTATTCTATGGGAGGAAAGAGATGTTTTTGTGTCTTGTTCAAAGCCCAAGATTGAAGCTAAAGGTGATTTGTATCTTGTTCGAAGCCCAAGATGTGAAGCTAAAGGGTTTTGACTGAGAGAGAATTTGTCATCTCTAAAGGGGAATTGTTGATGTTTGTATGCTTTGATTAAAGCACAAATTTGATGCTAAAAGGTTGATTGACTCAACCGGGGATTTCTTTATAAAAAGCCTAAGAGGAGGCTAAAAGGTTGACTTTTCTGGGGAAAATGTTCTTTTTGTCTTGTACAAAGCCCAAGATTGAGGCTAAAAGGGATTTTGACTCCGTTGGGGAGAATTTGTATGTATCTTGTATAAAGCCCAAGGTGGAGGCTGAAAGGAACTTGACTCAACGAGAGAGTGCTTTTATCTGTCATGTACAAAGCCTAGGATTGTGGCTGAACAAGCTGGAGAAATTATTCTACACAACTTGAGAGGAGACGGGCTCTTGTTAGGGGGAAATCTTTACACCAGACTTTGGATAAAGATTGACTCAACAAGAGAGTATTTTTATATGTCTTGTACAAAGCCCAAGACGGAGGCTAAAAAGGTTGACTCAACAAGAGAGTCTGAAAAGGTGATTGACTCAACAAGAGAGCCTTGTGTATACTCCACAAGAGAGTGTTTTATACTCAACAAGAGAGTATTTTATACTCAACAAGAGAGTGTTTTATACTCAACAAGAGAGTTTTTTATACTCAATAAGAGAGTGATTTGGTGTCTCGTATGAAGCCCGAGATGGAGGCTAAAAAGAGATGGACTCAACAAGAGGGTTTTTTATACTCAACAAGAGAGTCTGAAAAGGTTAGCTCCGCTGGGGAGAATCATTGTACAAAGCCCAAGAGGAGGTTGACTTCCTGAGGAAGGATCATTATATAAAGCCTAAGAGGAGGCTATCTTACTGCTGAGGATTAGATCCATAGGCATGCCCAAGGGTGGGGAACTCTCAAGAGACCAGGTTTCTGTTAGAGATTGATCCAGAGTGATCGGTGTTTTTTCTATGTTTGAAAGGAACTTGAGAATGTCTTTGAGACTCAAGAGGCTTAGACTGTCCAAGTCTAGTGGTATGAAAGAGTTTTATCTTTTGTTTGATGCCCAAGAGGAGGCACGGGCATTTAAGGGATGAGAATCAACCCTAAAATGGCCGAAGTTTTGACACTCGAAAGACTGCTCTAGCAAAGGATGACTAAGTTCTGTCTTATACTTTTAAGAGGTCGTTAGGGTCCTTGTATTAAGCCCCAGAGAAGGCATGAGAACTTCTAAGAAGCCGAAGGGTCCTTGCACAACGCCCAAGAGGAGGCGAGGATGCTTTTAGGAAGCCTATGGGTCCCCAAACCAAGAGAAGTTCAAGAAATGCAATTCACAAAGAAGAGATCATTCCAGGAAAGTTCGAGAATTTGGAAGAAACTCAAGAGATGCCATTCACGGAGAAAAGATCATCTCTTGGGAGTTAGAGTTTCTTTGACAATTTCTAAGGGTAACAGCCTGAGAAAAGGTTCACCGAAAATACTGCATTTCTCTTTGTTCCATATTGTTTAACCCCAAGAGAAGGGAAGACTGTATCTGGAATCCTACGGGGGATCTAGTTTTGTTTGTATTTAAGAGCGACCAACGGGGCTTTACCTAGTGCTAGACGTAATTATCGGGGAAAACTCTAAATAACTATACTAGTATATATACAGTTGATATAAAACCAGTATTTAAAGAGGGTATGAAAGAAGACTTACAGTGAAGCAGCCCCACAATACAGTTATGTATATGAAAGCAGATAAAAGAAAGCGGATAAACGCTTACCCGTTGTAGAGCTTCCATGATGTGTGGTTAGTTGTTCAACAAAAAAATTAAAGAAAGTTTTGATAACAAATATATATTTGAATTCATAATCAAAGGAGAAAGTGCTTTGAAAAGATTTTTGGGGCTTACAGCTCAAGGAGAGGCCCAAAGATTTAACAGTGATCACACCGTTGTTTTGAATTTGTACAGGGACTTATACAAATGACTGAGGCCCAAAGAAAAGTCATATGTACAAAGGGGTGGGTCTTACACTCTATTAGAGGCCCAAAGGAGTTTAAAGAAAAGAAATGGGGCTTATAACGCGAGGGTAGGCCCAGATGATTTGATTTTTGAACTAGCGATCGCGCCGAGATTTTTCTTTTAACACAGAGGGACTTCTACAATATCTGAGGCCCAAAATGGTTTTAAATGGAGATTGGGTCTTACACTCTATTAGAGGAACAATGAGTAAAGATGGGTCTTATAGCTCAAGGAGAAGCCCATTTGAAAATAGTTTGAAAACGATGATCGTATCAAAATTTCCAACTATATCGGGACTTATACAATACACTGAGGCCCAAAGAAATGATTCTTATTTACAAAGAGGTGGGATTTACACTCTATTAGAGGCCCATGAGTGTTTGAAAATGATTTATGAGGGTTGAATTAATCAAAACCCTAATTTTGTTTAAAAAGGAATTAATTTTTTTAAAAAATTAATAAAAAGTATTGAAAACATGTGAAAAATGAGTGGTGATCTTGGATCAATGTTTCAAAAATCATGTTTATATCCATAAAATGATTGGAAACCAATTAAATTTGGAAAATCAAGGAGGAAAAAATATTTTAAATGTAAAAAAACAAATAAAAGATTAATTCTTTGCAAAAATATCAAGTATATGAAATAAATAATATTTTTGGGAATTTTTGGTAAAATAAAATACTTTAACATTTCTGTGAATTATTAAAAAAAGAATCAACTCAAAATCATTAAAACTCATAGAGAAATTAAATTTTGAATCAATTAAATAAAATCACAAAATTCAAATATTCAAATTTGTGAAAAAGGCGCCAAGAACATGGGCCAAGAACACGCGCTAAGGGAGTTTTGCTCAGATTTGCATTTTCTATCCAATCTCACTGAATACTTGATGAAATTACACAATCCACATATCAATTTGCTCGTTTTCACCTCACGATCATGTCTATGGTCTTTAATTTCATTTATTTTAAGCATGGAATAAGAAATCAAGACAAAACCTCAAGAACCCTAAAATTTGCATGAAGGCTGAGAATTTTGATACACGATTCAAACAAAGCAATTGATTGAGGGGAAACATTCTATGCATGATTATGAACATTTGGCAAAAGTATTGTGCGAGGAAATATGCATAGATTAAGAGATGACCAAGTTTAGGCTTACTTGAAGGTCGTGACAACAAGAGCAATGTGATTTTTGAGTTGGAGGTGTTACAGATGAGTTGTGATGATCTGAACAGCTTCCCTACACCATATGGAGTGTGTTTGAATGCTTGGACTTGATTGGAAATGGTTGGATCACTTCATGGCATCTCAACTGCAACTTGGTTGAAAACATAAGCAACTAGCTGGTGATTTTGAGAAATCAGTGTTACAGTTGTGTGTTTAGTGTTTGATCAGCTCACATATGATGTTTATGAGGCGTTAGAGCAATTGGTTTGAGTGGAATTGCTCTCTACTGAAAAATTCGACAGTGACTTGCTAAGAAAGGCATTTTTGAGAGTGAGAAGATGATTTTGAGAAAGGCAAGTGTTGTAGGCCTTTGGTGTACTTAAACTGAGCACAAATGAGCTCTATTTATAGTAGAGCAAGTTTGTTTTGCAACCAATAGTGAATGGCAACTGCAGCAGCTCATTATCTAATTGCATCACTTTGGAATTTTAAGTCTCCTCTAGCCATTGACTAGAGGTTAGAGCACAGGCCTTTGGTTCCCTAGTTCAGAGATCATCCTTGACTCATTCAATTGGAAAAGGCTCAGTTCATGCCACCTTGGTGCATCCATTGAATGCTCCAAAACAAAATTAGAGTCTTGTCCCCCTTTTAGGCATTTTTAGGTTTGGCATGCTACTTTTAGTTCCAAAGACTTAGGAGGCTTATGGATCAGTGTTTGTTCCTCCTTGGTCTCCCCCTGAGGTGTTCAGATGGATAAACTTGTTTGTCATTTGCACAATTTGATCAAATTGAGCAAAATGCACAAATCTGCCTTGCCATGACAGTTGCAGTAAGGCATATTGCCATTGTCATAACTTTTAGCTCAGGTGGGATTTGATGGAGTTCTTGGTCATTTTGGAAAGCTCTCATGTGATACAACACATGTGTGATCATAGTTTGTTTTGACACTTTTTGGATCCAAGTGAACAATCCCCCTACATTTTGAAAAAAGTGAAACAGATTCAGACTTAGTGAAAATTTCACTAAGTGTTGGAAAAAGTGGCATTTTCATGTTTTTGTCATTTTGGTCACTCCATAACTTAAAATCCATGAGGAATTGGAATGAGATGTAGTTGAAACTTTTAAAGTATGCCATGAGATCTAAAAATCCATATTTGGATTATTCAAAATGGTGGCTTGGATCTCAAGTTATAATCCTTGGAAGTTGGTACCCTAGCCACTTTGTTCCATAACTTAGAAAAATTCTAAGTTTTTATGGTTACCCCTTTTACAAGTTATCCCACTTTCTTTAGTTTTTCTTGATGAATGATGATTCAAATCACACATTAACATCATTTTAGGGTTAAAGAACCATAATTATGAAAAATTTCAAAAAGTCAAACTTTGACTTTTATGCACAGTTGACTTTTTACCAGATGAATTCTAAACTGTACGATCCTCTATGAAATCAAGTCCTTGACCTAAATCAAACTTGATGGACCTGTTCCATGGGTGTTATTGGGTGTATTGAATCATGTCCCAGGGTTTGGGAGCATGCCTGGGTCAAAAGTCAAAGGTACAGTTGACTTTTTCCTCGAAACCCTAATTGTGGTCCTGATGAAATTGAAACTAGTGAATCAAGCTTCTTGGATCAATCCATTGTTGCAAATGGATCAATGTAGTGTATTGGAGACCCTCAAATCATGTCTTGAGGTTTTGGCTCATGCTTTGTCCCAAAAGTCAACTTAGGTGTGAATTAGGTCAAGAAACCCTAATTCCTGATTTTTTTTGGTGAATGCATCCCCTGAGGCTAAGTTGACTTGATGATTGGGTCCATGAGGTCCCTTGGAGTATCTTAGGTTGTTCTTTGAAGCATTGGCTCATGCCCAGAGAAAAATTTCGACGTGGAGGCCCTGGTCGACCAAAACCCTAATTTGGTGACACTAGTGATCCCGAGGCTTGATCCACTTGGAATGTTGCAACTTTGTGCTTGATTCTTGATGTGGGAGTCCTCTTGATTCTTTGTGGGTATTTAAGAGGCTAGAAAAGTTGAAGATCATGTCATTTCTTGATTGATCCTTTGTCTAAGAGCTCTGAGAGGGTTTGAAACCCTAATCCTTGATAGTGGTGAATGCTCAAACATCTCTGAGGAGATTGATGAGGCATAAAGGTACATCCATATTGTGATGATGATTTGCACAATGATGGGAAATATTAGTGGTCAAAATTTGGGGTAAGACAGATGCCCCTATTTAATCTTCTTGGACCCGAAGGTGTGAATGGCGAAGGTATTCGGGCATTCGGGGTGCAAGAGGATTAAATATCGGAATACCCAAAATTTTTATGGTGATTATGAACGGCAGCTTGCTCATCCATCTTCTTTCGCTAAGCAATGATGTTTAGAAAAGGTAAACTTCCCCTCACTCCTGGTCTTCCGTCGAGGAACTTGTCTCAGTTTTCTTTTGAAATAAACTTCCCCTCGATCCTGGTTTCCTACCAAGGAACTGGTCTCAGTTTTCTTTTTGAAATAAATTTACCCTCGATCCTGGTTTCCTACCAAGGAGCTGGTCTCAGTTTCTGATATAAACTTCCCCTCGATCCTGGTTTCCTACCAAGGAACTGGTCTTAGTTTCTTTTGTCAATAGACTTTCTTGACAAGGGACGCTATCTATAGCGGTTTTCTTCAAACTTCTCGCCGGATTTTCCTGGGGAGATGTCGTTTGATGGGAAAGAGTTTTGATGTCAGACTTGCTGGGGGAACCCATCCATCTGAGCTATAGAGGTGTTCAAACTTCTCTATTGGAGACGCCATTTGTTGACTCTACTGGGGAAAACGAGTCTCTTGAGAGACTGCTTTCTATTTGGGTATTACATTATACTTTCCCCCGAGATTTTCTCGGAGAAACGCCATACGATGTGATCCAATTTGGAAGGGCTTTCTTTGAGGATTTTCCTTAATTCGAGAAAGCGAAGATGTCATCTTTGATGGCGAAGAGTGACATTTGTCAAAGGTTTTCTTGCCTTTTAGAGGTTCAAGTTATCAAAGTGGTCAAGGGACTAACTTCAATCCAGAAATAAACTGGAGGAGAGATTGTTCAGACGCAATAGTTCCTGACGAGGAAAGAACTGATAACTTGATTGAGAGGACTTTTATCACTAGGGGATAAGACTAACTAGTGTGATAGTGATGCAATATGAATATGAATGTAAATCAATAATGTATGATGTATGTATGTGGATGCTGACAAAACTGACGCGATATACAGACTAATAGATGAACATGACTGGATACTCGACCACTGCGGGGGACGAAGAAGTATCACGGGTCCAAGATAGCAATTCTGCCTTGCTTAGGAGAGAGATAGTCACTGTGAGGAACTATGTTGGTCGGGCCTAGGAGGTAAGAACTCTGCCTGATGTCAGACAGAACATGGTCTCTGACATAGCTGATCCTTGGTTCAGGTGTACTGGTTTAGAAAGAGTACTTTGATTCTGCACTTTGAGGTTCGATTACTTCCGGAGAAGCGATCGATGTTCTTTCGATGTCTAACAGACAATGACTCCCCAGCAGAGTCGCCATTCCTGTGACACTTCGTGAACGTAAGTTTTTCACCCCAAGACTGTAAGAAAGAATGCCTCCCACTGTGGTCGCCATTTTTTCTGTAGCGCGGTTTTTATGGTTTCGAATCACTATCGCTTTGGTACTACAGTTCGATTCATTTTTTATCCTGTGAAGCTGATTAAGGAAGGGAAATAGATGTCTCCAATTAACCCTGCTTGTATACTGAGTTTAAACAGCTGACTGTTGGTTTACAGATGATATCAAAATAGGGGGCTTTCTTAGGGTTATTTGCTTAAGAACGGAGTGTCTGGATTATTTGTGAGGCTTTTGGTAAGGTGCTGGATCGGATGTTTTTGATTAGTATGCTCGCTAAGATTTCGCAATCTTATGCCTACATATTCCCGTTTAACGAAACAGGGAAATCAGAGCGGTCGTAGTTCCTCCTATTCAATGGGAGGAAAGAGATGTTTTGGTGTCTTGTTCAAAGCCCAAGATTGAAGCTAAAGGTGATTTGTATCTTGTTCGAAGCCCAAAATGTGAAGCTAAAGGGTTTTGACTGAGAGAGAATTTGTCATCTCTAAAGGGGATTTGTTGATGTTTGTATGCTTTGATTAAAGCGCAAATTTGATGCTAAAAGGTTGATTGACTCAACCGGGGATTTCTTTATACAAAGCCTAAGAGGAGGCTAAAAGGTTGACTTTTCCGGGGAAAATGTTCTTTCTGTCTTGTACAAAGCCCAAGATTGAGGCTAAAAGGAATTTTGACTCCGTTGGGGAGAATTTGTATGTATCTTGTATAAAGCCCAAGGTGGAGGCTGAAAGGAACTTGACTCAACGAGAGAGTGCTTTTATCTGTCCTGTACAAAGCCCAGGATTGTGGCTAAACAAGCTGGAGAAATTATTCTACACAACTTGAGAGGAGACGGGCTCCTGTTAGGGGGAAATCTTTACACCAGACTTTGGATAAAGATTGACTAAACAAGAGAGTATTTTTATATGTCTTGTACAAAGCCCAAGACGGAGGCTAAAAAGGTTGACTCAACAAGAGAGTCTGAAAAGGTGATTGACTAAACAAGAGAGCCGTGTGTATACCCCACAAGAGAGTGTTTTATACTCAACAAGAGAGTGTTTTATACTCAATAAGAGAGTGTTTTATACTCAACAAGAGAGTGTTTTATACTCAACAAGAGAGTCATTTGGTGTCTCGTATAAAGCCCGAGACGGAGGCTAAAAAGAGATGGACTCAACAAGAGAGTTTTTTTATACTCAACAAGAGAGTCTGAAAAGGTTAGCTCCGCTGGGGAGAATCATTGTACAAAGCCCAAGAGGAAGCTGACTTCCTGAGGAAGGATCATTATACAAAGCCTAAGAGGAGGCTATCTTACTACTGAGGATTAGATCCCATAGGCAGTCCCAAGGGTGGGGGACTCTCATGAGAGAGACCGGGTTTCTACTGGAGATTGATCCTGAGTGATCGGTGTTTTTTCTATGTTTGAAAGGAACTTGAGAATGTCTTTGAGACTCAAGAGGCTTAGACTGTCCAAGTCTAGTGGTATGAAATATTTTTATCTTTTGTATGATGCCCAAGAGGAGGCACGGGCATTTAAGGGATGATAATCAACCCTAAAATGGTCGGAGTTTTGACACTGGAAAGACTGCTCTAGCAAAGGATGACTAAGTTTTGTCTTATACCTTTAAGAGGTCGTCTAGGTCCTTGTATTAAGCCCAAGAGAAGGCATGAGAACTTCTAAGAAGCCGAAGGGTCCTTGTACAACGCCCAAGAGGAGGCGGGGATGCTTTTAGGAAGCATGTGGATCCCCAAACCAAGAGAAGTTCAAGAAATGCAATTCACAGAGAAGAGATCATTCCAGGAAAGTTCGAGAATTTGGAAGAAACTCAAGAGATGCCATTCACGGAGAAAAGATCATCTCTGGGGAGTTAGAGTTTCTTTGACAATTTCTAAGGGTAACAGTCTGAGAAAAGGTTCACCGAGAATACTGCGTTTCTCTTTGTTCCATATTGTTTAACCCCAAGAGAAGGGAAGACTGTATCTGGAATCCTACGGGGGATCTAGTTTTGTTTGTATTTAAGAGCGACCAACGGGGCTTTACCTAGTGCTAGACGTAGTTGCCGGGGAAAACTCTAAATAAGTATACTAGTATATATACAGCTGATATATGACCAGTATTTAAAGAGGGTATTAAAGAAGACTTACAGTGAAGAAGCCCCACAATACAGTTATGTATATGAAATCAGATAAAAGAAAGCGGATAAACACTTACCCTTTCTAGAGCTTCCATGTTGTGTGGTTAGTTGTTCAACAAAGAAATTAAAGAAAGTTTTGATAACAACTATATATTTGGAATCAAAATCAAAGGAGAAAGTACTTTGAAAATATTGTTGGGGCTTACAACTCAAGGAGAGGCCCAAAGATTTAACAGTGATCACACTGTTGTTTTGAATTTGTACAGGGACTTATACAAATGACTGAGGCCCAAAGAAAAGTCTTCTGTATAAAGGGGTGGGTCTTACACTCTATTAGAGGCCCAAAAGAGTTAAAAGAAAAGAAATGGGGCTTATAACACGAGGGTAGGCCCAGATGATTTGATTTTTGAATTGGCGATCGCGCCGAGATTTTTCTTTTAACGCAGAGGAACTTATACAATATCTAAGGCCCAAAATGGTTTTAAAAGGGGATTAGGTCTTACACTCTATTAGAGGCCCAATGAGTAAAGATGGGTCTTATAGCTCAAGGAAAAGCCCATTTGAAAATAGTTTGAAAACGACGATCGTATCGAAATTTCCGACTATATCGGGACTTATACAATACACTGAGGCCCAAAGAAATGATTCTTATTTACAAAGAGGTGGGATTTACACTCTATTAGAGGCCCATGAGTATTTGAAAATGATTGGTGAGGGTTGAATTAATCAAAACCCTAATTTTGTTTAAAAAGGAATTAATTTTGTTAAAAAAATTAATAAAAAGTATTGAAAACATGTGAAAAATGAGTGGTGATCTTGGATCAATGTTTCAAAAATCATGTTTATATCCACAAAATGATTGGAAACCAATTAAATTTGGAAAATCGAGGAAAAAATATTTTAAATGTAAAAAAACAAATAAAAGATTAATTCATGGCAAAAATATCAAGTATATGAAGTAAATAATATTTTTGGGAATTTTTGGCAAAATAGAATATTTTAACATTTTTGTGAATTATTAAAAAAAGAATCATCTCAAAATCATTAAAACTCAGAGAGAAAATAATTTTTGAATCAATTAAATAAAATCACAAAATTCAAATATTCTAATTTGTGAAAATGGCGCCAAGAACATGGGCCAAGAACACGCGCGAAGGGAGTTTTGCTCAGATTTGCATTTTCTATCCAATCTCACTAAATACTTGATGAAATCACACAATCCATATATCAATCTGCTCGTTTTCACCTCACGATCATGTCTATGGTCTTTAATTTCATTTATTTTAAGCATGGAATAAGAAATCAAGACAAAACCTCAAGAACCCTAAAATTTGCATGAAGGCTGAGAATTTTGATACACGATTCAAACAAAGCAGTTAATTGAGGGGAAACATTCTATGTATGATTATGAACATTTGGCAAAAGTATTGTGCGAGGAAATATGCATAGATTAAGAGATGACCAAGTTTAGGCTTACTTGAAGGTCGTGACAGCAAGAGCAATGTGATTTTTGAGTTGGAGGTGTTACAGATGAGTTGTGATGATCTGAACAGCTTCCCTACACCATATGGAGTGTGTTTGAATGCTTGGACTTGACTGGAAATGGCTGGATCACTTCATGGCATCTCAACTGCAACTTGGTTGAAAACATGAGCAACTGGTTGGTGATTCTGAGAAATCAGTGTTACAGTTGTGTGTTTAGTGTTTGATCAGCTCACATATGATGTTTATGAGGTGTTAGAGCAATTGGTTTGAGTGGAATTGCTCTCTACTGAAAAAATCGATAGTGACTTGCTAAGAAAGGCATTTTTGAGAGTGAGAAGATGATTTTGAGAAAGGCAAGTGTTGTAGGCCTTTGGTGTACTTAAACTGAGCACAAATGAGCTCTATTTATAGTAGAGCAAGTTTATTTTGCAAGCAATAGTGAATGGCAACTGCAGCAGCTCATTGTCCAATTGTATCACTTTGGAATCTTAAGTCTCCTCTAGCCATTGACTAGAGGTTAGAGCACAGGCCTTTGGTTCCCTAGTTCAGAGATCATCCTTGACTCATTCAGTTGGAAAAGGCTCATTTCATGCCACCTTGGTGCATCCATTGAATGCTCCCAAACAAAATTGGAGTCTTGTCCCCCTTTTAGGCATTTTTAGGTTTGGCATGCTACTTTTAGTTCCAAAGACTTGGGAGGCTTATGGATCAGTGTTTGTTCCTCCTTGGTCTTCCCCTGAGGTGTTCAGATGGATAAACTTGTTTGTCATTTGCACAATTTGATCAAATCGAGCAAAATGCACAAATTTGCCTTGCCATGACAGTTGCAGCCAGACATATTGCCATTATCATAACTTCTAGCTCAGATGGGATTTGATGGAGTTCTTGGTCATTTTGGAAAACTCTCATGTGATACAACACATGTGTGATCATAGTTTGTTTTGACACTTTTTGGATCCAAGTGAAAAATCCCCCTACATTTTGAAAAAAGTGAAACAAATTCTGACTTAGTGAAAATTTCACTAAGTGTTGGAAAAAGTGGCATTTTCATGTTTTTTGTCATTTTGGTCACTCCTTAACTTAAAATCCATGAGGAATTGGAATGAGCTGTAGTTGACACTTTTAAAGTATGCCATGAGATCTACAAATCCATCTTTGGATTATTCAAAATGGTGGCTTGGATCTCAAGTTATGATCCTTGGAAGTTGGTACCCTAGCCACTTTGTTCCATAACTTAGAAAAATTCTAAGTTTTTATGGTTACCCCTTTTACAAGTTATCCCACTTTCTTTGGTTTTTCTTGATGAATGATGATTCAAATAACACATTAACATCATTTTAGGGTTAAAGAACCATAATTATGAAAATTCTCAAAAAGTCAAACTTTGACTTTTATGCACAGTTGACTTTTTACAAGATGAATTCCAAACTGTGCGATCCTCTATGAAATCAAGTCCTTGACCTAAATCAAACTTGATGGACCTGTTCCATGGTAGTTATAGGGTGTATTGAATCATGTCCCAAGGTTTGAGAGCATGTCTGGGTCAAAAGTCAAAGGTACAGTTGACTTTTTCCTCGAAACCCTTTTTGTGGTCCTGATGAAATTGAAATTGGTGAATCAAGCTTCTTGGATCAATCTATTGTTGCAAATGGATCAATGTAGTGTATTGGAGACCCTCAAATCATGTCTTGAGGTTTTGGCTCATGCTTTGTTCCAAAAGTCAACTTAGGGGTGAATTAGGTCAAGAAACCCTAATTCCTGATTTTTTTGGTGAATGCATCCCCTGAGGCTAAGTTTACTTGATGATTGGGTCCATGAGGTCCCTTGGAGTATCATAGGTTGTTCCTTGAAGAATTGGCTCATGTCCAGAGGAAAATTTCCACCTGGAAGTCCTGGTCGACCAAACCCCTAATTTGGTGACACTGGCGATTCTGAGGCTTGATCCACTTGGAATGTTGCAACTTTGTGCTTGATTCTTAATGTGGGAGTCCTCTTGATTCACCAATTTCAATTTCATCAGGACCACAATAAGGGTTTCGAGGAAAAAGTCAACTGTACCTTTGACTTTTGACCCATACATACTCCCAAACCTTGGGACATGATTCAATACACCCTATAACACCCATGGAACAGGTCCATCAAGTTTGATTTAGGTCAAGGACCGCACAGTTTGGAATTCATCTGACAAAAAGTCAACTCTGCACAAAACTCAAGTTTGACTTTTTGGAATTTTTCACAATTATGGCTCCTTGACCCTAAAACAATGTTAATGTGTGATTTGAATCATCATTCATGAAATTCTAGCCTATATATATCAGATGTCCTATCGAGATGCCGTGACACTGATATACAACAACAATGAACAAGTTCAAAATAAAAGTGTGCATAAAATGTAAAGAACACCAGAAATTGTTAATCCAGTTCGGATCTAACTATCCTACATCTGGGGGCTACCAAGCCAGGGATGAAATCAATATTCGATAGTATCAATTCACTGATAACCACACCCGGTTCAATCAGCTCACTTAATCACTACCCTTCCTATGACTTCTACCTAAGACACCCCTAGGTATGAGGCCCTCGTCAAATCCCTCTTCAATCACAACCCGTGACTGGTTCCTTACAAGACAAGTAACAATGGTCGAAACACAAATTCTCAATACTTCACAGCTTATGAGAATTAACACTCAGCTACTCAATGCTTAAAAGCTTATAAGCAACCTTACACAACTTACACTACAGTCCTTATACTGTTATCATAAGATACCAGTTAGGCTCACAAAACACAAGCACACAACCCTAAAAATACATGTAAGTTCGACACCTAAAACTAGGTTTACATCAGTCTATTTATAGCTTGTAATCTGGACTGAATTGGGCTTCAAAAACGCAGCAATTAGGCTGCTCATAAATCTGCAAAATTAACTCCAATAAAATAGGTCTTCAATCCAAAGTTTCCTATTATGTCTCCATAATTAGAAACAGCAGCAAATCCGAAAACCAACAAGTAACCCTAATCCAAAAATGCTTTGGATGCCACATAGGATAACCAAATATTCACAGAATATTCAGTCACAAATCATTGTAACAGAATCTGCAATAAAACCTGACTTCACAGCGCGATGTCCTATGAGCAGTCATGGAACATCTTCATTCGACATGTTGAACAAAGAGTAGTGAAACATATTTTTAGACATCTTCATTCAACACCTGCTGCTACATGAGTTTTAGCAAAATAATGCCAACCATAAAACCAAGGAAATAACAATCTCCCCCTTTGGCTTATTTTTGGCTAAAACTCCACACACACTTAAACACCATCAGTATCAGCAGCGGAAAAAAACACCATTAATAGCAGCAAAAAAAAACTCCCCCTCAGCTGCACACACAAACAAATCCAGCATAGCAGCACTCCCCTTCAGCTGCAAAAGAAAACACACAGTACCACAAGAACACTCATCATAGTAAACTGGCAAAAACTCCCCCTCAACAGCAGCAACACACCATCCATCTGCAGCACACACACTCTACCTGCAACAGCACAAGCACACAAAATCTACCTGCAGCACTCCCCCTCAACATTTACTACTCCCCCTTTTTAGCCACAAATATGACAAAGAGAGGTCATAGACAAATGTAACCAAATCACATAGCAGTATATTGTTCAAAACCAAAAAGAATTAAGTTGTCCGAAAATAAACAAACAAAAACCAAAAAGTAAACTTGCAGATAGCCTCTAGCTATTCAGCACTGTCCTTTTCAGCCACCTCATCGCTTTCACCTGCAGATTCACCTTGTCCGTCATCTTCAGTCAGCTCTTCCTCTTTAGCGGCATTTCTCTTTTCGTTCACACACTGCACTACCAGAACCTCCTTTAGTCTTTTCAGTCTGGCAGCCAGAAAGCACATTGATTGCTATAGGTCTTCATGAATGCACACCCCAAGTCTGCTCCTCAGGTTTTCAAACTTAACTGCATCCATAGCCTTGGTAAATATGTCAGCAAGCTGATTTTCTGTGCTCACATGCTCAAGTGTTATGACTTTGTCCTCCACAAGTTCTCTGATGAAGTGATGTCTGATGTCAATGTGCTTTGTCCTGCTATGTTGGATGGGATTTTTGGAAATATTAATAGCACTCAGGTTGTCACAAAATAGTGTCATGACATCTTGTGTGACATTATACTCTGACAACATGTGCTTAATCCATACCAGTTGCGCACAACTACTACCAGCTGCTATGTACTCAGCTTCAGCAGTAGAGAGGGATACTGAATTCTGCTTCTTGCTAAACCATGAAATAAGATTATTTTCTAGAAAGAAGCATCCACCTGAAGTGCTTTTCCTATCATCTGCACTTCCAGCCCAATCAGCATCACAGTATCCTCTTAAGTCAGTCCCAGAATCATGGCTATATAGCAGCCCATGGTCACTTGTGCCATTCACATATTTCAGAATCCTCTTCACTTGATTCAAGTGACTCACTTTAGGATCAGATTGATATCTGGTACACACTCCAACAGCAAAGGAAATGTCAGGTCTGCTTACTGTGAGATACAGTAGACTTCCAATCATACTTCTGTACAAGCTGTGGTCCACACTTACTCCATTCTCATCCTTGGATAACTTCAAATGGGTGGGAGCAGGTGTCCTTTTGTGATTGGCATTATCCAGGCCAAATTTCTTTACTATGCTCTTAGCATATTTGCTTTGAGAAATAAAGATAGAATCCTCCATTTGTCTGACTTGTAATCCAAGAAAGTAGCTAAGTTCTCCAACCAAACTCATTTCAAATTCTGATTGCATTTGTTGAACAAACTGTTTCACCATAGCTTCTGTCATTCCCCCAAATACAATGTCATCCACATAAATTTGGGCTATCATTAATTTTCCTCCTTCTTCCTTGACAAACAAGGTTTTGTCAATGCCTCCTTTTCTATAACCATTTGCTACTAAGAATTCTGTCAGCCTCTCATACCAGACCCTTGGAGCTTATTTCAAGCCATACAGCGCTTTCCTCAGTTTGTACACATGATTGGGGAAGTTTGGATCAGTGAATTCTTTAGGTTGATCTACATAGACTTCTTCATTCAGAAAGCCATTCAGAAAAGCACTCTTCACATCCATTTGGAACAGCTTGAATTTTAGATTACAAGCCATCCCTAAGAGTAGTCTGATGGATTCTAATCTAGCCACTGGAGCAAAAGTCTCATCAAAGTCAACTCCCTCAACTTGAGTATAACCTTGTGCAAAAAGTCTCGCTTTGTTTCTTATAACCACTCCAAGCTCGTCAGACTTGTTTTTGTAGATCCACTTTGTTCCAATAACATTCACCCCTTCTGGTCTTGGTACAAGATCCCAGACATCATTTCTTCTGAACTGCTCCAGTTCTTCTTGCATAGCATTTATCCAAAACTCATCTGTCAGAGCTTCCTTGACATTCTTTGGCTCGATCTTTGACACAAAGCAAGCATTTGACACAGTCTCCCTTCTTCTGGTTCTCACACCTTCATTCAGATCTCCAATAATTAATTCCCTAGGGTGATCCTTCTGAATCCTTATAGAGGGTCCCCTGTTAGCTTCCTCTACCTCTTCATTCTCAGGTCTGGTGTTGATTTCTTGAGCACTATCTTCTACAGACTCAAAGCCTGGAGAGTTTTCATTTTTCATGGGCAGACATGCTCCAACATCATCTGGAACATCTTCATCGTTGCCAGAATCATCTACCACCACATTTATGGATTCCATCATCACCTGAGTTCTGGAATTGAACACCCTATATGCTTTGCTATTTGTAGAGTAACCCAAAAATATTCCTTCCTCACTCTTAGGATCCATCTTTCGCCTTTGCTCACGATCCGCTAAGATATAGCACTTACTACCAAACACATGGAAATACTTCACGTTTGGCTTTCTACCTTTCCATAGCTCATAAAGAGTGACAGAGGTACCTGATCTGATAGTCACCCTATTGTGTATATAGCAAGCAGTATTCATGGCTTCAGCCCAAAAATGATATGGAAATTTTTTGGCATGAATCATGACTCTTGCACATTCTTTTATGGTCTGGTTCTTGCGTTCCACCACACCATTGTGCTGTGGAGTAATCGGTGACGAGAATTCATGAGTGATTCCCTCAGATAAGCAGAACTCTTCAAACTTGCTGTTTTCGAATTCTTTCCCATTCTGAAGGATCTCATCCAGCTGCGTGGTACCATTGTTCAACATTCTTATAGATTTGGTCATATTGGCAAGTTTTGACTTTTGCCATTCAACCTCCTCCTTCAGATCAGCAATGGTTGATAGATGTTCTTCCTTCTCAGCTTCCAGTTGAGCTATCAAGATCTTCTGCTCCAATATAATCTGGCACCTTTCTTCGTTCTTGATACACAATTCTGAAAACCCTGAGAATACTTCTTCCTTAGTGAGTTCTCCAACATAGGATTCTTTGTTAGAGTCAGATTCACATGAAGTCTCTCCATCAGCCTTACAGATTCCAGCCAAGGCTGTCACCAATTTTGCTGATTCTTCTTCAACATCACTCTCAGACTCTCCTTCTGACCAAGACACGGATAGGCCCTTGTTCTGCCTTTTGAGATACGTGGGACACTCGGTCTTTATGTGCCCAAATCCCTCACATTCAAAGCACTGAACTCTCTTCCCTTGATTGAAGTCTTCTTCAGTTCTGGATCTTCTTCCTCCATCCTGGTTCTTACTGATGTCGAGTGACTTGTTCTGAGCATTTGCTCTTGACTTCCAGTCAATCCTTTTCAACACTTTGTTAAATTGTTTACCAAGTAATACCAGATATTTAGCTACATCTTCTTCATCATCTGAGTCATCAGCATTCGACACAAATGCTATACTCTTCTTCTTTTCAGCTTTTTCACTGAATCCTAACTCAAAAGTTTGGAGTGATCCCATAAGTTCATCCACTTTCATCTTGTCAATGTCCTGAGCTTCCTCTATAGCAGTGACCTTCATATCAAATCTCTTAGGTAGAGACCTGAGAATCTTCCTGACCAGCTTGCTGTCAGACATCTTTTCTCCTAAAGCACTAGAGGCATTAGCTATCTCAATAATGCTCATATGAAAATCATGAATGCTCTCATCCTCTTTCATCTTCAAACTCTTAAACTTGTTAGTGAGAAGCTGAAGCTTTGACATTTTCACCTTTGAGGTCCCTTCATGAGCAACTTTCAGGACCTGCCAAGCCTCTTTGGCAATAGTACAATGCTCAATCAGCCTGAATATATTTCTGTTGACACCATTGAACAATGCATTCATGGCTTTAGAATTTCCAACAGACCCTTTGTAGTCAGCATCATCCCAGTCCTCTTCTTCCTTCAGAACATCAGTAATATTTCCTTCTCCATCTCTTACCTTTGGAGGCTCCCAACCTTTGATAACTGCTTTCCATGCTTGATCATCCATGGACTTGATGAAGGCTATCATCCTAGGTTTCCAATACTCATAGTTAGAGCCATCTAGCAAAGGTGGTTTATTCAGAGCTCCTCCATCCTTGTCCATTGTACCAGAAAGTACCTTCCCTGAATCTCACCCAGAAAACAAAGGGTGTAAGCTTTGATACCAATTGAAATTCGGGCCTATATATATCAGATGTCCTATCGAGATGTCGTGACACTGATATACAACAACAATGAACAAGTTCAAAATAAAAGTGTGCATAAAATGTAAAGAACACCAGAAATTGTTAACCCAGATCGGATCTAACTATCCTACATCTGGGGGCTACCAAGCCAGGGATGAAATCAATATTCGATAGTATCAATTCACTGATAACCACACCCGCTTCAATCAGCTCACTTAATCACTACCCTTCCTATGACTTCTACCTAAGACACCCCTAGGTATGAGGCCCTCCTCAAATCCCTCTTCAATCACAACCCGTGACTGGTTCCTTACAAGACAAGTAACAATGGTCGAAACACAAATTCTCAATACTTCACAGCTTATGAGAATTAACACTCAGATACTCAATGCTTAAAAGCTTATGAGCAACCTTACACAACTTACACTACAGTCCTTATACTGTTATCATAAG
Source organism: Lathyrus tuberosus (assembly GCA_022829125.1). NCBI lineage: Eukaryota > Viridiplantae > Streptophyta > Magnoliopsida > Fabales > Fabaceae > Lathyrus > Lathyrus tuberosus. The sequence goes on from JALAZF010000009.1 coordinate 20,121,582, forward strand.
ATACCAGTTAGGCTCACAAAACACAAGCACACAACCCTAAAAATACATGTAAGTTCGACACCTAAAACTAGGTTTACATCAGTCTATTTATAGCTTGTAATCTGGACTGAATTGGGCTTCAAAAACGCAGCAATTAGGCTGCTCACAAATCTGCAAAATTAACTCCAATAAAATAGGTCTTCAATCCAAAGTTTCCTATTATGTCTCCATAATTAGAAACAACAGCAAATCCGAAAACCAACAAGTAACCCTAATCCAAAAATGCTTTGGATGCCACATAGGATAACCAAATATTCATAGAATATTCAGTCACAAATCATTGTAACAGAATCTGCAATAAAACCTGACTTCACAGCGCGATGTCCTATGAGCAGTCATGGAACATCTTCATTCGACATGTTGAACAAAGAGTAGTGAAACATATTTTTAGACATCTTCATTCAACACCTGCTGCTACATGAGTTTTAGCAAAATAATGCCAACCATAAAACCAAGGAAATAACAATTCATCAAGAAAAAGCAAAGAAAGTGGGATAACTTGTAAAAGGGGTAACCATAAAAACTTAGAATTTTTCTAAGTTATGGAACAAAGTGGCTAGGGTACCAACTTCCAAGGATCATAACTTGAGATCCAAGCAACCACTTTGGATGATCCAAAGATGGATTTGTAGATCTCATGGCATAATTTTAAAGTGTCAACTACAACTCATTCCAATTCCTCATGTATTTTTTCCAACACTTAGTGAAATTTTCAACACAAAAGTGATCAAAATGGCTGAAAACACAAAAGTGACATTTTTCCAACACTTAGTGAAATTTTCACTAAGTCAGAATCTGCCTTATTTTTTCCCAAAAGTAGAGGCAGTTTTCAATGTAATTCAAGTTGGATCAAAACCAAAGTTGGAAATCATGATGAAATAGGATATATCAGCTTTCCAAAATGTCCAAGAACTCCATCAAATTCCATCTGAGCTAGGAGCTATGATGACTGCAATATACCTTGCTGCAAACTATCTTGGCAAGGCAGATTGGACATTAGGGCTCGATTTGGTTAATTTGTGCAAATGATAAACAAGTTTATCCATCTGCACACCTCAGGGGGAGACCAAGGAGGAACAAACACTGATCCATAAGCCTCCCAAGTCTTTGGAACTACATATAGGTTTGGTACCCCTAAAAGCTAAAGATGCCTCAAGACTCTAATTTTGTTTTGAGGCATTCAATGGATGCTTAGAGGTGGCATGTATCAGAGTAAAGATGAACACTTCAGTCAAGCCTTATCCTTGAATCAGAGAACCATAGGCCTGTGCTCTAATCTCAAGTCAATGGCTAGAGGAGACTTGAGATTCCAAAGTGATCACATTGGCCACAGACCTGTACCAGTTGCCATTCCCTATTCCTTGCAAAACAAACTTGCTCTACTATAAATAGAGCTCATTTGTGCTCAGTTTAAGTACACCAAAGCACCCAAACTGATGCTTTCCTCAAAATCACACTTTCACTCCAAAATTTGCCTTCCAAAGCAAGTCACTATCGGGTTTTGAGTTTGAGAATCATTCAAACCAAACCAATCACACACACACCTCATAAACATCATATAGAAGTGATCCAAACACCTAACCAACATCTGGAACACCAGATTCTCAAAATCACCATCCATTTGCTCAAGTTTTCAACAAAGTTGTAGCTGAGGTGCCACAATCAGTTCCAGTCCATTTCCAATCAATCCAAGCTTTCAAACACACTCCATATGGTGTAGGGAAGCTGTTCAGATCATCACAACTCATCTGTAACACCTCCAACTCAAAAATCAAGTTGCTCTTGCTGCCACGACATTCAAGTAAGCCTAAACTTGGTCATCTCATGATTCATGCATATTTCCTCGCACAATAATTTTGCCATATGCTACTAATTATGTATGGAGGATTTCCCCTCAATTAATTACTTTGTTTGAATCGTGCATAGAATTTTTCAGCCTTCATGCAGAATTTAGGGTTCTTGAGGTTTTGTTTTAATTTCTCATCCCATGCTTAAAATAAATGAAATTAAAGACCATAGACATGATCGTGAGGTGAAAACGAGCAGATTGATATGTGGATTGTGTGATTTCATCAAGTATTTAGTGAGATTGGAGAGAAAATGCAAATCAGGCCAAGACCAGAACACGCGCGTGTTCTTGGTGTGTTCTTGGCGCCTTTTTCAAACATTCAAATATTTGAATTTTGTGATTTTTATTTAATTTATTCAAAAATTAATTTATCTCTGATTTTTAATGATTTTGAGTTGATTCTTTTTTTAATAATTCACAAAAATGTTAAAATAGTTTATTTTACAAAAATTTCCCAAAAATATCATTTATTTCATATATTTGATATTTTTGCAAAGAATTAATTTTTATTTGTTTTTTGATATTTAAAATATTTTTTCCTTCTTGATTTTCCAAACTTAAATGGTTTCCAATCATTTTGTAGATAAAAACATGATTTTTGAAACATTGATCCAAGATCACTACTCATTTTTCACATGTTTTCAATAATTTTTATTAATTTTTAAACAAAATTAAATCCATTTTTAAACAAAATTAGGGTTTTGATTAATTCCACCCTCATCAATCTTTTTCAAACATTTTTGGGCCTCTTGAGAGAGAGTAAGTCTCATCCCTTTGTAAATAAAACATTTTTGGGCCTCACACATTGTATAAGTCCCTCTGTATATTTTCAAGAGTTCGGCGCGATCGTCGCCTTTTTAACAAAATCCACTGGGCTTCTCCTTGAGCTATAAGACCCATCTTTATTCATTTTCAAACACTTTGGGCCTCTAATAGAGTGTAAGACCCAACCCCTTTTGAAAACCAAACAATTTTTGGCCTCATTCATTGTATAAGACCCACTATGTTTTCAAAAACCTCGGCGCGATCGCCGTTTTCAAACAAATCATTTGGGCATCTTCTTGAGTTGTAAGCCTCGTCTCTTGTACAAAATAAACAATTTTTGGGCCTCTCCTTGAGTTGTAAGACCCAACCCTTTTGTAAATAAACTCTTTTGGGCCTCAGTCGTTGTATAAGTCCTGATACGATATTCAAAGCAACGGTGCGATCACTGTTAAAACCTTGGACCTCTCCTTGAGCTGTAAGCCCCAACAATCTTTTCAAAGCACTTTCTCCTTTGATTTTGAATTCAAATATATGTTGTCATCAAAACTTTCTTTAATTTCTTTGTTGAACAACTAACAAAATAGCATGGAAGCTGGTTCGCCTGTAAGTGTTTATCCACTTTTATTTACTGCTTTCATATATATAATTGTATTGTGGGAAGCTGTGCATGGTTAGTCTTCTTTCATACCCTTTTAAAATACTCTTCATATATCAACTGTATATATACTAGTATAGTTATTTAGAGTTTTCCCCGGCAACTAGGTCTAGAACTAGGTAAAGCCCTGTTGGTTACTCTTAAATACAAACAAAACTAGATCCCCCATAGGATTCCAGATACAGTCTTCCCTTCTCTTGGGGTTAAACAATATGGAACAAAGAGAAAGGCAGTATACTCGATGAACCTTTTCTCAGACTATCACCCCTAGAAATTGTCAAAGAAATTCTACTCTCCGGAGTTGATCTATTCTCGGTGAATGGCATCTCTTGAGTTTCTTCAAACCTTGAACTTTCCTGAAATGATCTCTTCTCGGTGAATTGCATTTCTTGAAATTTTCTTGGTTTGGGACCCACAGGCTTCCTAAAAGCATCCCCGCCTCCTCTTGGGCTTTGTACAAGGACCCTTCGGCTTCTTAGAAGTTCTCATGCCTTCTCTTGGGCTTAATACAAGGACCCTGACGACCTATTAAAGGTATAAGACAGAACTTAGTCATCCTTTGCTAGAGCAGTCTTTCCAGTGTCAAAACTCCGGCCATTTTAGGGTTGATTCTCATCCATTAATGCCCGTGCCTCCTCTTGGGCATCATACAAAAGATAAAACTCTCCCATACTAGTAGACTTAGACAGTCTAATAACCTTAAGTCTCAAAGACATTCTCAAGTTCCTTAAAAGTATAGGAAGGAACCCCGGTCATTCCGATTAATCTCAAACAGAGCTAAAAACCCGGTCTCTCTCATGAGAGTTCCCCAATCAGGGCCAGCTTATCCCAAATCAGAACCTCAAGGCATCTGACAACTCAACTCTTCTATAATCCTCAGCAAGAGTTGACTCCCCAATTGGACCTGCCTAGGGATCTCAATTATCCCGGCAGAAGTTAGCCTCCTCTTAGGCTTTGTATAATGATCTTTCCTCAGCATATTTCAGCCTCCTCTTGGGCTTTGCACAATGATTCTCCCCAGCGGAGCTAACCTTTTTAGACTCTCTTGTTGAGTCCACCACTTTTCAAGACTCTCTTGTTGGGTCCATCTCTTTATCCTCAATCTCGGGCTTTGTACGAGACAGCAAATCACTTTCTTGTTGAGTATAAAAGACTCTCTTATTGAGTCAATCAACTTTCAGACTCTCTTGTTGAGTCAATCACCTTTTCAGACTCTCTTGTTGAGTCAACCATTTTAGCCTCAATCTTGGGATTTGTACAAGACAGACAAAAATACTCTCTTGTTGAGTCGATCTTTATCCAAAGCTTGGTATAAAGATTTCCCCCTGACAGGAGCTAGCCTCCTCTCAAGTTCTCCAGCTTGTTCAACCACAATCCTGGGCTTTGTACAGGACAGATAAAACACTTTCTTGTTGAGTCAAACCCTTTTAGCCTCAATCTTGGGCTTTGTACAAGACATAAATCTCCCCCTCCTAAGCTTGGGACAAATATTTGCCCTGGCAGAGTCATTTCATCCCAGCTTTGGGGAATGATTTTTCCCAACCAGAGTGAACCTTTTAGCCTTAATCTTGGGCTTTGTACAAGACAGATAACACTCTCCCGCAAGAGTCAAATTCATTTCAGCCTCAATCTTGGGCTTTGTACAAGACACCTATAAACCACACCAACGAAGTCAAAATCCCTTTTTAGCCTCAATCTTGGGCTTTGTACAAGACAGAAAGAATATTTTCCCCAGAAAATTCAAACTGTTAGCCTCCTCTTAGGCTTTGTATAATGATATCCCCAAAGAGTCAGTCTCTTTTTTACCTCAATTTTGGGCTTTGTACAAGACACCAATATATACATTGTCTTGTTGAGTCGGTCTTATCCAGCCTCCTCTTAGGCTTTGTATAAAGAAATCTCCTAGCCGGGTCAATTAACCTTTTAGCATCAACCTTGCGCTTTGATCGAGGCACACAAAAATCAATAATCCCTCTTTAGAGATGACAAATTCTCTCTAAAACCCTTTTAGCTTCAATCTTGGACTTTGAACAAGACACCAAAACATCATTTTCCTCCCTTAGAATAGGAGGAACTACGATTGCTCTGATTTCCCTATTTCGTTTAAACGGGAATACGTAGGCATAAGATTGCAAAAATCTTAGCGAGCATACTAATCAAAAACTCTAGGTCTTATACCTTAACCATCATCATCCCCATTCACCACAGAAACTCTCATACATCCCAAAGAAACTTTCCCAACCTATCAGCAGATAAACACTATCAATTATAAAGCAATACCTAATGCTAACATCCTGTGGATAACCACATATAGGATGGGTAATTGACAACTATCCATTGTATAATCTGACCCCGGACCCCCCAATCTCTTTTAAGAGTTTTGTTCAGTTAAACATTTCGCGTGCAAGGTTAGTTTTAGATAGCTTCCCTTTCCCTTCCAGCTTCACGGGATAAATAAGAAATCGTAAAGTAGAACCCCCTTCTCCATTGAGGAGAAAAACCCCAGTGATAAGGTGGTCGCGTCACCGACAAAAATCGCTCGCTACATTCGGTATACCATGCCTAGAGATCGTCCCTAGGGCATGCCTATTAACTATATACCGGAAGGATATACTCCGCCGATCATTGAAGATCCATAAACTGTAGCAGGAACCGCTGGGCCTGAAGGTTACAAACTTCGGGAAATCGAAGATGTAAGGGGCATGACAACAACTCTTGAAGGTTACATACTTCGGGAAGAACCAAGAGTCACGGCCGTAATGACTATACCACCACCCGTGGTACACACTGTCCTGGAAGGACAGATTTCCCAGTTACCTTTTGGTGGAAACGAAAGTATGGACGACAGAATGAAGGAGTTCCAGGAACAGTTCCTAGAGATGCAGAAGGAACTGCAAGCCATTCGCGGTCAGGATCTATTTGGAAAGGACGCCGCAGACCTTTGTTTGGTCCCCAATGTGAAAGTTCCGCACAAATTCAAGGTGCCTGAATTTGAAAAGTACAAGGGTAACTCTTGCCCTCAAATTTATTTGGTGATGTACGCTCGGAGGATGTCAACTCAGACAGAGAACCAACAGCTACTGATCCATTACTTTCAAGATAGTTTAACCGGTGCCGCACTCAAATGGTACATGGGATTAAACTGCACTAAGATCGTCACTTTCAGAGATCTTGGAGCTGCCTTCGTTCAACAATATAAGTATAACCTGGACATGGCACCAGACATAGATCAACTCAGAGCCATGTCACAAAAGGACAAGGAAACCTTTAAGGAGTATGCTCAGAGATGGCGTGAAATTGCCGCTCAGATTTGTCCACCTCTTGAGGAAAAAGAGATGACAAAGATCTTCTTGAAAACCTTGAGCTCATTTTACTACAACAGAATGGTCGCCAGTGCGCCCAGCAACTTCACTGAGATGGTAGGCATGGGAGTTCGTCTTGAAGAAGGAGTTCGAGAAGGACGTCTGTTCAAAGTTGCAGGACCATCAAGTAGTACCAAAAGATATGGCAGTACTCTCCCTAAGAAAAAAGAGCAAGATATTAGTAATCTCTCTCGGAAAGCAAAGGCGAAGGTACCAACCAGTAGCAGCTGTAACTCCTGCTATCAACCCCGTGCCTGTTCCTAGGTATCAACCTAAGGTTGCTTAGAGCCAACCAAATCAACAACAATATCAGTAAAGGACACAACAGCCTCTTCAGCAGACTCGTCCACCGTACAACAATAATAATCGTACAACGCGACCACCAGGGTTTGACCCTATATCAATGTTGTACGCAGAACTGTTTCCATTACTACTGGTCAAGGGGCACGTCTAAACCAGGGCTCCTCTCACGATACCAGAGAATCCTCCTTTTTGGTTCAAAGCGGATCAGACTTGTCCTTACCATCAAGGAGGACCAAGGCATAACATAGAAAATTGTCTCAACTTCAAATCTAATGTACAGAAGCTTGTCAGAAACGGGGTCCTATCTTTCAAAGATACAAATCCAAATGTTCAGACGAACCCGTTGCCTCAACACGAGAAAGCTGCAGTAAATTTGATAGAAGAAGAGTCTAAGCACAGCTATCAAATTCATGATGTACTCTTATTGGGAACCAACCTGGTCAAGATGCATTGCAGACAGAGCGGATACGGGCATGTACCGTCTAATAACTATCACCTGTGTGATATCTGCTTGAAAAACAATCAAGGATGTTCTGTGGTGTAATCAGCTCTACAGGAACAGATGGATCTCGGATGGATCCAGGATCACCAAATTCGTGAAGTCAACATGACTTATACAAATTCCAACATCCTTCAAAACCACGACATCCGTGCGATGAATGTCAACTTGGTGGCAATGCACTCAAGGCAAAGCCAACATCATAATCTGCCACGGCACGATTACGATTCATGTCTGATCTGGTCGGTAAACAAACATGGATGCTCTTTTATACAAGAGGCCCTCCAGCGTCAGATGGATCTTGGATGGATTTAGGATTACCACGATAAAAGTCATTATCAAGTTAATATGATCCAAATCTTCGATATTCGCTTAATGAATACCAGCTTGGTGGAGTTACACGCTACACAAGTCCAGCTCAGTTTTCTGACTTCGCATAATTATCAGAACTGTAAGGTATGTCGTGGGAATGACCAAGGATGTGCACTCGTTCAAAGGACTCTGCAACACTTGTTAAACCATTGGTGGCTTCTGATCTATATGGATGAAGACACACAATAAGTCAGCATGACCAACGGGAACCCTACTAGGCATCAAAGTCAGGATGTTCAATCGATGGAAATCGACCTAGTAAGGTTACACTGCATACAAAGTGGACGTGGCCAGGTGCCACCACACAACTATGAATGTTGTAGAGTTTGCTCAGAGAATAATCAAGGATGTTACCTCGTGCAAGCAGCCCTTCAAAGTCAGTTGGACCACAAAGAGATTCGACCGTGTCCAAGTTCTGGGTCAATCAACTTGATGCCAGACTATTTCGCTGATCAAATCAAAGACGTTGTCGTAATCTCTGATCATAAGAGGTCCAAAGATGTTTGTACCCTAATTCATCTACTTGACGAATCAAGAATTCCTGTTGACAATAGAAAAGTTCCCAACCAGGAACTGATTGAAATTACTCACAATGGTCAGAAAAATCAGAAGGCTCCTGTAGTTATCTATCTGCCGGGACCACTACCGTATGAATCAACTAAGGTTATCCCTTACAAATATGGTGCAACAAAAATTGAGAATCGAAAGGAAACTCCATTACCCTCCGTCGTGAATATTGCAGATATCAGTCGAGTAACACGGAGCGGTCGAATCTTCAACCGAGGAGTTGGAGAACCTACTAGAGAAAAGGAACCTCAGACAGAAGTTCCCAATCAACCAGTCGGTCAATCCAGTGATCCCGTCCTTTCAAAGAACAACGATGAGATGTTGAAGCTCATCCAGAAGAGTGAATACAACATTGTTGATCAACTGTTGGAAACTCCTTCAAAAATCTATGCGCTGTCTCTTTTACTCAGTTCTGAAGCTCACAGGGAAGCTCTACAGAAAGTCCTAGAGCAAGCCTTTGTGGAACAAGATGTAACAATAAAGGAATTCGACGGCATTATCTCCAACATCACTTCCTGCAACAACTTAGGATTCAGTGATGAGGAACTACCGGAAGAGGGCCAAAGTAATAACATGGCACTCAATATTACAGTCAACTTCCAAGACGATGCCTTAGCCAGCGTACTGGTAGACACCGGATCAGCTCTAAATACTATGCCAAAGTCCACTCTAATGCGACTATCATTTAAAGGATCTCCGATGAGAGGCAGTGAGGTCATCGTCAAAGCATTTGACGGATCCCGAAAAATAGTTATCAGTGAAGTCGACCTTCCCATAACTATCGGTCCTCACACTTTCCAGGTCATGGACATCCGGGCAGCATACAACTGTTTGTTAGGAGGACCTTGGATACACGAGGCTGGGGCAGTCACTTCGACACTTCACCAGAAGCTGAAGTTCGTCAAGAATGACCAACTAGTCACAGTCTATGGAGAACAAGCCTTGATCGTGAGCAACTTATCATCGTCCACTTGTGTAGAACCAGAGGAGGTTGTAGGAACCCAGTTCCAAGCACTTTCGGTGAGCAAGGACAAATAATCAGAAAAAGGAACTTCGATTTCCTCGTACAAAGATGCTCTCGATGCGATCAAATGTAACAACGCAAAAGGATGGGGAAGACTTGTCATTCCTACTAATAACAAAACAAAGAAGGGTCTTGGCTTTTCTTCAAGCTGTACCTAGACCGCTACTAATGATGAAATTCTTCATCCCATTCAGAACTTCTTCCATAGTGGAGGTTTCCTTCACCCGGTGTCTCAAGAAGTACATACCATCAACGAGGGTGATTCCTCCGATACAGATGAAGAGTGGAAGTCCTATCTCAACGAGGACGGTTATATGTCTCAGAGAGAGGTGCATACGCCATTTTGCTATCCCGCACAGAGCCCGAGATTTATACCAAGGTCAGATGTCAAGATGATATACGGAGATTGTGATCTGGAAGGATGTCGTGCTCCCCCAAACTCATTAGAGGAGGACACTCTGATGAAAGACAACTTTGACCACGACTATTATGGCCCAATGGATGGCCTGCCTGTCTGGCAGCCGTACCCAGGAGACTTGGGGCAAAAGAGTCAGCCGAACGATGCATATCAGCTGAGCATCATTGAAAATAATACATGCGTCCCCACCGAATCATGGGATCATTGCTCAGGGCATTCAGAAAATATCCAGTACAACGACGAATTTGCAAGGATTGCAGGACAAGAGTTCCTTAACTACGCTTTTCCTGAGGTCAACGTCATCGAAAGGGATGACTCCTCCAGTTCCAAAGAAGTGTGGGACACCTTAGGACAACCAAGTGACAAGTACGACTTCTTGGTCAAGTACACCGCTCCCGAAAGCTCTCGTATCAGACTCGAAGACATCCAGCCAACTGGATGGGGAGATCTACCTGAAAGCGCAAACACTGTGCAAAATACAGCTGAAGAATCCTCCTACGACAACTCTGCTTGGGAAACAGATTCCAACGATCCTGCTCCGCCAGAAATCAGCGTTATTTCTGAAGACAAGCCAAGAAAAAAGGTGTCCGACTTTGTGATTCACCGAGGAGTTCGCCGCTAATGGGTTGCAGTCAACGTTCCAAAAGTGGTTCATAAGTCTAAGTAATTGCCGTCTTTAACTTAACCTTTCACCTTGCCCAGGTGAAACGGATGTTTTGATAGGGCTCACTTTCTATAAATGTACCTCTTCGCTTTGCCCAAAGCGACAGAGTTTTGTTTTACAGGGTTGAGTTTCAAGAATCGACAAAATCATAAATAAAATAACGTCGTTCTGTAATTTCTGCATTTATTGTTGTTTTCTCTTTTCGGTTTTTTAGAAAATGGTAATCCTAAAAACAACTCAAATAATAAAAACGAGCATTTTTTAGAAATTACACTGCACACACTCTTGCATTCTCTCTATCTCTTCTAAAACAAATCATCACGTCATGCAGATTGCTTGTTTTAAACCCCATTGAAACATACGATCCAATGCCTTCTCCCAACTTTGAATTCACGTTATTCGAGGCTGAAGAAGAAAATGACGAGGAAACTCCAGAAGAGATCTCCCGATTACTCAGACAAGAGGAAAGGTCCATTGAACCTCACAAAGAGCCGTTGGAAACGGTCAACTTGGGTTCAGAAGAAGAGAAAAAAGAAGTCAAGATTGGGGCACTGCTCAGTCCAACTATCAAAGAAGGCTTGATAAAGCTTCTTAAAGAATTTCCCGATGTATTCGCTTGGTCCTATCAGGACATGCCAGGGTTAGATACCAGTATCGTGGAGCATCACCTACCGTTGAGATCTGAATGTCCACCGGTAAAACAAAGGTTAAGACGAACTCATCCAGACATGGCCATCAAAATCAAAGAGGAAGTACAGAAACAGATTGACACGGGTTTTCTTGCCACATCAGAATATCCTCAATGGCTAGCCAACATAGTACCAGTTCCAAAAAAGGAGGGAAAGGTTAGAATATATGTAGACTACAGGGATCTGAACAAAGCCAGTCTAAAGGATGACTTTCCCTTACCGCACATAGACATGTTGGTAGATAGTACAACAAAGTTCAAAGTTTTCTCCTTCATGGATGGATTCTCGGGCTATAATCAAATAAAAATGGTGCCGAAAGACATGGAGAAAACTTCATTCATCACCCCATGGGGTACCTTTTGTTACAAGGTAATGCCGTTCGGTTTGAAGAACGCCGGGGCAACCTATCAAAGGGCCATGACTACTTCGTTTCATGACATGATACACAAAGAAATAGAGGTATATGTCGATGATATGATTTCCAAATCTAAGACAGAAGAGGAGCATGTGACCCACCTGTCAAAGCTATTCGAGCGATTGAGAAAGTACAAACTCCGCTTGAATCCCAATAAGTGCACATTAGGTGTCTGTTCAGGGAAACTTTTAGGGTTCATCGTCAGCCAGAAAGGAATTGAGGTTGATCCTGACAAAGTCAAGGCCATTCAAGAAATTCCTTCTCCAAAGACTGAAAAACAAGTCAGGGGATTCCTGGGACGTCTGAATTACATTTCCATATTTATATTCCTCATGACCGTGACATGTGCGCCGATCTTCAAATTACTCAAAAAGAATCAGGACTGTGTTTGGACAGAAGACTGCCAAATCGCCTTCGACAATATCAAGGAATACCTGTTGAACCCACGGATTCTATCACCTCCAGTGGAAGGAAGACCACTGATCCTCTACTTAACAGTCTTGGAAGACTCCATGGGTTGTGTACTTGTCCAACAGGACGAGACCAAAAGCAAAGAGTCTGCCATCTACTATTTGAGCAAGAAATTCACCGACTGCGAGACTCGGTACACTATGCTTGAGAAAACTTTATGTGCTCTGGCTTAGGAAGCCAAACGTCTACGCCAGTATATGATTTGTCACACTACTTGGTTAATCTCTGAAATGGATCCAATCAAGTATGTGTTTGAAAAACCTGCTCTCACGGGAAGGATTGCCCGTTGGCAGATGTTGTTATCAGAATATGACATCGAGTACCACGCTCAGAAAGTCGTCAAGGGAAGTGTTTTAGCCGATAATTTGGCTCATCAACCGATTGACGATCAGGAATCAATCGGATTTGACTTCCCAGACGAAGATGCCATGTATTTGAAAATGAAAGATTGCGATGAACCGCTACCCAGTGAAGGGCCAGAACTAGGTTCCCAATGGGGACTAATCTTTGACGGAGCTGTCAATCATTACGGAAACGGAATTGGGGCAATCATAATAACACCTCAGGGTACCCACATTCCTTTCACCGCCCGACTGACATTCAAGTGTACAAACAACGAGGCCGAATACGAAGCTTGTATCATGGGTCTCGGAGAAACGATTGATTTAAGGATCAAGAACTTGGATGTATATGGCGACTCATCCTTGGTTATCAATCAGATCAAAGGAGATTGGAACACATACCAATCAGGATTGATTCCTTACAAAGATTACGCAAGAAGGTTGTTACCATTCTTCAACAGAGTCGAGTTTCATCATATCCCTCGTGGAGAGAATCACATGGTTGATGCACTAGCCACTCTCTCTTCCATGATTAGTGTAGGTCAATGGAATGACATACCTAATATTGACATAATGTTCCTGGAACGGCCCGCCTACATCTTCACGATTGAAGCAGACGTCGATGACAAACCCTGGTATCACGATATCAAATGCTTCCTTCAGAAACAAGAGTACCCACCTGGGGCATCTAGAAAAGACAGAAAAACCCTCCGAAGGCTGGCTGGCAGCTTTCTCCTGAGCGGTGATACACTCTATAAAATGAACTTTGACATGTTCTTGCTCCAATGTGTAGACAGAGTAGAAGCAAATTCGCTGATAAAATAAATTCACGAAGGATCCTTTGGCACTCATGCCAATGGACGCGCAATGGCGAGAAAATTTCTAAGAGCAGGGTACTACTGGTTGACCATGGAGTCCGACTGCTACAAGTACATGAGGAGGTGTCACAAGTGTTAGATATACTCAGACAAAATCCATGTGCCGCCAACACATCTCAAAGTTCTCTCTTCCCCGTGGCCTTTTTCCATATGGAGAATCGACATGATTGAACCCAAGGCTTCGAACGGACATCTGTTCATCCTGGTAGCCATTGACTACTTCACCAAGTGGGTCGAAGCAGCATCATACACCAATGTAACCCGACAAGTGGTGGTCTGATTTATCAAAAACAATATCATCTGCCAGTATGGTGTTCCTAGCCAGATCATTACGGATAATGGATCCAACTTGAACAACAAAATGATGAAGGAGTTGTGCATTGAATTCAAGATCGAACACCATAACTCATCTCCCTACCGACCTAAGATGAACGGAGCGGTAGAAGCGGCTAACAAGAACATCAAGAAGATCGTTCAAAAGATGGTTGTAACCAACAAAGACTGGCACGAGATGCTACCCTTTGCCCTTCACGGTTATCGTACATCTATCCGCACTTCAACAGAGGCAACCCCTTTCTCTCTAGTATATGGCATGGAAGCAGTACTTCCCATAGAAGTAGAGATCCCATTAATCCGGGTATTGATGGAAGCTAAGCTAACAGAGGCTGAATGGTGTCAAATTCAGCACGACGAACTGAATCTGATCGAAGAAAAATGAATAACGGCTCTATGCCATGGTCAGTTGTATCAGCAAAGGATGAAGAAGGCATTTGACAAAAAGGTCCGACCTCGCATCTTCAGAAAAGGAGACCTTGTGCTCAAGAAGATACAATCATTTCTCACTGATTCCTGGGGCAAATGGACTCCGAATTATGACGGCCCCTATGTGGTCAAGAAAACTTTCTCAGACGGTGCCTTGAGACTTGCAACCATGGATGGAGAGGAATTTTCCTACCCCACAAATGTTGATGTAGTCAAGAAATACTTCGCCTAAATAATAAATAAATAAAAAAAACGTCTCGGTGGATTGAAAACCCGAAAGGGCGGTCCAGGAAAAAATTAGAGACATAAGCAAAATCATACCGGTGGATTGGAAATCTCAAAAGTACAATCCAGGCAAAAGTTAGGGATAATGGCAAGTAACTATGTTCAACAAAGGGCCAAATCCCTCAGCAGCAGTCATGCCATCAGTCAGGAAAACTCCAGTCACGGTCATCTTCGACGGAAGCTCAGGATGTCCAGAATTCAAAGTTGGTAGAAGGATAACGGTCGTTATGTTTCAATGCAGCCCTTTTCCCTTTAATTACCATTTTCTAACTTTGTAAATACTCTATGGAATCACGCGCTTGGCTGATTTCCATCCTATCAATAAAATTTGAGCCCTAGTGCTTTTGTTTACAATTCTTATTTGTTTTAGCTTTACAGAATGACATTTTAATATGATTAATGATTCTTGAAATAAAACAAAAAAGAATTTACTTGTCAAACTTTTTCTGCTTTTAAAATAAAGATGGCAATTTCTTTTGACTGTTGGACATCGAAAGAACATCGATCGCTTCTCCATAAGTAATCGAACCTCAAAGTGTAAAATCAAAGTACTCCTTCTAAACCAGTACGCTCGAATGAAGGATCAGCAGTGTCAGATGCGAATGTTTCGTCCGACATCAGCGGCAGAGTTCTTATCTCCTAAGCCTGACCAACGTTGTTCCCCACAGGGACTATCTCTCCTAAGCAAGGCAGAATTGCTATTCTTGAACCAGTGATACTTCTTCGTCCCCTGCAGTGGCCGAGTATCCATTCGTGTTCATCCACTAGCCTATATGTCGTGTCGGTTTTGTCAGTATACATACATACATCATGCATTATTGATTTACATTCATATTCATATTGCATCACTATCACTTTAGTCGGTCTTATTCCCTAGTGATAAAAGTCCTCTCAATCGAGTTGTCAGTTCTTTCTTCGTCAGGAAATGTTGCATCTGAACAATCTCTCCTCCAATTTATTCCTGGATTGGAGACGGTCCTCGACCACTTTGATAACTTGAAACTCTGAAAAGACAAGATGACCTTTGACAAATCTCACTCTTCTCCATTGAAGATGATATCTTCGCTTTCCCCGGATTAAGGTAAATCCCCCAGAGAAAGCCTCTTCATCAAAGATTCGGCAATACAGCAATTTTTCTCTGGAAAATTCGCTGACGAAAAGGTCATCAACACCTCAAAATTCGATTGCATCACATGGCATTTCTCCGAGAAGATCTCGAGGAAAAGTATGATGTAATATCCCCAAGCAGAAAGCAGTCTCTCAAGAGACTCGTTTTCCCCAGTAGAGTCAACAAATGGCATCTCCAACAGAGAAGTTTGAACACCTCTACAACTCAAACGAATGGGTTCCCCCAGCAAGTCTGACATCAAAACTTTTTCCATCAAATGGCATCTCCCCAGGAAAATTCGGTGGGAAGTTTGAGGAAAACCGCTAACGAATAACGTCCCTTGTCAAGATGGTTTATTGACAAAAGAAACTGAGACCAGTTCCTTGGGGGGAAACCATGATCGAGAGGAAGTTTATATCAGAAACTAAGACCAGTTCCTTCGTAGGAAACCAGGATCGAGGGGAAGTTTATATCAGAAACTAAGACCAGTTCCTTGGCAGGAAACCAGGATCGAGGGGAAGTTTTTACCCTTTTCTAAGCATCATTGCTTAGCAAAAGAAGATGGATGAGCAAACTGCCATTCATAACCGCAATCAAAATTTCGGGTATTCTGATATTTAATCCTCTTGCACCCCGAATGCCTGAACACTTTCGCCATTCACACCTTCGGGTCCAAGAAGATTAAATAGGGGCATCTGTCATACACCAAATTTTGACCACTAAGATTTCCCATCATTGTGTAAATCATCATCACAATATGGATGAACTTTCATGCCTCATCAATCTCCTCGAGGATTGTTGAGCATTCACTACAATCAAAGATTTGGGTTTCAAGCCCTCTCAGGGCATTTAGACAAAGGATCCATCAAGAAATGACATGATCTTCAACTTGTATAAACTCTCCAACACCCATAAGGGATCAAGAGGACTCCCACATCAAGAATCAAGCACAAGGGTGCAGCATTCCAAGTGGATTAAGCCTCCAGATCGCCAGTGTCACCAAATTAGGGTTTTGGTCGACCAGGGCCTCCAGGTGGAAATTTTCCTCTGGGCATGAGCCAATGCTTCAAAAAATAACTCAAGATACTCCAAGGGACCTCATGGATCCAATCATCAAGTCAATTTAGCCTCAGGGGATGCATTCACCAAAAATCAGGAATTAGGGTTTCTTGACCTAATTCACCCCTAAGTTGACTTTTGGGATAAAACATGAGCCAAGACCTCAAGACATGATTTGAGGGTGTCTAATACACTATATTGATCCATTTGCAATAATGGATTGATCCAAGAAGCTTGATTCATAAGCTTCAATTTCATCAGGACCACAATTAGGGTCTCGAGGAAAGAGTCAATTATACCTTTGATTTTTGACCAAGACATGCTCCCAAACCTTGGGACATAATTCAATACACCCTATAACACCTATGTAATGTATCCATTAGGTTTTATTTAGGTCAAGGACTTGATTTCACAAAGGATCGCACAGTTTGGATTTCATCTGATAAAAAGTCAACTGTGCAAAAATCCATAGTTTGACTTTTTGGATTTTTGGTCAAACAAGGTTTCTTAACCCTAAACAATATTAATATGTGATTGGAATCATCATTCATCAAGAAAAATCAAAGAAAGTGAGGTAACTTGTAAAAGGGGTAACCATAAAAAACTTAGAATTTTTCTAAGTTATGGAACAAAGTGGCTAGGGTACCAACTTCCAAGGACCATAACTTGAGATCCAAGCAACCATTTTGGATGGTCCAAAGCTGGATTTGTAGATCTCATGGCATACTTTAAAAGTGTTAACTACAGCTCATTCCAATTCCTCATGGATTTTTAGTTATAGAGTGATCAAAATGGCTAAAAACATGAAAGTGACATTTTTCCAACACTTAGTGAAATTTTCACTAAGTCAGAATCTGCCTTATTTTTTCCCAAAAGTATAGGCATTTTTCATTGTAATTCAAGTTGGTTCAAAACCAAAGTTGGACATCATGTTGAAATAGGATATATCAGCTTTCCAAAATGTCTAAGAACTCCATCAAATTCCATCTGAGCTAGGAGTTATGACAATTGCAATATGCCTTGATGCAAACTGTTTTGCAAGGCAGATTTGTGCATAAGGGCTCGATTTGATAAAATTGTGAAACAACAAGCATGGTTATCCATCTGCACACCTCAAGGGGGAACAAACAAGGGACAAGCACTGATCTATCAGCCTCCAAAGTCCCAAAATCTACAAGTAGCATGCCAAACCTAAAAAGCCTAAAAGAGGCCAAGACTCCAATTTTGTTTCCAAGCATTCAATGGATGCACCAAGGTGGCATGAACTGAGCCTATTCCAACTCAATGAGTCAAGGATAAGCTCTGAATCAAATAACCATAGGCTTGTGCTCTAATCTCAATTCAATGGCTAGAGGAGATTTGAGATTCCATTTGATCACCATTGGCCAAAGGCCTGCTGCAGTTGCCATTCCCTATTGATGCCAAAACAAACTTGACACACTATAAATAGACCTCATTTCTGATGAGTTTGAGCACACCAAAGGCCTATAACACTTGCCTTTCTCAAAATCACACTCTCACTTCCAAAAATGCCTTCTAATGCAAGCTACTATCGGGTTTTGAATTAAAATGTGTTTCGAACCAAACCAATCACACACACACCTCATAAACATCATATGTGAGTTGATCAAACACTAAACCAACAACTGGAACACCAAATTCATGAAATCATCATCCATTTGCTCAAGTTTTCAACAAAGTTGCAGTTGAGGTGCCATAATCTGTTCCAGTTCATTTCAAATCAATCCAAGCATTCAAACACACTCCATATGGTGTAGGAAAGCTGTTCAGATCATCACAACTCATCTGTAACACCTCTAACTCAAAAATCCAGTTGCTCTTGCTGCCACGACCTTCAAGTAAGCCTAAACTTGGTCATCTCATAATTTATGCATATTTCCTCGCACAAAACTTTTGCCAAATGTTCATAATCATGCATAGAATGTTTCCCCTCTATTGATTACTTTGTATGAATCGTGTATCAAATTTCTCATCCTTCATGCACAAGTTAGGGTTCTTGAGGTTTTGTTTTGATTTCTCATTCCATGCTTAAAATAAATGAAATTAAAGATCATGGACATGATCGTGAGTTGAAAACGAGCAGATTGATATGTGGATTGCATGATTCCATCAAGTATTCAGTGAGATTGATGAGAAAATGCAAATCTGGGCAAAACAGGGCACGCGGGCAAGAACAAGATGTTCTTAGCGCTCTTTTTCAAATATTTGAATATTTGAATTTTTGTGATTTTATTTAATTGATTCAAAAATTAATTTCTCTCTGAATTTTAATGATTTTGAGTTGATTCTTTTTTTAATACTTCACAAAATGTTAAAATATTTTATTTTACAAAAATTCCCCAAAAATATTATTGATTTCACATATTTGATATTTGTGAAAAGAATTAATTTTTATTTGTTTTTCAAAATTTTGAAAATTTTCTTTCTCTTGATTCTCCAAACTTAAATTGTTTTCAATCATTTTGTGGATAAAAACATGATTGTTGAAACATTGATCCAAGATCACCACTCATTTTTCACATGTTTCCAATAATTTTTATTAATTTTTAAACAAAATTAATTCCATTTTAGGGTTTTGATTGATTCCACCCTCATCAATTTTTTTCAAACACTCATGGGCCTCTAATAGAGTGTAAGACCCAATCCCCTTTTAACCAAAATCATTTTTGGGTCTCAGATATTGTATAAGTCCCTCTGTGTTAAAAGAAAAATCTCGGCGTGATCGCCATTTCAAAACAAAAGATCATCTGGGCCTGCCCTCGTGTTGTAAGCCTCATCTTTCTTTTTCAAAATACTTTTGGGCCTCTTGATAGAGTGGTCCCACCCCTTTGTAAATAAAAATAATTTGGGCCTCAGTGTATTGTATAAGTCCCGATACAGTTTCAGAAATTTCGACACAATCGTCGTTTTCAAACTTTTTTCAACTGGGCCTCCCCTCGTGTTGTAAGTCCCATCTTTCTTTTCAAAATATCCATGGGCCTCTAATAGAGTGTAAGACCCAACCCTTATTGTACATAAATTTCTTTGGGCTTCAGTCATTGTATAAGTCCCGGTACGATTTTCCAAACAACGATGCGATCGCTGTTAAAACCTTGGGCCTCTTCTTGAGTATAAACCCCAACAATCTTTTCAAAACAATTCCCTTTGATTTAGATTCAATATACATGTTGTCATCAAAACTTTCTTTAATTTCTTTGAACAACTAACAATACAGCATGGAAGCTTGCTCGCCTGTAAGTTTTATCAGCTTTCTTTTACATGCTTTGATATATATAACTGTATTGTGGGAAGCTGCGCATGGTTAGTCTTCTTTCATACCCTTTTAAAATACTTGTCATATATCAACTGTATATATACTAGTATAGTTATTTAGAGTTTTCCCCGACAACTAGGTATAGAACTAGGTAAAGCCCTGTTGGTCGCTCTTAAAAACAAATAAAACTAGATCCCCGTAGGATTACCAGATACAGTCTTGCCTTCTCTTGGGCTTAAACAATATGGAACAAAGAAAAAGGCAGTATTCTTTGTGAACCTTTTCTCAGACTGTAACCCCTAGAAATTGTCAAAGAAATTCTACTCCCCGGAGGTGATCTATTCTCGGTGAATGGCATCTCTTGAGTTTCTTCAAACCTCAAACTTTCACTAAATAATCTATTCTCAGTGATTGGCATTTCTTGAACTTCTCTTTGTTTGAGACCCACAGGCTTCCTAAAAGCATCCCCGCCTCCTCCTAGGCTTTGTACAAGGACCCTCCGGCTTCTTAGAAGTTCTCATGCCTTCTCTTGGGCTTAATACAAGGACCCTGAAGACCTCTTAAAGGTATAAGATAGAACTTAGTCATCCTTTGCTAGAGCAGTCTTTCCAGTGTCAAACCTCTGACCAATTTTAGGGTTGATTCTCATCCCTTAAAACACCTGCCTCCTCTTGGGCATCATACAAAAGATAAAACTCTTCTCCACCAATAGACTTGGACAGTCTAATCCTCTTAAGTCTCGAAGACATTCTCAAGTTCCCTACAAGCATAGGAGAAACCCCGATCAATCTGGATCAATCTCCAGCAGAGCTGAAACTCAGTCTCTCTCCTAAAAATCCCCAACCAGGGTTAGTTCATCATCCGATAACACTATCCCAAATCAGAACCTCAAGGCATCTGATACCTCAACTCTTCTGTAATCCTCATCAAGAGTTGATTCCCCCATTTGGACCTGCCTCAGGATCTCAATTATCCCCGACAAAAGTTAGCCTCCTCTTAGGCTTTGTATAATGATCTTTCCTCAGCACAATTAGCCTCCTCTTGGGCTTTGTACAATGATCCTTCCCAGTGGAGCTAACCTTTTCAGACTCTCTTGTTGAGTCAATCACTTTCAGACTCTCTTGTTGAGTCAATTAAACTTTTCAGACTCTCTTGTTGAGTCCATCACCTTCTCAGACTCTCTTGTTGAGTCAACCCTTTTAGCCACAATCCTGGGCTTTGTACAGGACAGATAAAAGCACTCTCTTGTTGAGTCAAACCATTTTAGCCTCAATCTTGGGCTTTGTACAAGACACAAACCTTCCTCTCTTAAGCTTGGGACAAATATTTCCCCAAGCAAAGTCAAACTCATTTCAGCCACAATCTTGGGCTTTGTACAAGACAGATAATACTCTCCAGCAAGAGTCAAACCTCTTTAGCCTCCTCTTAGGCTTTATATAAAGATATCCCCAAAGAGTCAGTCTCTTTTTTGCCTCAATCTTGGGCTTTGTACCAGACACCAATATATACACCATCTTGTTGAGTCGGTCTTATCTAGACTTTGCACCAAGATCTCCCCAGTAGAGTCAATCAACCTCTTAGCTTCAACCTTGGGCTTTGATCAAGGCACACAAAAATCAACATCCCTCTTTAGAGATGACAAATTCTCTCTTATTCAAAACTTATAGCTTCAATCTTGGGCTTCGAACAAGACACCAGAATATCTTTTTCCTCCCTTAGAATAGGAGGAACTACGGTTGCTCTGATTTCCCTGTTTCGTTTAAACGGGAATACGTAGGCATAAGATTACGAAATCTTAGCGAGCATACTAATCAAAAACTCTAGGTCCAGTACCTTCACACCAAAACTTAGGTCTAGTACCTTACCAAAAACATCGGAAAAAAAACCCGAACATCAACATCAACTCACTCACTCACTCAAATTTCCCAAGAAACTTTCCCAACCCATTAACAGATAAAACACTATTAATTACAAAGAAAAACATAAAGCTAATATCCTGTGGATAACCACATATAGGATGGGTAATTGACAACTCCCCATTGTATAACCTGACCCCGGACCCCCAATCTCTTTTAAGCGTTTGTTCAGTTAAACATTCGCGTGCAAGGTTAGTTTTAGATAGCTTCCCTTTCCCTTTCAGCTTCATGGGATAAATAAGAAATCTGAAAGTAGCACCCCTCCTCCTCATTGCGGTTAGGAAAACCCAGCGATAAGGTGGTCGCGTCACCGACAAAAATCGCTCGCTATAAATTGGCCATGACACAAGGCCATCATTCTTTTCTCATCAATCAAATTCAACTGATCGTATATGCTTTGACACCATTCAGCCTCAGACAGTTCAGCTTCCATCAAAACCCTCATAGAAGGGATTTCAATTTCTATCAGGAGCACTGCTTCCATACCATAAACAAGAAAGAAAGGGGTTGCCCCTGTTGAAATGCGGACGGATGTACGATACTCATTGTTGCACCCCCAAAATTTTCCATCTTATTGTTAACCTTAAGTGGCTTGTGCTTTGCATACATCTACATCTCCATTAGGTCATAACAATCATTCATACATTACATTGGTTCTATGGTCATTGGATCAAGGTATCTTGTGTAGTTGGCTTTCATCAGTCAAAGAGGAAGAGAGGATGTTCAAACCAATAAGAGAGGAGATGTCCTCAACATCATGGTATTCTTAAGCTACTAAAGCTCCATACTCTTCAAAGTATCCTAACAAGCTCACACAACCGTCCAGTGATTATGGTTTTGAAGGATTTGAAGATGAATCACAAACTCCTATCTATGGGCTCTGAGCTAGGCTTTTTGATCAAAAGCAATATGTGACTGACTTTTAGGAGTAAAACTTGATTCTATGGTTCAAATTACCTTTCAAGGTATCCAAGTGTTCCTTATGGATCATCACAAACCATTTCAGAGTGTTCAAATTGATAGAAGAAGAGAAATTCAATGCACTGAGGAAAAGTCAATAGTTGGTCAAAGATGAAAGTCAACTCTTGAGTTTTTGGTCAACCATGTACACTTCAAGTCATCATTCATGTTATCTTGAGGTTTGATCAACTTATATCAAGAGAAATCACAAATTTTCCAAAAGTTGCTAAATTAGAGTTTTCTAAATATTTTTCTAAGTGTGGAAAAATCATGTTCATATCACCATCTGGCAAGATTCATATCTCTCTCCACATTGAGCCAAATTATGCAATCAAGGGCTAGAATTGAAGATGATGCTTCATACTACAAGTTTGTAGAAGGAATGAACTTCAAAAGATGCATGGATCAAAAGTTACGAGAGCATAAAGTTGAGAAAAATAACGTGCAAGTTTTTAAACACTTAGAGTTTTTCTAAGTGTTGAAATTTAGTTTTGAATGTTTGTTTTCAAAGACTTTTTGCATGAGGTTCCAGGCTTCAATTCAATTTGTTTTCAACATAAAAGTTGTTCTTTGATCTTTAATCTTTCTTTTGACACCAAGATTTCATCATTTGGTTCACTACATCTCAAGATATGTTTATGCAAAGTAAAGACATTCAAAGTGGCCAATTGGATAAGGGAAAAAACTCAGAATTTTTCTAAGTGTCAGCATTAACATTTCAACTTCACGCCTTCGATTCTCTATCATGCAAGCCTCATCTCAAAAATGTTCTAACATGAAAGTTGTACATGGCAACAAGCCCTTTCTAGGGATACCAAGTTTGCTTCATTTGAATCCTCCTACCTCAAGTTATGCCCTCCCAAAGTAGCCATAATGCAACATTTTTCATGCTTAGAATTTATTTCAAAACTTTTCCAAACTTTGTGTACACTTCTTGATGATGTAATATTTTGTTTTTATGTTGGTCCTTACCTCAAAATCACTCCAAACCTTGTTCAAAATGACCAAACCCTTGGCCTACACATGGGAGGTGATTTCTACAAGTTTGGCCAAAAATGGAAAGTTACAAAGTGTGTTGTTGTGACTCAACTTGCTTAGCAAGTTTGTTCTCTTGGCCAGCTCATATCTCACGAATTTTTCACACTTATCCAACCCTAAATAAATGCACATGGCCTTGGTTCCAAGCCTTTACCCAAACCACCACCATTCATGTGTATTTTTCCTTTTTCTCTTTCCAAACCAAAATAACAAACTCCAAACCTCTTGCTTCATTTCCACTCCTCATTCTTACCCTAGAAGGAACCTCTCTATAAATAGAAACCCCCCTCATTGCATTTGCTAAGCTTTAAGAGCCAAAGAAATTCTGTCAAATTTGTGGCCAAACACCTTTGGTTTTAGATCTCTTGTGTAAAATACAAGCAACTTCAACGCGATTTCTCAGCCCAGATCTCAAGTAAGAAGTGTGAGGAAGCTATAGCAAGAAGAACCAGGTCAAACGGAGTCCTGAGGAAGGAGAACGAGCTTCATCTTCAAGCCTCTCTACACACTTTTGAGCAGGTCCATTTCTCGACTATTTTTAATGATTTTTGTTGTTGAACCATGAATATTGATGTGTTGAGTAATGTCCTTAATCTTTTGTTCACATATATCTCATTATCATCATGTTTTAAGCTAGTTTAAATTTTGGTGTATTTCGAGTTTGTTCAATTTTCTCATTAACTGGTCCATATGAGCAAAAACTAATGGCATTTTCGGACCCCTCGCGAAATTTCACTTAAGATAGTGGTGTTACTTTGCATTTTTATGATGCCTTATGAATCATGATTTTTTCATTTCATTGTGAAGAAGATGAATAGTAACTGTATATTCTTCACAACTTCATGGCTTTTATTGCATTTTCGTGAAATTCTGTGCCATCATACAGCAGTGTTTTTTAATTTTTAAGTATTTTGGAGTTTTGATTCCGTGTAGCTCGTTGCATCAGGACCACCGTGGCCCAGCGTGATCATGGTCATGCGTTGCACGTGACCCCAGATCTAAAGGCCTTCACGCCTGCGTGTTGTGAGCCATTGATCATATCCAACGGATCTGATCGAGTCCGAGGATTCTTTTCTTTTTATTGTCTTTTCTTCAGATTTTCTTTTTTTTTAGAAAAAAAAAGGCTGCGTTGGGCTCAGATGCTTGGGCCTAGTTCTTTTTTTTTTTATTATTTGCACTCCCTCATTTCTATTTCCACCCCAGTTTTCATTTATTCATATCTTTTTATTTTTAAATGATTTTTGAATTTTTATTTTTTTCAACTTGATTGAAATTTAATTCCTTTAATATTATTTGGTTTAATTTCTGTTTTAATTTCATTTTGACTTGGTTGTTGTTTATTTGCGTATTTTTTGCATTTTCCCATTATAGTTTAGTCATAAATATGAATTAGGTTTAGCATGAGCTTTGATTCAAGTTGATTGATGTTTGGATATTTCTCCTTGATTTTCCATGTGTTCAATGTTGGGTCATGGTTGTAGTTAATGTTTGTGGTGCATCTTTTGAGTTTGAAACTTTGATTGATATCATGGAACTTCATGTTAAGTTAAGTTTTGACTTTTATTATTTGTCATTGATTTTTATGATCTATGTTGGTTTCATATTTTGATTTCCATACATTTCATTGCATCTCATATACTAACTCTCTTGTATGTTTTGTGAGGTGGTACTTGAGGATTTTTTACACTTGGACATTTGTAACTTTGTTCATTTTGTTGAACATTCATGATTCATCTCATTTGTTTCCTTATGCCTTAAATTAGGTATCTCCCCCCCTTGGTGGGCCTCTCATGCTTCCCTTCCCCCGTCACAATGTAATAGCTTAGGGTTTTATATGCTTTTATGTGCTTGTATGCTTGTGTATAGGTTAGAAAGGATAAAAATGAAATAAGTTAGAAAACAATTTCAAAACAAAAGGACAAATAAGGCTTGATCCAACGTCAAGTCACTTTTCAAAATCAACAACTTGGATTTGTTTCTCATATCACCTTAGGGGTTCTCCTCCTCATCTCTTTCACCTTCTTCAATCATCCCATTGAACCTAAACTAACCTTGTATGTTTTCACCCTTGTAAGTCGATCGCCTTGCGCATTGCCATCAACTTACCCTATTTTATTCACCACCCTTTCAACTCATTCCATTTCTTTCATCATCTTCTCTTCCTAAACAAAAAAAAACCTTGGTCTTGTACCAAGTGCATTTTCAAACTTTTTTCTCAATAAACTTGGATGGTTGTGGAGTGGTTAGGCGAAGGCCTTGTCCTATCCCGAGTGTTTGGCATTACCTTTAGGGCTCACTGTCTAAACACACTTACCATCTAAAATAAAACATCTCTTAGATAAAAGAATAAGGTTCTCCTTGTATTGAACTAAAGATAGAGGATTGAGTGAATACTTCTTCCTCTCCGAGTATTAGGATGCTCACTTTAGAGTATGTGTTCTCGATACTCATCTTTCAATACGAAGACGTGACTATATTCGCCACACCATTTTCAAAGCAAATCTTTTGAGATAAAGAATTGGGTACTACCCGCATGGGTTCCTATCCGAGGAATTCTTTTACTCCTAAAACCAATATTCACCAATCAAATGTGACATCTTGCCTCGATGGAGAAAACTTAAGCCTTTTCAAAAAGGGCATGTTATTTCCATCTTACCGCATAACAGGCTAAAGCATAAGTCTCCTTGCGTGCGAGTGGAAAAATCTATTGCTAGGATGTGAAAATTAACGTTGTCCACTAAAAGCAAGAAACCCATGGTTCCATGAACTACGGACGCTCTGATTCTTCATTGGTCAATGACGATACATAGGCACAAGATTGCGAGATCTTGACGAGTGTCACTCCCGATGGGATCCACGCTTGCTGTACTGCTCAAAGGGTGATAAACGAAAAGGAACTGAGAGAGAACGAGAAACAAATGTAGGGAAAATTAAAGAAGTGCTCGAATGGGCCCTACCCCACTACCTATGTATCTCGTCGGGAACATGAGAATCAGAGCGACGTAGTTCCCCTCACTAGGGATGGATTGTTTGTGTTTTTTAGGGAACGACTAACGTTCTAGCTCAGGTGTTGCAGGCTCGCTGGTCCGAGTGCGTTACCATCTTGCAAGAGAACGAGGAGGAGCACGTTCGTACGTTGAGAATGAGTGAGATGAGAAAAGAATTCCCAAAGGAAAGACGTTATTGTTTGTTTTTGTCTTTTAAGCAAGAAGTGTTTTGATTATTTTATGTTTTGTAACATGTATTGTATTTAAGTCCCTCATGTAGGATCTAATGCTTCGCATATCGACCCAAGACGGGACGCATGCTAAACATTCCAAGAAAGTGAGAGAAGACCCTAGACCTCCTTGTTTCCACATGAAAGGCCTAAATACAATATTTGTTTTGCCTTTATTAAGTGTTTTTTACTTTTGTTTTAAGATGAGAAGAAGAGACTCAAATGGAGGAGTAAAGGTAAAAACTAAAGGGAACTAAAACTCACCCTAATGTTAGCATACATGGTGATCCTATGGTTAATGTGGTTTAAGAAATCTAATCCTAAGAGAAAGAAGAAGAAGAGTAAAAGAAACAACTTACTTCCAAAATGGAAGTTAAGTTGATCATAAAGAGGGATGAAAGAGAAGTTATTCAAAGAAAGCATGTCTATGCTTATCAAACACAAATTGAATTATTAAAAGAAATAAGAGAGGATGAAAGAAAGAAGTGCATGTGGAAGCATATCCACACACTTACTTACCATTTGCACCTACATGAAAAGATTAGTTCAAAAACTATTCACAAAAAATCCTAAGTAAAAGAACTTGGTCGAACAAGCCAATGGAAGGAAATAGTAAAAACAACAGCTATTACAGCCCATAAATGCAATGCAGCAGTAAATCTATCATCATGTACCAAACAGCAATTAACAGCACATGTTCATCCTACAAAATGGGTGTAAAAAGCATTTGGCAGCACATACAATAGCACATATGTGTATAATCAGCAGTAGAAACAGGACAGCATGCAATGCATTTAAATGCAATTCAATCATGACATAGCAAACATGTATCCAACATCATGCATTCCTCAACTAATCATGATCATAAACACATCATACATCATGTTGAATAAACATGAAAACATCATGGAGAAATGTACATCATGACAGGATGCATAACATTGAGCATGTGAACAAATTGAAGCAAGTATGCACCTCAAGGAATAGAAAGCAAACAAGCATGCACCACATAATTCCAGCAACACAAACATTAATTCACCATTAGCATGTTCAAGGGGTGTGTGATATGCGTTTATCGCATCAAGAACGCAACTACGCAAGCATGACCATAAACGACGAAAATCCAAGAGTCGCGTGTCGGAAAATTGTGTGCATACAAAGGTGATGTGAACAAAATGAAGTGAGAATGGAGTAAAGTCAGAACTTAAAACATATCATGATAGTTCAATTCAAACATGCAATACAATTTCACATTAACATGCATCAAGATTAATTAATCATACACCATGATCGTTGTCAACGGAAAACAAATGTTCAAGCAAGGCAAAAGCATACATGATCCAACTTGTGCACACTACAGCATCACACTCACATATATCACCTCACACTCATCTTCAAGAGATTACACAAATTCAACAAGTCATTATTCACACATGAACCAAAATGCCTCAAGAACATGCTTCAAGAATGCAAGCAAATCAACAATTGGATAATCATGCATCAAAGATTCACATACATCCAGCAACTAGAGGTTAAACAACCCTAGAAAATTCCACAAATATGCATCACACAAAGCCATGAAGGTTAGAGGTGAAATAGGTATCAATACATGCTTCAAAACAAGCCAAAAACACAAAAGTTACAGGTGCAAATCGATTGCAGCAGGGTGCAAATCGATTGCACAGCTACAGAATGCACTTTCTAGTGAAAAAACAAAGGTGCAATCGATTGCACTAAGGTGCAAATCGACTGAACAGTGCCAGACCTGCAAAAATCACTTCTCATAATCACTTTTTAAGCACCAATCACTTATCCAAACATCCAAATGATCATGTACACAATTAGGCACGAAATTACATTGAATTACAGTCAACAAACATCAATTGGATTCAATTAACAATCACATCAAGAATCATATTCAAGCACATGAATCCAAATCAAAATCCACAAAATCTACATCGAATAAGTTACGAATAAGCTAAAAACAGTGTAGATTCAGGGAAAACCAACCTACAAAGCGGAGACTTGCTTTGGTAATTTTTGCAAAGTAATCTTGGTGCAGAAAATGAAAGAAAACCAGAGATTCTTCAATCAATAGCCGAAATGTGTCGAAACCGAACGAAATCACGAAAATCCACCAAAATCCAACTTGCACCAAAATAAATGGTGAGAAACCTTTGGATTGAAGAAGAACAAACTGAAATTCCAGAAAATTCAACCAATGCAAACCAAGAGATGAAGCTTAGCTCAAGAATTAATCACTTTTCAATGTAAAAAAGTGATTATTCTTCAAGAAATAAGAGCTTTTGTGTGTGGTTTTGGAAGAGAGAAGTAGAAGTTGATGAAGAATGAGTAGAGAAATTAGAGAGAAATGTGAGAGAATTGAGAGTGAAAATGGAGCAAAAATGGTTGAAGCCTTGAAAATGAGTGAAGCATATCTTAAATAGATTTTAGGTTTGGAGTATAAGTGGTTTGGAATAAGGTTTGGGTTTGGAGCTAGGGTCGGAGTTAGTTAGACTCAACTCACCGAGTCAAGTTAGTTAACTCGGTTAGTTAGGATCAACTCAGTTGCTTGGAAAACAAGGAACCACAATTGGTGTGTAGGTGACTTAGGCTGCAAGCAAGGCCTTGTGACTTGTGAACTTTCGGCATGAAACCACCATGTTCGAGCCCTCGTATGACCTTCATAACTTGTTCAAATGAAAAAATGTCCAACATCAAAGTTGAAGAGGACATGGAGACGAACAACTTTGATGTTCAACAATTTTTCATTTGAAGCCTTCTTGATGGAGAAAATTGGCTTGACATTTGGCACGCCAACTGTTCGATGAAATTATGGCCTATGGGCCTGGTCTTGCCTTGCCATGACTTGGTTTTTGCCTTGATTTTACCAAACTTTGATTGATCATAACTCTCTCAATTTTGATCCGATGGAAGAGTTCTTTATATGGATTTGAAGCTTAGAACATGAACTTTAATTGGATCAACTTGGGCCTGAAGTTTGGAGCTTTTATATTGAAGAAAAAGAGCCTCAAAGAAGGATGCAAAATGGTCCAAACTTGCCATTTTTTGAAACCCCAAAGTTTCTTTTTTTGGCAGTTTTGTAACTTCTTGATTTTTCATGATTCCTCCATCATTTCTTGATCAAATCTTGTCCAATGAACATATATAACTTGAATTTCACGAATTTGACCTTAAAAAGTCGGGAGTTGACTTTTTTCACTGCACAGTTGACTTTTTCCCCAATTTCTTGATCATCAAGCAACTGATCAATTGAGACCCTTCTGAAACCAATTGATGAGCAAT
The DNA here is from genome assembly GCA_022829125.1 of Lathyrus tuberosus. Taxonomy (NCBI): domain Eukaryota; kingdom Viridiplantae; phylum Streptophyta; class Magnoliopsida; order Fabales; family Fabaceae; genus Lathyrus; species Lathyrus tuberosus. The sequence continues at coordinate 20,151,818 of JALAZF010000009.1, forward strand.
TTTCCATCCATATATACTTAAGAACATGAGGAATACCATGAGGTCAAGTTTTGTCCAAAAAATCAGAAATAAACTGATTTTAGGTCAAACCCTAATTTTGGCACCCTCTGGTTAGGAGGAAATAACACATCCTCCAAATCCAAATTCCTCTGAATATGCTGTGTATCGTCTCAAACAATGATGAGGTATGCCATTTGGAGATGATAAAAACTCAAAAAGCTTGCCCATTTGGGGGTCAGATCCCAATTTTTGACTGCCTTGTGTAGGAGATTATGCACTGTCCAATCTTCTTGATGAATTCTCCTCTTCCCATGCCTTGTGGGACCAAAGTGAGATGATATATGGCTTAAGAGACCCTTGAGGATTGTGAGAAACACTTGGCCCTTATTCTTTAGCTTTGGATGATCAACACCTTTGAGAAACAACTAATCACATGGCCTTATGCAAGATGCAATGCTAAATGCTTGATGTTTTATTTTTCTATGCTTGAATGCAATGCAATGAAATGAAAGCTCATGCTAAATGATATGAAGAGATGAGAGGGCAAATTTTGGGGTATTACAGCTGCCCCTATTCAATCACTGTAGACCTGAATGGATGATAGCGATTGTTGTCAGACTTTCAAGGTATGGAGGGATTGAATACCAAAAATTACCAGAAAATTTGCACTATGTGGAGAAGAAGAAAAGGGATATAAACCCAACCAAATGAACTTTGCTTGAATAAAACTCTGATGATGAATAATACCGCTGAAGAGATGTCTTTTATACAACGCCAGACGACTACTGGCTTGCCACACTACGGGTGAACTTTAGCAACGTCTTTTGTACAACGCCAGATGACTACTGGCTTGCCACACTGTGGGTGGACTTTAGCAACGTCTTTTGTACAACGCCAGACGACTACTGTCTTGCCACACTGCGGGTGGACTTTAGCAATGTCTTTTGTACAACGCCAGACGACTACTGGTTTGCCACACTACGGGTGAACTTTAACAACGTCTTTTGTACAAATCCAGACGACTACTGGCTTGCCACACTGCGGGTGGACTTTAGCAACGTATTTTGTACAACGCCAGACGACTACTGGCTTGCCTCACTGCGGGTGGACTTTTGCAACGTCTTTTGTACAACGCCAGATGACTACTGGCTTGCCACACTGCGGGTGGACTTTAGCAATGCCTTTTGTACAACGCCAGACGACTACTGGCTTGCCACACTGCGGGTGGACTTTAACAATGTCTTTTGTACAACGCCAGACGACTACTGGCCTGCCACACTACGGGTGGACTTTAACAACGTCTTTTGTACAACGCCAGACGACTATTGGCTTGCCACACTGCGGGTGGACTTTAGCAACGCCTTTTGTACAACGCCAGACGACTACTGGCTTGCCACACTGCGGGTGGACTTTAACAATGTCTTTTGTACAACGCCAGACGACTACTGGCTTGCCACACTATGGGTGGACTTTAACAACGTCTTTTGTACAATGCCAGACGACTACTGGCTTGCCACACTGTGGGTGGACTGTCTTTTTGAATTGAGTCAGAAGACTACTGACTTACCACACTGCGGGTGGACTTTTACCAATCTACGGTTGGACTTTGTAGCTGAATTGCCACACTGTGGGTGGACTTTTGCCAATCTACGATTGGACTTGCTGATGATTTTCCATCCTTGGATGGTCTTTTGCCAATCTACGGTTGGACTTAGCTGCGCTCTTTTAAAGGGATTCAGACGACTACTGACTTGCCACACTACGGGTGGACTTTTTCCAATATACGGTTGGACTTTGCCTTGCTTTGCCACCCTTGGATGGACCTTTTGCCAATCTACGGTTGGACTTTAAGAATTTGCCACCCTTGGATGGACCTTTTGCCAATCTACGGTTGGACTTTGCTTTACTTTGCCACCCTTGGATGGACCTTTTGCCAATCTACGGTTGGACTTTAAGAATTTTCCACCCTTGGATGGACCTTTTGCCAATCTACGATTGGACTTTGCTTTGCTTTGCCACCCTTGGATAGACATTTTGCCAATCTACGGTTGGACTTTAAGAATTTGCCACCCTTGGATGGACCTTTTGCCAATCTACGGTTGGACTTTAAAATTTTGCCACCCTTGGATGGACCCTTTGCCAATCTACGGTTGGATTTTAAGAATTCCAATACTGGATTACTCTCTGCATCCGTGTCAGACATCTCTGCGGACTCTACTGAGGAACAATGATCAATTATTTGACTTTAAAGACTCCTGAAAGGATGGTATCTCTGCTGGAGAATGAATGAACAATCCATCGGCTTCGAATTATTACGCCTGCCAAAAATAAATTGGACTTTGAGATATGAGGGGAGTGATGATTCTTCCAGGAATTACTTCATCTACTTGGGGATGAATTCTGGTCACAGCATCTCCGCTGGGTATGAGAATTTTTTGAATGACGTCCTGCTAGGGAAGAAAAGTCATTAAAACTCTGCTGGAGGATCTATCAAACCCGAGATCCTTTGCGGGGAGAACAACAACTCAGCTGGGGAGTATTGTTGACAAGATTTGATGCTGAACTCTGTGGGGATACCATTATCAGAGATACGATCTTGCTGAGAATCAGGGCTACTCTGCCGAGAATATGCAAATCCTGGTTAGAACATTCCGTTGTGACTTTCTGGGAACGATTCCCTATGGATCTGCTGGGGAATAATACTGTCGAGCTTAGGATAAGTATTACAATGCTCCATGTTAGGCGAACTTTCCGTTTGACGATTCCGTTGGGGATGATGAGTTTATAACAAACTCTGCTGGAGAAAACTGCTTCAAAGCGTCTCTCGCTGGGGAATGTCTCTTGAGAGGATTTTACAGAAGACCAAACATCTTCAAACTCTACTGGGGATAATAGATCTGGAACATCTCCTGCTGGGGAAATTCAATATGCCCCATGCTTGGGAGGGCCAACAACTTACTTTTTGCTCCATGATACAAGACTGATGTGAAGAAATCGTCGTAAGAGGATTTTACAGAAGATTAAGCATCTTCAAACTCCTGACGACTTCACTAGGGATTGACCATCGACTTCGGTGTCTGCGAAGCAACTCTACTGGGGAATTCGCAACCGTTATCGACACAGAAAAGCTTGTAACTATTGGAAGTACTGAATGGGAGAATCAACTTAATAAGATACAACAATACTCAATTCGCCGATATCGAAACGTCGTGACCGACCGCCGACCAAATGATGGACTCAATCAGCAAACGCTATGACAAAAGGGTGACAGGTGAGCCCTTCCCTGAACATGATTGCCCTAGTCTTCTGCATGGGGATAAGTGATTACTCGTCTAGGAGAGATGCTTCTTGTGCCTTTGGGATACTCTGCCCCTTTGTTTCAATCCTTTTGGCTGATTGACCGCATATACGTGAACAACAGGTTTTCTTTCATTTGCCCCTGACCAACATGGTCCACCAAAAGAAATTGTCTCAAGAGGATCTTACAGAAGACTTGTCATCCAGAACGCCTCAATGTCTTCCAACTCTTGGAGAGATTCATCGGATCTCGTCGTAACTGCCTCAGATCGCATGGATTACTTAGAAGAAGTCATCTCAAGAGGATTTTATAGAAGACTTGGCATGTTCAATGCTTTAGTGTCTTCAAACTCTTGGAGAGATTCGTCGGATCTCGAAGTAACTGCCCCAGACTGTATGGTCTACAGAGAAATCTTGAAGTAATTGCCCCAGACTGTATAGTCTACAGAGGAATCTTGAAGTAATTGCCCCAGTTCGGATGAACTCTGAAGAGATTTCTCGACATGATTGGCTCATATGAGCCACACCCTAAAGAGATGGTTCGACGTGATTGCCCCAGATCGACTACGTCTTAGCACAACTTATTGGGAAAGCTCCTGCTCAACAACGTTTCCTGAGGAAGCACCATTGTATGTGGTTGTCCTTCGGGAGTTTCAGGATTCTCAACTCGGGAAGATTAATCTTCTGGACTGAATTTCCATATGTAAACTTCTTTTGATGTCAAACAAAAGTATGCAAGCAGAAAATGTTTTATTCTGAGAATGAAAATTCTAATGCAACACACATGTTAATCTTGAAGTTTTACTGAAAAGATGTCGCAAACCCTTTGTGAGCGGATCACGGATTAGGATACGACATTAATTTTTGAATGAAAGAATGCAATGCACATGAAACACCAACAAAGATCTTTTAGCACAACTCATAGGAGTCAGGAACGCTATCTCTTGGTAGTATGCTTTTGAAATAACCCTGTTTCAATTAGTACTTTTGAGGGTTGTATCGTGGCCTGGTTTACGATTTTGAGAAAAAATAGATTTAAGGCTCAAAGTTTATCGGTGCCCACCCACTCTTCGTGATGTTCTCCAGTCCTACATTCAGCTAATTTGGCACAAGCGCTCATCTCTCAAAAAGATGTTATGATCTTTAAGGAACCCATGCATCTGATGGTTTGACACCTAATGAGGCTTTAGAGTGACAGTCACCCCTTTGTCTTTTGTTCGTAGTCACACGACTTTGTTCTTGCTCGAGGATTTTCTTTTGTAATCCTTTTGTTTTTCGCTTTCGCATTCTTTTGCCCCTTTTTTTTTATCCCTAATTTTTTTCTGGACTGATTCTTTTGAATCTTTAGATTTTGAAGTCCAGCGGGATGCCCTAACTTTTGCCTAAGTTGCTTGTTTTCAAGTTTCAACTTAGCGGGCTTTTTCATTTCTTTTTTTTTCTCTTTCTTTTTTCTTGAACACGTCGTGTGACACCGGCTGGTCTTGAATCTGTTGAAAGGCTTGTGACTACCTCACTCTTTGATTATTGATGGATAACCATTGTGGTTTCACATCTCTTGACCTCTTAATGGTGGAATAGAAGGTAATGGATCCTCAGATGCACACTCCTTTTGAAATTTGAACGCTCGGTCAAATTAACTGACGCCTACCCTGCTCCTGGGTTAAATGTGAGGATTTTTTCGTACGAAAGAAACTCCTACTTCAAGGCTCAAAGGGGTTAACGAGGGTTTATCTCCCTTATATCTCTGGGGTTTGGGGATTTGAATCAATGCCTGTACATCCTCAACAGGATTTTATCCAAGAGCACACAATTAGAGATTTTTGCGTTTTCGGATCATCATTCTCCCTCAGAGAGTTTAAGCAAGAAAATTGGTATTGCAGTGCGCATTAGCATTAAATGGGTGAACACAAATGAAATTCTTTAAGAAAACATATTCATTGCATTAAAATCATCAAACCAAATACAAACAAGTTTTAATATGCAAACAATGTCTGAACAAACAAATAAAGACTACATATGAAAATGCAGCAAAGAAAATGAAGATTGCCATTGTTGAGGAGGCTTGGCTCCGTCTGGACTGACCACTTCTGGTGATGTTCTTGTAGCTTCGAGTGCTCACCCTGATACAGAATCTTCACCTTGTGGGGGTACCATCTGGGGTGATGACCTTTGAGTCAATCAGATCTTGCACCTTGTGCTGGAACACATTACAGTTATCCAGTGTGTGCCCAAACATTCCTGAATGGAACTCACAGCTAGCGTTCATGTCGTAGTCCGGAGGAATAGGGTAAGGCACTGGCATGGCATTCCTCAGCTGGATCAGCGAACTCTTGAGCAAGCGAGCCAACAACTGACTATAAGGAATAGGAATAGGATCAAATATCCTCTTGGGCTTCCTTGGTCTGAGTTGCCTCCGCTACTGATAATTCTGCTGCTGCTGATTCAGGCGCCCAGTCTGCCCCTACACTTTCCTTTCTGCATTCGGCTGAGGCACAAACAAGGGTTACTGACATAGGTCTTCTGCAACATGGGGTTGTGGAAGAGATCCCTGACGCGAGGTGGATCCTTTGAAAAAGGAGGGAGTCCTCAGTTCCTTTGCAACAATGGGAGTAACATCACTTTGTTTACCAGTGCCATCTGATGTAAACTTGATTGCCCCTGAATCAATGAGCTCTTGGACTTTATGCTTGAACCTTGTACAATTCTCAACATTGTGACCAGGTGCCCCAGAGTGGAACTCACATCTAACATTAGCATTAGGTCCCAGAGGAAGCTTCGTTGGCAGCGGTCTCAAACTAACATGTTCAACCAGTTTGAGCTCAAGCAGATAAGAAAACAATTGCGCATACGGAATTGGAATGGGGTCAAACTTCCTTCTAGGCCCCTCTGACTTAGGATCCTCTTGAGGAGCAGGAGGTGATTGCTGATGAGAGAGCTCTGAACCTTTAGTTTGCGGAGGAGATTCACGAAGCAATCCATGATCTAGAGCATATCCCAAAGAGATGGGAGAAGTAATGACCTCTGTTGTGGAAGCGAGCACATGATCGTTTTCCTTTTTTAACACCTTATTCAAGACTTCCATAACCAGGCCCATTTGAATCTTCATCTGGTTGACTTCCTCTCTCAACAGTTCCTGACCTCGGGACAACGCCTGAATGTCCCCCATAAAATGCCCCAGTTGGGCCCTCATCTCAGCCAAATCCTTCTGCATTTGATCCATTATCCTTGCTTGATTTCTTCGAGTTGAGTATCGGTGTACGTGATTCTCATCTATAATGCCTGAAACCAAATAAAGGTTAGAGATCTCCTGCAACGAGTACCTGAAAACAAGCAACATAATGCAAAAAAATGCAATGCAAATGCCATGTTTATCACTTCCAGGGATTTTCGCACCCTGATTCCAGTCGTAATCACAAGAATCTCACTGATAGTCACATAATATTGAGAGAAAAATATGCATAACTGCGCTGTGATAATGTGCTGGTGAATAACGTGATGCTGAAGAAACCCCTTTGGATAGTCCATTCATCAAACAGAAAGCTAATAAGTGCTAGAACATTTTACAATGAGTTCGTAAATGGGAAATACATCAAGGAAATGACTCCATCAACAAGCCTGATGGTAGTCAACAATACATTAACAAAATACATTAAAAGAGGGGAAAGTAAAATCAGACATCTAACTCCAAATCTTTCAATTTCTCACTAGAATACTTGATTTCTTCAAAAAGGATTCTAGTGCACTGGTGACCCGGCTTTTCAATCAGCTCTTTGATCAAAATGTCTCTCTTCTTCAGAGCTTCGGCTAGCGAATCTGCGTGCATCAAGAGAGCTTCATCAGTACTCACCTCCTTGAACCTTTTCACCCCAGCTTGTATCTTGAGTCTTCCCATCTCCACCATGGCATCTTCAAGCTTTTTCTTGGACCTCTTCAATTCACCATTAACAACCTCCCACTGCTCCTGGCTCTTTGTAAAGTCTTCCCTATGCTCTCGTCGTTGTTCATGTGCTCTAAGAAGCTCATAATTTTTGGCCTTTAACTGTTCCTGTATCTCTGCATTCTCGAGCCTGACCTCATCCCAGGCTTGCTGAAACTTGGCTAACTTCTCTTTGTTCTGCGCTAAGGCCTGTTTGGTATTCTTGTGAGCTTAAGTAGCAGCATAAGCACCTTTGCTAATCTTTTGGAAATGTTGGGCTCTTTCAGCAAAGTCCCTTTCTTTTGCTGCTAGGATTCGTTCCGCGTCATGAGCTCTCCATTCCAGCTCTCTGTTGGCATGTAGAGCATTCTGCAGGAGACTACTCAAATCGGAATTTACCACCCGAAGTTCATTCACTGTAGCTTGCAGTTTGTTAAACTCTTCCAAGGGAACGGTGGTAGGCTGTTCCAGAATTGCTGGATACAGAGGTGGCTCTCTTGAAAAAGGCAAAAGAACTTCTTCAACCTTTCTTTGAATCCATTCCGTATACTGTGGATAAGCTCTGCAATCACCTTTTCCAAAGACAGTCTTTCCAGTCTTGTGTAGGTGCCCCCAAGCATGCACAACCCTTCTTAACACCTCTGTGTCTTCATCCCCATTGAAGAACAAAGAATCTTCTATGTGTTGGTCTTCAGAAGGATTCCTTGAGGCATATCCAAATTGTCTGATAGCCAGGATTGGGTTGTAGTTAATTCCCCCTTTCCTGCTTATCAGAGGCACATTTGGGAAGTTTCCGCAGCTAGTAATGATCTCCACTCCTTGTAACTGACGGTCACACCAAACAATATTATCAGCAGTCAACCCCATTATCCGTTTAGACCACTTTATGGAATCCCTCATGTCCACAAACGCACCAGATTGAGGCAAATGTTTCAGAAACCAATCAGACAAAAGTGGAGTATAGCAGTTGACAGGGCCTCCTCTTCTTTTCTCATTTTTGAAATGCACCGAGTGGTAGAAATCTCCTAACAAAGTGGGAATAGGATTTTTCTGGATGAAAACCCTCATAGCGTGCATATCCACAAAGTGAGGTTGGTTAGGAAATAGAACAATGTCGTAGATACACAAGGCCAGGATAGAGTTATAGACCGTCCAATTCTTGGCGGTGGCAAATTCTTGAGCTTGATCTGCAAGAAATTCCAAGTGAAAACCTTTGACTCCACTCTTACTGGCAACATTTCTCTTCAGCACTGACTGTTCCACCTGTAGAGTCGATGCAATTTCTTCCATGCTAGGGTGATCTCCAGAAAAGAAGGGCACATTTGATTTGACTGAAATACCCAAGATGAATGAAAGCTCTTCCAGTGTAGGCATCAAGATATACCCTGGAAAGACAAAGCATCTTAGCGACGGCTCATAAAATTGCAGTAGAGTGTGAAGGGCATCATGCTCATACTTTGTAATGTTACGGACCATTTTCTCCAATCTCCCATATTTCTTCTGGAAAGTGATAAGAACACCCGGGTCAGCCATGGCTATCATTTTGTGAAGCGGATCCAATGTTGGCTCTGGAAATTTGTAAGCAACATTATTCTTTCTCTTGGCATCTGTCTCTGTCGAACCCATGGACTGGAATCAGAGGTAAAATAAGCACCTGGAAATGACAAACATGAATTTTATGTTATGATAATGCAATGCAAAAGGCATGGTATCAGTGCTCTGTGTCTGTGCTGGACTGTGTGCACGGTGTCTGTACAAATCTGAGAATAATACTGCAGATAGAAACCCACTGACTGTAACAAGTTACAACATCTGTCTGTGAAAATATCAGAGTATCAGGGTATGTAGGAAGCGTGGTTACCTGCAAACCTGTAAACACCCGCCCATACTCACATGTAGGTACTAGAACAGCGGTTCCTCAGTTTCGGATTCTCGATTTGAGAAGCAATAGCACATTCAGCCCGTAGGATACAATGCTATCGCCAAACAAAGAGGTCATCCACTAATTTCCCCAAAAAAGGTCATCCTATAGCAAGTTCTCAGCATTGGGTCCTCGGATCGAGAATGTGCAATGGGTTTTCCACATAATGTGGTCTGCCACTGTCACATCTCGGGAGGAGTGCCACAACTGAGTCCTCAGGAATGGTCACCAGAGTCGACAGCTTCCTAGGTCAACACCCTGAAATGCACAAGACGCACAAATCAGAACATCTCCCAAGAAAACCTCGTCTGGTTGTGGATTTCGTGTAAACCATACATAACAAGATGCTACGCAGGCCACACTACCGTCCACTCTAGTCCTATGTATGTACTCAAGCCTGTGTAATGGGCTTAATACCCATCCCGTCAAACAGAAAAACCAGTACAGCACAGTCCAGTATAGCATAATATAGCATATGAAATGAAAATGCTAAAATGCGGTAAATACAGTAATATACGGTAAATCAGTAATACAGTAAATAGCAATACTGTACAACAGTAAATACAGCAAAAAAAGTAAACACCCAATGAAAGAAAAACAGACAAGCACTAGGATTGACTCGCTAAGGAAACCAGAGATTCTGGGTTCGATCGCCAGCAGAGTCGCCAGCTGTCGCTCCCGATGGGATCCACGCTTGCTGTACTGCTCAAAGGGTGATAAACGAAAAGGAACTGAGAGAGAACGAGAAACAAATGTAGGGAAAATAAAAGAAGTGCTCGAATGGGCCCTACCCCACTGCCTACGTATCTCATCGGGAACATGAGAATCAGAGCGACGTAGTTCCCCTCACTAGGGATGGATTGTTTGTGTTTTTTAGGGAACGACAAACGTTCTAGCTCAGGTGTTGCAGGCTCGCTGGTCCGAGTGCGTTACCATCTTACAAGAGAACGAGGAGGAGCACGTTCGTACGTTGAGAATGAGTGAGATGAGAAAAGAATTCCCGAAGGAAAGACGTTATTGTTTGTTTTTGTCTTTTAAGCAAGAAATGTTTTGATTATTTTATGTTTTGTAACATGTATTGTATTTAAGTCCCTCATGTAGGATCGAATGCTTCGCATATCGACCCAAGACGGGACGCATGCTAAGCATTCCAAGAAAGTGAGAGAAGACCCCACACCTCCTTGTTTCCACATGAAAGGCCTAAATACAATATTTGTTTTGCCTTTATTAAGTGTTTTTTTACTTTTGTTTTAAGATGAGAAGAAGAGACTCAAATGGAGGAGTAAAGGTAAAAACTAAAGGGAACTAAAACTCACCCTAATGTTAGCATACATGGTGATCCTATGGTTAATGTGGTTTAAGAAATCTAATCCTAAGAGAAAGAAGAAGAAGAGTAAAAGAAGCAACTTACTTCCAAAATGGAAGTTAAGTTGATCATAAAGAGGGATGAAAGAGAAGTTATTCAAAGAAAGCATGTCTATGCTTATCAAACACAAATTGAATTATTAAAAGAAATAAGAGAGGATGAAAGAAAGAAGTGCATGTGGAAGCATATCCACACACTTACTTAGCATTTGCACCTACATGAAAAGATTAGTTCAAAAACTATTCACAAAAAATCCTAAGTAAAAGAACTTGGTCGAACAAGCCAATGGAAGGAAATAGTAAAAACAACAGCTATTACAGCCCATAAATGCAATGCAGCAGTAAATCTATCATCATGTACCAAACAGCAATTAACAGCACATGTTCATCCTACAAAATGGGTGTAAAAAGCATTTGGCAGCACATACAACAGCACATATGTGTATAATCAGCAGTAGAAACAGGACAGCATGCAATGCATTTAAATGCAATTCAATCATGACATAGCAAACATGTATCCAACATCATGCATTCCTCAACTAATCATGATCACAAACACATCATATATCATGTTGAATAAACTTGAAAACATCATGGAGAAATGTACATCATGAAAGGATGCATAACATTGAGCATGTGAACAAATTGAAGCAAGTATGCACCTCAAGGAATAGAAAGCAAACAAGCATGCACCACATAATTCCGGCAACACAAACATTAATTCACCATTAGCATGTTCAAGGGGTGTGTGATATGCGTTTATCGCATCAAGAACGCAACTACGCAAGCATGACCATAAACGACGAAAATCCAAGAGTCGCGTGTCGGAAAATTGTGTGCATACAAAGGTGATGTGAACAAAATGAAGTGAGAATGGAGTAAAGTCAGAACTTAAAACATATCATAATAGTTCAATTCAAACATGCAAGACAATTTCACATTAACATGCATCAAGATTAATTAATCATACACCATGATCGTTGTCAACGGAAAACAAATGTTCAAGCAAGGCAAAAGCATACATGATCCAACTTGTGCACACTACAGCATCACACTCACATATATCACCTCACACTCATCTTCAAGAGATTACACAAATTCAACAAGTCATTATTCACACATGAACCAAAATGCCTCAAGAACATGCTTCAAGAATGCAAGCAAATCAACAATTGGATAATCATGCATCAAAGATTCACATACATCTAGCAACTAGAGGTTAAACAACCCTAGAAAATTCCACAAATATGCATCACACAAAGCCATGAAGGTTAGAGGTGAAATAGGTATTAATACATGCTTCAAAACAAGCCAAAAACACAAAAGTTACAGGTGCAAATCGATTGCACAGCTACAGAATGCACTTTCTAGTGAAAAAACAAAGGTGCAATCGATTGCACTAAGGTGCAAATCGACTGAACAGTGCCAGACCTGCAAAAATCACTTCTCATAATCACTTTTTAAGCACCAATCACTTATCCAAACATCCAAATGATCATGTACACAATTAGGCACGAAATTACATTGAATTACAGTCAACAAACATCAATTGGATTCATTTAACAATCACAACAAGAATCATATTCAAGCACATGAATCCAAATCAAAATCCACAAAATCTACATCGAATAAGTTGCGAATAAGCTAAAAACAGTGTAGATTTAGGGAAAACCAACCTACAAAGCGGAAACTTGCTTTGGTAATTTTTGCAAAGTAATCTTGGTGCAGAAAATGAAAGAAAACCAGAGATTCTTCAATCAATAGCCGAAATGTGTCGAAACCGAATGAAATCGCGAAAATCCACCAAAATCCAACTTGCACCAAAATAAATGGTGAGAAATCTTTGGATTGAAGAAGAACAAACTGAAATTCAAGAAAATTCAACCAATGCAAACCAAGAGATGAAGTTTAGCTCAAGAATTAATCACTTTTCAATGTAAAAAGTGATTATTCTTCAAGAAATAAGAGCTTTTGTGTGTGGGTTTGGAAGAGAGAAGTAGAAGTTGATGAATAATGAGTAGAGAAATTAGAGAGAAATGTGAGAGAATTGAGAGTGAAAATGGAGCAAAAATGGTTGAAGCCTTGAAAATGAGTGAAGCATCTCTTAAATAGATTTTAGGTTTGGAGTATAAGTGGTTTGGAATGAGGTTTGGAATGAGGTTTGGGTTTGGAGCTAGGGTCGGAGTTAGTTAGACTCAACTCACCGAGTCAAGTTAGTTAACTCGGTTAGTTAGGATCAACTCAATTGCTTGGAAAACAAGGAACCACAATTGGTGTGTAGGTGACTTGGGCTGCAAGCAAGGCCTTGTGACTTGTGAACTTTCAGCATGAAACCACCATGTTCGAGCCCTCGTATGACCTTCATAACTTGTTCAAATGAAAAAATGTCCAACATCAAAGTTGAAGAGGACATGGAGACGAACAACTTTGATGTTCAATAATTTTTCATTTGAAGCCTTATTGATGGAGAAAATTGGCTTGACATTTGGCATGCCAACTGTTCGATGAAATTATGGCCTATGGGCCTGGTCTTGCCTTGCCATGACTTGGTTTTTGCCTTGATTTTACCAAACTTTGATTGATCATAACTCCCTCAATTTTGATCCGATGGAAGAGTTCTTTATATGGATTTGAAGCTTAGAACATGAACTTTAATTGGCTCAACTTGGGCCTGAAGTTTGGAGCTTTTATCTTGAAGAAAAAGAGCCTCAAAGTAGGATGCAAAATGGTCCAAACTTGCCATTTTTGGAAACCCCGAAGTTTCTATTTTTGGCAGTTTTGTAACTTCTTGACTTTTCATGATTCCTCCATCATTTCTTGATAAAATCTTGTCCAATGAACATATATAACTTGAATTTCACGAATTTGACCTTAAAAAGTCAGGAGTTGACTTTTTTCACTGCACAGTTGACTTTTTCCCCAATTTCTTGATCATCAAGCAACTGATCAATTGAGACCCTTCTGAAACCAATTGATGAGGAATTTTCCATCCATATATACTTAAGAACATGAGGAATACCATGAGGTCAAGTTTTGTCCAAAAAATCTGAAATAAACTGATTTTAGGTCAAACCCTAATTTTGGCACCCTCTGGTTAGGAGGAAATAACACCTCCTCCAAATCCAAATTCCTCTGAATATGCTGTGTATCCTCTCAAACAATGATGAGGTATGCCATTTGTAGATGATAAAAACTCAAAAAGTTTGCCCATTTGGGGGTCAGATCCCAAATTTTGACTGCCTTGTGTAGGAGATTATGCACTGTCCAATCTTCTTGATGACTTATCCTCTTCCCATGCCTTGTGGGACCAAAGTGAGATGATATATGGCTTAAGAGACCCTTGAGGCTTGTGAGAAACACTTGGCCCTTATTCTTTAGCTTTGGATGATCAACACCTTTGAGAAACAACTGATCACATGCCCTTATGCAAGATGCAATGCTAAATGCTTGATGTTTTATTTTTCTATGCTTGAATGCAATGCAATGAAATGAAAGCTCATGCTAAATGATATGAAGAGATGAGAGGGTAAATTTTGGGGTATTACAACGAGCAACCTTATTTCACAATCTTCTTTCTTTTCGCCTTTAGTTCCACGAACTACGAGGCTCTGACTTCCTCATTGCACCATGAGGGTACGTAGGCACGAGGGCCCCTATCCTTGGAGATCACTTTGTTTCTAAACCCTTTTCTTTTCCTCTTAGAGCATTCCCAGAAAGCAAGATATCCTTAGCAACATCCTTACACATAAGACAAGCGAATGGTTCCCATCGAGTAGATGGATGTGAGGGATGTTAATACCTTCCTTTTGCATATCCGGCTTCTGAACCCACCTCTTGGTCGTGAGACCATCTTATCCTTCCTCTTGGGGTTTTCTCGATGTTTTCCCTTCCCTTTTGGGATAAATAAAGTTCGATGGCGACTCTGTGTCTTCACCGGTCTTTTTTTCGCGTAGCGACAGCTGGCGACTCTGCTGGGGACTCTTTCCCTTAGCAAGCCAAACCTAGTTCTGTTTGTCGTATATGTGGATGTTTGCTTTTATTTTGCTTTTTTGCTTTATTAATTGTGTTCCTCTTATCTGTTGGGTATATTGGGGATAGGTTGTGAGGGAAAGGCTTTCTACCCTAGCTTTTCAAGTATACACTAAGCTAGGAGGTGGTTGCTTATTGACTTGCAAGACTTAGGACTCGTTGAGTTGTTTTGACTTCCACCGCTTAAATGAGGCCCCATTGGGAATGATAATATCTTACGAGCAGTCGTAATGGTGTTATTATTTTCGACCTGGGAGTTTGTGATTCTGAGGACCTTTAGAACCCTATTCCAAAGGTTACTAAGACATAACTCCATGCTCATCCTTTTGAAGGGATTACCGTCTTACGAATCATTGTTATGATGGGAAACTTTTGAGGGTATGATGCAAGGGACCTTGTTTGAAAACCCTTGGAATGCCCTGTTGTAAACCAATAGATTACCTACCCAAGGAGAGAGATACTCGTTATGTGAACCTCTGACTCGGTGACCTTTGATCCATGTGTTATGAGCCTGTTCCAAAGCATGCATTCATAACATTGTATTTCATGTCATTTTCATATCAAGGGACCTAAAAGGCTGTGGTTATCTCAGGTATTCTGAAGAATGGCCGACAACAAGAAGAGAAGCACCAACGCCCTCAAATTCATAGAACCAAAGCTTGATTCCATTAAATACATTCTGATTGATGTGCCGAAGGCAATCAAGAGCAACTTTCAAGGAAAGCATGGAGGACTTCTTGAGCTCCTCTACACCGAATTGGATACTTGGGCGCTATTTGCAATGACTCAGTTTTATGATGCTCCCCTGAGGTGCTTTACATTTCAGAATTATCAACTAGCACCCACTCTTGAAGAATACTCTCATCTATTGAACATCAAGATCAGAGACCAACCTATCTACACAGGTTTGGAAGAAGAACCAAAGTTGCCCGTCATTGCTTTTGCTCTCCACATGACAAAAGAGGAGGTTACTGCTGGCCTGATTCACAAGGGAAGTACGCATGGATTCCCTTTGAAATTATTACTTGGAAAAGTTGTTGAATACAAAATCGAGGAGAATAGGGAGAGATTTGGCGCCTTACTTTCTCTCATAATCTATGTAATTTTCCTTTTCCCAAACATCGATAATTTCATAGACTTAGCCGCTATCACTCTCTTCATCCAAAAGAATCCAGTCCTAATACTCCTTGCAGATGCTTACCACTCCAGTCATTGGAGAAGTGATAAGAAGACAATGATGGTTCAGTGCTGCTCTCACCTGCTTTACAAATGGTTCACCTCTCATCTACCTAAAGATGGACCTTTCATGGAGAATAAGGAAAAACTGAAGTGGTCCAACCGCATTATGTCTTTGGTGGCTGATGATATTGCTTAGTATTCTCAGGAGTACTATGATGTGGAGATAATCTTCAGTTGTGGGGAGTATGTAAATGTACCTTTGATTGGCAGAGTGGGTTGTATCAACTACAATCCAATCATGGCATTGCACCAAATTGGCTACGCTATGGAAGATGAGCCTAAAGCTTAGAAAGTCCAAAGCCTTTTCTTGGTTAACAAGACAGAGGACTCCAGACTTGTGAGAAGGATTGCTAAGGCATGGACCAAGATTCACAGAAAGGGGAGAAGAGAACTAAAAGCAAAGAACTATGTGGTAAAGGAGCCATATAATAGGTGGTTGTTGGCTAGGGTTGCAGAGAGACTGTTACCCTTTCCTTATGAGCCTCCCATGCACACAAAGCCTCCTTAACCCACCCACGTTCCTAAGGAGGAATACGACAAGCTAAAACTTTTAGTGGAGAAACTGACCAAGGAAAATGAAGAGCTATAAGCTGAGGTTTATAAGGCGAGTGTTGAAAGTAGCAAGTTCAAAAGAAAAGTTGAAATTGAACAAGACCAAGTGGCTGAAGGTAGTAAGAGATTGAAATTGGAGACTGATTTGAGAGTCATGTACCATAATGGGTTTGAAGGGGCTAACACTGCATTGAAAACTCTTCGTCAAAGCCTAAAAGAAGCTGAAGAATCCTATGGTAGAGCTTGGCGCTTCTATGAATTGGCTTCTGCTGCAAAGAAGAAGACTAGAGAGAAACTCGAAGCTGATATTGATGAGCTTGAAGCCCAACTAAGGGGCGCCTTGACAATAGCAGAAGATGAGCGTCGTCTCAAGGAGGAAGCCATAAGAACTTTACATTATACTCCTGAGATGTGGGACGACAAGAGCAAAGAGGTAAAGACTTCTCAAGAGTTGGCAGAACACTAGAAGAAGCGTTTTGAGACCTTGAAAAAGGATAGCTCACACTAGATTACAAGAGAGAAGACTCTCAATGAGCTTCTAGATACCTATGTGGAGTCTCTTAAGATCTTTCAACTAGCCTTGGAAATGTACCGTGCCAGGTACCATAGCCTAGTGGAGTATTGCAACCTCATGATCAAAGATGTATCTTGCAGGCTGGAAAGCGCACTCCAAGACATGGATGGAAATAATGCTCCTCCCTTGGTCAACAATCTCAGACTCCTCTGTGATGAGTTGGTTAGCAGATTTGTGATCGAATCAAAGAAACTTGAAGAGCGCATTCGGAAGAATACCTTTGGATTGTTATCTTGTATTTTCTTATCATATTTCGAGACTTATGTACTTACATTAATGAACATGCTCAGTTGCTTGTACTTGGTTCTCAATGAATGAATGAAAAGCTTTCTATATTCTCAAATTATGCAACTTGTATTGTCTATTCACGATTCTCTCGCAATAATACCTACAATAACTGCAAGTCTTAAAGGTCCCTTGAACATTATTCAAGCATTATGCATACATCATTCGCGCATCATTCTTGCATTTCATGGGCCCAACTGAGGACTTACCTCTTGGCTATCTTTTTAATCAGATTACTTCGTCAAGCTGAATCTGCGTCACTACAACACTCGCAACAACCCAAGACTGATCATGGACCAGCTGCAAGCTGACATGGCAGAAATGAGGAAACAGATGAAGGCACAGATGGAAAAATTTATGGGGGCGATACAGGCAATGGCGCAAGGCCAAGAAGAGTTGAGAGCTCTGGTTCTAAGGCCTACTCTCGTCATCCCCGAGGCTGAAGTGGTGAATCAAGATCAAGGAAATAACCCTTCAGGGGGTGGGGTTCTTAATGGTACCAATCCTCCTCCTGGAAATAGTGCTAATCCTCCTGGAAATGATGTTAATCCTCCCAGAGCTGGTACAAATCCGCCACATGTTGTTCAGATCCCTTTCAGAATTCATGTGCCTCATCTCGAGATGGACAACCATGATGACCAATTCTCCATGCATGATGCTGATGTAGGCTTCCCCGCTGAGGCCGAGAGGAGATATAGAATGTTGGAGGAAAAAATGAAGGCTTTTGAGTGCCAGAACACATTGGGTCTGGACATTGCTGATTTGGGCTTAGTGCCTGGCGTAAAAATCCCTCCAAAATTCAAAATACCATATCAAGGTGTATTATCAGAAGATGTCATCCTATTTAGATGATGAAAAACTATTGATGCAGTTTTTCCAGGATAGCCTAGCTGGGGCACCCTTGGAATGGTATATGCAACTGGAAAGGACATACATCCAAAGCTGGAAAGATTTGGCAGAAGCTTTTGTCAAGCACTACCAATACAATTCAAATATGGCGCCGAATAGGACTCAGCTACAGAGTCTTATGCAGAAGCCTAATGAGAGTTTTAAGGAATACGCCCAGAAGTGGCATGAACTAGCGGTCAGAGTTCAACCTTCGATGATGGAGAGAGAACTCATAGATATGTTCATGGGTACTCTGCAAGGGTCGTATTATGATAATTTGGTAGGGGCTACTTTAGTTGGTTTTTCAGATCTCGTGATAGCAGGAGAAAGAGTAGAGAGTGGCATTAAAATGGGGAAGATCCAAAATGCTGCCAGTGCTTCTAATGGAGGAAATAAGCCATATTCTGGATTCCCGAAAAAGAAAAAAGGAGAGGCTAGCATTGTGTCCTCATACAAGGGTAAAGGCAGAGCTTATCAACTGTCATATCAACAAGTTGCTGCTGTAACTATTTCGATTGCACCACAACCGCAACCACCTCAACAGCCGTATGCTCCTAGGAAATATCAACAAAGGAAGAAGATGGTTGACCGGCGTTTCGACACCGTTCCAATGCCCTATTATCAGCTGTTGAAACATTTACTCCAGCTCCAGTTGATTCAGTTGAGAACTCTCTCAGCTCCCTTCGGTAAACTTCCATCAAGCTACAATGCCAATGCCCGTTGTGATTTCCATTCTGGTGCGCTCGAACATGATATTGATAATTATAAAGCTTTCAAGCACAAGGTTCAGGATCTCATTGACGCAAAGGCTATCGAGTTCGATTCGAATAAAGGTCCCAATGTTATTCAGAATCTGATGCCTTAGCAAGGCAAAGCAGTGATAAATGTTGTTGAAGAAGTGGAGGAGTTGAATTTGATTAGTGATGTTATGTTGAAGACACCTTTGCCTCTTGTCAAAAGGCAGTTGATGATGAGTGACATGTTTCCCGGTTGTGTGGATAATTGTGAAAAGTGTGATGTTCAGACTAATGGTTGTGATGACCTGAAGAATGGTATTGAAAAGTTTATTGACGAGGGGCAGATTAAATTCGACAGAGTTTCAGAGAACAAGAGTGGTAGTGGTGAAGGTGTTGTTGTTATCACAATATACTTTACCCCAGCCAAAATCCATGTGCCTCCAAGGAAGCCCCCAGTTGTGATTATTGTACCTGGACCGATTCCATACGAAAATACTAAGGTTGTACCATGGCACTATGGTGCAGATGTCTATTATCAAAGTCGTGAGCAAGAGATTGAGACTCCTTTGAAAGATGAGTCAGATGCTGGTATAGTTGATAACATTGGTGGTCCTAGTAGAATCACCAGAAGTGGACGGATTTTCTCACCTCCACAAGGCTCTTCAGATGTGAATGTTGATGCTTTGGCTAAGGCTAAAGGTAAACAAGCAGTGGTGGAAGAGACTGTGAAAAATCTAACTCCTGATGCCTCATTCGACAAGGATGTAGAGGAATTAATTAGGATTATAAAGAAAAGCGATTACAAGGTGGTTGACCAGCTCAACCAAACCCCATCAAAAATTTTAATCTTGTCATTGTTGTTATGAGGCTCATCGAAATGCTCTGCTAAAAATTTTGAACGCTGCCTTTGTGCCACAAGAAATCACTGTTAATCAACTCAAAGGGGTTATTTCAAATGTGAATACTAGTCATGGGTTGGGATTTACCGACTTCAATCTGACACCTGAAAGGAAAAATCACAACAGGGCCCTGCATATCTCAATAGAGTGTACTGGCGCCATGCTATCTCATGTTCTGGTCGATAGCGGTTCATCACTGAATGTGCTACCCAAGAAGGCATTAATTAAGTTGAATACAAAAGGGGTAATACTCAAACCTAGTGACCTTGTGGTCAGAGCCTTCAATGGATCTAAGAGGTCGGTGTTTGGAGAGATTGAGTTGCCTATGCAAGTGGGTCCCAGATTTTCAACACAACATTTTTCGTTATGGATATCCGCCCTGCCTATAGTTGTCTGCTTGGGCGCCCATGGATTCACTCAGCTAGCGCTGCATCTTCTACCCTTCATCAGAAAATCAAGTTTATGGTTGATGGCAAGGTCATGACCATCTGTGGTGAAGAAGATATCATAGTGAGTCAGTTGGCATCCTTCAAGTATGCGGAAGTTGAAGGGGAGATTCATGAGACTCTCTGTCAAGTGTTCAAAGCTGTGAAGATTACGGAGACTCCTCCGCAAGAGGTTAAGAAGCCTGAGATTTCTATGATGTCTTGGAAATAAGCTAAAGCTCTGGTTGAAGCCGGTCAGTCTTGGAAATACGTGGATGACATGATTGCAAAATCCCGGACTGAAGAAGAGCACTTGGTTCATCTCCAGAAATTGCTTGACAAGCTAAGGAAATTCAAGCTGAGGTTGAATCCAAACAAGTGCACATTTGGGGTGAGATCTGACAAGCTGTTGGGCTTTATCATCAGTGAGCGAGATATCAAGGTTGATCCTGCAAAGGTAAAAGAAATATAGATTCATTTTCTATAATCAAGTTACAATAATTATTTAATGATTTTATTAAAATGAATAAAAAGAAATATAGATTCATTTTCTATTTTTATTTTTATAAAATTCATTTTTTTGACTAAAATTGATAAATGTTCATATGTAGACAACTTTTTAAAAGCTGATGTTAGGTGAAAAAATATTCTACTAATTACTAGTATATGTATATATATCTAGGCTTAAATAATGTTTTCGTACCTGTAAGTTGGCGAGTTTTTTGTTTTCGTCCCTGAATCTTTTTTTTTTCGGTCCAAGTCCCCATATGTCTATTTTTTTCTTTTTGCGTTAGTCCCTGCTGTCAGTTAACCGTTAAAAAAACGCTGAGGTGGCAGACAGTAATGACTTGGCGCTGTTGATGTGGTACGTAACGCATACGTGGCAGACTTTTTTTTACTTTTTTCATTTATTTTAATCTTCAATAATTCCTCATAAGCGTTTTGATTTTGGTCCCTATAGTTTAAATAGACAAAAATTCAAATTTTGGTCCAATGAGGACTAGAACCTATGACCTTTAGGTCCACAACATGGTTCTTAGTCACTAGACCATTCAACTCACTTGTGTTTTTACTTGCAACAAATTTATATATTACATAAATCCAATACTTACTATTTAATACTTATATTAAATAAAATAGTTTATCAAGTATTTTAATAAAGTAATTATTTAGTAAACTGCTAAAAAAATATTTTACAAAATAACTATTTATCAAGTATTTTAAAAACTATTTAATAAACGGTTAAAAAATATTTTACAAAAAAAATGTTTATCAAGTATTTAAATATAAACTATTTAATGATATAAAAAAATTAAACTATTTAATAAAATACTTTTGTAATATTGAAATAGTTTATTAATATTAATATTAATATTATTAAGTAATTTATTAAATATTTCAACTACTTTTGTAATACTGAAGTAATATATTTTTATTAAATTTATGAAATAATATTAATATTATTAAATATTTTATTAAATATTTCAACTATTTAGTTAATTAACATTATTAAATAGTTTTATACAGTTTTTAAAAATACTTTTTTAACAGTTTATTTAATAGTTTTTTAAAATACTTGATAAATAGTTTTTTAAATATTTAATAAATTACTTAATATTTAATAATATTACTTAATTTATTTCATCTATATATTACTTAATGTTCCATTAAGTGCTTTAGTATTAATATTTCATATTATTTAATAAATTAATTTTTATTTCATATTAATATTATGTGTTTAATTAAGTAATTTTTATTTCATATTAATACTTATGTATTTAATTAACTAATTTTTGTTTTATACTATTTAATAATTATTTAATATTATATTTTAATTTTATTTTTATTAATACTATGAATTAATAATTATTTTATTAAATATTAAATAATCTATTTAATAATTATTCTATTAATTAATGATATTAATATTTTATTAATATTTAATAAAATAGTTGAAATATTAAATATTAAATGATTAATGAAATAATCTATTAAATAATTTATTTAATAACTAGTCTATTAATTAACGCTATTAATATTTTATTAATATTTAACAAAATAGTTGAAATATAAATATTAAATAAACTATTTTATCATTAATTAATAGTTGAAATATTAATTAATAACTAGTGTATTTTATCAAGTATTTTAAAAAATATTTAATAAACTATTAAAAAACAATATTTTACAAAAAAAATGTATTTTACTAATAGATGTAGTAATATTAATGTTACTATTTAATATTTAATAGATGCAGTAATATTAATATATTTAATATTTAATATTTAATATTAGTATATTAGTATATTATTATTAGTATATTTAATAGATGCAGTAATATTAGTATATTAGTATATGCATTACAAATATGAACAAAAGGAAGTGAATCGCTTGGTGGTAACTTGTTGTTGTGGTAATCAAAAGGTTCTAGGTTCAAAACTACATGGGGCCTTTTTTTGAAATAACACTCAACAAACAAAACAATGCTTATGTGGAATTATTGGAGATTAAAAATAAAAGAAAATGATAAAAAAAAACGACGTGGAATTATTGGAGATTAATATAAATGAAAAATGATAAAAACAAGCTTGCCACGTCAGCGACGTTAGTCGCAAAAAGAAATCAAATGTTAAGGACTCAGATCGGAAAAAAAAAAGATTCAGGGACGAAAACCAAAAACTCGCCAACTTACAGGAACCAAAAGACTCGCCAAAAACTCGCAAAGGTAAAAGAAATATAGATTCATTTTCTATAGTCAAGTTACAATAATTATTTAATGATTTTATTAAAATGAATAAAAAGAAATATAGATTCATTTTCTATTTTTATTTTTATAAAATTCATTTTTTTGACTAAAATTGATAAATGTTCATATGTAGACAACTTTTTAAAAGCTGATGTTAGGTGAAAAAATATTCTACTAATTACTAGTATATGTATATATATCTAATGTATGTCTAACTTAAATTATATTACAAGGTTAGCACTGTATTCTAATTACGTAATAGAGATGATAATGCTGCACAAAATTTGCTCCTACCTTCTCTTGATCAATGTTGCTCTATTAATATTGTTAAGTAATAATGGGAAATCAAGTGCAACTCGCTTTCCCTCAATAACACTTGAAGCAAATGGTGATTTCATGCTACCTGAAAAAGATGATCAATTTGGATTACAAAGCTCGAGAGTTTTGGCTGATAATATTTATTATAACACAAAAAAAATCCTAGGAAGTCATGGTCGAAGCCACCATCGTTCGTTGAAATCTGGTAATGTTGGTCGTATTTTAAGAGAAGTCCCATCAGGTCCAAATCCCATTCATAACCTCAAATCCCCTGGTGCACGTGTTTATGTTTGATGCGTGGAACGATTGGATGTATTGCCTATTTATAAAATAAATTGTGAGATTATATACACATTTGATATACTAGTTCAATGTTAAATATTAAATTTTATAAACGCGAGCGGTGGAGTTGATGGCGTATCTCTTTTTATTTTTCTCAATAACTTATCCATTTTATTTCTTGTTGCATTCGTTTGGTATGTCTATTATACTATCTATATTATGCAAGTACAGAAATAATTTACAAAATTATTTTTCTTTTTCTAAAATATATTGATCATTACTCAAATCACTAAAGTGGTTCATTTCTTTGGAAACCAAGTCCAAACCTAAGATTTCTTGGCTCTTTTAAAAAATGTAGATACAATAAATAAATTTTCTTCCACTTTAAAGAATATCCTACCTGGTCAATTTTTCCATCACATTTTCTTAATATCACAAAACATTCTTTTAGGCTTTGGAATTAGAGAGTTTCTTAATACACCATCCATGTTTTTTAGACACCAGATAAAATTTCATTTTTACCCCTAATTTTCGGATGTGCAAATCCGGACGCACCGGTTTTTTTAAATTTTCCAGTTTTTTCCGGATGTGCACATCCGTAAGAATTCTTGATCTGCAAATCCGGAAAAAATCAAAAGAATTCCATAAAATCATTTACTTCTAAATATAATTAAATCCAATATAGTTAAAATCCAACATAATTAAAATTAATATGATTTTTTCAATATAATTAAATCCAATTTAATTAAATCCAATATAATTAAAATTAGGGTTAAATAAGTATTAGGTCCCTGAAAATAACCCAACTTTGAGGTTTAGTCCCTAAAAAAATTTCCTTCAAACTTTGGTCCTCCCAAAGTTTTCCGTCCCTAACTCAAGTCCCTCCCGTTAGTTTCCACTAACGGAAGATGATGTGGCACGCCATGTGTATTATAATTTTTTCACATCAGAAATATTGTAAAATATTTTTTTTCTTATAATTATACTTAACGTGTGTGTTACAACAACAAAGTCTCCATCGTTCACTCTTCTTCTTCAATCTTCTTCTCTCCAAACATATTATCAAGCTTTCTACTTCACTGCAATTACTTGCCGTCGTCGCCACTGGCTCTGCTTTCTGTAACTCCGACTCTCACTCTCCTCCTTTTTAGGTAAGTTCATCTTCCTCCTCACTGTATGGATATTTTCATTTTTAGGGTTTTTATTTTCGTGTAGAAATTGTGCATTTTCTAGTATTAAGGGTTGTTATTTTAAGAGTTGGCTTCATTGCATGAGTATATTAAGGCCTTGTGTTGTTGCTTTTGATTCGCCTTTAACTGTTAAGAAAATGGGAGAGGCTCAGAATAATAGGAATCAGCAGGTGAACTAAGCTGCCGGAGGGGTTAATCAGGGAAGGAGGGGGCCTGCTGATGTGGGGGCTAAACCCGGTGGTAGTAATATTGTGACAGGTGGTAACTACCAAGGTGGAGATGGGAAGAAAAATCAATTGGATGAAAATCAATGATTCAGGTGGTAACAAAATATTTTACAAAAAAAATGTTAATCAAGTATTTAAATATAAACTATTTAATGATATAAAAAAATTAAACTATTTAATAAAATATTTTTGTAATACTAAAATAGTTTATTAATATTAATATTAATATTATTAAGTAATTTATTAAATATTTCAACTACTTTTGTAATACTGAAGTAGTATATTTTTATTGATTTTATGAAATAACTAGTAGTAGACCCGTGCGTTCGCACGGGTCATTTCATTCCTATTTTAAATTATTCGATAAAAAATTTGAATGTTTATGACTCTTTTTTAATACATTTTTATATATATTAATAATAAATGATAAAATTTAAATTAAAAAAATATCAAGAGTTAATTATCTCAAAAATAATTATTTGGCTATTATAATTATTCAGCATACATATGCATCCACACAGATAGATTCATCTAATATGATATGAAATATATTTAAATTGATATGTAAATTTTAAAAGAAATATTTAAAAACACATAGGTTTTGTTATGGTAGTGACCCGTAAGAATTTGAATAAGCATTTTAAAATATACAAACTTTTTACAAATACACAGGATAAAAATAAATTTGTACTATAGAATTGTACCGAAAGGCATATTGATCGCAATATTTATGCCTAGGTAAGTAATTTCATTCATATTTTAGATCATTCGATAAGATTTGGTTGTTGATGATGATAAATCCAATATGTCTAATAACTACAAATATTAACAAATATCATTAATAACTATAAATATTTACAAATATTTTGTAGATTAAAATAAAAAATGTATTTTGATGATAGTGTCCCGTGAAAATATCATATTGCATGTTGCCAATAACATTTATCAAAACATTTTCATTATTTATCAACAACTTTACAATTAACATATTTTAGCCATTAGATGTACTCCATTATGAGAATATAAATACGTGTGGATTTAGCCCTTAGAAAATAACACAAAAATATTAACACATTTTTGCAAATAAAGACAAAACTTCAACACACAAGCATTTGGTCTTATATTAATTTGTGGACAAATATTTTCTACCACTGCATGTCATTAACTTACATTGAGATGTCTTGTTAATATCTCAAGTAACAGTATGTCGTACACTAAATTCTACATTTCTATGCCTCCTTTCAATTGCATTCAGCCAAATCTACATTTCTATACCTTGAAAGCTACATTAGATTTACTGGTGTTTTTAATCCTGACAGCACTCCTAACTTGTTTTTCTGGATCATTTACACATGACAGTAAAGACAGAAAGGATGAATTAAGTAATACAAAGATAAAATATATTGCCAATCCTATAGAGAAGTACCAGAATAATGAATCTAAAAAACTAAAATTAGCACACGCCCATGAGTCTGCATATGTATTTATGTCTCCCAAACTAAAATTAAAGGTTATGCATTCTTTCCCTTCATCACATCTATTTTCCACAACTCACTTCAACAAAAAGGGCAACAATTGTAACTGAAAAAAGAAGAAGCATCTAACAAAAATTACATAATCATTAATAACATATGATTGAGATATTTATTGTATTGTATTTATTAAAGTAGGAGCAACAGTTGTAGCTAAAATAGGAGAACATTAATTCATAGGCCCATATAAAACATGAAGAGTAACCAAAATTTTTTGATAAATATAATAACATACCTTGAAAATATGGACAAAGGAATAAAAGTTTGCAGAAACATAATGGTTAATGTTGTGAAACTTGAAATGAAAACAACATTTCCAATTTCCAATTCCCAATCCTTCAATTAGCCAACGTCGCCGCTTAAACTTTTTCACTGAATGGTCTCAATTAAAAGAAAATACAAGCACTATAGATAAAAATAGTAAATGAAAATATTTTTTTCTTTCGTGCCATGCTTTTCAATAAAAATATTAATAACTATAACCATAAGTAAATCATCTAACACAATATCTATTGATTCAAAAAGCATATTGAAATAAAAAAAATTATGCTCACTCTACTCAAATGAAAACAGAACATAATGCATTTAATTTAGTACTCTGCTCAGCATGAATAAGATCAACATGTTTTTCCGTTTAGATCCAAACCTACCACTCTAAAGTTTATAAATAGTAAGAGTACCTCAACATGAATGTCACATAATGCTTTTATGATGATGACACGTACTTCTAGATCAAGTTATTTATATACTTTATTCTCTACCCTGTTATGTTAAAAAACTTGAGACTTTAGAATTAATGTATATTAAGATGAAATTTTGATAATCGGCGAGTAGTTGACTACTTACCCATGTGAAGCAACAATAAGAAGATCCCTATCAGCAACCTTCAAATGAATTCCATCCTGCATAATATAGCTATAGAAACCATTTCACAATATTTTGTATAGAAAAGAGTATTGCAGCACAATAACAGTTCATTCATATTCCACAAGGACATAACATTATATCACAAAAGACTGATGAAAAGGATCAAATTAAGTACATTACCAAACAGAACAGTACCTTATTTCCAGCCCACACATAACCAGAAAATTGGCCTATATTCCTCTTTAGATTGTGTATCTGGCCACCATTCAATGAAAAAAAGGTGAGTATATTCACACCCCATGGACAGAAAATGGAAGTCAGTAAAAAGGAAATGCCCGGAGCAAATTCTGGATGGATTTTAGGCGGATAATTCATATACCCTTACTTGATTAAAAGAACATTTGGGCTCCTCTTGAACTGCTCTTACTGAATTGGATATAAGTTCCTGGGAATACAATCCTACATTAACACCAACATCTTCCCAGCCACCTACACCATCTATAACACCATCAAAACGAAAAGCTAAACCAAAAGCTAATATAGTGTGTTCAAACAAGTGATCTCAACAAAAATGCTTAAGACTATCAACATGCATTGCATTTTATTTTCTGATAATGAAGAAAATAGGGAAAGAAGAATATGAAGAAGAAGAAGATGGATCACTTACATGGTATTGGTTTCTAATGCTCATGAAATCAATCACCGTCAAGAATTCAATATGTCGCGCAACTTCACAATATTCAGCTTTGAGATATCTGGATCTTTGAGGCTTGAACATTGAATGCAAAATGACACAAATCAAAGAAAAATAGAAGTACAAAACATTAATGGATGGAGTGCATAAGCATCTTCCAATCTTAGGTAGGAAGTTGATATCCTTTTTTCCACTATTTTGAAGTATGAACTGTACGACTTGTTCGCGAAAGGAAAAAGGAAGACCCTCCTTGAGTAGCATTTATCAGCAACATCATATGCATTATTTGGATACATTTTTACAATTTTCTTTAATATTTAGCATTTAGCAGATTATTATCATTCATATGCACAAATCATTTAGAGCTTACAAACTATGAAGCCATGAAAGAAAAAATAAAAGGTGCATAGACAAGGGCAATGTATAATTCTCAACATATAAATAAAAACAAGATTAACAATTGCAAGTCAGAAGAAAACCTACAGCAAAAATTGGGCAAGATAGTAACTGATCAGAGTAAATGGGTTTGTACATCAAGTACAAAGTATTTCAAACCTAATGCATCATTCCTAAGGCTTAAAAATTGAAACACTCATAAGTTAAGGTATTACATTACCTTCGCATCGCAAAAGAATAAAGGAAAACAATATTTGAATAGCTTGAAAGATTTCCAAACAAATTTCTTGCTACAATCTATAGTACTGTGATTTAAGACTTCAAGGAATAAGCAAAAGTTAAATGCAAAATAAACAAAAATATGAACAGTCAACAGTTTATGTCGTGATTTATTCACAGATAGAGCAAAATTCTCTTATTCTTAGTACATTGAGCCGGTAAGCGTGTATGCGCGCATACACATGCAATTTGCCTCCTGGAAACTAAAATAGCCTAACATACCCGTTGGTAGTTGTTGGTTGACAAGACCCAGTAGTTGATTTTCAGAATCATTAATATCTACTACAATAACTACAATTATAAATCCATCCACTTCTCTAAGTTCTTAGAATAAATTTGTATAGTATTAGTGTGAGCAGGACAAATTGCATATTTTAACTGAATTCAATAGTATTAACTTTACATTTTATACAGGTCCTCTCAAATGTTTGAGACGGCTCTGAGTGTGAGAAACTATTGAAATAATTCAATATACAATAACATGTTTTAACTGAATTCCAAAAATCCATATAAAGTTATTTTTCCAATGCATTTAAGTGTACAAAGAGATAATAGTAACTCAATTAAAGTTGCAACCTGTGGCGAAAATTTGTACCTGATCAGTTGTATGGCAACTTCTTGATAGGCATACCATCTCCAATATCCACATCAAACACTGAATAGCCAGATGTAAACTTTATAAGAAAGGAGCGTAAAGAAGGTAAGCCAGGTGATATCAAGGAAAAAATAAGGAAACTAACCATAATCATACTGAGCATCATCGAAGAGAGGGCGACTTGATCCTTCTGGTCCATCAACAATTTATCCAATCTTAAGGTAAACATAAAATGTTAATAAAAAATTACACTGTAAAACTATTTATATATGGCACTGCAAAATGGGATTGACTAAGGGAACAAAATTACAAAGGTTAAGGGAAACAAAAACCATATAAGTTAAAATTTTCCATTTGGGATTTACAGGTAAGAGAATTAATTTATCCCATTTCTGTTCTGCCATGTTCCATGCATAAGCCACCCCATTATCTCCCTCTCTAACCACTTTTGTCTGGCCATCAGAAGTTCCTGTTCAAAACCCAGATGGGTTGTTGGATTATGTATGAAATTATCAACATAATACATAAAGGAAAAAACACTCTGACCACACTTAGTATTGGCCACAAATATAAATTAAAAATGTCATTGGATCAGATATCACTAAATTTATCTTTAAAAATAACAGTTAAAATCAAACCCGGGATCTTTAGGGCATCCAAGCCTGGTAACTCCTCCTATTTTAATCCACCAACCCTCTTTCTGGCATAAATTAACAGATCAAGCTAAGTTCATCAATAATAACAAGACATAATTTATTCAATTATAAAGAAATCTATTGATTAAAATCTTAAAAACAAAAATAAGGATTTACTTTACGTGAAGTAAAAAGTTCCCAAGAAAATGAAATCAGTTATTCACCAAGGATTTCCACCTAACTAATATTATCTCTCTTTTCCTGATTTTTGTTGAATCCTATTGCAAGTATTCTTTTCTTAATCAATACAATATTATCTTCATAGGTTAATATCTTCTATATCTCTCTTATGCATACTACCTTTCTCTCGTTCATCTAATTTGTAACAATTGCATGTAGGCAGATAATGAAAAGCATAATGTATCTTTGGGAACCTATTACTGGGAAGATACATCTTTTAGGCTAGACACACCCATCCAAGTGAGACATGTGACATTCCACTGGATCTCTGGTTTACATCCCGAATTAGATTTTATCAGATTTTTACTTCTCTATTCGCCTGTGCTAAAAAAGATGATTGTGAAGCATCATTGTGTAGTCAGATCGGAGTTAATGACTGAACTAATTCAGTTCGAGAAATCATCGGGAGAAGCTGAAATTATTTATTCTCCTTAAATCATTTGATGTATTTTAAGTTATTATGACTACACTTAATCTTTTATATTATAACTAACGTGGAAATTATAAGTGATTGACACTAATTTTTTTAGTAAACTTATATGTTTGTATATTAGCACAGTATATTTTTCCAGTTTCACTGAAGTAAATCTCAATGAGTTTTCCCTGTAACGTTCAATCAAATTAAGACAGCTTTCAGCATCAAAAGAAAATAAAATTGAAACTCTCAAGAACAGACCAAGTCAAAGAATAAATACATATAGTGTTAGACAATCTTACAAAACGACTTGAGTTGTCATTTCTCAACGTTTTTCCATTTCCAAAGGCTTCAAGTATTGGGTTAGTCTTTAATATTTCATGCTCTATTCCACTTCCACCACCAAGGGCGTCCAGGTATTGCATTGTTATTTTTGCTGTCTCAGTATTCCCTGCTCCACTCTCTCCACTGAATATGTAGATTATAATAGTTATTATAGGTCCCGGTTCAAAAACAAATAATGGAGGGTGAGTACACAAGGCCAAGGATAACCAATTTGAGCTTGATATTAATGACAACCATCAGGCAGCATAAAGAAGCTTTATGTCTATCAAGGTTAATCAAAAAGTGGAAAATAAGAAGCTATTTCTGAATTTTTATGGAACCAACAGAAAAAGGAATTTGTGGTAAGAAAACAAACTCACTTTTTTGGAATAAAAACATTTAACCACTCAAGCAATAACTTATTCTTTGACCTCAAATAGCTTAATCAGTTCTGTGACAATAAAAAACTTACAGTAAGATTAAATCAACAAAGATCTCTCTTGTCTCTCTCAAATGTAATTTCAAATATTATTCAACAACATCAAACACTTTAAAAATGAAAACTTTTTTCTTCTAATAAACAAAAACAAACTACATTTTTTAAGAAAGAATCAAATCTTCAAGAAATAAAATCTCTAAAATAAAAGTCATGAATAGTATAAAAAACAAACCAAAAGAAAAACTTACCGGATGTTCTTCATTTTTCTTCCATCAATGTGTAAGAAGAAAACATGGTCAATGAGACAGATCTTTAAATCATAAAAATAAGAAGAAAAAAAACAAACACTCACCATAGATGATGAACCCTAACTGCCGCAGATGTGTCTACCCTAGTCTTGGATCTGTCTCAAGGATCTACCCAATATTTGATGGACATTAAAAGTGATATAAGATGAATATTGATAGAAAATGGAGAATAGATATGGAGATTGAGAGAGAATATTTGCTGGACTTTCGATTCTTTCCCATAGTTTTCGACGAGATCGGAGGGTTGTTCAGTTTGGCGTGACGACATTGATGATTGATGAAAGGAAGAAGATGAAAGAGAAGGGAGGATGTAAGTCTGAAAAAGGAGATAGGAAAAAAAGAAGGTGGTGTTGGAGAGAGAAATGTTGGAAGAATATAGAGAGGGGTTTGTAACCCGGGTAAAAGTATGTTTCAAATTTGAAAGAGAAATTCAAAAAAATTCTGCCACTTAGGCAATATAAGTTGTTCTAATGGGTTAATGAAATATTATTTAGTCAATTACCAAAAAGGACATCAATTAGTGTAAATGAAATTTTAGGTAAAGGATAATTTAGGGTATTTAGTGGTATCTTTCATTTATATGTAGGTAGTTGATATTAATATTATTAAATATTTTATTAAATATTTCAACTATTTAGTTAATTAACATTATTAAATAGTTTTATACAGTTTTTAAAAATACTTTTTTAACAGTTTATTTAATAGTTTTTTAAAATACTTGATAAATAGTTTTTTAAATATTTAATAAATTACTTAATATTTAATAATATTACTTAATTTATTTCATCTATATATTACTTAATGTTCCATTAAGTGCTTTAGTATTAATATTTCATATTATTTAATAAATTAGTTTTTATTTCATATTAATATTATGTGTTTAATTAAGTAATTTTTATTTCA
This sequence comes from Lathyrus tuberosus, assembly GCA_022829125.1. Lineage (NCBI taxonomy): Eukaryota > Viridiplantae > Streptophyta > Magnoliopsida > Fabales > Fabaceae > Lathyrus > Lathyrus tuberosus. The sequence goes on from JALAZF010000009.1 coordinate 20,184,335, forward strand.
TATTAATACTTATGTATTTAATTAACTAATTTTAGTTTTATACTATTTAATAATTATTTAATATTATATTTTAATTTTATTTTTATTAATACTATGACATAATAATTACTTTATTAAATATTAAATAATCTATTTAATAATTATTCTATTAATTAATGATATTAATATTTTATTAATATTTAATAAAATAGTTGAAATATTAAATATTAAATGATTAATGAAATAATCTATTAAATAATTTATTTAATAACTAGTCTATTAATTAACGGTATTAATATTTTATTAATATTTAACAAAATAGTTGAAATATAAATATTAAATAAACTATTTTATCATTAATTAATTGTTGAAATATTAATTAATAACTAGTGTATTTTATCAAGTATTTTAAAAAATATTTAATAAACTATTAAAAAAATATTTTACAAAAAAATGTATTTTACTAATAGATGTAGTAATATTAATGTTACTATTTAATATTTAAAAGATGCAATAATATTAGTATATTTAATATTTAATATTTAATATTAGTATATTAGTATATTATTATTAGTATATTTAATAGATGCAATAATATTAGTATATTAGTATATGCATTACAAATATGAACAAAAGGAAGTGAATCGCTTGGTGTTAACTTGTTGTTGTGGTAATCAAAAGGTTCTAGGTTCAAAACTACATGGGGCCTTTTTTTGAAATAACACTCAACAAACAAAACAATGCTTATGTGGAATTATTGGAGATTAAAAATAAAAGAAAATGATAAAAAAAAGCGACGTGGAATTATTGGAGATTAATATAAATGAAAAATGATAAAAACAAGCTTGCCACGTCAGCGACGTTAACCAACTCAGACCGGAAAAAAAAACATTCAGGACGAAAATCAAAAACTCGCCAACTTACAGGGACCAAAAGACTTGCCAAAAACTCGCAAAGGTAAAAGAAATATAGATTCATTTTCTACAGGCAAGTTACAATAATTATTTAATGATTTTATTAAAATGAATAAAAAGAAATATAGATTCATTTTCTATTTTTATTTTTATAAAGTTCATTTCTTTTACTAAAATTGATAAATGTTCATATATAGACAACTTTTTAAAAGCTGATGTTAGGTGAAAAAATATTCTACTAATTACTAGTATATGTATATATATCTAATGTATGTCTAACTTAAATTATATTACAAGGTTAGCATTGTATTCTTATTACGTAATAGAGATGATAATGTTGCACAAAATTTGCTCCTACCTTCTCTTGATCAATGTTGCTCTATTAGTATTGTTAAGTAATAATGGGAAATCAAGTGCAACTCGCTTTCCCTCAATAACACTTGAAGCAAATGGTGATTTCATGCTACCTGAAAAAGATGATCAATTTGGATTACAAAGCTTGAGAGTTTTGGCTGATAATATTTATTATAACACAAAAAAAATCCTAGGAAGTCATGGTCGAAGCCATCATCGTTCGTTGAAATCTGGTAATGTTGGTCGTATTTTAAGAGAAGTCCCATCAGGTCCAAATCCCATTCACAACCTCAAATCCCCTGGTGCACGTGTTTATGTTTGATGCGTGGAACGATTGGATGTATTGCCTATTTATAAAATAAATTGTGAGATTATATACACTTTGATATACTAGTTCAATGTTAAATATTAAATTTTATAAACGCGAGCGGTGGAGTTGATGGTGTATCTCTTTTTATTTTTCTCAATAACTTATCCATTTTATTTCTTGTTGCATTCGTTTGGTATGTCTATTATACTATCTATATTATGCAAGTACATATATAATTTACAAAATTATTTTTCTTTTTCTAAAATATATTGATCATTACTCAGATCACTAAAGTGGTTCATTCCTTTGGAAACCAAGTCCAAACCTAAGGTTTCTTGGCTCTTTTAAAAAATGTAGATACAATAAATAAATTTTCTTCCACTTTAAAGAATATCCTACATGGTCAATTTTTCCATCACATTTTCTTAATATCACAAAACATTCTTTTGGGCCTTGGAATTAGAGAGTTTCTTAATACATCACCCATGTTTCTTAGACACCAGGTAAAATTTCATTTTTACCCCCAATTTCCGGATGTGCAAATCCGGACGCACCGTTTTTTTAAAATTTTCCAGCTTTTTCCGGATGTGCACATCCGGAAGAATTCCTAATCTGCAAATCCGGAAAAAATCAAAAAAATTTCATAAAATCATTTACTTCTAAATATAATTAAATCCAATATAATTAAAATCCAACATAATTAAAATTAATATGATTTTTTCAATATAATTAAATCCAATTTAATTAAATCCAATATAATTAAAATTAATATGATTTTTTTTCTAAATGATTAATATGGTATTTACTTCTAAATTATTTTTTTATATTGAAAAAATTAATTTAATTATATTGGATTTAAAATTATATGGTATTTACTTCTAAAATTGGATTTAATTATATTGGTATTTAAAATTATATGGTATTTACTTCTAAATTATATGATATTTACTTCTAAATTATAATTAAAATTATATGGTGTGTACTTCTAAAATTAATTTAATTATATTGGATTTAATTATATTGGATTTAATTATATTGGATTTAATTATATTGAAAAAATCATATTAATTTTAATTATATTGAATTTTAATTATATTGGATTTAATTATATTGGATTTAATTATATTGGATTTAATTATATTGAAAAAATGATATTAATTTTAATTATATTGGATTTTAATTATAGTGGATTTAATTATATTTAGAAGTAAATGATTTTATGGAATTCTTTTGATTTTTTCCGGATTTGCAGATTCGGAATTCTTTCGGATGTGCACATCCGGAAAAAACTGGAAAATTTTAAAAAAAATGGTGCATCCGTATTTGCACATCCGGAACACAGGGGTATTTTCGTCAGCGCGCATGGTGCCTAAGAAGGTTGGGTGGTGGGATAAGAAATTGCCTGAAATTATTATTGGTAGGTAACATGACACTTTGGCAGATGGACACTTCTTGCTTACATTGTCATCTTTGTCAACACCGATGTCCTTCACCTTGTAGCACGACTCCCCACATTTCGGGCATGAGTTAAGTTTTTCATACTCATTATTGTATAATATGCAATCATCACCACATGCATGTATTTTGTCATAACTATTTTGTCATAACTTGTTACCTTCTAGAAGCATCTCATTCAACAATTGTTGAAATTCTCTGAAATTTTTATTTGGCCACCAACTTTTTCCTTCAAATTAAAAAGATTTAAAACTATAGTCATTCATGTAAAATTTGTGAACCTCTTACATAACGACTAATACTTCTTACTACATAAAATATCACACATATGGGCTATCCTAAAATAATATTCTCTAATTTCTCTTGTCATTTGTGATAGTCTATAATCCATATCTACATTAACTTTGTATCTTTATGACTTCAAAGTTTAAAATTTATCCACTTCACATGTCACATCTACCATGTATAATTTTATCTAAATCTGTCACAACACAGGTGATTGAATATCACTTTCTTTTTTTAAAAAATATTTCCACAAATAACACAAGGACCATAAAAGATTCTATTGTTGTTGGAATGTTTTCTTTTTGTGAATTCAAGATATTCAAGTACTCCTTCCTCATACACCAGACTTAATCCATTAGCTATCATCTAACTATGATAAACAATATATTCTAAAATTTATATCAAGTGTTTGTAAAATCATGCATCTTGAATTTAAACATTTCTCAATACCAAAACTTCAGTACGTCACATTTAGAAAAAAATATTACTCATATATATTAATAATACAACAACTTCAACAACACCATATAACATTCTCAACTAAAGAAAAACACAAAAACAATATCAATCTGATTCTTAATCTCAATCACAATAAGAAATGCCTGAGCCGAGAACAGAGAAAGTGGTTCGTGGTTTCTTGGGGAGATTGAACTACATAGCTAGATTCATCTCTCATCTTACAGCCACTTGAGAACCAATATTCAAGCTATTGTGAAAAGATCAGGATATCAAATTGAACGATGATTTCCAGAAGGCTTTTGATAGAATAAAGGAGTATTTGCAGGAGCCTCCAATCCTCATGCCTCCAGTGCCTGGAAGATCATTGATAATGTATTTGACGGTTCTTGAGAATTCTATGGGTTGTGTACTCGGTAGGAAAGAGCATGCAATCTACTACCTGAGCAAGCAATTTACTGATTGTGAGTCGAGGTACTCAATGCTGGAGAAAACATGTTGTGCACTTGCGTGGGCAGCCAAGCACTTAAGGCAATACATGTTAACTCACACAAATCTTCTGATATCAAAGATGGATCCGATCAAAAACGTTTTTGAAAAGGAGGCTCTCACTGGAAGGATTGCCCGGTGGCAGATGGTCCTGGCAGAATACGATATTCAATATGTTACCCAGAAAGCCATCAAGGGTAGTGTCTTGTCAGAATATCTCGTCCACCAACCGATCGACAATTATCAGCCAGTCAAGTTTGATTTTCCAGATGAGGATGTTATATTCTTGAAGGCTAAAGATTGTGACGAGCCATTGTCGGATGAGGGACCTGAGCACAAATCCTATTGGGGATTAATATTGGATGGAGTTGTAAATGCTTATGGCAACGGGGTTGTGGAAATCATCATCACCCCTAAGGGTTCCCACATCCCTTTCACCGGAATATTGACTTTTGAGTGTACAAACAACATGGCGGAGTATGAGGCTTATATCATGGGATTGGAAGAGGATATTGATTTGAGAATCAAGATCCTTGATGTGTACGGTGATTCAGCCTTGGTTATTAACCAGATCAAAAGGGAGTGGGAGACTCGTCAGGATAACCTAATACCTTACAAAGATTACGCAAGAAGATTGTCGACATTCTTCAATAAGGTTGAATTTCATCACGTTCCCCGAACAGAAAATCAAATGGAAGATGTTCTGACAACATTATCATCCATGTACAAAGTGAATCAGTGGAGTGAAGTGCATGCGATCAGTTATATGCGCCTCGACAGACCCGTTCATGTCTTTGCAACGAAGAAGTGGTGGATGATAAGCCTTGGTTCCATGACATCAAATGCTTTCTTAAAAACCAAGAGTACCCGCCTGGGTAATCCCATTAGGATAAGAAGACTATGAGGTGATTGGATGGAAACTTCTTTCTGAATGAGGATGTGTTATACAAGAGGAACTTTGACATAGTCCTGCTCAGATGTGTGGATAGACACGAAGCGGACATGTTAATGCAAGAAGTTCACGAAGGATCTTTTGGCACCCATGCCAGTGGGCATGCAATGGCTAAAAATATGTTGAGGGCGGGGTATTATTGGATGACTATAGAGTCTGACTGCTGCCAATATGCAAGGAAGTGTCACAAATGCCAGATTTATATAGACAAAGTGCACGTGTCACCGGTTCCCTTAAATGTATTGACCTCTCCTTGGCCTTTTTCTATGTGGGGAATCGATATGATTGGACGTATTGATCTGACTGCTTCCAATGGACATCGCTTCATCCTGGTTGCTATTGACTATTTCACCAAGTGGGTAGAAGCGGCCTCATTTTCCAATGTCACTAAACAAGTGGTTTCCCGATTCATAAAGAAAGACATCATATGTCGTTATGGCATTCCTGAAAAAATCATTACTGATAATGGATCCAATCTGAATAACAAGATGATGAAGGATTTGTGTCAGAGCTTCAAGATCGAACATCATAATTCTTCTCTATATCGTCCAAAGATGAATGGTGTTGTTAAGGCAGCTAACAAAAACATTAAGAAGATTGTGCAAAAGATGGTGGTGACATATAAGGATTGGCACGAGATGTTTCCCTTTGCTTTGCATGGATATCGTACTTCGGTGTAGACTTCGACAGGGGCAACTCCATTCTCGCATGTCCTGCCACTATAGGTGGAGATTCCTTCTTTGAGGATCATGATGGATGTGAAGCTGGATGAAGCTGAATGGGTAAAGACGAGATTCGATCAGTTAAACCTCATTGAAGAGAAGAGAATGGCAGCCATTCACCATGGGAAGTTATACTAGCGAAGGATGAAGAAAGTATTCGATCAGAAGGTGCGCCCTCGATGCTTCCAGACTGGTGACTTGGTACTGAAGAAGATCTTACCTCCGCAAACAGATCACAGGGGCAAATGGGCTCCAAATTACGAAGGACCATATGTTGTGAAAAAGGTTTTCTCTGGAATACTCTAAACTATGGACAGTGAATATTTCACATCCCCTGTAAACGCAAACGCAGTCAAATAATACTTCGCATAAATAGACCTGCTGGACCACAAAAAGAATAGGCCCAGGCAAAAAAGGGCATCCCGACGAACCACAAAAAGAGAAGGTTTGGGAAAAAATTAGGGATAAAAAGAATGAAAGAATTGAATAAACCCGCTAAGTTGAAAACTAGAAAAGGGAAACTTAGGCAAAAAAAAGGTATCCTGGTGGATTGAAAACCCGCGAAGGGAGATCTAGGAAAAAGTTAGTGATTCGAAAGCAAGAGGCTGCGAACTGCGCATGGTTTGTGATCTCATTTCTTACAACGATTGGGAACTCCGAAGGATAGGAATTAGTCCAATAATCCTCTTTAGAAGGCAAATTATTGAGAACTTCTAAGACATCGGAGCCATAGCAGAATTGGAACTCGATGGAATTCCGTTCCCACATTGCTATTATTGTATTTTCTTGTATATTTGCGCAATTACCTCTTCTAGGAATTGATTCCAAATGTAAAAGCCTATTTGCAAGCCAATTTCAATCAATAAAATCTCTTTTCACTCATATAGCTTCCTGTTGATTTTACTTTACTATTTTGTTTGCTAAAGCGTCCGAGTTTTTGATAAACATTACATTTAAAACATTGAAGCTTCGCAATTACATGTTAAAAAAACATGGGAGACTAACTTGAAAGTTAGAGTGTCCTGGATGGTAGACGAGGCTGCCATACAATAATATGGGGCACAACATGTTAATTTTCACTTGCAAGAACCGTTGTCCACTCATGTTAACAAGTATCCAACTACTCGCTCAAAATTGAGAACACTAAGATGGCACTCGAGGCAATATAGCTCATCCCCAGCAGATGCAAAGGATTTCCACCAAGCAGCAAAGAATCATCCTCAAGCAGGTGAGGTTTGATGATAATTCCCCACAGGGTTAAAGTCCAATGGTTATTGGCATTCCCAGCAGTATCATTGTTAGTGTCCCCTAGCGGAGTCGGTGGTATCAACAGTTATTATCACCCTTAGCAGATTGAAGCTCAATAGTTATTGGCATCCCCAGCAGGTTAAAGTCCAATCGTCATTGGCAAATATTTTAGTCAGGGATCACGATTCTCCCTGCAGTTCTTCCAGCAACATTTGCAGAGATGATGGTTATTAGCAGTACAATTTGTCGTCTCCTCGGAAAAGATCAGATCTTAACAATCCGCTCCTCACCAAAGTTGCCTGTTATCCAGGGCACTTCCCCAGCGGAGAGTCCTCTTTTTGTATTCTAGCATATAATGATCGTCATCACATTGCATCCTCAAAATGTGTAGCATTTCCATTTGATATAGAGCATTACGCCATGGAAAATTCAAGCATGCATCGAAGCATAAGCCAATTGAAGCCTTTCTTGAAAGCCACCTGTTGATATATTCCCAGAAATTATAACCTTCGTGGAATACACTTTTACCCTATGTTTAAATTCCATCTTCGGCTGGCACCCATGTTGTAAGTCCGCCTTCGGCCAGTGTTCTGTCATACCCTAAATTTTGACAACAAGATTTCACATCATTGTGCAAATCATCACCACAATATGTATGTATCTTCATACCTCATCAATCCTCTCAAAGATTGTTGAGCATTCACCTCAACCAAGAATTAAGTTTTTGAGCCCTCTCAGAGCACTCAGGCAAAGGATCAATCAAGAATTGGCATGATCTTCAACTTTTCAAACCTCTCAAACATCCATGAAGGATCAAGAGGTCTCCCACTTCAAGAATCAAGCATAAGAATGCAACATTCCAAGCTAATCAAGCCTCAAGATCACCAGTGTCACCAAATTAGGGTTTTGGTCGACCAAGGCCTCCAGAGGGAAATTTTCATCTGGGCATGAGCCAATACTTCAAAACATGATTCAAGAAGCCCAAAGGGACCTCATGGATCCAATCTAGAGTTCAAAATAGCCTCAGGGGATGCATTCATAAAAAATCAGGAATTAGGGTTTCTTGACCTAATTCACCCCTAAGTTGACTTTTGGAGCAAGGCATGAGCCAAGACCTCAAGAAATGTTTTGGAGACCTCAAATATTTTATATTAATCCTATCACAAGTTTAAATTAACACAAAGAACTTGATTCATGAGCAATATAAAGATGCATATTCATCTGGACCACAAACTAAGGTTTTTGAGAAAAAAGTCAACCATACCCTTGACTTTTGACCAAGACATGATCTCAAACCTTGGGAAATGATTCAAGACACTCTAAAACACCTATGGAATCCATCCATTAGGTTTGATTTAACCCAAGAACTTGATTTCATAGAGGATCACAAAGTTTGAAATTCATCTGATTGAAAGTCAACTGTACCCAAAACCAAATTTGACTTTTGAGATTTTTTGACAAACATGACTTCTTCAAGTAAAAAACAATGTTAAATTATGGTTTGGATCATCATCCATCAAGAAAAATCAAGAAAAGTGATGTTACTTGCAAAAGAGGTAATCTTAAGAAACTTAAAATTTCACTAAGTTATGGAAAAAGGATGATTTTTACCCAACTTTGCAAGATCATAACTTATGATCCAAGCAGCCATTTTCTTCCATCCAAAGCTCAAATGAAATCTCTCATTACATACTACAAAAGTGTCCTCCTTAACCATAGTCAAAAGATGGATGGATTTTGAGTTATAAAGCCATGAAGTTAGGGTTTCATGGATTTCTCACTTTAACACTTAGTGAAATTTTGAGATAGAATCTGTTTTCATTTTTTCCAACTTTGAGGTCATTTTTCTCTATGATCCACATTGATCCAAGGCCAAAGTTAAACATAAAAGTTGAAGTATGATGTGCAAGCTTTCTAAAGAGTACACGAACATCATCAAACTTCATTTGAGCAGAGAGATATGGAGGGATCAACTTACCTTACTGCAAACTGTTTACAAGATAGTTTTGGTTATTTCTTGCTAGCCACGATTCTTTTTGTTAAGTTTAATGATCAATACCACTCACATTCAATGCATAACAGATGAATCACTACAAACCTGCAAAGTTAGACCAAGGAGTCAAGGATATCTCAATTGGAATGATGGGTTTTGTCACCTTATGCCTTGAATTCAAAATGGCATTTATGTGCAATAATGCACATTCAACAAAAGGACTCTTTTCAGTCAAGATGCTCACATAAACAATAATAAAAGCATCTGAGGAATGTGGATTGAGTCAAAAGATGAGCTAGCCATGTGGAGGGCTATGGTACCTTGTGTGAGGGGCAATGATGCATCTTGCTAAAACTTTTGAATCCAAGCCAATCTTTGAGCCAACACTATTCCTCCAAGACAAATCCCTTCTCATATAAATAGAACTCATTTCTAATCATTTCAAACACATCAAAACAACCACAATGCATGTTTTCTCACAAATCCTTCTTCTTGCAAAATTCAAAGTTCTCAAAGAGTGAAAACTTGGAATTCTCAAACCAGTCTAATTCCACTCAAACCAAGCATCCAAACACTTCACATAAGCACCATAGAAGTGATCCATAACCTCAAAACACTCCGGTAACATCAGAATCACCAAGTGTCGCTCCCGAAAGATTCGCATCCAACGGTACAAACGCGAGAGTGGCGCAAAAGAACACAGAGTCGCCAGCAAAGTGTATTTATCCCAAGAGAGGGAAAGGAAACACTGCGTAAACCTGAAAGAAGGGAAAGAACATGGTCTCGCGACCAAGAGAACGGGTACGGGAGTCGGTTACGTGAAGGGAAGGTGTTAGCACCCAACACGTCCATCGTACTCGATGGGATCCACGCTTGCTGTCTGCATCAAAGGGTGTCGTCATCTGGAGCTCCACTGCTACTGGATCGGCGAAGAAACGAGAACGGAAAGAACGGAGAAACGAAGAAGAAAAGAAAAAGAAGTGACTCGATAGGACGGTATCGTTGTCCTAGGCCTACGTACTCCCTCAGTGCAATGGGAAAGTCAGAGTCAACGTAGTTCGGACGGGAACTGTGGGGGGAGGTTGCTCGCCAAGACAATCGCTGTCTTGTGCCTACGTATCCTCAATCGGACGAGAGAGAGGAATCAGAGCTGACGTAGTTCGTGGGTACGACCACGGGTAGGTAAGTGTTTTTTATGTGAGCGACGAGCTCTTTCACGAAAAAAAAAAAAGAAGTTTGAAACCCAACAATCCCGGAGGATAAAAAATATTTGAATTGGTTTGGTGTTTTTTAGACAGAAGTGTTTTGAGTTAATTCGTAACTTACATTGCACCAAAGTCTACCATGCGGGAACGAGTGAGTCGCATGATCGCCCCCGAATGAGACGTATGCTAAACACCCTAGAAGAGGAGAGGAGACCCCTCGTTCTTCACTTCCTACACTTAAGGCTCGAGCGCAATATACGTTATATTTTATTAAGTGTGTTCAAGAAGTTTGAGATGAGAAGAGAAGCGACACAAAAGGAAACTCTACAGGGAAACTAAGAGTCCTAATGTTATCATGCATGGATGTCCTATGGTTAGTGAGGTTTAGGAGAGACGACTGCCTAACCTAATGCTAATCCTACTCCAAGCTTAATCAAAAATTAAGTTGGACTAGGTAGCTCTAAAGGGAGAGAATCCAAGACTTAAACAAGTCTTGTGACTCGAGGGATGAAAAAAAGTGGAAGAGAAGGAGGAGAAAGAGAAGTGAAACACAAGTGGCATAAGCTCACTTCAAACACAAGTATGAAAGTTAAAAGGTAAAGGAAGAAAGTAAAATGTGGAAGCATATCCACATTCAAACAACTTACCATTTGCCCCTGAAAATGTTAGAAGTATTCACATATGACAAAATGAAACTCAAACAAGCATAAGGCCATAAAGAAACAAGTTCTAAAGTAAATCAAACATCAAGTTCAGAACCTAATGGTCCTACTGACCTCTACTATCAACCATGCACAATTAATCAAAAAGAAAAGGGAGAAGTCACTCAAGTACCATTCAAGTCATTAAAGAAGGAGTGAGATGAAAAGAAGTGATCATGTAAAGCAACCAAGTCAAAATTTCACAAAGAAAACCAAGTCCAGAAGTGACACAATCCTAAATATGTGCCTAAACATGATCTTCAAACAACATTCAAGTCACACAAACACTTTCACAATCAATTAGGAAGCAAAGAAGAAGTGAAGTGAAGTGAAGTGAAACATGATTCATACTTGTGAAACAGATGACTTAAAGTGAAAGGCAAACATCAAACATGCAAAGATGAGATTCAAATATCACAACCAGAAGTCAATAAACATGCTATCAATCCCTCAACAAGACCTAAAATTGTGGCACAAGTGCCTTCATGACCAAGCAAACCAAACATGAAGCATATATTCACAAACTGGACAAGTTAAAGCTCATGCTTCAAAGAAATAACAAACATGCCTCAAAAATTATGTCATTCAGTATTCAAGCATCTCAAACATATATAATTGACATATCAAATCCACAAGCAATGAATCAGAACCAAAGTCAATCAACAATTAGGTCAAAGCATCAATAGGATTTCATACATTCATGCTCAAAGCAACACATCAAAAGTCATCCAAAAGGGACCTAAAAATCATACCAAAAATCTCAAACATACTTCAACATGTTATGAACACAACCCAAAAAGAATCAGGATCAAATCACTTTCCAAATGAGAGAAATAAAAAATGCAACATGAAGTATGCAATAAGAAATGCAAATGAGAGAAAACAATTTGGAAAATTAATTTTTAATGCAATTTTAATGCAAAAATAATAAAATAAAATGTGAAAAATTAATTTTAATAATGAGGAGGAATGATTAATTTTTTTGGAATTTTTTAGCACATGCAAGTATTTTTAAAAATTAATTATGAAATGGTATGAAAATAGAAAATAAAAAAGAAATAAAATGAAGCCAGGGGTGTATTAATGAATCCAAATGCGTGCAAACGGTCATGGGCTCAGAAACGGGGGTGTGAACAGCAAAAAAGGCCCAAATGCATTCCAACGTTCAGAAATAAGGAACGGCTCAGATTGAGTCAAACAAGGGAAAGTCTCCAGATCCACAGGCTCACGCTCAAAGTCAAACAAAGCAAAGTCAACGATCTAATGGTCCACATTCAAATTCACTAATTAAATGAAATCCAACGGTCATGACTTAATCAGATCCCTTAAACCCTAATTAAATTAATTAACACCAAATAATCAAGATCCAACGCACGAGAATCAAACTGGAAAATTAATCACAATCCAACGCATGAGAATAAATCTGGAAAACCACAAACCCTAATTAAACCCTCACCGGCCGGAGAAGCGCCGGTCATCTTCTCCGGCCACTCTCCGGTCACCAAACTTCAAACCATAACCAAAAACAACAAATCATACATCAAAATGATCAGCAACTCACGTAGATCACAAATATATCTCTCAAAATCATTTAGCATGCATATATTTCACGAATCGAACGAAACAAGTTTGGATCTGAAAACTTCAGATCTAAATTCCAGCCATGATTCACGTTGAAAATCAATTCCAAATACATATATGAACTCAACACATCAAGATGAACATTAAACACACAACAAAAATCAAATCTAGAGCTATGAATTTCAAGTTCACCTGAGATTTGCAGAACTGGAAAATCACCAAGAAACTCCAAGATAAGCTGCAGATCAACTCCTTAAACCGTCTAATTGCAAAATAAATGCACTTAGACCTTCAAATTGGCCTGAATCCTTGAATCCGAGAGTTGAAAATCTGAACTCAACTGATAAATTCTTTGCTTAAACTTCAAAATAATGGTGGATTTCTCTTCCTTATGCTCCACTGATCACAAACCAAACAAAAAAAATGGAAGACACTTGAAGAATTGGGAGAATCGAAGGAGAGAAACTTGAGAGCAAAACTTTGAAAAGTGGTGAAAATGAATGGTAGCTGCTGAGAAATTCGTGTGAGTTAGCTTATATAGTGTGCCAATGCTACTGTTTAGGGTTTTAATCCTCAAGGACTTGAGAGCAATGAGTTTTGGGCTGTTTTGCAAATTTGCAAGTTTGTGCACATGAGGTATTCTACTCGTGCATTCTTCATGAAAAGTGCATGACTGCTTTCCTTTTGATGCCATGAGAACCTTTGGATTGATCTTGGGGTTGGAAAGTAACTGAATTGTGATTTCCAAATGAAATTGCAAAATTGCATAATGATGAATTATGGACATGTAACCCACGGGTTCACTCAATTCTTGGCTCAAAATGCTGCTAAATGAGGTACATTGGAGTGTGGTGAGGTGAACTGAACAATTAGAAGCCATATTGGTGAGTTAAAATGCAACTTGCAAGTTATGTCAAAATGGTATGCATGGTAGAACACCAAATGCCCTCTAACTTCAAATGCCCATAACTCTTGATCCAAAAATGATATGATCATGATCCACCACTCTTTGGAAAGAGGAGAAAGAGATCTACAACTTTGGTGTTGGACAAAAATTCGTTTGAATCATTTTTGATCATGAAAAGTTTGGTTAAAGTTGGTTGAAAATATGCCAAAAATAGTAACTTGAAATTACAAGTCACTTTCCCAAATTAGCAACTTTTTACCAAAGCTTGAATTTTGCAAATTGTGATCATGAAAGCCTTCCATAGACCAAACAAAGGTCTCTTGACTTGATTACCATGATGAGGATCTCTCAAAACCCTAGTTTGACTTTTCAGTTGACCAGTTTGACTGATTACTTCATCTGTAAGCTACTGAATCATCTGAGGTCTTCCATGGTGAATTTTTGGCTCAAAATCCATCCTTAGACTTGTTTTGACATATGGAGAACCTTGGTGAAAGGTTTGAATCAACTCCTTGAGCTTAGGACCCTTAACCATGAAACCCTAGTTTTGGTCATCAGTGTAAGGACACCAACCCTTGATATAACCACTTGGAGAATCCCTCATTGAAATACCCTTGGGCCACCATATAAGGATGTGAGGAGCTTATGGAGCTCATAAGAAGCTTTTGCCCTTGAGTTGAACCAAATACCTTGATCCCATGCTAAGAACCAAATGCTATGCACAATGCAAATGCAAGAAATGAAAAGAAACCTAAGCCAGTTATCTAAAAACAACAAGGCAAATTTTGAGGTGTTACAGCTGCCCCTATTCAATCAACTTGACCCTGAAGGTATGATAGTGACGGCTATCATGCGTTCCAAGGGTTCACGGAGATTGAATACCATAAGAAACCGGAAATTTGCAATCCTCAAAGGAGGGACGACTCCACTGGGAAACAAACATTAAATGCTGCACTGTCACAACACATACGAGTGTTGGAAACTAAAACTGTATTGAAAAGTCCTGAAATAAATACAAACGAAGGTTAGCTATACTGGGGATAAACACGGACGGGTGTCAAGGAATCCAGGATATCAAATACGGACGGGTATTGAGAAGATACACAGACAGGTGTAAAGGGGTTCAATACGGACGGGTACTGAAAAAGGAGTACACGGACGGGTGCCAAATGTCAATGCGAACGGGCATTGAAGCAAAAGTTCAAACACGGACGGGCGCCGAAAGAACACGTACGGGTGCCAAAGGGATTCAATACAGACGAGTATTAAAAAAGAGACACGGACGGGTGTAAAAGATTTCAATACGGACGGGTATTGAAAAGGGTACACGGACGGGTGTAAAAGGTTTCAATACGGACGGGTATTGAAAAGGGTACACGGACGGGTGTAAAAGGTTTCAATACGGACGGGTATTGAAAAGGGTACACGGACGGGTGTAAAAGGTTTCAATACGGACGGATATTGAAAAGGGTACACGGACGGGTGTAAAAGGTTTCAATACGGACGGGTATTGAAATCAAATGTTCAAACACGGACGGGTGCTGAAAGAAACACGGACGAGTGTCTGTCATTAAAAACTTCGAGGGGGGAAAAACCGAAGGACCACCTGGACGAAGGGGTACAAATAAGATTAAGGATAAACAATCCTGGCAATACACTCTGCCGGGGAACTGTCAAATATTGCCTAACCCAACACCTGTGGAGTAAAGATATCTTCCTGAAATTCTGCTTTCCTGACGAAGGAAAACTCAAACCTGGCTTACGCTTCGGATGCATATGTTTGAATTTTGCCGTAATGCTCCACATGAAGTGGGAATGCTACGCATTTGGGAGGATGCCATGCAAAACAAATGCTTATGCAATGCAAGAGAAAAGTCTCAGCAAAATAAATGTTGAAGACCATAAGCAACTCCGCTGGAGATGGCAAACTAAATTGCCACCAAACCAAAGAAATCCTGTCGAGAAAAACTTCTCCCCGCTAGGGAAGATCATAATCACCCATTCTGCCGGAGATGGACGAATCTCCGAGAAAATACCTGCTCTGTTGAGGAATATCAAGATCAACAACTCTGCTGGAGATGGACGATGCTCCGAGAGGACACCCACTCAGCTGGGGAGAGATATGAATACTGAAGATGGAAATTCCACCGCTGGGGACGACCTACTATTTCAGAACTTGGCTTCGGCGCTTGCCAAAAATGATTGGCCTTAAGACCTGCTGGGGATACCACTCACCACCAGACTCTGATTGGGGAAATGAGCTTAATCTGCTGCTAGGGAAGTAACTTTACCCTCACCCTGCTGGGTACTAGATCAAACCATTGTCGTCGAGACTATACTTTCTGACCAACCGAGGAAAGTAGACACCATGACCCTGTGGGGATAATAACATCTTCGTCCACAGACTTCCTGACGGAGTCACGGCAACATTCACCTCAAAGCAATCAACTTCTGAGTACTTGCTAGGGAATAATAATCCAAACACAACTTCGGCTGGGTATATAATCCTCTGTACTTTGCTGAGGAAGACGATCCTCAATGACTCCGCTTGGGAGAGAAAGTAATTGTCAACATTCATCTGCTAGGGGATAACACATGCTTCCTGACTAGCTGGGGGACTAATAAATGCCCCATGCTCCGTGGGGATACTTCACTTGCTGAAGAAAGATGTGCCAAGTCACAACTCTGGCCTGGGAGAAAACCTCTTATATCCTGCTAAGGAAAACAATCCTTAACGATCCCGCTTAGGGAATTACTTCTTTATACTCTGGTTGAGGAAGACGACCCTCGGTACTCTGATGGGGAAGAGTAACAACCTGCTGAGGACGATCAGACTTCAAAGTAGAGGAGAGCTCTACTCTACTGGGGAAAACAGCGAGCTGCTGAGGACGATCAAACTTCAAAAATAAAGAGAGCAACTCTACTGGGGGAGTACATCTGTCACCCTGCAAAACCAACAGAAAGGTCTATGCGCAGAAATGATTACATTGATTATCAACATAGTGACTGTCGCCTAAACAATTGCCACTGTTTTCCAACTTGTGTCATAAAGCTCAACGTTTTAGCATGTAATGTTTTTTATCAAAAATATCGGACATTTTCACAAACAAAACAGGTAAAAAAGAAAACAAAAGCTCTTTAACTGAAATGCAAACTTTATTGAATGAATTGGCCTGTAAATAGGCATTTACATCTGGAAGCAATTCCTGAAAAGAGGTAATTGCGCAAAAAGTAAAAGAAAATACAAATGTCGGCAATGTGGGGAACAGACATCCACCATGACTCGACTCAGCTATAACCCATATGACTTGCTCATCCGCAGATACTTTGGCCTTCGAAGACGACTAACTGGACTGATTCCTTTCCTCCGAATTTTCCAAGTGTGAACGGTGATCATAGACCGAACGCGGATCGTAGTCTTTGCTTTAAAATCCCTAACTTTTGCCTGGATCGCCCTTTTCGGGTTTTCAATCCACCGGGATACCCATTTTTGCCAAGGTTGCCTTTTCAGGTTTTCAACCTTGCGGGTTTATTCTTCTTCTTTTTATCCCTAATTTTTGCCCGAACCTTTTCTTTTTATGGTTCGCCAGGATGCCCCATTTTTGTCTGAACCTTCTTTTTTTGCTCAGCGGGTCTCTCTTATGCAAAGTATTTTTTGACTACATCCGCGTTCACAGGGGACGTAAAATCTTCGCCATCCATAGTTGAGAGTAATAAGGCTCCACCAGAGAAAACCTGTCTTACTACATATGGCCCTTCATAATTCGGAGTCCACTTGCCCCTGTGATCTGTTTGAGGGGGAGTGATCCTTTTCAAAACTAATTCACCAGTTTGAAAACACCGAGGACGCACCTTCTGATCAAAGGCTTTCTTCATCCTGCTCTGATACAATCGGCCATGCGCAATGGCTTTCAATCTCTTCTCTTCAATGAGGTTCAATTCATTCAGCCGGGAACGCACCCACTCAGCTTCATCCAGCTTTACATCTGTCAGAATTCTCAAAGAAGGAATCTCAACTTCTAATGGCAAGACTGCTTCCATGCCATACACCAGTGAGAAAGGAGTTGCCCCAGTTGATGTACGTACCGAAGTACGATATCCATGCAAAGCGTAAGGTAACATCTCATGCCAGTCTTTGTATGTCACTACCATCTTCTGCACAATCTTCTTTATGTTCTTATTAGCCGCTTCAACAGCCCCATTCATCTTCGGACGATAGGGAGAAGAATTGTGATGTTTGATTTTAAAGCTCTGGCAGAGCTCCTTCATCATCTTGTTATTCAGATTTGAACCATTATCAGTAATGATTCTCTCCGGGACTCCATACCGGCAGATGATGTCCTTCTTAATGAACCGGGCTACCACTTGTTTGGTGACGTTGGCATACGATGCTGCTTCCACCCACTTCGTGAAATAATCGATAGCAACCAGGATAAAACGATGTCCATTTGAAGCAGTCGGCTCGATCTTCCCAATCATGTCAATACCCCACATAGCAAAAGGCCAAGGTGACGACAAAACATTTAGAGGAGTAGGCGGTACGTGCACCTTGTCAGCATAAATCTGGCATTTATGACATTTCCGGGCGTATTTAAAACAGTCAGACTCCATAGTCATCCAATAATACCCCGCTCTCAACAATTTTCTGACCATAGCATGCCCATTAGCATGAGTACCGAAGGAACCTTCGTGAACCTCTTCCATTAACAAGCCTGCCTCGTGTTCATCAACACAACGTAGCAAGACCATGTCAAAGTTTCTCTTGTACAACACATCATCCTTGTTCAAAAAGAAGTTTCCTGATAACCTCCTCAATGTCTTTTTATCTTTGGAAGATGCCCCAGCTGGGTATTCCTGACTCTTCAAGAAGACTTTAATGTCATGATACCAAGGCTGGCCATCTGATACCCCTTCAACTGCAAATACAAAAGCAGGTCTATCCAAGCGCATGATTTTGATTGAGGGAGCTTCATTCCAAAGATTCACTTTATACATTGATGACAATGTTGCCAACGCATCAGCCATCTGATTCTCTATCCGGGGAATGTGATGGAAGTCTACTCTGTCAAAGAAAGGTAACAATCTTCTGGCATAATTGTTATATGGAACGAGATTTACTTGACGAGTCTCCCATTCTCCTGTAATCTGATTCACCACCAACGCAGAATCACCATAAACATCGAGGTTCTTGATTCTCAAATCAATTGCTTCTTCTAACCCCATGATGCATGCTTCATACTCCGCCTCATTGTTGGTGCATATGAACGCTAATCGGGCAGTAAAGGGTATATGAGAACCCTGTAGAGTCGTAATGATTGCCCCGATTCCGTTTCCATATGAATTAACAGCCCCATCAAAAACCATCTTCCATTGAGATCCAATCTCAGGTCCTTCATCAGGCAAAGGCTCTTCGCAATCCTTCATCTTCAGATACATGATGTGCTCATCCGGAAACTCAAACTTCATTGGTTGATAATCCATAATTGGCTGTTCGGCAAGATACTCTGACAACACACTTCCCTTAATGGCCTTTTGGGAAACATACTGAATATCATATTCTGTCAGAACCATTTGCCAACGAGCTATTCTACCAGAAAGTGCTTGCTTCTCAAACACATACTTGATTGGATCCATCTTCGAAATCAAAAGGGTTGTATAGTTTAACATATACTGCCTCAAACGCTTAGCGGCCCAAGCGAGTGCACAACATGTTTTCTCCAGCATCGAGTATCTTGACTCGCAATCAGTAAACTTCTTACTCAGGTAATAGATGGCGTGCTCTTTTTTACCTGACTCGTCTTGTTGACCGAGCACACAACCCATTGAATTCTCAAGAACCGTGAGATACATAATCAAAGGTCTCCCTGGCACTGGCGGCATAAGGACCGGAGGTTCCTGCAAGTATTCTTTAATCTTTTCAAATGCCTTTTGACAATTTTCATTCCACCTGACCGCTTGATCTTTTCTAAGCAGCTTGAAGATTGGTTCACACGTGGCTGTGAGATGCGAGATGAACCTAGCAATGTAATTCAATCTCCCCAAGAAACCACGAACCTCTTTTTCTGTTTTCGGCACAGGCATTTCTTGTATGGCTTTTACCTTTGCAGGATCAACCTCAATACCTTTTTCACTAACAATAAACCCCAGCAATTTTCCTGATCTCACCCCGAAGGTGCATTTGTTTGGATTCAACCTCAGTCTGAATTTCCTTAACCTTTCAAATAACTTCTGAAGATTCACCAGATGTTCTTCTTCCGTCTGTGACTTCGCAATCATGTCATCAACATAGACTTCAATCTCTTTGTGAATCATATCATGAAAGAGAGTCACCATCGCCCGCTGGTAAGTTGCCCCTGCATTTTTCAATCCAAAGGGCATCACTTTGTAGCAGAAAGTTCCCCACGGTGTTATGAATGTTGTTTTCTCCATGTCCTCTGGGGCCATCTTGATTTGGTTATACCCAGAGAAGCCATCCATGAAGGAAAACACAGAATACTGAGCAGTATTGTCAACTAACACGTCAATGTGAGGGAGCGGGAAATCGTCCTTTGGGCTGGCTCTATTCAAATCCCTGTAATCAACACACATCCTGACCTTTCCATCCTTCTTAGGTACGGGCACGATGTTAGCAACCCATGGAGGATAATTTGTTACGGCAAGAAATCCGGCATCTAGCTGTTTCTGAACCTCTTCCTTGATCTTGACAGACATCTCCGGTTTAGTTCTTCTCAACTTTTGCTTGACCGGAGCACAACCTTCTTTAAGTGGTAGCCGGTGTACGACGATATCAGTATCGAGCCCAGGCATGTCTTGGTAAGACCAGGCGAAGATGTCAACATACTCTCGGAGCATTTCAATCAATCTTCCCTTGACACTGTCTTCCAATGCAGCCCCTACTCTTACTTCCTTTCTAGCGTCCTCGGTTCCCAGATTTATAATCTCAATTTCCTCCTGATGAGGTTGGATGACTCTCTCCTCTTGCTTCAACAGTCTGGCCAACTCTTCGGGCAGTTCACAATCTTCATCAGCCTCTTCTTCAGCCTGATAGATTGGATTGTCAAAGTCATACCGAGCTATAGCTGAGTCATGATCGGTGTCATCTGAACAAAAAGACCTGCAATGATTTATGAGGTATGTTTTATTATGATGCAACAAAAGAAACACATTGCCATTTTGATGTGGGTTTTTTAATGCATAAAAATAAAAAACAGAAAGACAGAGATCAAAATATTTGAGTGCGAAAAGTCCTTTATTGATGATAAAGCAAAACATGCGACAGTTAAAAGCCCTACAAACAGAATCACTACGTCTTGGGCAGAACGTAGGATTAACAAAATAGGAAAACAAAGCAATTACTCGAAGCCTGTCACTTGAATGACTTTCTCGGAAGACCAGTTGTGCAGACTTTCCCCTGGGGCACAAGGACGGATCCAGCTATCCATGTCGCAATCACTGTCTCCTTCTTCATCAATAGCATTAACTCTGTCGAAGAAAACTCCAGCGCTAGTGAACCGGACAGGGCCATAGAATCTTGGGGGATCCTCATCTCTTTTGGGTGGCTTATATCCCAATCCATAAGTATCCTTCTTTTTCTGGACTTCAACCACCTGGCCCCACCTCTGTGAACCACCAGCTTCAACCACAGCTTTGGCGTCTCTCAACGAAGACATAGAACCCTCAGGTTGATTTGCCACTACGGGCTGCACTACAGCTTCCGGCTGAACAACTTCTTCAGAAACTTTCACCTTCTCAAATCCTTGGCACAACGTCTCGTGGATTTCCCCATCCACTTCCACGTATTTGAAGGTTGACAACTGACTGATCATTATGTCTTCTTCTCCGCATACTGTCACTACGTGACCATCAACCATATACTTCAGCTTTTGATGTAAAGTGGAAGTTACAGCACCTGCCCCATGGATCCAAGGACGACCCAATAAACAGCTGTACGCTGGCTGAATATCCATAATGTAAAACGTTGCATTAAAGATTTCCGGTCCAACCTTGATCGGAAGCACAATCTCGCCAAAAACAGACCTCTTCGAGCCATCAAAAGCTCGCACCACCAAGTCACTTGGTGTACAAATCAAACCGCGAGTATCTAACTTCATTAACGCTTTCTTGGGCAATACATTCAACGATGAACCAGTATCAACCAAGACATGTGACATCAACGAGCCACGGCATTCGATCGAAATATGCAGGGCATTGTTATGATTCCTGCCAGCAGAAGTCAAGTCAAGATCTGTAAAACCCAGGCCGTTACCCGCATTCACGTGCGCTACAACCCCTTCCAGCTGATTAACAGAAATCTCTTGAGGAACGTATGTTGCATTCAAAACCTTCAAAAGAGCATTCCTGTGAGCCTCAGAACACAAGAGCAGAGACAGAATAGAGATCTTGGACGGGGTCTGATGTAATTGGTCCACGATCTTATAATCACTTTTTCGGATGAGCCTCATAAATTCCTCTACATTTTCTGAAAAAGCATCATCAACCGGCTTCACTGTAGATTCCACAATCACTGGGGTCTGAACGGAACCATCCATCGCCTGTTTTCCTCTATCCTGCCTGGAGGTACTGGGTTGATCGTTAACCGGAGGGAGCACTCTACCACTTCTGGTTATGGCATCAGTCTCAACTTTAACCCCTGAACTAGAACCCACTGGTGAAGTGTTCATTAGCTCTTGCTTTTGCCCATTGACAAACACCTCTGCACCGTAATTCCACGGAATAGCCTTAGAACTCTCGTACGGAATGGGTCCAGCCCTCGTGATAATAACTGGAGGTGGCCTTGCTGGACCAGAAATAGTAATTGTTTTGAACGGGATAGTGATAGTGGCAACCTTCTCACTAACAACCTCCTCTAGCTGATTACCTCTGTCAAACTGTAAACAGCCTTCATCAATCAGATTCTGAATACCCCTCTTCAACGAATCACAACCATTAGCCTTTATCAAACAATCTAAGCAATTCTCACCACAGCCCGGATAGACATCACCTTTCAATAACCTATTCTTAACCACCACCAATGGAGTCTTCAGTTCCTCCACATCCATGATCAAATTCAAAGTTTCACAGTCCTCAATTATAGCATTCACCCTTGGCCCATTGTGATTAGGCATCGGGTTTTGAATAACATTGGGTCCGTCATTCGAGAAATTGATGGCTTTAGAGTCCACAAGGTCCTGCACCTTGTGCTGAAACGCCCTGCACTTCTCCACCGTGTGCCCAGGAGCACCAGAATGAAAATCACAGTGTGCGTTAGCATCGTAGCCTCGTGGGAGTTCCCCTGTTGGTGGAGCCAGGGTACGAAGTTCAACTAGACGCAACTGTAGTAAATGTTGCAACAACTGTGCATATGACATTGGGGGTTGATCAAAATGCCTCTCTGCATTCCTCTGTCTGTTCTGATACTGACCCTGCTGCCTATTCTGATTAGCATTACCCCTTTGCTGCTGTGGCGGTGGTAACGCTGCTGGAATGGTTACTGATGCTACCTGTTGATTGTTAAACTGGCGCTGTTTCCCTTTTCCCCTGTGGGATGATACAGCGTTGGTCTCTCCTTTCTTCTTATAATTATCAAACGGCTTTTTTCCCTGTCCGGAAGACGATCCATCACTGCTAGAAACCTTCCCAGCCTTAATTCCGACCTCTATCTTCTGCCCAATAGCAATCACATCTGCAAACTTGCCTAGAGAACAAGGCAAAAGCTTCTCATAGTAGTGCTTAGGCAGTGTGTCCATGAACATATCTAGCATCTCTTTCTCTAGCATTGGTGGCTGCACCCTAGCTGCCAATTCACGCCACCTTTGCGCGTATTCTTTGAAACTCTCATCATTCTTCTGGGACATGCTCAACAACTGAGTTCTGTTGGGAGCCATGTCCGTGTTGTACTGATAATGCTTGATGAAAGCTGCAGCTAGCTCTCTCCAGGTACGAACATCTCTGCTTTCTAGCCCCATGTACCATTCCAAAGACGCGCCAGACAGGCTGTCTTGGAAGAAGTGCATCATTAACTTTTCATCCTTAGCGTGAGCAGCCATCTTCCGGGTATAGGCCTTCACATGAGTCCTTGGGCAGGTAGAGCCATTGTACTTTTCTAGCGTAGGAATCTGAATCTTGTGTGGAATAACAACATCAGGGACCAACCCTAGGTCGTCCAAATCAATCCCCAAATCATCCTGTTTCACTACTCCTTTCAACTGAGCTTCGATTAAACGGATTCTTTCATCACTGACCACGGGAAGGGCAGCATCTAAACTCCTGACTGAGAACACATCGTCCTGTTGATCATCAAAATGGTGGCCATGGATAGCCCGAACAGTACTTCCCTCTCCAACCACTGTAGGGATTCTGCCCTGTCCACCAGCACCAACTCCGCCCGGAGGGATATTACGGTTAATAAGACCACCGTGTAGGATACCATTTTCGTCGACCTGCGCCACTAACGGCTGAACCAGAGTTCTAAACTCGTTCTGACTTTGCACCACACCCTGCATCATTTCCATGAACTGGTCGATGCGAGCTTGCATAGCGGCCATATCTGCCTGAACTTTGTCCATCACTCTGTTTTGATTGAGCCGAGTAGAATAACGATGAGTTGGTTGATCAATCCTGACTGAAAGAAAGAAAGAGCATAAGAAAACCAGAGAAACCAAGATAACCTGCAATGCAAAAATGATTATGATTATGCAAATGCAAATGCAAACATGTTTGTATATTTGCAGGGTGATCCACCCCTTGATTCCAGTTTAAAGGTGAAATAGGATGAAACTGCTGCTCATATAAATCAGAATGAATCACTGTCAGAAATTACAACCCAAGGTACCAAAAATAGCCTGAAACAAAATAAGCAGAGGTCCCAGCCAACAATTCTGGTGGTGACCCAAAATACAAAGAAAGAACAAAATACAAACTACTGAGTAAAGTTCCCTTCAAGGGTCTTGCACCGTATGAGGGCCACCGCCCGAGCTAGAGCACTCCCACTTAGACCTTTTCACTCCTGCTTGTATTTTCAGCTCTTCCATGGTTGCTATGGCTCCTTTGAGCCGTTCCTCAACTGCGTGTCTTCGGAACGTCCCTGACAAGATCTCCTCGTCCTTCTTCCTGAGCTTCACCTTCAGACTCTCAATCTGCTCCAAATGCTTATCCTCTTTCTGCTTGTTGGCCGTGATTGCAGTATCTCGGTAAGCATTGAACCTGCGAATCTTCGCCCAAGCCTTGGCTAAGTCATCCTTCTTGGATTTGAGAGTCTTGCAAACGCCTTTTAGAGCTTGTCCTACCCTTTTCCTAGCTGCTATCTCTTCAACCAGCTCCCTTTCTTTCTCAGCGAGACGTTCTGTCTTCAGCTTGGCAATATGAACAGCCTCACCTCGCTCATGTTTTAACTGGTAGATTTCCTTTTGCAACTCACGGTTCTCCTCTCGAATCTTCTCCTTTTCAGCCCATAATTGATTGTACTTCTCCATCTCAATCATGGTTGGGGGTTCAATCAGCAAAGGGTAAGAAGGAGGTTCCCTGCAGAATGGCAAAAGTACACTTTCTACTCTGCTCTGAACCCAGTCTTCATACGCACGAAAAGCTTTGTTATTACACTTTCCAAAAGAAGTCTTTCCTTTCTTATGGCGATCTCTCCAAGCGTTTGCAGCTTCTTTCAACACCTCCAGATTGGCTTCCTCACCCAAAAATAGAGACTCTTGCACATCTTGGCCTTTTGGCGGCTCCTTTAAAGCATACCCAAATTGCCTAATAGCAAGAATGGGGTTGTAGTTAATTCCCCCCTTCCTTCCTATTAAAGGTACGTTTGGGTAACCTCCACAACTAACCAGGATTTCTCGGCCCAACAAATCACGATTGATCCAAACTAAGTTGTCGGCCCTTAACCCCATTAACCTCTTTGCCCAATCTAAAGTTCCTTTAGTGTCTTCGAATGCCCCAGATTTGGGAAGACGATCAGCAAACCACTTATAGAAAATTGAAGCACAACAATAAAGAGGTCCGCCTCTCCTTTTCTCATTCTTATAGTGCATCGAATAATACAGATCCCCAAGCAAGGTAGGTACCGGATTCTTCGTGGTGAATATGCGGACAGCATGTGCATCTACAAAATCTTTCACATTAGGGAATAACGCCGTTCCATAAACACACATAGCCAGAATTGCATTGAACACTGACCAACACTTAGCCTTAGCACAAGTAGCAGCCTGTTCGATCAAAAACTTCGTGTGAAAACCCTGATAACCCCCTTTACTAGCAATATTTTTCTTCAACAGTGACTGATCCAAACGTAAAGTAGCAGCAACCCTTTCCAAATCAGGAAACTCCTTAGAAGGATAGAAGGGAACTCCTTCCTTGACTGAAACATCCAGAATAAGAGCAAATTCTTCCAACGTTGGAGCCAAAAGATAATCAGCAAACAGAAAACATCGAAGTTGAGGGTCGTAGAACTGCGCCAGAGTGTGCAGAGCCCTGAACTCATAGTTGGTAACATTCCGGGCGAAACTCAGAATCCTCCCATATTCTCCTCTGAAATCTGCCAATACCTCAGGTTTTGCCATAGCCGAGATCTTGTGCACAGCATCTAGATGAAGCTCTGGGAACTTGTACGGGATGATGTTCTTTCTTTTTTCAGCGCTAATGCTCATCATGGACAGTCTTCAGACAACCGGAATCAAAGTTAGGATGCAACCCTACAAATGAACAAACATGTCAGAATGCGAAAAGATGATGCAAAATGCAAGCATGGGATCAAGGTATCCAAAATGCTCAAACTGCTGCTGTTCTGCTGATTGAATAAGACCCAGAAAACCAGAAACCCAAAAATCTAGAATAACAGCCCAATCAAACTGCCAGAATGCCAGGATAATAATAGTGCACTGGTGAGAAACCCAGAAACCAGGTAGGTTGAAGGTCTCGGTTACCTGCAAACCTGCAAACACCCCTCCCCTCTCACATGTGGGTACTAGGATGTTCAGTATCCCGGGCTCTCAGGTCTAGAAAGGATGATACGTTCACCATTTCTGGTTTGGCATCATCATCAAAAGAGGAGGCCTCAACCGATTCTCCAAAACAAAAGATCCTCAGTTTCAGAGGTTTGAGAAACAATAGCACATTCAGCCCGAAGGATACAATGCTATCGCCAATCAAAGAGGTCGTCCGCTGATTCACTACAAAAGGGAAATCCTATAGCAAGTTCCCAGCATTGGGTCCTCGGATCAAGAATATGCAATGGGTTTGCCACAGAAAGTGGTCTGCCACTGTCACATCTCGGGAGGAGTGCCGCAACTGAGTCCTCGGGAATGGTCGCCAGAGTCGACAGTTTTCCAGATCATATTCCATCATCTGCCCCAAATGGACAGGACAGAATATTATCAAGAAAACCTCGTCTGGATGTGGAATTTTCATGTATACTTCGTCTGGCCAAATGCCAAACAAGTCACACTACTTTCCACGCTAATCATAGGTGTATGCTCAAGCCTTGGTATTGGGCTTTTCTCTCATGAATCCAACCCACCCTGCAAACAGCAAATCCAGCAGCAGAACAGCGCAACAATATCCAGTATGACAGTAATAAATGAAATGCAATGAAAGCTATAAAAACAGTAAAGCATTAAAGTAAAAGTACAGTAAATAGCAATACAGTAATATACAACAAAGTAAAGCACCATAGAAACACCCACCAAAAACAAACAGACAAGCGCTAGGATCGACTCGCTAAAGGGGAAGGACCAGCGTAGGTCAACCAGAGTCCCCAGCAGAGTCGCCAGCTGTCGCTCCCGAAAGATTCGCATCCAACGGTACAAACGCGAGAGTGGCGCAAAAGAACACAGAGTCGCCAGCAAAGTGTATTTATCCCAAGAGAGGGAAAGGAAACACTGCGTAAACCTGAAAGAAGGGAAAGAACATGGTCTCGCGACCAAGAGAACGGGTACGGGAGTCGGTTACGTGAAGGGAAGGTGTTAGCACCCAACACGTCCATCGTACTCGATGGGATCCACGCTTGCTGTCTGCATCAAAGGGTGTCGTCATCTGGAGCTCCACTGCTACTGGATCGGCGAAGAAACGAGAACGGAAAGAACGGAGAAACGAAGAAGAAAAGAAAAAGAAGTGACTCGATAGGACGGTATCGTTGTCCTAGGCCTACGTACTCCCTCAGTGCAATGGGAAAGTCAGAGTCAACGTAGTTCGGACGGGAACTGTGGGGGGAGGTTGCTCGCCAAGACAATCGCTGTCTTGTGCCTACGTATCCTCAATCGGACGAGAGATAGGAATCAGAGCTGACGTAGTTCGTGGGTACGACCACGGGTAGGTAAGTGTTTTTTATGTGAGCGACGAGCTCTTTCACGAAAAAAAAAAAAGAAGTTTGAAACCCAACAATCCCGGAGGATAAAAAATATTTGAATTGGTTTGGTGTTTTTTAGACAGAAGTGTTTTGAGTTAATTCGTAACTTACATTGCACCAAAGTCTACCATGCGGGAACGAGTGAGTCGCATGATCGCCCCCGAATGAGACGTATGCTAAACACCCTAGAAGAGGAGAGGAGACCCCTCGTTCTTCACTTCCTACACTTAAGGCTCGAGCGCAATATACGTTATATTTTATTAAGTGTGTTCAAGAAGTTTGAGATGAGAAGAGAAGCGACACAAAAGGAAACTCTACAGGGAAACTAAGAGTCCTAATGTTATCATGCATGGATGTCCTATGGTTAGTGAGGTTTAGGAGAGACGACTGCCTAACCTAATGCTAATCCTACTCCAAGCTTAATCAAAAATTAAGTTGGACTAGGTAGCTCTAAAGGGAGAGAATCCAAGACTTAAACAAGTCTTGTGACTCGAGGGATGAAAAAAAGTGGAAGAGAAGGAGGAGAAAGAGAAGTGAAACACAAGTGGCATAAGCTCACTTCAAACACAAGTATGAAAGTTAAAAGGTAAAGGAAGAAAGTAAAATGTGGAAGCATATCCACATTCAAACAACTTACCATTTGCCCCTGAAAATGTTAGAAGTATTCACATATGACAAAATGAAACTCAAACAAGCATAAGGCCATAAAGAAACAAGTTCTAAAGTAAATCAAACATCAAGTTCAGAACCTAATGGTCCTACTGACCTCTACTATCAACCATGCACAATTAATCAAAAAGAAAAGGGAGAAGTCACTCAAGTACCATTCAAGTCATTAAAGAAGGAGTGAGATGAAAAGAAGTGATCATGTAAAGCAACCAAGTCAAAATTTCACAAAGAAAACCAAGTCCAGAAGTGACACAATCCTAAATATGTGCCTAAACATGATCTTCAAACAACATTCAAGTCACACAAACACTTTCACAATCAATTAGGAAGCAAAGAAGAAGTGAAGTGAAGTGAAGTGAAACATGATTCATACTTGTGAAACAGATGACTTAAAGTGAAAGGCAAACATCAAACATGCAAAGATGAGATTCAAATATCACAACCAGAAGTCAATAAACATGCTATCAATCCCTCAACAAGACCTAAAATTGTGGCACAAGTGCCTTCATGACCAAGCAAACCAAACATGAAGCATATATTCACAAACTGGACAAGTTAAAGCTCATGCTTCAAAGAAATAACAAACATGCCTCAAAAATTATGTCATTCAGTATTCAAGCATCTCAAACATATATAATTGACATATCAAATCCACAAGCAATGAATCAGAACCAAAGTCAATCAACAATTAGGTCAAAGCATCAATAGGATTTCATACATTCATGCTCAAAGCAACACATCAAAAGTCATCCAAAAGGGACCTAAAAATCATACCAAAAATCTCAAACATACTTCAACATGTTATGAACACAACCCAAAAAGAATCAGGATCAAATCACTTTCCAAATGAGAGAAATAAAAAATGCAACATGAAGTATGCAATAAGAAATGCAAATGAGAGAAAACAATTTGGAAAATTAATTTTTAATGCAATTTTAATGCAAAAATAATAAAATAAAATGTGAAAAATTAATTTTAATAATGAGGAGGAATGATTAATTTTTTTGGAATTTTTTAGCACATGCAAGTATTTTTAAAAATTAATTATGAAATGGTATGAAAATAGAAAATAAAAAAGAAATAAAATGAAGCCAGGGGTGTATTAATGAATCCAAATGCGTGCAAACGGTCATGGGCTCAGAAACGGGGGTGTGAACAGCAAAAAAGGCCCAAATGCATTCCAACGTTCAGAAATAAGGAACGGCTCAGATTGAGTCAAACAAGGGAAAGTCTCCAGATCCACAGGCTCACGCTCAAAGTCAAACAAAGCAAAGTCAACGATCTAATGGTCCACATTCAAATTCACTAATTAAATGAAATCCAACGGTCATGACTTAATCAGATCCCTTAAACCCTAATTAAATTAATTAACACCAAATAATCAAGATCCAACGCACGAGAATCAAACTGGAAAATTAATCACAATCCAACGCATGAGAATAAATCTGGAAAACCACAAACCCTAATTAAACCCTCACCGGCCGGAGAAGCGCCGGTCATCTTCTCCGGCCACTCTCCGGTCACCAAACTTCAAACCATAACCAAAAACAACAAATCATACATCAAAATGATCAGCAACTCACGTAGATCACAAATATATCTCTCAAAATCATTTAGCATGCATATATTTCACGAATCGAACGAAACAAGTTTGGATCTGAAAACTTCAGATCTAAATTCCAGCCATGATTCACGTTGAAAATCAATTCCAAATACATATATGAACTCAACACATCAAGATGAACATTAAACACACAACAAAAATCAAATCTAGAGCTATGAATTTCAAGTTCACCTGAGATTTGCAGAACTGGAAAATCACCAAGAAACTCCAAGATAAGCTGCAGATCAACTCCTTAAACCGTCTAATTGCAAAATAAATGCACTTAGACCTTCAAATTGGCCTGAATCCTTGAATCCGAGAGTTGAAAATCTGAACTCAACTGATAAATTCTTTGCTTAAACTTCAAAATAATGGTGGATTTCTGTTCCTTATGCTCCACTGATCACAAACCAAACAAAAAAAATGGAAGACACTTGAAGAATTGGGAGAATCGAAGGAGAGAAACTTGAGAGCAAAACTTTGAAAAGTGGTGAAAATGAATGGTAGCTGCTGAGAAATTCGTGTGAGTTAGCTTATATAGTGTGCCAATGCTACTGTTTAGGGTTTTAATCCTCAAGGACTTGAGAGCAATGAGTTTTGGGCTGTTTTGCAAATTTGCAAGTTTGTGCACATGAGGTATTCTACTCGTGCATTCTTCATGAAAAGTGCATGACTGCTTTCCTTTTGATGCCATGAGAACCTTTGGATTGATCTTGGGGTTGGAAAGTAACTGAATTGTGATTTCCAAATGAAATTGCAAAATTGCATAATGATGAATTATGGACATGTAACCCACGGGTTCACTCAATTCTTGGCTCAAAATGCTGCTAAATGAGGTACATTGGAGTGTGGTGAGGTGAACTGAACAATTAGAAGCCATATTGGTGAGTTAAAATGCAACTTGCAAGTTATGTCAAAATGGTATGCATGGTAGAACACCAAATGCCCTCTAACTTCAAATGCCCATAACTCTTGATCCAAAAATGATATGATCATGATCCACCACTCTTTGGAAAGAGGAGAAAGAGATCTACAACTTTGGTGTTGGACAAAAATTCGTTTGAAGCATTTTTGATCATGAAAAGTTTGGTTAAAGTTGGTTGAAAATATGCCAAAAATAGTAACTTGAAATTACAAGTCACTTTCCCAAATTAGCAACTTTTTACCAAAGCTTGAATTTTGCAAATTGTGATCATGAAAGCCTTCCATAGACCAAACAAAGGTCTCTTGACTTGATTACCATGATGAGGATCTCTCAAAACCCTAGTTTGACTTTTCAGTTGACCAGTTTGACTGATTACTTCATCTGTAAGCTACTGAATCATCTGAGGTCTTCCATGGTGAATTTTTGGCTCAAAATCCATCCTTAGACTTGTTTTGACATATGGAGAACCTTGGTGAAAGGTTTGAATCAACTCCTTGAGCTTAGGACCCTTAACCATGAAACCCTAGTTTTGGTCATCAGTGTAAGGACACCAACCCTTGATATAACCACTTGGAGAATCCCTCATTGAAATACCCTTGGGCCACCATATAAGGATGTGAGGAGCTTATGGAGCTCATAAGAAGCTTTTGCCCTTGAGTTGAACCAAATACCTTGATCCCATGCTAAGAACCAAATGCTATGCACAATGCAAATGCAAGAAATGAAAAGAAACCTAAGCCAGTTATCTAAAAACAACAAGGCAAATTTTGAGGTGTTACACCAAGTCACTATCCTTTTGCTCAAATTTTCTTCAAAGCTGCAGATAGGGCCGAGCCAAGTGATCTAGAGGTTTTTAATCCATTCTAATCATTGGAACACCATCCTTGGGGGGTCAAGGAAGTTGTCCAGATCATCATCTTGCATCTGTAACACCTACGTTGCAGAATTTGATTCTCACTTGCAAGGTAAGCTTCCTCAAATCTGAACTCTATGATCCATGCATCATAAATGTGTTTTAAAGTTACCAATATGTTTCTGCACTTATGTAGATTATTTCGCCTCAATTAATTGTTTTGTATCTATCGTGTATGGAGTTTCATAGTGTTCTTGCAAAAATTAGGGTTCATCTGTTCTTCACATGATTTCTCACTCTACACTTAAAAGAAATGCAATTAATTGGTACCATTGAAACCCTTGTTAAAAAACGAGCAACTTTCATGTTTACAAAAGTCAATTTCATTGCGTATTCAGTGAGATAGGGGAGTTTTTGCAAATCTGAAAATGGAGGGTGGCACGAGGAAGAAGATGATGTTCTTCGCGCCCTTTTTCAAATTTTTGAATTTTTAATTATTTTGATTATTCTTCAATTAATTTCAAAAATTCATATCTCTCTCATTTTTAATATTTTTCAAATGATTTTTTAAACATAAATCAATTATACATTTTAATATTTTATTTCACAAAAAAATCAAAAAAAATATTTTATATTTGATATTTTTGAATTTTTCAAAGAATTTCTTTTTAATTGTTTTAAACATTTTTAAATGAATTTTTTCTCTTGATTTTTCAAAACTAATTGAACTTCAAATCATCTTATGGATTAAAACATTAATTTTCAAACATTTTCAAAGTTCACAACATGTTTATTAAATATATTTGGTATTTTATATCATTTTTTATTTCATTTTCTTTTAAAAAATGTATTTTTATTAAAGTTAGGGTTTTTTCCTTAATTTTAAATTTTCAAACTTTATTGGAAATCATTTTTGGGCCTCTAATAGAGTGTAAGATCCAAACCTTTTTGTAAATAAATAACTTTGGGCCTCTGTCATGGTATAAGTCCCGATACGATTTTTAAAACAACGGTGTGTTCACTGTTTTCATCTGGGCCTCTCCTTGAGTATAAGTCCCACTTTTATTTCTTTCAATAAACATTTTGGGCCTATAGTAGAGTGTAAGACCCAAAACTCTATTTAAATAAACAAATTTTGGGTCTCTGCTATAGTATAAGTCCCACAACGTCTTTCGGTATCGCAGTGCGAGCACTATTTTCAAAATAAGTCATTTGGGCCACTCCTTAAGTATAAGCCCCCAATCTTTTATACATAAACCTTGTTTTAAACAATGAACAACTTCCATGGGCCTCTCCTTGAGTTGTAAGCCCCATACCTCTGTTTTCAAAATCATCTGTCTGTTTTTAAAACTGGTACTAAGAGGAGTATTATTCTCGGTGAAACTGCTCTTAGACCACTTGGGCATCTCTTTGAGTTATAAGCCCCAAAAATTCTTTTCTTTTTAAACAAATTTCTTTTAATTCAAATTCAAACTCAAAGTTTTCTCAAAACTTTCTTCAATTTCTCAAAACCCTAATCATACAGTTGAAATCATACAACTAATCACAATACACTTGGGCCTCTTTTCAGAGTGTAAGACCCAACATCTTTTTCATTCAATGTATATTTGTTTATATATTTGTTAATTCATTTATTTGTATATATTTGTGCATATATGTCTAAGGTTTCCCTAGCAGTTAGGTCTACATTTAGGTCAAACCAAAGGTTACTTCTAACTTAGTCAAAAACTAGTTCCCTCATAGGAAACTTCCCTCAATACAGTCTGTCTCCTCTTGGGCTTTATTCAATATGGAACAGAGAAAGGCATTATTCCCTGTGAAACTTTTCTCAACAATGTCAAAACTTAGAAACATATACATAAGGAATTCATTTCCCCAAAGAGGATTAATTTCCGGTGAAACCTCTTTTGAATTTCCTCAAACCCTAGAACTGTTCAGCAAAGAAAGGATTATTCTCGGTGAAACCTTTCTTGAACTTTTCTTAGGCCTGGACCAACAAGCTTCTTAAAAGTTCCCCGTAGCCTCCTTTTGGCCTTAGTACAAGGACCAACAGGCTTCTTAAAAGTCCCCCCCCCCCCTCGCCTCCTCTTGGGCTTAGTACAAGGACCCAAAGGCTTCCTAAAAGCATAGAATATAATTTAGACATCTTTACTAAATTTAGTCCCCAGGAAATTCAAAACTCTAGAACATTTAACCAGTCAAGGGTTGATCTTCATCTCTAGAACCCTCAGCCTCCTCTTGGGCCTCATACAAAGATCTCTCTCCAACCAGAGTCTACCTCTTCTTAAGAGACTTGGATAGTCTAAGCCTCCTCTTAGGCTTAATACAAGGACCTCCAGACTTCCTAAAAGCATGGGATAGACCCTGATCATCTTTACCAATACATCAATTCCCAGAGAAGTTAAAAATCTCCAAGGTTTTCAAACTCATCTTTAAACCCCTCTGACCCCCAACAAGGCTTAACTTTCACCTTAAAAATCCCAGCTACGGTCAATTTACCATCAACAAACCCTCCAAAGAATCAGAGCCTCATGGCATATGGTAAATCAACTCTGCTCAAACCACCAGCAGAGTTAGTTTCCTTTTTGGACTCCCCAATACCATTTAGACATCCTGGATTTGGATAAATCCTCAGCAAAAGTCATCCTCCTCTTAGGCTTCATATAATGATTTAACCAGCTAGCCTCAATCTAGGGCTTTGTACAAGAATGATATCATACTCCTCAGTTGAGTCGGTTTTCTTTAAAAGCTATTCAAACTCTCCAGCTTCATCATCTTGGGCTTCAAACAAGATACTTAAATAAAACATCTCTAATAGAATTAATCCCCAGTGGAGTCAGTTTTTAACTCTTTTTTAGTTTCAACCTTGGGCTTTGATCAAGGCACAAAAATCCATCATCCCCACAGATGGGACCATAAGTCCACTATGTAGGAGGATAATTCCTCTATACATCACATATTAAAACAAATTATCAAACCTTTTTCCCAGATAAATTGCTATAAGTGGCACACTTGTTGATTCAAAATCCAAGCTGGAGTCCCTCCTTTATCATGGTTAAAATTTCTCTTTCATCTAACAGTTATAAATGGCAAGCCTCGGGATCCTACACATCCAAGCCAATGTCCCTCTCTCAGCATGAAAGATTCATAAAGGAAAAAGTGGCATTGCTCTACACTGAGTTAAAGCTTCTTCTTTTATGGCATCTTTCTTATAAAGGAAATTATGGAATTGTTGGATTCCACACATCCCAGTTAAAGTAATTTCCCTTATAACCAATTACCTGACATTTTGTGAAGTATAGGCGAGATATCTCCCTTTAGAGATGACAAATTCTCTCTCGTAATCACGCCTTTTAGCTTCAATCTTGGGCTTTGAATAAAACAAGAATACTTTGATAGTTTCAATCTTGGGCTTTGAACAAGACACTAAATTTTCCTCCCATAAAATAGGAGGAACTACAATTGCTCTGATTTATTAGATCTCTTTGCGGGAATACGTAGGCATAAGATTGCGAAATCTTAGCGAGCACACAAATAAAAAATTTTAGGTTCAATACCTTCCCAAAAACAATAGAAAACCCGAAAACAACAAAAAAAAATTCTTAACCCTCCCAAAGGAGAAACTTTCCCAATCAACAGCAGATAAACACAAGAAAGAATTTCAAACAGCAGAAATACATGCAAAAGATGGTTTTTATAGATTACTATAGATACTCTGGGTGTTAATAGCTTCCCTTTGTATAACCAAACCCCGATCCCTGATCTCTTAGCATTTGTTAAAGAAAACACTTGCGTGCAGGGTTAGTTTAAGATATCTTCCCCTTCCTTTTAAGCTTCGTAGGATAAATACAGAAATCAGAAAGTAGCACCAAATACGGTAGGTGGTCGCGTCACCAAAAAACCGACGCTACAGAAAAATGGCGACTCTGCTGGGGACTTTTAGAGTTAGATTTCCTAAGAGGTTTAGGCCTTGTTTTGCATTTATTTTTATGCTATTTTTACTTGCTTTCTCGATATTTTTATATCATATGCTGTCATATTGCTTGATATACTTGTTTAAATTACTGTTATCTGGGATGCGATTAATACGCATGTGGTGAGTCCGAGAAAACATTACGATAAGTGGTGGCATATTCAGGCAGGCTTATAGGGAGTGATTCCTGACCAAGCTAACTTGAGAGTTCGTCAAATTAGTGGAGGTACCCTTTGGAATTACTGATGTTGAACGAGCAAGTCGTGAAAACATTACTTTTTCCACTAGGCACCCTTGATACTGAGGTTTAGTTGACATTTAACCACTTGACCATTAGGTAGTGTGGTAAGTATCGGGAATAGTTGATACGCTATACTACACTGAAAAGAGATTCATCTTGGGGATATTACAGCTCTCATGAGTCAATCGGTTTGCTGTTAATATTCTTGAGAGGGGTCAATGACTTTGGGAACCTTTGTTAGAACCCGTTCTACAGGTACAAAATTTAACCTCTAGTACACACCTTGGGGATGGGTAGATCCATGACTCCATGCTCGTGACGATGAACTCTTAAACCCATGTTTTCAAATGTTCTTGTTTGCTGCATTCATGCATCCATGCATTGCATTCAGTAAAAAACTTTTTTTGACAAAAAAATCTTTTTCTAAAATAACTAAAACAATAATTGCAAATATCAGAAGTTGCGCTATGGATTTTGGTATAAGAAAAATGCACAAGTGCACATTCAAGGTTCTAGAGCTGGAAAACTTAAGGAAATTGGGAAGGATGATTATTAATCTCGAAGCTTTCAGAGCTAAGCACGGAGGACTATTGGCTCTTTTGAAGGTTAACATGGTAGAAGGAGTCCTGTCTACATTGGTTCAGTTCTATGATCCAGTATACCACTACTTCGCATTTCTGGATTATCATCTCACACCAACATTGGAAGAATACTCTCATCTAATTGACTTGCCTATCACTGATCAAGATCCGTTTACTGGACTGGAAGAAATTCCAAAAGATCAAGCCATTGCAAGAGCTACCTCTTTGGAAGAGTCAGACATCAGAACCCATATGACCACCAAGGGAGGAATCCAGGGTTTATCAGCTAAATTCCTGATGGAGAAAGCCTTATACTTTGCCAGTATAGGAAATATAACTGCTTTCGAGGATGTCTTTGTTCTACTCATATAAAGGTTATTCCTCTTTCCCATCATTGACAACTTCGTCGACATCAATTCTTTTAAGATAGTCGTAATTGGGAACCCAGTCCCAACCTTTCTCGCAGATGCTTATCATTATGTACACTTACGAAATCTGTACAATGGAGGGATGATCACATGCTATGTACCATTACTCTACAAATGGTTCATTTCCCACTTACCCAAGTCTGATGCTTTTTGGGATTTCAAAAGTGGTCTACGATGGTCGCAGAAGATTATGTCTCTTACCAATTCTGACATAGATTGGTACAATCGGATCTATGACGGAATAAAAATCATCGACAAATGCGGGAGTTTCCCTAATGTACCCATCATTGGTACCAAAGGAGGAATCAACTACCATCCAATTATAGCTCACCGTCAACTTGGATACCCGAGGAAAAATGTACCACATAAAATTCATCTGGAGGGTCTTTTCTTCAAGGAAGGGGAAAATGACAGGGCACTAAAGAAAGAAATAGTGCATGCTTGGCAACATGTTCATAGGAAAGAGAGAGAGAGTCCCTAGGGAGGCCAAATTGCATCTCTGCAGAACCTTATCTCCACTGGGTAAAAACTAGGGCCATCAAACTAAAGATGCCTTACCCTCGTCAAAAAGTTTTTCCATTAAAGGAATATGTCCTTTATTTCATGTCCGATGCGGAAAAACTCCAGGTCGCTCTTAACAAAGTCCAATGTGAGAAGAACTCTTGGAAGAACAAGTACCAGATTATTAATTTGGAATGCACAAAGATCTAAGAGTTGTTGAAGGAAAATGATGCTCTGATTGAAATATTAGAGCAGCATGCTATAGAAAGTCAAGAGGAGCGTAGAAGTCTACTCTCTCCTTTCACATGGAAAAGGATCATTGACCCGACAACGATTGAAGGGGCCCGATCAAAGAAAAGAAAAATTCAGGAACCTGCATCTGAGCTTTCCTCAGAGAAAACTCAGGATCCATAGGCCTAGTTTTCCTTCTCACACTTTGTAAAATATTGTACTTTTCCCTGTAAAATACTGCAATCTTTCGAGTTCAATAAAAGGTTTCAACCACTGTATGATATTTGCAACATAATTGTTAAAAGTTCTTTTAAAAAAAAAAAAAAAGCATTCTCATTCTTTGCATATCATCCATCATTCTCACATAACACATCTTTGTCATTGAGTCTCACACATGTGTCGCACTCTAGAGTCAAAATGTCTCATTCGTACAATACTCGGGCCAATCGACAAAAGAAAATGGACGATCTCGAAGAAGAGAACAGAGAGCTAAGAGAAGAAATCAATGCTCTGAAGGAGAGTTTGGAGAAACTCCACAACACGATTGAATCCCTGGCAGCAGCTCAGGATCAACAACCTCAAAGGACCGCAATCTCAGAGATTATGTCCACACCAATATTTGAGACACCTGGCAGTCATCCTCAGTACAACATGCCAAAAGGTTTCCCATGGGGCATGCCTCTCAATTTTATACCTGAAGGGTATATACCTCCGGCCACTGAAGACCCGGAAGCCATAGCAGAAGCCTCCAGACCTGAAGGTTACAAACTTCAGACAAATGAAGATGCAAGGATTACAACCGGAACTCCTGAAGGTTACAAACTTCAAGTCACTGAAGAGCCAAGAGTTACCGCCGTAATGTCCATACCACAACTGGTGGTACACACTATTCCAGGG
This sequence comes from Lathyrus tuberosus, assembly GCA_022829125.1. Classification (NCBI taxonomy): domain Eukaryota; kingdom Viridiplantae; phylum Streptophyta; class Magnoliopsida; order Fabales; family Fabaceae; genus Lathyrus; species Lathyrus tuberosus. Next base: position 20,223,132 of record JALAZF010000009.1, read on the forward strand.
GACCATATTCTGCATGCCACTTCTGGCAGAAACAAAGAAGTATACGAAAGGATGAATGAATTCCAGGAACGGTTCTTGGAAATGCATAAGGAATTGCATTCCATTCGCAGGCATGACTTGTTTGGAAAGGACGCCGCTGACCTCTGTTTGGTCCCTAATGTAAAGATATCGCACAAATTCAAGGTGCTCGACTTTAAAAAATACAAAGGCAACTCTTGCCCTCAAAGTCATTTGGTAATGTATGCTCTGAAGATGTCTACCCAGACAGAAAACCAACAGCTACTAATCCATTACTTCCAAGATAGTTTAACCGGTGCCACACTAAAATGGTACATGGGTCTAAACCGTACCAAGATCAGTACACTCAGAGATCTCGGGGCAGCTTTTGTTCAGCAGTATAAATATAATTTGGACATAGCACCAGATAGGGACCAGCTCAGGGCAATGTTTCAGAAAGATAAAGAAACCTTTAAGGAATATGCTCAAAGATGGCGTGAAATCGCTGCCCAGATTTTCCCTCCTCTCGAGAAAAAGGAAATGACATAAATCTTCCTAAAAACATTGAGCTCCTTTTATTATGACCAAATGGTCGCCAGTGCACCTAGTGACTTCACTAAAATGGTGAGCATGGGGGTGCGCCTTGAGAAAGCAGTCCGAGAAGGCCGGTTAGTCAAAGAGGCAGAGTCGTCCAGTAGTACTAAAAGATATGGTAGTGCCTTCCAAAAGAAGAAAGAGCAAGATATCAGTAATATCTCTCTGGGTAAGCAAAGGCGAAGGTATCAACCTCAACAGGTAGCAGCAATAACTCCAGCTATCAACCCAACGAAAGCTCTGACATATCAACCTCAGGTTGCTCAAAGCCAACCAAATCAACAACAATATCAACAAAGGCAGCAACAGCCTCTTCAGCAAGCTCATCCGTAGTACAACAATAACAATCGTACTACCCGGTCACCAGGGTTTGACCCTATACCGATGTTATACGTAGAATTATTTCCACTCCTTCTAACCAAGGGGCGCGTTCAAACCAGGACTCCTCTTACAGTACCAGACAATCCACCTTTTTGGTTCAAAGTAGATCAATCTTGCCCTTATCATCAAGGAGGACCAGGACATAACATTGAGAATTGCCTCAGTTTCAAATCTGATGTACAAAAGCTCGTCAGAAACGGGGTTTTATCTTTCAAAGATACAATACCAAATGTTCAAGCGAACCCATTGCCGCAACATGAGAAAACTTCAGTAAACTTAATAAAAGGAGAACTCGGCAGTAGCTATCAAATTCACGATGAACGCCTACTGGGAACCAATCTAGTGAAAATACATTGCAGGAAAAGCAGGTACGGCCATGTACCATCTCACAACTATCATCAATGTGATATCTGTTCTAAGAACAATCAAGGATGTGTCACAGTACAAGCAGCTCTTCAAGAGCATATGGATTTAGCTGGATTCAGGATCACAGGATTCGTGAAGTAAACATGGCCCATGCACATCCAAACATTGTTCAAAATCATGACATCTGAGCAATGAATGTCAATCTAGTGGCAATGCATTCAAGACAAAGTTAGTAATACAACTTGTCGCTGCATGACTACAGCGCCTGCCCGATTTGCTCAAGAGACAATCAGTGATGCTCTTTTGTACAAGAAGCCCTCCAACGTCAAATGGATCTTGGATGGATCCAAGACTACCATGAAAGGAATAATCATCAAGTCAATATGGTTCAAATCTTCGATATCTGTTTAATGAATACCAGCTTGGTAGAGTTGCATGCCAAGCAGGTCAGACTCGGTTTTCTGACCTCGCATAATTATCAAGACTGCGAGGATTACTCTGTAAACAATCAAGGTTGCACGTTTGTGCAAAGAGCTCTTCAACATCTATTGGACCACTGGTGGCTTCCAATCTACCAGGATGAAGACACATGTCAAGTTAGCATAACTAATTAAAATCCTGATAGACACCAAAGCTGTGATATCCGCTTACTAGAAACAGATCTGGTAAGGATGCACTACATACAAAGTGGGTACGGTCGAGTACCACCTCATAATTCTGAATGATGTGGAATATGTTTAGAAAAAACCAAGGATGCTACCTCGTACGAGCAGCTCTTCAGCATCAGGTAGACCGAAGGGAAATTCAACCATGCTTGAGTACTCAATCAATCAACATGGTGCAAGATTGCCTCCCTGTTCAAAACAAGGTCCGAGGACCACTAGACAAAAGCATTGTCACAATCTCCGAAAAAAAGAACCTGTCAATCATGGAGTTACCAAGGATGTTTTCACCATAATTCCTCTGCTCGATGAGTCAAAAATCTCTCTTAACGGTAGAAAGGTTCTCAACCTGGAACCAATTGAGGTTAATTACGATGGTAAAATGACCCAAAAAGCACTTGTGGTTGTCTACTTACCAGGACCAAAACCTTACAAGTCGGAGAAAGCTATTATGTACAAGTACGGTGCGACTACCATAGAAGATGGAAAATAAATTCCACTACCGTCCATTGTAAACATCGTTGATATCAGTCGAGTTACCCGGAGCAGTCAAATCTTCAACAGAGGAGTGGGAGAACCTGCAAAAGAAAAGGAACCTCAAGATGAAATTCCTAATCAACAAATTGGTCGATCGAGCAACACAGAACCCATAAAGAACAACGATGAAATGCTAAAGCTCATCCAGAAAAGCGAGTACAACATTGTCGATCAATTGTTACAAACTCCTTCTCGGATCTCCATATTATCTCTTCTGCTCAGTTCAGAAGCTCATAGAGAAGCTCTACATAAATTCTTGGAATAGACCTTTGTAGAACAAGATGTGACAGTAGGTCAGTTTGACAACATTATTTCAAACATCACTTCCTGAAACAATTTAGGTTTTAGCGATGAAGAACTTCTAGAGGAAGGCAAGAATCATAACATGGAACTCAATATCACAGTCAATTGACAGAACGATTCTTTAGCCAGCATACTGGTAGACACAGGTTCATCTTTGAATTTCATGCCAAGATCAACTTTGGTACGACTATCTTTTCAAGGTACTCCGATGAGAGGTAGTGAGATCATCGTCAAAGCTTTTGACGGATCCAAAAAAATAGTTATCGGTGAAGTCGATCGCCCCATAACCATCGGTCCTCGCACTTTCCAAGTCACTTTCTAGGTCATGGACATCTGAGCAACATACAACTATTTATTAGGAAGACCTTGGATAAATGAAGTCGGGGCAGTCACTTCGACACTTCACCAGAAGCTGAAGTTTGTCAAGAATGACAAGTTGGTCATAGTGTGCGGGGAACAAGCTTTAATTGTGAGCAACATATCATCATTCTCCTATTTAGAACCAGAGGAGGTTGTTGGGACTCAATTTCAGGCTCTCTCGGTGAGCAATGAGAATCACCAAGACAAAGGAACGTCAATTTCCTCGTACAAAGACACTCTCCAAATAATGGGGAGTGATAACATAAAAGGATGGGGGCAGATTATAATTCCTGCTGATAACAAGACAAGAAAAGGTCTTGGCTTTTCTCCAACATGTACCCAGACCACAAAGAAGGATGAAAGCTTTCGTCCCATTCAGGATTTCTTCCACAGTGGAGGCTTCCTCCACCCAGTACTCAAGAAGTCCACACCATCGAGGAAAACAACTCTTCTGATACAGATGAAGAGTGGAAATCCTATCTTAACGATGAAGGTTATATATCTCAGGGAGAAACGTACATGACATTCTACTCTCCAAAGCAAAATCCCAGATATATCCCAAGATCAGATGTCAGAATGATCTACGAAGATTGCGATCTTGAAGGATGACGTGCTCCGCCCAACTCGTTAGAAGAAGACACTCTGATGAAAGACAACTTTGACTATAATTCTTATAATTCCACTGATGATTTACCTATCTGGAAGCCTTACATAGAAAACTCGGGGCAAAAGAGTCTGCCAGATAATGCATATCTGTTTAATGATCTTAAAAAGCATATGCCTGTTCTCCCAGAGTCATGGAATCCTTACCCAGAACATTCCAAGAGTGTCCAACACCACGTTGATGAATTTTCAAAGATCGCATGACAAGAATTTATTAACTATGCATTTCCTGAGGTCAACGTCATTGAAGAAGATGACTCATTTATTCCCACAAAAACCTGGGATACCTTGGGGCAGCCAAGCGACAAGTACGACTTTCTAGTAAAGTACACTGCTCCCGAAAGCTCTCGCATCAGATATGAGGACATCCAGCCAACTGGATGGGGAGATTCTCTTGAGAATGGAAATATTGTCAAAGATGCAACCGAAGAGTCCTCCTATAGTAACTCTGCATGGGAAGAAGACTCTAATGATCCCACTCCTCCCGAAATCAGTGTCATCACTGAAGACAACCCAAGAAGGAAGATACCGGACTTTGTGATCCACAGAGGAGTTCGTCGCCATTGGGTTGCGATCAATGTCCCAAATGTCGTTCATAAATCGAAGTAATTGCCACATCTTTGTTTTGACCTTTCACTCTGCCCGGGTGAAATGGATGTTTTATAGGGCTTATTTTTCTGTAAATGTTCCTCTTCGCTTCACCCAGAGCGATAGAGTTTTGTTTTATAGGGTTGTGTTTCAAGAATCGAAAAATCATGAATAAATAATGTCATTCTAAATTCCTGCATTTATCGCTATTTTCACTTTTCGCTTTTTTCAGAAAATGGTAATCCTAAAAAAATAAAACAAAAAACAAAACAAGCGTTTTTCAAAAAAAAATATACACTGCACACACTTTTGCATTCTCTCTGTCTTTTCTAAAAAAGGAATCATCACGTCATGCAGATTATTTGTTTTAAACCCCATTGAAACATCCGATCCAATGCCTTCTCCCAACTTTGAGTTCCTGGTATTTGAAACCGAAGAAGAAGAGGACAAAGAAATTCTAGATGAGATCTCCCGACTACTCAGACAAGACGAAAGGTCCATTGAGTCCCACAAAGAGCCGTTGGAAACGGTCAATTTGTGTTCAGAAGAAGAAAGGAAAGAAGTTAAGATTGGAGCATTACTCAGTCCAATTTTCAGAGAAAGCTTGATAAAACTTCTCAAAGAATTTCCAGATGTGTTTGCTTGGTCCTACCAAGACATGCCAGGGTTGGATACCAGCATCATGGAACATGACTTACCGCTAAAAACAGAATATCCTCCAGTAAAACAAAAAATGAGAAGGACTCATCTAGATATGGCCATCAAAATTAAGGAAGAAGGGCATAAACAGATTGACGCAGGTTTCCTTGCCACCTCAGAATATCCCCAATGGCTAGCCAACATAGTGCCAGCTCCAAAGAAAGATGGGAAAGTCTGAATGTGTGTAGACTATAGGGATTTAAACAAAGCAAGTCCAAAGGATGATTTTCCCTTACCACACATTAGCATGCTAGTTAACAGCACAGCAAAATTCAAAGTCTTCTCCTTCATGGATGGATTCTCGGGTTATAATCAAATCAGAATGGCGTCGGAAGACATGGAGAAAACTTCATTCATCACCCCATGGGGCACCTTTTGTTACAAAGTAATGTCGTTCGGTCTAAAGAACGTGGGGGCAACTTATAAAAGGGCTATGACAACTTTGTTTCACGACATGATGCACAAAGAGATTGAATTGTATGTCGATGACATGATTGCCAATTCTAAGACAGAAGAAGAACATATGGAGAATTTGTCAAAACTATTCGAGCGTCTGAGAAAATACAAACTCCGCCTGAATCCCAACAAATGTACATTCGGTGTACGCTCAGGAAAGCTCTTGGGATTCATCGTCAGCGAAAAAGGAATTGGGATTGATCCCGACAAGGTCAAGGCTATTCAAGAAATGCCTTCACCGAAGACTGAAAAACAAGTAAGAGGATTTTTGAGACGTCTGAATTACATATCAAGATTCATATCTCTCATGACCGTGACATGCGCGCCAATCTTCAAGCTACTAAAAAAGAATCAAAGCTCTATATGCCAAAAGGCTTTCGACAGCATCAGAGAATATCTGCTGAATCCACCAATTCTGTCTCCTCCAGTGGAAGGAAGACCACTGATTATCTACTTAACAATCTTGGAAGACTCCATGGGTTGTGTGCTTGGCCAACAAGACGCAACAAAAAGAAAAGAGTCTGCCATTTATTACTTAAGCAAGAAATTCACAGACTGTGAAACTCGATACACTATGCTCGAGAAAACGTGCTGCATTTTGGCTTGGGAAGCTAAACGTCTTCGCCAGCACATGATTTGTCACACTACTTGGTTAATCTCTGAAATGGATCTGATCAAGTACGTCTTTGAAAAGCCTGCTCTCACGGGAAGGATTTCCCGTTGGCAGATGTTATCGAAATACGACATCGAGTACCATGCTCAGAAAGCCGTCAAAGGAAGTGTTTTAGCTGATCATTTAGCTTATCAACCGATTGACAATCAGGAATTGATCAAATTTGACTTCCCATACGAGGATGTCATGTACATAAAAATGAAAGATTGCGATGAACCGCTACCAAACGAAGGGCCGGAGCCTGGATCCCAATGGGAACTAATATTCGACGGAGCTGTTAACGCTTATGGGAATGGAATTGGGGTAATCATCGTAACACCTCAAGGTACCCATATTCCTTTTACCGCCTGATTGACATTCAAATGTACAAACAATGAGGCCGAATATGAAGCTTGCATCATGGGTCTCGAAAAAGCTATCGACTTGAGGATAAAGAACTTAGATGTGTATGGAGACTCAGCCCTGGTTATAAATCAGATCAAAGGGGAGTGGAACACATATCAATTGAGATTGATTCCCTACAAAGACTACGCAAGAAGGTTGCTACCCTTCTTCAACAAAATTGAGTTTCATCACATTCCTCGTGAAGAAAACCACATGGCTGATGCATTGGCTACTCTATCCTCCATGATTAGTCTGAGTCGATGGAACGACGTACCCAGGATTGACGTAATGTGCCTTGGCAGGTCTGCTTACATATTTGCGGTTGAAGCAGTCATCAATGACAAACCATGGTATCATGATATCAAAAGCTTCCTTCAAAGACAGGAATACCCGCCTGGGGCATCTAGAAAAGATAGGAAGACTCTCAGAAGACTGGCTGGCAACTTCTTCCTGAACAATGATGTGCTCAACAAGAGAAACTTCAACATGGTTTTGCTCATATGTGTGGACAGACACGAAGCAAACATGTTAATGAAAGAGATTCATGAAGGATCCTTTGGCACTCATGCCAATGGACACACAATGGCAAGAAAAATTCTGAGAGCGGGATATTATTGGCTGACAATCGAATTCGATTGCAACAAGTACATGAGGAAATGTCACAAGTGTCAGATATACGCCGACAAAATTCATGTACCACCAACGTATCTCAAAGTTCTTTCTTCTCCATGGCCATTTTCTATATGGGGAATCGACATGATTGGCATGATTGAACCCAAAGCTTCAAACGGACATCGGTTCATCCTAGTAGCCATTGATTAATTCACCAAGTGGGTCGAAGCAGTATCATACACCAATGTGACTAGGCAAGTGGCGGTCCGATTTATCAAAAAGAATCTCATCTGCCGCTACGATGTTCCAAGCCAGATTATTACCGATAATGGATCTAATTTAAATACCATGATGGTGAAAGAGTTATGTGTTGAGTTCAAGATCGAACACCATACCTCGTCTCCCTACAAAGATTGGCATGAGATGCTACCCTTTGCTCTTCACGGTTATCACACATCCGTTTGAACTTTAACAGGGGCAACCCCTTTTTCTCTAGTATATGGCATAGAAGCAGTGCTCCCCATAGAAGTAGAGATCCTGTCAATGAGAGTATTAATGGAAGCCAAGTTAACAGATGTTGAATGGTGTCAGAGCATATACGATGAACAGAATCTAATCGAAGAAAAGAGAATGATGACTTTATGCCATGGTCAGTTATATCAACAAAGGATGAAGAAAGTGTTCGACAAAAAATTCTGACCCCGTGTGTCATACCCCAAATTTTGACCACAAGATTTCCCATCATTGTGAGGATCATTCTGACAATATGGATGTACCATCATACCTCATCAATCCCCTCAAGGATTGTTGAGCATTCACTACAATCAAGAATTAGGGCTTTGAGCCCAATCAAAGCACTTGGACAAAGGATCAATCAAGAATTGACATGATCTTCAACTTGTCTAACCTCTCAAACCCCCATAAAGGATCAAGAGGTCTCCCATATCAAGAATCAAGCACAAGGATGCAACATTCCAAGCTGATTTAGCCTCGAGATCCCTAGTGTCACTAAATTAGGGTTTTGGTCGACCAAGGCCTCTAGATGAAAACTTTCATCTAGGCATGAGCCAATACCTCAAAACATGATCCAAAATGCTCCAAGGGACCTCATGGATCCAATCATCAAGTCAAATTAGCCTTAGGGGAAGCATTCATAAAAAATCAGGAATTAGGGTTTCTTGACCTAATTCACCCCTAAGTGACTTTTGAGGGAAGACATGAACCAAGACATCAAGACATCATTTGAGGGCCTCAAATACACCACGTTGATCCATTTACAACAATGGATTTATCCAAGAAGTTTGATTCACAAGTTTCAAATTCATCTGGACCACAATTAGGGTTTTGAAGAAAAAGTCAACTATACCTTTGACTTTGGACCAAGACATGCTCCCAAACCTTGGGACATGATTCAAGACACCCTAAAACACCTATGAAATCCATCCATTAGGTTTTAATTAGGTCAATAACTTGATTGCATAGAGGATCACACAGTTTGGAATTCATCTGGCAAAAAGTCAACTGTGCCCAAAATCAAGTTTGACTTTTTAAAATTTTTCACAAATGTGGTCCCCCTAAGTCAAAAACAATGTTAATTCATGGTTTGGATCATCATTCATCAAGAAAAAATAAGAAAAGTGAGGTTACTTGCAAAAGGGGCAACCATAAGAAACTTAAATTTTTCTAAGTTATGGAACAAAATGGATTTGGTACCAACTTTGCAAGGTCATAACTCCCAAACCCTAAAGCTTTTTTCTTCCATCCAAAGTGCAAATGAAAGTTCACATGACATACTTCAAAAGTGTCAACTACAAAAGATTCCAAATCCTCATGGATTTTGAGTTATGGATTGATCAAAATCACAAAAACATGAAAATGGCCACTTTTTCCAACACTTGGTGAAATTTTGGACAGAATCTGTCTTGAATTTTCACCAACTTTGAGGCCATTTTTCACCTTGATACAAGTTGAACCAGGTCCATTGGTGGACATCAAAGATAAATTATGTCATGAGAGCTTTCCAACAAGTACCAGAACTTATCCTAATTCAATTTGAGTAGGGAGTTACAACCCTTGGAACATGGCACCAAAAACTGATTTCTTCCCAAGGCAGATTATAGGTCATTTGCTCGAATTGGATAATTTGTGCAATTACAAGTCTTGTAATCCTTCTAGAAACATTAAGGATGAGATCAAAGCTAAAGATCTCTGAGCCACAAGTCTCCCAAGACAAATGATCATCATGTATACATGTGATATCTAATGATGCAAAAGCCAAAAATTTCAAAGTTGTCATGGAGCATTCAATGGATGCATCAAAGTGGTATGGAATGAAGCAAATACAACTGAATGAGTCAGGATAAACTCAAGCATCAGAAGACCATAGGCCTACAACATTGACTCAAGTCAATGGCTAGAGAAGACTTGAGGTTCCTTTTGAAAACCAATGGACAACGGACTGTCCCAGCCACCATTCACTATTGCTGCTGAAACAAACTTGACACACTATAAATAAAGGTCATTTTTTGTTAGTTTGAGTACACCAAAGCACCACAACAGATGCTTTCCTCAAAATCACTCTCAAAAAACCAGATTTTCTTCTCATTCTAGCAACTTTCAAATTTTTCATTTGAGAACAATTCTATCAAAACCAATCATGCCAACACCTCACATACATCATATATGAGTGATCCATGACCTTAAAACTCATCTGGAACATCAGAATCACAAAGTCACCGCCCATTTTCTCAAGCTTTTTGGCATGTTTGCAGTTGAGGTGCCACAACAAGTTCTGAGCGGATTCAATCCATTCCAAGCCTTCAAACACATTACTTGAGGTCCATTGAAGCTGTCCAGGTCATTACAAAACATCTGTAGCACCTCCAACATAGAATTCGATCACCACCTGCAAGAGGTAAGCCTGACACTCTCAAACTCTATAATCCATGCATCATAAATGCGTTTTCAAGTTACAAACATGTTTTTGAACTTATGTAGAGTGTTTCTCCTCAATCAATTGCTATGTATGAATTGTATATAGGATTTCATAGTGTTCTTGCAAAAATTAGGGTTCTAGGTTCATCTTCTGATTTCTCACTCCACACTTAATATAAATGCAATTAATTTATATGGTTGTAATCCTTGTTCAAAAACGAGCAAGTTTCATGTTTACAAAAGTCATTTTCATTGAGTAATCAGAGAGATATGAGAGGTTTTGCAAATCTGGAAAACCAGAGCTCGCGCGGAGAAGATGACTTGTTCTTGGCGCCATTTTTGAATTTTTCAATATTTGAATATTTTGATATTTTATTTAATTGATTCAAAAATTAATTTCTCTCTGAATTTTTATGTTTTTGAATTGATTCTTTTTTTCAAAATTCACAAAAATGTTAAAATATTTTATTCTACAAAAATTTCCCAAAAATATTATTTATTTTATATATTTGATATTTTTGTAAAGAATTTATTTTATTTGTTTTTAAACATTTAAAAATATTTATTTCTCTTGATTTTTCAAAGTCAAATGATTTTCAAATCATTCTATGAACAAAACATGATTTTTCAAACATTAATCCAAGATCATAACTTGTTTTTCACACATGTTTGATAATTTTGATCATTTTAATTAATTTTATTTAAATTAAAATGCATTTTTTAATCAAATTAGGGTTTTAATTGTTTTTACCCTCACAAACATTTTTCAAAACATAATTTGGGCCTCTAATAGAGTGTAAGACCCATCCCTTGTCACATAAATAAATTTTGGGCTTCAGTCACTGAATAAGTCCCACTTTGTTTTCCGAAACCGCAGCGCGATCGTCGCCTTTTAAACAAAAAACATATGGGCCTCCCTTTTGTTATAAGTCCCATTTTTCTTCTTTTTCAAACATTTTTTGGGCCTCTAATAGAGTGTAAGACCCAACCCCCTTTGTACATAAATAATTTGGGCCTCAGTCATTGTATAAGTTCCTATACAATTTTCAAAATAACGGTGCAATCACTGTTTTTCATCTGGGCCTCTCCTTGAGCTATAAGTCCCATCTCTTATATGAAAATAAACTTTGGGCCTCTAATAGAGTGTAAGACCCATCCCTTTTTGTAAATAGAATAATTTGGGCCTCAGTCATTGTATAAGTCCCTCTGTAATTTTCAAAACTACGACGCGATTGTCGCCTTTTTTAAAAGAATTCATCTGGGCCTCTCCTTGAGTATAAGCCCCAAACTTCTTTTTAAAACAACTTTCTTTTTTATTCAAATTCAAATTCAAAGATTTATCCAAACTTTCTTCAATTTCTTGAAAACTAACCATACAGCTGTAGTTACTATGATTGGGCTTGCACAACTGTAAGTTCCACTATCTCTTAAATACATACTTGTTTATATATTTCATCTGTATATATATATACTTATATATACTTGCTTAGTGTAGCATACAATTTTCGTCGGTGACGCGACCACCTTACCGCATTTGGTTGGAATTGGTTGCTACTTTCTGATTTCTTATTTATCCTATGAAGTTGGAAATGAAAGGGAAGCTATCTAAAACTAACCTTGCACGCAAATGTTTTCTTTAAAAAATGCTAAGAGATTGGGGGGTCCGGGGTCAGGTTATACAAAGGGAATTTGTCAATTACCCAATGTATATATGGTTATCCATAGATCTTGTGTGGCATGTTTAAATACTTTCTGGTGTTTATCTGTTATGGGTAGGGAATGTTGAGAGAGTGTTTTTGTTGTTTTTGGGTTTTCTGTTGTTTTTGGGTTTTCTGTTATATATAGATGAAATATATAAACAAGTATGTATTGAAGGGATAGTGGAACTTACAGTTGTGCAAGCTCCAGCATTGTAACCACAGCTGCATGGTTAGTTATTCAAGAAATTGAAAAAAGTTTTGATAATAACATTGAAGTTGAATCTAAATCAAAAAAAGAAAGTTCTTTTAAAGGAAGTTTGGGGCTTATACTCAAGAAAAGGCCCAGATGAATTCTTTCGAAAAGGCGATGATCGCGTTGTAATTTTGAAAACCACAGAGGGGCTTATATAATTACTGAGGCCCAAATTGTTGTATTTACAAAGAGGATGGGTCTTACACTCTAATAGAGGCCCAAAGTTTATTTTTATACAAGCGATGGGACTTATAGCTCAAGGAGAGGCCCACATGAAAAATAGTGATCGTACCGTTATTATGAAAATTGTATCTGGACTTATACAATGACTAAGGCCCAAATCAAATATTTACAAAGGGATGGGACTTACACTCTACCAAGAGGCCCAAAAGTGTTTGATAAGTGAAGAAAAATGGGACTTACAACCAAAGGGAGGCCCAGATGAAAATTGTTTGAAAATGGCGATTGCACCGAGATTTTTAAAATCGTATCGGGACTTATACAATGACTGAGGCCCAAATCAAATATTTACAAAGGGATGGGATTTACATTCTATCAAGAGGCCCAAAAGTGTTTCAAAAAAAAGAAGTTTGATCAATGGGGAAACCCTAATTTCTTTAAAATATAATTTTTAAAGAAAAATAAGTAATAAATGATATAAAATACCAAATATATTGAAAAACAAGTTGTAAATTTTGAACAGTGTTTTGAAAAATCATGTTTAATCACATGAAAGCTTGGAATCCAATTAAATTTGAAAATTCAAGGTGGAAACCTCATTTTAAAAATGTTTGAAAACAAATAAAATGAAATTAATTACAAAAATTCAAGCTATATTAAATAAATAATATAAATTCAATTTTTTGTGGAATAAAATATTTCAACATTTTTGTGAATTTTCAAAAAAAGAATCAATCAAAAATAATAAAAATTGAGAGATAAATTAATTTTGAGATTAATTAAGAAAATCATGAAAAATATGAAAAAAACAGCAAAAATGACAGGGAACCTGTAGCGTGCGATTTTTGTCGGTGACGCGACCACCTTATCGCCATTGGGTTCTCTCCTCACCGTAGTGAGGGGGAGTGGGGTGCTACTTTCTGATTTTTTATTTATCCCGTGAAGCTGGAAGGGAAAGGGAAGTTATCTAAAACTAACCTTGCACACGAATGTTTAACTGAACAAACGTTGAAAGAGATTCGGGGGTCCGGGGTCAGGTTATACAATGGGGAGTTGTCAATTACCCATCCTACATGTGGTTAACCACAGGTTGTTAGTTTTAGGTTCTGCTTTGTACTTGATGGTGTTTATCTGTTGATGGGTTGGGAAAGTTTCTTGTTTGAGAGAGAGAGAGAGAGAGTTTTTGATTGGTATGTGTGAAGGAAATGGACCTAGAGTTTTTGATTGGTATGCTCGCTAAGATTTCGCAATCTTATGCCTATGTATTCCCGTTTAAAGAAACAGGGAAATTAGAGCAATCGTAGTTCCTCCTATTCTATGGGAGGAAAAGATATTTGGTGTCTTGTTCAAAGCCCAAGATTGAAGCTAAAAGGTTTATTTGTGTCTTGTTCAAAGCCCAAGATTGAAGCTAAAAGGTTTGACTGAGAGAGAATTTGTCATCTCTAAAGGGAGACATCTTGTCTGTTTATCACAACTGTTGGGTGACTGTTTATAAAGGAGGATTACTTTAACTGGGATATGTGAATCCAACAATGCCATAATTTCCTTTATAGGGGTGTTGTCCTGAATGAGAAAACTTTAACTCAGTGTTGAGCAATGCCAGTTTTCCTTAGGAGTCTTTCATGCCAAGAGAGGGGAAGTGGTGTGGATCTAAATAATCCAGAGGTTTGCCACTTACAGCAATTAGATGAAAGATGGAGTTTTACCAGGATAAGAGATGGACTACAGCTTGGATTTTTGAATCAACAAGTGTGTCACTTATAGCAGTTATATGGGATTAGGGTTTGTTTGATTTGTTTGTTTTGATGTGTGATGACACAGAGAAATGTTTTCCTACAGAGATTTTGATTTCCTCTGAGGGGATGTTGGTTTTTGTGTGCCTTGATCAAAGCCCAAGGTTGCAGCTAAGAGATTGATTGACTCCACTAGGGAAGTCCTTATACAAAGCCTAAGAGGAGGCTGGAAAAGATTGACTCAACAAGAGAGTATTTTTATCTGTCTTGTACAAAGCCCAAGATTGAGGCTAAAAAGAGACTGACTCTTTTGGGGATATCATTATACAAAGCCTAAGAGGAGGCTAAAAGTTTGAATTTTTCGGGGAAATATTTTGTCTATCTTGTACAAAGCCCAAGATTGAGGCTAAAAGGGATTTTGATTCCGCTGGGGAGGGTTTGTATGTGTCTTGTACAAAGCCCAAGATTGAGGTTGAAAAGAAGAATGACTCTGTGGGAAAGAAATCTTTATTTGTCTTGTACAAAGCCCGCGATTGAGGCTAAAATGAGACTTTACTGATCCGACTGAGGATATTTTAAGGTGTCTTGTACAAAGCCCAAGATTGAGGCTGAAAAGATTTTGACTCTGCTGGAGAGTTTATATGTCTTGTACAAAGCCCAAGATTGAGGTTGGAAAGAGGATTGACTCTGCTTAGGAGAATTTATATGGTGTCTTGTACAAATCTCAAGATTGAGGTTGAAAAAGGTTGACTCAACAAGAGAGTGTTTTTATCTGTCTTGTACAAATCCCAAGATTGAGGCTGAAAGGGTTGACTCAACAAGAGAGTGCTTTTGTTTTATACCATTGACTCAACAAGAGAGTGTGGAAAGGTGATTAACTCAACAAGAGAGTCTGAAGTGGCTAACTCAGCTGGGGAAAATCATTGTACAAAGCCCAAGAGGAGGCTGACTTTGCTAGGGGAGAACAAAGAAAGAAATCATTATACAAAGCCTAAAAGGAGGCTGAATATGCTGAGGAAAGGAAGGATCATTATACAAAGCCTAAGAGGAGGCTAGCTTCTGCTGAGGATTATTGAGATCCAAAGGCAGGTCCAAATGGGGAATCAACTCTTGCTGAGGGTTTACAGAAGATTTGAGATATCAGATGCCTTGGGGTTCTGATTTGGGATAGTGTTATACTGATGATAAACTGACCCTGGCTGGGGAATCTTTAGGAGAAAGACTGGGTTTAGAACCCATGGGTTTTAACTCTACTGGAGATTGATTAAATGACCAGGGATTTCCTGTGTTTGTAGGGAACTTGAGAATGTATTTGAGATCCAAGAGGACATTAGACTGTCCAAGTCTACTGGTATGGAAGCTGTTTATCTTTGTATGATGCCCAAGAGGAGGCTGGTGTTTTAAGGGATGAGTGTCAACCCTAAAACGGTTTGATGTTTTGACACTGGAAAGACTGCTCTAGCAAAGGATGACTAAGTTCTATCCTATACCTTTAAGAGGTCATCAAGGTCTTTGTACTCAGCCCAAGAGAAGGCATGAGAACTTCTAAGAAGCCGGAGGGTCCTTGTACAAAGCCCAAGAGGAGGCGGGGATGCTTTTAGGAAGCCTGTGGGTCCAAACTTAAGAAAAGTTCAAGAAAAGTTTCACCGGGAATAATCTTTCCTTTAGTGAACAATTCTAGGGTTTGAAGAAATTCAAGAGAGGTTTCACCGGGAATTAATCCTCTCTGGGGAAGTGAATTTCTTTGACAATTTTCTAATAGTGACAGTCTGAGAAAAGTTTCACCGGGAATAATGCCTTTCTCTTTGTTCCATATTGTTTAAGACCAAGAGAATGCAAGACTGTATCTGGAAATCCTATGGGGATCTAGTTTTGACTGTATTGAAAGAATGACCAACTGGCTTTACCTAGTTCTAGACCTAGTTGCAGGGGAAAACTCTAAGCAGATATACTAGTATATATACAGTTGATATATGACAAGTATTTAAAAGGATATGAAAGAAGCACTTACAGGTGAGCAAGCTTCCAGCAATACAGTTATATATATATATATATATATATATATATATATATATATATATATATATATATATATATATATGAAAGCGGGTAAATGAAAGCTGATAAAACTTACAGGCGAGCGAGCTTCAATTGTAACAGCTGTATGGTTAGTTGTTCAAGAAATTAAATAAAGTTTTGACAACAACTATGGATTTGAACCTAAATTAAGAGGGAAGTTGTTTTGAAAAGATTGTTGGGGCTTATACTCAAGGAGAGGCCCAGATGAAAAAACAGTAATCGTACCGTTATTTTATAGACTGTACTGGGGCTTATACAGTGACTGAGGCCCAAAAAGGTTTTCTGTACAAAGGGATGAGTCTTACAACTCAAGGAGAGGCCCAAAAGTTTGAAAAAAAAAGAAAAGAAATGGGACTTACAACACAAGGGTAGGCCCAGATGGTTTTCGTTTAAAAGGCGACGATCGCACCGAGATTTTAAAATCGCAGTGGGACTTATATAATGACTGAGGCCCAAAAAAGGTTTTGGTTAAAAAGGGATTGGGTCTTACACTCTAATGGAGGCCCAAAGTTTATTTTATATACAAGCGATGGGGCTTACAACTCAAGGAGAGACCCAAGTGATTTTTGTTTAAAAGGCGACTACCGCGCCGAGATTTTAAAAAATTGTATCGGGACTTATACAATGACTGAGCCCCAAATTATTTATTTACAAGAGGGGGTTGGGTCTTACACTCTATTAGAGGCCCAAAGGTTGTTTGAAAATTTAAAATCGAGAGGAAACCCTAATTTTTAAATAAAAATGTCATTTTTCAAAGGTAATTTAAATAATAAATGATAAAATATCAATTATATTCAAAAACAAGTTGTACACTTTGGAAAATATTTTGAAAAATCATGTTTAATCATATGAAAGCTTAAAATTCAATTGATTTTGAAAGATCAAAGTGGAAATTTCATTTTAAAAATGTTTAAAACAATAAAAAAAATTAAATTAATTACAAAAATTCTAACTATATAAATAAATAATATAAATTGGATTTTTTTGTAAAATAAAATATTAAAACATTTTTGTGAATTTTGAGAAAAAGAATCAATTAAAAAACATAAATATTCAGAGAGAAATTAATTTTTGAATCAATTAAACAAAAATAATTAAAATTCAAAAATTTGAATTATGGCGCCAAGAACACTTGGTTCTTGCCAGCGCCCTCTGTTTTTGCAGATTTGCATTTTCTCACTTTTCTCCATGATTTCTCAATGGTTTTGCATTATTCAAGTACCAATCTTGTTCATTTTTTAACAAGGATCACAACCATACAGTTTAATTGCATTTATAATAAGTATGGAGAAAGAAATCAACAGAAAACCTCAAGAACCCTAATTTAAGCATGAACACAATGAAATTCCATACACGATTGATTCATGGCAATTGATTGAGGGTTATCACTCTATATACATGCAAGAACAAGATGGTAACTCAAAAATTCATTTATGATGCATGGAATATAGAGTTTGAAGGGTTCATGCTTACCTCTTGCAGCTGGTGATCGAGTTTGGTGATGGAGGTGTTGCAGCTAGGTTCCAATGATCTGGACAGCTTCCTTAGGTGCCATGGAGTGTGTTTGAATGCTTGGAGTGGATTGAAATGAGCTGGAACTAGTTGTGATACCTCAACTGCAACTCTGTCAAGAACTTGAGCAATTGGCTGGTGATTTTGAGAATCTGATATTCCATATGTGATTTTGTGTTATGGACCACTCACATATGATGTTTATGATGTGTGTGTGTGATTGGTTTGGTTGGAATTGCTCTCAAACTCAAAACCCGATAGTGACTTGAGTTAGAAGGCAAAATTGGAGTGAAAAGAAGATTTTGAGGAAAGCATTAATTTGGGTGCTTTGGTGTACTCAAACTGAGCACAAATGAGCTCTATTTATAGTAGAGCAAGTTTGTTTTGCAAGCAATAGTGTGTGGTAACTACAGCAGGTATGTGGCCAATGTGGATTAAATGGAATCTCAAGTCTCCTCTAGCCATTGACTTGAGGTTAGAGCACAGGCCTATAGTCACCTGGTTCAGAGATAAGGCTTGATTCATTCAGTTAAACTTGCCTCAGTTCATGCCACCTTGATGTATCCATTGAATGCATTGAAACAAAATTGGAGTCTTGGCACTTTTTAGCTCTTTTAGGTTTGGCATGGCTATATGTAGATCCTTGGACTTGGGAGGCTTGGGGATCAGATCATTCTCCTTTTGCTTTATCCTCAGATGTGTCCAAATGGATGACAAGGCTTGGAGTTGTCCAAATTTGCAAAATCGAGCAAAATGCCAAAATCTGCCTTGTCCAAGACAGTTGGAAATGGTGATTTTGAGAGATTCATATCTCCCTGCTCAAGTTGAGTTATTGGAGGCTCTTATGCTTTTTAGAAAGCCCTCATATTATACAAAACATGTGTGATCATAGTTTATTTTGAAACTATTTGGATCCCATTGAAAAATCCTCATGAACATTGATGTTCAAGGCTGATAACTTAGGCAGATTTTCACTAAGTGTTGGAAAAAGTGTCATTTTCATGTTTTTGTCATTTTGATCACTCCATAACTTAAAATCCATAAGGAATTGGAGTCTAAGGTAGTTGAAGCTTTTGTAGAGTGTAGCAAGACCTACAAACCCAACTTTGGATCATCCAAAATGGTTGCTTGGATCTCAAGTTATGGTCCTTGGAAGTTGGTACCAAAACCACTTTTATTCCATAACTTAGAAAAATTTTGGTTTCTCAAGGTTGCCCCTTTTGCAAGAAACCTCACTTTTCTTGATTTTTCTTGATGGATGATGAAGAATATCATACATAAACATTATTTTTGACTTAGGGGAACCATATTTGTGAAAAAATCCAAAAAGTCAAACTTGATTTTATGCACAGTTGACTTTTTATCGGATGAAATCCAAACTGTGCGATCCTTTGTGAAATCAAGTCCTTGACCTAAATCAAACCTAATGGATGGATTCCATAGGTGTTATAGGGTGTATTGAATCATTTCCCAAGGTTTGGGAGCATGTCTTGGTCAAAAGTCAAAGATACAGTTGACTTTTTCCTCGAAACCCTAATTGTGGTCCAGATGAAATTGAAACTTGTGAATCAAGTTTCTTGGATCAATCCATTGTTGCAAATGGATCAATGTGGTATATTTGGGGCCCTCAAATCATGTCTTGAGGTCTTGGCTCATGCTTTGTCCCAAAAGTCAACTTAGGGGTGAATTAGGTCAAGAAACCCTAATTCCTGATTTTTGGTAAATGCATCCCCTGAGGTTAAATTGACTTGATGATTGGGTCCATGAGGTCCCTTGGAGTATCTTGGGTGGTGCTTTGAAGCCTTGGATCATGTTCAGATGAAAATTTTCATCTGGAGGCCTTAGTCGACCAAAACCCTAATTTGGTGACACTGGCGATCTTGAGGCTTGATCCACTTGGAATGTTGCAACTTTGTGCTTGATTCTTGATGTGGGAGTCCTCTTGATCCTTTATAGGTGCTTGAGAGGTTTAGACAAGTTGGAGATCGTGTCATTTCTTGATTGATCCTTTGTCTAAGTGCTCTGAGAGGACTTAAAACCCTAACTCTTGATTGTGGTGAATGCTCAACCATCCTTGAGGAGATTGATGAGGCATGAAGGTACATACCTATTATGGTAACAATTTTTACAATGATGGGAAATCTTGGTGGTCAAAATATGGGGTATGACAGATGCCCCTATTTAATCTTCTTGGACCCGAAGGTTTGAATGGCGAAGGTATTCGGGCATTCGGGGTGCAAGAGGATTAAATATCGGAATACCCGAAATTTTGATGGTGGTTATGAATGACAGTTGTAATACCCCAAATTTTGACCACCAAGATTCCCCATCATTGTGTAAATCATCATCACAATATGGATGAACCATCATGCCTCACTAATCTCCTCAAAGAGGGGTGAGCATTCACCACAACCAAGAATTAGGGTTTTGAGCCCTCTCAGAGCACTTAGACAAAGGATCAATCAAGAATTAACATGATCTTCAACTTGTCTAAACTCTCCAACACCCATAAGGGATCAAGAGGACTCCCACATCAAGAACTAAACACAAAGTTGCTACATTCCAAGTCATTAAGCCTCAAGATCGCCAGTGTCACCAAATTAGGGTTTTGGTCGACCAAGGCCTCCAGGTGGAAATTTTCCTCTGCGCATGAGCCAATGCTTCAAAACATAACTCAAGATACTCCAAGGGACCTCATGGACCCAATCATCAAGTCAATTTAACCTCAGGGGATGCATTTACCAAAAATCAGGAGTTAGGGTTTCTTGACCTTGTAGCGAGCGATTTTTGGACGTGGTTCTTAAGCACAGGTCGCTCTCTGCGGTTGAGTTTACTACAGGTCGATTCATTTTTTATCCTATTAAAGCTGATGAAGAAAGGGAAATAGATGTCTCCAATTAACCCTTCTTTGCATACTGAGTTTAAACAGCGGTCTGTTAGGTTACAGATGCGATGTGGTCGTGGGGCCTTTGTACTGGTTATTTGTATTTTCGCCAATACTGTTTTCTTTCTCTCTGGGATTTTCCGGCAGGGAACAAGGATTAGGATGTTAGGACTGATGCTTTTTGATAGATATGTGAGAGTATGGGATTTTGGGTTTTTGTTTAGTGTGCTCGCTAAGATCTTTTCTTTCGATCTTATGCCTACGTATTCCCATTTACCGAAACAGGGAAATCAGAGCGTTCGTAGTTCCTCCTATTCTATGGGAGGAAATGGTGTTTTGGTGTCTTTTTCAAAGCCCAAGACATGAAGCGAAAGGTTGTTTGTATCTTGTTCAAAGCCCAAGATGTGAAGCTGAAAAGTCTATTTGTATCTTGTTCAAAGCCCAAGATGTGAAGCTAAAAGGTCTCAACTTTAGAGAGAATTTGTCATCTCTAAAGAGGGGGTTGTACGTCACAACTATTTATGAAGGAGAATTACTTTAACCGAGATGTGTGAATCCGGCAATGCCATAATTTCCTAAGAAGGGGTTTTTTAACCTGAAGGAGAAGACTTTAACTCAGTGTAGAGCAATGCCATCTTTCCTTAGGAATTTCTCATGCTAAAAGAGGGACAGTGGCATGGATGTAGATGATCCAGAGGCTTGCCGCTTATAGCATTTAGATGAAAGGGAAGGAGTTGTTGATGTTTGTATACTGTGAACGAGGCACAACTTTGATGCTAAAAGGTTAATTGGATTAACCAGTGGTTTTCTTATACAAAGCCTAAGAGGATGTTGTGTCTCGTACAAAGCCCGAGAGAAAGGCTAAAAGGTTTTGACTCAACGAGGGAGTCTTTTGGTATCTCGTATAAAGCCCGAGATGGAGGCTATTTGACTCAATCAAGAGAGTGTTTGTATCTCGTACAAAGCTCGAGATGGAGGCGAAAATTTGTTTGGCTCAATAAGAACCTCTTTGTATCTCGTATAAAGCCCGAGATGGAGGCAAAAAGGGAGATTGGCTCAACAAGAGAGCCTTTTATACTCAACAAGAGAGTCTTTGTATCCCATACGAAGCCCGAGATGGAGGCTAAAGGTTTACTGTTTCAATTGAGTGACAGGTCCAGTATGTTGGTTAAGAGAAAATCAGTTCTTATATGAGTAACACTGTACTCATGGATTTGATCTGAGGATCGGGATTGTTCCCTGTTCTTTAAGGAAAGAGGGAATCCAAGGGGTATTGAGACTGTCCGAGTCTACAGGTTTCCTTCCTATTTAACAAGAGGGTCACTTGAGAATGTCTTTGAGACTCAAGGAAGTTAGACTGTCCAAGTCTAGAGTTTTATCTTTTGTACTATGCTTTGAGAAACAGTAGTAGACTCTTTGAAAGGATTGTTCTATGCAGATGACTAAGTTCTGTTCCAATACCTCTAGGAGGTCGTCGGGACAATTTGTACGAAGCCCAAGAGGAGGCTAGAAGCTTTTAAAAAGCCGACCGGTCCTTGTATGAAGCCCAAGAGGAGGCTATCATTCCCGGAGGAAGAGATCATTATACGAAGCCTAAGAGGAGGCTGTGAATACTTCTAAGAAGCCGGCGGGGTTGCTTTTAGGAAGCCTGTGGGTCCTTGTACGATGCCCAAGAGGAGGCCGATGCTTTTAAGAAGCCCGTGGGTCCCCAAACCCCGAGAAATTCAAGTCAAGCTATTCACAAGGAATAGATCAAGTCAGGAAAGATCGAGAATTTGGAAGAAACTCAAAGATGCCATTCACGGAGAATACATTCATCTTTGGGAGTAGAGTTTCTTGACAATTCCTAATGAGGACAGCCGAAGAGAAGACTGTATCTGGTGATCCTATTTGGGGATCTAGGTGTCTACTTCTACGAATAAGCGAAACGGCGTCACCTAGTTCTAGACGTAGTTGCCGGGGAAACTCGAAATATCTATACTATTATTACACAGTTGATATGAGTTTATGAAAGGAGACTTACAGTGAGCAGCCCCACAATACAGTTATATATATATATGAGTTTGTGAAAGGAGACTTACAGCGGAACAGCCCCACAATACAGTTATATATATATATGAAAGCAGTAAATGAAAGCGTATAAACACTTACTCGGTTGTAGAGCTTCCATGCTGTTTGGACGCGGTTCTTAAGCGCTGGTCGCTCTCTGCGGTTTGAGTTTGAACTACAGGTCAATTCATTTTTTATCCTATTGTGAGCTGAATAAGGAAGGGAAATAGATGTCTCCAATTAACCCTGCTTGCATACTGAGTTTAAACAGCGGTCTGTTAGGTTACGGATGCTATCAATGTGGGGGGGCCTTTGTACTGGTTATTTGTATTTTCGCCAATACTGTTTTCTTTCTTTCTTTTACCTGGGCAGAAGGTTTCTGACGGGGAACAAGGATTAGGATGTTAGGACTGATGTTTTTGAAATACTGCTTTTGGTTGATGGAGATATGGGATTTGGGTTTTTTGTTGATTGTGCTCGCTAAGATCTTTTCTTTCGATCTTATGCCTACGTATTCCCGTTTACCGAAACAGGGAAATCAGAGCGTTCGTAGTTCCTCCTATTCTATGGGAGGAAATGGTTGTTTTTGGCGTCTTGTTCAAAGCCCAAGACGTGAAGCGAAAGGTGGTTTGTATCTTGTTCAAAGCCCAAGATGTGAAGCTGAAAGGTCTATTTGTGTCTTGTTCAAAGCCCAAGACGTGAAGCTGAAAGGTCTCGGCTTTAGAGAGAATTTGTCATCTCTAAAGATCGGAGAAGGAGAATTACTTTAACTGGGATACGCGGATCCGAGCAATGCCATAATTTCCGAAGAAAGGGTTTTAACCTGAAGGAGAAGACTTTAACTCAGTGTAGAGTAATGCCATCTTTCCTTAGGAATTTCTCATGCTAAAAGAGGGACAGTGGCATGGATGTAGATGATCCAGAGGCTTGCCGCTTACAGCGATTAGATGAAGGGGAAGGAGTTGTTGATGTTTGTTTACTGTGAACGAGGCACATCTTTGATGCTAAAAGGTTAATTAGATTAACCAGTGGTTTTCTTATACAAAGCCTAAGAGGAGGCTAATTTCCGCTAGGAAAATCATTATACAAAGCCTAAGAGGAGGCTGATTTCCGCTAGGAAAATCATTATACAAAGCCTAAGAGGAGGCTGTTTTGTGTCTCGTACAAAGCCCGAGAGAGAGGCCAAAAGGTTTTGACTCGACGATGTAATCTTTGTGTCTCGTACGAAGCCCGAGATAGAGGCTATTGTTTGTCTGACTCTACGAGGGAGTCTTTGTGTCTCGTACAAAGCTCGAGATAGAGGCTATTGTTTGTTTGACTCTACGAGGGAGTCTTTGTGTCTCGTACGAAGCCCGAGATAGAGGCTAAAAGTTTTTGACCCGACGATGGAGTCTTTTATACTCAACAAGAGAGTGTTTTTGTATCTCGTATGAAGCCCGAGATGGAGGCTAAAAGATTTGACTCAACAAGAGAGTCTTTGTATCTCGTACGAAGCCCGAGATGGAGGTTATTGTAACTGTTTCTGTTGAGTGACATATCCAATATACTGATTTTTAAAAGAGAAAATCAGTTCTTATATGAGCATCACTGTACTCAGGGATTTGATTTGAGTATCAGGGATATTTCCTTCACTTTGAGGAAACAGGAAATCCAAAGGGTATTGAGACTGTCCGAGTCCGCGGGTTTCCTTCCTATTTAACGAAGGGTGCTTGAGAATGTCTTTGAGACTCAAGGAAGTTAGACTGTCCGTGTCTAGAGTTTTATCTTTTGGACTATGCTGTGAGAAACAGTAGTAGACTCTATGAAAGGACTGTTCTATGAAGATGACTAAGTTCTGTTCCTATACCTCTAGGAGGTCGTCGGGACAATTTGTACGAAGCCCAAGAGGAGGCTGGAAACTTTTAAGAAGCCGACGGGTCCTTGTACAAAGCCCAAGAGGAGGCTATCATTCCCGGAGGAAGAGATCATTATACGAAGCCTAAGAGGAGGCTGTGAATACTTCTAAGAAGCTGTTGGGTCCTTGAATAATGCCCAAGAGGAGGCCGATGCTTTTAAGAATCCCGTGGGTCTTATCATCTCCTTTCCATTAGGAGAGATAACTCTTTTAAAGATAAAAACCACTGGTAAACATGCGAGGTTTACTATCCAGCGACTTTTAGCTTTTAAAGAGGGTTCCTTAGTTAAGGTCCAAGATTATGACCGTAGTGGGTACCCAAACCCCGAGACATTCAAGGCAAGCTATCCACAAGGAATAGATCAAGTCAGGAAAGTTCGAGAATTTGGAAGAAACTCAAAGATGCCATTCACAGAGAATACATTCATCTTGGGGAGTAGAGTTTCTTGACGATTCCTAAGGAGGACAGCCGAAGAGAAGACTGTATCTGGTGCTCCTATTGGGGATCTAGGCGTCTATTTCTATGAATAAATGAAACGGCGTCACCTAGTTCTAGACGTAGTAGCCGGGGAAACTCGAAATATCTATACTATTATTACACAGTAGATATGAGTTTATGAAAGGAGACTTACAGTGAGCAGCCCCACAATACAGTTTATAATATGAAAGCAGTAAATGAAAGCGATAACCACTTACTCGGTTGTAGTGTTTCCATGCTGTTTGGTTAGTTGTTCAACAAAGAAAGATTGAAAACAACAGTATATTTCAAAATCAAAGGAGAAAGTGCTTTGAAAAAGGAAGATTTGGGGCTTACAGCTCAAGGAGAGGCCCAGGGTTTTATCAGTGAGCGCACTGTTGAATTTGTACAGAGGGACTTATACAAGTGACTGGGGCCCAAAATGGTTTTCTGTACAAAGAGATGGGTCTTACACTCTCTCAAGAGGCCCAAAAAGGTTTAAAGAAAAGAGTGGGGCTTATAACACGAGGGTAGGCCCAAATGATTTTTCGTTTAAAAATGGCGATCGCGCCGAGGTTTTCTTTTAACGCAGAGGGACTTATACAATAAGTGAGGCCCAAGATGCTTGGTTAAAAGGGGGATTGGGTCTTACACTCTAATAGAGGCCCAAAGTGTTTTGAATGGGTCTTATAGCTCAAGGAGAGGCCCAAATGATTTTTATTTTTAAACGGGCGACGATCGCGCCGTTTACTTGTACAGAGGGACTTATACAATGAATGAGGCCCAAAAAGTTTTTGTACAAGGGGATGGGTCTTACACTCTCTCAAGAGGCCCAAAAAGTTTTGAAAATGATTTATGAAGGTTGAATTAATCCAAAACCCTAATTTGTTTTCAAAATGTATTTAATTGAATAAAAATTCAATTAAAATGATCAAAAATTGTTTAACACATGGAAAACAAATTGTGATCTTGGATTAATGCTTCAAAAATTAAGTATTGACCTACAAAATAATTAGAAAGCATTAAAAATTGCAAAATCAATGTTGAAAAAAAATTTAAAATGCCAAAAACAATGAAAATATTAATTCTTTGAAAAAATATCAATTATATGAAATAAATAATATTTTTGGGATTTTTTGATAAAATAAAATATTTTAACATTTTTGTGAATTATTAAAAAAAGAATCAACTCAAAATCATTAAAACTCAGAGAGAAATTAATTTTTGAATCAATTAAACAAAATCACAAAATTCAAATATTTGAATTTCTAAAAATGGCGCCAAGAACAAGCTGAAGAACACGCGCGTGTTCTTGGTTTCTCAGATTTGCGTTTTCTATCCAATCTCCACGAATACGTAATCATATCATGCAATCCACATATAATTATGCTCGTCTCAACCTCACGATCATGTCTATGTACTTTAATTTCATTTAAATTAAACATACAACAAGAAATCACGAAGAGACCTCAAGAACCCTAATTTCTGCATGAAGGCTAGGATTTTTGATACACGATTCAAACAATGCAATTAATTGAGGGAAAACATTCCATGCATGATTATGAACATATGGCCAAATTATTGTGCGAGGAAATATGCATAGATTGAGAGATGCCCAAGTTTAGGCTTACCTCTAAGTCGTGACAGCAAGAGCATATGTGATTTTGGGTTGGAGGTGTTACAGACAAGTTGTGATGATCTGGACAGCTTCCCTACACCATATGGATTGTGTTTGAACACTTGGATTGAATTGAAATGGACTGGATCAGTTTATGGCATCTCAGCTGCAACTTCACTTCAAACTTGTGTGGATGGCAAGTGATTTTGAGATTTTGATGCTCCAGATGTTATGTGAGTGTTTGATCAGCTCATATGTGATGTATGTGAGGTGTGTGAGTGGTTGGTTTGTGCAGAATTGCTCTCAAACTTAAAACCCGATAGTTACCTTGCTAAGAAAGGCATTTTTGCCAAGAGAAAGAGATTTTGAGGAAAGCATCTGTTAGATGGCTTTGGTGTACTCAAACTGACCACAATTGAGCTCTATTTATAGTAGAGCAAGTTTGTTTTGCAAGGAATAGTGCATGGCAGCTGGTAAGTAGGTTTGGCCAATGTTGGCAAATGAAAATCCAAGTCTCCTCTAGCCATTGACTAGAGGTTAGGGCACAGAGATTTGGTCCCCTTGGTCTTGGATAAGTCTTGACTAATTTCAGATGAGAATGGCTCAGTCCATGCCACCTTGATGGTTCCATTGAATGCCTCATTCCAAATTTGAAGTCTTGTCCCTATTTTGGCAACTCTAGGTTCAACTTGCTATTTCTTGTTCCATGGACTTTGGAGGCTTGGCTCAGTGATTGTCCCCTTTAGATTCAATCCTCTGAGGTGTCCAAGTGGATTGGAGCAATTGAATTTGGCTGATTTTGGCAAATCGAGCCAAAATGCAAATTCTGCCTTGCTTTGACAGATTTCAGCAAGGCAACTTGCCAATGTCATATCTCATGGTGTAAGTTGAATTTGGCAATGTTCTTGGCCATTTTGGAAAGCTCTTACATGATACAACAACTGTTTGAACAAGTTTGGTATTGATCTCTTTTGATTCCAAGTGAAAAGTCCCCCTACATTTGGCAAAAAGTGAGGCAGAATCTGACTTAGTGAAAATTCCACTAAGTGTTGGAAAAAGTGACATTTTCACTTTTCAGCCACTTTGATCACTCCATAACTCAAAATCCTTAATGAATTGGAATGACTTGTAGTTGAAGTTTTTGTAGGTGATAATGAGGGCTACAAATCCATCTTTGGATGAGAAAAAATGGCCTTGTGGTTTAGGAGTTATGGTCCTCCAAAGTTGGTACCTTTGCCACTTTGTTTTTAACTTAGAAAAATTTCTAAGTTTTATGGTTACCCCTTTTACAAGTTATCTCACTTTTCTTGATTTTTCTTGATGAATGATGATTCAAATCATACATTAACATCATTTTAGGGTTAAAAATCCATTTTGGTGAAAAATCTCAAAAAGTCAAAGTTGACTTTTGTGCACAGTTGACTTTTTATCAGATGAATTCCAAACTGTGCAATTCTTCAGGAAATCATGTCCTTGACCTAAATAAAACTTGATGGACATGTTCCATGGGTGTCATAGGGTATATTCAATCATGTATTTGGGTTTGGGAGCATGTCCTGGTCAAAAGTCAAAGTTACAGTTGACTTTTCTCTTAAAACCCTAATTGTGGTGCAGATGAAAATGAGACTTGTTGCTCAAGCTTCTTGGATCAATCCATTGTTCCAAATGGATCAATATGGTATATTAGAGACCCTCAAATCATCTCTTGAGGTCTTGGCTCATGGTTTGTCCCAAAAGTCAACTTAGGGGTGAATTAGGTCAAGAAACCCTAATTCCTGATTTTTGATGAATGCATCCCCTGAGGCAAAATTGACTTGATGCATGGGTTCATGAGATTCCATGAAGTATATTAGGTTATGTTTTGGATCATTGCCTTATGCCCAGATGAAAATTCCCATCTGGAGGCCCTGGTCGACCAAAACCCTAATTTGGTGATACTGTCGATCTTGAGACTTGATCCACCTAGAAGGGAGCAGCCTTGTGCTTAATCCTTGAAGTGGGAGTCCTTTTTGATCCATTGTGGATGTTTGAGAGATTAGACAAGTTGAAGATCATGTCATTCCTTGATTGATCCTTTGTCTAAGCACTCAGAGAGGGCTTGAAACCCTAATTTTGATTGTATTGGATGCTCACCCATCTTTGGGGAGACTGATGAAGCATGATGGTTCATCCATATTGTGATGATGATTTTCACAATGATGGGAAATCTAAGTGGTCAAAATTTGGGGTATTACACTGTACAAAGGGATGGGTCTTACACTCTCTCAAGAGGCCCAAAAGGTTTAAAGAAAAAGAGTGGGGCTTATAACACGAGGGTAGGCCCAGATGATTTTCCGTTTGAAATGACGATCGCGCCGAGGTTTTCTTTTAACGCAGAGGGACTTATACAATAAGTGAGGCCCAAAATTGTTTTGGTTAAAAGGGGGTTGGGTCTTACACTCTATTAGAGGCCCAAAAGTTTTAAATGGGTCTTATAGCTCAAGGAGAGGCCCAAGGTTATTTTTCAAAAGGCGACGATCGCACCGTTTGTTTTTTACGGTATCAGGACTTATACAATACACTGAGGCCCAAAAATGATTTGGTCAAAAAAAGGATTGGGTCTTACACTCTATTAGAGGCCCAAAGTGTTTTGAAAATGACTTATGAGGGTTGAATTAATCTAAAAACCCTAATTTGTTTTAAAAAATGTATTTAATTGAATAAAAATTCAATTAAAATGATCAAAATTGTTTAACATATGGAAAACAAATTGTGATCTTGGATTAATGCTTCAAAAATTTAGTATTGACCTACAAAATAATTAGAAAGCATTAAAAGTTGCAAAATCAAGGTGGAAAAAATATTTTAGATGTTAAAAACAATTAAAACATTAATTCTTTGCAAAAATATCAATTATATAAAATAAATAATATTTTTGGGATTTTTTGGTAAAATAAAATATTTCAACATTTTTTTGAATTATTAAAAAAAGAATCAACTCAAAATCATTAAAACTCAGAGAGAAATTAATTTTTGAATCAATTAAACAAAAATCACAAAATTCAAATATTCAAATTTCTGAAAATGGCGCCAAGAACACACCAAGAACACGCGCATATTCTGAGTTTCCCAGATTTACGTTTTCCATCCAATCTCACTGAATACTTAATCATATCATGCAATCCACATACCAATCAACTCGTTTCAACCTCACGGTCATGTCTATAACACTTAATTTCATTTAAATTAAACATAAAACATGAAATCACGAAGAAACCTCAAGAACCCCAATTTCTTCATGAAGGCTAGGATTTTTGATACACGATTCAAACAAAGCAATTAATTGAGGGAAAACATTCCATGCATGATTATGAACATATGGCCAAATTATTGTGCAGCAAAAATTGTGTGGATCATAGAGTTAGAAGAGCTCATGCTTACCACTTGCAGCTGGTGATCGTGATTTATGTAGGAGGTGTTACAGTTGTGTTGTGATGATCTGAACAGCTTCCCTATGTGCTATGGAGTGTGTTTGAATGCTTGGACTTGATGGAAATTGGCTGGATCACTTCATGGCATCTCAACTGCACCTTGGTTAAAACCTTGAGCAATTGACGGGTGATTCTGAGAAATCAATGTTCCAGTTGTTGTTTAAGTGTTTGATCAGCTCATATGTGATGTATATGAGGTGTGTGAGTGATTGGTTTGAGTGGAATTGCCCTCTAGCTCAAAACCCGATAGTTACCTTGCTAAGAAAGGCATTTTTGCCAAGAGAAAGAGATTTTGAGAAAGGCAAGTGTTGTAGGCCTTTGGTGTACTTAAACTGAACACAATTGAGCTCTATTTATAGTAGAGCAAGTTTGTTTTGCAAGGAATAGTGAATGGCAACTGCTGAGTAGGTTTGGCCAATGTTGACAAATGAAAATCCAAGTCTCCTCTAGCCATTGACTAGAGGTTAGGGCACAGAGCTTTGGTCCTCTTGGTCTTGGATAAGTCTTGACTGATTTCAGATGAGAATGGCTCAGTCCATGCCACCTTGATGCTTCCATTGAATTCTTCAATCCAAATTTGGAGTCTTGTCCCTATTTTGGCCATTCTAGGTCCAACATGATATTTCTTGTTCCATGGACTTTGGAGGATTGGCTCAGTGATTGTCCCCTTTAGATTCAATCCTCAGATGTGTCCAAGTGGATATGAGCATTTGAATTTGGCTGATTTTGGCAAATCGAGCAAAAGTTCAAATTCTGCCTTGCCTTGACAGATTTCAGCAAGGCAACTTGCCAATGTCATATCTCATGGTGTAAGTTGAATTTGTAATGTTCTTGGCCATTTTGGAAAGCTCTTGCATGACACAACAACTGTTTGAACATGTTTGGTTTTGATCTCTTTTGAATCCAAGTGAAAAATCCCCCTACATTTGGCAAAAAGTGAAGTGAAATCTGACTTAGTGGGATTTTCACTAAGTGTTGGAACAAAGTGACTTTTCTTGATTTTGATCACTCCATAACTCAAAATCCATGAGGAATTTGGACATAGGTTAGTATAAAGCTTTTGTAGAGGGTAATGTGATCTACAAATCAAGCTTTGAATGGGGCACAATGGCCTTGTGGTTTAGGAGTTATGGTCCTCCAAAGTTGGTGCATTAGTGGTACTTTTTCCATAACTTAGAAATTTTTCTAAGTTTTATGGTTACCCCTTTTACAAGTTATCCCACTTTCTTTGATTTTTCTTGATGAATGATGATTCCAATCATACATTAACATCATTTTAGGGTTAAAAATCCATTTTGGTGAAAAATCTCAAAAAGTCAAAGTTGACTTTTGTGCACAGTTGACTTTTTATCAGATGAATTCCAAACTGTGCAATTCTTCATGAAATCATGTCCTTGACCTAATTCAAACTTGATGGACATGTTCCATGGGTGTTATAGGGTATATTGATTCATGTCCTAGGGCTTGGGAGCATGTCCAGGTCAAAGGTCAAAGTTACAGTTGACTTGTCCCGCGAAACCCTAATTGTGGTGTAGATGAAATTGAGACTTGTTGCTCACACTTCTTGGATTAATCCTGTGACGCCCCCAATCTACACCCCCAAATAAATATGCATTTAAAGCAATAAAATAAAAATTCAAAATTTGATCAGAGTATATTTAAAAACATGGCATAGACCAAGGGTCACATCAAATTGAAACCAAACAATTCATACAACACCTGCCCATACAGATATGCAACAGTGGGGTAGCAATCAACAGAGGAAACTTCGTTCCTTACACCCACATTTTCAGAAATTAGAATTAAAGCGGAAAATCTAAAATCTGATTAACATACATACATATATCATGTAAAAAGTTTGTTATACACCAAGTTGTACATGTACTAGCCAAAAGATACATATACATAGTACACAATAAACACAAACGGCCACCCTAGCTACCCGGTGTCACATATCAGAGCCGACCGACCAAAAAGGGTGAAGACACAAAGCTTCACAATAGACCTCCAGCAACTCTAATCTGCAATGCCTCATAGAGCATTATAAAACGAGCAGAAGGGTGAGAAAAACAACCATAATACAAATGCATATAATTATATATATCCACATAAAAATACACATATTCAATAATCTCACCACAATTATCACATGCCAACACATACGGCACAGATTATATTCACATAATCACATATTCACACATCATGCATATGTTTGTACACAAACATATCATTCATAAATCAAGGCATTTAACACGAATGCACATCAATTCACAAATGCTATCACAGCTCAATCACACAATGTCTCCATCCGCAACTGCATATTAATCATGCCCAATACATTTATCACAAATGCATATCATAATGTCTCACACATACTCACCAATCATGATTTTCCACATATAACCAATGCAATCATAATTCATGCAGATGCAAAGAGACCGACACAACGACTCTCTATGCAAATGCAAATGCGGTACCGACTCCAAGATTTCTTATCTCGTCACTAGTTCACTCAGGAACTCTGCTGGAACCATCGCTCGTTATTGAGGATCACTCAAGTAACACCCCGTCGGGCCTACGATGTTCACCCGTCGCTTTAGGTCCCCGCATGGGCACACGACGTTTATGGATTGCTTTAGGTCCCCACCTGGGCACACAACCCGACCGCTTTAAGTCCCCACCTGGGCACACGATCTGATCGCTTTAGGTCCCCACCTGGGCACACGATCATCTATAACCATCGCTTTAGGTCCCCACCTGGGCACACGACATTATAGCTGATTCCCCACCGGAACCGCCGTCACACAGGACGCAACAACAATGCATATCATGATGCTTGACATACAAGAACTCATGACAACCATGCATTTCCACACATATATGCAACCATAAACATGCATATATAATCAAATACAACATATTGCATTTATTTGCCTTTCGGCCACAATTCGTCACCACAACATGTCATCACATGCATTCACATCATACAACGTCATACGATATCCATATCAAAAGCACATAGCATAATACACATCATGTACACACCATTAAAACGGCAAAAGTCGACAAAACGACACTATTCACATTTCCCGATATAATTTAATTGGCTAACTATCTCAAAATTATCATCATAAGAAAGTACATTTTATAAGCTTTCCAACGATATAAACCACGCTCAAATCGGAAATACGGTTCGAGAGTTACGAATTTTTAAAGAAAACAAATTAATTGGAAATTCTCTCTACCGCCCGGCGAAACACACCAACCGCCCGGCGAAACGCTCTTCGCCGCTGCTTCGCCCGGCGAAGCACAGGCGACACCAATTCTCCAAAAGGACTCAAAAGGACCAGGGACTTGCACCCTCTGCGCCTCTCAAAACCGCCCGGCGAAAGGACGAACCGCCCGGCGAAACGAGCCCATCGCCCGGCGCTTCACACCAGAAGCAGAATGTCTGCTTTGCTCAACACTGTTCATCACCCCCAAAATCTCCATTTCTTCCCCAAAAACACTACTACCAGCAAAACCATTAATAACAATGATTCACAAACATATAGAGATCATACAACACAAATTATATTGGTTTTCGACCGCAAAAACATCGATTCCTAATCATTTTATCGTTTTCGACCTAAAACTCAAAAACCTTGGAAACAAAGAAACATCCAAGCAAACACATACATAATCATACACAATCATACCATAATTGAGTTTCGCACCCTTACCCGATTAATCGACTCTTAGAACTTGTTCTTGATCCAATCCTAGCTTTTTCCTCTTTTTCTCTTCTCCTCTTCTATTCTTTCTTCTCCTTCCTTTCTCTTACTATTTTTCTTCCTTTTCTATTTCTATCTCTTTTTCTTTCTTTTCTTAACAAAATAATTCAAAATGCCCAAAATACCCCTACACTCGAATATCTCGCAAATGTTCCCAGAACGCGGTAAAATATATTCAGGACGAAAAATAACATATTTTCACATAAAAGTCAGAAATAAAATAAAATAATAATAAAATAATCAAAAGACTCAATTAAATAAAAATACTAAAACTGGGGCGTTACAAATCCATTGTTCCAAATGGATCAATATAGTTCATTAGAGACCCTCAAACCCTCTCTTGAGGTCTTGGCTCATGATTTGTCCCAAAAGTCAACTTAGGGGTGAATTAGGTCAAGAAACCCTAATTCCTGATTTTTGATGTATACATCCCTTGAAGCAAAATTGACTTGATGCTTGGGCCCATGAGGTTCCATGGAGTATATTAGGTTAGGTTTTGGATCATTGGCTTGTGACCAGATGAAAAATTTCCATCTGGAGGCTCAGGTCGACCAAAACCCTAATTTGGTGACACTGTCGATCTTGAGACTTGATCCACCTAGAAGGGAGCAGCCTTGTGCTTGATCCTTGAAGTGGGAGTCCTCTTGATCCATTGTAGATTCTTGGAAGGTTTAGACAAGTTGAAGATCATGTCATTTCTTGATTGATCCTTTGTCTAAGAACTCTGAGAGGGATTGAAACCCTAATTCTTGATAGTAGTGAATGCTCAACAATCCTTGAGGAGATTGATGAGGCATGAAGGTACAACCATATTGTGATGATGATTTGCACAATGATGGGAATCTTAGTGGTCAAAATTTGGGGTATGACAGATGCCCCTATTTAATCTTCTTGGACCCGAAGGTGTGAATGACGAAGGTATTCGGGCATTCGAGGTGCAAGAGGATTAAATATCGGAATATCCGAAATTTTGACAGCGTTTATGAATGGTAATTCACGCATTCATCTTCATTCGCTAAGCAATGATGCTTAGAAAAGGTAAACTTCCCCTCGGTCCTGGTTTCCTACCAAGGAACTGGTCTCAGTTTTCTTTTGAGATGAACTTCCCCTCGATCCTGGTTTCCTACCAAGGAACTGGTCTTAGTTTCTGATTTAAACTTTCCCTCGATCCTAGTTTCCTACCAAGGAACTGGTCTCAGTTTCTTTTGTCAATAAACTTCATTGACAAGGGACGTTATTTGTAGCAGTTTTCCTCAAACTTCTCGCCGAATTTTCCTGGGGAGATGTCGTTTGACGGAAAAAATTTTGACGTCAGACTTGCTGGGGAACCCAATCGTCTGAGTTGTAGAGGTGTACAAACTTCACTGTTGGAGATGCCATTTGTTGACTCTATCTGGGAAAAGCGAGTCTCTTGAGAGACCGTTTCCACTTGGGGATATCGCATCATACTTTTCTCGGGATCTTCCCGGAGAAATGCCATATGATGTGATCCAATTTTGAGGTGTTGGTGACCTTTTCATCAGTGGACTTTTCGGAGAAAAACTGTCGTACTGCCGAATCTCCGATTTAGAGGCTTTCTCTCAGGATTTTCTTTAATCCGGGAAAGCAAGGATATCATCTTTAATGGCGAAGAGTGACATTTGTTGAAGGTTCTCTGATGTTTCAGAGGTTTAAGTTATCAAAGTGGTCAAGTGCCGACTTTGATCTAAAGATACACTGGAGATGAGTTTGATCGGTCATAATATTTCCTGACGAGGCAAGAACTGGAAAACTCGATCGAGAGGACGGTTATCATGGCAGGATAAGACCGACTCAAGTGATAGTGATGCAATATGAAATGTGAATGCACATCAATAATGCATGATACATGTATGTTTATGCTGACAAAACTGACGCAACATACAAACTAAAAGATGAACATGACTGGATACTCGGCCACAGTGGGGAAAAGAAGTACTGTTGGTTCAGAATAGCAATTCCACCTTGCTTAGGAGAGATAGTCCCTGTTGGGAGCTATGTTGGTCGGGCTTAGGAGATGAGAACTCGGCCGAGGCGTGTCAGACGAAACAAGGTCTCTGACACGGTTGATCCCTTCATTCAGGCGTACTGGCTTAGAAGGAGTACTTTGATTCTGCACTTTGAAGTTCGATTACTTCTGGAGAAGCGACCGGTGTTCTTCTGATGTTCAACAGTCAAAAGAAATTTCCGTCTTTATTAAAAAGCAGAAAAAGTTTTAACAAGTAAATTCATTTTTGTTTCATTTCAAGAATCGTTAATTAAGTTAAAACGTCATTCTGTAAAGCTAAAACAAGTAAGAATTATAAACAAAAGCACAAGGGCTCAAATTTTATTGATAAGATGGAGATCAGCCAAACGCGTGATTCCAAATAGTATTTACAAAGCTAAAAAATGGTAATTTACAGGGAAAATGGATACGTTGAAACATAACGACCACTATCCTTCTACCAACTTTGAATTCGGGGCATCCTGAGCTTCTGTCGAAGATGACCGTGACTGGAGTTTTTCTGATGGATGATGTAACTGCTGCTGCTGAGGGACTTGCCTCTGTTGAAGTGCGGACAGATGTGCGATAACTGTGAAGAGCAAAGGGTAGCATCTCGTGCCAGTCTTTGTAGGTTACAACCATTTTCTGAACGATCTTCTTGATGTTCTTGTTAGCCACTTCTACCGCTCCGTTCATCTTTGGTCGGTAGGGAGATGAGTTATGGTGTTCAATCTTGAACTCTGCGCACAACTCCCTTTTCATCTTATTGTTCAAGTTAGATCCATTATCAGTAATGATCTCGCTTGAAACACCATAACGGCAGATGAGATTGTTTTTGATAAATCGGACCACCACTTGTCGGGTTACATTAGCGTATGACGCTGCTTCGACCCACTTGGTGAAATAGTCAATGGCTACCAGGATGAACCGATGTCCATTTGAAGTCTTAGGTTCGATCAAACCAATCATGTCGATTCCCCATATGGAAAAAGGCCACGGGGAAGAGAGAACTTTGAGATGCGATGGCGGTACATGAATTTTGTCGGAGTATATCTGACACTTGTGACACCTCCTCATGTACTTGTAGCAGTCGGATTCCATGGTCAACCAGTAATACCCTGCTCTCAGAATTTTTCTTGCCATTGTGTGTCCTTTGGCACTCATGCCAAAGGATCCTTCATGAATTTCTTTCACCAGTAAGTCTGCTTCTGTTCTGTTGACGCATCAAAGCAAGACCGAGTCAAAATTCCTCTTATAAAGAGTGTTTCAGCTCAAGAAGAAGCTTCCAGCCAATCTTCTGAGGGTTTTTCTGTCCTTCCTGGATGCCCTAGGTGGGTACTCTTGTTTCTGAAGGAAGCATTTGATATCGTGATACCAAGGTCTGTCGTCTATGACCGCTTCGATCGTGAAGATGTAGGCGGGCTGTTCAAGGCGTATAACGTCAATCTTAGGTAGGTCATTCCATCGACCTACGCTAATCATGGAAGAGAGAGTGGCTAATGCATCAGCCGTGTGATTTTCATCACGAGGGATGTGATGAAACTCAACTCTGTCGAAGAAGGGCAACAACCTTCTTGCATAGTCCTTGTAAGGAATCAGTCCTGATTGGTATGTGTTCCAATCTCCTTTTATCTGATTGATAACCAAGGCTGAGTCGCCGTATACGTCCAAATTTTTTATCCTTAAATCAATCGCTTCTTCGAGACCCATAATACAAGCTTCGTATTCGGCCTCGTTGTTTGTACATTTGAACGTAAGTCTGGCGGTGAAAGGAATGTGGGTACCCTGAGGGGTAACAATGATTGCCCCAATTCCATTTCCGTAATGATTGACTGCTCCGTCAAAGATAAGTCCCCATTGGGAACCTGGTTTTGGCCCTTCACTAGGTAGCGGTTCATCGCAATCTTTCATTTTTAGATACATGACATCTTCGTCTGGGAAGTCAACCCCGATTGATTCTTGGTCGTCAATCGGTTGATGAGCCAAATGATCGGCTAAAATACTCCCCTTAACGGCTTTTTGAGCATGGTACTCTATGTCATATTCTGATAGTAGCATCTGCCAACGGGCAATTCTTCCCGTGAGAGCAGGCTTTTCAAAGACGTACTTGATTGGATCCATCTCGAAGACCAATCAAGTAGTATGACGAATCATGTATTGGCGAAGACGTTTGGCTTCCCAAGCCAAAGCGCAGCAAGTTTTCTCAAGCATCGTGTACCGAGTCTCGCAGTCGGTGAATTTCTTGCTCAGATAGTAAATGGCAGACTCTTTCCTTTTGGTTTCGTCTTGTTGGCCAACTACACATCCCATTGAGTCCTCTAGGACTGTGAGGTAAATGATCAGTGGTCTTCCTTCCACTGGAGGTGATAGAATCGGAGGATTCAACAGATATTCCTTGATACTGTCGAAGGCGGTTTGGCAATCTTCTGACCAAACACAATCCTGGTTCTTTTTGAGTAATTTGAAAATTGGCGCACATGTCGCGGTCATGAGGAATATGAATCTGGAAATATAGTTCAAACGTCCCTAGAAACCTCTGACTTGTTTTTCAGTTTTCGGAGAAGGCATTTCTTGAATGGCCTTGACCTTGTCAGGATCAACCTCAATTCCTTTCTGGCTGACGATGAACCCTAATAGTTTCCCCGAACGGACACCGAAGGTGCACTTGTTGGGATTCAAGCGGAGTTTGTACTTTCTCAAATGCTCGAATAGTTTTGACAGATGGATCACATGCTCCTCTTCTGTCTTAGATTTTGCAATCATATCATCGACATATACCTCGATTTCCTTATGTATCATGTCATGAAACAGAGTAGTCATGGCCCTTTGATAGGTTGCCCCGGCATTCTTCAAACCGAACGGCATTACCTTGTAACAAAAGGTACCCCAGGGGGTAATGAACGATGTTTTCTCCATGTCTTTCGGCACCATTTTGATCTGGTTATAGCCCGAGAATCCATCCATGAAGGAGAAAATTTTGAACTTTGTTGTACTGTCAACCAGCATGTCAATGTGTGGTAAAGGAAAGTCGTCCTTCGGACTTGCCTTGTTCAGATCCCTGTAGTCGACACACATTCTGACCTTTCCGTCCTTTTTTGGAACGGGTACAATGTTGGCTAACCATTGAGGATATTCCGACGTGGCGAGGAAACCCGCGTCGATCTGTTTCTGTACCTCCTCTTTGATTTTGATGGCCATGTCCGGGTGAGTCCGTCTCAACCTCTGCTTTACTGGCGGACATTCCGATCTCAACGGTAAGTGATGTTCCAAGATGCTGGTATCCAACCCTGGCATATCTTGATAGGACCAAGCGAATACATCAGGAAATTCTTTGAGAAGCTTTACCAAACCCTCTCTGGCAGTTGAACTGAGTAGTGCCCCAATCTTGATTTCTTTTTTCTCTTTTTCCGAACCCAAGTTTACCGTTTCCAACGGCTCTTTGTGAGGTTCAATGGACCTTTCCTCTTGTCTGAGTAATCGGGAGATCTCTTCTGGAATTTCGTCATCATCTTCTTCTGCCCCAAATACCGGGAACTCAAAGTCAGGAGAAGGCATCGGATCGTTGTTTTAACGGGGTGTAAAACAAGCAATCTGCATGACGTGATGATTCGTGTTTAGAAGAGATAGAGAAAATGCAAGTGTGTGCAGTGTTTTATTTTACTGCTTGTTTTTATTTTTAAATTGTTTTTTAGGATTACCATTTTCTAAAAAAGCAAAAAGAGAAAACAGCAATTAATGCGGAAATTACAGAACAACATTATTTTATTAATGAACAAGTCGAATCTTGAAACTACAGCCCTATAAAACAAAACTCTGTCGCTTCGGGCAAAGCGAAGAGGGAAAATTTACAGAAAGCGAGCCCTATCAAAACATCTGTTTCACCTGGGCAGGGTGAAAGGTTAAAGATGGCAATTACTTTGACTGGTGAACGACCTTCGGAACCTCGACGGCAACCCATTGGCGGCGAACTCCTCGGTGAATCACAAAGTCTGGCACCTTCCTTGATTTGTCTTCAGAAATAACGCTGATTTCTGGTGGAGCAGGATCATTGGAATCTGTCTCCCAGGCAGAGTTGTCGTAGGAGGATTCCTCTGTTGTATTTTGCATAGCATTTGTGCTCTCAGCTGTATCTCCCCATCCAGTTGACTGGATATCTTCAAACCTGATACGAGAGCTTTCGGGAGCGGTGTACTTGACCATGAATTCGTATTTTCCACTCGGTTGTCCCAAGGTGTGCCACACTTCTTTCGAACTGGAGGAGTCATCTCTCTCGATGACGTTGACCTCGGGAAAAGCATAGTTGATGAATTCAAGTCCTGCTAACGTTGCAAATTCATCGTCATGTTGAGTAGTTTTTGAATGACCTAAGTGTTGATCCTATGACATGGTGGGGACACAGGTATTCTGTTCAATGACGCTCAGCTGAGTTTCATCGTTCGGCTGGCTTTCTTGCCCCAAATTTCCTGGGTAAGGTTGCCACATTGGCAGACCATTCATTGGGCCATAGTAGTTGTAGTCAAAGTTATCTTTCATCAGAGTGTCTTTCTCTAATAAATTTGGCGGAGCACGACATCCTTCTGGATCACAATCTCCATATATCATTTCGACGTCTGACCGTGGTATAAATCTCGGACTCTGTGCGAGATATCAAAATGGTATAGGCACCTCTTCCTGAAACATATAACCATCCTCGTCAAGGTAGGACTTCCATTCTTCATCTGTGTTAGAGGGATCCTCCTCATTGATAGCATGGACTATTTGAGATACTGGGTGAAGAAAACCTCCACTGTGGAAGAAGTTCTGAAGGGGATGAAGACTTTCATCGTTGGCAGCTATCCGGGTACAGGTTGCAGAAAAACCAAGACCCTTCTTTGTTTTATTGTCAATAGGAATGACAAGCTGTCCCCATCCTGTTGTATCGGTACTCTCGACCGCTTTGATAGCATCCTTGTATGAGGAAATCGATGTTCCTCCTTCGGATTGATTGTTCTTGCTTACCGACAGTGCTTGGAACTGAGTTCCAACAACCTCCTCGGGTTCTATACCAGTAGATGATGATAAACTACTCACGAGCAAGGCCTGTTCCCCACAGACTATGACAAGTTGATCGTTCTGAACGAACCTTAGCTTTTGGTGGAGGGTTGAAGTAACCGCTCCAGCCTGATGTATCCAAGGTCTTCCTAATAAACAACTGTACGTTGCCCGGATGTCCATGACCTGGAAAGTGACTTGGAAAGTGTGAGGACCAATATTTATGGGAAGATCAACTTCGCCGATAACTATTTTTCTGGATCCGTCGAACGCTTTGACGACGACCTCACTGATTCTCATCGGAGGGCCTTTGAATGATAATTGCATCAAAGTGGACTTCGACATAACATTCAGGGCTGACCCTGTGTCTACCAGTACGCTGGCTAAAGCATCGTCCTGGCAGTTAACTGTGATATTGAGCGCCATGTTATGACGATGACCCTCTTCGGGTAATTCCTCATCACTAAATCCTAAATTATTGCAGGAAGTGATGTTAGAGACAATGCTATCGAACTGTCTGATTGTTACATCCTGTTCCATAAAGGCTTGCTCCAAGGCTTTCTGTAGAGCCTCCCTGTGTGCTTCTGAACTGAGTAACAGTGATAATACCAAGATCTTTGAAGGAGTTTGTAACAGTTGATCAACAATGTTGTATTCACTCCTTTGGATGAGCTTCAGCATCTCATCATCATTTTTCGAAAGGTCGAGATTACTGGATTGACCGACTGATGGATTGGGAGTTTCTGTCTGAAGTTCCCTTTCCTTGTTAGGTTCTCCGACTCCTCGGTTGAAGATTCGACCACTCCGTGTTGCACGACTGATGTCTGCAATATTCACGACGGAGGGTAATGGAATTTCCTTTCCATTTTCAACTATTGTTGCACCGTATTTGTAAGGGATCGCCTTAGCTGATTCATACGGTAGTGGTCCCGGTAGATAGATGACTATGGGAACCTTTTGATTTTTCTGACCATCATAAGTAATCTCGATCCGTTCCCGGTTGGGAACTTTAGATTCGTCAAGTAGAGGGATAATGGCAAAAACATCCCTGGTCTGGTGATGACCAGAGATCGTGACGAGATCCTCAACTTGATCGAAAAGGTAGTCTGGCGCCCAGTTGATGGGTCCAGAACCCGGATGTGGACGAATCTCTCCACGATCCACCTGACCCTAAAGAGCTGCTTTCACAAGGTAACAACCTTGGTAGCTTTCCGAACAGACGCTACAACGGTCATAATTGTGTGGTGGCACCTGGCCACGCCCACTTTGAATACAATGTAACCTTACTAGGTTAGCTTCCACAGATCGGACATCCTGACTCTGACGTCGAGTAGGATTCCTGTTACTGATACTAATTTGCTGAGTATCTTCATCCATGTAAATTGGCATCCACTAGTAATTTAACAAGTGCTGATGTGCCTCCTGGACAAGGGTACAACCTCGATCGTTTTTGCAACCCGCTTTACAGCTTTGATAGTCGTGTGATATCAAGAATCCGAGTCGGACCTGCTCAGCATGTAACTCTACCAGGTTGGTATTCATCACGCGAATATTGAAAATTTGAACCATGTTGATCTGATAAGGGTTCCTATCATGGTAGTCCTGGATCCATCCAAGATCCATCTGACGCTGAAGGGCCTCTTGTATGAAAGAGTATCCCTGTTTGTTTACCGAGCAAGTCAGACAGGAACTGTAATCGTGCCGTGGCAGATTATGATACTGGCTTTGCCTTGAGTGCATCGTCACCAAGTTGACATTCATTGCACGAATATCGTGGTTCTGAATGATGTTAGAATTCGTGTAGACCATGTTAACTCCACGAACTCGGTGCTCTTGGATCCATCCGAGATCCATCTGTTCCTGTAGAGCTGCTTGCACTACCGAACATCCCTGATTGCTTTTAGAGCAGATATCACACTGGTGATAGTTATGAGGTGGCACATGGCCATATCCACTCTGTCTACAATGCATCCTGACCAAATTGGTCCTCAACAAGAGTACATCGTGAATTTGATAGACGTTGTTAGATTCTTTCTCAATCAGGTTGACTGCAGCTTTCTCGTGTTGAGGCAGCGGGTTCGTGAGAACATTAGGATTCGTATCTTTGAAAGATAAGAGCCCGCTCCTAACAAGCTTTTGCACGTCGGATTTGAAATTGAGACAATTCTCTATATTATGCCCTGA
Source organism: Lathyrus tuberosus (assembly GCA_022829125.1). NCBI lineage: Eukaryota > Viridiplantae > Streptophyta > Magnoliopsida > Fabales > Fabaceae > Lathyrus > Lathyrus tuberosus. The sequence continues at coordinate 20,266,163 of JALAZF010000009.1, forward strand.
TCCTCCTTGATGATAAGGGCATGTCTGATCCACCTTAAACCAAAAAGGCGGATTTTCCGGTACTGTAAGAGGAGACTTAGTCTGAATGTTCCCTTTAGCCAGTAGTAACTGAAATAGTTCTGCATACAACATGGGTATAGGATCAAACCCTGATGGCCGTGTTATACGGTTGTTGTTATATAGAGGACGAGCCTGCTGAAGAGACTGTTGTGTCCTTTGCTGATCAGGTTGGCTCTGCGCAACCTGAGGTTGATACGTAGGAACAGGCGCAGGGCCAATAGCAGGAGTTACAGCTGCTACTGGTTGATAACGTCGCCTTTGTTTTTCGAGAGAGATATTCCTAATATCTTGCTCTTTTTTCTTAGGGAGAGCAATACCGTATTTTTTAGTACCGCTCGTCGATCCAGCATCTTTTACCAAACGTCCTTCTCGGACGGCTTCCTCGAGACGAACGCCCATGCCCACCATCTCGGTGAAATCACTGGGTCCACTGGCAACCATTCGGTCATAGTAAAATGAGCTTAAGGTTTTTAAGAAGATCTTTATCATCTCTTTTTCCTAAAGAGGTGGACAAATCTGAGCGACAATTTCGCGCCATCTCTGAGCGTACTCCTTAAAGGTTTCCTTGTCCTTTTGAGACATCGATCTGAGTTGATCTCTGTCGGGTGCCATGTCCAAATTGTATTTGTATTGTTGGACGAAGGCAGTACCAAGATCTCTGAATGTGCTAATCGTAGCACGGTTTAAACCCATGTACCATTTTAATGCGGCACCGGTTAAACTATCCTGGAAGTAGTGAATCAGTAGGTCCTGATTTTCAGTCTGAGCTGACATTCGTCGAGCGTACATCACCAAGTGACTTTGAGGGCAAGAGTTACCCTTGTATTTTTCAAAGTCAGGCACTTGGAATTTGTGCGGAACTTTCACATTGGGGACCAGACAAAGGTCTGCGGCGTCCTTTTCAAATAAATCCTGACCGCGAATGGCTTGCAGTTCCTTCTGCATTTCCAAGAAATGTTCCTGGAATTCCTCCATTCGGTCAAACATAGTTTCCTTTTTACCAGCAGGTATCTGCGGAATCTGTCCTCCCGGGACAGTGTGCACCACAGGGGGTGGTACCGTAACTACGGCAGTAAATCTTGGCGTTTCCCAAAGTTTGTAACCTTCAGGAGTCTTCAATATTCCTCTGGCATCGTCGCTTTCCCGAAGTTTGTAACCTTCAGGACCAGCGGCATCTGTTGTGATTCCCTGATCTTCAGCGATCGGCGGAACATATCCTTCCAGGATATAGTTTACAGGCATGCCCCAAGGACGATCTTTCGGCATCTGATACCTAGGATCAAACTTCTCCACTATGGGCGTTGAGGTGATCTCTAAGATCACAGTCCTTTGTAGCTGAGCTTCTGCCATGGCTTGCATGTCGTTACAAAGCTTTCTCATATCCTCTCTCAGAGCGTCGATCTCTTCTTTCAACTCTCTGTTTTCTTCCTCAAGATCATCCATCTTTTTCTGACGATTGGCCCGAGTATTATACGAATGAGACAGTTTGACTCTAGAATCGAGACACAAACGTGAGATTCGTAGGTAAGAAGAATACGCGATGTGAGAATGATGAATGCAATGATTATATTAATTGTTTTTTGGTTTAATCAAAATAAACTTCGACAATTAGATTGCAAATATCAAATAGTGGGGAAACCCCTTTTTATTGAAATTCAAAGATTGCGGAAATGGAAATACAGTAGATTACAAGGTGCAGAAACAGAAACCTAAGCTAATGGATCCCGAGTCCTCTCTGAAGAGAAATTGGGTGCTGATTCTGGTACTTTCCTTTTCTTTGACCGGGGCTCTTGGGCCGTTGTCGGGTTGTCATTCCTTTGCTAGGTGAAAGGAGCGAGCAAACTCCTTTGGTCATCTTGATTATCCACAGCATGTTGCTCTAAAATTTCAATCAGAGCATCTTTCTCTTTCAGTAGTTGCTGCATTTGGATACATTCCACATTGAGGGTGCGGTACTTGTTCTTCCAAGACCTTCTCTCCTTTTGAACTTTGTTGAGAGTAACCTGAAGCTTTTCAGTTTCCGTCATGAAATACATGACAGATTCCTTTGGCGGAAGAATTCCGTAACGAGGATAAGGCATTTTTAGCTTGAGAGCTCTAGTTTGTACCCAATGGAGATAAGGCTCCACTGAGACACAGTCTGGTTTTCCCAGAGACTCTCGTCTTTTCTTTTGAACATGCTTCCAAGCGTGCACTATTTCCATCTTTAGTGCTCTATCGTTTTCTCCTTCCTTGAAGAAAAGACCTTCCAGATGAGCATTCTGTGGAACAAGCCTCATCGGGTATCCAAATTGACAAAGAACCAATACCGGATGGAAGATAAGGGGTACGTTGGGGAAGTTTCCATAACGATCAATGATTCTGATTCCATCATAGATCCTACTACACCAATCTATATCAGAGTTGGTAAGAGACATGATCTTCTGCGACCAACGTGAGACACTCTTGCAATCCCAAAAAGTAGCAGACTTGGGCAAGTGGGAGATAAACCATTTGTAAAGCAAAGGTACACAGCATGTGATCTCCCCTCCGCTGTACAAATTTCCCAAGTGTACAGAATGATACGCATCTGCGAGCAAAGTCGGCACAGGGTTTCCAATGAGAAAAACCTTAATGGAGTTGATATCGACGAAGTTATTAATGTTGGGAAACAAAAATAACCCGTAGGTGAGCAAAACAAAGATGCTTTCAAAAGCAGTCACATTCCCGATACTAGCGAAGTACAGGGCTTTCTTCGTCAAGAACTGGGCTGGCAAGCCTTGTATGCCACCCTTGGTAGTCATGTGAGTCCTGACCTCAGACTCGTCCAAATGAATTGCTCTTGCAATGGTCATGATTCTTTGGAATTTCTTCCAGTCCGAAAAATGGAGCTCGATCAGTGATATGTAAATCAATCAGATGAGAATACTCCTCCAGCGTTGGTGCTAGCTGGTAATCCGGGAATGTAAAGCAGTGATAAACCGGATCGTAGAATTGGACAAGCGCGTCCATGATTCCCTCAATCACATGGACCCTTAGCAGAGATAGCAAACCTCCGTACTTGGCTCTGAAAGCCTCTTGGTTTGTGATCATTCTCGCCAAACCTCTTAAATCCTCTAGTTTCGGAATCCTGAAGGTATACCTATGAGTTCTCCTTCTACCGAAATCCATTAGCGCAATCCTTTTCTCTGATATTTGCAATCACAGTCTTAGTTTAATTTGAAAAATAGAGAGACTAGAAGAGAAGATTTTTTTTGAATGTTTTAATGTTTTTTAAATGAATGCATGAATGCAGCACACAAAAACATAGAAAAAACATGGGGTCAAAGGGTCTTTGTCATGAAGTCAAGGCTCTACCCATCCCCAAAGGTTTATACTAGGGTGATTTTTGTACCTGTACTCATTATCATCAGCTCCTCCCAGGAAAGCAAAACAACAAGCGGATCGCCAGCGAGTTGTGGAGGAATCTTAGAGTAAGTGTCATTCACCGAGAATAGATCACCAGCCTCAAATGAGGGTAGTATCGCGTGACAACTATTTCCGATAGCTTCCGCACTACGAAAGGGTTTGGCTCCTCAGCTTCTCAGACTTAACAATCGGCCCATTGCCTCAGAGAGGGAATGGGTTGCATTGGTCAGCCTCCACTGAGGTTGATGGTCGACCTCGTCGCCATCACTTATCTTAAGTGTATACTCAATCTTTCCACATACGGCATCACCCGCATTCCCATTAGCAGAAAAATAAACATGTATAGCAATTAGGAAAAGCAATATATATGTTTGTCCTAAATCATCCTAGACTTTTAAAGCTACGAATCTTAAGTTCCTGATAGAAAATGGGTTCCCCGGCGGAAGCCCCAATCTGTGGTATTCACACAAGTGAAAAAAGGAAAAAAAATCAAGAGACGGGCCCCATGGTGGGCGCCATTTTTCTGTGAAAAATGGGGACGACCGTGCCTAGATCTAACTTTGAAAGAGCCCCACGGTGGGCGCCATTTTTCTGTAGCGAGCGATTTTTGGACGTGGTTCTTAAGCACTGGTCGCTCTCTGGGGTTGAGTTTACTACAGGTCGATTCATTTTTTATCCTATTAAAGCTGATGAAGGAAGGGAAATAGATGTCTCCAATCAACTCTGCTTTGCATACTGAGTTTAAACAGCTGTCTGTTAGGTTACGGATGCGATGTGGTCGTGGGGCCTTTGTACTGGTTATTTGTATTTTCGCCAATACTGTTTTCTTTCTCTCTGGGATTTTCCGGCGGGGAACAAGGATTAGGATGTTAGAACTGATGCTTTTTGATAGATATGTGAGAGTATGGGATTTTGGGTTTTTGTTTAGTGTGCTCTCTAAGATCTTTTCTTTCGATCTTATGCCTACATATTCCCGTTTACCGAAACAGGGAAATCAGAGCGTTTGTAGTTCCTCCTATTCTATGGGAGGAAATGGTGTTTTGGTGTCTTGTTCAAAGCCCAAGACGTGAAGCGAAAGGTTGTTTGTATCTTGTTCAAAGCCCAAGATGTGAAGCTGAAAAGTCTATTTGTATCTTGTTCAAAGCCCAAGATGTGAAGCTAAAAGGTCTCAACTTTAGAGAGAATTTGTCATCTCTAAAGAGGGGGTTGTACGTCACAACTGTTTATGAAGGAGAATTACTTTAACCGGGATGTGTGAATCCGGCAATGCCATAATTTCCTAAGAAGGGGTTTTTTAACCTGAAGGAGAAGACTTTAACTCAGTGTAGAGCAATGCCATCTTTCCTTAGGAATTTCTCATGCTAAAAGAGGGACAGTGGCATGGATGTAGATGATCCAGAGGCTTGCCGCTTACAGCGTTTAGATGAAAGGGAAGGAGTTGTTGATGTTTGTGTACTGTGAACGAGGCACAACTTTGATGCTAAAAGGTTAATTGGATTAACCAGTGGTTTTCTTATACAAAGCCTAAGAGGAGGCTAATATGTGTCTCGTACAAAGCCCGAGAGAAAGGCTAAAAGGTTTTGACTCAACGAGGGAGTCTTTTGGTATCTCGTATAAAGCCCGAGATTGAGGCTATTTGACTCAATCAAGAGAGTGTTTGTATCTCGTACAAAGCCCGAGATGGAGGCGAAAATTTGTTTGGGTCAATAAGAACTTTTTGTATCTCGTATAAAGCCCGAGATGGAGGCAAAAAGGGAGATTGGCTCAACAAGAGAGCCTTTTACACTCAACAAGAGAGTCTTTGTATCCTATACGAAGCCCGAGATGGAGGCTAAAGGTTTACTGTTTCAGTTGAGTGACAGGTCCAGTATGTTGGTTAAGAGAAAATCAGTTCTTATATGAGTAACACTGTACTCATGGATTTGATCTGAGGATCGGGATTGTTCCCTGTTCTTTAAGGAAATGGGGAATCCAAGGGGTATTGAGACTGTCCGAGTCTACAGGTTTCCTTCCTATTTAACGAGAGGGTCACTTGAGAATGTCTTTGAGACTCAAGGAAGTTAGACTGTCCAAGTCTAGAGTTTAATCTTTTGTACTATACTTTGAGAAACAGTAGTAGACTCCTTGAAAGGACTGTTCTATGCAGATGACTTGGTTCTATTCCTATACCTCTAGGAGGTCGTCGGGACAATTTGTACGAAGCCCAAGAGGAGGCTAGAAGCATTTAAAAAGTCGATAGGTCCTTGTATGAAGCCCAAGAGGAGGCTATCATTCCCGGAGGAAGAGATCATTATACGAAGCCTAAGAGGAGGTTGTGAATACTTCTAAGAAGCCGACGGGTCCTTGTACTAAGCCCAAGAGGAGGCGGGGTTGCTTTTAGGAAGCCTGTGGGTCCTTGTACGATGCCAAAGAGGAGGCTGATGCTTCTAAGAAGCTCGTGGGTCCCCAAACCCTGATAAATTCAAGGCAAGTTATTCACAAGGAATAGATCAAGTCAGGAAAGTTCGAGAATTTGGAAGAAACTCAAAGATGCCATTCACGGAGAATAAATTCATCTTTGGGAGTAGAGTTTCTTGATAATTCCTAATGAGGACAGCCGATGAGAAGACTGTATTTGGTGATCCTATTTGGGGATCTAGGTGTCTACTTCTACGAATAAGCGAAACGGCGTCACCTAGTTCTAGACGTAGTTGCCGGGGAAACTCGAAATATCTATACTATTATTACACAGTTGATATGAGTTTATGAAAGGAGACTTACAGTGAGCAGCCCCACAATACAGTTATATAGATATGAGTTTGTGAAAGGAGACTTACAGCAGAACAGCCCCACAATACAGTTATATATATATGAAACAGTAAATGAAAGCGTATAAACACTTACTCGGTTGTAGAGCTTCCATGCTGTTTGGTTAGTTGTTCAACAAAGAAAGATTGAAAACAACAGTATATTTCAAAATCAAAGGAGAAAGTGCTTTGAAAAAGAAAGATTTTGGGGCTTACAGCTCAAGGAGAGGCCCAGGGTTTTATTAGTGAGCGCATTGTTTGAATTTGTACAGAGGGACTTATACAAGTGACTGAGGCCCAAAAAGGTTTTCTGTACAAAGGGATGGGTCTTACACTCTCTCAAGAGGCCCAAAAGGTTTAAAGAAAAAGAGTGGGGCTTATAACACGAGGGTAGGCCTAGATGATTTTCCGTTTGAAATGACGATCGCGCCGAGGTTTTCTTTTAACGCAGAGGGACTTATACAATAAGTGAGGCCCAAAATTGTTTTGGTTAAAAGGGGGTTGGGTCTTACACTCTATTAGAGGCCCAAAAGTTTTAAATGGGTCTTATAGCTCAAGGAGAGGCCCAAGGTTATTTTTCAAAAGGCGACGATCGCACCGTTTGTTTATGACGGTATCGGGACTTATACAATACACTGAGGCCCAAAAATGATTTGGTCAAAAAAAGGATTGGGTCTTACACTCTATTAGAGGCCCAAAGTGATATGAAAATGACTTATGATGGTTGAATTAATCCAAAAACCCTAATTTGTTTTCAAAAATGTATTTAATTGAATAAAAATTCAATTAAAATGATCAAAATTGTTTAACATATGGAAAACAAATTGTGATCTTGGATTAATGCTTCAAAAATTTAGTATTGACCTACAAAATAATTAGAAAGCATTAAAAGTTGCAAAATCAAGGTGGAAAAAATATTTTAGATGTTAAAAACAATTAAAACATTAATTCTTTGCAAAAATATAAATTATATAAAATAAATAATATTTTTGGGATTTTTTGTTAAAATAAAATATTTCAACATTTTTATGAATTATTAAAAAAAGAATCAACTCAAAATCATTAAAACTCAAAGAGAAATTAATTTTTGAATCAATTAAACAAAAATCACAAAATTCAAATATTCAAATTTCTGAAAATGGCGCCAAGAACACGCGCGTATTCTGAGTTTCCCAGATTTACGTTTTCCATCCAATCTCACTGAATACTTAATCATATCATGCAATCCACATACCAATCAACTCGTTTCAACCTCTCGATCATGTCTATAACACTTAATTTCATTTAAATTAAACATAAAACATGAAATCACGAAGAAACCTCAAGAACCCTAATTTATGCATGAAGGCTAGGATTTTTGATACACGATTCAAACAAAGCAATTAATTGAGGGAAAACATTCCATGCATGATTATGAAAATATGGCCAAATTATTGTGCAGTAAAAATTGTGTGGATCATAGAGTTAGAAGAGCTAATGCTTACAACTTGCAGCTGGTGATCGTGATTTGTGTAGGAGGTGTTACAGTTGTGTTGTGATGATCTGAATAGCTTCCCTAGGTGCTATGGAGTGTGTTTGAATGCTTGGACTTAATGGAAATTGGCTGGATCACTTCATGGTATCTCAACTGCACCTTGGTTAAAACCTTGAGCAATTGACTGGTGATTCTGAGAAATCAATGTTCCAGTTGTTGTTTAAGTGTTTTATCAGCTCATATGTGATGTATATGAGGTGTGTGAGTGATTGGTTTGAGTGGAATTGCCCTCTAGCTTAAAACCCGATAGTTACCTTGCTAGGAAAGGCATTTTTGCCAAGAGAAAGAGATTTTGAGAAAGACAAGTGTTGTAGGCCTTTGGTGTACTTAAACTGAACACAATTGAGCTCTATTTATAGTAGAGCAAGTTTGTGTTGCAAGGAATAGTGAATGGCAACTGCTGAGTAGGTTTGGCCAATGTTGGCAAATGAAAATCCAAGTCTCCTCTAGCCATTGACTAGAGGTTAGGGCACAGAGCTTTGGTCCCCTTGGTCTTGGATAAGTCTTGACTGGTTTTAGATGAGAATGGCTCAGTCCATGCCACCTTGATGCTTCCATTGAATGCTTCAATCCAAATTTGGAGTCTTGTCCCTATTTTGGCCATTCTAGGTCCAACATGTTATTTCTTGTTCCATGGACTTTGGAGGCTTGGCTCAGTGATTGTCCCCTTTAGATTCAATCCTCAGATGTGTCCAAGTGGATAGGAGCATTTGAATTTGGCTGATTTTGGCAAATCGAGCAAAAGTGCAAATTCTGCCTTGCCTTGACAAATTTCAGCAAGGCAACTTGCCAATGTCATATCTCATGGTGTAAGTTGAATTTGGTAATGTTCTTGGCCATTTTGGAAAGCCCTTGCATGGCACAAAAACTGTTTGAACATGTTTGGTTTTGATCTCTTTTGAATCCAAGTGAAAAATCCACCTATATTTGGCAAAAAGTAAAGTGAAATCTGACTTAGTGGAATTTTCACTAAGTGTTGGAACAAAGTGACTTTTCTTGATTTTGATCACTCCATAACTCAAAATCCATGAGGAATTTGGACATAGGTCAGTATGAAGCTTTTGTAGAGGGTAATGTGATCTACAAATCAAGCTTTGAATGGGGCATAATGGCCTTGTGGTTTAGGAGTTATGGTCCTCCAAAGTTGGTGCATTAGTGGTACTTTTTCCATAACTTAGAAATTTTTCTAAGTTTTATGGTTACCCCTTTTACAAGTTATCCCACTTTCTTTGATTTTTCTTGATGAATGATGATTCCAATCATACATTAATATCATTTTAGGGTTAAAAATCCATTTTGGTGAAAAATCTCAAAAAGTCAAAGTTGACTTTTGTGCACAGTTGACTTTTTATCAGATGAATTCCAAACTGTGCAATTCTTCATGAAATCATATCCTTGACCTAAATCAAACTTGATGGAATTGTTCCATGGGTGTTATAGGGTATATTAATTCATGTCCTAGGGCTTGGGAGCATGTCCAGGTCAAAGGTCAAAGTTACAGTTGACTTTTCCCGCGAAACCCTAATTGTGGTGCAGATGAAATTGAGACTTGTTGCTCACACTTCTTGGATTAATCCATTGTTCCAAATGGATCAATATAGTTCATTAGAGACCCTCAAACCCTCTCTTGAGGTCTTGGCTCATGATTTGTCCCAAAAGTCAACTTAGGGGTGAATTAGGTCAAGAAACCCTAATTCCTGATTTTTTATGTATGCATCCCTTGAAGAAAAATTGACTTGATGCTTGGGCCCATGAGGTTCCATGGAGTATATTAGGTTAGGTTTTGGATCATTGGCTTGTGCCCAGATGAAAAATTTCCATCTGGAGGCCCTGGTCGACCAAAACCTAGTTTGGTGACACTGTCGATCTTGAGACTTGATCCACCTAGAAGGGAGCAGCCTTGTGCTTGATCCTTGAAGTGGGAGCCCTCTTGATCCATTGTAGATTCTTGGGAGGTTTAGACAAGTTGAAGATCATGTCATTTCTTGATTGATCCTTTGTCTAAGAACTCTGAGAGGGATTGAAACCCTAATTCTTGATAGTAGTGAATGCTCAACAATCCTTGAGGAGATTGATGAGGCATGAAGGTACATCCATATTGTGATGATGATTTGCACAATTATGGGAATCTTAGTGGTCAAAATTTGGGGTATGACAGACCTAATTCACCCCTAAGTGGACTTTTGGGACAACACATGATCCAAGACCTCAAGACATGATTTGAGGGTCTCCAATATACTATATTGATCCATTTGCTTCAATGGATTAACCCAGGAAACTTGATTCACAAGTTTCATTTTCATCTGGACCACAATTAGGGTTTTTAGGAAAAAGTCAACTGTACCTTTGACTTTTGACCAAGACATGCTCCCAAACCTTGGGACATGATTCAATACACCCTATATCACCTATGGAGTCCATCCATTAGGTTTGATTTAGCTCAAGGACTTGATTTCACAAAGGATCGCACAGTTTGGATTTCATCTGATAAAAAGTCAACTATACAAAAAGTCAAAGTTTGACTTTTTGATTTTTTGGTCAACCAAGGTTCCTTAACCCTAAAACAATGTTAATGTGTGATTGGAATCATCATTCATCAAGAAAAATCAAGAAAAGTGAGTTAACTTGTAAAAGGGGTAACCATAAAAAACTTAGAATTTTTCTAAGTTATGGAACCAAGTGGCTAGGGTACCAACTTCCAAGGACCCTAACTTGAGATCCAAGCAACCACTTTGGATGATCCAAAGATGGATTTGTAGCTCTCATGGCATACTTTAAAAGTGTCAACTACATCTCATTCCAATTCCTCATGGATTTTTAGTTATGGAGTGATCAAAATGGCTGAAAACACAAAAGTGACATTTTTCCAACACTTAGTGAAATTTTCACTAAGTCAAAATCTGCCTTATTTTTTCCCAAATGTAGAGGCATTTTTCATTGTAATTCAAGTTGATTCAAAACCAAAGTTGGACATTGTGTTAAAATAGGATATATCAGCTTTCCAAAATGTGCAAGAACTCCATGAAACTCCACTTGAGCTAGGAATTATGACAGTTGCAACATGCCTTGCTGCAAACTGTCTTGGCCAGGCAGATTTGTGCATAAGGGCTCGATTTGATCAAATTGTGCAACAACAAGCATGGTTATCCATCTGTACACCTCAAGGGGGAACAAAAAAGGGACAAGCACTGATCTATTAGCCTCCTAAGTCCAAGATTCCACAAGTAGCATGCCAAACCTAAAAAGCTACAAAGATGCCAAATATCCAATTTTGTTTCCAAGCATTCAATGCATACACCAAGGTGGCATGGACAGATGCATTCCTAACTGAATGAGTCAAGGATAAGCTCTGAATCAAAGAACCATAGGCCTGTGCTCTAACCTCAAGTCAATGGCTAGAGGAGACTTGAGATTCCATTTGATCCACATTGGCCAAAGGCCTGCTGCAGTTGCCATTCCCTATTGATTCCAAAACAAACTTAACACACTATAAATAGACCTCATTTCTGATCAGTTTGAGTACACCAAAGACCTATAACACTTGCCTTTCTCAAAATCACACTCTCACTTCCAAAAATGCCTTCTAGTGCTAGCTACTATCGGGTTCTGAATTAGAATGTGTTTCCAACCTAACCAATCACACACACACACCTCATAAACATCATATGTGAGCTGATCAAACACTAAACCAACAACTGGAACAACAAATTCATGAAATCATCATCCATTTGCTCAAGGTTTCAACAAAGTTGCAGTTGAGGTGCCATAATCTGTTCCAGTTCATTTCAAATAAATCCAAGCTTTCAAACACACTCTATATGGTGTAGGGAAGCTGTTCAGATCATCATAACTTATCTGTAACACCTCTAACTCAAAAATCAAATTGCTCTTGCTGCCACGACCTTCAAGTAAGCCTAAACTTGGTCATCTCATAATTTATGCATATTTCCTCGGACAAAACTTTTTCCAAATGTTCATAATCATGCATAGAATGTTTCCCCTCTATTGATTACTTTGTATGAATCGTGTATCAAATTTCCCAACCTTCATGCACAAGTTAGGGTTCTTGAGGTTTTGTTTTGATTTCTCATTCCATGCTTAAAATAAATGAAATTAAAGACCATAGACATGACCGTGAGTTGAAAACGAGCAGATTGATAGGTGGATTGTATGATTCCATCAAGTATTCAGTGAGATTGATGAGAAAACGCAAATCTGGGTAAAACAGGGCGCCCTTTTTCAAATATTTGAATATTTGAATTTTTTGTGATTTTATTTAATTGATTCAAAAATTAATTTCTCTCTGAATTTTAATGATTTTGAGTTGATTCTTTTTTTAATAATTCACAAAAATGTTAAAATATTTTATTTAACAAAAATTCCCCAAAAATATTATTTATTTCACATATTTGATATTTTTGAAAAGAATTAATTTTTATTTGTTTTTCAACATTTTGAAAATTTTCTTTCTCTTGATTTTCCAAACTTAAATGGTTTTCAATCATTTTGTGGACAAAAACATAATTTTAGAAACATTGATCCAAGATCACCCCTCATTTTTTACATGTTTTCAATAATTGTTATTAATTTTTTAACAAAATTAATTCCATTTTTAAACAAAATTAGGGTTTTAATTGATTCCACCCTCATCAATCTTTTTCAAACACTCATGGGCCTCTAATAGAGTGTCAGACCCAACCCCTTTTGAAAACCAAAATGATTTGGGCCTCGATCATCGTATAAGACCCACTGTGTTTTCAAACCTCGGCACGATCGCCATTTTCAAACAAATAACCTTGGGCCTCTCCTTGAGTTGTAAGCCCCATCACTTGTACAAAAATAACTCCATGGGCCTCTAATAGAGTGTAAGACCCAGCCCTTGTTGTACAAAAACTTTTTTTGGGCCTCAGAAATTGTATAAGTCCTGACACGATAAAAAATTCTCGGCACGATCGCCATTTCAAAATCAAATCACTTGGGCCTACCCTCGTGTCGTAAGTCCCATTTCTTTTCTTTAAATAATCTTTGGGCCTCTCCTTGAGTTGTAAGACCCATACCTTTGTACAGAAAACCTTTTAGGCCTTAGCCATTGCATAAGTCCCAATACAATCTTATCAAAACAACTTCCCTTTTAATTTAGGTTCAAATATACAGTTGTTATCAAAACTTTCTTTAATTTATTTGAACAACTAACAATATAGCATGGAAGCTTGCTCACCTGTAAGTTTTATCCACTCTCATTTACCTGCTTTAATATATATATATATATATTGTTTGAAGCTGCACATTGTGAGTCTTCTTTCATTCTTTTAAATACATGTCAAATATATATATATATATATATATATATATATATATATATATATATATATATATATATCTGTATTGTGGGAAGCTGCGCATGGTTAGTCTTCTTTCATACCCTTTTAAATACTTGTCATATATCAACTGTATATATACTAGTATAGTTATTTAGAGTTTTCCCCGGCAACTAGGTCTAGAACTAGGTAAAGCCAGGTTGGTCACTCTTTAAATACAGTCAAAACTAGATCCCCATAGGATTTCCAGATACAGTCTTGCCTTCCCTTGGGCTTAAACAATATGGAACAAAGAGAAAGACAGTATTCCTCGTGAACCTTTTCTCAGACTGTCACCCCTAGAAATTGTCAAATAAATTCTACTCCCCGAAGTTGATCTATACTCGGTGAATAACATCTCTTGAGTTTCTTCAAACCTCCGAACTTTCACTAAATGATCTATTCTCGGTGAATAGCATTTCTTAAACTTTTCTTGGTTTGGGACCCACAGGCTTCCTAAAAGCATCCCCGCCTCCTCTTGGGCTTTGTACAAGGACCCTCCGGCTTCTTAAAAGTTCGCATGCCTTCTCTTGGGCTTAATCCAAGGACCCTGACGACCTCTTAAAGGTATAAGACAAAACTTAGTCATCCTTTGCTAGAGCAGTCTTTCCAGTGTCAAATCTCAGACCAATTATAGGGTTAATACTCATCCCTTAAAACACCCGCCTCCTCCTAGAGGCATCATACTAAAGATAAAACTCTTCCACACCAATAGACTTGGACAGTCTAAATCCCCTCTTGAGTCTCAAAGATATTCTCAAGTTCCCTACAAACATAGGAAGAAACCCCGGTCATTCTGGATAAATCTCGAACAGAGCTAAAACCCAGTCTCTCTCCTAAAATCCCCCAGCCAAGGTCAGTCTATCACTAGTATAACACTATCTCAAATTAGAACCTCAAGGCATCTGATACTTCAGCTCTGCTATAAACCCTCAGCAAGAGTGGATTTCCCCACTTGGACCTGCCTAGGGATCTCAATAACCCCCAGCAGAAGATAGCCTCCTCCTAGGCTTTGTATAAAGATCCTTCCTCGGCACAGTCAGCCTCCTCTTGGGCTTTGTACAAATGATTCTCCCCAGTGGAGCTAACCTTTTCAGACTCTCTTGTTGAGTCAATCACATTTTCAGACTCTCTTGTTGAGTCAATCACCATCTCAGACTCTCTTGTTGAGTCAATCACCTTTCAGTACTCTCTTGTTGAGTAAACCCTTTAGCCTCAATCTCGGGCTTTGTACGAGACAGATAAAAAACACTCTCTTGTTGAGTCAATAGCCTTCTCTTAGGCTTTTTATAATGATTTCCCCTAGCAGGAGTTCACCTCCTCTCGAGCTGTATATGATGATATCTCCAGCTTGTTCTGCCACAATCCTGGGCTTTGTACAGGACAGATAAAAGCACTCTCTTGTGGAGTCAAACCCTTTTAGCCTCAATCTTGGGATTTGTACAAGACATAAATCTTCATCTCTTAAACTTGGGGATAAACATTTTCCCCAGCAGGGTCAATTCCTCCTAGCCTTCATTTAGGCTTTGGGAAGTAAATTCCCAAGCAGAGTCAAACTCTTTCCCGCCTCAATCTTGGGCTTTGTACAAGACACCTAAAATATCCTCAGCCGAGTCGGTAAAGTCTTTTTCAGCCTCAATCTTGGGCTTGGTACAAGACAGATAAAGATTTCTTTCCCGCAGAGTCAGTCTTCTTTTCAGCTTCTATCTCAGGCTTTGTACAAGATACATACAAACCTTCCCAGCGGAGTCAAAATCCTTTTAGCCTTAATCTTGGGCTTTGTACAAGACAGATAGAACATTTTCCTCAAAAAAGTCAAGCTTTCAGCCTCCTCTTAGGCTTTGTATAATGATATCCCCAAAGAGTCAGTCTATTTTTTTGCCTCAATCTTGGGCCTTGTACAAGACACCAATATATACACTCTCTTGTAGAGTTTGACTTATCCAGCCTCCTCTTAGGCTGTGGGTAAGGATTTCCCCAGTGAAGTCAATCAACCTATTAGCTTCAACCTTGGGCTTTGATCAAGGCACACAAAAATCTTAGTGAACTACGATTGCTCTGATTTCCCTGTTTCGTTTAAACGGGAATACGTAGGCATAAGATTGTGAAATCTTAGTGAGCATACTAATCAAAAACCCTAGGTCCAGTACCTTCATACCAGTCAATCCTTAGGTCTAGTACCTTACCAAAAACATCAACAAAAACTCAATCTCACTTAATCATATTTCCCAAGAAACTTTCCCAACCCATTAACAGATAAACACCATTAAGTATAAAGCGAAACCTAAAGCTGATATCCTGTGGATAACCACATATAAGATGGGTAATTGACAACTACCCATTGTATAACCTGACCCCGAACCCCCCAATCTCTTTTAAGCATTTGTTCAGTTGAACAATCGCGTGCAAAGTTAGTTTTAGATAGCTTCCCTTTCCCTTCCAGCTTCACGGGATAAATAAGAAATCAGAAAGTAGCACCCCCTCCTACCATTGCGGTGAGGAAAACCCAGCGATAAGGTGGTCGCGTCACCGACAAAAATAGCTCGCAACAGGAAAATGGTGACTCTGCTGGGGAGTCACTGTATGATCTATTCTACCTTAGTCATCATCGTCCCCATTTTCCAACAGAAAAATGGCGACTCTGCTGGGGAGTCATTGACTATATAGGATCATAGGCTATAGCTCTTAAGAGGTCTAGGATGTTAGTTTTAGGATAATATATATAGCGCTTTTCCTAATTGATATCCGTGTTTATTTTTCTGCTAATGGGACTACGGGTGATGCCGCATCTGGAAAGTTTGAGTGACACCTAAGATAAGTGATGGCACTAGACGGGTAATCTTACAAGGAGTGACTCCCAAATAAGAGACCCCGGTCGACCATCAAATCAGTGGAGACACCCTTTGCGGATTCAATGCCTATACGACTTTGGTTGTTGAAAGCAGATTGTTCGATTGTGGTTGTCCATGAAACTGAGGATTTAGTAGGCTGAGACCATGTTACTATTTTGTAGTGCGGAAGCTATCGAAAATAGTTGTCACGTGATACTACCCTCATTTGAGATTATTCTAAGATACTGCAGCTCGCTCGGATGAACCAGCCTGCTGTTGTTATCCCAAGAGGGGTCAATGATTTTGAGGACAGGTACAAAAAATACCAGTATAACCATTAGGGATGGGTAGAGCCATGACTTCATGACACCGAACCTTTGACCCCATGTTTTTTCTATGTTTTTGTGTGTTGCATTCATGCATTCATTTCATTAAAAAACTTAAAACAAAGAAAATTTTTCTCTTCTACTCTCTCTTTTTTCAAATTAAACTGAGACAATAATTGCAAATATCAGAGATAAAGATTGCGTTATGGATTTCGGTAGAAGAAAGACTCACAAGTACACCTTCAAGGTTCCAAAATTAGAGGATTTAAGAGGGTTGGCAAGGATGATCACCAACCCTGATGCTTTCAGAGCTAAGTACGGAGGACTGTTGTCTCTGTTAAGGGTCCATGTAATTGAAGGAATCTTGTCTACACTCATCCAGTTCTACGATCCAGTTTATCACTGTTTCACATTCCCAGATTATCAGCTAGCACCAACACTGGAGGAGTACTCTCACCTGACTGATTTACCCATTACTGACCAAGCTCCCTTTTCTGGACTGGAAGAAATTCCAAAGGATCAGACCATTGCAAGAGCAATTTATTTGGACGAGTCAGAAGTCAGGGCTCACATGACCACTAAGGGTGGAATCCAAGGTTTTCCAGCCAAGTTTTTGGTAAAGAAAGCTCTGTACTTTGCTAGTATAGGGAACGTGACTGCTTTCGAGAGCATCTTTGTACTGCTCACTTACGGGTTATTTCTGTTTCCCAACATTGTAGGCTTCGTTGATATCAATGCTATTAAGATATTTTTGATTGGAAACCCCGTACCAACCTTCCTGGAAGATGCTTATCATTCTGTACACTTAAGGAATTTATACAGCGGAGGAATGATCACATGCTGTGTACCCCTGCTGTACAAATGGTTAACTTCCCATTTGCCTAAGTCTGCTGCTTTTTGGGATCATAAGAGTACTTTACGTTGGTCGGAGAGAATCATGTCTCTTACCAACTCTGACATAGACTGGTACAATCGAATCTATGACGGGGTCAGAATCATTGACCGTTGTGGAAACTTCCCTAATGTACCCCTCATAGGAACTAAAGGAGGAATCAACTATCATCCAGCTTTAGTTCGTCGTCTATTCGGATACCCGATGAGACATATCCCACGTAATGTTCATCTGGAAGGTCTTTTCTTCAAGGAAGGGGAAAGTGACAGGGCACTAAAGACAGAAATAGTGCATGCATGGAAACATGTTCATAGGAAAGGAAGAGAGTCTCTAGGAAAACCAGACTGTGTCTCTGTGGAACCTTATCTCCACTAGGTACAAACTAGGGCTCTCAAGTTGACGATGCCTTACCCTCGTAAAAAAGTTCTTCCGTTAAAGGAATTTGTCCTTTATTTTATGTCTGATACGGAAAAACTTCAGGTTACTCTCAACAAAGTTCAACAGGAAAAGAAATCTTGGAAGAACAAGTACCGCATTCTCAATGTGGAGTGTAACAAAATACAGCAACTGTTAAAAGAAAAAGATGCTCTGATCGAGATTTTAGAGCAACATGCTGTAGAAAATCAAGAAGACCAAAGGAATTTGCTCGCTCCTTTCACTTCGCAAAGGAATGACAACCCGACAACGGCTCAAGAGCCCCGGTCAAAGAAAAGGAAAGTACCAGAACCAACACCTGAGCTCTCTCTAGAGAGGACTCAGGATCCATGAGTTTAGACATTTCCTTTTACATCACTTTGCAAATTACTGTATTTCCATTTCCTCAATCTTTGAATTCAATAAAACGGGGTTCCCCTACTGTATGATATTTGTAATCCAATTGTTGAAGTTTCTTTTGATTAAAATAACAAATTTAATAATTATTGCATATCATTCATCATTCTCACATAATACATTCGTCTTACCTACGAATCTCACGTTTGTGTCTCGGTTCTAGAGTCAAACTGTCTAATTCGTACAATACTCGGGACAATCGACAAAAGAAAATGGATGATCTCGAGGAAGAGAACAGAGAGTTGAGAGAAGAAATCGACACTCTGAAAGAAGATCTGAGAAAACTTCACAATGACATGCAAGCTCTGGCAGTAGCTCAGCTACAAAGGACTGTGATCTCAGAGATCACATCTACACCCATAGTGGAAAAATATGATCCTCGGTACAACATGCCTAAATATCGTCCTTGGGGCATGCCACTCAACTATATCCCGGAAGGATATATTCCACCTATCATGGAAGATCCGGAAACTGCAGCAGGAACCGCTGGGCCTGAAGGTTACAAACTTCGGGAAAGCGAAGATGCAAAGGGCATGACAGTAACTCCTGAAGGTTACAAACTTTGGGAGAGGGAGGCACCCAGAGTCACTGTCGTAATGACTATACCACCACCTGTGGTACACACTGTCCCGGAAGGATAGATTCCACATATACCTTCTGGTGGAAATGAAAGTATGAACGACAAAATGAAGGAATTCCAGGAACAGTTCCTGGAGATGCAGAAGGAACTGCAAGTCATTCGCAGTTAGGATCTATTTGGAAAGGACGCCGTAGACCTTTGTTTGGTCCCCAATGTGAAAGTTCCGCACAAATTTAAGGTGCCCGAATTTGAAAAGTACAAGGGTAACTATTGCCCTCAGAGTCATTTGGTGATGTACGCTCGGAGGATGTCAACACAGACAGAGAACCAACAGCTACTGATCCATTATTTTCAAGATAGTTTAACCGGTGCCGCACTCAAATTAAACCTCACTAAGATCGTCACTTTCAGATATCTTGGTGATGCCTTTGTTCAACAGTATAAGTATAACCTGGACATGGCACCGGACAGAGATCAACTCAGAGCCATGTCGCAGAAGGATAAGGAAAACTTCAAGCAATATGCTCAGAGATGGCGTGAGATTGCTGCTCAGATTTGTCCACCTCTTGAAGAAAAGGAGATGACAAAGATCTTCTTGAAAACCTTGAGCTCATTTTACTACGACAGAATGGTCGCCAGTGCACCCAGCGACTTTACCGAGATGGTGAACATGGGAGTTCGTCTTGAAGAAGCTGTCCGAGAAGGACGATTAGTCAAGGATACCGGACCAGCAAGCAGTACCAAAAGATACGGTAGTGCTTTCCCTAAGAAAAAAGAGAAAGATATTGGTAATATCTCTCTCGGAAAGCAAAGGCGACGGTACCAACCAGTAGCAGCTGTAACTCCTGCTATCAACCCTGCGCCTGTTCCGACGTATCAACCTCAGGTTGCTCAGAGCCAACTGAATCAACAAAAATATCAGCAAAGGACACAACAGCCTCTTCAGCAGGCTCGTCCTCAGCACAATAACAACCGTACAACGCGACCACCCAGGGTTCGACCCTATACCGATGTTGTACGTAGAACTGTTTCCACTACTACTGGTCAAAGGGCACGTCCAAACCAGGGCTCCTCTTACGATACCAGAGAATCCGCCTTTTTGGTTCAAAGCGGATCAGACTTGTCCTTACCATCAAGGAGGACCAGGGCATAACATAGAAAACTGTCTCAGCTTCAAATCCGACGTACAGAAGCTTGTCAGGAGCGGGGTCCTATCCTTCAAGGATACAAATCCAAATGTTCAGACGAACCCGTTTCCTCAACCAAGAAAGCTGCGGTAAATTTGATAGAGGAAGAGTCTAAACACAGCTATCAAATTCACGATGTACTCTTATTGGAAACCAACCTGGTCAAGATGCATTGCAGGCAGAGTGGATACGTTAATGTACCGTCTCATAACTATCATCAGTGTGATATCTGCTCGAAAGATAATCAAGGATGTTCTATGGTGCAATAAGCTCTACAAGAACAGATGGATCTCGGGTGGATCCAGGATCACCGAATTCGTGAAGTCAACATGACTTATACAAATTCCAACATCATTCAGAACCACAACATCCGGGCAATGAATGTCAACTTGGTGGCAATGCACTCAAGGCAAAGCCAACATCATGATCTGCCACGGCACGATTACGATTCCTGTCCTATCTGCTCAAAAAACGATCAGGGATGCTCTTTTGTACAAGAGGCCCTCCAGCGTCAGATGGATCTTGGATGGATTCAGGACTACCGCGATAGAAGCCATTATCAAGTCAACATGATTCAAATCTTCGATATTCGTTTGATGAGTACCAGCTTGGTGGAATTACACGTTAAACAAGTCCAGCTCGGTTTTCTGACTTCGCACGACTATCAGAACTGTAAAGTGTGTCGGGAGAGTGACCAAGGATGTGCACTCGTTCAAAGAACACTGCAACACTTGTTAAACCATTGGTGGCTTCCAATCTATCTAGATGAAGACACATAACAAGTCAGTATGATTAACGGGAACCCTACTAGGCATCACAATTAGGACGTTCGATCCATGGAAATAGACCTAGTGAGGTTACACTGCATACAAAGCGGATGTGGCCGGGTGCCACCACACAACTACGAGCGCTGTAGAGGTTGCTCGGAGAATAATCAAGGATGCTACCTCGGGCGAGCAGCCCTTCAAGGCCAGTTGAACCATAAGGAAATTCAACCATGGTCAGGTTCTGGTTCAACGTCAAACTATCATCCTGATCGAAGCAGGGATGTTGTCAAACCAGGATTGCGTTTGGTCAGAAGATTGCCAAACCGCCTTTGACAGTATCAAAGAATATCTGTTGAATCCTCCGATTCTATCACCTCCAGTGGAAGGAAGACCACTAATCATTTACCTCACAGTCCTAGAGGACTCAATGGGATGTGTACTTGGCCAACAAGACGAAACTAAACGGAAAGAGTCTGCCATTTACTATTTGAGCAAGAAATTCACCGACTGCGAAACTCGGTACACGATGCTTGAGAAAACTTGTTGCGCTTTGGCTTGGGCAGCCAAACGTCTAGGCCAATACATGATTCGTCACACTACTTGGTTGGTCTCCGAGATGGATCCGATCAAGTACGTCTTCGAAAAAACCTGCTCTTACGGGAAGGATTGCCCGTTGGCAGATGTTGCTATCAGAATACGACATCGAATACCACGCTCAAAAAGATGTTAAGGGAAGTATTTTAGCCGATCATTTGGCTCATCAACCGATTGACGATCAGGAATCAGTCGGGTTTGACTTCCCAGACGAAGATGTCATGTATCTAAAAATGAAAGACTACGATGAACCGTTACCCAATGAAGAGCCAGAACCAGGTTCCCAATGGGGACTTATCTTTGACGGAGCAGTCAATCATTACGGAAATGGAATTGGGGCAATCATTGTTACCCCTCAGGGTACCCACATTCCTTTCACCGCCAGACTTACGCTCAAATGTACGAACAATGAGGCCGAATACGAAGCTTGTATTGTGGGTCTCGAAGAAGCGATTGATTTAAGGATAAAAAACTTGGACGTATATAGTGATTCAGCCCTGGTTATCAATCAGATCAAAGGAGATTGGAACACATACCAATCAGGACTGATTCCTTACAAGGACTATGCAAGAAGGTTGTTACCCTTCTTCAACAGAGTTGAGTTTCATCACATCCCTCGAGAGGAGAATCACATGGCTGATGCATTAGCCACTCTCTCTTCTATGATTAGTGTAGGTCAATGGAACGACCTACCTAAGATCGACATAATGTACCTTGAACGGCCCGCTTACATCTTCATGATTGAAGCAGTCATAGACGACAAACCTTGGTATCACGATATCAAATGCTTCCTTCAGAAACAAGAGTACCCACCTGGCGCATCCAGGAAAGACAGAAAAACCCTCAGAAGATTGGCTGGAAACTTCTTCCTGAGCAGTGGCACTCTCTATAAGAGAAATTTTGACATGGTCTTGCTCCGATGGGTAGATAGACCAGAAGCAGACATGCTGATGAAAAAAATTCACGAAGGATCCTTTGGCACTCATGCCAACGGACACACGATGGCGAGAAAAATTCTAAGAGCAGGGTATTACTGGTTGACCATGGAATCCGACTGCTACAAGTACATGAGGAGGTGTCACAAGTGTCAGATATACTCCGACAAAATTCATGTACCGCCATCGCATCTCAAAGTTCTTTCTTCCCCGTGGCCTTTTTCCATATGGGGAATCGACATGATTGGCTTGATCGAACCTAAGGCTTCAAACGGACATCGGTTCATCCTGGTAGCCATTGACTATTTCACCAAGTGGGTCGAAGCAGCGTCGTACGCTAATGTAACCCGGCAAGTGGTGGTCCGATTTATCAAAAACAATATCATCTGCCGTTATGGTGTTCCAAGCCAGATCATTACTGATAATGGATCTAACTTGAACAATAAGATGATGAAGGAGTTGTGTGCTGAGTTCAAGATTGAACACCATAAATCATCTCCCTACCGACCCAAGATGAACGGAGCGGTAGAAGCGGCTAATAAGAACATCAAGAAGATCGTTCAAAAGATGGTTGTAACCTACAAAGACTGGCACGAGATGTTACCCTTTGCTCTTCATGGTTATCGAACATCTGTCCACACTTCAACAGGGGCTACCCCTTTCTCTCTAGTATATGGCATGGAAGCAGTGCTTCCCATAGAAGTGGAGATCCCATCGATCAGGGTATTGATGGAAGCTAAGCTCACAGAAGCCGAATGGTGTCAAAGCCGACACGACGAACTCAACCTGATCGAAGAAAAGCGAATCACGGCACTATGCCATGGTCAATTGTATCAACAGAGAATGAAGAAGGCGTTCGACAAAAAGGCCCGACCCCGCATCTTCAGGAAAGGAGACCTTGTGCTCAAGAAGATACAATCTTTTCCCACTGATTCTCGGGGCAAGTGGACCCCAAATTATGATGGCCCCTACGTGGTCATGAAAGCTTTCTCAGGCGGCGCCTTGAAACTTGCAACCATGGACGGAGAGGAATTTGCCTACCCCACGAATGTTGATGTAGTCAAGAAATACTTCGCCTAAATTAAAAAAAAACGTCTCGGTGGATTGAAAACCCGAAAGGGCGGTCCAGGCAAAAGTTAGAGACATAAAAAAAAAATCATCTCGATGGATTGGAAACATCAAAGTACAATCCAGGCAAAAATTAGGGATAATGGCAAGTAACTATGTTCAATAGAGGCAAGTCCCTTAGCAACAGTTACATCATCCATCGGAGAAAAACTCCAGTCAAGGTCATCTTCGACAGAAGCTCAGGATGTCCCGAATTCAAAGTTGGTAGAAGGATAATGGTCGTTATGTTTCAACGTAGCCCTTTTCCCTGTAAATTACCATTTTCTAACTTTGTAAATACTCTTTGGAATCACGCTTTTGGCTGATCTCCATCTTATCAATAAAATTTGAGCCCTTGTGCTTTTGTTTATAATTCTTATTTGTTTTAGCTTTACAGAATGACATTTTAACATGATTAACGATTCTTGAAATAAAACAAAAATGAATTTACTTGTTAAAACTTTTTCTGCTTTTTAATAAAGACGGCAATTTCTTTTGACTGTTGAACATCAGAAGAACATCGGTCACTTCTCTAGAAGTAAGCGAACTTCAAAGTGCAGAATTAAAGTACTCCTTCTAAGCCAGTACGCCTGAATGAAGGGATCAACTGTGTCAGAGACCTTGTTTCGTATGACACCCTCGGCCGAGTTCTCATCTCCTAAGCCCGACCAACATAGCTCCCAACAGGGACTATCTCTCCTAAGCAAGGTGGAATTGCTATTCTGAACCAACGGTACTTCTTCGCCCCGCGATGGCCGAGTATTCAGTCGTGTTCACATGTCAGTTTGTATGTCGCGTCAGTTTTGTCAGCATAAACATACATATATCATGCATTATTTATTTGCATTCACATTTCATATTGCATCATTATCACTCTAGTCGGTCTTGTCCCCTAGTGATAGAAGTTCTTTCAATAGAGTTGTCAGTTCTTGCCTCGTCAGGAAACGCTGCGTTTGAACAACCTCGCCCCCAGTTTATTTCTGGAAGAAAGTTGGTCCTCGACCACTTTGATAACTTGAACCTCTGAAAAACCAGAGAACTTTCGACAAATGTCACTCTTCGCCATTGAAGATGATATCTTCGCTTTCCCGGATTAAGGAAAATCCCCAGAGAAAGCCTCTTAAATCAAAGATTCATCAGTACGGCAGTTTTTCTCCAAAAAACCCACTGATAAAAAGGTCACCAGCACCTCAAAATTGGATCCCATCATATGGCATTTCTCTGGGAAGATCCCGAGAAAAGTATGATGTAAGACCCCCAAGCGAAGGCAGTCTCTCAAGAGACTCGTTTTACCCAAGTAGAGTCAATAAATGGCATCTCCAATAGAGAAGTTTGTGCACCTCTACAACTCAAACGACTCCCAGCAACTCTGACATCAAATTTTTTCTATCAAATGACATCTCCCCAGGAAAATTCGGCGAGAAGTTTGATGAAAACCGCTACGCATAGCGCCCCTTGTCAATAAAGTTTATTAACAAAAGAAACTAAGACCAGTTCCTTGGTAGGAAACCAGGATCGAGGGGAAGTTTATTTCAGAGACTGAGACCAGTTCCATGGTAGGAAACCAGGATCGAGGGGAAGTTTACATCAAAAACTAAGACCAGTTCCTTGGTAGGAAACCAAGAACGAGGGAAAGTTTGTTTCAGAAACTAAGACCAGTTCCTTGGTAGGAAACCAGGATCGAGGGGAAGTTTTTACCTTTTCTAAGCATCATTTCTTAGCAAAGAAGATGAATGTGTGAATTACCATTCATAGACGCCATCAAAATTTTGGGTATTCCGATATTTAATCCTCTTGCACCTCGAATGCCCGAATACCTTCGTCATTCTCACCTTCGGGTCCAAGAAGATTAAATAGGGGCATCTGTCATACCCCAAATTTTGACCACTAAGATTTCCCATCGTTGTGTAAATCATCATCATAATATGGAGGAACCATCATGCTTCATTAGTCTCCCCAAAGATGGGTGAGCATCCACTACTATCAGAATTAGGGTTTCAAGCCCATTCAGAGCCTTAGACAAAGGATCAATCAAGAAATGACATGATCTTCAACTTGTCTAACCTCTCAAATATTCACAAGGGATCAAGAGGACTCCCACTTCAAGGATTAAGCACAAGGCTGCTCCCTTCTAGGTGGATCAAGCTTCAAGATCACCAGTGTCACCAAATTAGGGTTTGGTCGACCAGGGCCTTCAGATGGAAGTTTTCCTCTGGGCATGAGCTAATGCTTCAAGGCATAACCTAATATACTCCATGGAACCTCATGGGCCCAAGCATCAAGTCAATTTGGCTTCAGGGGATGCATTCATAAAAAATCAGGAATTAGGGTTTCTAGACCTAATTCACTCCTAAGTTGACTTTTGGGACAAATCATGAACCAAGACCTCAAGAGAGGATTTGAGGGTCTCTTATAAACTATATTGATCCATTTGGAACAATGGATTAATCCAAGAAGCTTGAGCAACAAGTTTCAATTTTATCTGCACCACAATTAGGGTTTCACGAGAAAAGTCAACTGTAGCTTTGACTTTTGACCTGGACATTCTCCCAAGCCCTAGGACATGAATCAATATACCCTATGACACCCATGGAACATGTCCATCAAGTTTGATTTAGGTCAAGGACATGATTTCCTGAAGAATTGCACAGTTTGGAATTCATCTGATAAAAAGTCAACTGTGCACAAAAGTCAACTTTGACTTTTTTAGATTTTTCACCAAAATGGATTTTTAACCCTAAAATGATGTTAATGTATGATTTGAATCATCATTTATCAAGAAAAATCAAAGAAAATGGGATAACTTGTAAAAGGGGTAACCATAAAACTTAGAAAAATTTCTAAGTTATGGAAAAAGTGACACTAATGTGCTAACTTTGGAGGACCATAACTCCTAAACCACAAGGCCATTGTTCCCCATTCAAAGCTTGATTTGTAGATCACATTACCCTCTACAAAAGCTTCATACTGACCTATGTCCAAATTCCTCATGGATTTTAAGTTATGGAGTGATCAAAATCAAGAAAAGTCACTTTGTTCCAACACTTAGTGAAAATTTCACTAAGTCAGATTTTACCTTACTTTTTGCCAAATGTAGGGGGATTTTTCACTTGGATTCAAAAGAGATCAAAACCAAGCATGTTCAAACAGTTGTTGTATCATGTAAGGGCTTTCCAAAATGGCCAAGAACATTACTGTAGCACCCCAAAATTTGCTCTCCTTACCTTAGTACTAACTGGCTTATGTTTCATTTCATTTTTGCATTATCATGTGTGCATATCATTTGCCTTTGTGGTTATGGGATCAAGGTTCTCTGTTCAAGCATCGTCAGGTTGCAACAAACGTTTATTTCGTCACTCGACATATGCGCAAAGTATTTCTCCGGGTTACGTAATCAACGGGTTAGCAAAGCTCTTATCAAACATAATTTTTCATGTCAAGAATCTCAGAGGAAGTTGAAGTTTTCAGCCGATTCAGAACTATTTGAGCAGAAAATCAGTTTGCTGTGCAAATTTGCAAAATTCATAACTCTTGCTCTGGAACTCGTTTTGGCTAGATATTCAACAGTTAGAACCGTCTTGGTATTCTCTACAACTTTTATGTTCGACTCGGAAGTCAATTCATCAAGGAAAGTGGTGGGAATTATTTGTTTCTGGAATTTCGGTTTCGCTGGATAATTGCGTCAGTGGTATTTAAAGGGGCTTAACTTCTGATTGGATCATCATTTCTGAGCTATTCCTATGCTAAAAAGTTCCATATTGAAATTATCTGCAACTTTTGTGTTTGGACCGAGGGCTGATTCTTTAAGGAAGATCTCTGAACACGCGAGTTTTCAGAGTCGATACAATGCAAAAAACAGTGAAAAATAGTGTTGAACCGGTGTATTGCGGACACTAAAAAATTCATAACTCTCAGCTCGTTTATCGGATTGATGTCGTTCCAGTGCCTAAAATTCCGTTTCGATGCCATCTTCGTGACGTAAGTTCAGTATGAGTCAGGTCCAAGCGGAAGAACCCCGAAAGTGTGAATTATTGGAAGAATTCTTTGGAACAATTCGCTGTCTGTCAGATATTGGAAAATTCATAACTCGGTCAATTTTTATCGGATTATGTCCGTTCTCGAAGCTACGGTTCACAAATTTTGTGCTCTTTAAGATTGAAGCCAAGCTCGAGTTCGAACGATGCTCCGAAGATCATCGTTTTGGTTTATTTCGCAAAACGGAAGTGCTGAACCGAAGAAAAAGGCTGAAAGTTATTTCACAGGAAAATTCATATCTCACTCGTTTTTTGTCCGATCATGCTCATATTTTTACACGAGGTCACTGAATCATAGATCTACAACTTTGCTCACAAAGTCGAGTCGAGATTATGCTTCTAAGAGGTTGACCTCGTCACATTTTCGAGTAGCGGACACGAAATAAGCTGAAAAAACAACTTATTCAGTGACGTCTTGCAGCTTAAACATATCGATCGCACTCGATTTTGATCGTATGACGTCCGTTATTTTTGCGTTGCAACCGTGATTCAGAGGTGGATGATGTTGTGGAAGGCTCAGAGTCGAAATTTCTTGCCGAAGACGGTGTTATTTTCACTTAAGCCAAAATTCTACCTTTTGCCCTTCATTTTAGACTCCACTATATATTCAAATCTCTCTCTCATTTCCCAGAACTTCACTCATTCTCACAAACACCAAAAACTCTCTCAACTCTCACAAGATCAAAAAACCAAAAACTCATACACTCATTGGAGAGGAGGCACGTGATTTTGAGGAGAACCAAACTTTCAACCCTAAAACTTCTCTTCATCGAATCTCATCATCGATTAGTGTTTTTCAAGAACTTCTTTCACAACCTTCTTCCTGGGATCCATAGAGCACGGAGCAACCATCGTTTGAAGCTAACAACAAGGGTAAAGGCTGCGTGATCTCAGGTTAGTGACAAATTGCATGATCGTAAAACTTAGTTTTTTGATGTGCAAAATGATACTACCTCCGTTACTTTTTATAAGAGACATTTCACTTTTTAGATTCATTGAATAATCAATGTATCTAGTCTACAAACTGATCAAATACATTGATTATTCAATGAACCTTAAAAATAAGTTGTCTCTTATATAAAGGAACGAAGGTAGTATTTGATATTCACTGATGACTCTGATGTGGGTTGTTTTAAGTTTGGACGTATAGATTGGTTGTTTCGTGAGTTTTAAGTTTTGAGTCCAAACTTTGTTTCATTCGAATCTCCTTATTGATGCATTGTTTGTGATTTTTGATGTGATATTATTGATCCTGGTGAAATTATGGCCAAGAAGGTATATTCGTTTGAGTGTTCTGGTGACTTTTTGGTTGCAGGTGGCCGGAAGGGACAACCGGAACCCTAGTTCTGGCGTCTGGTAAGGTTTTCGGCGAGATTAGGGTTTGGGCGAAGAAGACGCAATCAGGGCCGTCCATGGCCTTGATCCAACGGTCTATGCTGCGCCACGCATTTTAAAAATCTGTTTTTATTTTATGGGTTATGTGTGTGACGTTCTATGATTATTAGTGTGCACCTCTAATCCCAGCCACCCTCTTTATTGACTTTTTGATTTGATGAATCGTTTGAATGTGTTTGACCAATCTGATGGTTATTATTGTGACAACACGTTAAGTTTATGATGTGCTCATCACATGTGATTTTTAATTTCTGATTAATCATGGTGTATGCGCGTGCATGTTTATTATCGTGTCCTTATAATCTGAGCCCCTTATCATGAATACATGCTGATTTGGTTGACTAAGTGTGAAGCGTTAGATTGATCGTATGGCTGGTGTGTGTCTCTGCATTGACTGGGTTTCACGTGTTCTCTTTTTTTTGTTTCGCTGATGGATTTAGTGTTGGGCTTGCTTTCTGCACCCCTCCCTTAAGCCCATTATCATTTTTCAACGTGAATAAGTTGCTATTTACACCCCATGTTTCTTTCACTTATTTTTATTTTCATTTAATTGCTAGTTTCTCATTTTTAATTATTAAAAATAGATAATTGTATCCAAAAATTAAAAAAAAAATCATGAAGCATATTTAGAGTTTTATAAAATTTTATCAAATTTTATTTTATCATTTTATTTTAGTTTTAGCATCTGAATTAATTATTGGAGTAATTTCTTTTTGAATTGTTCTTATCATGCATACCCTAACTTGTAGAATTTATTTCTCATCATCCATGAAACATTTTGAGTCCATTATTTTTTCGTTACTTCATCAGCATATTGAAGTTCATTAAAATGTTTTTCTATCATTTTTAAAATCATTTCATGTTGCATTGTGGTCCTTCTCTTTTGCATATTGAACCATGTTGTTTGTCCCTGGTTGAGGTGTTTGGAGAATTAATTTGACATGTTGTTTGTCCCTGGTTGAGGTGTTTGGAGAATTAATTTGACATTTGTTAAAGATATTATGCTAATTGTTTGATTGCTCTTCATTTGAGGTCTTCTTTTATGTATATATTTGATCATGTCTGGTTACTTGTTTGAGAAGGCACTTGTGCCATTGTTTGGGGATTGTTTCTTTGAATTCATGAATCATGTTTGAATCATTATAGGTCACTTGATTGCCATTATAGGTCATTGGTGTGAGGTTGGTGCATACTTTGTGCATATGTTCAATGCTTGGTTTACGTGCCTCTTTTTGACTTATTTTCTCACTTCTTCTCATCTGTGTCTCTTCATGATTTATGTTTGGTTTATGTATGCCATGCCATGTCGTTCATTTGCATTTCATTTGATGTATATTTCTGACCTTGGAGCTTTGCATTCATTCATGTCATATGCTATTCATGCTTCATCTTACATACTTGAACCTGTTTCACTTACATGCTCCCTTCTCCTTCTTCTAATGATTCTTGATGCTTGGATACTTGTTTGCATGTCTCATGTGACATTTGCATAGCATGTTTAGGCACATGTTTAGGTCATCCACATTCTGACTTGGATGAGTTTCATTTGGTTCATAACCATTTCTCTTTGGTTTGTGACTTGCTTGGGTTTCATTTGTCTTATAGGTACTTATGTCTGTTTTGTACTAACCTTTTATGTAGAGGCGGAGGTAAGTTATTTAAGGGTGTGGATAGTTATCCATGTTCACCCACATTCTCTCCTTCTCATTTCTTTTCCTTAAGTTTTGGATTTCACTTTGTATGTGATTGAATTGGTTAATGCTTACTTGTGTCTGTTCACATGATCCCCTTAGGATTCCTAGCTCCACTTAATTTCTGATTAAGTTGGAGGTAGGAGAGACATTAGGCTTTCAATCCTTTGCATAATAATATTAGGACTAAATTCCATAGGGTAGTCTCCCTCCAAACTTCCCCTTAGGGCCATCTTTGCATGATAACATTAGGATAGATTTTCCCCTTAGTGTTTTCTTTTCTTTTGAGTCCCTCTTCTCATCTCTTAACATTTCTAAGATACTTAATAAGGTCAACTTGCCTTGCACACAAGCCTTAAACATAGAAAATGAAGATTGAGGGGTCCCCCTTCTCTCTTCTAGAGTGTTGAGCATACGTCCCATTGAGGACGACCATGCGACGCATTCGTTCCCGTGTCATAGACTTTGGTTCAAGTTGAGTTACGAACTAACTCAAGTCACTTCTGTCTTAAAAAATACAAACAAACCTCAAACCTTTTTGTCCTTTGGGATTGTCAAATTAAAGGCTATTTTCAAAAGGGCACGTTACTTTCCTTTTTGTCGCAAACAGGCATCGACCCTAACTGTCGGACGCGAACTTAACGTCGCTCATAAAAAACACAAAAAAAACTTGGTCTGAACTACGTTGACTCTGAATTTCCCATTGCACAAAGGGAGTACGTAGGCCTAGGACGTCGACGTCCTACCGAGTCTGTCTTTGTTTTCCTCTTCCCCGTTTTAGTGCAGCCATAGATGTTAGGATAACTCACCCTTAGAATAGACAACAAGTGTGGATCCCATCGAGTACGATGGACGCGTGGGGGTGCTAATACCTTCCCCTCGCGTAACCGACTCCCGAACCCAGGCTATGGTTGCGATGACCATTCCTTTCCCTCGTCCTCAGGTTTATGCGGTGTTTCCTTTCCCTCTCTTGGGATAAATATACATTGCTGGCGACTTTCGCGTTCATACCTGGATGAAAATCCTGGGAGCGACAGCTAGCGACTCTGCTGGGGACTCTGGTTGACCTATGTTGGTCCATCCCCTTTAGCGAGTCTGTCCTAGCGCTTGTTTGTTTTTGTTCTCTTTGGGTGTTTTTCTTTTTGTTTTGCTTTTTTGTTGTATTTTATTTTTACCGCATTTTTGCATTGCATATTATTATCATCTGCTGCACTGTTCTTCTGTTTGGCGGGTTGGGGGTTCTGAGAGATAAGCCCAATACCCAGGCTTGAGCGTACACGTAGGATTAGCGTGGAAAGTAGTGTGACTTGTGTGGCATTTGGCCAGACGTAGTATACATGAAAACTCCACATCCAGACGGGGTTTTCTTTGGTAATGTTCTATCCTGCGCATTGGTGCAGATGATTGAATGTAACTTGGAAAACTGTCGACTCTGGCGGCCATTCCCGAGGACTCAGTAATGGCACTCCTCCCGAGACGTGATAATGGCAGACCAGAAATGGCAAACCCATTACACATGTCGATCCGAGGACCCAATGCTGGGAACTTGCTATAGGGTTTCCTTTTGGAAAAGAATCAGTGGAAGCACTCCTCGATTGGCGATAGTACTGTACCCCGAGGGATGAATGTACTATTGCTTCTCGACCTCAGTGCCGAAACTAAGGACTTACCATAGGATGTTTTCTTTTGAGAGGAATCAGTTGAGGCCTCCTCGATTGGTGATGATGCCAAACCAGAAATGGTGAACGTATCATCATTTCTCGACCTGAGAGCCCATGATATTTAGGATCCTTGGCTTTCTAGTACCCACATGTGAGAGGGAAGGGTGTTTACCGGTTTGCAGGTAACCTTGACCTTCAACATACCCGGTTTCTGGTCAACAGATTTATCAGTGTGGTATTATGGTTATTCTGGTATTCTGGGTATTTGGGAAGACCTTTGAGATTATACAGTTGTTCAGTGCAACAGTTGTTCATAACTTATGGATACCTTGGTCCCATGTCTGTTGCATATGCATCATCATTCTTGCATACATGTTCTTGTATTTCCAAGGATATCATTATTGAGGCTCACCGTTGAGCATTTCCATTTATTCCTTGTGGTTCTTCTGAAAAGTCTTGAATTAAAGCAGAATGATTCCTTGGAAATATTCGAACATGGCATTTTGCATTGTATTAGCATACTCATATGCATAACAGGTGTTCAAGGCTGGTTATTCTTGTTCTGATCTGGTTTTCTTCAGAATTGTAGACTTAACTCCTCAGGCCATTCAAGAGTTGATCATGGAGCACATTCAAGCTGAGTTGAGGGAAATGCGAGGCCAGATGGGGCAATTTATGGGGAACATGCATACTTTGGTTCAAGACCAGAAAGTGCTGAAGGAAGAGGTCAACCAACTAAAGACTCAGATGAGTTTGGTTATGGAGGTTGTGAGAGGTGTGCTAAGCAAAGATAATACTCTCGTACCTGAAGCTGTGGCTGGAATTGTCTCTCATCCATTATTTAAGGGATCCCTCCCAAAGAGTGAGCAGATTGCCACTGTGACCGTCCCGGCTGTATCTCAACGGAAAAATCAGGCCCCTCGCCAGTATCAGCCAAGGCCTAAGCAGAATAGGCATTTTGAGACTCCACCAGTGCATAATTCTCAACTATTACAGCATCTTCTTCAGCTGCAAGTGGTACAAAAAAGGACTCTGGCTCCTCTTACTGGTATTCCTCCACCGGGTTATGATGCAAGAGCCCACTGTGATTTTCACTCTGGTGCGCTGGGGCATAATGTGGAAGATTGTAGGGCATTTCAGCATGCTGTCCAGGATCTGATCGATTCGAAGGCAATTGAATTCACACCGAGCGGCGTAAGCATACATGGTGGTCCTACTCTGGCTTCAGAAAAAGAGGTGGATATCCCTGTTGCCTCTCCCAAAGCTACATCAAGCCAGGGGCATTTCTCACCATCCTTGGTCTTAGAATCCCCACGTCCGCAACTGCTGCCTACTCCTCGATTAAGTCTGAGGGGGAAAGCGCCTGAGCCAGAGGAACACGCGAATCAAAGTCAACAGCAGAATAGTTCTAAAGGGGGTCGACGGAAGCCAAGAAACAGACAGTTCTCTGTGCTACCAAGGCTGTATAGTCAGATATTACCAGAGTTGGTTAAAAGAGGTTTGATTGTGCCGAGGAAACCAGATCCGATCATTCCTCCATATCCGCCAGGGTTTAATGCCAATGCTCAATGTGGGTACCATGCTAGGGCACAGGGGCACTCAACTGAGGATTGTAAGGTGCTCCCGCACGAAGTGCAAAAGCTGATTGATGCAGGGGTCATTACTTTCAATACGGATGGTATGCATTTCAACTGAAGCCTCCCAAGTGGGTACTTGGGACTACAAGGATATTATCAGAAGCAATCAGTCCAGACAGAATCAAGCCTCCTCAGCGATGGCGATCTTCAGCTTCTTTACGGCATTTTCATTTGTAGTTTTTCATTTCTTGTTAAAGCATTGTATGCCTAAGACTTGTTTGTTTTTAATGATGATATTAATGCAATGAATATGTTTTCTGGAAGTAATTCTTTTTCATTTGTATGATATTTTTGTGCATTGCAATACCAATTTTCTTGCTTAAACTCTTGGAGGGAGGATGATGAAGTAAAACCGCAAAATCTTTGGTTGTATGTTTTCGGATAAAACCCTGTTAAGGATGTACAGACATTATTTCAAATCCCTAAACACTGGAGATATAAGGGAGATAGACCCTCGTTAACCCCTTTGGACCTTGAAGTAGGAGTTTCTTTCGTACAAAAAAAAACCCTCATACTTAACCCAGGGGCAGGGTAGGCGTCAGTTAGTTTGACCAAGCGTTCAAATTAAAAGGAGAGTGTGCATCTGAGGATCCATTAACTTCTACCCCACCGTCAAGAGGTCAAGAGATGTGAAACCACAATGGTTATCCATCAACAATCAAGGAGTGAGGCAGTCACAACCCTTTCAAGCAAGTAAGACAACCAGTGTCACACGCTTTGTTCAAAAAGGGGGAATAAGAAAAGAAAGCCCGCTAAGTCGAAACTTGAAAACAAGCGACTTAGGCAAAAGTTAGGGTATCCCGCTGGACTTCAAAATCGAAAAACTCAAAAGAGTCAGTCCAGGCAAAAATCAGGGATAAAAAAAAAAAAGAAAAAGAAAGAAAAGGCGAAAAGCGAAAAGGATTACAAAATAAAATCCTCGATAAGAACAAATTTGTGTGATTACAGACACAAAAGATAAAGAGGGGTGACTGTTACTCCAAAACCTCATTGGGTGTCAAACCGTCAGATGCATGGGTTTCTTTAAAGATCGTAAACCTTTTGAGAGATGAGCGATTGTGTCAGATTAACTGAACATAGGACTGGAGAACATCACGAAGAGTGGGTGGGCACCGATAAATTTTGAGCCATAAATCCTTTTTTCTGAAACCGTGAACCATACCACGTTACAACCCTTAAAAGTCCTAATTGAAACAGGGTTTATTCTGAAGGCGTACTTCAACGAGAGGGCGTTCCTTACTCCTATGAGTCGTGCTAATAAAATTTTTTTGTTGGTATTATATGTGCATATTGTTTTCCATTAAAAAATAAACAGTGACTCGTTCACAGGGTTTTGCGACATATTTTCAATAAACTTCAAGGTTAACATATTTGTTGCATTAGAATTATCATTCTCATAAATAACTTGTTCTGCTTGCATACATGTGCCTAAGCATTAAGGAAGCTTACACAGTGAGCGTCAGTCAAGAAGCTTGATCTTGCCAAGTTGGGATGCTTGAAAATTCTGAAGGACAGTCGTATCAAGGGGCATATTTCCAAGAGGCTTTGTGAAGCATGGGCTATCCCCAGTAAGTCGTGTTAAGATGTAGCCAATCTGGGGCAATCAGGTCGATTTGACAAATCTCTGTAAGATCAGTCAGGGGCAAAGTTTCTTCAAGACTCGGGGCACCCCTTCAAAGTTCAGAATACCAGGGCAAAGTGTTTCAGGTCATTACAAATCCTTTCGAGGTAAGTTACTTCATGGGTCATACAGCCCGGGGCAGTTACGTCGAGATCCAATAGATCTCTCCAAGAGTTTGAAGACCCTGGGGCAGTGTGAACGCCCGGTCTTCTATAAAATCCTCTTGAGATGATTTCTTCCATTAGACCCTGTGGTCTGGGGCAAGTCGAGAATTAAAAGGAACCGTTGTTCACTCTTGATAATCAGTATGCAGTGATCAGCAGAAACTTGAAGTACTAAGTCTCTCCCCCAGCAAAGAGCCAGAAGGTATCCTCCCAGCGAGGTGTTGGAAGTGATATTTTTCCCCAAGCAAAGGGTCGTCCTCAAATCGAAAAGGGTTCTTTATGAAGATTCCTTATCCCCAGTAGTGCAGGTGGATTCCTTATTCTCAGCAGGGTAAGACGATGGAATATGTTCAAGCAGGTTGGAGACAGTGAGAAGTCAGAGTATTCTCTTCTTTAAAAGTCAGATTTGGTATTTCCCCGCAAGTCAAAGTCCAATGGTTATTGGCAGTTTCAGCAGTTCAAAGTCCAATCTTCATTGGCATCTCCCCGACAGAGTTTGCAATTCAGCTTGTAGTTCCCCTACAGAGTTTACATCACCAGTGGTTATTGATGGTACAGTTGGTTATCTCCCCACGGGAGATCAGATATTGGTGATCCCTTCCTTAGTGAAGTCTGCTTGTTCTACTATGCGCATTCCCCGGTGGAATGTCCTCTCATTCTTGCATATAGTAATCATCATTGCGTTTCATCCTCAAAATGCGTAGCATTCCCATTTCGTATGGATCATTACGCCATAGAAAAAATCCAAACATGCATCGAAGTATAAGCCAGATTTGGTACCTTGTGCGAAAGCCCAGATCAACCCTCAATCAACACAATGATTCCCCAGCCTCCGGGTTGACGTCCTTTCTTCCCCAACTTCAAAGTTGTTGTATACCTTTTCTCGACCTCAGAGTTGATGAAACGTCCTTTCTTCCCCAACTTCAAAGTTGTTGTATACCTTTTCTCGACCTCAGCGTTGATGAAATATCCTTTCTTCCCCAACTTCAAAGTTGATGTATACCTTTTCTCGACCTCGGAGTTGATGAAATGTCCTTTCTTCCCCAACTTCAAAGTTGTCGTATACCTTTTCTCGACCTCAGAGTTGATGAAATATCCTTTCTTCCCCAACTTCAAAGTTGTCGTATACCTTTTCTCGACCTCAGAATTGATGAAATGTCCTTTCTTCCCCAACTTCAAAGTTGTCGTATACCTTTTCTCAAACCTCAGAGTTGATGAAATGTCCTTTCTTCCCCAACTTCAAAGTTGTCGTATACCTTTTCTCGACCTCAGAGTTGATGAAATGTCCTTTCTTCCCCAACTTCAAAGTTGTCGTATACCTTTTCTCGACCTCAGAGTTGATGAAATATCCTTTCTTCCCCAACTTCAAAGTTGTCGTGTACCTTTCCTCAACCTCAGTGTTATTGTTTACTTCAAATTTTCTCAATCTCGGAGCAAATGCCATTTTTCCCCAACTTCAGAGTTGATGGTCTACCTTCTTATCCCCAGCGAAGTCCACTTTCTGTAGGTCTTCCTTTGCGGGTGCGGTTGAGGTCGTATTCATATTTTCTTTGTGTGTAGAGTGATCGAGGTCAGTCTCCCTTTGTGGGTACGGTTGAGGTCGTATTTTCTATTCTTCAGCACGCTTCATTTCTTTATCCTCACCATTAGCAAATTTCCGGGTTCTTTTGGTATTCAATCTCCGTGAATCCTTTGAACGCATGACAGCCGTTGCTATCATACCTTCAAGACCAAGTTGATTGAATAGGGGCAGCTGTAGCACCCCAAAATTTGCTCTCCTTACCTTAGTACTAACTGGCTTATGTTTCATTTCATTTTTGCATTATCATGTGTGCATATCATTTGGCTCTGTGGTTATGGGATCAAGGTTCTCTGTTCAAGCATCGTCAGGTTGCAACAGACATTTATTTCGTCACTCGACATATGCGCAAAGTATTTCTCCGGATTACGTAATCAACGGGTCAGCAAAGTTCTTATCAAACATAATTTTTCATGTCAAGAATCTCAGAGGAAGTTGAAGTTTTCAGCCGATTCAGAACGGTTTGAGCAGAAAATCAGTTTGCTGTGAAAATTTGCAAAATTCATAACTCTTGCTCTGGAACTCGTTTTGGCTGGATATTCAACAGTTAGAACCGTCTTGGTTTTGTCTACCACTTTTATGTTCGGCTCGGAAGTCAATTCATCAAGGAAAGTGGTGGGAATTATTTGTTTCTGGAATTTCGGTTTCGCTGGATAATTGCGTCAGTGGTATTCATAGGGGCTTAACTTCTGATTGGATCATCATTTCTGAGCTATTCCTATGCTAAAAAGTTCCATATTGAAATTATCTGCAACTTTTGTGTTTGGACCGAGGGCTGATTCTTTGAGGAAGATCTCTGAACACGCGAGTTTTCAGAGTCGATGCAGTGCAAAAAACAGTGAAAAATAGTGCTGCATCGGTGTATTTCGGACACTAAAAAATTCATAACTCTCAGCTCGTTTATCGGATTGATGTCGTTCCGGTGCCTAAAATTCCATTTCGATGCCATCTTCGTGACATAAGTTCAGTATGAGTCAGGTCCAAGCGGAAGAACCCCGAAAGTGCGAATTATTGGAAGAATTCTTTGGAACAATTCGCTGTCTGTCAGATATTGGAAAATTCATAACTCGGTCAATTTTTATCGGATTGTGTCCATTCTCGAAGCTACGGTTCACAAATTTTGTGCTCTTTAAGATTGAAGGCAAGCTCGAGTTCGAACGATCCTTCGAAGATCATCGTTTTGGTTTATTTCGCAAAACGGAAGTGCTGAACCGAAGAAAAAGGCTGAAAGTTGTTTCACGGGAAAATTCATATCTCACTCGTTTTTTGTCCGATCGTGCTCATATTTTGACACGAGGTCACTGAATTATAGATCTACAACTTTACTGACAAAGTCTAGTCGAGATTATGCTCTGACGAGGTTGACCTCGTCACGTTTTCGAGTAGCAGACACCAAATAAGGTGAAAAAACAACTTATTAAGTGACGCCTTGCAGCTTAAACATATCGATTGCACTCGATTTTGATCGTATGACGTCCGTTCTTTTTGCGTTGCAACCGTGATTCAGAGGTGGACGATGTTGTGGAAGGCTCAGAGTCGAAATTTCTTGCCGAAGACGGTGTTATTTTCACTTAAGCCAAAATTCTACCTTTTGCCCTTCATTTTAGACTCCACTATATATTCAAAACTCTCTCTCATTTCCAAGAACTTCACTCATTCTCACAAACACCAAAAACTCTCTCAAACTTTTCTCTCAACTCTCACAAGATCAAAAAACCAAAAACTCATACACTCTTTGGAGAGGAGGCACGTGATTTTGAGGAGAACCAAACTTTCAACCCTAAAACTTCTCTTCATCGAATCTCGTCATCCATTAGGGTTTTTCAAGAACTTCTTTCACAACCTTCTTCCTGGGGATCCATAGAGCACGGAGCAACCATCGTTTGAAGCTAACAGCAAGGGTAAAGGCTGCGTGATCTCAGGTTAGTGACAAATTGCATGATCGTAAAACTTAGTTTTTTTATGTGCAAAATGATATTTGATATTCACTGATGACTCTGATGTGGTTTGTTTTGAGTTTGGACGTATAGATTGGTTGTTTCGTGAGTTTTAAGTTTTGAGTCCAAACTTTGTTTCATTCGAATCTCCTTATTGATGCATTGTTTGTGATTTTTGATGTGATATTATTGATCCTGGTGAAATTCTGGCCAAGAAGGTATATTCGTTTGCGTGTTCTGGTGACTTTTTGGTTGCAGGTGGCTGGAAGGGACGACCGGAACCCTAGTTCCGGCGTTTGGTAAGGTTTCCAGCGAGATTAGGGTTTGGGTGAAGAAGACGCAATCAGGGTCGTCCATGGCCTTGATCCAACGGTCTATGCTACGCCACGCGTTTTAAAAATCTGTTTTTATTTTATGGGTTGTGTGTGTGACGTTCTATGATTATTAGTGTGCACCTCTAATCCCAGCCACCCTCTTTATTGACTTTTTGATTTGATGAATCGTTTGAATGTGTTTGACCAATCTGATGGTTATTATTGTGACAACACGTTAAGTTTATGGTGTGTTCATCAGGTGTGATTTTTAATTTCTGATTAATCATGGTGTATGCGCGTGCATGTTTATTATCGTGTCCTTATAATCTGAGCCCCTTATCATGAATACATGCTGATTTGGTTGACTAAGTGTGAAGCGTTAGATTGATCGTATGGCTGGTGTGAGTCTCTGCATTGACTGGGTTTCACGTGTTCTCTTTTTTTTTTTTTTCGCTGATGGATTTAGTTTTGGGCTTGCTGTAACGCCCCGAATTTAATTAATTAGTTAATTAAATTATTGAAGGAGTCAATTATTGGAGTTAGACGAAGTTTGAGAATTAATCGGAGTAGTTGGATTTGTCGATATTATTTTAAGAGGCGTATTTGGATTATCAAGTTAAAGTTAGATTATTAGTCGGTTGGATCAGAGAAATTAATATTGGAGATAATATTATTTTAGAATGTTGTTTATTTAATCGGATTTAGTGTTGGAGTGGTATATAGCAATTTGGTGGTGTGGATTAGTTGGCCCATTAAAGAATAATAATATTATTAATATTTTTATTTTTATTATTATTATTTGGTTAAAAGGAATATAAGAAAATAAATTAGGTTTTGTTGGAATAAAAAAAAATGTTTTTGGAAATTGAGGCAAAGGAGATCGTGAAACAAAGTTGCACACAAAAAGGAACGAGGGTTTGGAAGCACAAGGTGGGAGAAGAAGAATTACGTGAAGTGCGCAGCTGGAACCGGAGAATTCGAACTACCTTCAATCCAAGGTAAGGGTGGGTTCGATTATTATAACCGGGTTATGATGAATGATATGAGGGTTGGGAATTGTATTCTTATTTCCATTGCTTTTTGATAAGTTGTTGTTGATGTTTGTGTAGTTGTGATAATCTGGCTGATGTTGCTGTTGTTTTAAGTTGATTTTGTTGATGATGTGTTATTGATACGATTATGATCATTGATTCTGTGAAGATATAAATGTGTTGTTGATGTTGTTTGAGGTTTGGGTACTGATATGGATGTATCCATTGGTGTAAAAATGAGTTTGGAGGGATTTTGGGTCATAAAATTCTGGTTTTTCTGCTGTTTCGTGATGGTTAATCGATTAACCAAATGCGTTAATCGATTAACAGTGTCAGTTTTCAGAAAAATATTATTTTCAAAAACCCATAACTTTTGATCCGTAAGTCGGTTTTGGTCCCCGTTTGAAGCGTTGAAAAGCTAGTGAAAAGTTCTTTCTATTAAAGATGGTTTGGAGGGTAAAAGATGATTTAATTAATTCGTGTTTTTGGAAAATAGTCGGGTTGTCGGGTTTTTATCGCGTACAATGTGTGCGATTGACGTGTTATCATGCTATACACTTTTAGTATGTAACGTGTAGCTTGTGGGCCGTTATCTGATGTGAATACACATGATGAAATGTTTAGGACCAAGTGAATTTAGAATCAGGATTAGCCAATAAACCTTAGCAGAAAATTGGAAATGTAGCAGTAATAGTTTTAACAGAAAATGAAACTAAGTATGAATAACAGGTTTTCTGATAACAGAGAGAATTTTTGACAGAAGCTTGGAAAACTATTTTTAATTGGCAGCAGTAATAGAAACAGAATTTTATAATACGCGGATATTAATAACAGAGGTTAAGAATAGTGCAGTTTTAGTCGGTTTAGGCGAAAACCTTAGTTGCCCGGAATTCAACGAAAATTGTCGGGGTAAGTCGGGTAATTTAGTAGGTGACTTTTGTTGAATTGTTTTGTTGAAATTATGTCGAAAAAGTCGAATTGCAGGTACAGCTGAGTTGTAATGTTGTTCCGGTTACGGACGAATTATAAGTGTAGGCTTGATAAGCCAACGTTGATATAAGTTGTTTATGTCGAAAAAGTTGCTATGTTGT
The DNA here is from genome assembly GCA_022829125.1 of Lathyrus tuberosus. NCBI lineage: Eukaryota > Viridiplantae > Streptophyta > Magnoliopsida > Fabales > Fabaceae > Lathyrus > Lathyrus tuberosus. The sequence goes on from JALAZF010000009.1 coordinate 20,307,492, forward strand.
TTAAGTTGAGTATGTTGTAGATGTTGTTGAGTTGTTTATGTTGATGAGTTGTGCATGTCATAAAGCATACATTGCATTTTATGTCAGAGCGTTGCTCACACCACGTTGGCCTGGATTGGCATATGTTGAAAGTTGAAAGTTGAAGGCTTATGCCTTGATGCCTCGATAACCTGGCATATGTTTAAGTTGGGAGTTTTACTCCGATGGTACCACATGCATGTGCATAGTTGAGTCGCATTTGAGTTGCATGGTGAAGTTGTTAATATTATTACGTTGTTGTTGATTGTTGGTGTTGTTGATATAAGTTGTTATTGTTGTGAGTTATTGTTGTTATGAATTGTTATTGCTGTAGGTTGTCGCTTGATACAGGTTGTTGTTATAAGTTGTGGTTGCTCTTAAGTTGTTTACTAATAGTTGTTGTATGAGTGTTGTATGAAGCGGTGAAATTTGTATGATTCTAATCTAAGATATTAATTATCATGCCTTTGATTATATTTTTCGATATCTCACCCCTTCTGTAATGATGTTACCTATTATGGGTATCAGAGCAGGTACTCAAGAATAGCTGTGAAGGTTTGAAGTCTTAGTCGCTGTTAGTTCAAGTTGGTGTCATGCTCTGATACGTAGCACTCGGGGGGGGGGGGGGGGGGGGGGATGTTTTGTTTATGTTGTTGTTCCTAATTGTTGTTATTACAATAATCCTTGAATAATTATAAATTGAAGTTTTGATCTAGTGGAATAGAGTGACTATGATTTATAAGTTGTGAAGGCCGAATGCTATGTATCTATTTTAAAAAAGAAATACAGGTTTATGTTATTGGTTTTGTTGTTCAAGTTGAAAGTGTGACATCTCATTTGTTTTATGTTGAAAATTTTGTACTCTGATTTTTTTTTATATATAAACGTTGGGTAGAAAATGGGGTGTTACATTAGTGGTATCAGAGCAGGTCGGTCTGTCCGGCCAATGTTGTCTAATGTCGTTTATTCCTTAGTACTCGACATGTGTGTGAAACACTGTTGGTGCTTGTTTGTTAGTTTATGGTCGTTGTTTGCAGGTGTTGGTTTGGTTTAAGTGGGGGAGAAGCTTGCCTCCCGGACGTGTTGTTGGTATGTAGAAGTTGGTTCAAGGCGATGTTGATTGCAAGAGTGCAAATGTTGTTGAAGCAATGTTGTTACGGACCGGCGAGAGTTTAGACTCATGAATTTGTATCGGTCGAGTTTGAGGAGTGTGTGGAATATGGATGAGGAACTGATTGAGAATAAGGAAGTATTCCAATGGAAATGATAAGTTGATGGATCAAGTCGGTAGATTAATATGCTTTGAGTATAGTCGGATTAAAGTCGAGTAATTTTAGAGTTGGATGAAAAGAAAGGATTGTTGGTAGATTTTGGAAGTAAGCGGAAGAGAGATGGAACTTATGTTTATCAATCTCAAATTCTGATTTTTGCAATTTTGGAGCAGCTGTCGATAAAAGAGGCATAACTTTTTACTCGTGATTCCGATTGAAGCGGTTCTGGACTTTTTGGAAAGCTTACGAAATTCCCTACAGTTTGCATATAAGATTTGTCTTCAGGAAGTTTGTGAAGAGGGAGAAAAGTGTGTTTTAATATTTGGGTCTGATGCTGATTTTTGGAAAATTCTGCATACGGAAATTCTGAACCAGTCCCGTTGTAAGGATGATAACTTTTTACTCGGAACTCGGATTCAAGCAATTCTTGAAGTTCAGGAATCTTTACGAAATTCTCTTCATTTTAGAATATGATTTGGTGATTGAGAGGTTTGTATCAAAAGAGATATCTGTGGTTGAAGTTGAGCGACTACTGCTGAAAAAAGTTGGAAAGATGAAGCCGAGTGTGAAATTTTGATAAGAACAATATGTTGGTAATTATAAGGATGTGACGGTATCTGAGAAAGCATCGAGATGCAATTTATGTTGAATAAGGAGAAGTAAGTGATGATGTCATGTGATAGTAATATTGAGAAAAAGACAGATGGTTGATTTGCAATGTTAAAATTTTTAACTTGGATAAGAGTTGTAATTGGAGCGAGCTGAATTGGGATATACTCAGTGTTGTAGCGACTCCGGTGTGGGAAATATATTTAAAGTTGTGTTGTGCCACGAGCATGTATAAGAAATTATGTATTGAATTTTGGACGTCTTGTATCGTGGACGAAGTTGAAATTAAGGAAACTAAGAAAACGTTGGTAAGCCTCAGAGAGTTGGCGGAGCATTGTGCTTACGGACTTTGGGCACAAGTTGTAGTACGCTATTGTGTTGGGTAATGATGATTTATGCCACTGTTATGGTTGCCGGCTGTCTATTGACAAATTGAGGAACTGATCACCCTTAATCTCTTGTTGATAGTGGACGGAATCATAATCGATGGATAGATGTGTCGTGCCAACAAGTATAGTACGTACGTTGAATTGGTTGTAGTCAAGCCAAGTGCTTGTGGATTGTTTATTTTGTCGATGTGGATTCATATATGATCATATTAGTTGAATTTAAGGATGATGGCATGAGGTTGCGATTTAATTGATGAGTAGTATGGAAATTCACAGTTGAGCTCTGGGTAATTTGAGGATTGAGTTGGAAATAGAAAAAAAAAAAAGAAGTGACGTTATAAGTTGAATTGTAAAAGTGGAACTTTTGGTTGGTAAAGATGAGTTACTTGGTTGTGTTAATTCGGATAAGAATTTATGAAGAATTGTGTCAGTATGAATAAAAGTCGATAATTTGGTTTGTTGGATTAGTTGGAAAGGAAAAGATGATTTATCTGGTTGAAGTTAATTGTACACAGGTACCCTATGTTGTTGTAATGATGTTGTGTGTTTAAGATGATTCGAGGAACGTGTATATAGGAGATGGTAAAGTTGTAGTTTATGTTTGATGATAATCGGGAAATTCGTGGAAGTACATGTATATATTATCCAAGATTTGGAAGTAGTCGTCGTTGTAATGGTGTTGAATGTTAGAGGTGTTGTCTTACGGATCTAAGTTGAAGTACTCGGTAACTACGAGAGTGTAGAATACCTGTTGGAACGAAATTCCGAAGAATTAAGTTGAAAGTCGTTATTATGTCTGTTTGGTGATTAGAAGTTGGAGTGAAACTGAGTAGTCTTGATACTTTGCAAGTAATCAGAGTGCGCAACGAACGCGTGGCATGGTGTCGTTGTTCATGTGTGAGTGACAACGATATTAGTAGTTTGGTTGTCTTGATGTTGTGGTTAAGTTGTGTGTTATTATGTTGTTGCGTTCTAGTTCTAAAACCGGCGAATTCTTAAGTTGGTTACTCTTTATGTTATGATGTTAAGTTGTAAAGTGTGTTGCATGAGTAGTATTCGGGTTGTTTTCGCCGTTAATGTTATGAATTGTTTGTATTATATGTGGGTTGCCTTCGGAGTATGGACATAAGAATCATATATGTGTTTTGGTGTTGATTACGTTGCTGCGGTAATGATGCGATGTTGTATAGTCGAGTATAGGCAAGTGAAGGTTGTTACTATGTTGTAAGGTGCTTGTTTCAAGGTATTACTAAAATGGTTGGCGAATAGTAACGATCATGTTGTAAGAGTAATTGAAGTATCGGAGTATACGTATTGGGTTTAAACCGTGATTGAGTTGTTGTTGGACTGGAAGATTAAATACGAGAGTTGGGATAAGGATGGTGGTGTCGGATAGATTTTCGAGGACGAAAATATCCTAATTGGAGGAGAGTTGTAATGCCCCGAATTTAATTAATTAGTTAATTAAATTATTGAAGGAGTCAATTATTGGAGTTAGACGAAGTTTGAGAATTAATCGGAGTAGTTGGATTTGTCGATATTATTTTAAGAGGCGTATTTGGATTATTAAGTTAAAGTTGGATTATTAGTCGGTTGGATCAGAGAAATTAATATTGGAGATAATATTATTTTAGAATATTGTTTATTTAATCGGATTTAGTGTTGGAGTGGTATATAGCAATTTGGTGGTGTGGATTAGTTGGCCCATTAAAGAATAATAATAATATTATTATTATTATTATTATTATTATTATTTGGTTAAAAGGAATATAAGAAAATAAATTAGGTTTTGTTGGAATAAAAAAAAGGGTTTTTGGAAATTGAGGCAAAGGAGATCGTGAAACAAAGTTGCAGAAAAAAAGGAACGAGGGTTTGGAAGCACAAGGTGGGAGAAGAAGAATTACGTGAAGTGCGCAGCTGGAACCGGAGAATTCGAACTGCCTTCAATCCAAGGTAAGGGTGGGTTCGATTATTATAACCGGGTTATGATGAATGATATGAGGGTTGGGAATTGTATGCTTATTTCCATTGCTTTTTGATAAGTTGTTGTTGATGTTTGTGTAGTTGTGATAATCTGGCTGATGTTGCTGTTGTTTTAAGTTGATTTTGTTGATGATGTGTTATTGATACGATTATGATGATTGATTCTGTGAAGATATAAATGTGTTGTTGATGTTGTTTGAGGTTTGGGTACTGATATGGATGTATCCATTGGTGTAAAAATGAGTTTGGAGGGATTTTGGGTCATAAAATTTTGGTTTTTCTACTGTTTCGCGATGGTTAATCGATTAACCAAATGCGTTAATCGATTAACAGTGTCAGTTTTCAGAAAAATATTATTTTCAAAAACCCATAACTTTTGATCCGTAAGTCGGTTTTGGTCCCCGTTTGAAGCGTTGAAAAGCTAGTGAAAAGTTCTTTCTATTAAAGATGGTTTGGAGGGTAAAAGATGATTTAATTAATTCGTGTTTTTGAAAAATAGTCGGGTTGTCGGGTTTTTATCACGTACAATGTGTGCGATTGACGTGTTATCATGCTATACGCTTTTAGTATGTAATGTGTAGCTTGTGGGCCGTTATATGATGTGAATACACATGATGAAATGTTTAGGACCAAGTGAATTTAGAATCAGGATTAGCCAATAAACCTTAGCAGAAAATTGGAAATGTAGCAGTAATAGTTTTAACAGAAAATGAAACTAAGTATGAATAACAGGTTTTCTGATAACAGAGAGAATTTTTGACAGAAGCTTGGAAAACTATTTTTAATTGGCAACAGTAATAGAAACAGAATTTTATAATACGCGGATATTAATAACAGAGGTTAAGAATAGTGCAGTTTTAGTCGGTTTAGCCGGTTTAGGCGAAAAACTTAGTTTCCCGGAATTCAACGAAAATTGTCGGGGTAAGTCGGGTAATTTAGTAGGTGACTTTTGTTGAATTGTTTTGTTGAAATTATGTCGAAAAAGTCGAATTGCAGGTACAACTGAGTTGTAATGTTGTTCCGGTTACGGACGAATTATAAGTGTAGGCTTGATAAGCCAACGTTGATATAAGTTGTTTATGTCGAAAAAGTTGCTATGTTGTAGATGTTGTTGAGTTGTTTATGTTGATGAGTTGTGCATGTCATAAAACATACATTGCATTTTATGTCGGAGCGCTGCTCACACCACGTTGGCCTGGATTGGCATATGTTGAAAGTTGAAAGTTGAAGGCTTATGCCTTGATGCCTCGATAACCTGGCATATGTTTAAGTTGGGAGTTTTACTCCGATGGTACCACATGCATGTGCATAGTTGAGTCGCATTTGAGTTGCATGGTGAAGTTGTTAATATTATTACGTTGTTGTTGATTGTTGGTGTTGTTGATATAAGTTGTTATTGTTGTGAGTTATTGTTGTTATGAATTGTTATTGCTGTAGGTTGTCGCTTGATACAGGTTGTTGTTATAAGTTGTTGTTTGTTATAAGTTGTGGTTGCTCTTAAGTTGTTTACTAATAGTTGTTGTATGAGTGTTGTATGAAGCGGTGAAATTTGTATGATTCTAATCTAAGATATTAATTATCATGCCTTTGATTATATTTTTCGATATCTCACCCCTTCTGTAATGATGTTACCTATTATGGGTAACTGAGCAGGTACTCAAGAATAGTTGTGAAGGTTTGAAGTCTTAGTCGCTGTTAGTTCAAGTTGGTGTCATGCTCTGATACGTAGCACTCGGGGGGGGGGGGGGGGGGGGGGGGGGATGTTTTGTTTATGCTGTTGTTCCTAATTGTTGTTATTACAATAATCCTTGAATAATTATAAATTGAAGTTTTGATCTAGTGGAATAGAGTGACTATGATTTATAAGTTGTGAAGGCCGAATGCTATGTATCTATTTTAAAAAAGAAATACAGGTTTATGTTATTGGTTTTGTTGTTCAAGTTGAAAGTGTGACATCTCATTTGTTTTATGTTGAAAATTTTGTACTCTGATTTTTTTTTATATATAATCGTTGGGTAGAAAATGGGGTGTTACACTTGCTTTCTGCACCCCTCCCTTAAGCCCATTATCATTTTTCAACGTGAATAAGTTGCTATTTACACCCCATGTTTCTTTCACTTATTTTTATTTTCATTTAATTGCTAGTTTCTCATTTTTAATTATTAAAAATAGATAATTGCATCCAAAAATTATAAAAAAAATCATGAAGCATATTTAGAGTTTTATAAAATTTTCTCAAATTTTATTTTATCATTTTATTTTATTGTTAGCATCTGAATTAATTATCGGAGTAATTTATTTTTGAATTGTTCTTATCATGCATACCCTAACTTGTAGAATTTATTTCTCATCATCCATTAAACATTTTGAGTCCATTCTTTTTGAGTTGGTTCATCAACATATTGAACTTCATTAAAACTTTTTTCTCTCATTTTTAAAATCATTTCATGTTGCATTGTGGTCCTTCTCTTTTGCATATTGAACCATGTTTCCTACTTGATCTTTGTATGATTGTTTGAGTGACTTATATTTTGAATTTTTGCATGAGCTTTTGACATGTTGTTTGCCCCTGGTTGAGGTGTTTGGAGAATTAATTTGACATTTTTTAAAGATGTTATGCTAATTGTTTGATTGCTCTTCATTTGAGGTCTTCTTTTATGCATATATTTGATCATGCCTGGTTACTTGTTTGAGAAGGCACTTGTGCCATTGTTTGGGGATTGTTTATTTGAATTCATGAATCATGTTTGAATCATTATAGGTAACTTGATTGCCATTATAAGTCATTGGTGTGAGGTTGGTGCATACTTTGTGCATATGTTCAATGCTTGGTTTACGTGCCTCTTTTTGACTTATTTTCTCACTTCTTCTCATATGTGTCTCTTCATGATTTATGTTTGGTTTATGTATGCCATGCCATATCGTTCATTTGCATTTCATTTGATGTATGTTTCTGACCTTGGAGTTTTGCATTCATTCATGTCATATGCTATTCATGCTTCATCTTACATACTTGAACCTGTTTCACTTACATGCTTCCTTCTCCTTCTTCTAATGATTCTTGATGCTTGGATACTTGTTTGCATGTCTCATGTGACATTTGCATAGCATGTTTAGGCACATGTTTAGGTCATCCACATTCTGACTTGGATGAGTTTCATTTGGTTCATAACCATTTCTCTTTGGTTTGTGACGTGCTTGGGTTTCATTTGTCTTATAGGTACTTATGTCTGTTTTGTACTAACCTTTTATGCAGAGGCGGAGGTAAGTTATTTAAGGGTGTGGATAGTTATCCATGTTCACCCTCATTCTCTCCTTCTCATTTCTTTTCCTTAAGTTTTGGATTTCACTTTGTATGTGATTGAATTGGTTAATGCTTACTTGTGTCTGTTCACATGATCCCCTTAGGATTCCTAGCTCCACTTAATTTCTGATTAAGTTGGAGGTAGGAGAGACATTAGGATTTCAATCCTTTGCATGATAATATTAGGAATAAATTCCATAGGGTAGTCTCCCTCCAAACTTCCCCTTAGGGCCATCTTTGCATGATAACATTAGCATAGATTTTCCCCTTAGTGTTTTCTTTTCTTTTGAGTCCCTCTTCTCATCTCTTAACATTTCTAAGATACTTAATAAGGTCAACTTGCCTTGCACACAAGCCTTAAACATAGGAAATGAAGATTGAGGGGTCCCCCTTCTCTCTTCTAGAGTGTTGAGCATACGCCCCATTGGGGACGACCATGCGACGCATTCGTTCCCGTGTCATAGACTTTGGTTCAAGTTGAGTTACGAACTAACTCAAGTCACTTCTGTCTTAAAAAATACAAACAAACCTCAAACCTTTTTGTCCTTTGGGATTGTCAAATTAAAGGCTATTTTCAAAAGGGCACGTTACTTTCCGTTTTGTCGCAAACAGACATCGACCCTAACTGTCGGACGCGAACTTAACGTCGCTTATAAAAAACACAAAAAAAACTTGGTCTGAACTACGTTGACTCTGAATTTCCCATTGCACAAAGGGAGTACGTAGGCCTAGGACGTCGACGTCCTACCGAGTCTGTCTTTGTTTTCCTCTTCCCCGTTTTAGTACAGCCATAGATGTTAGGATAACTCACCCTTAGAATAGACAACAAGCGTGGATCCCATCGAGTATGATGGACGCGTGGGGGTGCTAATACCTTCCCCTCGTGTAACCGACTCCCGAACCCAGGCTATGGTTGCGATGAGCATTCCTTTCCCTCGTCCTCAGGTTTATGCGGTGTTTCCTTTCCCTCTCTTGGGATAAATATACATTGCTGGCGACTCTGTGTTCCGTGCCACTTTCGCGTTTGTACCTGGATGAAAATCCTGGGAGCGACAATTACCAAATTCAATTTGAGTCATGAGTTATGACATTGGCAAGTTGCCTAGTTGAAATCTGTCAAGGCAAGGCAAAATTTGCACTTTTGCTCGATTTGCCAAAATTGTGCAATTCCAAACACTCATATCCACGTGGACACATCTGAGGATTGAATCTAAAGGGGACAATCACTGAGCCAAGCCTCCAAAGTCTTTGGAACAAGAAATAGCATGTTGAACCTAGAATGGCCAAAATAGGGACAAGACTCCAATTTTGGATTGGAGCATTCAATGCATACACCAAGGTGGCATGGACTGAGCCATTCTCAACTGAATTCAGTCAAGACTTATCCAAGACCAAGGGAACCGAAGCTCTGTGCCCTAACCTCTAGTCAATGGCTAGAGGAGACTTGGATTTTCATTTGCCAACATTGGCCAAACCAACTCAGCAGTTGCCATTCACTATTGCTTGCAAAACAAACTTGCTTTACTATAAATAGAGCTCAATTATGATCAGTTTAAGTACACCAAAGGCCTACAACACTTGCCTTTCTCAAAATCTCTTTCTCTTGGCAAAAATGCCTTTCTTAGCAAGGTAGCTATCGGGTTTTGAGCTAGAGGGAAATTCCACTCAAACCAATCACACACACACACCTCATATACATCACATATGAGCTGATCAAACACTTAAACAACAACTGGAACACTGATTTCTCAGAATCACCAGTCAATTGCTCAAGGTTTTAACCAAAGTGCAGTTGAGATGCCATGAAGTGATCCAGCCAATTTCCATCAAATCCAAGCATTCAAACACACTCCATAGGGTGTAGGGAAGTTGTTCAGATCATCACAACTCATCTGTAACACCTCCAACACAAATCACGATCACCAGCTGCAAGTGGTAAGCATGAGCTCTTCTAACTCTATGATCCATGCAATTTTTGCCGCACAATAATTTGGCCATATGTTCATAATCATGCATGGAATTAAATGACATAGACATGATCGTGAGGTTGAAACGAGTTGATTGGTATGTGGATTGCATGATATGATTAAGTATTCATTGAGATTGGAGAGAAAATGCAAATCTGGGCAAACCCAGAACACGCACGTGTTCTTGCCTTTGTTCTTGGCGCCATTTTCCAATATTTGAATATTTGAATTTTGTGATTTTATTTAATTGATTCAAAAATTAATTGCTCTCTGAGTTTTAATGATTTTGAGTTGATTCTTTTTTTAATAATTCACAAAAATGTTAAAATATTTTATTTTCCCAAAAAATCCCCAAAATATTATTTATTTTATATAATTGATATTTTTGCAAAGAATTAATGTTTTAATTGTTTTTAACATTTAAAATATTTTTTCTACCTTGATTTTGCAACTTTTAATGCTTTCTAATTATTTTGTAGGTCAATACTTAATTTTTGAAGCATTAATCCAAGATCACAATTTGGTTTCCATATGTTAAACAATTTTGATCATTTTAATTGAATTTTTATTCAATTAAAACACATTTTGAAAACAAATTAGGGTTTTTGGATTAATTCAACCCTCATAAATCATTTTCAAAACACTTTGGGCCTCTAATAGAGTGTAAGACCCAATCCTTTTTTGACCAAATCATTTTTGGGCCTCAGTGTATTGTATAAGTCCCGATACCGTCAAAAACAAATGGCGCGATCGTCGCCTTTTGAAAAATAAACCTTGGGCCTACCCTCGAGTAGTAAGACCCATTTCTTTTCTTTTGGGCCTCTAATAGAGTGTAAGACCCAATCCTTTGTAAATACAAATCATTTTTGGGCCTCACTTATTGTATAAGTCTCGTTGTATTTCAAAAAGTTCGACGCGATCATCGTCCGTTGAAAAACAAACCTTGGGCCTCTCCTTGAGCTATAAGACCCATTCAAAACTTTTGGGCCTCTAATAGAGTGTAAGACCCAATCCCCTTTTAACCAAATAATTTTGGGCCTCACTTATTGTATAAGTCCCTCTGCGTTAAAAGAAAACCTCAGCGCGATCGCCATTTTAAACGAAAAATCATCTGGGCCTACCCTCGTGTTATAAGCCCCACTCTTTTTCTTTAAAACTTTTTGGGCCTCTTGAGAGAGTGTAAGACTCATCCCTTTGTACAGAAAACCTTTTTGGGCCACAGTCACTTGTATAAGTCCCTCTGTACAAATTCAAACAGTGCGCTCACTAATAAAACCTTGGGCCTCTCCTTGAGCTGTAAGCCCCAAATCTTTCTTTTTCAAAGCACTTTCTCCTTTGATTTTGAATATACTGTTGTTTTCAATCTTTCTTTGTTGAACAACTAACCAAACAGCATGGAAGCTCTACAACCGAGTAAGTGTTTATATGCTTTCATTTACCGCTTTCATATACATATAACTGTATTGTGGGGTTGTTTTGCTGTAAGTCTTCTTTCATAAACTCATATCAACTGTGTAATAATAGTATAGATATTTAGAGTTTCCCCGGCAACTACGTCTAGAACTAGGTGACGCCGTTTCGTTTATTCGTAGAAATAGACACCTAGATCCCCAAATAGGATCACCAGATACAGTCTTCTCTTCGGCTGTCCTCATTAGGAATTGTCAAGAAACTCTACTCCCCGAGATGAATGTATTCTCCGTGAATGGCATCTTTGAGCTTCTTCCAAATTCTCGAACTTTCCTAACTTGATCTATTCCTTGTGAATAGCTTGCCTTGAATTTCTCGGGGTTTGGGGACCCACGGGCTTCTTAAAAGCATAGGCCTCCTCTTGGGCATTGTACAAGGACCCACAGGCTTCCTAAAAGCAACCCCGCCTCCTCTTGGGCTTAGTACAAGGACCCGTCGGCTTCTTAGAAGTATCCACAGCCTCCTCTTAGGCTTCGTATAATGATTCTTCCTCCGGGAATGATAGCCTCCTCTTGGGCTTCATACAAGGACCAATCGGCTTCTTAAAAGCTTCCAGCCTCCTCTTGGGCTTCGTACAAATTGTCCCGACGACCTCCTAGAGGTATAGGAACAGAACTTAGTCATCTGCATAGAACAGTCCTTTCAAAGAGTCTACTACTGTTTCTCAAAGTATAGTACAAAAGATAAAACTCCAGACACGGACAGTCTAATATCCTTGAGTCTCAAAGACATTCTCAAGTGACCCCTTCGTTAAATAGGAAGAAAACCCGTAGACTCGAACAGTCTCAATACCCTTCGGATTTCCCACTTCCTTAAAGAACAGGAATAACCCGGATCCTCGAATCAAATCCTTGAGTACAACATTGCTCATATAAGAACTGATTTTCTCTTTCAAAATCAGTATACTGGACCTGTCACTCAACTGAAATAGTCACCATAGCCTTCTCTTGGGCTTTGTACAATGATTCTCCCCAGTGGAGTCAAACAACGTTTAGCCTCTCTCTCGGGCTTTATAGGAGACACATAAGAGACTCCCTCGTTGAGTCAATCACCCCTTTCGCCTCCATCTCGGGCTTTATACGAGATACAAAAAGGTTCTTATTGAGCCAAACAAATTTTCGCCTCCATCTCGGGCTTTGTACGAGATACAAAAACTCTCTTGTTGAATCGAATAGCCTCCATCTCGAGCTTTATACGAGATACCAAAGGATTCCCTCGTTGAATCAAAACCTTTTAGCCTCTCTCTCTCGGGCTTTGTACGAGACACATATTAGCCTCCTCTTAGGCTTTGTATAAGAAAACCACTGGTTGATCCAATAAACCTTTTAGCATCAAAGTTGTGCCTCGTTCACAGTACACAAAGATCAACAACTCCTTCCCCTTCATCTAATTGCTATAAGCGGCAAGCCTCTGGATCATCTACATCCATGCCATTGTCCTTCTTTTAGCATGAGAAATTCCTAAGGAAAGATAGCATTGCTCTACACTGAGTTAAAGTCTTCTCCTTCAGGTTAAAATCCCCTTTAAAGGAAATTATGGCATTGCCAGATTCACATATCCCGGTTAAAGTAATTCTCCTTTATAAACAGTTGTGACATACAATCCCCTCTTTAGAGATGACAAATTCTCTCTAAAGTCAACCCCCTTTTAGCTTCACATCTTGGGCTTTGAACAAGATACAAACCACCTTTCTCTTCACGTCTTGGGCTTTGAACAAGACACCAAAACACCATTTCCTCCCATATAATAGGAGGAACTATAAACGCTCTGATTTCCCTGTTTCGGTAAACGGGAATACGTAGGCATAAGATTGAAAGAAAAATCTTAGCGAGCACACTAAACAAAAACCCTAAATCCCATACTCTCACATATCAATCAAAACCATCAGTCCTAACATCCTAATCCTAGTTCCCCGTCAGAAACCCGTCATTCTGTTAAATAGCACAAGAAAGGCCCCACGACCACATAGCATCCGTAACCTAACAGACCGCTGTTTAAACTTGGTATGCAAGCAGGGTTAATTGGAGACATCTATTTCCCTTCCTTCATCAGCTTTAATAGGATAAAAAATAAATTGACCTGTAGTAACCCCAAAAAAGAGCGACAGCGCTTTAGAACCGTGTCCAAAATTGCTCGCTACACCGGTCAAGGAAAAGGAAAGCACTAGAACCAGCATCTGAGCTTTCCTCAGAGAGGACTCAGGATCCATTAGCTTAGAATTTTCCATTTACAACACTTTGTAATCTACTGTATTTCCATTTCTGCAATCTTTCAAATTCAATAAAAAGGGGGTTCCCCCCACTGTGTGATATTTGCAATCAAAATCGTCGAAGTTTCTTTTGATTAACATTATTGATTAATATAATCATTGCATATCATTCATCATTATCGTATAAACGCATTCTTCTTCCCTGCAAATCTCATGTTTGCGTCTCGATTCTAGAGTTAAAGTGTCTCATTCGTACAATACTTGGGCCAATCGTCAGAAAAAGATGGATGATCTCGAGGAAGAGAACAGAGGGTTGAGAGAAGAGATCGACTCTCTGAAAGAAGATCTGAGAAGGCTTCATAGTGACATGCAATCTCTAGCAAAAGCCCAGATGCAGCAACAATGGACTGTGATCTCAGAGATCACATCTACGCCCATAGTGGAGAAGTTTGATCCCAGGTATAAAATGCCGAAAGATCGTCCCTGGGGCATGCCACTCAACTATATCCCAGAAGGATATATTCCGCCGATCATGGAAGATCTGGAAACTGTAACAAGAACTGCTGGGCCTGAAGGTTACAAACTTCGGGAAACCGAAGATGCCAGGGGCATGACAGCAACTCCTGAAGGTTACAAACTTCGGGAGGCACCAAGAGTCTCTGCCGTAATGACTGTACCACCGCCCGTGGTACACACTGTCCCGGAAGGACACGTTTCCCAGATACTGTCTGGTGGAAACGAAAGTATGTTCGACAGAATGAATGAGTTCTAGGAACAGTTCCTGGAGATGCAGAAGGAACTGCAAGCCATTCGCGGTCAGGATCTATTTGGAAAAGACGCCGCAGACCTTTGTTTGGTCCCCAATGTGAAAGTTCCTCTTAAATTCAAGGTGCCCGAATTTGAAAAATACAAGGGTAACTCTTGCCCTCAAAGTCATTTAGTGATGTACGCTCGGAGGATGTCAACTCAGATAGAGAACCACCAGCTACTGATCCATTACTTCCAGGATAGTTTAACCAGTGCCGCACTCAAATGGTGCATGGGTTTAAACCGCACTAAGATCACTACTTTCAGGGATCTTGGCGCTGCCTTCGTTCAACAATATAAGTATAATCTGGACATGGCACCAGACAGAGATCAACTCAGAGCCATGTCGCAGAAGGACAAAGAAACCTTTAAGGAATATGCTCAAAGATGGCGTGAAATTGCCGCCCAGATTTGTCCACCTCTTGAGGAAAAAGAAATGATAAAGATCTTCTTGAAAACCTTGAGCTCATTTTACTACGACCGAATGATCGCCAGTGCGCCCAGTGACTTCACCGACATGGTAGGCATAGGAGTTTGTCTTGAGGAAGCTGTCCGAGAAGGACGTTTAGTTAAAGACGCTGGATCATCAAGTAGTACAAAATGATACGGTAATGCTCTCCCTAAGGAAAAAGAGCAGGATATTGGGAATATCTCTCTCAGAAAGCAAAGGCGACATTACCAACCAGTAGCAGATGTAACTCCTACTATTAACCCTGTGTCTATTCCAACGTATCAACCTCAGGTTGCGCAAAGCCAACCGAATCAACAACAATATCAGCAAAGGACACAACAGCCTCTTCAGCAGGCTCGTCCTCAATACAACAACAACTGTACAACGCGACCACCAGGGTTCGACCCTATACCCATGTTGTACGCAGAACTGTTTCTATTACTACTGGTCAAGGGGCATGTCCAAACCAGGTCTCCTCTTGCAGTACCGGAAAATCCACCTTTTTGGTTCAAGGCGGATCAGACTTGTCCTTACCATCAAGGTGGACCGGGGCATAACATCGAAAACTGTCCCAGTTTCAAATCCGATGTACAAAATCTTGTTAGGAACGGGGTCTTATCTTTCAAAGATACGAATCTGAATGTTCTCACGAACCCGTTGCCTCAACACGAGAAAGCTGCAGTCAATTTGATAGAAGGAGAGTCTAACGACAGCTATCAAATTCATGATGTACTCTTATTGAGGACCAATCTAGTCAAGATGCATCGCAGATAGAGTGGGTATGGCCATATACCTCCTCACAACTATCACCAGTGTGATATCTGCTCTAAGAACAATCAAGGATGTTCTATAGTGCAATCAGCTCTACAGGAACAATTGGATCTCGGGTGGATCCAAGAGCACCGAATTCGGGGGGTCAACATGACTTATACGAATTCCAACATCATTCGAAACCACGACATCCGTGCGATGAATGTCAACCTGGTGACAATGCACTCAAGGCAAAGCCAGTATCATAATCTGTCGCGGCACGATTACAATTCCTGTTTGATTTGCTCAGTAAACAATCAGGGATGCTCTTTTGTACAAGAGGCCCTTCAGCGTCAGATGGATCTTGGGTGGATCCAGGACTACCATGATAAAAATCTTTATCAGATTAACATGATTCAGATCTTCGATGTTCTCTTAATGAATACCAGCTTGGTAGAATTACACGCTAAGCAAGTTCAGCTCAGTTTTCTGACTTCGCATAATTATCAGAACTGCAAAGGATGTTGTGAGAGTGACCAGGGATGTGCTCTCGTTCAAAGAACTTTGCAACACTTGTTAAATCATTGGTGGCTTCCGATCTATCTAGACAAAGACATGCAACAAGTTAGTATGATTAATAGGAACCATACTAGGCATCAGAGTCAGGATGTTCGGTCAGCAAAAACCGACCTAGTGAGGTTACACTGCATATAAAGCGGGTGTGGCCGGGTGCCACCACATAATTATGAATGCTGCAGAGTCTGTTCAGAAAATAATCAAGGATGTTACCTCGTGCGAGCAGCCCTTCAGGGTCAGTTGGACCGCAAAGAGATTCAACCATATTCAGTTTTGAGGTCCATGGACTGGACGCTAGACTACTTCGCTGATCAAATCAAAGATGTCGTTGTAATCTCTGATCGCGAAGGGACCAAAGATGTGTGTGCCATCATCCCTCTACTGGACGAATCGAATATTCTTAACTAGGAACCGATTGAAGTTACTTACGACAGTCAGAGAAATTAGAAGGCTACTGTAGTTATCTATCTACCAGGACCAGTACCGTATGAATCAGCTAAGGCGGTCCCTTATAAATACGGCGCAACAATAATTGAGAATGGAAAGGAAGTTCCATTACCCTCCGTCGTGAATATTGCAGACATCAGTCGAGTAACACGGAGCGGTCGAATCTTCAACCGAGGAGTTGGAGAACCTAGCAAAGAAAAGGAACCTCAAATAGAAGTTCCCAATCCACCAGTCGGTCAATCCGATGGTCCCAACCTTTCAAAGAACGATGATGAGATGCTAAAACTCATCCAAAAGAGTGAATAAAACATTGTTGACCAGATGTTGCAAACTCCTTCAAAGATCTCTGTGTTATCACTTTTACTCAGTTCCGAAGCTCACAGGGAAGCTCTGCAGAAAGTCTTAGAGCAAGCCTTTATGGAACAGGATGTAACAATAAAACAGTTCGATAGCCTCGTTTCTAACATCACTTCCTGCAACAACTTGGGGTTTAGTGATGGAGAACTGCCAGAGGAAGGAAAAAGCCACAACTTGGGTCACAATATTACAGTCAACTGCCAGGACGATGCCTTAGCCAGCGTACTGGTAGATACTGGATCGGCCATCAACGTTATGTCAGAGTCGACTCTAATGCGACTATCATTCAAAGGATCCCCAATGAGGGGCAGTGAGGTCGTCGTCAAAGCATTCGACGGATCTCGGAAGGTAGTTATCGGCGAAGTCGACCTTCCCATAACTATCGGTCCTCACACTTTCCTAATCACTTTCCAGGTCATGGACGTCCGGGCAGCGTACAGCTGTTTATTAGGAAGACCTTGGATACACCAGGCTGGGGCAGTCACTTTGACACTGCACCAGAAACTGAAGTTCGTCAAGAACGATCATCTCGTCACTGTCTGCAGAGATCAAGCCTTGCTCGTGAGTAACCTATCATTATCTACTTGTGTAGAGCCAGAGGAGGTTGTTGGAACCCAATTCCAAGCACTGTCGGTGAGCGATGAGAATCAATCAGAGAAAGAAACCTCTATTTCCTCATACAAAGATGCTCTCGAAGTGATCAAAAGTAATGACGCAAAAGGGTGGGGACAACTTATCATTCCTACCGATAACAAAACAAAGAAGGCTCTTGGTTTTTCTTCAACTTGTACCCAGACTGCTACTAACGATGAAAGTCTTCATCCCATTCAGGATTTCTTCCACAGTGGAGGGTTCCTTCACCCAGTGCATCAGGAAGTGCACACCATCAACAAGGGAGATTCCTCCGATGCGGAGGAAGAGTGGAAGTCCTATCTTAACGAGGACGGTTTTATGTCTCAGGAAGAGGTGCCTACGCCATTTTGATATCCCGTACAGAGTCCGAGATTTATACCAAGGTCAGATGTCAGAATGATATACGGAGATTGTGATCCTGAGGGATGTCGTGCTCCACCAAACTCATTAGAGGAGGACAATCTAATGAAAGGCAACTTTGACCACGACTATTATGGCCCAATGGATGGCCTGCCTATCTGGCAGCCGTATCCAGGAGACTTGGGGCAAGAAAATCAGCCCAACGATGCAAATCAGTTGAGCATCATTGATAAGGATACCTGCGTCCCCACCATGTCATGGGATCAACACTCAGGGTATTCAAAACCTATCCAACACGACGATGAATTTGCAAAGCTTGCAGGGCTAGAATTCATCAACTATGCTTTTCCCGAGGTCAACGTCATCGAGAGGGATGACTCCTCCAGTTCCAGAGAAGTGTGGGACATCCTGGGATAACCAAGTGGCAAGTTAGACTACTTGGTCAAGTACACCGCTCCTGAAAGCTCTCGTATCAGGCTCGAGGACATCCAGCCAACTGGATGGGGAGATTTACCTGAGAGCACAAATATTATGCAAGATACAACGGAAGAGTTCATCTACGACAACTCTGCCTGGGAAACAGATTCCAATGATCCTGCTCCACCAGAAATCAGCGTTATTTCTGAAGACAAATCAAGGAAGGTACCAGACTTTGTGATTCACCGAGGAGTTCCCCGCTAATGGGTCGCAGTTGATGTTCTGAAGATTGTTCATAAGTCAAAGTAATTGTCGTCTTTAACCTTTCACCCTGCCCAGGTGAAACGGCAGTTTTGATAGGGCTCAATTTCTGTAAATATACCTCTTCGCTTTGCCCGAAGCGACAGAGTTTTGTTTTATAGGGATGTAGTTTCAAGAATCGGCAAGATCATAAATAAAATAACATCATTCTGTAATTTCCACATTTATTGTTGTTTTCTCTTTTTGCTTTTTCAGAAAATGGTAATCCTAAAAAACAACTCAAATAATAACAACAAGCAGTTTTCCAAAAAACACTGCACACACTCTTGCATTCTCTCTATCTCTTCTAAAAACAAATCACCACGTCATGCAGATTGCTTGTTTTAAACCCCATTGAAACATACGATCCAATGCCTTCTCCCAACTTTGAATTCCCAGTATTTGGGGCTGAAGAAGAAGTTGACGACGAAATTCCAGAAGAGAACTCACGATTACTCAGACAAGAGGAAAAGTCCATTGAACATCACAAAGAGCCATTGGAAACAGTCAACTTGGGTTCAGAAGAAGAGAGAAAAGAAATCAAGATTGGGGCACTGCTCAGTCCGACTGTCAAAGAAAGTTTTACAAAGCTTCTCAAAGAATTCCCCGATGTATTCCCTTGGTCCTATCAGGACATACCAGAGTTAGATACCAGCATCGTGGAACATCATCTACCGTTGAGATCGGAATATCCTCCAGTAAAACAGAGGTTGAGACGAACTCATCTGGACATGGCCATCAAAATAAAGAGGAGTTACAGAAAAAAATTGACGCGGGTTTCCTCGCCACATCAGAATATCCTCAATGATTAGCCAACATCGTACCAGTTCCAAAAAAGGACGGAAAGGTCAGAATGTGTGTAGACTATAGGGATCTGAACAAGGCTAGTCCAAAGGACGACTTTCCTTTACCACACATTGACATGCTGGTTGACAGTACAGCAAAGTTCAAAATTTTCTCCTTCATGGATGGATTCTCGGGCTATAATCAAATAAAAATGGCGCCGAAAGATATGGAGAAAACTTCGTTCATTACCCCATGGGGTACCTTTTGTTACAAGGTAATGTCGTTCGGTTTGAAGAACGTCGGAGCAACCTATCAAAGGGCCATGACTACTCTTTTTCATGACATGATACACAAAGAAATCAAGGTATATGTCGATGATATGATTGCCAAATCTAAGACAGAAGAGGAGCATGTGACCCACCTGTCAAAGCTATTTGAGCGGTTGAGAAAGTACAAACTCTGCTTGAATCCCAACAAGTGCACTTTCGGTGTCCCTTCAGGGAAACTGCTAGGGTTCATCGCCAGCCAAAAAGGAATTGAGGTTGATCCTAACAAGGTCAAGGCCATTTAAGAAATGCCTTCTCCAAAAACTAAAAAACAAGTCAGAGGATCCCTGGGACGTCTGAATTACATTTCCAGATTTATATTCCTCATGACCGCGACATACGCGCCGATTTTTAAATTACTTAAAAAGAACCAGGACTACGTTTGGACAGAAGATTGCCAAACTGCCTTCGACAGTATTAAGGAATACCTGTTGAACCCACCGATTCTATCACCTCCAGTGGAAGAAAGACCACTGATCATATACTTAACAGTCTTGGAAGACTCTATGGGCTGTGTACTTGGCCAACAAGACGAAACAAAAAGGAAAGAGTCTACCATTTACTATTTGAGCTAGAAATTCACCGACTGCGAGACTCGGTACACTATGCTTGAGAAAACTTGCTGCGCTTTGGCTTGGGCAGCCAAACATCTTCGCCATTACATGATTCGTCACACTACTTGGTTAATCTCCGAAATGGATCCAATCAAGTATGTCTTTGAAAAGCCTGCTCTCACTGGAAGAATCGCCCGTTGGCAGACGTTGTTACCAGAATACGCACATAGAGTACCACGCTCTAAAAGCCGTTAAAGGAAGTATTTTAGCCGATCATTTGGCTCATCAACCGATTGACGATCAGGAATCAATCGGGTTTGACTTCCCAGACGAAGATGTCATGTATTTAAAAATGAAAGACTGCGATGAACCGCTACCCAGTGAAGGGCCAGAACCAGGTTCCCAATGGGGACTAATCTTTGACGGAGATGTTAATCATTACAGAAACGGAATTGGGGAAATCATCATAACACCTCAGGGTACCCACATTCCTTTCACCTCCAGACTTACATTCAAGTGTACAAACAACGAGGCCGAATACGAAGCTTGTATCATGGGTCTCGAGCAAGCGATCGACTTAAGGATCAAAAACTTGGATGTATATGGGGACTCAGCCCTGGTTATCAATCAAATCAAAGGAGATTGGAACACATACCAATCAGGACTGATTCCTTACAAAGATTATTCAAGAAGGTTGTTACCCTTCTTCAACAGAATCGAGTTTCATCATATCCTTCGTGATGAGAATCACATGGCTGATGCCTTAGCCAGTCTCTCTTCTATGATTAGTGTAGGTCAATGGAATGATGTACCTATGATCGACATAACGCGCCTAGAACGGCCCGCTTACATCTTCACAATCGAAGTAGTCATAGACGACAAACCTTGGTATCACGATATCGAAGGCTTCCTTCAGAAACAAGAGTACCCACCTGGGGCACTAAGGAAGGAAAGAAAACCCTCAGAAGGCTGGCTGGCAGTTTCTTCCTGAGTGGTGACACACTCTATAAGAGAAACTTTGACATGGTCTTGCTCCGATGCGTAGACAGACCAGAAGCAGACATGCTGATAAAAGAAATTCATGAAGGATCCTTTGGCACTCATGCCAACGGACACACAATGGCGAGAAAAATTCTAAGAGCAGGGTACTATTGGTTGACCATGGAATTTGATTGCTACAAGTACATGAGGAAGTGTCACAAGTGTCAGATATACTCAGACAAGATCCATGTACCGCCAACACATCTCAATCTTCCCCATGGCCTTTTTCCATATGGGGAATCGACATGATTGGCTTAATTGAACCCAAAGCCTCAAACGGACATTGGTTCATCCTGGTAGCCATTGATTACTTCACCAAGTGGGTCGAAGCAGCGTCATACGCTAATGTAACTCGACAAGTGGTGGTCCGATTTATCAAAAACAACATCATCTGCCGTTATGGTGTTCCAAGCCAGATCATTACGGATAATGGATCTAACTTGAATAATAAGATGATGAAAGAGTTATGCGCCGAGTTCAAGATTGAACACCATAACTCATATCCCTACCGACCTAAGATGAACGGAGCGGTAGAAGCGGCTAATAAGAACATCAAAAAGATCGTTCAAAAAATGGTCGTAACCTACAAAGACTGGCATGAGATGCTACCCTTTTCTCTTCACGGTTATCGCACATCTGTCCGCACTTCAACAGGGGCAACCCCTTTCTCTCTGGTATATGGCATGGAGGCAGTGCTCCCCATAGAAGTAGAGATCCCATCAATCTGGGTAATGATGGAGGCTAAGCTTACAGAACCTGAATGGTGTCAAAGTCGACACGCCAAACTGAATCTGATCGAAGAAAAATGAATCACAGCTCTATGCCACGGTCAGTTGTATCAACAAAGGATGAAGAAGGCGTTCGACAAAAAGGTCCGACTCCGTGTCTTCAGAAAAGGATACCTTGTGCTTAAGAAGATACAATCCTTTCTCACTGATTCTCGGGGCAAATGGACTCCGAATTATGACGGCCCCTATGTGGTCAAGAAAGCTTTCTCAGGCGGCGCCTTGAGACTCGCAACCATGGATGGAGAGGAATTTGCCTACCCCACGAATGTTGACGTAGTCAAGAAATACTTTGCCTAAACTAAAAAAAAACGTCTAGGTGGATTGAAAACCCGAAAGGGCGGTCCAGGCAAAAATTAGAGACATAATCAAAAATCATCCCGGTGGATTGGAAATCTCAAAAGTACAATCCAGGCAAAAGTTAGGGATAATGGCAAGTAACTACGTCCAACAGGGGCAACCCCCTAGTAGCAGTCATGCCATCCATCAGAAAACTCCAGTCAAGGTCATCTTCGACGGAAGCTCAGGATGTCCGGAATTCAAAGTTGGTAGAAGGATAGTGGTCGTTATGCTTCAATGTAGCCCTTTTCCCTTAAATAACCATTTTCTAACTTTGTAAATACTCTATGGAATCACACGTTTGGCTGGTTTCCATCCTATCAATAAAATTTGAGCCCTTGTGCTTTTGTTTGCAATTCTTATTTGTTTTAGCTTTACAGAACGACATTTTAACATGATCAACGATTCTTGAAATAAAACAAAAATGAATTTACTTGTTAAAATTTTTTTCTGCTTTAAAATAAAGATGGCAATTTCTTTTGACTATTGAACATCGAAAGAACATCGGTCGCTTCTCCCGAAGTAATCAAGCCTCAAAGTGCAGAATTAAAGTACTCCTTCTAAACGAGTACGCCTGAATGAAGGATCAGTTATGTCAGATGCGAATACTCCATCTGACATCCTCGGCCGAGTTCTTATCTCCTAAGCCCGACCAACGGTGTTCCCCGCAGGGACTATCTCTCCTAAGCAAGGCAGAATTGCTATCTTGAACCAGTGATACTTCTTCGTCCCCCGCAGTGGCTGAGTATCCAGTCGTGTTCATCTATTAGTCTGTATGTCGCGTCAGTTTTTTCAGCATATACATACATACATTATGCATTATTGATTTACATTCATATTCATCTTGCATCACTATCACTCTAGTCGGTCTTATCCCTTAGTGATAGAAGTCCTCTCAATCGAGTTGTCAGTTCTTTCCTCGTCAGGAAATGTTGCGTCTGAAGAATCTCTCTCCTCCAGTGTATTTCTGGGATGAAGTTGGTCCTCGACCACCTTGATAACTTGAACCTCTGAAAGACCAGAGAAACTTTCGACAAAAGTCACTCTTCGCCATCAAAGATGATATCTTCGCTTTCCCTGATTAAGGAAAATCCACAGAGAAAGCCGCTTAAGCAGAGATTCGGCAATACAGCAGTTTTTCTCCGAAAAATCCGCTGACGAAAAGGTCATCAGCACCTCAAAATTGGATCACATCATATGGTATTTCTCCGAGAAGATCCCGAGAAAAGTATGATGTAAGACCCCAAGCAGAAAGCAGTCTATCATGAGACTCATTTTCCCTAGTAGAAACAAATGGCGTCTCCAAACAGAGAAGTTTGTACACCTCTACAACTCAGACGGATGGGTTCCCCAGCAAGTCTAACATCAAAACTTTTTCCATCAAATGGCATCTCCCCAGGAAAATTCGGCGAGAAGTTTAAGGAAAACCGCTACGAATAGCGTCTCTTGTCAAGAAAGTTTATTGACAAAAGAAACTTAGACCAGTTCCTTGGTAGGAAACTAGGATCGAGGGGAAGTTTAAATCAGAAACTGAGACCAGTTCCTTGGTAGGAAACCAGGATCGAGGGGAAGTTTATATCAGAAACTAAGACCAGTTCCTTGGTAGGAAACCAGGATCGAGGGGAAGTTTTCCTTTTCTAAGCATAATTGCTTAGCAAAAGAAGATAGACTGGCAAACTGCCATTCATAACCACCATCAAAATTTCGGATATTCCGATATTTAATCATCTTGCACCCCGAATGCCCGAATACCTTCGCCATTTACACCTTCGGGTCCAAGAAGATTAAATAGAGGCATCTGTCATACCCAAAATTTTGACCACTAAGATTTCCCATCATTGTGTAAATCATCATCATAATATGGATGAACCATCATGCCTCACTAGTCTCCCCAAAGATGGGTGAGCATTCACTACAATCAAAACTAGGGTTTCAAGCCCTCTCTGAGCCTTAGACAAAGAATCAATCAAGAAATGACATGATCTTCAACTTTTCTAACCTCTCAAACACCCATAAAGGATCAAGAGGACTCCCACATCAAGGATTAAGCACACAGCTGCAACCTTCCAAGTGGATTAAGCCTCAAGATCGCCAGTGTCACCAAATTAGGGTTTTGGTCGACCAGGGCCTCCAGATGGAAATTTTCATCTAGGCATGAGCCGATGCTTCAAAGCATAACCTAAAATACTCCATGGAACCTCATGGACCCAATCATCAAGTCAATTTAGCCTCAGGGGATGCATTCACCAAAAATCAGGAATTAGGGTTTCTTGACCTAATTCACCCCTAAGTTGACTTTTGGGACAAAACATGAGCCAAGACCTCAAGATATGGTTTGAGGGTCTCCAATACACTACATTGATCCATTTGTAACAATGGATTGATCCAAGAAGCTTGATTCACAAGTTTCAAGTTCATTAGAACCACAGTTAGGGTTTTGCGAGAAAAAATCAACTGTGCCTTTGACTTTTGACCCAAACATGCTCCCAACCCCTAGGACATGATTCAATACACCCTATAACACCTATGAAATCAATCCATCAAGTTTGATTTAGGTCAAGGACTTGATTTCATAGAGGATCGCACAGTTTGGAATTCATCTGGTAAAAAGTCAACTGTGCACAAAAGTCAAAGTTTGACTTTTTGAGATTTTTCACAATTATGGTTCTATAACCCTAAAATGATGTTAATGTGTGATTTGAATCAACATTCATCAAGAAAAAGCAAAGAAAGTGGGATAACTTGTAAAAGGGGTAACCATAAAAACTTAGAATTTTTCTAAGTTATGAAATAAAGTGGCTAGGGTACCAACTTCCAAGGATCATAACTTGAGATCCAAGCAACCATTTGGGCTGATCCAAAGATGGATTTGTAGCTCTCATGGCATACTTTAAAAGTTTCAACTACACCTCATTCCAATTACTCGTGGATTTCAAGTTATGGAATGGCCAAAATCACAAAAAGTGAAAATGTCACTTTTTTCCAACACTTAGTGAAATTTTTACTAAGTCAGAATCTGCCTTGCTTTTTTTCCAAATGTAGGGGCATTTTTCACTTGGATCCAAAAAGTATCAAAACAAACTATGGTCACACATATGTTGTATCATATAAGAGCTTTCCAAAATGGCCAAGAACCCCATGAAATTCCACTTGAGCCATGAGATATGACAATGCCAATGTGCCTTGCTGTAAACTGTCATGGCAAGACAAATTTGTGCATTTTGCTCGATTTGGCCAATTTTTGCAAATGACAAACAAGTTTATCTATCTGAACACCTCAGTGAGGAACCAAGGAGGGACAAACACTGATCCATAAGCCTCCCAAGTCCTTGGAACTAAAAATAGCATGCCAAACCTAGAAATCCCTAAAGAGGGGACAAGACTCCAATTTTGTTTTGGAGCATTCAATGGATGCACCAAGGTGGCATGAACTGAACCATTTCCAACTGAATGAGTCAAGGATAAGATCTGAACCAAGGGAACTAGCAGCTTGTGCCCTAACCTCTAGTCAATGGCTAGAGGAGACTTGGATTCCTATTGATCAATATTGGCCAAACCTCTGCTGCAGTTGCCATTCACTATTGCTTGCAAAACAAACTTGATCTACTATAAATAGAGCTAAATTGTGCTCAGTTTAAGTACACCAAAGCCATCAAACAGATGCTTTCCTCAAAATCTCCTTCTCACTTCCAATTTTGCCTTCTAAGGAAAGTCACTATCGGGTTTTGAGTTTGAGAGCTATTCCAACCAAACCAAACACACACACACACCTCATAAACATCATATAGAAGTGATCCAAACACTCACATAACATCTGTAACACCAAAATCACAAAATCACTTGCCAACTGCTCAAGTTCTTGACAGAGGTGCAGTTGAGGTACCATCTAAAGTTTCAGCTTGTTTCAAACCACTCCAAGCATTCAGACACATCACTTGGCACCTAAGGAAGTTGTGAAAATCATTGGAACCAGCTTGAAACACCTCTAACACAAAACACGATCACCAGCTGCAAGAGGTAAGCCTGAGCTCTTCTAACTCTATGATCCATGCATATTTTACTGCACAATAATTTTGCCATATGTTCATAATCATGCATAGAGTGTTTACCCTCAATCAATTGCTTTGTTTGAATCATGTATGGAATTTCTGAGCCTTTATGCAAATTTTAGGGTTCTTGAGGTTTCTCTTTGATTTCTTATTTCATGCTTAAAATAAATGAAATTAAAGACCATAGACATGATCGTGAGGTGAAAACGAGCAGATTGATATGTGGTTTGTGTGATTTCATCAAGTATTCAGTGAGATTGGAGAGAAAACGCAAATCTGCAGAAACAGAGGGTGGCGCGTGTTCTTGGCGCCATTTTTTGAATATTTGAATATTTGAATTTTGTGATTTTATTTAATTGATTCAAAAATTAATTTCTCTCTGAGTTTTAATGATTTTGAGTTGATTCTTTTTTTAATAATTCACAAAAATGTTAAAATATTTCATTTTACCAAAAAATCCCAAAAATATTATTTATTTCATATATTTGATATTTTTCCAAATAATTAATGTTTTATTTGTTTTTTGACATGTAAAATGTTTTTTCCTTCTTGATTTTCCAAATTTAATTGGTTTCCAATCATTTTGTGGACTAAAACATGATTTTTGAAACATTAATCCAAGATCAAAATTTATTTTCACACATGTTTAACAATTTTGATCATTTTAATTGAATTTTTTATTCAATTAAAATATGTTTTGAAAACAAATTAGGGTTTTGATTAATTCAACCCTCATCAAACTTTTTCAAACTCTTTGGGCCTCTAATAGAGTGTAAGACCTAATCCCTTTTTAACCAAAACAATTTTGGGCCTCAGATATTGTATAAGTCCCGACACGAAAAAAATCTCGGCGGGATCGCCAGGTTAAAATCATATGGGCCTCTCCTTGAGCTATAAGACCCATTTATTTTCTTAAAAACTCTTTGGGCCTCTTGGTAGAGTGTAAGACCCAATCCTTTTGTAAATAAACAATTTAGGGCCTCATATATTGTATAAGTCCCTCTGTACAGTTCTCAGAACAACGGTGCAGTCATCGTTAAAACTTGGGCCTCTCCTTGAGCTGTAAGCCCCAACAATCTTTTCAAAGCACTTTCTCCTTTGATTTTGAATACAATATTGTTATCAAAGTTTTATTTGTTGAACAACTAACCAAACAACATGGAAGCTCTACAACGGGTAAGTGTTTATCCGCTTTCATTTACTGCTTTCATATGTATATAAACTGTATTGTGGGGCTGTTTCACTGTAAGTCTTCTTTCACAACCTATTATATACTCGTCAAATATCACATGTCTAATACTAGTATAGTTATTTTAGAGATTTCCCCGGTAACTATGCCTAGAACTAGGTAAAGCCTGTTGGTCACTCTTAAATACAAACAAAACTAGATCCCCCATAGGATTACCAGACACAGTCTTCCCTTCTCTTGGGATTAAACAATATGGAACAAAGAGAAAGGCAGCATTCTCGGTGAACCCTTTCTCAGACTGTCACACTTAGAAATCGTCAAAGAAATTCTACTCCCCAGAGTTGATCTATTCTCCGTGAATAGCATCTCTTGAGTTTCTTCCAAATTCAAGAACTTTCCTGGAATGATCTCTTCTCTGTGAATTACATTTCTTGAACTTCTCTTGGTTTGGGGACCCACAGGCTTCCTAAAAGCATCCCCGCCTCCTCTTAGGCGTTGTACAAGGATCCTTCGGCTTCTTAGAAGTTCTCATGCCTTCTCTTGGGCTTAATACAAGGACCCTGACGACCTTTTAAAGGTATAAGATAGGAGTTAGTCATCCTTTGCTAGAGCAATCTTTCCAGTGTCAAATCTCTGGCCACTTTAGGGTTGATACTCATCCCTTAACGCCCGTGCCTCCCCTTAGGCATTCTGCAAAAGATAAAACTCTAGACTTGGACAGTCTAAAACCCCTTGAGTCTCAAAGATATTCTCAAGTTCCTTTCAAAGATGGGAAAAAACATGGATCACTCTGAAACCCGACCTCTCTCATGAGGTCTCTCCCACTTGGACCTGTCTCGGGATCTCAATAATCTCCAGCAGAAGTTAGCCTCCTTTTAGGATTTGTATAATGATCCTTTCCTCAGGAAAGTCAGCCTCCTCTTGGGCTTTGTACAATGATTCTCCCCAACGGAGCTAACCTTTTCAGACTCTCTTGTTGAGTATAAAAGACTCTCTTGTTGAGTCAATCTCCTTTTAGCCTCTATCACGGGCTTCGTACGAGATACTAAAACACTTTCTTGTTGAGTATAAAACACTCTCTTGTTGAGTATAAAAGACTTTCTTGTTGAGTCACTTCCCTTTTAGCCTCTATCTCGGGCTTCGTACGAGATACTAAAACACTCTCTTGTTGAGTATAAAACACTCTCTTGTTGAGTATAAAAGACTCTCTTGTTGAGTCACTTCCCTTTTAGTCTCTATCTCGGGCTTCGTACGAGATACTAAAACACTCTCTTGTTGAGTATAAAACACTCTCTTGTTGAGTATAAAAGACTCTCTTGTTGAGTCACTTCCCTTTTAGCCTCTATCTCGGGCTTCGTACGAGACACTAAAACACTCTCTTGTTGAGTATAAAAGACTCTCTTGTTGAGTCAATCACCCCTTTTAGCCTCTATCTTGGGCTTTGTACGAGACATCAAATCACTCTCTTGTTGAGTATAATAGACTCTCTTGTTGAGTCAAACCTTTTTTAGCCTCCGTCTTAGGCTTCGTATAAGACAGATAAAAGTACTCTCTTGTTGAGTCAAACCTTTTTTGCCTCTGTCTTGGGCTTCGTACAAGACACATATAAAAGCACTCTCTTGTTGAGTCATTCACTTGTTAGCACTCTCTTGTTGAGTCAACCCTTTTAGCCTCTATCTCGGGCTTCGTACAAGACATATAAAGACACCATTTTGTTGGGTCAATAGCCTCCTCTTAGGCTTTGTATAGAGAAATCCCCGGTTGAGTCAATCAACCTTTTAGCATCAATTTGTGCCTTGTTCACAGCATACAAACATCAACAACTCCTCTTTAGAGATGACAAATTTGCTCTCATCCAGAACCCTTTAAGCTTCACATCTTGGGCTTTGAACAAGATACAAATCACCTTTAGCTTCATGTCTTGGGCTTTGAACAAGACACAAAAACAACCTTTTTCCTCCCTTAGAATAGGAGTAACTACGATCGCTCTGATTTCCCTGTTTCGTTAAACGGGAATACGTAGGCATAAGATTGAAAAATCTTAGCGAGCATACTAATCAAAAACCCAAAATCCAGTATCTCCATCAAATCAACCCAAAAGCATCAAATCTAAACACATTACCTAAAACCTCGTAAATATTCCAGACACTGTGTTCTTAACAAAATAAACCGAAGAAAGGCCCACATCTTAATAGCATCTGTAAACCAACAGTTTTGACTATTTAACCTCAGTATGCGAGCAGGGTTAATTGGAGACATCTATTTCCCTTCCTTTATCAGCTTAACTGGATAAAAAATGAATTGAACTGTAGTACCCGAGCGATAGTGCTTCAAGACCACAAAAATCGCGCTACAAAGTGCACATCCTTGGCCGTCTATACGACACACTTTACAGTCCTGATAATCATGTGATGCCAGAAAACTGAGCCTGACCTGCTTAGCGTGTAATCCTACCAGGCTGGTATTCATCAGGCGAATATCAAAGATTTGAATCATATTAACTTGATAATGACTTCTATCAAGGTAGTCCTGAATCCATCTGAGATCCATCTGACGCTGGAGGGCCTCTTGTACAAAAGAGCATCCTTGATTGTTTATTGAGCAGATCAGACAGGAATTATAATCGTGCCGTGGAAGATCATGATATTGGCTTTGCCTTGAGTGCATTGCCACCAAGTTGACATTCGTTGTCAGAATGTTGTGGTTCTAGACAATGTTGGGGTTTGTATAAGTCATGTTGACCTCATGGATTCGGTGATCTTGGATCCACCCGAGATCCATCTGTTCTTGTAGAGCTGAATGCACTACGGAACATCCTTGATTATTCTTTGAGCAGATATCACACTGGTGATAATTGTGAGACGGTACATGACCGTACCCTCTTTGTCTGCATTGCATCTTGACCAGATTGGTTCGTAACAGGAGTACATCGTGAATTTGATAGTTGTGGCTAAATTCTTCCTCAATCAAATTTACTGCAGCCTTCTCGTGTTGAGGCAACGGGTTTGTCTAAACACTTGGATTTGTATCCTTGAAGGATAAGACCCCATTCCTGACAAGCTTCTGCATATCGGATTTGAAGCTAAGACAATTTCCTATGTTGTTCCCTGGTCCTCCTTGATGGTAAGGGCAAGTTTGATCTACTTTGAACCAAAAAGGCAGATTTTCCGGTACTGTAAGAGGAGACCTAGTTTGGAAGTGCCCCTTGACCAGTAGTAGTAGAAACAGTTATGCGTACAACATCGGAATAGGGTCAAACCCTGGTGGTCGCGTTGTACGGTTGTTATTGTTGTACTGTGGATGAGCCTGCTGAAGAGGCTGTTGTGTCCTTTGCTGATACTGTTGTTGATTCAGTTGGCTCCGAGCAACCTGAGGTTGATATGTTGGAGTCGACGCAGGGTTGATAGCAGGAGTTACTGCTGCTACTGGTTGATACCTTCGCCTTTGCTTTCCAAGAGAGATATTACCAATATCTTGCTCTTTTTTCTTAGGGAATGCACTACCGTATCTTTTGGTACTGCTTGATGGTCCTGCATCTTTGACCAATCGTCCTTCTCGGACTGCTTCCTCAAGACGTACCCCCATGTTCACCATCTCAGTGAAGTCACTGGGCGCACTGGCGACCATTCGATTGTAATAAAATGAGCTTAAGGTTTTCAAAATGATCTTTGTCATCTCTTTTTCCTCAAGAGGGGGACAAATCTGGGCGGCAATTTCATGCCATCTCTGAGCATATTCCTTAAAAGTTTCCTTTTCCTTCTCTGACATTGCTCTGAGTTGATCTCTGTCTGGTGCCATGTCCAGGTTGTATTTATATTGCTGAACAAAGGCAGCGCCAAGATCTCAAAAAGTGACGATCTTGGTGCGGTTTAAACCCATGTACCATTTGAGTGCGGCATCGGTTAAACTGTCTTGGAAATAATGGATCAGTAGCTGTTGATTTTCAGTCTGGGTTGACATCTTTCGAGCGTACATCACCAAATGACTTTGAGGGTAAGAGTTTCCCTGGTATTTTTCAAAGTCAGACACCTTGAATTTGTGTGGGACTTTCACATTGGGGACCAGACAGAGGTCTGTGGCGTCCTTTCCAAATAGATCCTGGCCGCGAATGGCATGCAGTTCCTTCTGCATCTCCAGGAATTGCTCCTGGAACTTATTCATTCTATGGTACATACTTTCGTTTCCACCAGAGATTACTTGTGGAATCTGTCCTTCCGGGACAGTGTGTACCACGGGTTGTGGTACAGTCATTACGGCGGTGACTCTTGGTTCTTCTATGCCCAGAAGTTTGTAACCTTCAGGAGTTTCTACCATCACTCTTGCATCTTCGCTTTCTCGAAGTTTGTAACCTTCAGGCCCAGCGGTTCCTGCTGTAGTTTCCGGGTCTTCTGTGATCAGCAGAATATATACTTCAGGGATAAAGTTGATAGGCATGCCCCAGGGACGATCTTTAGGCATGTTGTACCGAGGATCATACGTCTCTACTATGGGCGTAGATGTGATCTCCGAAACTACTGTCCTTTGTTGTTGCCTCTGAGCTGTTGCCAGGGATTGCATGTCACTGTGGAGTTTTTTCAGATCTTCCTTCAGAGCGTCGATTTCTTCTCTCAGCTCTCTGTTCTCTTCCTTGAGACCATCCATTTTCTTTTGTCGATTGGCCCGAGTATTGTACGAATGAGACAGTTATGAAATTCTGGTATCAGATATGTGATGTCGAGTGAGATGTCACAACATCAATATCTGCTATATGAACAAGACAATAAAAGTAACAGCACTTAAAAGCAATAAATAAACACAGAGAATTGTTCACCCAGTTCGGTCTAACAACCTACATCTGGGGACTACCAAGCCAAGGAGGAAATTCACTATCAGTAGGATTAATTCATAGACTCTACAATCAACATACAAGTTGACAATCTATTCACTTAATCACTACCCAATGACACTTCTACCTAAGACACTCTTAGATATGAGACACCTCTCACTCCCCCCTCAATCACAGCAGTGATAACAACATACAATAAAGAAAGTAGAAGACACACTTCAACGACAATACCTTGATCTTGCTTAAAAGCTTCAATCAAGAACAAACACTCGTGCTTAAAATCTTAGAGTGGACAACATACAACTCAACTAAGACAGTCCAATTCAAACATCAAAATAGATGAATGAATGGCTCACAATACACAGACGAAAACACAAACCCTAATACTTGACACTCAGTACACAATCTCTTGTCTTCGCATCATCCAAGTAGGGTTGAGACTTCTTTAAAAAGAAACAGATTCTTGGGCCTGGACAATAATAATTCTCATAATTAATTCTCAATTAAAACTAATAAAACTCCAAATCTTTTTACCCTAAAATAGTAACAAAATATACTCCACAAAGTAATAGGAACTGATTGTATCAGAATAACTCTTCTCCAACAAATTCGCCTGCAATCTCTCAAACAAAATCTCCCAAGTTATATCAAATAACGCGCAGCACATAAAACACATATCAGTCTTGACATGATGTTCTGTCAACAGATGTTAAGACATCAGTCTTGACATCATACACCACAATCCTGCAACACATGTTAGAGCCACATGTCTTGACATCAAGCATGACATCTTGATGTTACACCTTGTTTAACCAAAATTGCAGTCAATAATAGAACTAACAATCTCCCCCTTTGGCTAATTTTGGCTAAAACAATATCAGCACACATGAGAGTTACCTGCAGCAGAAACACACCATAACACATCTAACACTAACATTCAGCAGCAGTAGAAACACCAATCAAAACTCAAACTCCCCCTCAAGCCACAAACACACTTCCTTCAAGAAAACCAGTAACAGCTTCAAGAAAACCAACAGCAGCACACAACACTACAGACCATCCAACAAAGCCAAAAATTACTACTCACTTCTCCCCCTTTTTAGCCACAATTGGCCAAAAGACACCACTACCAATGTTCTGACACTTAGTCAAACATGCTCAAGTACCAAGAAACACAGCTTGGAAAGAGTGACACCTTACTCAACATAGAGAGGTGCACAGACACCAAACAAATTTGACTGACCAGGCGATACAAACGAGGGTTCCCATTATAAAAACTACACCAAACTGCTTCTTACTACAGCTAATCTGAGAAGGAAACCTGAGTCAGTCCTCCAAGATAGTTGATACACACAAGGGTCAGTTGAAGCAAGACCAGAAGAACAAGATCACAAAATCAAAGGAGATGAAGTCCAAAGAAATGACAACAGGAGGATCCTCTACAGGGGCAACAAGGACAGGAAGAAAGACAGAAACAAGGATGAAGACCAACAGGAAGGCTCAAAAGCAATTACATGGTTCTGAGGATGAGGCAGATGAAGATTGGGTTATATTCATTAACTCAGGTGGTTGGAATGAATAGTTGAATCCAAACATGAAAACTCCTTGCTTGTAGTTTCACAAAAATTGTAATATTGAGTATTTCCAGCAATAAAATTGTTCTTGTATATTTCCAACCATTCTTATTTTGTCAATTTCACCACATAAGACACCAGCACCAAAATTCACCTTCCTGCACACAAAAAAAATTCTACTAATCCTCATATATGCAGATCCCTAATTTGCTTCTTAAATTTTCAAATTGATTTGCATCTAAGGCCTTAGTAAAAATATCAGCTAATTGCATTTCCGTAGCAACATGTTCCAAAGCAACCACTTTATCTTCAACTAGATCTCTTATAAAATGATGACGTATGTCAATATGCTTAGTCCTGCTATGTTGAATTGGGTTCTTGGAGATATTGATTGCATTCAGATTATCACAGTACAATGTCATGACATCTTGCTTGACATTGTATTCAGTTAACATTTGCTTCATCCAAACCAGTTGTGAACAACTACTTCCTGCTGCTATGTACTCAGCCTCAGCAGTAGAGAGAGACACACAGTTCTGCTTTTTGCTAAACCACGAGATAAGATTGTTCCCTAAGAAGAAGCATCCTCCAGAAGTACTTTTTCTATCATCAGCACTCCCTGCCCAGTCAGCATCACAATATCCACTCAGTTCAGTACCTGATCCATGACTGTATAGTATACCATAGTCACTAGTACCATTCACATATTTCAGAATTCTCTTCACTTGATTCATGTGGCTAACCTTAGGTTCAGATTGATATCTGGCACAAACTCCTACAGCAAAGGAGATATTAGGTCTGCTAGCTGTGAGATACAGTAAGCTTCCAATCATGCTTCTGTATAAGCGTTGATCCACACTCACTCCATGTTCATCCTTGGACAGCTTCAGGTGAGTAGGAGCAGGTGTCCTCTTGTGATTAGCATTCTCCAGACCAAACTTCTTGACTATATTCTTTGCATACTTGCTCTGAGAGATAAATATGGAGTCTTCAATTTGTCTAACTTGCAGACCCAGAAAATAGCTGAGTTCACCAACAAGACTCATCTCAAACTCAGACTGCATCTGTTTCACAAAATGTTGAACCATTGCTTCTGACATTCCACCAAACACTATGTCATCAACATATATTTGAGCTATCAGCAGTTTTCCTCCTTCCTCTTTGACAAACAATGTCTTGTCAATTCCTCCTTTTCTGTAACCATTCAGAGCCAAGAATTCAGTAAGCCTGTCATACCAAGCTCTAGGTGCCTACTTTAATCCATAAAGGGCCTTCCTTAGTTTGTAGACATGGTTAGGAAATGTTGGATCAATAAACCCCTTGGGTTGATCTACATAAACTTCTTCATTTAAGTACCCATTCAAGAAATCACTCTTTACATCCATCTAGAATAACTTGAATTTGAGATTATAAGCTACACCTAAGAGTAACCTGATAGATTTCAGTCTGGCCACAGGAGCATAAGTCTCATCAAAATCAATTCCTTCTACCTGAGTGTAACCTTGGGCAACCAGTCTAGCCTTATTTCTGGTGACCACTCCTTGTTCATCAGATTTATTCTTGTAAACCCACTTGGTGCCAATCACATTTATTCCATCAGGCCTTGGTACAAGCTCCCACACTTCATTCCTCTTGAATTGTCCCAGCTCTTCTTGCATGGAATTAATCCAAAATTCATCTTTCAAGGCTTCTTTAACATTTTTGGGCTCAATTTTGGATACAAAGCAAGAATTTGACACAACTTCTCTTGACCTAGTGGTAACTCCTGAGTTTGGATAACCTATGATAAGCTCTTTTGGGTGGTCCTTTTGCACTCTAATGGAATGTTCCTTGTTAGGCTGCTCTAGTTCAGGTTCAACAGCAGTAGGACTGGGATTTACACTTCGGTCTTCAGCTTCTGTTGATACATCATCAACAAATGTTCCAACATCATCCAGGACATCAGCAACTTCCTTCATTCCATAGTCATCAACAACCACATTTATAGATTTCATCATGACTCTGGTTCTGGAGTTGAATACCCTATAAGCTCTGTTGTTTGTAGAGTATCCCAAAAATATTCCCTCATCACTTTTAGGATCCATTTTCCTCCTCTGTTCACGATCTGGCAGAATATAACATTTACTTCCAAAGACATGAAAGTACTTCACACTTGGTTTTCTTCCCTTCCACAACTCATACAAGGTAGCTGAAGTACCTCTTCTCAAGGTAACTCTGTTGTGAATGTAGCAGGCAGTATTCATAGCTTCAGCCCAGAAATGGTAAGGAAGCTTTTTGGCATGAATCATTGCTCTAGCAGATTCTTGAATGGTTCTGTTCTTCCTTTCAACAACTCCATTTTGCTGAGGAGTAATAGGTAAGGAAAACTCATGAATGATGCCTTCAGTAGAACAATATTCAGCAAACTTGCTATTTTCAAACTCTCTTCCGTGATCACTTCTTATTCTGATGACATTGCTCTCCTTTTCTCTTTGGAGTCTTTGACAGAGATCCTTAAACACATCAAACACTTCTGTTTTGTCTTTGATAAAATTCACCCAAGTGTACCTGGAATAGTCATCCACAACTACATAAGCATACTTCTTCCCACCTAGACTTTCCACCTGCATAGGCCCCATTAAGTCCATATGAAGAAGTTCCAACACTTTAGAAGTAGTGGGATGTTGAAGCTTTTGATGTGACATCTTGGTCTGCTTCCCTATCTGACAGTCTCCACACACTCTTCCTTCTTCAATTTTGAGCTCTGGGATTCCTCTTACTGCTTCTGTAGATATGATTCTCTTCATTCCTTTCAGATGTAGATGTCCCAACTTTTGATGCCATACTTTGACTTCATCTTCTTTTGCAAGAACACATGTGGATGAACTTGAGTCTTGTGACACCCATAGGTAACAGTTGTCCTTAGACCTAGCACCCTTCATGATAACTTCACCTTTCTCATTTGTGACAATGCACTCAGTTTTTGTAAAATTAACTATGAGTCCTTGATCACATAGTTGACTAATACTGATCAAATTTGTTGTCAACCCCTTGACTAGCAGTACATCATCAAGTCTAGCTGTACCTTCACAATTCAGCTTTCCCACACCCTTGATTTCTCCTTTGACACCATCACCAAAGGTCACATGGCCAGAAGAATGAAGTTTAACATCCACCAGCAAATTCTTCACTCCTGTCATGTGTCTTGAACAACCACTGTCAAAGTACCAGTCTTCTTTAGCATAGACTCTAAGAGAAGTATGAGCTATCAAGCTGACAACATCAGTTTTGGAGACCCATTGCTTCTTTTGCTTGATGACTTGATTACCTTTATGAATGGCCTGTCTGGGTGCACAATTAGAAGTGCTCTTAGGATACCCATGCAACTTATAACAGAAAGCCTTTATGTGTCCAAAGCTCCCACAATGATGGCATCTCCAGCGCCTGAATTTCTTCCTAGAGGGAGTCCGGTCAGGATGTTTCAACATTTGTTTCAACATCACT
The DNA here is from genome assembly GCA_022829125.1 of Lathyrus tuberosus. Taxonomy (NCBI): domain Eukaryota; kingdom Viridiplantae; phylum Streptophyta; class Magnoliopsida; order Fabales; family Fabaceae; genus Lathyrus; species Lathyrus tuberosus. The sequence continues at coordinate 20,344,761 of JALAZF010000009.1, forward strand.
GGCTTGGAACTAGGAATAACATCATTTGAAGCAGATCCACTGTTGAATCCCAACCCACTTTTGTCTCCTGCAGTTCTTCCAACGTCAAGAATCTTGTCTAGAACATCAGTTCCACTATTCAGCATTCTGATAGACTTGAACATAGATTCAAGTTTAGAGTTTAGCACAAATACTTCATCTTCCAGCTTGGCAATGGTTTCCAGATGCTCTGTCTTTTCAGCCTTGAGTTGAGAAATGATCTTCTTCTGTCTCTCCCCTTCTTGACAGGCTTCTTCACTGTTAATGCATAGCTCTCTATAAGAATCAGTAAGCTCATCATATGTGCTCTCTTCATACCTAGAATCATCATCAGATGTACACCTTCCAGTCAATACCCTAACCTGCTTGGCAGTCTCTTCATCTTCCTCACTTTCAGTATCAGACCAGGACACAGATAAGCCCTTTTTCTGTTTCTTAAGATATGTAGGGCATTCAGCTCTGATATGACCATAACCCTCACATCCATGACATTGGATTCCTTTGTCATAATTAGGCTTCTCCTCAGTTCTCGTTTTCTTCATCTGATCACCTGACTTGTTGATGTCAGATGTGTTGTTCTTGACATTAGGTTTATAGCTCCTGTCCATTCTTTTCAAAACCCTATTAAACTGTCTTCCCAGCAGAACAATGGCATTGGATAGCTCTTCCTGAGTTTTAGGACTACACTCTTTCTCATCTTCTTCTGTACTAGACACCAAAGCTATGCTTTTGACCTTCTTTTCAGATCTATCATTCAACCCTAATTCAAATGTCTGAAGTGAACCAATCAATTCATCTACCCTCATCTGGCTGATGTCTTGAGCTTCCTCTATAGCAGTCACCTTCATATCAAATCTCTTGGGAAGAGATCTGAGAATTTTTCTTACCAGCTTCTCATCATACATCCTCTCTCCTAGGGCACTAGAAGCATTTGACAGTTCAAGTATATTCATGTGAAAATCATGAATGGTTTCTTCATCTTTCATCCTCAAACTTTCAAACTTTGTTGTTAGCAGCTGAAGTCTTGACATCTTGACCTTGGAAGTTCCTTCATGAGTTGTTTTCAGGATATCCCAAGCCTCCTTAGCCACTTCACATGTGTTGACCAGCCTAAAAATATTCTTGTCAATACCATTAAATAAAGCATTCAAGGCCTTAGAATTCCCAAGAGCGAGTTCATCTTCTTCCTTGGTCCACTCCTCCTCAGGTTTTAGCTTTGACACACCATCTTTTCCCACAATGACAGGATGTTTCCATTCTGTCAGAACAGCCTTCCAAGCCCTGCTGTCTAAAGATTTCAGAAATGCAACCATGCGGGGTTTCCAATAGTCATAATTTAATCCATCTAGAATAGGGGATCTATTCACAAATCCACCACTCTCCTTGTCCATTGCACCAGAAAGTAACAGCCCTAGATCTCACCCAGATACAGAGCAGGATGACCTGCTCTGATACTAATTGAAATTCTGGTATCAGATATGTGATGTCGAGTGAGATGTCACAACATCAATATCTGCTATATGAACAAGACAATAAAAGTAACAGCACTTAAAAGCAATAAATAAACACAGAGAATTCTTCACCCAGTTCGGTCTAACAACCTATGTCTGGGGGCTACCAAGCCAGGGAGGAAATTCACTATCAGTAGTATTAATTCATAGACTCTACAATCAACATACAAGTTGACAATCTATTCACTTAATCACTACCCAATGACACTTCTACCTAAGACACTCTTAGATATGAGACACCTCTCACTCCCCCTCAATCACAGCAGTGATAACAACATACAATAAAGAAAGTAGAAGACACACTTCAACGACAATACCTTGATCTTGCTTAAAAGCTTCAATCAAGAACAAACACTCGTGCTTAAAAGCTTAGAGTGGACAACATACAACTCAACTAAAACAGTCTAATTCAAACATCAAAATAGATGAATGAATGGCTCATAATACACACACGAAAACACAAACCCTAATACTTGACACTCAGTACACAATCTCTTGTCTTTGCATCGTCCAAGTAGGGTTCAGACTTCTTTAAAAAGAAACAGATTCTTGGGCTTGGACAATAATAATTCTCAGAATTAATTCTCAATTAAAACTAATAAAATTCCAAACCTTTTTGCCCTAAAATAGTAACAAAATATACTCCACAAAGTAATAGGAACTGATTATATCAGAATAACTCTTCTCCAACAAATTCGCCTGCAATCTCTCAAACAAAATCTCCCAAGATATATCAAATAAAGCGCAGCACATAAAACACATATCAGTCTTGACATGATGTTCTGTCAACAGATGTTAAGACATCAGTCTTGACATCATACACCACAATCCTGCAACACATGTTAGAGCCACATGTCTTGACATCAAGCATGACATCTTGATGTTACACCTTGTTTAACCAAAATTGCAGCCAATAACAGAACTAACAAGTTTGACTCTAGAATCTTGACACTGACGTGAGATTCGAAGGTAAGAAGAATGCGTTATGTGAGAATGATGAATGCAATGATATATATATATATATATATATATATATATATATATATATATATATATATATATATATATATATATATATATATATTAATTTTTGTTTTAATCAAAAAGAAACTTCAACAAATAGATTGCAAATATCATACAGTGGGAAGACCTCGTTTTATTGAATTTGAAAGATTGCAGAAAGGGAAATACAGTATTTTAAAAAGTGTTGTAAAAGGAAATGTCTAAGCTTATGGATCCTGAGTCCTCTCTGAGGAGAGCTCAGGTGCTGGTTCTGATATTTTCCTTTTCTTTGACCGGGGCTCTTGAGCCATTGTCGGGTTGTCGGTCATTTGCCCAGTGAAAGGAGCGAGCAAGTTCCTTTGATCTTCTATAGCATGCTATTCTAGAATCTCGATCAGAGCATCCTTTTCTTTTAACAGTTCCTAAATATTGGTACACTCCACATTGAGAATACGGTATTTGTTCTTCCAAGAGTTCTTTTCCCGTTGAACTTTGTTGAGAGCGACCTGGAGTTTTTCCGTATCAGACATAAAATAGAGGACAAATTCCTTTAGCGGAAGAACTTCTTGACGAGGGTAAGGCATCTTCAGCTTGAGAGCTCTAGTTTGTACCCAGTGGAGATAAGGTTCCACATAGACACAGTCTGGTTTTCCTAGAGACTCTCTTCCTTTCCTGTGAACATGTTTCCAGGCATGCACTATTTCTGTCTTTAGTGCCCTGTCATTTTCTCCTTCCTTGAAGAAAAGACCTTCCAGATGAACATTACGCGGGATATGTCTCATCGGGTATCCGAGTTGACGACGAACTAAAACTGGATGATAGTTGATTCCTCCTTTAGTTCCTATGAGGGGTACATTAGGGAAGTTTCCACAACGGTCGATGATTCTCATCCCGTCATAGATCCGATTGTACCAATCTATGTTAGAGTTGGTAAGAGACATGATTCTCTGTGACCAACGTAGAGTACTCTTATGATCCCAAATAGCAGCAGACTAGGGTAAATGGGAAGTGAACCATTTGTATAGCAGGGGTACACAGCAGGTGATCATTCCTCCGCTGTACAAATTCCTTAAATGTACAGAATGATAAGCATCTACGAGCAGGATTGGTACGGGGTTTCCAATCAGAAATATCTTATTGGCGTTGATATCAATGAAGTTATCGATGTTGGGGAAAAGGAACAACCCGTATGTGAGTAGAACAAAGATATCTTTGAAAGCAGTAACATTTCCTATACTGGTAAAGTACATGGCTTTCTCTACCAAACACTTGGCCTGTAAACCTTGGACTCTATCCTTAGCTATCATGTGAGTCCTGACTTCTGAATCATCCAAATAGATTGCTCTTGCAATGGTTTGATCCTTTGGAATTTCTTCCAGTCCAAAAAATGGAGCTTGGTCAGTGATGGGTAAATCAGTCAGGTGAGAATACTCCTCCAGCGTTGGTGCTAGTTGATAATCCGGGAACGTGAAACAGTGATAAACCGGATCATAAAATTGGATTAGCATAGACAGGATTCCTTCAACTACATGGACCCTTAACAAAGACAGTAGTCCTCCGTACTTAGCTCTGAAAGCATCAGGGTTGGTGATCATCCTTTCCAACCCTCTCTAATCCTCTAGTTTTGGAACCTTGAAGGTGTACTTGTGCGTCTTCCTTCTACCGAAATCCATAACGGAATCTTTTTCTCTGATATTTGCAATCATTGTTTTAGTTTAATTTGAAAAAAGGAGATATACTAAAAAAATTTTCTTTGTTTAAAAGTTTTATAAATGAATGCACGAATGTAGCACACAAAAACATAGAAAAAACATGGGTTCAAAGGTTAAGTGTCACGAGCATGGAGTCATGGCTCTACCCATCCCCAAAGGTTGTACTATGATGAATTTTTGTACCTGTTCTCAAAATCATTGACCCCCCTTGGGATAACAACAGTAGGCTGGTTCACCCGAGCGAGCTGTAGCATCTTAGGGTAATCTCAATTGAGTGTAGTATTGCGTGCCAACTATTTTCGATAGCTACCGCACTACTAAATAGCCACATGGTTACTGCCTACTAAATTCTCAGTTTCATGGATACCACAATCGGACAATCTGCTTTCACAACCGAAGTCGTTAGACATTGAATCCGTAAAGGGTACCTCCACTGATTTGATGGTCTACCGGGATAGCTTATTCGGGATTCACTCCCTGTAAGACCGCCCATCTCTGCTATCACCTATCTTAGGTATCACTCAAACTTTCCGCATGTGACATCACTCGCATTCCCATTGACAGAAAAATAAACACGGATATCAAGTAGGAAAAGCGATATATATATATATATATAGTATCATTCCTAAAACTAACATCCTAGACCTCTTAAGAGCTATAATCCTATTCCTAGACAGATCAAAGACGTCCCCAACAGAGTTACCATTTTCCTGTAGCGTGCGATTTTTGTCGGTGACGCGACCACCTTATCGCCATTGGGTTCTCTCCTCACCGTAGTGAGGGGGAGTGGGGTGCTACTTTCTGATTTCTTATTTATCCCGTGAAGCTGGAAGGGAAAGGGAAGCTATCTAAAACTAACCTTGCATGCGAATGTTTAACTGAACAAACACTGAAAGAGATTCGGGGGTCCGGGGTCAGGTTATACAATGGGGAGTTGTCAATTACCCATCCTATATGTGGTTATCCACAGGTTGTTATTTTTAGGTTCTGCTTTGTACTTGATGGTGTTTATCTATTGATGGGTTGGGAAAGTTTCTTGTTTGAGAGAGAGAGAGAGAGAGAGAGTTTTTTATTGGTATGTGTGAAGGTACTGGACCTAGAGTTTTTGATTGGTATGCTCGCTAAGATTTCACAATCTTATGCCTACGTATTCCCGTTTAAAGAAATAGGGAAATCAGAGCAATCGTAGTTCCTCCTATTCTATGGGAGGAAAAGATATTTGGTGTCTTGTTCAAAGCCCAAGATTGAAGCTAAAAGGTTTATTTGTGTCTTGTTCAAAGCCCAAGATTGAAGCTAAAAGGTTTGACTGAGAGAGAATTTGTCATCTCTAAAGGGAGACATCTTGTCTGTTTATCACAACTGTTGGGTGACTATTTATAAAGGAGGATTACTTTAACTGGGATATGTGAATCCAGTAATGCCATAATTTCCTTTATAGGGGTGTTGTCCTGAAGGAGAAAACTTTAACTCAGTGTTGAGCAATGCCATTTTTCCTTAGGAGTCTTTCATGCTAAGAGAGGGGCAGTGGCATGGATGTAAATAATCCAGAGGCTTTCCACTTACAGTAATTAGATGAAAGATGGAGTTTTACCAGGATAATAGATGGACTACAGCTTGGATTTTTGAATCAACAAGTGTGCCACTTATAGCAGTTATCTGGGATTAGGGTTTGTTTGAGTTGTTTGTTTTGATGTGTGATGACACAGAGAAATGTTTTCTTACAGAGATTTTGATTTCCTCTGAGGGGATGTTGGTTTTTGTGTGCCTTTATCAAAGGCCAAGGTTGCAACTAAGAGATTGATTGACTCCACTAGGGAAGTCCTTATACAAAGCCTAAGAGGAGGCTGGAAAAGACTGACTCAACAAGAGAGTATTTTTATCTGTCTTGTACAAAGCCCAAGATTGAGGCTAAAAAGAGACTGACTCTTTTGGGGATATCATTATACAAAGCCTAAGAGGAGGCTAAAAGTTTTACTTTTCTGGGGGAATATTTTGTCTGTCTTTTACAAAGCCCAAGATTGAGGCTAAGAGGGATTTTGATTCCGCTAAGGAGGGCTTGTATGTGTCTTGTACAAAGCCCAAGATTGAGGCTGAAAAGAAGACTAACTCTGTGGGAAAGAAATCTTTATCTGTCTTGTACAAAGCCCAAGATTGAGGCTAAAATGAGACTTTACTGACTCGGTTGAGGATATTTTAAGGTGTCTTGTACAAAGCCCAAGATTGAGGCTGAAAAGATGTTGACTCTGCTGGAGAGTATTATCTGTCTTGTACAAAGCCCAAGATTGAGGCTGGAAAGAGGATTGACTCTGCTTAGGAGAATTTATATGGTGTCTTGTATAAAGCCCAAGATTGAGGCTGAAAAAGGTTGACTCAACAAGAGTGTTTTTATCTGTCTTGTACAAAGCCCAAGATTGAGGCTGAAAGGGTTGACTCAACAAGAGAGCGCTTTTGTTTTATACCATTGACTCAACAAGAGAGTGTGGAAAGGTGATTAACTCAACAAGAGAGTCTGAAGAGGTTAACTCAGCTGGGGAAAATCATTGTACAAAGCCCAAGATGAGGCTGACTTTGCTGGGGGAGAACAAAGAAAGAAATCATTATACAAAGCCTAAAAGGAGACTGAATATGCTGAGGAAAGGAAGGATCATTATACAAAGCCTAAAAGGAGGCTAGCTTCTGCTGAGGATTATTGAGATCCAGAGGTAGGTCCAAATGGGGAATCAACACTTGTTGAGGGTTTACAGAAGAGTTGAGATATCAGATGCCTTGAGGTTCTGATTTGGGATAGTGTTTTACTGATGATAAACTGACCCTGGCGGGGAATCTTTGGGAGAAAGACTGGGTTTAGAACCTATGGGTTTTAACTCTACTGGAGATTGATTAAATGACCAGGATTTTCCTGTGTTTGTAGGGAACTTGAGAATGTCTTTGAGATCCAAGAGGAGATTAGACTGTCCAAGTCTACTGGTATGGAAGATGTTTATCTTTGTATGATGCCCAAGAGGAGGCTGGTGTTTTAAGGGAGGAGTGTCAACCCTAAAACGGTTTGATGTTTTGACACTAGAAAGACTTCTCTAGCAAAGGATGACTAAGTTCTGTCCTATACCTTTAAGAGGTCTTCAGGGTCCTTGTACTAAGCCCAAGAGAAGGCATGAGAACTTCTAAGAAGCCGGAGGGTCCATGTACAAAGTCCAAGAGGAGGCGGGGATGCTTTTAGGAAGCCTGTGGGTCCAAACTTAAGAAAAATTCAAGAAAAGTTTCACCGGGAATAATCTTTCCTTTAGTGAACAATTATAGGGTTTGAAGAAATTCAAGAGAGGTTTCACCGGGAATTAATCCTCTCTGGGGAAGTAAATTTCTTTGACAATTTTCTAATAGTGATAGTCTGAGAAAAGTTTCACTGGGAATAATGACTTTCTCTTTGTTCCATATTGTTTAACCCCAAGAGAAGGCAAGACTGTATATGGAAATCCTATGGGGATCTAGTTTTGACTGTATTGAAAGAGTGACCAACTGGCTTTACCTAGTTCTAGACCTAGTTGTCGGGGAAAACTCTAAGCAGATATACTAGTATATATACAGTTGACATATGACAAGTATTTAAAAGGATATGAAAGAAGGACTTACAGGTGAGCAAGCTTCCAGCAATACAGTTATATATATATATATATATATATATATATATATGAAAGCGAGTAAATGAAAGCTGATAAAACTTACAGGAGAGCGAGCTTCCATTGTAACAGCTGTATGGTTAGTTGTTCAAGAAATTAAAGAAAGTTTTGACAACAACTATGGATTTGAACCTAAATCAAGAGGGAAGTTGTTTTGAAAAGATTGTTGGGGCTTATACTCAAGGAGAGGCCCAGATGAAAAAACAATAATCGTACTGTTGTTTTGTAGACTGTACTGGGGCTTATACAATGACTGAGGCCCAAAAAGGTTTTCTGTACAAAGGGATGGGTCTTACAACTTAAGGCGAGGCTCAAAAGTTTGAAAAAAAAAAGAAATGGGACTTACAACACAAGGGTAGGCCCAGATGGTTTTCGTTTAAAAAGTGACGACCGCCCCGAGATTTTAAAATCGCAGTGGGACTTATACAATGACTGAGGCCCAAAAAAGGTTTTGGTTAAAAAGGGATTGGGTCTTACACTCTAATGGAGGTCCAAATTTTATTTTATATACAAGCGATTGGCTTACAACTCAAGGAGAGGCCCAAGTGATTTTTGTTTAAAAGGCGACTACCGCGCCGAGATTTTAGAATCGTATCGGGACTTATACAATGACTGAGGCCCAAATTATTTATTTACAAGAGGGGGTTGGGTCTTACACTCTATTAGAGCCCAAAGGTTGTTTGAAAATTTAAAATCGAGAGGAAACCCTAATTTTTAAATAAAAATGTCATTTTTCAAAGGTAATTTAAATAATAAATGATAAAATATCAATTATATTCAAAAACAAGTTGTACACTTTGGAAAATATTTTGAAAAATCATGTTTAATCATATGAAAGCTTAAAATCCAATTGATTTTGAAAGATCAAAGTGGTAATTTCATTTTAAAAATGTTTAAAATAATAAAAAAGGAAATTAATTACAAAAATTCTAACTATATTAAATAAATAATATAAATTGGATTTTTTTGTAAAATAAAATATTAAAACATTTTTGTGAATTTTGAGAAAAAGAATCAATTAAAAAACATAAATATTCAGAGAGAAATTAATTTTTGAATCAATTAAACAAAAATAACTAAAATTCAAAAATTTGAATTATGGCACCAAGAACACTTGGTTCTTGCCTGCGCCCTCTGTTTTTGCAAATTTGGCCTTTCTCACTTTTCTCCAAGATTTCTCAATGGTTTTGCATGATTCAAGTACCAATCTTGTTCGTTTTTTAACAAGGATCACAACCATATAGTTTAATTGCATTTATATTAAGTATGGAGAAAGAAATCAACAGAAAACCTCAAGAACCCTAATTTCAGCATGATCACAATGAAATTTCATACACGATTGATTCATGGCAATTGATTGAGGGTTATCACTCTATATACATGCAAGAATAAGATGGTAACTCAAAAATTCATTTATGATGCATGAAATATAGAGTTTGAAGGGTTCATGCTTACCTCTTGCAGCTGGTGATCGAGTTTGGTGATGGAGGTGTTGCAGCTAGGTTCCAATGATTTGGACAGCTTCCTTAGGTGCCATGGAGTCTGTTTGAATGCTTGGAGTGGATTGAAATGAGCTGGAACTGGTTGTGGTACCTCAACTGCAACTCTGTCAAGAACTTGAGCAATTGGCTGGTGATTTTGAGAATCTGATGTTCCAGATGTGATTTTATGTTATGGATCACTCACATATGATGTTTATGAGGTGTGTGTGTGATTGGTTTGGTTGGAATTGCTCTCAAACTCAAAACCCGATAGTGACTTGAGTTAGAAGGCAAAATTGGAGTGAAAGGGAGATTTTGAGGAAAGCATCAGTTTGGGTGCTTTGGTGTACTCAAACTGAGCACAAATAAGCTCTATTTATAGTAGAGCAAGTTTGTTTTGCAAGCAATAGTGTGTGGCAACTGCAGCAGGTATGTGGCCAATGTGGATCAAATGGAATCTCAAGTCTCCTCTAGCCATTGACTTGAGGTTAGAGCACAGGCCTATGGTCACCTAGTTCAGAGATAAGGCTTGACTCATTCAGTTAAACTTGCCTCAGTTCATGCCACCTTGATGCATCCATTGAATGCATTGAAACAAAATTGGAGTCTTGGCACTTTTTAGCTCTTTTAGGTTTAGCATGGCTATATGTAGATCCTTGGACTTGGGAGGCTTGGGGATCAGATCATTCTCCTTTTGTTTTATCCTCAGATGTGTCCAAATGGATGACAAGGCTTGGAGTTGTCCAAATTTTCCAAATCGAGCAAAATTCCAAAATCTGCCAAAATCTGCCTTGTCCAAGACAGTTAGAAATGGTGATTTTGAGGGATTCATATCTCCCTGCTCAGGTTGAGTTATAGGAGGCTCTTATGCTTTTTAGAAATCCCTCATCTGATACAAAACATGTGTGATCATAGTTTGTTTTGAAACTATTTGGATCCCATTGAAAAATCCTCATGAACATTGATGTTCAAGGCTGATAACTTAGGCAGATTTTCACTAAGTGTTGGAAAAAGTGTCATTTTCATGTTTTTGTCATTTTGATCACTCCATAACTTAAAATCCATAAGGAATTGGAGTCTGAGGTAGTTGAAGCTTTTGAAGAGTGTGGCAAGACCTACAAATCCAGCTTTGGATCACCCAAAATGGTTGCTTGGATCTCAAGTTATAGTCCTTGGAAGTTGCTACCAAAACCACTTTTATTCCATAACTTAGAAAATTTTGGTTTCTCAAGGTTGCCCCTTTTGCAAGAAACCTCACTTTTCTTTATTTTTCTTAAAGGATGGTGATCAATATCATACATTAACATTATTTTTTACTTATGGGAACCATATTTGTGAAAAATTCCAAAAAGTCAAACTTGATTTTGTGCACAGTTGACTTTTTATCGGATGAAAACCAAATTGTGCGATCCTTTGTGAAATCAAGTCTTTGACCTAAATCATACCTAATGGATAGATTCCATAGGTGTTATAGGGTGTATTGAATCATGTCCCAAGGTTTGGGAGCATGTCTTGGTCAAAATTCAAAGATACAGTTGACTTTTTTCCTCGAAACCCTAATTGTGGTCCAGATGAAATTGAAACTTGTGAATCAAGTTTCTTGGATCAATCCATTGTTGAAAATGGATCAATGTGGTATATTTGGGGCCCTCAAATCATGTCTTGAGGTCTTGGCTCATGCTTTGTCCCAAAAGTCAACTTAGGGGTGAATTAGGTCAAGAAACCCTAATTCCTGATTTTTGGTAAATGCGTCCCCTGAGGTTAAATTAACTTGATGATTGGGTCCATGAGGTCCCTTGGAGTATCTTGGGTTGTGCTTTGAAGCCTTGGCTCATGTTCAGATGAAAATTTTCATCTGGAGGCCTCAGTCAACCAAAACCCTAATTTGGTGACACTGGCGATCTTGAGGCTTGATCCACTTGGAATGTTGCAACTCTATGCTTGATTCTTGATTTGGGAGTCCTCTTGATCCTTTATAGGTGCTTGAGAGGTTTAGACAATTTGAAGATCATGTCATTTCTTGATTGATCCTTTGTCTAAGTGCTCTGAGAGGGCTTAAAACCCCAACTCTTGATTGTGGTGAATGCTCAACCATCCTTGAGGAGATTGATGAGGCATGAAGGTACATCCCTATTGTGGTAACAATTTGCACAATGATGGGAAATCTTGGTTGTCAAAATTTGGGGTATGACAGAACCAAAAATGGTATGGGTGGGTGTTGAACCCACTCCCTCTAGCCAAACACACATGCGCGCTACCACTGGGGTGGTGATACATCTGTGTATCAAAACCACCCCATAAACATATATAGGTGGCCTAAATTTCAGGCCAGGCCAAGGCAAAAACCAAGTTTTGAGTGATTTGCAAGAAGGATCATATCTCCCTCATTTCTCCATGAAACTAGACAAAACTTAGATGAATCCTACCTCTTGAAGCTCTTTGTGCTATCTTGCAAAATGCTTGTGCCATAAGTAATCCAATGCTTTAGACACTCTTGATTGATCCCTTAGAAGCTTTTAGGATGATCAAAACCAGCTGGAAATCTCAGGAACAAGAATTGGCTCTTTCTTGCAAAAGTGGCAAAAGTGACAAAAATAGTAACTCACTCAAATGGTGTTACATTTGAGGGATACTTATTGGAACAGCTCAAGGATGATATTTGGAGAGTATTTGAAGGGTTAATTGGTTTTGAAAGTGATTGGATCAAGACGTGGCTTGAAAAATGCAGAAAAGTCAAAATTTGAGGCTTTGGAGGTTGACTTTCTGATTTTGGTATTGTACAATGTGGATGAAGGTTTGAACACCTCCAATGGATGATTTCTGATGTGTTTGGATGGTTATTTGAGTGATTTTTGCTCTGGTTTCAAGAATTCCCAAATTGCTCCAATGTGACTTGAAATTGAAGTAAGAGAGGGAGAGTGAGAAAACAAGGCTTTGGTATTATTTTGGTGTGGTTTGAAACATCAGAAATGACCTCAATTTATAGTAGAGGAAGTTTGTTTTTGAAGGAATAGTGAATGGTAACTGGTTCACTCTATTATCCAACGGATATGCCCATGTATCACTTTCTTAAATGCCAAGGTACCAAGTCTTCTCTTGGCCATTAACTAGAGCTAATCTTTGTAGCTCTAGGTCTTCTGAATTTTGAATCATTCTTGACTCAATTGGACTGATATGGCTTGGTTCATGACAGCTCTATGTTCCACATCAATGCCAAATGAAAAACTGGGAGTTTTTGATTTGAAACTTGAACGATCACATGCCAAAGGATGGGATTCTTGCCTTAGGGTCCAAGCTTGTAGGTTTATCATGATTGACTGAGATTCTTGTTGAATTTGGATAAGGATCAGTCTTGCATAGTCACCAAAATTGGACTCAAGAATCGTGTGCCACAAGTAATGCATAAAATCTGTCTTGGAAATCAGTTTGAGCAAGGCATGTTGTGAGGTTCATAACTCAATGCTCAAATTGAATTAATGGGAGTTCTTGTACTTTTTGGAAAGCTCTCATGACATAATTTAACTTTGATGTCCACCAATGGACCTGGTTTAGCTTGGATCATGATGAAAAATGGTCCAAAAGTTGGTTAAAAACCTAGAAAGATTCTGTCTAAAAAAATTTCTAAGTGTTGGAAAAGTGGCCATTTTTATGTTTTTGTGATTTTGATCAATCCATAACTCAAAATCCATGAGGATTCGGAATATTTTGTAGTTGACACTTTTGAAGTATGTCATGTGAACTTTCATTTAAGCTTTGGATGGAAGAAAAAGGCCTTAGGTTTGGGAGTTATGACCTTGCTAAGTTGGTACCAAATCCATTTTGTTCCATAACTTAGAAAAATTTAAGTTTCTTATGGTTGCCTCTTTTTCAAGGAACCTCACTTTTCTTGATTTTTCTTTATGGATGATGATCAAAACCATGAATTAACATTGTTTTGGACTTAGGGGAGCCACATTTGTAAAAAAATTCAAAAAGTCAAACTTGATTTTGGGCACAGTTGACTTTTTGTCAAATGAATTCCAAATTGTGTGATCTTCTATGCAATCAAGTTCTTGACCTAATTCAAACCTAATGGATGGATTCCATAGGTGTTTTAGGGTGTCTTGAATCATGTCCCAGGGTTTGGGAACATGTCTTGGTCAAAAGTCAAAGATACAGTTGACTTTTTCTTTAAAACCCTAATTGTGGTCCAGATGAATTTGAAACTTGTGAATCAAGCTTCTTGGATCAATCCATTGTTGTAAATGGATTAATGTGGTGTATTTAAGGCCCTCAAATCATGTCTTGAGGTCTTGGCTCATGTCTTGCCTCAAAAATCAACTTAGGGGTGAATTAAGTCAAGAAACCCTAATTCCTGATTTTTGATGAATGCTTCCCCTGAGGCTATTTTGACTTGATGATTGGATCCATGAGGTCCCTTGGAGAATTTTGGATCATGTTTTGAGGTATTGGATCATGCCCATATGAAAATTTTCATCTAGAGGCCTTGGTCGACCAAAACCCTAATTTGGTGACACTGGCGATCTTGAGGCTCGATCCACTTGGAATGTTGCAATCTTGTGCTTGATTCTTGATATGGGAGATCTTTTGATCCTTTATGGGTGTTTGAGAGGTTAGACAAGTTGAAGATCATGTCATTTCTTGATTGTTCCTTTGTCTAGGTGCTCTTAGAGGGCTCAAAACCCTAATTTTTTATTGTAGTGAATGCTCAACAATCCTTGAAGAGATTGATGAGGTATGATGGTACATCCATATTGTGGTAATGATTTGAACAATGATGGGAAATCTTGTGGTCAAAATTTGGGGTATGACACTTAGAGTTTTCCCCCAGCAATTAGGTCTAGGTTTAGATCAAAGCAGAGGGTACTCTTTCAACAGTCAAAACTAGTTCCCCATAGGAAATTCCAGATACAGTCTTGCCTCCTCTTGGCCTTATAAAATATGGAACAGAGAAAGGCATTATTCTCGGTGAAACTTTTCTCAAGACTGTAACAACTTAGAAATATGTGTACAAGAAATTCATTTCCCCAAAGAGGACTAATTCCCAGTGAAACCTCTTTTGAATTTCTTCAAACCCTAAAACTGTTCACCAAAGAAAGGATTATTCCCGGTGAAACCTTTCTTGAACTTTTCTTAGGCTTGGACCCACAAGCTTCCTAAAAGCATCCCATGCCTCCTCTTGGGCTTTGTACAAGGACCCCCAGGCTTCTTAAAAGTTCTCAGCCTCCTCTTGGGCTTAGTACAAGGACCTGAAGACCTCCTACAAGTATAGGACAGAAATTAGTCATCTTTACTAGTTCAAATCCTCAGGAGAGTCAGAATTCCAGAACATCAGACCATTCTAGTGTTGATCTTCGTCCCTTAAATCCTCAGCCTCCTCTTGGGCTTCATACAAGTAGACTTGGACAGTCTTAGCCTCCTCTTAGGCATCATACAAAGATCATCCTTTATCTAAGAGTTAACCTCTTCATACAAGTAGACTTGGAAAGTCTCGTCTCCTCTTGGATCTCAAAGAAACCCTCAAGTTTCCTAAAAACACAGGAAAAAACCCTAATTATTTCATCAATCTCCAGCAGAGTTAAAATCTCCACAGGTTTTCATACTCAGAGTTTAAACCTTTACCATTAATAAAACCAAACAGAATCAGAACCTCAGGGCATCTGATATTTCAATTCTTCTTCAAATCCACAGCAAGAGTTGATTCCCCAATACATATTGGACCTGCCTCTGGATTTCAACAATCCTCAGCAGAAGCTAGCCTCCTCTTAGGCTTCATATAAGAATTTCCCCAACCAGTCTCCTCTTAGGCTTTGTATAATGATTTTCCTCAGTAGAGTTAGCCTAAATCTTGGGCTTTGTACAAGACAGATAAAGCCTCTCCAGCTGAGTCAATCTTTTTTAGCCTCAATCTTGGGCTCTGTACAAGACAGATAAAACCTCTCCCCAGTGGAGTAAATTTCTTTTAGCCTCAATCTTGGGCTTTGTACAAGACAGACAAAATATTCCCCGGAAGAGTTAATTCTTTTCAGCCTCAATCTTGGGCTTTGTATAAGACAGATATAAAAATCCCTTAGTAGATTCAACCTTTTAGCTTCAACCTTGGGCTTTGATCAAGGCACACAAAAATCAACATCCCCTCAGAGAAAATCAAGAGTTCTCTCAGTAGGAAGACATTTCTCTGTACATCACATATCAAAACAGAGAATCAAAAATCCTAATTCCAGATAACTGTTGTAAGTGGCACACTTGTTGATTCAAAATCTAAGTTGTAGTCCCTCTTTTATCCTGGTAAAACTTTCTCTTTTATCTAATTGCTATAAGTGGCAAGCCTCTGGATTATTTACATCCAAGCCAATGTCCCTCTCTTATTATGGAAGATTCCTAAGGAAAAATGGCATTGCTCTACACTGAGTTAAAGTTTCTTCCTTCAGGACATCTCCCTTATAAACGACATTATGGCATTGCTGGATTCTGATATCCAAGTTAAAGTAATTCCCCTTTATAATCAGTTACCCAACAACTTGTGATTAATAGGTGAGATATCTCCCTTTAGAGATGACAAATTCTCTCTCGGTCACCCCTTTTAGCTTCAATCTTGGGCTTTGAACAAGACACTAATACTCAAATAGCTTCAATCTTGGGCTTTAAACAAGACACCAAACATCTTTCCTCCCACAGAAATAGGAGGAACTACGATTGCTCAGATTTCCCTGTTATCTTTACGGGAATACGTAGGCATAAGATTGTGAAATCTTAGCGAACATACATACCAAAAACTTTAGGTCCAGTACCTTACCAAAAACAACAAAAAAACACTCTCTTAACATTCCCAATGGAGAAACATTCCCAACCCATAACAGATAAACACCAAAAAGAATTTAAACATGCCACACAAGATCTATGGATAACCATATATACACTGGGTAATTGATAACTTCCCTTTGTATAACCTGACCCCGGACCCCCCAATCTCTTAGCATTTGTTAAAGAAAACATTTGCGTGCAAGGTTAGTTTTAGATAGCTTCCCTTTCCTTTCCAGCTTCATAGGATAAATATGAAATCAGAAAGTAGCACCGAATTCCAACCATTGCGGTAAGGTGGTCGCATCACTGACAAAAATCGCACGTTACACCGTGTCTTCAAAGAAGGAGACCTCGTGCTCAAGAAGATACAACCATTTCTCACTGATTCCATGGGCAAATGGACTCCGAATTACGATGGCCCCTACGTTGTTAAGAAAGCCTTCTCATGCAGTGCCTTGAGACTCACAACCATGGATGGAGAGGAGTTTACTTATCCCACAAATGTTGATGTAGTTAAGAAATACTTTGACTAAATGAAAAAAAAATGTCTCGGTGGACTGAAAACCCAAAAGGGCGGTCCAGGCAAAAATTAGAGACATAAACAATAATCATCCTAATAGATTGAAAACCTAAAAAGGCAATCTAGACAAAAGTTAGGGATACATGGCAAGTAACTGCATCCGACAAGTTTGGCTTCTCAGCAGCAACATCATTTGTCAAGAAATTCTCAGTCAAAGTCATCTTCGACAGAAGCTCGAAAATACCTAGAACTTAAAGTTGATGGAAGGATAGCGGTCATTATGTTTCAATGTAACCCTTTTTCCTTTAAAAATTGCCATTTTCTAAACTTTGTAATGCTCCATGGAATCACGCATTTGGCTGATTACCATTCTATCAATGAAAATTTGAGTCCTTGTGCTTTTTATTTGCAACTCTCATTTATTCTGCTTTGCAAAATGACATGTTTAATATGATTAACATTCCCGAAACAAAAAATGAATTTACTTTTGTTTTCAAATTTTTTAAAATAAAGATGGCAATTTCCTTTTGATTAATGGACACAAGAGGATCATCGACGGCTTCTCCGGAAGTGATCAAGTCTCAAAATGCAAAATCAAAATACTCCTTTTGACCAGTACACCCTGAGTGGAGGATCAATTACTTCAGATTAATAAGTTGGAGTATCTCCCCTATCACTCCCTAGGAGTCGCATTTTGTTATTGCCAAGAATATGAAAAGCTCAACAGCAGGAATTTGTTTCCTCAACAGATTAGTGATACTTTTTATCCCCCCCAGAGTGGCCGAGTATCCAGTTGTGCTCATCACCAGTCTGTATATCATATCTATTTTGTCAGCATTAGCATCTCATACATACATCATACATAATTAATTCATATTCATATTCATATTGGATATCATATTTCGATCACTCTGGTCATGTTTATTCCCTAGCGATAAATGTCCTCTCTCCATTAGAGTTGTCAGCTTTCCTTCCTACGTCAGATAGGACGAAATCCTGGTTTGAGTTCTTTCCTCGTCAGGAAATGTATCGTCTAAGCAATCTCTCTCCATTTTATTCCTGGATTGAAATCGGTCCTCGACCACTTTGATAACTTGAACCTCTGAAAGGCAAGAAGACATTTGGTTATACACCTTTGGAATACATTCTTCGCCATTGAAAATGATATTTAGCTTTCCCGAATTAAGGGAAATCCCCAGCGGAAGCTCCTCAACAAAAGACTCTTGGCAATATGGGTGTCATGACCCCCAAGAAATCTCTATCAATCACCAAGCAAAAAGCAATCTCTCAACAGACTTGTTTTCCCCAGTAGAATGACAAATGGCATCTCCCACATAGAAGTTTTGCACACCTCTGCAATTCAGGCAAATGGTTCTCCCCGGTAAGTCTGACATCAAATCTTTTTCCATCAAACGGCGTTTCCCCAGTAAAACTCAACGAGAAGTTTGATAAAGACCGCTACAGATAGAGTTCCTTGTCAAGAGAAGAACTCGACAAGAAGAAAACTGAGACCAATTCCATGGCTAAAGACCAGGATTTTGGGGAAGTTTAACTCAAAAGAAAACTGAGACCAGTTTCGTGGCTGAAGACCAGGATCGTAGGGAAGTTTATTTCAAAAGAAACTGAGACCAGTTCCATGGCTGAAGACCAGGATCGAGGGGAATTTTATTTCAAAAGAAACTGAGACCAGTTCCATGGCTGAAGACCAGGATCGTGGGGAAGTTTATTTCAAAAGAAATTGAGACCAATTATGTGGTTGAAGACCAGGATCGAGGGAAAGTTTATCTCAAAAGTAAACTGAGACCAATTCCATGGCTGAAGACTAGGACGAGGGGAAGTTTATCTCAAAAGAAAACTGAGACCAGTTTCGTGGCTGAAGACCAGGATCGAGGGGAAGTTTATCTCAAAAGAAACTAAGACCAGTTCCGTGGCTAAAAACTAGGATCGAGGTGAAGTTTACCCTTTTTCTAAGTAGTACTACTTAGCAAAAGAAGATGGAAGAGCAAAACCAGCTACCATTCACAACCACAATCAAAACTTTGGGTATTCTGATATTTAATCCTCTTTTACCTTGAATGTCCGAACGTCTTTGCCATTCACACCTTCAGGTCCAAGAAGATTAAATAAGGGCATCTGTCATACCTTAAATTTTGAGCCCTCTCAGAGCACTCAGGCAAAGGATCATTCAAGAATTGACATGATCTTCAACTTTTAAAACCTATCAAACATCCATGAAGGATCAAGAGGCCTCACACTTCAAGAATCAAGCATAAGAATGCAAAATTCCAAGCTAATCAAGCCTCAAGATCACCAATGTCACCAAATTAGGGTTTTGGTCGACCAAGGCCTCCAGAGGGAAATTTTCATCTGGGCATGAGCCAATACTTCAAAACATGATTCAAAAATCCCAAAGGGACCTCATGGATCCAATCATGAGTTCAAAATAGCCTCAGGGGATGCATTCATCAAAAATCAGGAATTAGGGTTTCTTGTCCTAATTCACCCCTAAGTTGGCTTTTGGAGCAAGGCATGAGCCAAGACCTCAAGAAATGTTTTGGAGACCTCAAATATCTTATATTTATCCTCTCACAAGTTTAAATTGACACAAATAACTTAATTCATGAGCAATATAAAGATGCATATTCATCTGGACCACAAACTAGGGTTTCTGAGAAAAAAGTCAACCATACCCTTGACTTTTGACCAAGACATGATCTCAAACATTGGGAAATGATTCAAGACACTCTAAAACACCTATGGAATCCATCCATTAGGTTTGATTTAACCCAAGAACTTGATTTCATAGAGGATCACAAAGTTTGAAATTCATCTGATAGAAAGTCAACTGTGCCCAAAACCAAGTTTGACTTTTGAGATTTTTTGACAAACATGACTTCTTCAAGTAAAAAACAATGTTAAATTATGGTTTGGATCATCATCCATCAAGAAAAATCAATAAAAGTTAGGTTACTTGCAAAAGGGGTAATCTTAAGAAACTTAAAATTTCACTAAGTTATGGAAAAAGGATGATTTTTACCCAACTTTGCAAGACATTTTCTTCCATCCAAAGCTCAAATGAAAGATATCATTACATACTACAAAAGTGTTATCCTAACTCATAGTCAAAAGAGGCATGGATTTTGAGTTATAAAGCCATGAAGTTAGGGTTTCATGGATTTCTCACTTTAACACTTAGTGAAATTTTGAGACAGAATCTGTTTTCATTTTTTCCAACTTTGAGGTCATTTTTCTCTATGATCCACATTGATCCAAGACCAAAGTTAAACATCAAAGTTGAAGTATGATGTGCAAGCTTTCTAAAGAGTACAAGAACATCATCAAACTCCATTTGAGCAGAGAGATATAGAGGGATCAACATGCCTTGCTGCAAACTGTTTACAAGACAGTTTTGGTTATTTCTTACTTGCCACGATTATTTTTGTCAAAGTGTAATGATCAATACCACTCACATTTAATGCATAACAGATGAATCACTACAAATCTGCAAAGTTAGACCAAGGAGTCAAGGATATCTCAATTGGAATGATGGTTTTGTCACCTTATGCCTTGAATTCAAAATGGCATTTATGTGCAATAGTGCACATTCAACAAAAGGACTCTTTTCAGTCAAGATGCTCACATAAACAACAATAAAAGCATCTTAGGAATGTGGATTGAGTCAAAAGATGAGTTATCCATGTGGAGGGCTATGGTACCTTGTGTGAGGGGCAATGATGCATCTTGCCAAAACTTTTGAATCCAAGCCAATCTTTGAGCCAGCACTATTCCTCCAAGACAAATCCCTTCTCCTATAAATAGAACTCATTTCTGATCATTTCAAACACATCAAAACAACCACTATGCTTGTTTTCTCACAAATCTTTCTTCTTGCAAAATTCAAAGTTCTCAAAGAGTGAAAACTTGGAATTCTCAAACCAGTTCAAATCCTTCTTTCTCTTGATTTTTCAAAACCAATTGAACTTCAAATCATCTTGTGGATTAAAACATTAATTTTCGAACATTTTCAAAGTTCACAACATGTTTATTAAATATATTTGGTATTTTATATCATTTTTTATTTAATTTTCTTTGAAAAAATGTATTTCTATTAAAATTAGGGTTTTTTCCTTGATTTTAAATTTTCAAACTTTATTGGAAATCATTTTTGGGCCTCTAATAGAGTGTAAGACCCAACCCTTTTTGTAAATAAATAAATTTGGGCCTCTGTCATGGGATAAGTCTCGATAGGATTCTCAAAACAACGGTGCATTCACTGTTTTCATCTGGGCCTCTCCTTGAGTATAAGTCCAACTTTTATTTCTTTCAATAAACATTTTGGGCCTATAGTAGAGTGTAATACCCAAACCTCTCTGTACATAAACAAATTTTGGGTCTCTGTTGTAGTATAAGTCCCACAACATCATTCGGTATCACAGTGCAATCACTATTTTCAAAATAAGTCATATGGGCCTCTCCTTGAGTATAAGCCCCAATCTTTTGTACATAAACCTTGTTTTAAACAATGAACAACTTCCATGGGCATCTCCTTGAGTTGTAAGCCCCATACCTCTGTTTTCAAAATCATCTGTCTATTTTTAAAACTAGTACTAAGAGGAACATTATTCCAGGTGAAACTGCTCTTAGACCACTTGGGCCTCTCTTTGAGTTATAAGCCCCAAACATTCTTTTATTTTTAAAAAACTTTCTTTTAATTCAAATTCAAACACAAAATTTTCTCAAAACTTTCTTCAATTTCTCAAAACCCTAATCATACAGTTGAAATCATACAACTAATCACAATACACTTGGGCCTCTTTTCAGAGTGTAAGACCCAACATCTTTTTCAATTCAGTGCATATTTGTTTTTATACCTGTTAATTCATTTATTTGTATATATTTGTGCATATTTGTCTAAGGTTTCCCCAACAGTTAGGTCTACATTTAGGTCAAACCAAAGGTTACTTCTAACTTAGTCAAAAACTAGTTCCCTCATAGGAAACTTCGCTCAATACAGTCTGCTTCCTCTTGGGCTTTATTCAATATGGAATAGAGAAAGGCATTATTCCCGATGAAACTTTTCTCAAGACTGTCAAAACTTAGAAACATATACATAAGGAATTCATTTCCCCAAAGAGGATTAATTTCCGGTGAAACCTCTTTTGAATTTCCTTAAACCCTAGAATTGTTCAGCATAGAAAGGATTATTCCCGGTGAAACCTCTCTTGAACTTTTCTTAGGCTTGGACCAACAGGCTTCTTCAAAGTTCCCCCTAGACTCCTCTTGGGCTTAGTACAAGGACCAACAGGCTTCTTAAAAGTTCCCCCCAGCCTCCTCTTGGGCTTAGTACAAGGACCCAAAGGCTTCCAAAAAGCATAGGATAGAATTTAGACATCTTTACTAAATCCAGCCCCTAGGAAAGTCAAAACTCTAAAACATTCAACCAGTTAAGGGTTGATCTTCATCTCTAGAACCCTCAGCCTCCTCTTGGTCCTCATACAAAGATCTCTTTCTAACCAGAGTCTACCTCTTCTTAAGAGACTTAGATAGTCTTAGTATCCTCTTGGGCTTAATATAAGGACCTTCAGGCTTCCTAAAAGCATGGGATAGACCCTGATCATCTTTACCAATACATCAATTCCCAGAGGAGTTAAAAACCTCCAAGGTTTTCAAACTCATCTTTAAACCCCTCTGACCCCCAACAAGGCTTAACTTTCACCTTAAAAATCCCAGCTAGGGTCAATTTACCATCAACAAACCCTCAAAAGAATCAGAGCCTCATGGCATCTGGTAAATCAACTCTGCTCAAACCACCAGTAAGAGTTAGTTTCCTTTTTGGACTCCCCAATACCATTTAGACATCCTGGATTTGGATAAATCCTCAGCAAGAGTCAGTCTCCTCTTAGGCTTCATATAATGATTTAACTAGTCAGCCTCAATCTTGGGCTTTGTACAAGACTGACATCATACTCCTCAGTTGAGTCAGTTTCTTTAAAGGTTATTCAAACTCTTCAGCTTCATCGTCTTGGGCTTCAAACAAGATACTTAAATAAAACATCTCCAATAGAGTCAATCCCCAGTGGAGTCAATTTTTAACTTTTTTTTAGCTTCAACCTTGGGCTTTGATCAAGGCACAAAAATCCATCATCCCCACAGATAGGACCATAAGTCCACTTTGTAGGAGGATAATTCCTCTATACATCACATATCAAAACAAATTATCAAACCTTTTTCCTAGATAAATTGCTATAAGTGGCACACTTGTTGATTCAAAATCCAAATTAGAGTCCCTCCTTTATCATGGTTAAAATTCCTCTTTCATCTAATAGCTGTAAGTGGCAAGCCTCTGGATCCTACACATCCAAGCCAATGTCCCTCTTTTAGCATGAAAGATTCATAAAGGAAAAAGTGGCATTACTCTACACTGAGTTAAAGCTTCTTCCTTTATGACATCTCTCTTATAAAGGAAATTATGGCATTGTTGGATTCCACACATCCCAGTTAAAGTAATTTCCCTTATAATCAATTACCTGACATTTTGTGATGTATAGGTGAGATATCTCCCTTTAGAGAGGACAAATTCTCTATCTCAATCACCCATTTTAGCTTCAATCTGGGGCTTTGAACAAGACAAGAATACTCTGATAGCTTCAATATTGGGCTTTGAACAAGTCACCAAATTTTCCTCCCATAGAATAGGAGGAACTACGATTGCTCTAATTTCCCATATCTCTTTGCGGGAATACGTAGGCATAAGATTGCGGAATCTTAGCGAGCACACAAATCAAAAACTTTAGGTCTAGTACCTTCCCAAAAACAATAGAAAACCCGAAAACAACAAAAACATTTTCTTAACCCTCCCAAAGGAGAAACTTTCCCAATCGACAGCAGATAAACACAAGAAAGCATTTCAAACAGTAGAAATACATGCAAAAGAAGGTTCCTATAGATTACTATAGATACTCTGGGTGTTAATAGCTTTCCTTTGTATAACCAAACCCCGATCCCCAATCTCTTAGCATTTGTTAAAGAAAACACTTGCGTGCAAGGTTAGTTTAAGATATCTTCCCCTTCCTTTTAAGCTTCATAGGATAAATACATAAATCAGAAAGTAGCACCAAATGCGGTAGGTGGTCGCGTCCCCAAAAAATCGACGTTACACGTTCACCTCTAAAGTCCACCTTCGGCTGGCACCCATGTTGTAAGTCCGCTGTCGGCCGGGGTTCACCTATAAATACCACCCTTGTTGTAAGTCCGCCTTTGGTCGACATTCTATTTTAAGTCCACCTTCGACTGGCACCCTTGTTGTAAGTCCACCTTCAGCCGACATTCTCTTTTAAGTCCACCTCTGACTGGCACCCTTGTTGTAAGTCCGCCTTCATCCGACATTCTCTTTTAAGTCCACCTTCAGCTGGCACCCTTGTTGTAAGTTCGCCTTCTGCCAACATTCTCTTTTTCCAAAAGTCCTACCTTCGTCTGTCGTTCTCTTTAAGTCCACCTTCGACTGGCACCCTTATTGTAAGTCCGCCTTCAGCCGGCATTCTCTTTTTCCAAAAGTCTACCTTCGTCTGTCGTTCTCTTTAAGTCCACCTTCGACTGGCACCCCTTGTTTTAAGTCCACCTTCGGACGACATTCACCCTTTTAAATCCACCTTCGGGTGGTACCCTATCACTTTGCATATTTCTTTTCCCACATAGTGCAAATTTCTTTATTCTTTCAATATTCAATTCCCCTTATACCTGGAACGTCTGAAAACCGTTACTTTTCATACCTTCGAGTTTAAACTGATTGAATAAGGGCAGCTATTGCACCCTAAAATTTGTCCTCCTATAGTTAACCTTAAGTGGCTTATGCTTTGCATACATCTACATCTCCATTAGGTCATAACAATTATTCATACATAACATTGGTTCTATGGTCATGCGATTAAGGTATCTTGTGTTATTGGCTTTCATCAGTAAAAGAGGAAGAGATGATGTTCAAAGAAATAAGAAAGGATATGTCCTCAACATCATGGTATTCTTAAGCTACTAGAGCTTCATACTCTTCAAAGTATCCCAACAAGCTCACACAACCGTCCGGTGATTATGGTTTTGAAGGATTTGAAGATGAATCACAAACTCTTATCCATGGGCTCTAAGCTAGGGTTTTTTATCAAAGGCAACATGTGACTGACTTTTGGGAGCAAAACTTGATTTTATGGTTCAAATTACCTTTCAAGGTATCCAAGTGTTCCTTATGGATCATCACAAACCATTTCAGAGGGTTCAAATTGATAGAAGAAGAGAAATTCAATGCACTGAGGAAAAGTCAACAGCTGGTTAAAGCTGAAAGTCAACTCTTGAGTTTTTGGTCAACCATGTACATTTCAAGTCATCATTCATGTTATCTTAAATTTTGATCAACTTATATCAAGAGAAATCACAAAATTCACAAAAGTTACTAAATTAGGGTTTTCTAAATTTTGTTCTATGTGTGGAAAAATCATGTTCATATCACCATCTGGAAAGATTCATATCTCTCTCCGCATTTAGTCAAATTGTGCAATAAAGGGCTAGAATTGAAGATGATGCTTCATACTAAAAGTTTATAGAAGGAATGAACTTCAAAAGATGCATGGATAAAAAGTTATGAGAGTATAAAGTTGACAAAAATAATGTACAAGTTTTCAAACACTTAGAATTTTTCTAAGTGTTGAAATTTAGTTTTGAATGTATTTTTCAAGGACTTTTTGCATGAGGTTCCAGGCTTCAATTCAATTTGTTTTCAACATAAATGTTGTTCTTTGATCTTTAATGTTTCTTTGGACACCGGGATTTCATCATTTGGTTCACTACATCTCAAGATATGTTTCTTCAAAGTAAAGACAATCAGAGTGGCCAATTGGATAAGGGAAAAAACTCAGAATTTTTCTAAGTGTCAGCATTAACATCACAACTTCACGCCTTCAATTCTCTATCAGGAAAGCCTCATCTCAAAAATTTTCCAACATGAAAGTTGTACATGGAAACAAAACCTTTCCAGGGATACCAAGTTTACTACATTTGGATCCTCCTACCTCAAGTTATGCCCTCCCAAAGTAGCTATAATGCAACATTTTTTCATGCTTAGAATTTATGTCAAAACTTTTCTAAACTTTGTGTACACTTCTTGATGATGTAATATTCTGTTTTTATGTTGGTCCTTACCTCAAAATCACACCAAACCTTGCCCAAAATGACCAAACCCTTGGCCTACACTTGGGATGTGATTTCTACAAGTTTGGCCAAAAATGGAAAGTAACAAAGTGTGTTGTTGTGACTCAACTTGCTCAGCAAGTTTGTTCTCTTTGCCAGCTCATATCACACAAATTTTTCACACTTATCCAACCCTAAACAAATGCTAGCCTTGGTTCCAAGCCTCTACCCAAACCACCACCATTCATGTGTATTTTTTCCTTTTTCTCTTTCCAAACCAAAATAACAAACTCTAAATCTCTTGCTTTGTTTCCACTCCTCATTATTACCCTAGCAGGAACCTCTCTATAAATAGAGACCCCGCTCATTGCATTTGCTAAGCTTTAAGAGCCAAAGAAATTCTGTCAAATTTGTCGCCAAACACCTCTGGTTTTAGATCTCGTGTGCAAAATACAAGCAACTTCAGCGCGATTTCTCAGCCCAGATCTCAAGTAAGAAGTGTGAGGAAGTTATACCAAGAAGAACAAGGTCAAACGGAGTCCTGAGGAAGGAGAACAAGCTTCATCTTCAAGCCTCTCTACACACTTTTGAGTAGGTCCATTTCTTGACTATTTTTAATGATTTTTGTTGTTGAACCATGAATATTGATGTGTTGAGTAATGTCCTTAATCTTTTGTTCACTTATATCTCATTATCATCATGTTTTAAGCTAGTTTAAAATTTGGTGTGTTTCGAGTTTGTTTGATTTTCTCATTAACTGGTCCATATGAGCAAAAACTAATGGCATTTTCAGATCCCTCGTGAAATTTCAGTTAAGATAGTGGTGTTACTTTGCATTTTTATGATGCCTTATGAATCATGATTTTTGCATTTCATGGTGAAGAAGATGAATAGTGACTGTATATTCTTTATGGCTTCATGGATTTTATTCCATTTTCATGAAATTTTGTGCCATCATGCAGCGGCATTTTTACTTTTTAAGTGTTTTGGAGTTTTGCGTGATCATGGCCATGCGTTGCGCGTGACCCCAGATCTAAAGGCCTTCACGCCTGCGTGTTGTGGGCCATTGATCATATCCAACAGATCTGATCGAGTCTGAGGATTCTTTTCTTTTTATTGTCTTTTCTTCATATTTTCTTTTTTTTAGAAAAAAAAAGACAGCGTTGGGCTCAGATGCTTGGGCCTAGTTCTTTTTTTTATTTGCACTCCCTATTTTCTATTTCCACCCCAGTTTTCATTTATTCATATCTTTTTATTTTTAAATGATTTTTGAGTTTTTCTTTTTTTCAAATTGATTGAAATTTATTTTCCTTTAATATTATTTGGTTTAATTTTTGTTTTAATTTCATTTTGACTTGGTTGTTGTTTATTTGGGTATTTTTTGCATTTTCCCATTATATTTTAATAATAAATATGAATTAGTTTTAGCAAGAGCTTTGATTCAAGTTGATTGATGTTTGGATATTTCTCCTTGATTTTCCATGTGTTCAATGTTGGGTTATGGTTGATTGATGTTTGTGGTGCATCTTTTGAGTTTAAAACTTTGATTGATATCATGGAACTTCATGTTAAGTTAACTTTTGACTTTGATTATTTGTCATTGATTTTTATGATCTATGTTGGTTTCATATTTTGATTTCCATACATTTCATTACATCTCATATACTAACTCTCTTGTTTGTTTTGTGAGGTGGTACTTGAGGATTTTTTACACTTGGACATTTGTAACTTTGTTCATTTTGTTGAACATTCATGATTCATCTCATTTGTTTCCTTATGTCTTAGATTAGGTATCTCCCCCCTTGGTGGGCCTCTCATGCTTCCTTTCCCCTGTCACAATGTAATAACTTAGGGTTTTATATGCTTTTATGTGCTTTTATGCTTTTGTATAGGTTAGAAAAGATAAAAATGAAATAGGTTAGAAAATAATTTCAAAACAAAAGGACAAATAAGGCTTAATCCAACGTCAAGTCACTTTTCAAAATCATCAACTTGGATTTGTTTCTCATATCACCTTAGGGTTTCTCCTCCTCATCTCTTTCACTTTCTTCAATCATCCCATTGAACCCAAACTAGCCTTGTATGTTTTCACCCTTGTAAGTCGATCTCCTTACGCATCGCCATCAACCTACCCTATTCTATTCACCACCCTTTCAACTCATTCCATTTCTTTCATCATCTTCTCTTCCTAAACAAAAAAAACCTTGAACTTGTACCAAGTGCATTTTCAAACTTTTTTCTCAATAAACTTTCATGGTTGTGGAGTGGTTAGACGAAGGCCTTGTCCTATCACGAGTGTTTGGCATTACCTTTAGGGTTCATTGTCTAAAAATACTTACTATCTAAAATAAAACATCTCTTAGATAAAAGAATAAGGTTCTCCTTGTATTGGACTAAAGAGAGAGGATTGAGTGAAGACTTCTTCCTCTTCGAGTATTAGGATGCTCACTTTAGAGCGTGTGGTCTCGATACTCGTCTTTCAATACGAAGACGTGACTATATTCGCCACACCATTTTCAAAGAAAATCTTTTGAGATAAAGAATTGGGTACTACCCATAGGGGTTCCTATCTGAGGACTTATTTCACCCCTAAAATCAATCTTCACCAATCAAATGTGACATCTTGCCTCGATGGCAAAAAAAGGTAAGCCTTTTCAAAAAGGGCATGTTATTTCCATCTTATCGCATAACACGCTAAAGCATAAGTCTCCTTGCGTGCTAGTGGCAAAACCTATTGCTAGGATGTGAACATTAACGTTGTCCACTAAAAGCAGTAAACCCATGGTTCCATGAACTACGAACGCTCTTATTCTTCATTGGTCAATGAAGATACATAGGCACAAGATTGTGAGATCTTGACGAGAACCTTCTTTCACAATCTTCTTTTCTTTTCGCCTTTAGTTCCACGAACTACGAGGCTCTGACTTCCTTATTGCGCCATGAGGGTACGTAGGCACGAGGTCTCCAATCCTTGGAGAGCACTGTTTTTCTAAACCCTTTCCTTTTCCTCTTAGAGCATTCCCAGAAAGTAAGATATCCTTAGCAACATCCTTACACAAAAGACAAGCGAAAGGTTCCCATCGAGTACGAT
This sequence comes from Lathyrus tuberosus, assembly GCA_022829125.1. Classification (NCBI taxonomy): domain Eukaryota; kingdom Viridiplantae; phylum Streptophyta; class Magnoliopsida; order Fabales; family Fabaceae; genus Lathyrus; species Lathyrus tuberosus. The sequence continues at coordinate 20,373,748 of JALAZF010000009.1, forward strand.
GGATGTGAGGGGTGTTAATACCTTCCCATTACATAACCGGCTTCTGAACCCACCTCTTGGTCACGAGACCATCTTATCCTTCCTCTTGGAGTTTTCTGAATGTTTTCCCGTTCCTTTTGGGATAAATAAAGTTCGATGGCGACTTTTTGTCTTCGCCAGTATTTTTTTCGTGTAGCGACACCCATGTAAAGCAAAAGGGAGCATCTCATGTCAGTCCTTGTATGTAACAACCATCTTCTGAACAATCTTTTTAATATTCTTATTAGCAGCTTCAACAGCCCCATTCATCTTGGGTTTGAAGGGAGAAGAACTATGATGCTCAATCTTAAACTCATCACATAATTCCTTCATCATCTTATTATTCATATTCGACCCATTATCAATGATAATCTTGCTCTGGAAGCCATATCGACAGATGATTTGGTTCTTGATAAACCGGACCACTACTTTCTTGGTCATATTGGCATATGATGTCGCTTCAACCCACTTGGTAAAATAGTCAATAGCCACCAAAATGAAACGATGTCCATTCGACGCTTTAGGCTCAATCATTCCAATCATATCAATTCCCCACATGGAGAAAGGTTGTGGTGAAGAGATAATATTGAGAGGAGTTGGAGGCACATGAATTTTGTCAGCATATATCTGGCATTTATTGCATTTCTTCACATATTTACAACAGTCAGATTCCATTGTCATCCAATAGTAACCTGCCCTTAACATCTTTTTAGCCATTGCATGTCCATTGGCATTGGTACCAAAGGATCCTTCATGAATTTCTTTCATCAACATGTTTGCTTCGTGTCTATCCACGCATCTGAGCAAGACCATGTCATAATTTCTTTTATACAGCACATCATCATTCAAGAACAAATTGCCAGCCAATCTCCTCAAAGTCTTCTTATCATTATTGGATGCCCCAAGTGGGTACTCTTGATTCTGAAGAAAGCATTTAAATATCATAATACCATGGTTTATCATCGACGACCTCTTCTACAAAAAACACATGAGCCGGCCTGTCAAGACGCATAACATCGATCTTCGGCACATCATTCCACTGATTCACCACAATCATGGAGGATAAAGTTGCGAGAGCATCTGCCATTCGATTTTCTTCTCTAAGTATATGGTGAAACTCAACCTTATTGAAGAAAGTTGACAACCTTCTTGCATAGTCAGGATAAGGAATCAAATCAGGTAGACGTGTCTCTCATTCCCCTTTAATCGAGTTAATCACTAGGGTTGAATCTTTGTATGCATCAAGAATCTTGATTCTTAAATCAATAGCTTCTACCAAACCCATAATACACGCTTCATACTCGGCCGCATTATTTGTGCAAGTGAACACCAACGTTGCAGTGAAAGGAATATGAGAACCATGGGAAGTAACAATAATTTCCCCAATACCATTGCCATATCCATTAATAGCCCCATCAAAGATCAAACCTCAATGGGATCCAGGCTCTGGCCCTTCTTCAGGTAAAGGTTCTTCACAATCTTTAACCTTCAGGTACATCACATCCTCATCATAAAAATTAAACCTAATAGGTTAAAAATCATCAATTGGCTGGTGTGCCAAATGGTCAGCCAAAACACTTCCTTTTACCGATTTTTGAGTTCGGTACTCGATATCATATTCTGACAACAACATTTGCCAACAAGTAATCCTCCCAGCTAAAGTAGGCTTTTCAAAAATATACTTGATTCGATCCATTTTGGATATCAACCAAGTAGTATGATTCAACATAGGAATTTATTTTGAAACTCTATTTTGAATCCACAAGGAATCCAGCATCAATCTGCTTCTGAACCTCCTCTTTAATCTTAACAGTCGTGTCAGGATGAGTTCTTCTCAACTTCTGTTTAATTGGAGAACATTATGGCTTCAACGGTAATTTGTGTTCCACAATATTAAAATCAAGACCTGGCATATCCTGATAAGACTAAGAAATACAACAACATATTCTCTGAGAAGCTCCAACATCCTCTTCTTAACATCTAGACCAAACAGTGCCAAAATTTTGACTTCTTTTCTATCTTCCTCTGAACCCAAGTTAACCAATTCCACCGGCTCTTCATGAGGCTGAATGGTTTTTTTCCTCGTGCTCAAGCAACTGAGAAATCTCATATGGAATCTCCTCAATATCCTCTTCTTCCACTTCAAACACAGGGAATTCAAAGTTGGGAGAGGGCATAGAGACATTGTTCTCAAAGGGTTTAACAATCAATTTGCACAATAATTTATGTTTGATTTTAGAACATAAACAAAAGTGCAAGTATTATGCAGATAAAAGAGATTATCACATTATTTTTTTTTTGGTTTTTTTATGTTACCCTTTTTCAGAAATAAAGCAAAAAAAGGAAAATATAATATGAATAAACAAAATAACATTTTATTGATGATGATAATAGTTGAAACAAAGCCCTCGCAAATTCACTTTCACCTTAGGCGAAGTGAAAGGATTTTTAAAAGAAAATAGAAAACAAATTACTTTGAAACATGAACAACAGTAGGAACGTCAATAGCTATCTGTAACACCCTTTTCTACCCGACAAAAATTCGTAAATAAATACAACAATTATATCAGAGTACATCACTCAAGAGTGCCACATTTCGTCATGAAACATCAAAATTCACCCTGCTCTGTAACACGGGTTTTATCATCATAAATTCATTTAAACATCACGCAGCGGAAATCAAAACTCATTACAAATATAATTCCAAAATGTCTAAGGCAAAACACATAACATCATAATGGCAACAAAATAAATGACACAAAATCGTTCGACCCAAACGTCTCATCCCGATGTTACATATCAGAGCAAGACCCTCTAATCGACGGAAACCAAAATACTTCAAAGGCTAAGTCTTCGAGCACCAAGAGAGCTAATCCTGATCATCTGTATGTTACCCACGTGGAGGCAAAATTCAAACAGGTAGGGTAAATAATCACGAATCAATATATAAGATATAGGCAAAAGATAAAGTAGCAACCCATAACATCACTAGCTCATTCACAAATGTCATCAACGCATCAAAAACTCAATAGAATGCAATATCATATGAAAATGCAACTTTATAGACTTATGCATGTGGTACCAATTCCTCATAATTGATGGACACTGGGCCATCACCCTCCAAAGATCCACACCAATAGGATCGATTCTACACAAGAACCGGAGCACGTCACAAAACACTTCAATCCACACAATGGGATTGAAGCCACCACTGGACCAGAGTCCCAAATATGCCATGAATGCATGATACAAAGCGTCATAATAATCACCATCATAGAATCGTCAAAATTGCATCATCATTCATGAGTATTCATCCACATCATCATATAGCATTAATCACATTCATCACAATTCACCTTAAGTACGTCACAACTCATCATGTTATATTCGTCACGACACAAATCCACTATTTTAACCAATTTAGCCTCATTACTAGTTTCCTTATGTTCAATTATGTCGTATTGGTCTTACAGTTCAATCAAAATTTGCATCACACGCGAAATCGGGGCAGAAATCGTAAAACGGAAAATGTTGGCAATAGCTCTGCCCATACGCATATGGTCATGCCCCATACGTGTATGGCCCTCTTCCCTTGCCCCCTGGCCTGCGTATCATACACGTATGGCTAGATGCCCGGGCCTCCCTTACGCGTACCAACTTGAGTGTTACGCGTATCACCATAGAGGTTTTCCTCTCAAAATTCCCTTCAAACTTCCAATACACATAATGGCTAGCCCATATGCATAATGCCCCTCCCCCAAGCTTCCCATACGCGTAATGGCCCTCCATACGCGTATGGCCACTCTCCCCTTACACGTACTCTACGCGTACGAGCAGAGGGTTATGCTGGCTCTGGGGACGGGTGCGTACCATACGCGTACTACCTTGGGGAGTCCCCTTCATATGCATAAGGGCCCCTCCCTTACGCGTATGGCCAGAAGCACCTCAAAATTTAGATTCTCGCCTCAGAACAGAAATTCCCCCAATACAGCACCTTCAAACTTCTAATCAGACCCAAAACCACTTTTGATTCTTTACAGGTCCAAGTTATAATCCTACTTCAATAGTTTCATCAATTTTTATCATTTGGAACTAAATTCGTTAACCCTAAATCCACAAATCTCAGATCTGGTTTTTTTATGTTCATCACAGTAACAGTAAAAACTCATATGATTCAAACATCAATGACAGCATTCACACGAATTTCATAGCAGACATCAATTACACATACAGATCCACGAAAATTCATCATAGATTCATCAATTTACACACCATACAGATCCTACATCTACCTTAAACCTGCATCCAATATAGTAACCCGGATTAATCCCTCATACCTCGAATTTCTCAGCAAAAGGATTCTTCTTCGGGGTTCTACGTTTGATTCTCCATCGTTCTCTGTGCCCTAGCCTCCTTTTCTCCGTTCTCTTCACTTTTACGATTGCACATAATAACTTCCCTAATTCCCACTTTTCTTTTTGTTAAACTTACCCCTTGGACCCCAATTATGACTTTACCATCTTACCCTCACTTAACCTTCCCAAAAATACCGTCTTACCCTTATTGTTCCTCTTAAATATTTTTAATAATAATAATAATAATAATCTAAATATGCAAATTATTCTATTATTATAACTAGTAAAATAATCCTAATAAATTACTAAATCTAAGTGCCTCAATATTCCCTTAACTCAATACTACCCCACAACACCACACAAATTCACCATGCATCACAATATTTCTCAAAATTCACTGAAACACCGAATAATCATAATAAATTAATTAAATAAATATTATTATTATTTTGGGGTGTTACAACTCTCCCCCACTTAAAGAATTTTCGCCCTAAAAAATTATCTAAAGGAAACAGAGTCGGATACGACTCCCTCATCTGATCTTCACACTCCCAAGTCCAACTTTCCCCAGCTGGTCCACCCCATAACACCTTCACCAAAGCTATGTCCTTACCCCGCAGTTGTTTCATTTCACGACCATCAATCCGCACAGGTAATGCTTCAACAGTCAGGTTATCTCTCACATGTACTTCATCCATCTGGATCACATGCGACGAATCTGGAATGTATTTCCTCAACTGAGACACATGAAACACATCATGTAAATTTGCAAGCGACGGCGTTAAAGCAACCCGATAAGCTATTTTTTCTATCCTTTGTAAAATCTGATACGGACCAATAAAACGTGGAGTAAGCTTCCTAGACTTCAAAGCTCGACCCACACCAGTCACCGGCGTAACCCTCAAAAATACGTGATCTCCCTCTTGGAACTCAAGTGCTTTCCTTCTCTTATCGTGATAACTCTTCTGACGACTCTGCGAAGCTCTCATCCTTTCTTGGATCATCTTAATCTTCTCAGTCGTCCCCTGCACAGTCTCAGGTCCGAGTACAGCACTCTCGTCTGATTCATACCAACACAGTGGAGTTCTACACCTCCTTCCATACAACGCCTCATACGGTGCCATCCCAATACTAGCATGAAAACTATTGTTGTGTGTGAACTCAATCAACGGCAAATGGCTATCCCAAGATCTCCCTTGATCCAATACACAAGCCCTTATTAAATCCTCCAAGGATTGGATAGTCCTCTCCATCTGACCGTCCATCTGTGGATGATATGCAGAACTCATCCTCAACTTAGTACCCAAAGCGTCTTGTAAAATCTTCCAAAACCTCGACATAAATCTCGGATCTCTATCCAACACAATACTCGAAGGTATCCCATGCAACTTCACAATTTCCTCAATGTACATCTCAGCTAACTTCTACATAGAATGATTAATCTTCATCGGCAAGAAATGAGTCGATTTAGTTAATCTATCCACAATCACCCAAATCGAATCATTTCCCTTTGCAATCTTCGGCAACCCCGACACAAAATCCATGGAAATGCTATCCCACTTCCATTCTGGAACATTCAACATTTTCATCATACCTAAAGGCTTCTGATGCTCAATCTTTGATTTCTGACAAGTCAAGCACGCGTAAACAAACTTTGCAATATCCTTCTTCATACATGGCCACCAAAACAATTTCTACAAATCCTGGTACATCTTCGTAGCACCGGGATGAATACTCAATCTACTTCGATGTCCTTCCTCAAGAATACTTTTCTTAATTTCTGGAACATCTGAAACACACACTCTGTCTCTGAACCTCATCACACTATTCTCATCAATCCGAAATTCACCTCCGTTACCTTGGTTAATCAAGGTCAACTGATCAACCAACCTTAAGTTAGATTTTTAACCCACTCTGATTTCTTCCAGAATACCACTAGTCAGTTTCAACATTCCCAACCTCACACCATCAAGGGTCTCTTCACATACTAAACTCATGTCTCGGAACTACTCAATTAATTCCAATTCCCTCACCATCAGCATCGACATGTGCAATGAATTCCTACTCAATGCATCAGCCACCACATTTGCTTTACCAGGATGGTAATTCAAATCAAAGTCATAATCCTTGAATAATTCCAACCACCTTCTCTGCTTCATATTCAACTTTTTCTGATCAAACAAGTACTTCAAACTCTTATGATAGCTGAACACTTCAAATTTAGAGCCAAAAAGATAATGTCTCCAAATTTTTAGCACAAACACTACAGCTGCCAACTCCAAGTCATGTGTAGGTTAATTCATCTCATGAACTCTCAATTATCACGAAGCATATGCAACAACTTGACCCTTCTGCATCAAAACTCCACCCAGACCCATCTTCGATGCATCGCAATATACCACAAAAGATTCATTCGGATTAGGCAAAATCAACACTGGAGCGGTCGTCAATCTCTTCTTCAATTCCACAAAACTCTCTTCACATGCAGCATCCCACACATAAGCTTGACCCTTTCGAGCCAACTGAGTCAAAGGTAATGCCAATTTAGAAAAGCCTTCGATAAACTTGCGGTAATAATTCGCCAACCCAAGAAAACTTCGTATCTCAGTAGCAGACTTCGGAGTCTCCCATTGTAACACAGCATCAATCTTAGAAGGATCTACAGCAATCCCACCACTTGAAATCACATGGCCAAGAAAACTCACTTCCTTCAACCAAAACTCACACTTCGACAGTTTTGCATACAACTTCTTCTCTTTCAAAACTTGCAACACAGTTCTCAAATGCTTAGCATGTTCTTCTTCAGATTTAGAGTATATCATAATATCATCAATGAAAACCACAACAAACTTATCCAAATACTCATGAAAAATCCTATTCATATACTCCATGAACATACCAGGTGTATTGGATACACCAAACGGCATCATAGTGTATTCATAGTGACCATACCTCGTTCTGAAAGCTGTCTTCGGAATATCACCAGGCTTAACACGAATCTGATGGTAACTCGACCTCAAATCAATCTTGCTAAACACACAGGCACCTACTAACTGATCCATCAAATTTTCGATTCTCAGAAGTGGATATTTGTTCTTAATAGTCACTTTATTCAACTGCCGATAATCAACACACAGCCTCATACTACCATCCTTCTTCTTCACTAACAGCACAGAAGCACCCCACGGAGACACACTCGGTTGAACAAACTTCTTCTCGAGCAATTCTTCTAATTGTTTCTTCAATTCACTTAATTCAGAAGTGGACATCCGGTAAGGAGCCATTGACATTGGACTCGTACCTGGTATCAAGTCCACTGCAAACTCTACTTCACGTTCTGGAGCAAATCACTTATGTCATATGGAAACACATCTGGAAATTCACAGACAACAGGTAGTTCGACACTCGCAGCTTCACGGTCAACCTGCAACGAATCAAACATTGCAAACACCACGGCTTCGTCTTCTAGAAGTTCATCTACTTTCTTAGCATACAAGAACATCAACTCTCCATTATCCCCAAACTCAGGAAACTCTGCGGTCTTATTATAACAATTGATATGAACATAGTTGAACTCTAACCAGTTCATTCCAAGGATTACATCAATTTGGTTCAATGGTAAACATACCAAATCCATCACAAAACTCTACCCAAAAATCGTCAAAGGGCATCTTGAACACACAAAACTAGTGGTAACAGAACCATTAGCAGAAGTTTTTATTACCATACTGTCATACCCCAAATTTTGACCACTAAGATGTCCCATCATTGTGCAAATCATCATCACAATATGGAGGAACCATCATACTTCATCAGTCTCCCCAAAGATGGGTGAGCATCCACTGCAATCAGAACTTAGGGTTTCAAGCCCTCTCAGAGCCTTTAGACAAAGGATCAATCAAGGAATGACATGATCTTCAACTTGTCTAACCTCTTAAACATCCACAAAGGATCAAGAGGATTCCCACATCAAGAATTAAGCACAAGAGTGCAACATTTCAAGTGGATCAAGCCTCAAGTTCATCTAATACAAAGTCAATTGACGCAGAAAGTCAAAGTTTGACTCTTGGTCAACTATGAGCTTCACAAGCCATTATTCAAGAAAATATGATGGATGATTTAATTTGATCAAATTTAAATCAAGAAATCATGAAAAATTGAAAAATTGATCAAATTGAAAGAAACTTAGAAATTTTTTCTAAGTTAAAATCATGTTCAAGTGCACAACTTTTCAAGGTTGTAACTATTGACCCAAGCATCCATTGGTTTTGAGTAAGGGCTACTTTTAAAGAGGGTATTTGATACTTCAACATTGTAGAAGGAATCAACTCAAAATATCATAAGGATTGAAAGATATAGGTGATCAAAATTGGGAATTCTTAATGTCTGATGTTCCAACATTGCATAGGACATCACTAATATTTTTCCAGCAAGAATGTCCCAACTTCAAGGATGTTTTTCTCCATGATCCAAGTTGATTCAAGCCAAACCTTGAACATCAAAGTTGAAGTACGTCATCTCAGCTTTCCAGAAAGTCCTAGAACGTCCTTGTAGCATACTCGAGCAAGGAGATATGATTTTTGTAAAAAGCATTGATAAAGCAGAATTTTCATGACAGCTTTTAGGACAGATTTGACTACACAAGTTCAAGACCATTTTTGATAACTTTGCAAGCTGAACCAAGACCAAAGTCAAACATCAAAGTTAAAGTATGTCATTAGGGCTTTCCAAAATGTATAAGAACTCCCATTAATTCAACTTGAGCAAGGAGTTATGCACCTCACAACAGGCCTTGCTCGAGCTGATTTTTAGGACAGATTTTGTGCACTTTTCATATGCCACCCAATTTTCAAGCTTTGTCACCATGCAAGACAAGCATCAAAGATGCAATTCACTTTAACTCAAAATATCATATTGGATTAAAATATACAAGTGATTAAAGTTTGGAATTATTAATGTTCAAAGTTGTCTGATGTTCCAACATTGCATAGGACATCACTAATATTTTTCCAGCAAGAATGTCCCAACTTCAAGGCTGTTTTTCTCCATGATCCAAGTTGAACCAGGTCTGGGGCCAAACATGAAAGTTGAAGTACATCATCTCAGCTTTCCAGAAAGTCCTAGAACGTCCATGTAGCATACTCGAGCAAGGAGTTATGGATTTTACAAAAAGGCTTGCTGCAGCTGAATTTTTCATGGGGCATTGTCATCACTTTGGACACCTCTGAGGATCAAATCTAAAGGGGACAATCACTGAGCCAAGCCTCCAAAGCCCTTGGAACAAGAAGTAGCATGCTATTCCTAAAAATCCCTAAAAGAGGGACAAGACTCCAATTTTGGATTGAAGCATTTAATAGATACTTAGAGGTGGCATGGACTGATACATTTGCAACTGAATTCAGTCAAGATTCCTCCAACAAGTAGGGAACCAAAGCTCTGTGCCCTAACCTCTAGTCAATGGCTAGAGGAGACTTGGATTTTCATTGGCCAACATTGAACAAACCTCTGCTGCAGTTGCCATTCACTGTGGATCCGAAAACAAACTTGCCCTACTATAAATAGAGCTCATTTGTGCTCAATTTGAGTACACCAAAGCCATCAAACAGATGCTTTCCTCAAAATCTCTTCTTTCACCTCAAATTTGCCTTCCAAAGCAAGTAATTCTGAGTTTTTGAGTTAGAGAGCAATTCCACTCAAACTAATCACACACACACCTCATATATATCATATGCAAGCTGTGCAAACAATCACAAGTGACCTGTAATCACAAAATCACAGAGTCACTTCTCAAAACCTCAAAATAGCACTTTTTTGCATTTTTCAAGCCATGTCTTGATTCAGTCACGTTCCAAACCAGATAAAACCTCAAACACACTCCAAATATCATCCTTGAACTGTCCCAAATGGTTCCCCCATCTAGAACACCATTTGAGAGAGTTGCTATTTTGGTCACTTTTAACCCCTTTTGCAAGAAAGGGACAGTTTGTGTTTTTCCAGGTACTTGCTGATTCCACCCATCTTAAAAGCTTCTAAGAGGTCATTTGAGGGTGTCCAAAGCATCAAATCATTTCTGGAACAAAGCACTTGGTAGGTTGCACAAAATCTCCAAAAAAGAGGTAAAATTCACAACTTGAATTCTTTGAATCATGCTTTCCTTTGATGTCCACATACATGCATCATATTGAACAATTCTTGAAGCAAAAATGTAGTTCTTAATGTGTATGTTATGATCCTCCTACTGTTTGCACTTTAACATGTTTATATGTGGAGTTTATGTTGTTTTAAACTTAAGGTGCAGATCTGGTTTTTTGCCTTGTGTGTGTTGTACATTAAGTTTCAGTATGTATGAGTGATACCATTGGATTCCTTGCGAAAAATTGGTCAATATAGGCTCTTCCGGATCTTAATTCCGTTAAAAATTGAGAGAGTTATGAATGTTTGAAGTTTGATAAAAAGATGTTGAAAATCAAGGTGCAGTTCTGGTTTTTGTCTGATGTCGAATGTGATGTTGTGACATATTCCCTTGTTCTCTTATCTTCAAAACTCATGAGTGATGTCGAATGTGATGTTGTGACATCACATTCCTCTTTTTCTTAGTTTATCTTCAAAACTCAACCGATTTTTTCACATAGCAAAAATTATCATTTTCCAAATCTGTTTTACACACTTCTTATTCATACTCCATAATATTTTAATCCACCAAAAAATCACAAAAAATATTATTATTTGATATATTTTTAATATATTCAAAAATATTGTTTTAAATTGTTTTAAATGCTTTTAAAATAATTTCTTTTTCTTGATTTTTAAAACCAAAATGATTTTAAATATTCATGTGGATAAAATACTTTTTCATAAACCGTAATCATTGTTTATAACAAGATTAATGATTTTATTTGATATTTTTATCATTTTTTTACTTGATTTTTCTTTGAAAAATACCCTTTAAAAAATGAAATTAGGGTTTTTGATTAATTCAACCCTCATCAAACATTTTCAAACACTTTTGGGCCTCTAATAGAGTGTAAGACCCAATCCTTTTTTGACCAAATCATTTTTGGGCCTCAGTGTATTGTATAAGTCCCGATACCGTCAAAAACAAACGGCGCGATCGTCGCCCTTTTGAAAAATAACCCCTGGGCCTACCCTCGAGTAGTAAGACCCATTTCTTTTCTTTAAAACTTTTGGGCCTCTAATAGAGTGTAAGACCCAACCCTTTGTAAATACAACCCTAATTTTGGGCCTCACTTATTGTATAAGTCCCGTTGTATTTCAAAAAGTTCGACGCGATCATCGTCCGTTGAAAAACAAATCTTGGGTCTCTCCTTGAGCTATAAGACCCATTCAAAATTTTTGGGCCTCTATTAGAGTGTAAGACCCAATCCCCTTTTAACCAAAACATTTTGGGCCTCAGATATTGTATAAGTCCCTCTGCGTTAAAAGAAAACCTCGGCGCGATCGCCATTTCAAACGGAAAATCATCTGGGCCTACCCTCGTGTTATAAGCCCCACTCTTTTTTCTTTAAACCTTTTAGGCCTCTTGAGAGAGTGTAAGCGGAAAACTTTTTTTGGGCCTCAATCACTTGTATAAGTCCCTCTGTACAAATTCAAACAGTGCGCTCACTGATAAAACCCTGGGCCTCTCCTTGAGCTGTAAGCCCCAAATCTTTCTTTTTCAAAGTACTTTCTCCTTTGATTTTGAAATATACTGTTGTTTTCAATTTTCCTTTGTTGAACAACTAACCAAACAGCATGGAAGCTCTACAACCGAGTAAGTGTTTATACGCTTTCATTTACCGCTTTCATATACATATAACTGTATTGTGCGGCTGTTTCGCTGTAAGTCTTCTTTCATAAACTCATATCAACTGTGTAATAATAGTATAGATATTTAGAGTTTCCCCGGCAACTACGTCTAGAACTAGGTGACGCCGTTTTGTTTATTCGTAGAAATAGACACCTAGATCCCCAAATAGGATCACCAGATACAATATTCTCTTCGGCTGTCCTCATTAGGAATTGTCAAGAAACTCTACTCCTAGAGATGAATGTATTCTCCGTGAATGGCATCTTTGAGTTTCTTCCAAATTCTCGAACTTTCCTGACTTGATCTATTCCTTGTGAATAGCTTGCCTTGAATTTCTCGGGGTTTGGGGACCCATGGGCTTTTTAAATGCATCGGCCTCCTCTTGGGCATCGTACAAGGACCCACAGGCTTCCTAAAAGCAACCCCGCATCCTCTTGGGCTTAGTACAAGGACCCGTCGGCTTCTTAGAAGTATTCACAGCCTCCTCTTAGGCTTCGTATAATGATTCTTCCTCCAGGAATGATAGCCTCCTCTTGGGCTTTATACAAGGACCGATCGGCTTCTTAAAAGTTTCCAGCCTCCTCTTGGGCTTCGTACAAATTGTCCCGACGACCTCCTAGAGGTATAGGAACAGAACTTAGTCATCTGCATAGAACAGTCCTTTCAAAGAGTCTACTACTGTTTCTCAAAGCATAGTACAAAAGATGAAACTCTAGACTTGGACAGTCTAATATCCTTGAGTCTCAAAAACATTCTCAAGAGACCCCTTCGTTAAATAGGAAGAAAACCCGTAGACTCGGACAGTCTCAATACCCTTCGGATTTCCCACTTCCCTAAAGAACAGGAATAACCCGGATCCTCGAATCAAATCCTTGAGTACAGCATCGCTCATATAAGAACTGATTTTCTCTTTCAAAATCAGTATACTGGACCTGTCGCTCAACTGAAACAGTCACCATAGCCTCCTCTTGGGCTTTGTACAATGATTCTCCTCAACGGAGTCAAACAACGTTTAGCCTCTCTCTCGGGCTTTGTATGCGACACATAAGAGACTCCCTAGTTGGGTCAATCACCCCTTTCGCCTCTATCTCGGGCTTTATACAAGATACAAAAAGGTTCTTATTGAGCCAAACAAACTTTTGCCTCCATCTCGGGCTTTGTACGAGATACAAAAAACTCTCTTGTTGAGTCAAATAGCCTCCATCTTGGGCTTTATACGAGATACCAAAGGATTCCCTCATTGAGTCAAAACCTTTTAGCCTCTCTCTCGGGCTTTGTACGAGACACATATTAGCCTCCTCTTAGGCTTTGTATAAGAAAACCACTAGTTGATCCAATCAACCTTTTAGCATCAAAGTTGTGCCTCGTTCACAGTACACAAACATCTAGAACTCCTTCCCTTTCATCTAATTGCTGTAAGCGGCAAGCCTCTGGATCATCTATATCCATGCCATTGTCCCTCTTTTAGCATGAGAAATTCCTAAGGAAAGATAGAATTGCTCTACACTGAGTTAAAGTGTTCTCCTTCAAGTTAAAATCCCCTTTAAAGGAAGTTATGGCATTGTCGGATTCACAAATCCCGGTTAAAGTAATTCTCCTTTATAAACAGTTGTGACATAAAACCCCCTCTTTAGAGATGACAAATTCTCTCTAAAGTCAACACCCTTTTAGCTTCACATCTTGGGCTTTGAACAAGATACAAACCACCTTTCGCTTCACATCTTGGGCTTTGAACAAGACACCAAAACAACCATTTCTTCCCATAGAATAGGAGGAACTACGAACGCTCTGATTTCCCTATTTTGGTAAACGGGAATACGTAGGCATAAGATCGAAAGAAAAGATCTTAGCGAGCACACTAAACAAAAACCCTAAATCCCATACTCTCACATATCAATTGGAAAGCATCAGTCCTAACATCCTAGTCCTTGTTCCCTGCCAGAAACCTCATTCTGTCAAAATAGCACAAGAAAGGCCCCACAACCACATAGCATCCGTAACCTAACAGACCGCTGTTTAACCTCAGTATGCAAGCAGGGTTAATTGGAGACATCTATTTCCCTTCCTTCATCAGCTTTAATAGGATAAAAAATGAATCGACCTGTAGTCCCCCCAAAAGAGCGTCAGTGCTTAAGAACCACGCCCAAAATCGCTCGCTACAGAAAAATGGCGCCCACCGTGGGGCCTTTCAGTTTCTTCACTTGTGTGAATACCACAAATTGGAGCTTCCGCCGGGGAACCCATTTTCTGTCAGGAACTTAAGATTCATAGCTTTAAAAGTCTAGGATGATTAGGACAAATATATATACTGCTTTTCCTAATTGATATACGTGTTTATTTTTCTGCTAATGGGAATGCGTGTGATACCGCATGCGGAAAGATTGAGTATACACTTAAGATAAGTGATGGTGACGAGGTCGACCATCAACCTCAGTGGAGGCATCCTAACGTAACCATTATCTCACCTAAACAATGGGTCGGTTGTGATGTCTGAGAAGCTGAGGAGCCAAACCCTTTTGTAGTGCGGAAGCTATCGGAAATAGTTGTCACACGATACTACCCTCATTTGAGGTTGGTGATCTATTCTCGGTGAATGGTACTTACTCTAAGATTGCTCCACAACTCGCTGGCGATCCGCTTGTTGTTTTGCTTTCCTGGGAGGAGCTAATGATAATGAGTACAGGTACAAAATTCACCCTAGTATAAACCTTTGGGGATGGGTAGAGCCTTGACTTCATGACAACGACCCTTTGACCCCATGTTTTTTCTATGTTTTTGTGTGTTGTATTCATGCATTCATTTAAAACACATTAATTCAAAAAAAATCTTCTCTTCTAGTCTCTCTGTCTTTTCAAAATAAACTAAGACTGTGATTGCAAATGTCAGAGAAAAGGATTGCGCTCATGGATTTCGGTAGAAGGAGAACCCGGGTATACCTTCAGGATTCCAAAACTAGAGGATTTAAGAGGTTTGGCGAGGATGATCACAAACCAAGAGGCTTTCAGAGCCAAGTACGGAGGTTTGCTATCTCTGCTAAGAGTCCATGTGATTGAGGGAATCATGGACGCGCTCGTCCAATTCTACGATCCAGTTTATCACTGCTTTACATTCCCGGATTACCAGCTCGCACCAACGCTGGAGGAGTATTCTCATCTGATCGATTTGCATATCACTGATCGGGCTCCATTTTCTGGACTGGAAGAAATTCCAAAGAATCAGACCATTGCAAGAGCAATTCATTTGGACGAGTCTGAGGTCAGGACTCACATGACTACCAAGGGTGGCATACAAGGTTTGCCAGCCCAGTTCTTGACGAAGAAAGCCCTGTACTTCGCTAGTATCGGGAACGTGACTGCTTTTGAAAGTATCTTTGTTTTACTCACCTACGGATTATTTCTGTTGCCCAACATTAATAATTTCGTCGATATGAACTCCATTAAGGTTTTTCTAATTGGAAACCCTGTGCCGACTTTGCTCGCAGATGCGTATCATTCTGTACACTTGGGAAATTTGTACAGCGGAAGGGAGATCACATGCTGTGTACCTTTGCTTTACAAATGGTTTATCTCCCACTTGCCCAAGTCTGCAGCTTTTTGGGATTGTAAGAGTGCCTTACGTTGGTCGCAGAAGATCATGTCTCTTACCAACTCTGATATAGATTGGTGTAATAGGATTTATGATGGAATCAGAATCATTGATCATTATGGAAACTTCCCCAACGTACCCCTTATAGGAACTAAGGGAGGAATCAATTACCATTCAGTTCTCGTTCATCGTCAATTTGGGTACCCGATGAGACACGTCCCACGGGGTGTTCATCTGGAATGTATTTTCTTCAAGGAAGGAGAAAATGACAGAGCACTAAAGATGGAAATAGTGCATGCTTGGAAACACGTTCATAAGAAAGGACGGGAGTCTCTAGGAAAATCGGACTGTGTCTCGGTGGAGCCTTATCTCCATTTGGTACAAACTAGAGCTCTCAAGCTAAAGATGTCGTATCCTCGTCACAAAGTTCTTCCGCCAAGGGAATCTGTCATGTACTTCATGACGGAAACTGAAAAGCTTCAGGTTACTCTCAACAAAGTTCAACAGGAGAGGAGGTCTTGGAAGAACAAGTACCGCATTCTCAACGTGGAGTGTACCAAAATACAGCAACTACTGAAAGATAAGGATGCTCTGATTGAGATTTTAGAGCAACATGCTGTGGATAATCAGGATGACCAAAGGAATTTGCTCGCTCCTTTCACCTGGAAAAGGAATGACAACCCAACAATGGCCCAAGAGCCCCGGTCCAAGAAGAGGAAAGTACCAGAATCAGCACCCGGTTTCTCCTCAGAGAGGACTTGGGACCCATTAGCTTAGGTTTCTTTTTCCGCACCTTGTAATTTACTGTATTTCCATTTCCGCAATCCTTTGAATTTCAATAAAACGGGGTTTCCCCACTGTTTGATATTTGCAATCTAATTGTCGAAGTTTATTTTGATTAAACCAAAAAACAATTAATATAATCATTGCATTCATCATTTTCACGTCACGTATTCTTCTTACCTACGAATCTCACGTTTGTGTCTCGGTTCTAGAGTCAACCTGTCTCATTCGTACAATACTCGGGTCAATCGTCAGAAAAAGATGGATGATCTCGAGGAAGAGAACAGAGAGTTGAAAGAAGAGATCGACGCTCTAAGAGAGGATATGAGAAAGCTTCGTAACGACATGCAAGCCATGGCAGAAGCTCAGCTACAAAGAACCGTGATCTCAGAGATCACCTCAATGCCCATAGTGGAGAAGTATGATCATAGGTATCGAATGCCGAAAGATCGTCCCTGGGGCATGCCTGTTAACTATATCCTGGAAGGATATGTTCCATCGATCACTGATGATCAGGGAATCATAGCAGAAGCCGTTGGGCCTGAAGGTTATAAACTTCGGGAAAGTGAAGATGCCAGAGGCATAATGAGGACTCCTGAAGGTTACAAACTTCGGGAAGCGCCAACATTAGTAATGGTACCACCCCCTGTGGTGCACACTGTCCCGGAAGGACAGATTCCCCAAATACCTTCTGGTGGAAACGAAAGCATGTTCGAAAGAATGAACGAGTTCCAGGAACATTTCTTGGAAATGCAAAAGGAATTGCAAGCTATTCGTGGTCAGGATCTATTTGGAAAGGACGCCGCGGACCTCTGCTTGGTCCCCAATGTGAAAGTTCCGCACAAATTCCAGGTGCTCGACTTTGAAAAGTACAAGGGTAACTCTTGCCCTCAGAGTCACTTGGTGATGTACGCTCGGCGAATGTCAGCTCAGCAGAGAATCAAGATCTACTGATTCACTACTTTCAGGATAGTTTAACCGGTGCCGCATTAAAATGCTACATGGGTTTAAACCGTGCTACGATTAGCACTTTCAAAAATCTCGGCATTGTCTTCGTCCAACAGTACAAATATAATTTGGACATGGCACCAAACAGAGATCAACTCAGATCAATGTCACAAAAGGACAAGGAAACCTTTAAGGAGTACACTCAGAGATGGCATGAAATTTCCGCCCAAATTTGTCCACCTCTTGAGGAAAAAGAGATGACAAAGATCTTCTTAAAGACCTTGAGCTCATTTTACTACGACAGAATGGTTGACAGTGCGCCCAGTGACTTCACCGAGATGGTGGGCATGGGGGTTCGTCTTGAGGAAGCCGTCCGGGAAGGACGTTTAGTTAAAGACAATGGATCATCAAGTAGTGCAAAACGATACGGTAGTGCTCTCCCTAAGAAAAAAGAGCAGGATATTGGGAATATCTCTCTCGGAAAGCAAAGGCGACGGTATCAACCAGTAGCAGCTGTAACTCCTGCTATCAACCCTGCGCCTGTTTCTACATATCAACCTCAGGTTGCGCAGAGCCAACCTAATCAACAGCAACTTCAGCAAAGGACACAGCAGCCTCTTCAGCAGGCTCGTCCTCAGTACAACAACAACCGTACAACGCGGCCACCAGGATTTGATCCTATACCCATATCATATGCGGAACTATTTCCATTATTACTGGTTAAAGGGAACGTCTAGACCAAGGCTCCTCTTACAGTACCGGAAAATCTGCCTTTTTGGTTCAAAGCGGATCAGACTTGCCCTTATCATCAAGGAGGACCAGGGCATAACATAGAAAACTGTCTCAATTTCAAATCTGACGTGCAAAAGCTTGTTAGGAGCGGGCTCTTATCTTTCAAAGATACGAATCCTAATGTTCTCACGAACCCGCTGCCTCAACACGAGAAAGCTACAGTCAACCTGATAGAGGGAGAGTCTAACAACGTCTATCAAATTCATGATGTACTCTTGTTAAGGACCAATCTGGTCAAGATGCATTGTAGATAGAGTGGATATGGCCATGTGCCACCTCATAATTATCACCAGTGTGATATCTGCTCTAAAAGCAATCGAGGATGTTCTGTGGTGCAATCAGCTCTACAGGAATAGATGGATCTCTGATGGATCCAAGAGCACCGAGTTCGTGGAGTTAACATAGTTTATTCGAATTCCAACGTCATTCAAAACCACGACGTCCATGCGATAAATGTCAACATGGTGGCAATGCACTCAAGGAAAAGCCAGTATCATAATCTGCCGCGGCACGATTAGAGTTCTTGTCTGACTTGCTCGGTAAACAAACAGGGATGCTCTTTCATACAGGAGGCCTTCCAGCGTCAGATGGATCTTGGATGGATCCAAGACTACCATGATAGGAACCCCTATCAGATCAACATGGTTCAGATCTTCGATATTCGCTTAATGAATACCAACCTGGTAGAGTTACATGCTGAGCAGGTCCGACTCGGGTTCCTGATTTCACATGACTATCAAAGCTGTAAAGCGGGTTGCGAAAACGATCAAGGTTGTGCCCTTGTCCAGGAAGCACTTCAGCACTTGTTAAATCACTGGTGGATGCCAATCTATATGGACGAAGACACCCAGCAAATTAGTATCACTAACGGGAATCCTATTAGGTATCAAAGTCAGGGCGACCAATCAGAAGGAGGAACGTCGATTTCCTCGTACAAAGATGCTATCAAAGCAGTCGGGAGTGCCAATACGACAAGATGGGAACAGCTTGTCATTCCTACTGACAATAAAACAAAGAAGGGTCTTGGTTTTTCCTCAACCTGTACCCAGACAGCTGTTAACGATGAAAGTTTTCATCCCATTCAGAACTTCTTCCACAGTGGAGGTTTCCTTTAACCGATGACTCAAGAAGTGCATGCCATCAATAAAGATGATTCCTCTGATACGGAGGAAGAATGGAAGTCATATATCAACGAGGACAGTTATATGTCTCAGGACAAAACGCAGACTCCCTTTTGCTTTCCTACACAGAGTCTGAGATTTATACCCAGGTCGGACGTCGAAATGATATATGGAGATTGTGATCCGGAAGGATGCCGTGCTCCACCAAATTCATTAGAGGAAGACACTCCAATGAAGGACAATTTTGACTACACCTACTATGGCCCGATGGATGGCCTGCCAATGTGGCAGCTGTGCCTAGGAGACTTGGGGCAAGAAAATCAGTCGAACAATGAAAATCAGCTGAGCATCATTGAACAGAATACCTGCGTCCCCACCATGTCATTGGATCAACACCCAGGTTATCCTGAAAATACCCAGCACGACGATGAATTTGCAACGTTTGCAGGACTAGAGTTCATCAACTATGCTTTCCCCGAGGTCAACGTCATCGAGAAGGATGACTCCTCTAGTTCCAAAGAAGTGTGGGACACCTTAGGACAACCAAGTGGAAAATACGACTATATGGTCAAGTACACTGCTCCCGAAAGCTCTCGCATCAGGCTCGAAGACATCCAGCCTACTGGATGGGGAGATCTGCCTGAGAGTACAAATACTCTGCAAAATGCAACAGAGGAATCCTCCTACTACAAATCTGCGTGGGAGACAGATTCCAATGATCCTGCTCCACCAGAAATCAATGTTATTTCTGAAGACAAATCAAGGAAGGTACCAGACTTTGTGATTCACCGAGGAGTTCGCCGCCAGTGGGTTGCTGTCGATGTTCTGAAGATCGTTCATCAGTCAAAGTAATTGCCATCTTTAACCTTTCACCCTGCCCAGGTGAAACGGATGTTTTGATAGGGCTCGCTTTCTATAAATTTCCCTCTTCGCTTTGCCCAAAGCGACAGAGTTTTGTTTTATAGGGCTGTAGTTTCAAGAATCGACTTGTTCATTAATAAAATAACGTCGTTCTGTAATTTCCACATTTTGTTGCTGTTTTCTCTTTTTGCTTTTCTCAGAAAATGGTAATCCTAAAAAACAACTCAATAATAAAAACAAGCAGTAAAATAAAAATACACTGCACACACTTGCATTTTCTCTATTTCTTCTAAACACAAATCATCACGTCATGCAGATTGCTTGTTTTAAACCTCGTTGAAACATACGATCTGATGCCTTCTCCCAACTTTGAGTTCCCGGTATTTGGGGCTGAAGAAGAAGTTGACAACGAAATTCCAGAAGAGATCTCCCGATTACTCAGACAAGAGGAAAGGTCCATTGAACCTCACAAAGAGCCGTTGGAAACGGTAAACTTGGGTTCGGAAAAAGAGAAAAAAGAAATCAGGATTGGGGCACTGCTCAGTCCAACTGCCAAAGAGAGTTTGACAAAGCTTCTCAAAGAATTCCCCGATGCATTCGCTTGGTCCTATCAAGATATGCCAGGGTTGGATACCAGCATCGTGGAACATCACTTACCGTTGAGATCGGAATGTCTGCCAGTAAAGCAAAGGTTGAGAAGGACTCACCTGGACATGGCCATCAAAATCAAAGAGGAGATACAGAAACAGATTGACGCGGGTTTCCTCGCCACGTCAGAATATCCTCAATGGTTATCCAACATTGTACCCGTTCCCAAAAAGGACGGAAAGGTCAGAATGTGTGTCGACTACCGAGACTTGAACAAGGCTAGTCCAAAGGACGACTTTCCTTTACCACACATTGACATGCTGGTGGACAGTACAGCAAAGTTTAAAGTTTTCTCCTTCATGGATGGATTCTCGGGCTATAATCAGATCAAAATGGCGCCGAAAGACATGGAGAAAACTTCATTCATTACCCCCTGGGGTACCTTTTGTTACAAGGTAATGTCGTTCGGTTTGAAGAACGCCGGGGCAACCTATCAAAGGGCCATGACTACTCTGTTTCATGACATGATACACAAAGAGATAGAGGTATATGTTGATGACATGATTGCAAAATCTAAGACAGAAGAGGAGCATGTGACCCACCTGTCAAAATTGTTCGAGCGTTTGCGAAAGTACAAACCCCGCTTGAATCCCAACAAGTGCACCTTCGGTGTCCGTTCAGGGAAACTCTTAGGGTTCATCGTCAGCCAGAAAGGAATTGAGGTTGATCCTGACAAGGTCAAGGCCATTCAAGAAATGCCTTCTCCGAAAACTGAAAAACAAGTCAGAGGATTCTTGGGACGTTTGAACTACATCTCCAGATTCATATTCCTTATGACCGCCACATGTGCGCCGATTTTTAAATTACTCAAAAAGAACCAGGATTGCGTTTGGTCAGAAGATTGCCAAACCGCCTTCGACAGTATTAAGGAATATCTATTGAATCCACCAATTCTATCACCTCCAGTGGAAGGAAGACCACTGATCATTTACCTCACAGTCCTAGAGGACTCAATGGGATGTGTACTTGGACAACAAGACGAAACTAAACGGAAAGAGTCTGCCATGTACTATCTAAGCAAGAAATTCACCGACTGCGAAACTCGGTACACGATGCTTGAGAAAACTTGTTGCGCTTTGGCTTGGGCAGCCAAACGTCTTCGTCAATACATGATTCGTCACACTACTTGGTTGGTCTCCGAGATGGATCCGATCAAGTACGTCTTCGAAAAACCTGCTCTTACGGGAAGGATTGCCCGTTGGCAGATGTTGCTATCAGAATATGACATAGAGCACCACGCTCAGAAAGCTATTAAGGGAAGTATTATAGTCGATCATTTAGCTCATCAACCGATTGACGATCGGGAATCAATTGGGTTTGACTTCCCAGACGAAGATGTCATGTATCTAAAAATGAAAGATTGCGATGAACCGTTACCCAGTGAAGGGCCAGAACCAGGTTCCCAATGGGGACTTATCTTTGACAGAGCAGTCAATCATTACGAAAACGGAATTGGGGCAATCATTTTTACCCCTCAGGGTACCCACATTCCTTTCACCGCCAGACTTACATTCAAATGTACGAACAACGAGGCCGAATACGAAGCTTGTATTATGGGTCTCGAAGAAGCGATTGATTTAAGGATCAAAAACTTGGACGTATACGGCGACTCAGCCTTGGTTATCAATCAGATAAAAGGAGATTGGAACACATACCAATCAGGACTGATTCCTTACAAGGACTATGCAAGAAGGTTGTTACCCTTCTTCAACAAAGTTGAGTTTCATCACATCCCTCGAGAGGAGAATCACATGGCTGATTCATTAGCCACTCTCTCTTCTATGATTAGTGTAGGTCAATGGAACGACCTACCTAAGATCGACATAATGCACCTTGAACGACCCGCTTACATCTTCACGATTGAAGCAGTCATAGACGACAAACCTTGGTATCACGATATCAAATGCTTCCTTCAGAAACAAGAGTACCCACCTGGGGCATCCAGGAAAGATAGAAAGACTCTCAGGAGATTGGCTGGAAACTTCTTCTTGAACGGTGACACTCTCTATAAGAGAAATTTTGACATGGTCTTGCTCCGATGCGTAGACAGACCAGAAGCAGAAATGCTGATGAAAGAAATTCATGAAGGATCCTTTGGCACTCATGCCAACGGACACACAATGGCGAGAAAAATTCTGAGAGCAGGGTATTACTGGTTGACCATGGAATCCGACTGCTACAAGTACATGAGGAGGTGTCACAAGTGTCAGATATACTCCGACAAAATTCGTGTACCGCCATCGCATCTCAAAGTTCTTTCTTCCTCGTGGCCTTTTTCCATATGGGGAATCGACATGATTGGCTTGATCGAACCTAAGGCTTCAAACGGACATCGGTTCATCCTGGTAGCCATTGACTATTTCA
Organism: Lathyrus tuberosus; assembly: GCA_022829125.1. Classification (NCBI taxonomy): domain Eukaryota; kingdom Viridiplantae; phylum Streptophyta; class Magnoliopsida; order Fabales; family Fabaceae; genus Lathyrus; species Lathyrus tuberosus. The sequence goes on from JALAZF010000009.1 coordinate 20,397,030, forward strand.
CCAAGTGGGTCGAAGCAGCGTCATACGCTAATGTAACCCGACAAGTGGTGGTCCTATTTATCAAAAACAATATCATCTGCGATTATGGTGTTCCAAGCCAAATCATTACTGATAATGGATCTAACTTGAACAATAAGATGATGAAAGAGTTATGCGTAGAGTTCAAGATTGAACACCATAACTCATCTCCCTACGGACCCAAGATGAACGGAGCGGTAGAAGCGGCTAACAATAACATCAAGAAGATCGTTCAAAAGATGGTTGTAACCTACAAAGACTGGCATGAGATGCTACCCTTTGCTCTTCACAGTTATCGTACATCTGTCCGCACTTCAACGGGGGCTACCCCTTTCTCTCTAGTATATGGCAAGGAAGCAGTGCTCCCCATAGAAGTAGAAATCCCATCAATCCGAGTATTGATGGAAGTGAAGCTTACCGAAGCCGAATGGTGTCAAAGTCGACACGACGAACTGAATCTGATCGAAGAAAAGAGAATAACGGCACTATGCCACGGTCAATTGTATCAACAGAGAATGAAGAAGGCGTTCGACAAAAAGGTTCGACCCCGCATCTTCAGGAAAGGAGACCTTGTGCTCAAGAAGATACAATCTTTTCTCACTGATTCTCGGGGCAAGTGGACCCCAAATTATGATGGCCCCTATGTGGTCACGAAAGCTTTCTCAGGCGGCGCCTTGAGACTTGCAACCATGGACGGAGAGGAATTTGCCTACCCCACGAATGTTGATGTAGTCAAGAAATACTTCGCCTAAACTAAAAAAAAACGTCTCGGTGGATTGAAAACCCGAAAGGGCTGTCCAGGCAAAAGTTAGAGACATGAAAAAAAATCATCCCGGTGGATTGGAAACATCAAAGTACAATCCAGGAAAAAATTAGGGATAATGGCAAGTAACTATGTTCAACAGAGGCAAGTCCCTTAGCAACAGTTACATAATCCATTGGAGGAAAACTCCAGTCAAGGTCATCTTCGACAGAAGCTCAGGATGTCCCGAATTCAAAGTTGGTAGAAGGATAATGGTCATTATGTTTCAGCGTAGCCCTTTTCCCTGTAAATTACCATTTTCTAACTTTGTAAATACTCTTTGGAATCACGCGTTTGGCTGATCTCCATCCTATCAATAAAATTTGAGCCCTTGTGCTTTTGTTTGTAATTCTTACTTGTTTTAGCTTTACAGAACGACATTTTAATATGATTAACGATTCTTGAAATAAAACAAAAATGAATTTACTTGTAAAAACTTTTTCTGCTTTAAAATAAAGATGGCAATTTCTTCTGACTGTTAAACATCAAAAGAACATCAATCGCTTCTCCAGAAGTAAGCGAACTTCAAAGTGCAGAATCAAAGTACTCCTTCTAATCCAGTACGCCTGAATGAAGGGATCAGCTGTGTTAGAGACCTTGTTTCGTCTGACACGCCTCGGCCGAGTTCTCATCTCCTAAGCCCGACCAACATAGCTCCCAACAGGGACTATCTCTCCTAAGCAAGGTGGAATTGCTATTCTGAACCAATGGTACTTCTTCGCCCCGCGATGGCCGAGTATTCAGTCGTGTTCACCTGTCAGTTTGTATGTCGCGTCAGTTTTGTCAGCATAAACATACATATATCATGCATTATTGATTTGCATTCACATTTCATATTGCATCATTATCACTCTAGTCGGTCTTGCCCCCTAGAGATAGAAGTTCTTTCAATCGAGTTGTCAGTTCTTGCCTCGTCAGGAAACGCTGCGTTTGAACAACCTCGCCCCAGTTTATTTCTGGAAGGAAGTTGGTCCTCGACCACTTTGTGTATATGCGTATTTTCGACGCCATGAGTTCAACACATAAAAAGTTGTTTTCGACAAATAGAGGAACATGCCAGAAGAAGTACAACTGAAAGAGTATATCTGCTTGGGAGATATTCTTCAACACCCTTCGACATTTCGACAAGACAATGTTCGTCATTTCGACAAGACAATGTTTCGACATTTCGTCAAGTAAAGATTTCTGCAAAATAGTTTGGATAAGTATGAAGAAGGTTGCAATAGTTCGACAGTTCGACAAGTCTGAAAAGACGCGTTTGTTCGACGTAACTTGAAGATTCAAATTCAGGAGAATTATAACGTTTGGCAGAAGACGCGTGGAAGCACCTGGCGAAAGGAAGACATGCAGAATGCCAGATGTCGAAGTTTTAGGATTTAGTCATTAATAGCAGTTATTTTGTTTATCTATAAATAGGATAGTTGTTATTAGAATGATGTGTAAAAAAACTTGTACAAAACTTCCTGAAATTACTCAAAGTACCCGTGTGAGAGAAAAGAGTTATTTGGAAAAATGTACGTGTAAACACCATCTTTTAATTTCTTTATCAATCAAAGTCTTTTTTACCAATTCCTTTACATTCACCAACATCTTTATGTTTTCTTCGTCATTCTACTTTAAAGTTCTTTCTTCGCCATTTTACTTTAAAAGTTCTTTTCAAACTCATTTTCTTTTATCTCAGACTTTCATTTAGAGTTAATTGAAATCTTTTGTTCCAAAAGACTTAAATACATAGAACCAAGATATCACCCTTAATTTAAAATTTATCACGTTGATCTAAGTTTTTGCACGACGTCCTAGGATTTGTTTGGTTAATCCTGCAAGTAACCCAGATTTCACCATTCTGGTAAACCAGAGGTTGTTCGCCACGATCAACAGCGAACAAATTGGCACGCCCAGTGGGACTAGTGCAATATAAAACTTTAAAAAAAAAAAAAAAAAAATTATTAAGGTTTTGTCTTCGTTGTATGAGACTAAGAAGCGGTAAATTAGCCATATCTGACGTAGAGAGACCCAAAAGAACTAGAGTAAGGAAAATGGTGAATCGGTCAAATAATCCTAATCTCAATCCAAATTCAAATGAAAATATTCCAGTTTCCAACCCTATACCTTCGACAGGGGGAAATGTAGATTCAAACCCTGTTCTGGAGGAGGTTATGCCTTCGTCAACAGGATCTATACCAGCGGTATCGCTCTCCCAAAGTATGCCTAGTTCCTCCACAATGGGACATTCAAGGCCCTTGGGGACGCCTCCTCCGGGAGGACAAAATTTTAGGCCATTCCAGACAAATTTTTCCATGCCTATGTTCGGAAGAGAACAACCATATGGAATGCCAACGTCAGTAATGGCAAACTTGCAAAGTGCACCACCCTTATATTCTGACGCCATGGTCCACATGTCTTCACCATTGCAAGGATCAGGATATGGTGGAAATATGAGTAGATTGAACCAATCCCTACCAAACTTCCAAATGCCAGCGATTACCAATAATTCTGCGCAAGTAATTCGACAACAAATGGACGAAAGTAATCATGATATGGTCCAAATGTTAACTCAACAAATGGGAGCAGTGTTTAACCCTTTAATACAAAACACTACCCAAACCAACCAATTGTTGGCTGCGCAAATGACGCGCATTGCTGATTTTTTTGGTGTTCCTCAAGCACGACAAAGAGAACAAGTGATTCAAAACCAAGTAGTAAATGTCGAAGAGGAACCCATGATAAATCAAAGGCCTTTAGAGAATCCCCAGGCAAACCCTAGAAACCAAGAGGCAGTGGTCGAACAGCCTCATGTCGAAATCCCCGTTCAACAAGAACCTAGGAGGGTAATAGTCCAGAGAGGCCAAGATGCTGATGATGTGTTGCAACAGCGAATATGATATAATAACTTTCCTGTCGAAAATAACATAACAGCCATGGTCGAAAGGATAATGGCCCAAAATGGTGTAAATATAGGTTTGCAAAGGCCTACTTATACTTCCCCGTTGTCAGAACACATTCTGCAAGAGGAACTACCCCCAAGATGGAAAGTTCCCAAGTTTACTAAGTTTTCAGGAGATACTAGTGAATCTACTATAGAGCACGTAGCGCGTTATCTAATAGAAGCAGGAGAAATAGTCAATAATGAACACTTGAAAATGAAGTACTTCCCAAGTTCCTTGACAAAAAATGCATTCACCTGGTTTACATCCTTGCCTGCGAACTCTATATTCACATGGACCCAATTAGAAAGATTGTTCCATGAACAATTCTATATGGGTCAGACTAAGATAAGTTTGAAGGAATTAGCCAGTGTTAAGAGGAAATTTTCAGAGCCTATAGATGATTACCTAAATAGGTTCAGGTTGCTTAAGGCAAGATGTTTCACACAAGTGCCAGAACGAGAGTTAGTCGAAATGGCGGCAGGGGGTCTAGATTATTCTATAAGGAAGAAGTTAGACACTCAATATTTAAGAGATATGGCACAATTAGCAGATAGGGTAAGACAGATTGAAAGGCTAAAAGCTGAGAAATTCAGATCAAATAAAAATAAAAAGGAAAGAGTGGCCTATGTAGGAGTATGCCAGGATGATGATGGTGACGAAAATGAACTAATTTTGTTCGAAGAACAAGAAATTGATCTGGCAGAACTAAAGTCAGGCCCACCATACGCCTGTAAAGTACTAGCTCCGTCGAATGGAAAAAATCCAGTCGAACATGAAAAGAATGAGAAGTTTCCTAAACGAACTTATACGTTCGACGTCACCAAGTGTGACGAAATTTTTGATTTATTGGTCAAAGATGGCCAGTTAATAAAGCCACCAGGCGCTAAAGAACCGCCTGTCGAACAGCAGAAAAAGAGGGGTTTTTGTAAGTACCATAACTTTTTGGGTCATAAAACATCTCAATGTTTTCTTTTCAGGGATCTAGTTCAGAATGCTATCCGTGATGGAAGGCTGAAGTTTGGCGAGAAGCCAAAACAACAAATGGGGATCGATTCGAATCCTATGTAGGTTGTCGAAGCACACTATGCTGAACCATCCACTGTGAATATGGTGGAGATTGAAGTTGCTTCTGATGGCAGTTTCGAGATGGTGGAGGCTATGGAAGGTTTCGACACCAGTGTCAACATGGTCGAGATTACTGAAGATCTTGCATGCCAGAACGAAGTCGAAGGTACTGAAGCGTTCAACAACAATAATGTGGTCAAAGCCACTGAAGATCTTGACAACAAAAACACAGTTGAAGTCGCTGAGGACTTCGACGATGAAGGTAAGGTCAAAGTTACTGAAAGCTTTGACAATCAGAAATTGAAGAAAACTACAGAGGGTTCCGACGAAAAGAACGATGACAGTGTTGCTGAAGACGTGGCGGTTCGACCAGGAGAAATCTGGGATTGCTTGGGACAGCCAAGTGGAAAATTTGACTACCTGGTGAAGTACACTATTCCTGCAACGTATCACACCGACATCAGTGAAATCCAACCAATTGGTTGGGGAAGTGATTTTGATGACGATGGTGATTCCCCTATCGCCAAGGAGGAAGTTACTGAGGACTTCATGGTTGAAAACAAGGCTACTGAAGGCCTTGATCTTGACAACACAAAGGAGGCCGATGTTGCAAATTACTGCATCAACATCATGGGACCTTTCGACAAGGAAGTCACGGAAATGAAAGGAAAAGTTGTACATGGCCTTGGGAAATCTGGGACTTATGGGATCCTACGAAGAATAGAGGAGGACCCTAAAGAAAGGTCAAACAATTGTTGCTGCAAGCATGCTCCTAGGAACATATCCTGGTGTTGCTGCCCAGAAGGGAAGTTCGACCTGACGAAAAAGAAGGACAGAGTCGAAGAGGAAAGGCTCATTGAAAAGATGAACAGACTAACCATTGCCGACAAGCAAAATGTGGGGATCAATATGGTAGAAGTTTCGCAGAAAACTCAGGCAGCAGTAGATGAAGATCAACGTCGAGAGGAGTACCAAAAGCTGGCGTACCCCAAAGAAGATGAGAGTTTGGTCGAATTCATAAAAAGGTGCCAGAGAAGGAAGAGTGACGTGATGTTATGCCCTCGTTGCAGTTCCATTTTCGACAGAAAGGCTGCCACCAACTTGGAGGCAACAGATCAAGCAAGAAGGAAGGCGAATGGGGGAGTGACAAGATATGACCCAAGAAGGAGTGAGCACCACCAATGGAGGAGCGGAAACAGACACTATGGCACTTACAAGCCGTCAAACAAAGTGATAGATGACAAGTGGGTTCAACCCATCAGAGATGCCCAAGGCCAGAAGAAGTGGAAGAATTTCAATGTGCAGAGAGGCACTTCAATGGAAAACAAGAAGGAGTTGGAGAAATACAAACCTAGGCCATATCCTTCAGAGAATTATAAAGGGAAGAACCCCATGTCGAGATCCCAGTGGAGGAGGTTCCAAAGGCAAAAGAGGTTTGAGAAAGAAGTTGCTGAAAAAGGTATGGTGAGAAAAATGGCTGGAGACAAGGACGAAGCAGAATGTAGCAGCAACACTCAAATGGCAAACAATAAGAAGCCTCTCCAGCAGATCAAACCAAACAGCGTGGCAGCGCAAAATGTGCCCAAAGAGAAGAAGTTGGAGGATGACGAGATGACAGATGATTTCAAGTCGGATTCGGAGGCGTCCTTCGACGTTGTCTGTAACGTGGTCTCGGTCCTTCCTAGAGACTATGATAGGATCATGGAAGTCGAAGACGAAGAGGATGGGATGGAAGAGGAAACGATGGTGCACAAGCCCGTGTGCTACTACGTAATGAATAATGGCTGTGTCGAAGAGCAAAATGCTTTCTTCGAAAGACCAGACGATTCCATGAAGGCGCACTTGAAGCCTTTGTTTATCAAAGGAAAGATTGAGAGTGTTGGTGTGAACAAAATCCTGGTGGATGGTGGTGCCGCTGTGAATTTAATGCCCCATTTCATGCTGAAAAAGATTGGCAAAGATGACTCGGATGCAAAGCCCCACAACATGGTTCTGTCGAATTACGAAGGAAAGGTAGGAACAACCATGGGAGTTATTCAAGTGGATCTAACAGTTGGTACTATAACGAGGCCAACAATGTTTATAGTCATTGCTTCTAGGGCGAACTACAACTTGCTGTTGGGAAGAGAATGGATTCATGGTATAGGTGTTGTTCCTTCGTCGATGCACCAGAGAATAGTTATTTGGAGGCCAGATGGAATCGTCGAGAACATAGAAGCAGACCAAAGTTACTTCATGTCCGAAGTAAACAATGTAAGTGATCGAAGTTTCGACAAAAACTTAGCCCACATACCTCCTTGCAGTCCGGCGAAATTCGACTTGAAGGCAACGGACAACGCGTACTGTTCCATGTATCTCCATCCTACACATGGTTTTCAGTGGGATAAGGAAGTCATTGGTGACTCCAACTACATGTGGGGGACTACCAACGTAGCACCAACAGGATGGGGGAGTGAGTTCGACCATGATGATGAGTGAACAAGCAGTGCTCGACAAAATTACGGCTTAAATAGCCGAAAACAAATTCAAAGCGGCTCTTGAGGCCGAAGTAAAATACATGGCTTCAAGAGCCGCTTTGAATTTGTTTTCGGCTATGTAAGCCGTAATTTTGTCGAGCACTGCTTGTTCACTCATCATCATGGTCGAACTCACTCCCCCATCCTGTTGGTGCTACGTTGGTAGTCCCCCACATGTAGTTGGAGTCACCAATGACTTCCTTATCCCACTGAAAACCATGTGTAGGATGGAGATACATGGAACAGTACGCGTTGTCCGTTGCCTTCAAGTCGAATTTCGCCGGACTGCAAGGAGGTATGTGGGCTAAGTTTTTGTCGAAACTTCGATCACTTACATTGTTTACTTCGGACATGAAGTAACTTTGGTCTGCTTCTATGTTCTCGACGATTCCATCTGGCCTCCAAATAACTATTCTCTGGTGCATCGACGAAGGAACAGCACCTATACCATGAATCCATTCTCTTCCCAACAGCAAGTTGTAGTTCGCCCTAGAAGCAATGACTATAAACATTGTTGGCCTCGTTATAGTACCAACTGTTAGATCCACTTGAATAACTCCCATGGTTGTTCCTACCTTTCCTTCGTAATTCGACAGAACCATGTTGTGGGGCTTTGCATCCGAGTCATCTTTGCCAATCTTTTTCAACATGAAATGGGGCATTAAATTCACAGCGGCACCACCATCCACCAGGATTTTGTTCACACCAACACTCTCAATCTTTCCTTTGATAAACAAAGGCTTCAAGTGCGCCTTCATGGAATCGTCTGGTCTTTCGAAGAAAGCATTTTGCTCTTCGACACAGCCATTATTCATTACGTAGTAGCACACGGGCTTGTGCACCATCGTTTCCTCTTCCATCCCATCCTCTTCGTCTTCGACTTCCATGATCCTATCATAGTCTCTGGGAAGGACCGAGACCACGTTACAGACAACGTCGAAGGACGCCTCCGAATCCGACTTGAAATCATCTGTCATCTCGTCATCCTCCAACTTCTTCTCTTTGGGCACATTTTGCGCTGCCACGCTGTTTGGTTTGATCTGCTGGAGAGGCTTCTTATTGTTTGCCATTTAAGTGTTGCTGCTACATTCTGCTTCGTCCTTGTCTCCAGCCATTTTTCTCACCATACCTTTTTCAGCAACTTCTTTCTCAAACCTCTTTTGCCTTTGGAACCTCCTCCACTGGGATCTCGACATGGGGTTCTTCCCTTTATAATTCTCTGAAGGATATGGCCTAGGTTTGTATTTCTCCAACTCCTTCTTGTTTTCCATTGAAGTGCCTCTCTGCACATTGAAATTCTTCCACTTCTTCTGGCCTTGGGCATCTCTGATGGGTTGAACCCACTTGTCATCTATCACTTTGTTTGACGGCTTGTAAGTGCCATAGTGTCTGTTTCCGCTCCTCCATTGGTGGTGCTCACTCCTTCTTGGGTCATATCTTGTCACTCCCCCATTCGCCTTCCTTCTTGCTTGATCTGTTGCCTCCAAGTTGGTGGCAGCCTTTCTGTCGAAAATGGAACTGCAACGAGGGCATAACATCACGTCACTCTTCCTTCTCTGGCACCTTTTGATGAATTCGACCAAACTCTCATCTTCTTTGGGGTACGCCAGCTTTTGGTACTCCTCTCGACATTGATCTTCATCTACTGCTGCCTGAGTTTTCTGCGAAACTTCTACCATATTGATCCCCACATTTTGCTTGTCGGCAATGGTTAGTCTGTTCATCTTTTCAATAAGCCTTTCCTCTTCGACTCTGTCCTTCTTTTTCGTCAGGTCGAACTTCCCTTCTGGGCAGCAACACCAGGATATGTTCCTAGGAGCATGCTTGCAGCAACAATTGTTTGACCTTTCTTTAGGGTCCTCCTCTATTCTTCGTAGGATCCCATAAGTCCCAGATTTCCCACGGCCATGTACAGCTTTTCCTTTCATTTCTGTGACTTCCTTGTCGAAAGGTCCCATGATGTTGATGCAGTAATTTGCAACATCGGCCTCCTTCGTGTTGTCAAGATCAAGGCCTTCAGTAGCCTTGTTTTCAACCATGAAGTCCTCAGTAACTTCCTCCTTGGCGATAGGGGAATCACCATCGTCATCAAAATCACTTCCCCAACCAATTGGTTGGATTTCACTGATGTCGGTGTGATACATTGCAGGAATAGTGTACTTCACCAGGTAGTCAAATTTTCCACTTGGCTGTCCCAAGCAATCCCAGATTTCTCCTGGTCGAACCGCCACGTCTTCAGCAACACTGTCATCGTTCTTTTCGTCGGAACCCTCTGTAGTTTTCTTCAATTTCTGATTGTCAAAGCTTTCAGTAACTTTGACCTTACCTTCATCGTCGAAGTCCTCAGCGACTTCAACTGTGTTTTTGTTGTCAAGATCTTCAGTGGCTTTGACCACATTATTGTTGTTGAACGCTTCAGTACCTTCGACTTCGTTCTGGCATGCAAGATCTTCAGTAATCTCGACCATGTTGACACTGGTGTCGAAACCTTCCATAGCCTCCACCATCTCGAAACTGCCATCAGAAGCAACTTCAATCTCCACCATATTCACAGTGGATGGTTCAGCATAGTGTGCTTCGACAACCTACATAGGATTCGAATCGATCCCCATTTGTTGTTTTGGCTTCTCGCCAAACTTCAGCCTTCCATCACGGATAGCATTCTGAACTAGATCCCTGAAAAGAAAACATTGAGATGTTTTATGACCCAAAAAGTTATGGTACTTACAAAAACCCCTCTTTTTCTGCTGTTCGACAGGCGGTTCTTTAGCGCCTGGTGGCTTTATTAACTGGCCATCTTTGACCAATAAATCAAAAATTTCGTCACACTTGGTGACGTCGAACGTATAAGTTCGTTTAGGAAACTTCTCATTCTTTTCATGTTCGACTGGATTTTTTCCATTCGACGGAGCTAGTACTTTACAGGCGTATGGTGGGCCTGACTTTAGTTCTGCCAGATCAATTTCTTGTTCTTCGAACAAAATTAGTTCATTTTCGTCACCATCATCATCCTGGCATACTCCTACATAGGCCACTCTTTCCTTTTTATTTTTATTTGATCTGAATTTCTCAGCTTTTAGCCTTTCAATCTGTCTTACCCTATCTGCTAATTATGCCATATCTCTTAAATATTGAGTGTCTAACTTCTTCCTTATAGAATAATCTAGACCCCCTGCCGCCATTTCGACTAACTCTCGTTCTGGCACTTGTGTGAAACATCTTGCCTTAAGCAACCTGAACCTATTTAGGTAATCATCTATAGGCTCTGAAAATTTCCTCTTAACACTGGCTAATTCCTTCAAACTTATCTTAGTCTGACCCATATAGAATTGTTCATGGAACAATCTTTCTAATTGGGTCCATATGAATATAGAGTTCGCAGGCAAGGATGTAAACCAGGTGAATGCATTTTTTGTCAAGGAACTTGGGAAGTACTTCATTTTCAAGTTTTCATTATTGACTATTTCTCCTGCTTCTATTAGATAACGCGCTACGTGCTCTATAGTAGATTCACTAGTATCTCCTGAAAACTTAGTAAACTTGGGAACTTTCCATCTTGGGGGTAGTTCCTCTTGCAGAATGTGTTCTGACAACGGGGAAGTATAAGTAGGCCTTTGCAAACCTATATTTACACCATTTTGGGCCATTATCCTTTCGACCATGGCTGTTATGTTATTTTCGACAGGAAAGTTATTATATCGTATTCGCTGTTGCAACACATCCTCGGCATCTTGGCCTCTCTGGACTATTACCCTCCTAGGTTCTTGTTGAACGGGGATTTCGACACGAGGCTGTTCGACCACTGCCTCTTGGTTTCTAGGGTTTGCCTGGGGATTCTCTAAAGGCCTTTGATTTATCGTGGGTTCCTCTTCGACATTTACTACTTGGTTTTGAATCACTTGTTCTCTTTGTCGTGCTTGAGGAACACCAAAAAAATCAGCAATGCGCGTCATTTGCGCAGCCAACAATTGGTTGGTTTGGGTAGTGTTTTGTATTAAAGGGTTAAACACTGCTCCCATTTGTTGAGTCAACATTTGGACCATATCATGATTACTTTCGTCCATTTGTTGTCGAATTACTTGCGCAGAATTATTGGTAATCGCTGGCATTTGGAAATTTGGTAGGGATTGGTTCAATCTACTCATATTTCCACCATATCCTGATCCTTGCAATGGTGAAGACATGTGGACCATGGCGTCAGAATATAAGGGTGGTGCACTTTGCAAGTTTGCCATTACTGACGTTGGCATTCCATATGGTTGTTCTCTTCCGAACATAGGCATGGAAAAATTTGTCTGGAATGGCCTAAAATTTTGTCCTCCCGGAGGAGGCGTCCCCAAGGGCCTTGAATGTCCCATTGTGGAGGAACTAGGCATACTTTGGGAGAGCGATACCGCTGGTATAGATCCTGTTGACGAAGGCATAACCTCCTCCAGAACAGGGTTTGAATCTACATTTCCCCCTGTCGAAGGTATAGGGTTGGAAACTGGAATATTTTCATTTGAATTTGGATTGAGATTAGGATTATTTGACTGATTCGCCATTTTCCTTACTCTAGTTCTTTTGGGTCTCTCTACGTCAGATATGGCTAATTTACCGCTTCTTAGTCTCATACAACGAAGACAAAACCTTACTAAATTTTTTTTTTTTTTTTTTTAAGTTTTATATTGCACTAGTCCCACTGGGCGTGCCAATTTGTTCGCTGTTGATCATGGCGAACAACCTCTGGTTTACCAAAATGGTGAAATCTACTTGCAGGATTAACCAAACAAATCCTAGGACGTCGTGCGAAAACTTAGATCAACGTGATAAATTTTAAATTAAGGGTGATATCTTGGTTCTATGTATTTAAGTCTTTTGGAACAAAAGATTTCAATTAACTCTAAATGAAAGTCTGAGATAAAAGAAAATGAGTTTGAAAAGAACTTTTAAAGTAAAATGGCGAAGAAAGAACTTTAAAGTAGAATAACGAAGAAAACATAAAGATGCTGGTGAATGTAAAGGAATTGGTAAAAAAGACTTTGATTGATAAAGAAATTAAAAGATGGTGTTTACACGTACATTTTTCCAAATAACTCTTTTCTCTCACACGGGTACTTTGAGTAATTTCAGGAAGTTTTGTACAAGTTTTTTTACACATCATTCTAATAACAACTATCCTATTTATAGATAAACAAAATAACTACTATTAACGACTAAATCCTAAAACTTCGACATCTGGCATTCTGCATGTCTTCCTTTCGCCAGGTGCTTCCACGCGTCTTCTGCCAAACGTTATAATTCTCCTGAATTTGAATCTTCAAGTTACGTCGAACAAACGCGTCTTTTCAGACTTGTCGAACTGTCGAACTATTGCAACCTTCTTCATACTTATCCAAACTATTTTGCAGAAATCTTTACTTGACGAAATGTCGAAACGTTGTCTTGTCGAAATGACGAACGTTGTCTTGTCGAAATGTCGAAGGGTGTTGAAGAATATCTCCCAAGCAGATATACTCTTTCAGTTGTACTTCTTCTGGCATGTTCCTCTATTTGTCGAAAACAACTTTTTACGTGTTGAACTCATGGCGTCGAAAATACGCATATACAGATGTAAGACCCCCAAGCGGAAGCAGTCTCTCAAGAAACTCGCTTTCCCCAGTAGAAACAAACGGCGTCTCCAACAGAGAAGTTTGTGTACCTCTACAATTCAGACAAATGGGTTCCCCAGCAAGTCTGACATCAAAACCTTTTCCGTCAAATGGCATCTCCCCAGGAAAATTCGGCGAGAAGTTTGAGGGAAAACCGCTACGAATAGCGTCCCTTGTCAATAAAGTTTATTGACAAAAGAAACTTAAACCAGTTCCTTGGTAGGAAACCAGGATCGAGGGGAAGTTTGTATAAGAAACTTAGACCAGTTCCTTGGTAGGGAACCAAGAGCGAGGGGAAGTTTGTTTCAAAAACTAAGACCAGTTCCTTGGTAGGAAACCAGGATCGAGGGGAACTTTATTTCAGAAACTAAGACCAGTTCCTTGGTAGGAAACCAGGATCGAGGGGAAGTTTACCTTTTCTAAGCATCATTGCTTAGCAAAAGAAGATGAATGCGCAAGCTGCCATTCATAGCCATCAAAATTTTGGGTATTCTGATATTTAATCCTCTTGGACCCCGAATGCCCGAATACCTTCGTCATTCACACCTTCGTGTCCAAGAAGATTAAATAGGGGAATCTGTCATACCCCAAATTTTGACCACTATGATGTCCCATCATTGTGCAAATCATCATCACAATATGGAGGAACCATTATACTTCATCAGTCTCCCCAAAGATGGGTGAGCATCCACTGCAATCAGAACTTAGGGTTTCAAGCCCTCTCAGAGCCTTTAGACAAAGGATCAATCAAGGAATGACGTGATCTTCAACTTGTCTAACCTCTTAAACATCCACAAAGGATCAAGAGGACTCCCACATCAAGAATTAAGCACAAGAGTGCAACATTTCAAGTGGATCAATCCTCAAGTTCATCTAATACAAAGTCAACTGACGCAGAAAGTCAAAGTTTGACTTTTGGTCAACTATGAGCTTCACAAGCCATTATTCAAGAAAATATGATGGATGATTTAATTTGATCAAATTTAAATCAAGAAATCATGCAAAATTGCAAAATTGATCAAATTGAAAGAAACTTAGAAATTTTTTCTAAGTTAAAATCATGTTCAAGTGCACAACTTTTCAAGGTTGTAACTATTGACCCAAGCATCCATTGCTTTTGAGTAAGGGCTTCTTTTAAAGAGGGTATTTGATACTTCAACATTGTAGAAGGAATCAACTCAAAATATCATAAGGATTGAAAGATATAGGTGATCAAAGTTGGGAATTCTTAATGTCTGATGTTCCAACATTGCATAGGACATCACTAATATTTTTCCAGCAAGAATGTCCCAACTTCAAGGATGTTTTTCTCCATGATACAAGTTGATTCAAGCCAAACCTTAAACATCAAAGTTGAAGTACGTCATCTCAGATTTCCAGAAAGTCCTAGAACGTCCTTGTAGCATACTCGAGCAAGGAGATATGATTTTTGTAAAAAGCATTGATAAAGCAGAATTTTCATGACAGCTTTTAAGACAGATTTGACTACACAAGTTCAAGACCATTTTTTATGACTTTGCAAGCTGAACCAAGACCAAAGTCAAACATCAAAGTTAAAGTATGTCATTAGGGCTTTCCAAAATGTATAAGAACTCCCATTAATTCAACTTGAGCAAGGAGTTATGCACCTCACAACAGGCCTTGCTCAAGCTGATTTTTTAGGACAGATTTTGTACACTTTTCATATGCCACCCAATTTTCAAGCTTTGTCACCATGCAAGACAAGCATCAAAGATGCAATTCACTTCAACTCAAAATATCATATTGGATTAAAAGATACAAGTGATTAAAGTTTGGAATTATTAATGTTCAAAGTTGTCTGATGTTCCAACATTGCATAGGACATCACTAATATTTTTCCAGCAAGAATGTCCCAACTTCAAGGCTGTTTTTCTCCATGATCCAAGTTGAACCAGGTCTGGGGCCAAACATGAAAGTTGAAGTACATCATCTCAGCTTTCCAGAAAGTCCTAGAATGTCCATGTAGCATACTCGAGCAGGGAGTTATGGATTTTACAAAAAGGCTTGCTGCAGCTGAATTTTTCATGGGGCAGATTTGCACATTTCTTATGCCACACGAATTTCCAAGCCTTGTCATCACTTTGGACACCTCTGAGGATCAAATCTAAAGGGGACACTCACTGAGCCAAGCCTCCAAAGTCCTTGGAACAAGAAGTAGCATGCTATTCCTAAAAATCCCTAAAAGAGGGACAAGACTCCAATTTTGGATTGAAGCATTTAATAGATGCTTAGAGGTGGCATGGACTGACACATTTGCAACTGAATTCAGTCAAGATTCCTCCAACAAGTAGGGAACCAAAGCTCTGTGCCCTAACCTCTAGTCAATGGCTAGAGGAGACTTGGATTTTCATTGGCCAACATTGAACAAACCTCTGCTGCAGTTGCCATTCACTGTGGATCCGAAAACAAACTTGCTCTACTATAAATAGGGCTCATTTGTGCTCAGTTTGAGTACACCAAAGCCATCAAACAGATGTTTTCCTCAAAATCTCTTCTTTCACCTTAAATTTGCCTTCTAAAGCAAGTAATTTTGAGTTTTTGAGTTAGAGAGCAATTCCACTCAAACTAATCACACACACCCCTCATATATATCATATGCAAGCTGTGCAAACTATCACAAGTGACCTGTAATCACAAAATCACAAAGTCACTTCTCAAAACCTCAAAATAGCACTTTTTTGCATTTTTCAAGCCATGTCTTGATTCAGTCACGTTCCAAACCAGATAAAACCTCAAACACACTCCAAATATCATCCTTGAACTGTCCCAAATGGTTCCCCCCATCTGGAACACCATTTGAGAGAGTTGCTATTTTGGTCACTTTTAACCCCTTTTGCAAGAAAGGGACAGTTTGTGTTTTTGTAGGTACTAGCTGATTCCAACCATCTTAAAAGCTTCTAAGAGGTCATTTGAGGGTGTCCAAAGCATTAAATCATTTCTGGAACAAAGCACTTGGTAGGTTGCACAAAATCTCAAAAAAAGAGGTAAAATTCACAACTTGAATTCTTTGAATCATGCTTTCCTTTGATGTACACATACATGCATTATATTGAACAATTCTTGAAGCAAAAATGTAGTTCTTAATGTGTATGTTATGATCCTCCTACTGTTTGCACTTTAACATGTTTATATGTGGAGTTTATGTTGTTTTAAACTTAAGGTGCGGATCTGCTTTTTTGCCTTGTGTGTGTTGTACATTAAGTTTCATTATGTATGAGTGATATCATTGGATTCCTTGCGAAAAATTGGTCAAGACAGGCTCTTCCGGATCTTAATTCCGTTAAAAATTGAGAGAGTTATGAATGTTTGAAGTTTGATAAAAAGATGTTGAAAATCAAGGTGCAGTTCTGGTTTTTGTCTGATGTCGAATGTGATGTTGTGACATATTTCCTTGTTCTCTTATCTTCAAAACTCGTGAGTGATGTCGAATGTGATGTTGTGACATCACATTCCTCTTTTTCTTAGTTTATCTTCAAAACTCAACCGATTTTTTCACATAGCAAAAATTATCATTTTCCAAATCTGTTTTACACACTTCTTATTCATACTCCATAATATTTTAATCCACCAAAAAATCACAAAAAATATTATTATTTGATATATTTTTAATATATTCAAAAATATTGTTTTAAATTGTTTTAAATGCTTTTAAAATAATTTCTTTTTCTTAATTTTTAAAACCAAAATGATTTTAAATATTCATGTGGATAAAATACTTTTTCATAAACCTTAATCATTGTTTATAACATGATTAATGATTTTATTTGATATTTTTATCATTTTTTTACTTGATTTTTCTTTGAAAAATGCCCTTTAAAAAATGAAATTACGGTTTTTGATTAATTCAACCCTCATCAAACTTTTTCAAACACTTTTGGGCCTCTAATAGAATGTAAGACCCAATCCTTTTTTGACCAAATCATTTTTGGGCCTCAGTGTATTGTATAAGTCTCGATACCGTCAAAAACAAACGACGCAATCGTCGCCCTTTTGAAAAATAACCCCTGGTCCTACCCTCAAGTAGTAAGACCCATTTCTTTTCTTTAAAACTTTTGGGCCTCTAATAGAGTGTAAGACCCAACCCTTTGTAAATACAACCCTAATTTTGGGTCTCACTAATTGTATAAGTCCCGTTGTATTTCAAAAAGTTCGACGCGATCATCGTCCATTGAAAAACAAATCTTGGGCCTCTCCTTGAGCTATAAGACCCATTCAAAACTTTTGGGTCTCTATTAGAGTGTAAGACCCAATCCCCTTTTAACCAAAACATTTTGGGCCTCAGATATTGTATAAGTCTCTCTGCGTTAAAAGAAAATCTCGGCGCGATCGCCATTTCAAACGGAAAATCATCTGGGCCTACCCTCGTGTTATAAGCCCCACTCTTTTTTCTTTAAACCTTTTGGGCCTCTTGAGAGAGTGTAAGACCCATCCCTTTGTACAGAAAACCTTTTTTGGGCCTCAGTCACTTGTATAAGTCCCTCTGTACAAAGTCAAACAGTGCGCTCACTGATAA
Source organism: Lathyrus tuberosus (assembly GCA_022829125.1). Lineage (NCBI taxonomy): Eukaryota > Viridiplantae > Streptophyta > Magnoliopsida > Fabales > Fabaceae > Lathyrus > Lathyrus tuberosus. The sequence continues at coordinate 20,414,522 of JALAZF010000009.1, forward strand.
AACCCTGGGCCTCTCCTTGAGCTGTAAGCCCCAAATATTTCTTTTTCAAAGTACTTTCTCCTTTGATTTTGAAATATACTATTGTTTTCAATTTTTCTTTGTTGAACAACTAACCAAACAGCATGGAAGCTCTACAACCGAGTAAGTGTTTTTACGCTTTCATTTACCGGTTTCATATACATATAACTGTATTGTGGGGTTGTTTCGCTGTAAGTCTTCGTTCATAAACTCATATCAACTATGTAATAATAGTATAGATATTTAGAGTTTCCCCGGCAACTACGTCTAGAACTAGGTGACGCCGTTTCGTTTATTCGTAGAAATAGACACCTAGATCCCCAAATAGGATCACGAGATACAGTCTTCTCTTCGGCTGTCCTCGTTAGGAATTGTCAAGAAACTCTACTCCCAGAGATGAATGTATTCTCCGTGAATGGCATCTTTGAGTTTCTTCCAAATTCTCGAACTTTCCTGACTTGATCTATTCCTTGTGAATAGCTTGCCTTGAATTTCTCGGGGTTTGGGGACCCACGGGCTTTTTAAATGCATCGGCCTCCTCTTGGGCATCGTACAAGGACCCACAGGCTTCCTAAAAGCAACCCCGCCTCCTCTTGGGCTTAGTACAAGGACCCGCCGGCTTCTTAGAAGTATTCACTGCCTCCTCTTAGGCTTTGTATAATGATTCTTCCTCCGGGAATGATAGCCTCCTCTTGGGCTTCATACAAGGACCGATCGGCTTCTTAAAAGTTTCCAGCCTCCTCTTGGGCTTCGTACAAATTGTCCCGACGACCTCCTAGAGGTATAGGAACAGAACTTAGTCATCTGCATAGAACAGCCCTTTCAAAGAGTCTACTACTGTTTCTCAAAGTATAGTACAAAAGATGAAACTCTAGACTTGGATAGTCTAATGTCCTTGAGTCTCAAAAACATTCTCAAGTGACCCCTTTGTTAAATAGGAAGAAAACCCGTAGACTCGGACAGTCTCAATACCCTTCGGATTTCCCACTTCCCTAAAGAACAGGAATAACCCAGATCCTCGAATTAAATCCTTGAGCACAGCATCGCTCATATAAGAACTGATTTTCTCTTTCAAAATCACTATACTGGACCTGTCACTCAACTGAAACAGTCACCATAGCCTCCTCTTGGGCTTTGTACAATGATTCTCCTCAACGGAGTCAAACAACGTTTAGCCTCTCTCTCGGGCTTTGTACGAGACACATAAGAGACTCCCTCGTTGGGTCAATCACCCCTTTCGCCTCTATCTCGGGCTTTATACGAGATACAAAAAGGTTCTTATTGAGCCAAAAAAACTTTTGCCTCCATCTCGGGCTTTGTACGAGATACAAAAAACTCTCTTGTTGAGTCAAATAGCCTCCATCTCGGGCTTTATACGAGATACCAAAGGATTCCCTCATTGAGTCAAAACCTTTTAGCCTCTCTCTCGGGCTTTGTATGAGACACATATTAGCCTCCTCTTAGGCTTTATATAAGAAAACCACTGGTTGATCCAATCAACCTTTTAGCATCAAACCTGTGCCTCGTTCACAGTACACAAACATCAACAACTCCTTCCCTTTCATCTAATCGCTGTAAGCGGCAAGCCTCTGGACATCTATATCCATGCCACTGTCCCTCTTTTAGCATGAGAAATTCCTAAGGAAAGATAGCATTGCTCTACACTGAGTTAAAGTCTTCTCCTTCAGGTTAAAATCCCCTTTAAAGGAAGTTATGGCATTGTCGGATTCACAAATCCCGGTTAAAGTAATTCTCCTTTATAAATAGTTGTGACATAAAACCCCCTCTTTAGAGATGACAAATTCTCTCTAAAGTCAACACCCTTTTAGCTTCACATCTTGGGCTTTGAACAAGATACAAACCACCTTTCGCTTCACATCTTGGGCTTTGAACAAGACACCAAAACAACCATTTCCTCCCATAGAATAGGAGGAACTACGAACGCTCTAATTTCCATGTTTTGGTAAACGGGAATACGTAGGCATAAGATCGAAAGAAAAGATCTTAGCAAGCACACTAAACAAAAACCCTAAATCTCATACTCTCACATATCAATTGGAAAGCATCAGTCCTACATCCTAATCCTTGTTCCCCGCCAGAAACCTCATTCTGTCAAAATAGCACAAGAAAGGCCCCACGACCACATAGCATCCGTAACCTAACAGACCGCTGTTTAACCTCAGTATGCAAGCAGGGTTAATTGGAGACATCTATTTCCCTTCCTTCATCAGCTTTAATAGGATAAAAAATGAATCGACCTGTAGTCCCCCCAAAAGAGCGACAGTGCTTAAGAACCACGCCCAAAATCGTTCGCTACAGATACTACCATTCATATTAGACAATTTCAAACCTAATCTAGTAGCACAGTCAAACGAAGTAAATGAATGAGTAGCACCAGTATCAATAATAGCGACCAACTCAACATTATTAATAAAACAAGTACCTCGAATCAAGTTATCTTTCTTGGGAACTTCTGAACCACTCAAAGTAAACTCTCTGCCATTGGTATGAGCAGCAGTAGAAGTCTTCTTTGGCTTCTGACATCGGGTACTGATGTGACCTTTCTCACCACAGTTGAAACAAGTTGGACCTTCATCCTTGCAATCAGTAGCCCTATGGCCTTTCTTACCACATCTGTAACACCTCAACATATTATTGGTGCAAACCTCAGCACGGTAGCCTTGCTCGCCACACCAGTAACACTTAACAGAAGCGGGAGCTGCTCCATCACTTGTCTTCTTCCCATCTGAAACCTTCTGCTTCCCTTTGTCAGCTGGAGCCACATAAGGCTTTCCTCTAAATTTTCCATTCTCTTTCTTCTCACTCATATGATTGTAGTGAGCAGATCGAGGTCAGTTATCCTCATCATAGATCCTACTCTTATCCACCAGCTCAGCATACCTGCGAATTTGTTGGTATCGAATACCCTGCTTGATTTATGGCCTTAGCCCATTCTCGAACTTGAGACATTTAGACAACTCAGCATCAGCACGGTTGTAGTGAGGACAAAACTTCACTAGCACTTCAAACTTTGCAGCATATTCAGCCACAGTCATGTTTCCTTATTTCAATTCAAGGAATTCCACCTCTTTCTTGCCGCGAACATCTTCCGGAAAATACTTTCTCAAAAATTCCTGCTTGAACACAGCCCAAGTTATTTCAGTACCAACTTCTTCCAACTTCTTACGGGTTTTATCCCACCAATCCTCAGCCTCTTCTGATAGCATGTGAGTTCCAAACTGAACTTGTTGAGCGTCGGTACACCCCATCACTCGGAAGATCTTCTCAATCACATTTAGCCATTTCTGTGCACTCTCTGGATCATGAGTACCCACAAAAGTCGACGAATTGTTCTTCTGGAACTTCCCCAAGGCACGAAACTCGTCTGGAGCTCCATCATTCTGATTGTTCTGAGTCATCGCTTGAGTAAGTGATTCCAACGCATCAGCGATAGCACGATCGTTTCTTCTAACCATCCTACACATCATCAACAATGTTATAAGGAACAAACCATCGACAATGCACATGCACTCGTCGACTGACAGGGACTGACGTCGTGCAAATCCTGGTGGGACAGACTGACCTGCTCTAATACCACTAATGTAACACCCTTTTCTACCCGACAAACATTCGCAAATAAATACAACAATTATATCCGAGTACATCACTCAAGAGTGCCACATTTCGTCATGAAACATCAAAATTCAGCCTGCTCTGTAACACGGGTTTTATCATCTTAAATTCATTTAAACATCACGCAGCGGAAATCAAAACTCATTACAAATATAATTCCAAAATGTCTAAGGCAAAACGCATAACATCATAATGGCAACAAAAGAAATGACACAAAATCGTTCGACCCAAACGTCCCATCCCGATGTTACATAAGAGAGCAAGACCCTCTAATCGACGGAAACCAAAATACTTCATAGGCTGAGTCTTCGAGCAACAAGAGAGCTAATCCTGATCATCTGCACGTTACCCACATGGAGGCAACATTTAAACAGGCAGGGTGAGTAATCACGAATCAATATATAGGATATAGGCAAAAGATAAAGTAGCAACCCATAACATCACTAACTCATTCACAAATGTCATCAACGTATCAAATACCCAATAAAATGCAATGTCATATAGTATGAAAATGAAACTTCATAGACTCATGCATGTGGTACCAATTCTTTATAATGGAACAAATCACCCTCCAAAGATCCCCACCAATAGGATCGATTCTACACAAGAACCGGAGCACGTCACAAAACACTTCAATCCACACATTGGGATTGAAGCCACCACTAGACCGGAGTCCCAAATATGCCATGAATGCATGATGCAAAGCGTCATAATAATCACCGTCATAGAATCGTCAAAATTACATCATCATTCATGAGTATTCATCAACATCATCATATAGCATTAATCACATTCATCACAATTCACCTCAAGTATGTCACAACTCATCAAGTTATATTCGTCACCACACAAATCCCCTATTTTAACCCATTTAGCCTCATTACTAGTTTCCTTATGTTCAATTATGTCGTATTAGTCTTACGGTTCAATCAAATTTTGCATCACACGCGAAATCGAGGCAAAAATCGCAAAATAGAAAATTTTGGCAACAGCTCTGCCTATACGCGTATGGCCATGCCCCATACGCATATGGCCCTCTTCCCTCACCCCCTGGCATGCGTATCATACGTGTATGGCCAGATTCTCAGGCCTCCCTTACACGTACCAACTTGAGTGTTACGCATATCACCAGAGAGATTTTCCTCTCAAAATTCCCTTCAAACTTCCAATACGCGTAATGGCTAGCCCATACGCATAATGCCCCTCCCCCAAGCTTCCCATACGCGTAATGGCCCTCCATACGCGTATGGCCACTCTCCCCTTACGCTTACCCTACGCGTATGAGTAGAGGGCCATGTTGGCTCTAGGGACGGGTGCATATCGTATGCGTACTACCCTGGGGAGTCCCCTTCTTACGCGTAAGGCCCCCTCCCTTACGCATATGGCCAGAAGCACCTCAAAATTCAGATTTTCGCCTCAGAACGAAAATCCCCCCATTACAACACCTTCAAACTTCTAAATCAGACCCAAAACCACTTTCGATTCATTACAGATCCAAGTTCTAATCCTACTTCAATTGTTTCATCAATTTTTATCATTTGGAACTAAATTCATTAACCCTAAATCCACAAATCTCATATCTGGTTTTTTTTAATGTTCATCATAGTAACAGCAAAAACTCATACGATTCAAATATCAATGACAGCATTCACACGAATTTCATAGCAGACATCATTTACACATACAGATCCACAAAAATTCATCATAGATTCATCTATTTACACACCACACAGATCCTACATCTACCTTAAACTTGCATCTAATATAGTAACTCGGATTAACCCCTCATACCTTGAATTTTTCAGCAAAAGGATTCTTCTTCGGGGTTCTACGGTTGATTCTCCCTCATTCTCTGTGCCCTAGCCTCCTTTTGTCCGTTCTCTTCACCTTTACGATTGCACAGAATAACTTCCCTAATTCCCACTTTTATTTTTTTCAAACTTACCCCTTGGACCCCAATTATGACTTTCCCATCTTACCCTCACTTAACCTTCCCAAAAATATCGTCTTACCCTTATTGTTCCTCTTAATTATTTTTAATAATAATAATAATCATAATAATAATAATAATAATCTAAATATGCAAATTATTCTATTATTATTACTTACAAAATAATCCTAATAAATTACTAATTCTAAGTGCCTCAATATTCCCTTAACTCAATACTACCCCGCAACACCACACAAATTCACCATCTGTCACAATATTTGTCAAAGTTCACTGAAACACCGAATAATCATAATAAATCAATTAAATAAATATTATAATTATTTTGGGGTGTTACACTATCCAGTTTCGGTATATCAATCCACGCGTCACAAACTGGGCATCTCCTCCTCTTGATCATCTTCAAGGATTGCAGCGACTTCATGTTCAGGTTCTTTATGCCTTGGCCGAGGGGTATGAAAGGGTACATATGCATCTTCTATCTAAAAAAGTATCCACGATCATCATGGTATGGTTTCCATTCTTGAAACTCAACATCATCCTCTCGATCGTCTTCAATAATTACAGCAGTAGAGTGATCTTTGGCATGGATAATCCCAGCACTTCGGAAAACCTCATGAATACTCTTTAGCTCTTTGTGGAATGAACCAGGCACGAAACCCAAACCAGCCCTATCTTTGTTATCAACAATTTCAATGACTCGGCCCCAACCATCAGCTTTGCCACTCTCCAACACACGTTGTGTGTCTTTCAAAGAAGACATAGGCACCCCATTCTTCTTAACAGTATTATCATCGACAGAAAGAGCCTGGAACTGAGTTCCAACATCCTCGTCGACATCAATATAAAAGAAAGATGAAAAACTGCTTACCAACATGGCTTGCTCACCACTAACAACAACAAGATTGCCATTCTGAACAAATTTCAACTTCTGATGAAGTGTCGAGGTCAAAGCTCCAGCTTCATGAATACAAGGGCGTCCAAGAAGACAGTTGTAAGCAGAATGAATGTCCATTATTTGAAAAGTAATCTGGAATATGCACAGACCTATCTTGATAGGGAGATCAACCTCTCAAATCACAGTCTTTCTCGAGCCATCAAAGGCTTTCAAAACGACCCCACTGAACCTCATAGGAGTTCCTTGATATGATAGTCTAGACAAAGTGGATTTTGGCATTACATTTAATGATGAGTCGGTATCAACTAGCACATTGGACATAGCGTCTTCTTGGCAATTCACAGAAATATTGAGAGCCAAATTATGATTCTTTCCATGTTCAGTAAATTCTTCATCACAAAAACTCAGATTATTACACGCAGTGATATTGGCAACAATGCTATCAAACTGATTAACCATCACATCGTGGTCCATATAAGCTTGCTCCAATACTTTCTAAGAGATTCTCTATGAGCCTCGGAGCTCATCAACAGAGATAGCACAAAAAATTTAGACGGTGTATGCAAAAGTTGATCCACCACATTATATTCACTTTTTTTGATCAATTTCAGCATTTCATCATTGTCTGATTTCTAGTTTACATCACTTAATTGACCGAATTCAACAGTAGTCTTCAACTGAGCTTGCTTACCCATATCATCTTCACTTGTCTTCGAGGGTACATTAGCAAACACTCGACCACTCTTAGTCACACGACCTACATCTGCAATGGTCACAACTGAGGGAAGAGAAGGAATGGGAACCTCTTTTCCATACTCCAACATGATAGCATTGTATCTATACGGAACAGCTTTATCTGATTCATATGGTATTGGGCCGTGTAAACGAATAACCAAAGGCGTAACAGCAGATTTCTGACTATCGTAAGAAATTACAACTCGCTCTGAGATGTTTAAATACAGAACTATGAAATTCACCTCATTCTCAACTTCATTTCTATTTGCAATGACTTGAATCAGATTCTGATCAATCATCTCTTGTAAATCCCTCTTGACAATTACACACACACGGGGGTCCCCAGAACAAATACAACAAGCGGCATAATCATGTTCATAATGGATGTACTCACTCAGAGCGGCATGCATCTCAACTAACGACCTCCGGATCCAGCGAATATCAAAAATATAGTGTGTACCAGGACACCCATATACCATATTAACATACGCGTTACCATGCTTAGGCAAGAGATTCGATTGCACATTAGGATTGGTGTCTGCAAAAGACAAAATAATACACCTGACCAACCTTTGTACCTCCATCTTCAGCGGATAACAATTCTCAGTGTCATGGCCAGCTCCTCCTTGGTGGAAAGCACAATGAGCCTCAAGTTTATACCACCACGGTGAATCTTTTGGAACAGCAGGTGGTGCACGAGTTTGAGCAAGGTTCTTTTGAATCAAAGCAGGAAGTAATTCAGAGTAAATCATCAAAATTGGGTCGAACTTCTTCTAAAAACGGCTCTGTTGATTGTTCTATTGGTGAGAGCGTTGTTGAGAGTGATAATTTGGAGTGACTTGAATAGTATGAGCAGTATTAATGATGGGTGTAACAGATGCTACATGTTGTTGACACTGATTATTCCTACCATAATTCCTTCTGCGTCCTTCACGAGAAATGGCATTGGTCTCGCCTTCTTTCTATTTGGAAAATCCAGAACTACCTTCTTTTGTCAGACATCCCTCACGGACAGGTTCCTCTAATCTCATTCCCATGTTAACCATCTCCATAAAATCACTAGGAGCACTTGCAACCGTCTTTTCATAATAAAATGGACCCAAAGTCTTCAGGAAGATTTTGGTCATCTTTTTCTCTTCAAGCGGAGGGCTTATCTGAGCTGCAATCTCGCGCCATCTCTGCGTATACTCTTTAAAAGTTTCATTATCTTTCTGAGACATTGCACAAAGCTGATCGCGGTCCGACGCCATATCCAGATTGTACTTATACTGACAGATAAAAGCTTCTCCAAGGTCGTTGAATGTCTTGATTTGGGAGCTATCAAATCTTATGTATGACTGCAGTGCAGCACCGGTAAGACTATCTTGAAAGTAGTGAATTAGCAACTGATGGTTGTTAGTATGGGTGGACATCTTTCTAGCATACATGACCAGATGGCTTTGAGGACAAGTGTTTCCTTTATATTTCTTGAAATTCGAAACCTTGAACTTTGGGGGAATCTTCACATTTGGGACAAGACATAGCTCATGAGCATTCTTTCCAAATAACTCTTTACCTCTTAAGGCCCTAATTTCTTTTTGCATCTCAACAAACTGATCTTGAAAATCATCCATATGATCAAGGACATCTAAACTCTCGCTCGGAGCAGTGTGGAAAATCTGGTCTTCGGCATAAGCCACAGTGTGACCCACAAGTGGTGGCACAGATACAGCGGCAGGAATAACAGGAATCTCAGTATGAGGAACAGTATTAACCACAGGAGGTGGTACAGTCATAACAGCAGGAACTCTCAGACCTTCAGAAGCAGGTGGTTGATATCCCTCTGGCACATAGTTGAAAGGCATGCCCCAAGGGAAACCAGGAGGCATCTGATGTTAAGAAGCATTAACCGGGGCCACGGAAATGGGCATTGATATGATCTTTGAAATCACTGTTCTCTGCATAGGAGTATGAGGAGGAAGAGGAGGAGGTGGTGGTGGTGGTGGTGGTGGCTGATTCTGAGTAACCACCTGAGCTTCCATCATTGCAGAGAGTCATTCAATACTATCCTTCAGAGTTCTTACCTCTTCACGAAGCTCACGGTTTTTTTGTTGCAACTGATCCATCTTCTTTCTCTTATTAGCCCGAGTATTGTAGTGATGCAACAGCTTGTCTGAACGAAAACCAAGGGAAACAAATAAGACACCGAGAAAAGGAAAAACACAATGCATAAATGATGCATGATATGCAAAATGCAAATGTAAATATTTCAAGGAACCATAAAGCGAATTTGCAAATATTATTGAAATAACACATTTTGAAATACTGAAAATCTCATTTCATTGATATTGGAAAAAGGATTACAAAGTATGAAATACAATCTCAAATAGTCTCAATACATAAGAGGAATAAAACTAGATCTATGGCATCATGTCAAAAAATGACCCAATCCTAGGCTGATACTTCTCGCGAAGCATCTTGATCTCTCTCTCATAATGACCCTTCATGGTGTCCTTCTCTATCACGAGTCGGTCCACAATACCTTTCCATGCTCTAGAGGTAGGAAGATGAGCAGATGAAGAAGTGTTAGAGGAAAATAAATCTTCTAGCTCCCTAGATCTCTTCGTAACACGTCACTCAAGAAACTCAATCAAGTCATCCTTATCCTTTAGTTGTTTCTGCAACTCCGCCTTCTCTTTGTCGAAAGCATGAAACTTGCTCTCCCACATCTCTTTCTATTGCTTCATCTTAGACAAAACTTCTTGAAGACTTCCTCTATCATTAGCGGGAACAAGAGAAGACGATGGTGTAACAATAGGAAATAATGGCTTCTCAAGAGAATAAGGAATCTTGAGTTGACAAGCTCTATCACAGACTCACTGAATGTAACACTCAGAAGCAGCACAATGTTGTCTTCCTAACTGACCCTTATCTTTCCCATCGACCTTGTGCCAAGAATGCACAATCCTCTTTTTCAACTCCACGCTCTCCACTCCATCAAGAAAAAAGAAGCCCGATAATGAAATATTATTAGGTTTATCCTTCAAGCAATATCCTAACTAGCGTCTAGCAAGAATGAGATTGTAACTAATTCCTCCTTGTGTACCAAGAAGAGGCGCGTTGGGGAATTCTCCACAACCATCAATAATCACTCCAGTATCATACGCTGAATAATACCAAGTCATGTCTGCATGAGTGAGGGACATAAGTCTCTGAAACCATCTGAGCTTATCCTTATTATCCTTGAAGAGTTGAGACTGTGGCAGGTGCGAAATAAACCACTTGTACAGTAAAGGTGCACAACAAGTAATCTCTCCTCCACCCTTGGAAGTCTTATAATGAATGGAATGGTAAGTGTTCCCTAGTAAAGTAGGCACAGGGTTCCCAATCAAGAAGATCTGAATAGCATGAATATCGATAACACCATCCATGTTAGGAAATAACATAAGACCATAGATCAGCAAAGCAAAAATAGCCTCAAAAGCATCCATACTCTCCATAGTAGCAAAGGTAGAAGTTTCCCCATCAGAAACTTGGCACTAATCCCCATAATTCCTCCTTTGGTGACAAACTTTCCCTTAAGATTAGACTCTAAGATGAATAGCTTTGGAAATGACCTTGAGCGTAGGAACTTCCTCCAAACCACTTAAAGGGATCTTGTCTGAAATAGGCAAACCCATCCAATAAGAGTACTCTTCCAAAGTTGGCACAAGCTAATAGTTAAGAAAGGTGAAGCAATGATGCAACGGATCATAGAACTGGATCAGAGTGTTGAGAACCCCATATTCCATATCTGTCTTCAGAATATACAAAAGTCTCTCTTAACGGTCTCTAAAATCCACGGGACTAGATACCAAAGATCCAAGCTTTCTCAACTCTTTTAGATCAGGACTCTTGAAACTATATTTCTATGTATTCCTTCTTCCAAGATCCATAATCACTAACATCTGAAATATTTGCAAAAAGAACCTATAAGTTCCTTGAAATCTCGAGAAAAATGCTCATGAATGCAGCAACCACAAACAAGATCACACAAGGCACACGGGTTTAAGGTTCCGAGTCACAAGCATGGAGCCAAGGGTGAGAACCAACCCACAAAGGTGTGTACTAAGAGTATAAACACCTGTAGAACAAGGTTTTAAAAAATTTCCCAAATTCATAATTCCATCTTTCGGATATTACCGGTATGAATGACTAATCGCCTACCAGTAATATTCTCAAGAGAAACTCGTCCGAGTATAGTATCGTGTGACAATCACCTCAGGTCTACACATGGATAATCTTCACGCTACGTCCTAATAGGCTAGGATGGGTTAAAGGTTCTACGGTCTTCAGCTTCTCGGGCTCCCAGGTCGGAAAAAGTAATGTCATTCACGACTACTCGTATGACATCAGTAATTCCAAAGGGGCCTCCACTGAGCGGTGGATCTCGACTTGACATGCAAAGGACTACTCCAAGCACATCTCCTTGATTATACCACACATCCTATCTTCAAAGCTCTCAGGTTCGGGTTTGGAACCTATCTCACCATACAAAGATCACAAAGCACCCAAACAGAACAAGCAATAACAAACAAATCAAACAAGTAAGCGTAAATAAATCAAAGTAGGTTGAACCCGCTAAGAACCAGAGACTCTGGGTTCGATCCCCAGCAGAGTCGCCATTTTTCTGTAGCGTTAAAAATTATGAGTGTAAGTTATTGAGTAACTTAACTCTTAAAGCAAGAGTTGCCACCGCACTTTTATTTTATCAAAAAGGAAAGGGAAAAGAGCGAACAAAACCTAAACAAGTTCTAAAACAAGAACAAATAAACAGAGACAATGTAAGGGGGTTGGTTACGCTGAGGGAATGTGTTAGCACCCAAAACTTCTATAATACTCTATAGGAACCCTTTGAAATATCTACGCTTTTTAGTTTGAAAATTTTTGTTTGAAATGAGATTGGGGAGATGAGAAGAGAGGTATTTTTTAAGATTTTTGTGTTTGGAGAGACTTCTTGAGCCTCATGCCTACGTAACCACAAAGTGCAATATAAGATCAAAACCCTGTAGTTTGTGGTACAAATAATAAAATTAGTTTGTTTTGTTCATTTTAAATGAAAAGACAAGTCGTTATTTTAAGGAGAAAACTACAACTAGTCGCCCACAAGTATAAGAAAATAACATTTGCATCATCTTAAGATGGAGGATTTTTTATTGGATAAAAATGAACAAGTCTATCACTCAACCTCTAACTGGAAAATGTCAACATCTTTAATACTATGGGGAATAGGAGAATTACATCTCAACTATGAAAATGACTCATGTCTAAACTTTGTGAAAAGTTTTAAAAGAAAAAGTGCATAAAAACACAAAAGGTTTGAATGAGTTTCAAAGTATGCTTAAATTTTATTATCATTTATTAAAGAAAAAGTTTTGAAAATGCTCTTGACAAAAGTCAAGGTTTTTTATGAAAGAGGTTATAGTTTTAAAAACAAGAAGGTTTTGAAAAAGGGAGAAGATTTTGAAAATTGAAGAAGGGGACGAGATGAAGTGACTACCCTAAAACATAAAATAAAAGGTAAAGAAGGGAACATCTAACCACACAAGGAGCAAGCACTTGACAAAAAGTCAACATGTACATTCCTCTTCCTTTTGAATTTAAACCACAAGCATATTAAGTAGATGAAATGAAGCATCTGAAGAAATTCTAAGTTAATCCATAGCAAAGCCAAAGCAAAGTTTTCCCAAGGGTTGAAAGCCAATTAGGAAAGTCATGTATCAGATGATTTCACAAGGTCAAAGTATCAACGCCTGCACACAGAAATTTCCCAACAAACAGACAAAGGCAAGACAAAAGATCCAAGGTTTCAAATCTCCAAGAGCATAGAGCAAGGATCCTAAGTCTAAGTCCAAAGTCCAAAGTCCAAGCATAAGGCCATTATAGTCCGAGTTTTAGAGAACCAAGTTTTTTAGTGTTTAAGTATTTATTAGTGTCTTAAGAGAAGTATGGTCCAAGTGGTCAAAATAAAAATAGCATAAGCATAAACATGTGTCCAAGAGAAAATAAGATGATAATATGATTAAAAAAATGCAAATAAAAGTAAAAGCATAAAGTAAATGGCAAGTAAATAAAGAGCAAAAATTAAAAGGCACAAATTAAAGTTAGTGCAATTATATAGTTAATATGTTAGTGTTAGTGTTAGGGAACATTTTGTCGTTTTTCGGAGAATACTCGACTATTCAATCATAAGCATGAAAATATGAATCTATACATCATTAAGGGAAGGGCTTCAACTCGGATAAAATTGACGAGTATGCCAACTAGCTCCCTTAATGACAAAGAGACAATTTATTTCACACCACACTATGGAGAGTAGGAGATTGATAACTCACTTACAAAAATAAACCGATTTACGATTTCGGGACAAAATGTAGCGCTATGTTAAGCAATTGTAGCACAACCTATGAAGAAGGTTATACTATGGGAGGTCGGTCAATACACTATTTGTGCTAATACAGGCTAGAGAAATGAAATGTAGGTCAATCACCTAAAGCTTCCCACACTAAAAGAAAAGAGGTAATGGTCTCATCTTGATCAAGAACTTAAAAGAAAAGTTCCATGATGTTTAAGATTTTCATTGACCAAAAGAAAAAAAGAGAAGAGGGAAAAAGGGAAACCAACTTGAATCACAACATTTGGATCATTCCATCTTCAATTTCCATCACTCTTCATGGTGGATTAAAGTACTAAACCTACCACTAATTCAAAGCACCTAAAATGAATCAAATGATTCACTTAAAGATAGATTTGAACTAATGAAGGTTTATCTAACTTCATCAAACACCTAAAGTCCATGGAATTTTAAGAGAAAATTAATCAACAAACATTATAATTCAAGGTAAAACAAAGGGAAATGGAAGAAGGAAGAAAATGAACCAAAATAGTCCCAAAACAAGCTAAAAACAACATTCTGACTTGTGTTAATCAATTAACAGTATATGGTTAATCAATTAACACTGTTTTGACAGCAAAAAACAGTTTGAAAAATGCATTTCCATGGTTCAATCATTTCTTCAAATACCTCATGATCATGTATGCAATTGTGTATGCAATTGAGCATGAAAATTTCATCAAATTAAGAGCAATTAACACCAATGGAATCACAAATGTAGCTCAAGAAATCAAGTAACAAGAATCAACAAGAGATGACATTGTGAAAGATGAGAATTAATCACAACAATGGTGGATTTAGAGATTTACCAATCCAAATCTGAATTTACTTCAAATCAACTTCAAGAATCACTCTCCAAAGCTTTGATCTACAGAATTTGATGTTGATGAAGTATTTTGATGGAGGTTTAGCTCAAAGATTAGTAAGCTTCAATGAAAAGCTTACTAACTTTTAATGGAAAAAGAGCTTTGATGAATTTGGGTGGGTGAAGAAAATTGAGAGAATGAGAAGGAATTTTGACAAGGTGAATTTGGCTCTCAAAAGCTTGTTCGATGAATGAAATTGTGGGTGTTTATATAGAGTTTAGGCTTGGAATGAGTGGTGGCTTGGAATTTGGTTTGGAGCCAAAATTAGGCTTGGTAATTGGCTTTGGAGTGCAAATCAAAGATCAAGTGGTGCACATGTGTGATTAAATGAGGGTGTATGATGAAAATAATTGTGATTATGTAGGGGAATTATTTTTGTGATGATTTTGCATGATCTAGAATATTCCACATGAGGTCACATTTGAAAATTGGTGCCAAAATGCTGCAGAACTTGAAAATGTTGTTTCTGGCCAAAAATTGCACGTGTTAATCGGTTAACCTCAGGGTGTTAATCGATTAAGACAATGAAAAAATTAGGAAAATGGCTTTTTGATGTGCTGTCTTGGCTCTGGCTCGATTTTTTTTATTTGTCAGAGAAGGCATGGAAATAAGCACATGAACCTTAGAGTTTCTTGGGTAATAAGTAATCAAATCTTCGGGAAATTATTGATCAACTGGGGATTGGATAATACTTGAAAATCATTGTTGACCAAACCTTGACTTTGTTCAGATGAATTACAATCGAGTTGAGGAACTAGTGTTCAATGTTCTTGATCCAAACATCTTCCTGAAAAAGTTAGTAAAGAGAAAACAAACATATTTTTTTATTTTGATTAAGGGTTAGTAAACATAAACGTAAACAAATATAAAGCTAACAAGAAAACAGGGATGCTTGGTTATCTCCCTCAAGACAAACCTAAAGAGGAGGGCAAGAGAACCAAAGCTTATGATCTTGCTTGTGATGCAGATGCAGATGACATGTGGGATCTTCTGGGTAAAAATTAGGGTGTTACAACAAGGAGAAGACTATTCAACCATATAAAGAGTCTATCGAACTGATCAACTTGGGTTCTGAAGAGAATAAGAAAAAGGTCAAGATTGGGGCATTGCTTGGTGAATATGTCAAGAAGGGGTTGGTGGAGTTGTTGAAAGAGTATCTTGATGTATTTTCTTGGTCATATCAAGATATGCCAGGATTGGATACTGATATTGTAGAGCATCGACTACCGCTTAAACCAGAATGTCAGCCTGTAAAGCAAAAGTTAAGAAGAACTCATCTTGAGATGGCTATCAAGATCATAGAAGAAGTGCAGAAACAGATTGATGTCGGTTTTCTTGTCACATCTATTTATCCTCAATGGGTTGCCAATATTGTGCCAGTTCCAAAGAAAGACGAAAAATCCAGGATGTGTGTAGACTATAGAGATCTGAATAAAGCAAGTCCAAAAGAAGTTTTTCTCTGCCACATATTGATATGTTGGTAGACAACACAGCTAAATTTGATGTGTTCTTCTTTATGGATGGTTTTCCGGATACAATCAAATTAAGATGGCACCTGAAGACATGGAAAAAACAACGTTCATCACCCCATGGGGACATTCGGCTACAGAGTCATGCCCTTCGGCCTGAAGAACATTGTTGCTATGTACCAGAGGGTTATGACTACCTTATTCCATGATATGATGCACAAGGAAATCGAGGTATATGTTGATGATATGATTGCTAAGTCTAAGACTGAAGAGGATCATGTAGAATATTTGTTGAAATTATTCTGGCATTTGAGAAAGTCCAGATTCCGCTTGAATCCTAACAAATGCACTTTCTCTATTCATTCTAGGAAGCTTTTGGGTTTCATTGTCATCCAGAAAGGTATAGAGGTGGATCCAAACAAAGTTAGGGCGATTCGAGATATGCCTACACCTACAACAGAAAAATAAGTCAAAGGATTCCTCAGACATTTGAATTATATCTCCAAGTTCATCTCTCACATGACTGCCACGAGTGAGCCAATCTTCAAATTGCTTCGTAAAGATCAAAGTATTGTGTGGAATGAAGATTTTTAGAAGGCCTTTGAAAGTATCAAAGATTACTTGTTGGAGCCTCCTATTTTGATCCCATAGGTGGAAGGGGAGCCTCTAATTATGTATTTGACAGTCTTGGAAGGATCGATGGGTTGTGTCCTCGAACAGTAGGATGAGACAGGTAGAAAAGTACATGCAATTTTTTACCTGATTAAGAAATTCACAGAATGCGAATCACGGTATTCCTTGCTTGAGAAAACTTGATGTGCTCTGGCATGGGCTGCCTGGTGTCTCCAAGAGTATATGTTGAACCATACTACTTGGTTGATATCCAAAATGGATCCTATCAAGTATATTTTTGAAAAGGCGGCGCTGACAGGAAGAATCGCCTATTGGTAGATGTTGTTATCAGAATATGACATTGAATATTGTACTCAGAAAGCCATTAAAGAAAGTGTGTTGGCAGATCATTTGGCTCATCAACCAGTTGAAGATTATCAGCCCATCCTGTTTGACTTTCCTGATGAAGATGTTATGTCCATTAGAGCTAAATATTGTGATGAGCCATGTCCTGAGGAAGGACCAGAGCCTGGATCCCGATGGGGTTTGGTATTTGGCGGAGCCTCTAACGCATATAGTCATGGAGTTAGAGTAATTATAATCTCTCCTTGAGGTTCTCATATTCCTTTTACTGCAAGGATATGTATTGATTGTATGAATAATGTGACAGAATATAAAGCATGTATCATTGGCCTTGAAGAAGCCATTGATCTCAGAATCAAGAATCTTGATGTCTTTGAGGATTCAGCTTTAGTTATCAATCATATCAAAGGTGAATGGGAAACTCATCATCCGGGTTTAATCCCATATAAAGATTATGCTAGACGGTTGTTGCCTTTCTTTGATAAAGTTGATTTCCATCGTATACCTCGAGAGGAGAATCAAATGGCAGATGCTTTAGCCACCTTGTCCTCCATGTACCTGGTAAATTTCCGCAACGAGGCACCTAAAATTACAATCAGACATCTGGATAGACATGCTCATGTGTTTGCAGCAGAAGAGGAAATCGATAATAAATCTTGGTATCATGATATCAAGTGTTTCATCCAGGGTCGAGAATACCCAGCTGGGGCATCCAATAAAGATAAAAAGACTTTGATAAGATTGGTGTACAACTTCTTTCTCAATGGAGATGTGTTATACAAAAGAAGTTATGACATGGTCTTGCTCAGATGCCTGGATAGACACGAAGCAAACATGTTAATGCAACAAGTTCATGAAGGGTCCTTCGGTACTCATGTCAATGGACATTCTATGGCTAAGAAGATGCTTCTAGCTGGTTACTATTGGTTAACAATGAAATCTGATTGCTATCAATTTGTTAAAAAGTGTTATAAATGTCAGATTTATGCAGACAAGGGGCATGTGCCTCCAACTCTGCTCAATGTTATTTCGTCTCTGTGGCCTTTCTCTATGTGGGGGATTGACATGATTGGCATGATTGAACCCAAAAATTCAAATGGACATCGCTTCATTCTGGTAGCTATTGATTACTTCACCAAATGGGTCAAAGCGACGTCGTACATCAATGTGACCAAACAAGTGGTGGCCCGGATTATCAAGAATGAAATCATCTGCCGATATGGTATTCCAAGCAAGATCGTTACTGACAATGGTTCGAACTTGAACAATAAGATGATGAAAGAACTCTGTGAAAGCTTCAAGATTGAACATCAGAATTCTTTACCTTACAGACTCAAGATGAATAGGGTTATTGAAGCAGCAAATAAGAATATCATGAAAATCCTACAGAAGATGGTTGTAATCTACAAGGATTGGCATAAGATACTTCCTTTTGCTTTGCATGGATATCGAACGTCCATCCGCACTTTAACAGGGGCAACCCCTTTCTTCTTAGTCTATGGCGTGGAAGCGGTTCTCCCTATAGAAGTTGAGATCCTATCAATGCGAGTCTTAATGGAAGCCAAGTTGATAGGAGATGAATTGTGTTAGAACAGATATGACCAGTTGAATCTAATTGAAGATAAGAGAATGACAGCCTTGTGTCATGCTCTATTGTACCAAAAGAAGATGAAGAAAGCATTTGATAAGAATGTTCGTCCTCGTGAATTTAGAGAAGGCGACCTCGTGCTTAAAAAGATCCTGCCTATCCACAATGATTCCCGTGGCAAGTGGATTCCCCAATTACAAGTATGTTGTCTAGAGAGCCTTCTCTGGTGGTGCATTAATTCTTACAACTATGGATGGTGAGGATCTCCCTCGTTCGGTGAACTTCGATGTAGTTAAGAAATACTTTGCCTAAATAATCAAAAGAATAGCTTGCTAAGTTGAAAACCTGAAAGGGCGGCTTAGGCAAAAATGAGTGTCTCAGTGGATTGAAACCCCAAAAGGGCGGTTCGGGAAAAAATTAGAGACATAATTATAAATAAATCATCCCAGTAGATTGAAAACCCGAAAGGGAATTATAGGCAAAATTTAGGGATTTCATGCCAAGTAACTGCATTAGGCAAGGCTTGATCACTTGAAGCAGCACCATCAATCAGGAATTCTCAGTTCAATCCCTCCCAGCGAAAGCTTGATTACAGAAATTCAAAGTTGTTAGGGAGAATAATTGTCATTGTATTTCAATGTAGCCTTTCTATTTACCGTTTTCCAAACCTTGTAATGATCCATGGAGTCACGTCTTTTGCAGACTACCATTCTATCAATAAAATCCTGATTTCTTGCCAATTTATTTCAAGTCTTATATTTGTTTCTCTTGCAAAAGGTCATTTGATTTTTATAATAACTTTTGAAACAAAGGTTTAATAATAAGCATGTTTTTTGAAAATTACAAAGCATTTTCCTTTGACTTGTGATTAAACTAAAAGGAACGTCGGTCTTTGTTCAAGATTGGTGATGTCTCAAAGTGTGGAATTAAGATTCCCCGGTACTACAATTCATAGCTCGATAATTTCGTTTTCCCCAACGGAGTTGTTGTTGGATGGTGGTTTTCTTCTAATCATTTTTGGTATTGCAATGTTGATATTGGGTTTTTCTCATAGAAAAACCAGCAAAAAGTTTCTATGTCCTCAGAGATTTATTGATTTCTAAACATTTTTGTTTCCCCAACGGATCGTTTATCCCCAACGGAGGATCTTGCGTCCTGGAAGGTGGGACAGAAGACAAGCTTTGTAGCAGAGTCTCCATCTAGTTAAGATTTGGCCGAGTATCAAGTTCGTTGATTTCGATTTCCCAGTTTGTTCAGTGTGTTGTTCTTTCAGCATTAGCATAACATTGCATGCATTCATGCATTCATAATGCATGTATGCATATCTGAACGTAGATTCATGTTCATTCGCATGTCCTTGGTGTTTCCAAACCCACTTTCCTAATGGTGTTTTCCCCAGAGAGAGTTCATCTTTTGTCTCCCCACTGAGATTATGCCTCGTGGAAGAAATGTGTTTCAATTTTCCTTCCCATCTTATTTGTCTGGATAGAACAAATTCCCAGTCGAGTTCGTTCCTCGGCTAGAAGAGTCTTCTTCAACCGTTTCTCTCCAGCTCATTTTTGGATTGAGTTTTGGTCCCCTGCAACAAGTTTTAACATCTTTATACTAAGAACATAGATGACTAAGAAGGCATGTTTTGCACCTTTTGGATCATGTTTTCCTCAGCAGAGAAGCCTCATTCAGTGGATAAATAATTCAATCTCTCAACAGTTATTACCCTGGTAATCTCTGAGATTTTGTTCAACAACAAGTGGCGGTCTCTTTATTTGAGAAGCTTGTTCGTTCCAGCAATATCAATCCTTATTTCAACAGCAAGTGGAAATCTCTTCATTCATGTCCCAATAGAGAATTTTATTGTGATTCAACAAATCAAAGTCAACACTAGTTCGTTTTTTAACAGGTGGATGTCTCTTTATTTGAGAAGCCTGTTGCGATCCCCAATCAAAGTTAAGACAAAAATCTTCAGTAAGTGAAGACCGCTTCAGGTTCAAGACTAGAAGTTGAAGAAAGCTTGTTTGGTACCCTTTCCAAGTGGAAGACTTGGTTAAAGAAGAAACTGAGTCCCGTTCCAAGTCGAAGACCGGAAGACATGGGAGGCTTATTATCCTTTCCAGGTGGAAAACTTAGTTAAAGAAGAAACTGAGACTCGTTCTAGGTCGAAGACCGGAAGTCATGGGAGGTTTATTACCCTTTCTAGGTGGAAGACTTGGCTAAATAAGAAGTTGAGCCCCGTTCCAGGTGGAAGGCCAGAAGTTATAGGAAGCTTATTATCAATTCAAATCATGTGTCTATCTTCGTCTTTGAGTTGGTAGTATACCGTCATCTAGGAGTCGGTATTACCCGTTCCTTTACTGTCTTCCATGAGTCAGTATTATCCTGTTTACTGCCTTCAACTATGAGTTGGTAGTAACGCCTTTTCCAACTGATTATTCAAGGTTGACTCCCCAGTAAACTCAGTGTTTTTCCTTGCTGCATGCTCCCTAGTGGAGTCTTCCATTTTCACTTGCTAGCTCTTTCGCTTCTGACTATACTTTGGGTTGTTCCCTAGTATGGGCCCTTTATATGCTGTGTCGCTCCCCAATGAGTTATCTCTCCCTGTCGGGACTTGAAAAATCATGATCATAAACCAAGGGCTTTTGATCCGTGAAACTGGTTGTGAAGAATTCGTGTGAGTTAGGGTTGAGTTTTGGAGTTTTGTAATCTGTGGGAAATGCAACATGAAATGAGTGAATTTGTGATGAAACAAAGTCGTTTTGTGCTTGTTTGCACACGTTTTTGGTTCACAAAGGAGTTACACATGTGCTTGTGGTCCCATATTGAGATTGGAGTGAAAATCATGATCTGAAACTTGCGTGGAGAACAGAGTTCATGGCACCATGTTTGAACCTAGGCCAAATGGAATCCACTCGTGCGTTCTTGAATTTTATTTGTGCCAAATGATATTCTCATGTCAAAGAATCAAATGCAAAAAGAATCACATCAAAAGGATGCTTGGATTGAAAATGACATTGAATCAAAGTTGAGGTCATGACCTGAAATTCTAAGTCAGGTATTAGGTCAACTAGGTCTTGGGCCTACTTTTGTGCACACATGGGCAGTTGAGCAAATCCTAAAATTGATGGACTTAGAGGTTGAATAGATGTTTGACTCTTGAAAAAAAAGTTGTATTGGATTTAAAATGTCACATTTGGCTCAAAGAAGATTAAAAAAATGTTGAAAAATGAGAAAGTTATGGTGCTTTGACCAAGTGACATGCCATACTTGATTTTAGGCCAACCAAACATGTGCCACCTTTAGGTTTCTTGCCATTTCTTCCATCCAAAGGCCCATTTATGAACAATTGGACACCAAATGAGTGAAACTTGATTGTCATTTGAATATCTTTGATGATTGCTTGAGAATTGGATGAAGATGGCATGGAAATAAACACACGAACCATACTTGAATCATCTTTGAAATCATACACCAAACTTGAACTTCTCTTGATCCCATGATGTTGAATGAAGCTTGACATGTATATGACCTAAGATTATAGTCCATGCCTTGAGGTGAAAGCTCTTGTGAACCACTTGTTGACAAAAACCTTGCCTTTGGGAATTAAAACCCTAATTTAGAAACCATGCTTGATCCAATGATTGCAAGTCCCTACCTTGTACGATAAGAAAGAGAAAACAACACCTATTTTTGTATTTTGAGTAAGGTTAGTGATGTTAGAATGTGAACAAGCAAAAATATAACAAGAGAACACAAAGGGTGCTTGGTGATCTTGGTGAGATGTAAATGATATGATAGGTGGAATCTTATGGGTAAAAATTAGGGTATGACATATGCCTCTATTTAAGTTTCTTCTATCCGAAGTTGGTAGTATACTTTCATCCAGGAGTCGGTATTACCTGTTCCTTTACCGTCATCCATGAGTCAGTATTATCTTGTTTACTGCCTTCAACTATGAGTTGGTAATAGCGCCTTTTCCAACTGATTATTCAGGGTTGAATCCCCATTAAGCTCAGTGTTTTTTCCTTGCTGCATGTTCCCTAGTGGAGTCTTCCATTGTCGCTTGCTAGCTCTCTCGCTTCTTACTATACTTTGGGTTGTTCCCTAGTGAGGGCCCTTGCTATGTTGTGTCGCTCCCCAGTGCTCATGTCTCCCTGTCGAGATCCCTTCAATATTACGATCATAATCCAAGGACTTGAAAGCTCACAATCATAAACCAAGGCTTGGTTTCATCACAAATTCACGCATTTCATGTTGCATTTAATTTTTAAAAACTCACACTTTTTAAAACATTTTTGTATCCAACTTTTGAGACCTTTTTATTTGCAATATTTTGGACTTCTAATAATTTTCTCCACCATTTATTTTTCATTTTGATATGTCTTTTGGATTTTTCTTTTAATTCCCACTTTAAATTATTTTAATTTTTTAATTTTTATTTTTTCTTCAATTTTGGAATGTCTTGACTTGGTCTCTTGATGATTTCTTGGTTGAATATATTTTCAATGTTTCAAGTTCTTGGTTGATGATCTATGGGTTGATTAAACCTTCTTTAGTTTGAACATGTTAATAGATGATCATTTGATCATCTGCAACACTTTGCATTAGAGATAGGTTATCCCTTGGTGGTCATGTTTTGAGTCATTTGACTTGTTGATAGATGATCTCTATGTGATTATTTGAGCCTTCATTGCATTCTGTCTATCATCTCTTATTCCTCTTCTTCTTTTATTTTCTCATTATGTTACATGTTTTAGGAGAATAACTTTGTTTTAGTTCTCTAACATGTTTGACACATAAGTTGTTATTGACCGGCCTCGGATAGGTGTGACTTCTACATAAGTCCACTTACGATTGCTTAACATAGTGCTAAATTGTCCTGGCTCGATTAAATCCCCATTAACACTAACTCTGACATATTAATTGTGCTAACTTCTAACATTTACTTTATGCTCTTTACATTTATGTCATTTATTTTCATGTCTTTACTTTTATTTCATTTACATTCATGTCATTTTACATTCTTGACTTTTATCTTTTGCTTTTTATGCTTTATTACTTTCTCATTCCAAAAGACCAAAAACATCATAAAATGGTTAAAACCCTAAAAATCGTTAACTTGATCTCATGGACTTTGTGTCACTTTCCCTTGCTTGAGGAGTATTTTGGACCTTAGACATTAGGACTTATTATTTCCTTTTTCTTGGAGTGGTATCAGAGACCTTGTGATCCATCTGAGACATAGTGCTTCATCTGATACTTCGGATCTTCAACTCAAGACTTGGATGTTCTTTATGGCTCTGTGACTTTAGTTGTCCATTTGGTTTTTCTTTGATATTCATCTATGCATGTTGCATGTTCATCTTGTGGCTCAATCCAAAGGGAAACGAATGCTTGTTTTGACAAATGTCAAATGCATGTCTCTTCTTGTGGTTAGTACACTTGCACACACAAAGGTTTTATCTTGGGCTACCTGACAATGAGACAATTTACTTTATGCTTTAGGATAGTCTCTTCATCTCCTTCCCACTTCCCATGAAGGAGTTAGAAGTCACCCGAGGGGCTCATGCTAGGTTTTGATTCTTAGAGAGGTTGTACACACGACGGTTGCATGATGCAGAGCAGGCTGTTGGTGATGACGATCAATTTGCACATCATAGAGCATACGCTTTGAGAGCATACATGTTGTATCTGGTTGGCACGTCCATTTTTTGGGACAAAAATGCCACTTATGTGGATGTAGTCTACTTGCGATACTTTGATGAAGTGGAGCGGGTCCATGAGTACAATTGGGGGGGTCGCTTGTTTGATCTACTTGTACTCTAAGTTAGCTGAAGGTTATATGTGAAAGACCAAACAAATGACAGACAGCATCACACTATTGAAGGTAATATTTCTACATTTTTGGTGTTTGTGTATCATTTTCATAACACTTTTGCTACGCTATTACTAATGATTCATATGTACCATTTTCAGGCTTGCATCCTCCATCACATGACACACATATCTAGCTGGTCATATGTCCCGACCTACACTGCGGATATACCATGTGCTTCTACATTCGTCCCGCTCAGAAGAAATCAGGTGACAGAGCCATACAGAGTGTATCTTAACCGCTTGGTAGTCGAGGATATACACTTCCATATTTATGTTACTCACGATGAGACGCGTTCGTTTGACGACATAAATTTTTACTCAGGATGGTTGGCTTGCAGATCACTCTAATGTATTCTCATTTTTCTGAGCGCGTCATGGACGGTTCGACTACATAGTGTTTATTCCTAGAGACCCTTCTGAGTCTCTTTCTTTTTCTATGACACGTAGAGATATGGATACCATGTTTGATGATTATCTTAATCATCTGGTACTAGATTAGGCACTGAGTATCGTAGCTCCTAGCGACTTGAGTGTTGTACACAGTTATATCTAGTGGTATTTTAAAGTGTCGCATTCTTATATGACATATGATGCTCTAGGAGATCTACCTGTGTCAGCTGATCAGGAGATACTAGAGGAGGAGGTTAGGGCGGATCATGTTGTTGATGTGTTGCCTAGATATCGTTGTATCATGGAGATTGGGTAGGCGTGTATAGACAAATAACTTTTTTCGGGTGACTCTAAGGTGAGGGCGTTCAAGATGCCATGATAGGGGAAGCAGAAGAGGCACTGTATTACAAGAGGCAGCGTAAGAACATGGGCATGAGTCCGTCATATGCAGTAGTATATAGTATTTGTATTAGGAGCATTATTTTTTGTTCTATTTTATTTTGACTTCATTGTGTACGCCAAATTATTAATTTATATGTCATTTTCATGTTATTCTGAAAGTCCTTGGTTTGATTTATACAAAATTAAAATATGATATTATAACTATAATATATCATTAAATTCATCAAAGCATCTCTAAATCAAAGTTAAAAATTACTATATGGTGTGGTTCTAGAGACGTGTGTCTAGTTCTGTCTAGTGTGCATACAGAGATGCATATCTTAATCAATTTATTTCAAAAAATGGCGTTTCAGTGAGGAATGCGTGGGGTGTAGATGGAGTAGTTCCGGAGATGCATTTTCGGGAAGAAAAATTTAGAGAAAATATGGAGTGGGATTCAGTTGAGGTGTGTTTCAGTGAGGGTCAGGGTGCGTTCAAAAATGTATATCCGAAATCAGAGGGGCATTTTTAGATTTTTATAAGGTGTTTTTCCACCACTTATGGTGGGATTGAGAATTCCCTACATTTTAAAATGATTATCCTACCCAAACCAATCGGTTATCAATGGATTATATCATTTTTTTTTTGGAAATCTTGGTATCCGGCCTTACGACCGACAGGTTATATCATTTTTATTTGAAGAGAATTGCTTAATGCACCCTAAGATTTGCTACCACACCAAATATCCTAGATTTCGTAGATGTATCTTCTGACATATCCTAAACACATAAAATTCATTCGTTTTTGAGTCATGCCCCAATTTTATGAATAAATTTATTCTGAAAATCCGAAAATATATTTCCGGATCTTAATATAGTTGGGTTATGTTTACTTAGTCTATTTCATTCACACGCCTATGTAAATGTTAGCTTAATTTCTTATTCTTGTAATTACTTGTGCCAAAATTGATTATTTTCCCTTGCAGTGCTAAGCTTGCTGACATACAATTTTGGAATATGCATACATTTGCTAGACGTTGGATTCTGTCTCTTTTTGGTCGACAGATTCTTACAGGTGAAGGAGTTAGTGTGATTAAAAATATCTTTTACAATACATTGGAGGGAAGTACTGTGATGGATTTGATGGAAGTACATGAAAAATCTTAATTGAAGATTGCTATGATAAAAAAAGAGAGATGAAAACAGTGTGACCGTGACTCATTTTCAAGTTGTTACCTGTTTGAAGATGGTGGTAGAAGAAGTAATGGCATTTCAGGAGGTTTTGGAAATGTATTCATGTAGACATTTCGAAATAAATTTAATCACGTAGATCAAAAATTGTGTATGCAGTACGTTCGAAAGATGCATTTTCATTAGGGATGTAAATGGATATCCATGGGAACGGATACTATGATATCCGCATCCGCCCCGTTGGATAAATATGATATCCATATCCGCCCCATATCCATGCGGATATCCATTAAGCGGGTAATCCGCGGGTTTTATGGTATTCGTGGATATTTATAGTATCCATGGATAATATTTTTTTGTAATAAAAATTATTTTTTGAAAAAAATATTTTTAACTTCTTTTAAAGACACAAAATTATTCACCGAAACATAATTAAATCCAAACATAATATTCATACATTTCATTTTTAACCAAACAAATAAAAGATATTGTGATTATGAGTTATGATGGAAGAGCGAACGACAAAGGAGCAGGAAGAGAGACACTGGTTCGACAGAGGAATGACGACACTAGTTGGTTGGACTGTGAAATTGTTGAAGTGAGGTATAAAGTATTGAAGAGTTTAAATATGAAATGGCGAATATAATTTGAATGAAAAGTGAAAGGTTATATTCAAAGAAAATTTCAAAAAGAAAAATGTTGTGAATCGGATACCTTAGAAACAAAGTATAATTGGTTCCTTGATCAGTCAAGAAACCCACAAGGGTTAGGGTTAACAAAGAAAACAAGAGTAAAAACAACAAGGATTGGTTATAAAACTGTTATTCTTTCCTTTCTCCTTAAAACAAGGATTACAAGTATACAAGAATAACAAACTAACCACTCTCACTCTTTCTAGGTTTTGTCACACTCTAGAATGAGAGACTAGCATGCTATTTATAATGAAACCTAGCACACTAAACTAATGGGCCTTTAACAAAATACCCATTACAAGCTAACTTAGGGTACAAGCTAACTTAATCAATTGGATCCTTAACACAAGGCCCAATTCAATATGCTAACAAACCTAGCAATATTAACTAATACATGTTAGAACAATCTTCGACTACAATCATGCATTATCTTCGACAGCAGCATGTGATCCAACTTCGACGGCATGCTTCTTCTAGAGTTCGATCCAAATTCCACAAATCTCCACCTTGGATCTAACTCTAACAACAAGAAAACAAACTAGCTTTCTTCATGCAGCTTTATCAACTGCATACAGTGGAAAAACTTGCAACTTGGCAATGTCTTGGTGATCATATCAGCAGCATTATGATCTGTCGAAACCTTCAGCACTTGGACTTCTCCACGCTCGATTACCCCTCTGACGAAATGCAGTCTCACATCAATGTGCTTGGTTCGCTCATGATAGGTTGAGTTCTTCGACAGGTGTATTGCACTTTGACTATCACATTTAACAGTGATACTTCGACCTTGAAGTTTTAGCTCCTTTGCAAATCCTTCAAGCCACAATGCTTCCTTCACAGCTTCAGTGAGGGCAATATATTCAGCTTCAGTGGTTGATAAGGCAACAACCTTCTGGAGCGTCGCTTTCCAACTGATTGTTGTGCCAAACATTGTGAAAACATATCCAGAAATAGACTTTCTGGAATCCATACAACCTGCATAATCAGAGTCAACAAATCCTTCGACTGCTGCTTTACTATCTTCACCTAAGGCTCCACCATAAATTAGGACTCTATTCAGAGACCCATTTATGTACCTTAAAATCCACTTCAATGCTTGCCAGTGAGCCTTTCCAGGATTCGACATGTACCTGCTCACAAGACTCACTGCATATGCTATGTCAGGTCTTGTACAGACCATAGCATACATCAAAGAACCAACTATATTAGCATATGGAATGCTATTCATATAAGTTCTTTCGACATCAGTACTGGGACACTGATCTATACTCAGCTTGAATTGAGGGTTTGTCGGAGTTACAACAGGCTTTGAATTCGACATACCATACTTTTCGAGAATCTTCCGTAGGTATGCCTCTTGAGATAAGCATAATTTCGACTGCTTTCTATCTCTTCGGATGTTAATCCCAAGAATCCTGGACGCAGCTCCCAGATCCTTCATTTCGAACTCCTTACTGAGTTCAGCCTTCACTCTCATTACCTCTTCGACATTGTTGCTTGCTATTAGAATATCATCCACATAAAGCAACAAAATAACAAATGAATTACCCGGTCGAAATCTGAAGTAAACACAGTGGTCGAACTGACTTCTGATGACACTTATGCGTGCCATGAACTTGTCGAATCTCCTATTCCACTGTCGAGGAGATTGTTTCAGTCCATATAAAGATCTCTTCAGCTTGCACACATAATCTGCCTTCCCCTTTTCGACATACCCTTCAGGTTGCCTCATCAGGATCGTTTCATCTAGGTCACCATACAAGAATGCAGTCTTCACATCCATCTGTTCCAGTTCAAGGTCGAACTATGCCACCATGGAAAGCAACATTCGAATGGACCTGTGCTTCACAACAGGCGAGAACACATCATTGAAATCGACACCTTCTTTCTGAGTAAACCCCCTAGCAACCAACCTTGCCTTGTATCTTTTCGACGCCACTCCTTCGATTCCTTCCTTGACTTTGAAGATCCATTTACAGCTGACTAACCTGGCTCCAGCAGGTTTCTTTATCAGTTCCCATGTGTCGTTATCATGAAGAGATTTCATCTCGTCATCCATGGCTTTCAGCCATTCAGTCTTCTTTCGACTCCTCATAACTTCCTTATAGTCTCTAGGTTCTTCGTCGAGAACCTCACTTGCAGAGATTAAGGCATAAGCTATAAGATCTGCATACCCAAGTCTCTGAGGTGGCTTGATGACTCTTCTCGACCTGTCTCTTGCTAACAGGTAGTCATTATCAGTTTCCTCATTTTCGACAACATCTTCTGTTTTGTCTTCGACTTCATCTGGGGTACGCACTTCAGCATCAACATGCTCCACCTCAACAGGAATCTCTCCCTGTTCCAGCTCTTCGTCAGCAACATCAGTTTTCTTGAAAGCCATCTCAGCTTCATTGAAAACTATATCTCGACTGGTGATACACCTCCTGTGACCTGGCTCTAGGCACCATAGCCTATAAGCTTTGACTCCTTCAGGGTATCCCATGAACATGCACTTCAGAGCTCTAGGTTCGACCTTGTCTTGCCTAATGTGAGCATAGGGCACACAGCCAAATACTCTCAGTCTGTCGAGACTAGGTGGATTTCCCAACCAAACTTCTTCAGGTGTCTTCATATCTAATGCAGTCGAAGGACATCTATTTATCAGATATGCAGCTGTCGAAACAGCTTCAGCCCAAAACACCTTCTTCAATCCAGCACTAACCAACATGCATCTAACCCTTTCAAGGATTGTTCGATTGAATCTCTCAGCTAAGCCATTTTGTTGAGGAGTACCTGCTACAGTCTTATGCCTTGCAATCCCAGACTCAACACAGTAAATGTCGAACGCTTTGTTGCAGAACTCAAGGCCATTGTCGGTTCTCAACCTCTTAACCTTTCTGCCAGTTTGAGTTTCGACCAGAATCTTCCAACTTTTGAAATTCTCACAAGTTTCATCCTTCGTCTTCTGAATGAATACCCATAGCTTTCTGGAATAGTCATCAACAATGGATAGAAAATACCTTGCACCTGAGTGTGAAGGATTCCTTGCAGGCCCCCAAAGATCAACATGAATGTAATCAAGGGATCCATGTGTTCTTTGCTTGCCTTTGTTGAACTTCGCCCTACAGGATTTACCAAATACACAAGATTCACAAAACTCCAACTTTTCGACTTTGTCACCACCTAGCAGGTTCTGCTTCCCCAATTCGACCAGGCCTCTTTCGCTGACATGGCCCAATCTCATGTGCCATAACTCTGTCTTCGACATAGGTTTCGTGGATACAACATTTGTCGAACCACTTACAACCTCAGCCTCCAGGGTATACAAGCCTTGGTTTTTCACGCCTCTCAAGACTTCCTTCGACCCTTTCATGACTCTCAGGGTACCTTGCTCTCCTTTGAAAACATATCCCTTTCTGTCGAATTCACCAAGAGAAATTAAATTTCTCTTCAAGTCAGGTACATACCTAACTTCAGTCAATAATCTTATTGACTCATCATGGAGCTTGAATCTCACGAATCCAATACCTGCAATTTTGCAAGCTTTGTTGTTTCCCAGCAGCACTGATCCTCCATCTTGATCACATAATTCTTCAAACACATTCTTGTTTGGAGTCATGTGCCAAGTACATCCAGAATCCATAATCCACTCTTTTCTTGAGTCGCCGCTTGAAACTACAAGAGCATCAGATGAGTCGAAGTCATCTTGAACAATGGCTGCATTGCCATTATCTTTACCTCCATGATCTTTCAGGCGTTCAGGGCACACTTTTCTTGTGTGACCCTCCTTCTTACAGTGATAACATCGAAAACCAGATGTTTCGCCACTAGAAGACTTCTGCTGACTTTTTCCTTTCTTCTTGTCGAACCTACCATCCTTTCGCAAGAATTTTCCCCTAACTGCCAAACCTTCACCAACCGTCGAAGGTTTATGCTCCTTTCGTTCGTTCAGGTCCTTAGAGTACAAGGCTGCTTGAACTTCTTCAAAGGTCAGGGACTCTCTTCCATACAAGAGAGTTTCTTTGAAGTGAGCATGCGATTTGGGCAAAGCACACAACAACAACAATGCTTGATCTTCATCATCAATCTTCACATCAATGTTTTCAAGATCAAGAATCAGTTTGTTGAAAGAATCCAACTGCTCAGCCAAAACCTTTTCTTCATTCATCTTGAACGAATACAAGGCTTGCTTCAGGTAAAGACGATTCACCAAGGATTTGGTCATATACAAACTTTCCAGCTTCGTCCATAATCCCGCCGCCGTCGTCTCTTTTGATACCTGTCGAAGAACCTTATCACCAAGGCTCAACAATATTGCGTTGTGTGCTTTCTCGATCATGGTAGTCTTTTCTTTTTCCGTTAACGCAGCATCCATGGCTGCCATTCCCTTCAACGCTTCCAAACAACCCTGCTGAACCAGTAAGGATTTCATCTTCAAGCGCCACAGACCGAAGTCGTTCACTCCGGTGAACTTCTCGATCTCATACTTTGTTGAAGGCATCTTCTCCACGCTCACCGCACCAATTTGTTGTGAATCGGATACCTTAGAAACAGAGTATAATTGGTTCCTTGATCAGTCAAGAAACCCACAAGGGTTAGGGTTAACAAAGAAAACAAGAGTAAAAACAACAAGGATTGGTTATAAAACTGTTATTCTTTCCTTTCTCCTTAAAACAAGGATTACAAGTATACAAGAATAACAAACTAACCACTCTCATTCTTTCTAGGTTTTGTCACACTCTAGAATGAGAGACTAGCATGCTATTTATAATAAAACCTAGCACACTAAACTAATGGGCCTTTAACAAAATACCCATTACAAGCTAACTTAGGGTACAAGCTAACTTAATCAATTGGATCCTTAACACAAGGCACAATTCAATATGCTAACAAACCTGGCAATATTAACTAATACATGTTAGAACAATCTTCGACTACAATCATGCATTATCTTCGACAGCAGCATGTGATCCAACTTCGACGGCATGCTTCTTCTAGAGTTCGATCCAAATTCCACAAAAAAGAAAGAAAGAAATATAAGAAGACTGATTTTTTAGAAGATGAAAAGATAAGGTATAATAAAATAACGATATTTAAATTATTTTTATAATTTATTAACGGATATGGATATCCGCGAATACGGATATCATTAAACCCGTATCCATATCCATTAGCAAACGGATATTTAAATATCCATTTATTTTATCCGTGGATATCCATTATGATATCCGCCCTATATTCGTGACAGATTTTATCCGCGGGTACGGATTTTTTTGCTATCCCTAATTTTCATAATTCGAGATACACTTTCAAATTTTCATAGTATTTTTTCACCACTTGGGTGAGATTAGCAATTTCCTATTTAAATTACATGTTGGATCATTTTTGTTTGAATTACGGGTTGGATTATATGAGACCTATAAAAAAAAATCCGTTTATACTCCCATTTTGTACTTCCTACCCACCAAACCTCCAAATTTCATATTTCCTCTAGTCACTTTTAAAGATAAAACTTGATCAAAAGCTTAACTGAGCTTTCCCACTCCCATTCCACGAGATTGCCACAACGTATTTTATATTTGGGCAAACTTAAATTCCACTTTGTCCAAAATCAATTTTTATTCTGACCAACTTGAACTTAGACCTTGGCCCTAAATTAAAATTAGGGTTCAAACTCACTTCAACTATCGCACTATTTCTATCTATTTCTATCTGACAAAATTGAAATTTTAGTTTGTTGGAAGTAATCAAAATATTGTTTGAAGAATATTTTTTAAAATTGTTTCTAATTTATGAGGGTGAATGAAGAATAATTTAAAGAATTTATGTGAAGAGATCTTAATATGAAACAGCTTTCAATATATTGATTGATTCAACAAAGTGTATATAGCAGTCTTTATATAGACTTATACAACCTAAAGCCTAGTTGATGCAGTTGGAAAGGCCTAAGAATAGGAGTTTGTTGTAACAAACATGTGGACTTGGCTAGCTTATTGATCAAGTAACTAATTAAAATAATAAGGTTAATTAACTAACTCTAATACTCCCCCTCAAATTGGAGGTTGAGGATTATTATCTGTATCCTTCTTGTTGTCTGGTTGGCAAGTAGTTTCGTATTGATCCTTATGAAATATAGAGATGCTCATGGACGGTTAATTTCCATAACCAGTCCATAACCATAAATAATCCATATGCAACACCTTGCCAACTGAACCAACTTGGCTGTGTTGCAACTCTTTATACCATACTCAGCATGTTGCTTGAGTAATTAAAAAAAAAGGTTATACAAACTTTGCCCATGACCAAGAACTCATAATTAAATTTTAATCCTCCAAACTGATCAAATTAACTAATCTGCCATTTTTTTAATAACCCCCAGCTAGTGTTTTTATCTTTCCAGAAGAGGAAACACTTCAACAAATACATATAATATAGATTGCACTACAGCATTATCTTTCATGTATGCATTAAACATTAGGCAAATATATAACAGAAACAATATCAAATATGTTATAACAAATGCATAATCCACTAGAGTTCACTATTTTATAAACTGTAACATAAGAAGTACTGTAACCATCAAAACTGAAAATCAAAGTCATACATACTACAATAACAGAAAACAAACAAGGGTCTATATAAAGGAGTACTGAAAAATGAACCTAATATGAGATCTCCTATAAGGCTAACAACATAATTTCTGAATCCAAATCCAAACCTTCCTCCCTACATATCATCTAATAGTTCTGTGAATAATCAAAGCTCAAAGGTTGACCAAATGGAGCCTGCAAAGAAAAATAAAGGTATCTCAGATGCGTGATTATAGAACATTTAAAATCAAAGAACTTTAAAAGGAAGGGAAAAAAACAATTCCTTGCCCGGGAGGCAAATTCATCCACAGAAAAAGTAATCATCCACAAAATGACTCCTTTATTTGGACAACTTATTTCAACTTTGTTCAAAAAGAAAGTGTTCATAGAAAGGAAAAATAACAATACAAGCTGATTCTTTATTAAATGCATATGCTTCCCCTTACAGATAACCACCAAATCATATAAAAAAATCACTAATATTTGTGATTAGAATATAGGTAAATAAATATTTCAATTGTGTTTTTTTATTAATAAAGCAAAGGTTGGTAGGGGATCATCGGGTACCATTTTTAGGGAGTGCACGCCTTAGCCTTAGATAGAGTGCATGTTGTGAATATTGGTGCTATAGCGAAGAGGGAATGAACTGTGGTGGGTTGATAAATAAATCCTAATTTTCTGCATTTTGAAGCAGCGGCGGCAGCAAATCAGTCAAATAGAAGCACAATTGTCCTTTAGAAAGGCTGTTTTGTCCTTTTCCAATTTAAATTCATGTTGCCCTACCTCTCTTCCTGGTGATTCAACAAAAACAAAGACACGGAAGAGACAACTCTATTCTACTCTGCATTTCTATAACTGCAAAGATCAAAAGTAGCATAAACACTCTTCGTCTCTGGCGACGGTGGAGGTATTTTCTGGCAACCATAGTTGTGTTTGCAACAACTGGCACGCTCAAGTTCAGGTTCTCTACACTTTTTCGGCTTGGTTTATAGGTTCTTACGCTGTTTTTCACATTTGTGTATGCCAAATGCAAAGACCAACCAACACCCAACACAACAGACACTCTGCTCTGACAGTGATTTTAAAGACTCGCTTGTTATTTTCAAATGTTTTTAGAACTTGAACTAGTAGTTATGTTATATTGGGCTATGATTTTGAATGTAAGTGAAAAATTGTAAGGTAAATTATAATTATTTAGTATGACTACTGTTTTAATTAGGTTTTTTTAATATTTCTCTGTACTGTTGGGATTTATATTTTGTATACTGTATTTTAGTGGTTATCCTCTTATCCGCTATACCACTTTGGCAGTTTTGGGGTCGGGCACTCCACACCACTATCCGAGCTTAACATAGCTTAACAATACATGTTAGATATCACAATTTGTGAGCTCGGTAAGGGAAGTAGGTACAGTTATGGTGACACTCGTGGGTCATGATATCACATATCAGGAAAATTCGTATGAATCATGAAAATTATAACTTCAATACACCTCCCCATAAAATTTGAATAGTGCAAGTTGGAGAATAAAAATAGCCTAATAATCCAAATCTATAATCACTCTGTTACAAGAGGCAAGTCATTCCAAAAAGCCATTCTAAACAATCAAAATGGTTAACCCAAAACACACAGGCAATTTAAGACATTATTAGATTTATTGCAAGCATGTCATGGTATTTGCAGCTAATACAGAAATCACTCATCGAACTCAACATGGTAAAAAAATTAAGTGAAATAAATGTGGTTTACCTGGTAAACAGCATGTCTAAATTGGTCATATGAATGTGCATACATCATTGTAGGACTTGGCCACTGTAGGTAAGCACCATCTCCAGATGCTGGATTCAATCCTGGGGTACAAAAAGGGCTCATTATCGGGGTTGAAGGAGGTCCATATCCAAGTGAAGCCTGAGTTTGTGCCATTTGACCCAACTGATTAAAAGTAATGTCATACTGAGCAAATGAAGGTTGAGCTTTTGGCAAATTAAAGGGCACCAAATTAACTGCAGAAGCTGAGAGACTCCTAGCATACCTGAACCAATAATTAATTTCAATCTAATTAGTAAGCCAACTAATATATTTAGACCCTATTCGGAATCAACAACTTAATTGAGTGCTTATGACATAGGTGCCTATCATATAAATGTTGATGTATAAACTAGTATTTCTATAACAAAGGATAAAATAAAGTTGAACAGTTTCCATACAATTTATAAGTTGTTTTCATAAGCAATCGTGAGAGCTTGTGGGTGTGTCATAAGTTGTTTCCATAAGCTATCCCTATAATGCACTGACACAAACACTCACACAAGACACGACACTAACACAAATACACCGATAATAATTTAAGAAAATGAATTGATTGAATGTAGCATGTGTCACCGTCGTATCGGGCACCAAACACGCCTTCAATCATTTACATACAAGTTATAAGTTTTTTTCAAAGCAATCCTGAGAGCTTGTGGGTGTGTCATAAGTTGCTTCCATAAGCTATCCCTATAATGCACCGACACAAACACGCACGTGAGCCACGAGACTAACACATCTACACAGATAATAATTAAAGAAAATGAATTGATTGAATGTAACATGTGTATGTCGTGTCGAACATCAGACACACCTTCAATCAAAAGTGTCAAGCTACATCATAGAGCTCTCCTAAACAGTCTCATAAGTATTTGTGCCAATAGATAAATTCAAATAAGTCAATCCCAACCAGCTTTTAAAATTTAAATCAGTACAAATGCATCAACTACAAGATAACCAAAAAAAGAAACAGAAACAGAAACAGAAGATGTCTCTAAACATTCCATAGTAAGTTTTATAAATTATATAATCAAGAGTTCCATTTAAATGCCATCAAGATAAAATAAACTCCATTCTTGGCTCTTCCTCTTCTACCTTTCACACGAAAAGATAGCTTTTATTTTTATTTTCACTTACACAAACACAAGACAAAAAGTGTAGCACAATCAAATGGGAAAAAAATGCTGTACTTGTAATTATGATACTCATTTTCAGAAAGTTGTTACGATACATAAATAAAACTCACCTTCCATAGCTACGATCATAATCTGGATCACTTCGATCCTTTTCCCTATCTCTGATAATGGCAACTCGAGGATAACTATTATCCCTCACACTAAAGCATCTTTCAGAATCAGTTATGGGGATTTTGCTAGTTTCACTTTCATCCTTGCTCATTAAAGAACTTCTCCCATCTATTGGGACCAAAGTCGGGGTATCACCTGAATCAAAGCTTGTAGAGCCATTAAAGATACGTGCTCTTGCCCGATCATATTCCTCCTTCCTCTCTTCCACACTTCTTAGAGGGTTTCCTTTTCTAGCGGAATCATTGGCTCCATTCAAACAAGATTTATGAGGCCTAGGTCGAATGACGATTTTTTTCTGCTCAGATTTCTCATTGTCCAACTGTTTCACAGGTATTTCAGATAAACGAACCACTGGATATTTGCTTTCAGGTAACTTTCTGACCAAAATTTTACTCTGGCCATCTAAGCCATTATCTTGAACCATTGTTTGCATACTGTAGTGTTGAGCAACACGGTGTGCAGCCAATCTGAGATAGGAAGAAGGGAAATGTTGAAACTCAAAATGCTGTTGATCAGCATTATTCAGAAACTTCTGGATATCCAGCTCCATCCGCAGAACTAAAGATACAAACAAAGTAAAAACACCAATTAACAATATGCCATTATACAAGGAGAAAATGGTAAGAAAATAACCAAAATACAGCCAGAAAGGGAAATTATAAGTAAAGCATAGTGATCACAGAATAGCTCATTTATTTTTTTTATAAAACTCCTAATCCAACTACCCAAGGACTGCTGGCCTAAGCTTGTGAGTTACGATGATAACACAAATTTAAAACTCATAAAAAATACATTATACATCTAATCTAGGGGAATGGGTGATACTAGATGTCTACTGAAAGTAGCTCAATTAGAACCTCAGCTTGCATATGTCTTATTTCAACTATGCTGGGTCTTAATGTAACAATTTTCTAGGGTTGCATATTTCTATACATGTCTGAAATTTAGTTTTAACACAAGATTGGATACTTGACAGTTTCAAAAAATCACCAATAAGCACAAACACAACACTACACCCACTCATAGATTTCAAAGACGATTTAAAACAATAGAAGTGATTTAATGTAATCAGTAACCACGTCATGTAGATTCCGTGTCAGACTCCGACACTGCCATGTTTTAGACATCAGATAGGCTTTGAATATGTCTACTGAAAGTAGCTCAATTAGAACCTCAGCTTGCATATGTCTTATTTCAACTATGCTGGGTCTTAATGTAACAATTTTCTAGGGTTGCATATTTCTATACATGTCTGAAATTTAGTTTTAACACAAGATTGGATACTTGACAGTTTCAAAAAATCACCAATAAGCACAAACACAACACTACACCCACTCATAGATTTCAAAGACGATTTAAAACAATAGAAGTGATTTAATGTAATCAGTAACCACGTCATGTAGATTCCGTGTCAGACTCCGACACTGCCATGTTTTAGACATCAGATAGGCTTTGAATATGTCTACTGAAAGTAGCTCAATTAGAACCTCAGCTTGCATATGTCTTATTTCAACTATGCTGGGTCTTAATGTAACAATTTTCTAGGGTTGCATATTTCTATACATGTCTGAAATTTAGTTTAACACAAGATTGGATACTTGACAGTTTCAAAAAATCACCAATAAGCACAAACACAACACTACACCCACTCATAGATTTCAAAGACGATTTAAAACAATAGAAGTGATTTAATGTAATCAGTAACCACGTCATGTAGATTCCGTGTCAGACTCCGACACTGCCATGTTTTAGACATCAGATAGGCTTTGAATCAAAGCGAAGTAGATTATGAGCTAAGGATTTGCTCCAGCAGATCGTAGCTTAAGTCTTATGTCAAGAAAGCAAGTGCGAAGAATCTTAATCAAGAGACTAGCAACTTAACAAGCCTAATTTTATAAGCCATGGAAAAAAAGGGGATGAGGAAAGTGGGCATGAGTGCATCAATACACCATGGTGAACGACACGCTCTTAAACATGACAACGATATACTCAAACAGAATTTATAAACTTCAGAAATCAAGGTACTTCTCTCTTCATCATCCCTAGCTACTCCTTCAAAATTTCATTGCATGAACATTCAAAACTCAAAGCCTAGATTTTATCCTTTGAAGAAGGATATCATCTTCAACAAACCTAGGGCTAGGATTCACACAATCAACCAACAAGAAATTCGAATAAATTGGAACACAACACCCCCAATTAACATCTAATTTCAATCTCAAATTATCACAATTAACACAAAAAATAACAATACCCATTCCAGATCTGACATAATTCAACCTAAACACAACAGGATTAAAAAATACCCATCCTAATCCAAACCAAAACCTAGAAACAAAATCCAAATCACTACAAAAACAAAAAAGGGGCCAAACCAAAATCGAGCTAAAACAACAAGCAAACCCTAAAGAATCAACACATAACTAAAAAATTTCAAAGAAAAAACTAACTGGTAAGGCGATGACGAGGGTTCTGAAGAGCTTCGACCAAAAACGGGTCAACCATTGACTCCTTATCTTTGAACCCAGAAACTGCATCGTTGGAGAAACAGGATGAATCCATTTTTTTTGTGATTTTTGGTTTCACCCAAAAAGGGGGAAAATGAATATAACAAAAAATTATATTATTATCTTGTTCTTGTTTCCTTCCCTCTAATAATGAGGGAAAGGAATAATAAAAAGGTCAAGAAGAAGAAAAAGAAGAAAGATAGGAGAAGGATTTGTGCCTTATAAACATGAACAAGGAAGAAAAAAAATAATATTTCTTTGTGAAATCAACGTTATGTGTTACAAGTTGTTAACTCACAACAGGGAATACAAAAGGGTCACCGCATTATCTTCTTTGTACGGTTCGGTTTTTACAATTCCACTAGAGTCACATGATATATCAACCATTTATTTCCACACGTTTACTCTTTTTTTTTTCTTAAAAAACAAAAAATAAATAAAATATCCAATGAAGATATAGTATTTGTTTTTATTAAAGATTTGATTAATGTGTAACAAATTATTAATTTAAAAATAAAAATATATATAGAGTAGTTAGTTTACTTTTATTTTTTATTGGAATTATTTTTTTATTAAAAAGGGTGAGTATTAAATATTTGAAGAAAATTTTTAAAAGGATGTATTTGATTAAGATTTTAAAAAATTAAAATAACACGAATTTTATGAAATTCAATTAAGATATTTATAAAATATGAATAATTTTTTAGCATCCAATTATTATAATTAACATTTGTTTAATATCAATGAAATTATTTGGAGTGAGGTTCAATTTACTTCAAAAGTATGTTTTTGTAATTTACTATAAATTATAGTCTATAATTTATATTTGGCTTAATTACAATTTTGATCCTCGTATTTTTATTTTTTTTTTAGGTTTGATCCCCTTTGTTGCGGTGAGAATCGGATAACAAACTATTAATTAACTTGATCACAAAACATGAAATTCACCACCGAGCTTTGATTTATCCAAAGGAAAGGGTAAAGACCGAAAACCCTAATAAGAGAATCTAGGTTCGGGGATTGGTTATACTAAAGGAATGTATTAGCACCCTAAGTATCTGTAGTACTCTACAGGAACCTCTTGTTAGTATTTGTGTTATGCTAAAGTTTGCTTGCTAAGGGAAGAAGTGCTAAGGGTAAAGTAAAGACCTATGAGTATGTACACTAAGTATGCTCGCCAAGACATCGCATCTCGTGCCTACGTATCCTGACGGGTATAGAATCAGAGCATTCGTAGTTCCCCTCACAGGGGTGAGGAACTCTTGACCGTGGTCAAGGTTCCAAGAGGAAAGTAAGCACCCATGGCAAGATACTTACATGGAGCGCAGCGACTCCAAGGTTAAGGGTTAAGTTAAGTCGGAAGTAAGTGTTCATGGCAGAACACTTACATGGAGTGCGGCGACTCCAATCCTAAGGCTAGGATAAAGGTAAAGGAAGTGTCCATGGCGGAACACCTAAATAGAGCACGGTGGCTCTAATCCTAAGGCTAGGATAAAGGTAAAGGAAGTGTCCACGGCGGAACACCTAAATAGAGCACGGCGGCTCTAATCCTAAGGCTAGGATAAAGGTAAAGGAAGTGTCCACGGCGGAACGCCTAAATAGAGCACGGCGGCTCTAATCCTAAGGCTAGGATAAAGGTAAAGGAAGTGTCCACGGCGGAGCACCTAAATAGAGCACGGCGACTCTAATCCTAAGGCTAGGATAAAGGTAAAGGAAGTGTCCACGGCGGAACACCTAAATACAGCACGGCGGCTCTAAAGCAAAGGTTAGGTAAAGCAGGAAAAGAAAGTCTCGATCGCACGGCGGCATGAGATAAGGGAATGATAGACAAGATTATCCTAAGTCACATGGCAGTCAACTATAGGGACTCCTTTCCTTTGGAATGAGATACAGGTAACAGAGGGACAAAGAGGAAAACCTCGAGTAAAGTGTAAGATGAATGGCAATATATACAACAAGTGCAATAAGTATTAAAATAAATAAAAAAATGAATATTAGGGAACAAATTGTCAAGATGAAATAAAGTCTATTAAAAAAATAAATCGAATTCTACTTAAGAAGTTAGTTAAACTATAAAAAAAACCAAAATGGTTAAATTCTAATTAACTAATTAAACTGAAAGTATAACTAAACAAATTTCTAACTTAAAACTAACTAACTAGTTTCTAACCAAAATTAATATCTATTTAAAACTAAGAACTAATTAATTAAACGAAAACTAAAACAGAGTTAACTAAATACACTAGAACCTAATTGAAAACTGATTAGCAAATAAGATAGAATCTAATTAAAATTGAAATACTAATTGAATCATTTTATAGTTAAAACTAATTTACTAAAAAACTTAATTAAAACTATTAACTAAATCCTAAAATCTAATTCACCAATTAAATTAACTTAATCAACAAATAATAAAACTAAAATAACAAAATAAAGAAATCAAAAAGGGTGCAAAAGAGAAAACGTTGGGCCAGGTAATGAGATGAAGTGGCCCAAGTTCATTTCTTAGGCGGGTCGCGGGCTGATTTCATTCGACCCGATTCGGATAACACAATGGAAGAGGGTTAGATAAAAACCCTAACGGCCACTCACCATCTTTCTCATCCTTCTTTCGTTCACATACTCTCCTCTCTCAATCCATCAGAACTTGCGCCATAAAATGCGGAGAACAACGACAACAGCAATATTAGCGTGACAACAACTCGTTCGTTTTCGTACATTCGATACGATTTCTTCTCAAATTCGACTTGGAAGCAAATGAATCAGAATAGAACAAACAACAACCTCAATGGCGCATTATTGATGAGAAGAAAGGCGGAGAAATGACTTACAGAGCTAGACGCGATCGGAAACAAAGGATTCGCCACGTCGGAGTGAATGTCGTCTTGAATGTGGCGCGGTTCTGCTTGTAGGTTCGTGATGTTCCGCTTGTACCGTCTTCTTCTTTGATTTCGAAAGCTCGTTGGTGTCGGGTATGATGGACGATTTGGGTTGAGGAGGTTTGTTATTGACAGATGATTATGGAGTTGTTTTGGTGTTTGTTCTTTGGAGATAGTGAGGAAAAGTGATCAAAGAGGATAAGGGTGTTTGTTTGGTTTGTAATGGTTCGTGAAGGGGACAGAAGAATGGGAAATGGTTTGATGGAGGTTTCGAGTTGCTCAGGGCAGGTCAGTGAGGGATCTTTGTTGTTGAAAGATATGGAGTGGATTCGTGCAAGGTAGAGAGAGGGGTTTATGGATTTCACATATAGAAGGTCAAATGGTGGTAGTGGGTGTCATTTGTCTAGTTTGAAGGGTGTTGTGAAGGTTCAAAAAGGGTGGAAGAAGATTAGATTGTTTGAAGGGAGAGGGGTGATATGAGGCAGAGGATTCTGAATCTGGTTGTGTGTTGGAGCAAAGGAAGAGAGGAAAATTGAAGTTGTATTATTGTTATTGAAGATGGGAAGTATTTTCCAAATGCTCTCAAGGTGTGTTTTTTTTTCTGCTCTTCTCTCCGTTCCCTCCTTAAATAAATCTCCAACTTGTTTTTTTTCAAAAAAAAATTGGAATTGGTCTGTTGAGTGGTTGTTTTCAACTGCTGATTTTGTGAAAGTGCAGGTTGCAGTGAATGGTTGTTGTCATCATCTGGTTTTAGCAGTATCACAGGCTTATGGTGCAGATTCGTTTTGGAGCTTTTGTTAGTAGCATGGTTTGGATGCAGCATATGTTAGTTCACTTTCATGGTAATAGAGGAGTACTTGGTCAAAGTTGTAGTACAGTTTCCATTTTGGTGTAATTCTTGGTTGGTGGATTTGTAAGGTTTTGGATGTATTGGTTGTAGCAGAATAGGGTGGCGAGCGGCAAGTGTGTAATGGGAAAGGGCGCATGGAATTTTGTTGGAACCAAATCTCTTTTTCTTTTGATTTTAAATTGATAACCACTAGAAGATAATAATAAAACAAATCCTAAGAACTAATGATAATAATAATAATAATAATCCATAATAATAAAAATAAATAAAATAAAAGGATAGTAATAAAAATGAAATAATAATAATTACAATAATAAAAATAATAGTAATAAAAATAAATAAATAAAAAGAAATAAATAACTAAAAACAAAATATATTAAAAAGAGGAAATTAATTTTAAATTAAATATGTGATTTAAGAGTAATAATAAATAAATAAAAAAGCGAAAATTCTAAATTAAGAGAGAAAGGTTCTAAACCTCATGAAACAATTGAATGAAAATAAAAGAGAAAAGGTAACAAAAATTAGATGAAAATGCGCGACTATGATTGATGGACAACATGACTGAAATGCTAAGACAGATGACCTAAAATGACACGACAATGATCAGAGGATCTGAGGGTAAAATTTGGGGTACAACAGTTGCCCTTATTTAAATAGCTTCACCGGATGGCACGAGAGATGGTAATCCTAGGGAGATCAAGGTGAGAGGTATTTAAATATAGCAAACCGAAAATTTTGCCCTTAGATGCACCGACATGCAATGCTATGAACAAAAATACTAACATGCCATGAACTCTAATATGATGAAAATGATAGAATGATAAATGTAAAAATGCAGACAAAAACGAAAGCAGACAGGGACAAAGTCCACACAACGAGGAAACACTCACCGAGGATGATAACAACACTGGGGAAATTTAAAGTGAACTGGGGAATAATTTAAGGTGATGAAGTAACTGGTTCAGGCGTGACCGGCTGACACTTTAGAAAGAAGAGCTGACACAAGATCCTCACTAGAAGTAGAACCGAAAAGACGATCTCCACTGGGGAATCAAAAAACAAAGACTCAATCTGGAAGAACATCAGAAAGAGAAAAGCATATCCGAGAAGACAACAGATGCAAAGAAACCAGTCATCCAATAATGGCTTTGAATGAAAGGTAAACTCATAATATCTGAGAAGGCATCAGATAAGAATGAGGTAAAAGAGGGTAATCCTAGAAGGCATTGGACACAAAGGAAC
The DNA here is from genome assembly GCA_022829125.1 of Lathyrus tuberosus. NCBI lineage: Eukaryota > Viridiplantae > Streptophyta > Magnoliopsida > Fabales > Fabaceae > Lathyrus > Lathyrus tuberosus. The sequence continues at coordinate 20,458,754 of JALAZF010000009.1, forward strand.
CAGACATTCAATAATGACTTTGAATGAAAGGTACAACTCACCATATCTAATAATGGCTTCAGATAAAGTGAGCAAAGTAAGGATCCAAGACAACATTGGATAAAGAAACCAAAGTATTCAAGACAACATTGAATGAATGGTATAAATCACGATATCTGAGACGGCATCAGATAGCCGTGAGAAAGGTAAGGATCCAAGACAGCATTGGATAAAGAAACCAAAGTATTCAAGACAACATTGAATGAATGGTATAAATCACGATATCTGAGACGACATCAGATAGACGTGAGAAAGGTAAGGATCCAAGACAACATTGGATAAAGAAACCAAAATATTCAAGACAGCATTGAATGAATGGTATAAATCACGATATCTGAGACGACATCAGATAGACGTGAGAAAGGTAAGTATCCAAGACAACATTGGATAAAGAAACCAAAATCCAAGAAAGCATTGGATGAATGTGAGCAAAGATATACCCAAGAAAGCATTGGATAAAAAGAATCACAGTATCCAAGACAACATTGAATAACTGTGAACAAGGAGATACCCAAGAAAGCATTGGATACAAAGAAATAACAACGTCCAAGAAAGCATTGAACAAAGAAATACCCAAGAAAGCATTGGATACAAGGAAAGAACTTTCAGGAATGACACTGGAGTGAAGGAATATAAATATCCAGGAATAACACTGGAATGAAAGGATAGTTAACGTTTTGGTATGCGCCAAGTAAGTTGGACTTTGACCACAAGGTAAGACGCGGATAACGACACGACCTCGGGAGAAATGCAAATGAGGATGAAACACTCATGCTATGCATATGTATATGAATCATGCAGATGATATATGATCAAATGCAAATGCAAATGTAGATGTAGATGTCGACGACACAGCACAACTCTTAAGAAAAGACAAGACTGGAAGACTGATTCCTCAACACGGAGATCACTGCCGTTCTGCTTGGGACTAGGGATGCTACTGCTGAACACATCTCTGCCACACTGGTAAATTGTATCCAAATTGATGGTCTTTGTAGGAAGGATGAAGAGTTGCTTGGGGATTCTTCAGGTAAACTGCCCCAGACTAGCTGATTATTGTAGAAGAGCTGATCACTGTTTCAGCTTGATTAATTCTGGAAATGACCGTTTCATGGTACTCCTGGAAAGCTTGCCCCAGTCTAAGTCTTGAAAGATGATTGTTTTACTGTACAATGGGAAAGCTTGCCCCAGTCTGAGTCTTGAAAGGTTTTCTGGATAAACCAAATCTGAGAAGTCGCCATTAAACCACAAATCTTGAACTGATTCTCAACAGGATATGGAAGGAACTTGCCCCTGATTGGACCACCGACCAAGTTTCTCAAATGTTTGAAAATTCCTTAAGAAGAAAGCTAGTTTGCAAACAAAAGTATTTGTACACACATGGTAAATGCAAAGTTCATGCAACTTTTGAAATCAAAATCATTTTGAAAGAGGTGCAAAGTATATGGGATACTGGTCAGAACACGGTGGTTTAAGACATTAAAGTGAAAAGTTTAAGCAAAGGGTGTAATGCCTAAAATAGATGATCTGCAAAGATCTTTTAGAGTCAGTTTACGCAACCTTGCTGTAGTATGCTTTCAAAATAACCTCGCTTCAGTTAGGTCTTTTGAGGGTTATAACGTGGTCTGGTTCACGGTTTAAGAAACAAAGGATAAAAGCTCAAAGTTTATTTGTGCCCCACCCAATCTACGTGATGAACTTCAGTCCTATGCTCAGTTAACTCAAACTATGCACTCAGGTTCCCAAGGGTTGGAAATTGCATTGATGATGATGATGGTTCAGAAGTTAAGAGACTTTGAAATGGCGGTCACTACTTTCTTACAAAATTGTTTACCATTGAGGACTTCCAGGATAAAGGATTTAAAGATTTCCTCCTTTGGTTGTCATACAAACTTTTCTTTCTTATCTTTTTTTTTTTAGTGACTGCCTGGCTTAAGGATTACGACGAACCATCGTTGGCGTTCGACTTGAAAGACATCTTCGACACTTGCCTGCTATGTGCGAAGGAACATTTGTGAACTTTGTCGAAAGGCGTCTTGAATGCTACTCTTGTATTTGAATGCACAATCAAGTTAACTGAGAACTACCCTGCCCCAGGTTAAGATTGCGGGTTTTTATTTGTAAAGAAAAGAAACTCCTACTTCAAGGCTCGAAGGGGTTAAATAGGGGTTATCTTCCTTATGTCTCCGGTGTTTGGGAGTTGAAACAATGCCTTACATCGTCAGCAAAGTTTTGATCTGAAAGCATACTAACAGCAATTTGGGTATGACGTTTTCATCATCCTCCCTCCAATCTTTGCATAATCAAAAGAAAGTGGACAAGAGAATTTCTTTTTTATTGAAACAGAAAGCATTAAGAAGTAAATAGCAAAAATAAATGAATTGAATCAAAAAGTTGCAAACGCTTATTTCATTAACATGAAAGTACAAACATAATTTGGAAGCAAACAGCTAGTACAAAATAAAGGAAAATGCAAACAATAAGAAACAAGGTCTAATGACTATTCAACTACAAGTATGAGTTGTCTTGTCTTTGGAAAGTAGCTGAGCTGAAGTCGACTGAAGCTTCACTTGCCCTGACAGAGGATTGTTCTTGACATTCTGCATCTGATGTTAGCTCTAGTCCTGTATCGGTGTCGAGGAATCAGCTTGACGACTCACAGACAAACTCTGGAATATAGAGACAGCTGGAGATGAGCCACTAGACAAACATACATATGCAATGAAACATGCAAAGATGCAAATGAAATGCAATGCAATGTAAACAGGATGCAAAACACATGCAACAGGATGCAAAACACACATAGCAGGGTCAAAGGTTCGAGATCACAGCATGGAGCTTGGGTAAAGAACCAACTACGGGGTGTGTACTAGGGTTCTTGTATCTGTAAAACAGGATTCTAAGAAGTTCCCAGAGTCGACAATCCATCTTTCGGATTTTATCGACTTCCCGAATGAATCGGTAATCAATAAAATTCTCAAGAGAATCTCGTCTGAGTGTAGTATCGCGTGACAACCATTTCAGAAATAGACTCCATCATGGTCACCGCACTACATCCTAAAAAGGCTTAAGTGGGGTTTGGTAACTACGGTTCTCAATATCATGGGCTCCTAGGTTGAGAGTAGCACGTCTTCACGAACAGATTCGTTCAACGTGACTAGACTCTCAAGAGGGCCTCAACTGAGTGATGGTGTCTCAATTCAACTTTTCAGGATTCGACTCCCTCAAAGCCTCCTTGAATACCACCGTCCTATCCTAATTGTACGCTCAAGTCCGGGTATAGGACTTATCTCACCACTCAAAGTAACAACCCTACACACGGAAAATGCCCAAGCACAACAGGTATATACAGATATATAAAATATACAAGTATACAAGCAAGCAAACATGTAAATAACAAAAATACAAACAAGATAAGCTTAACCCTCTTAGGGGAGATCTTCCCTAGTGAAGTCGTCATTTCTATTGCAGTGAGAATCGGATAACAAGCTATTAATTAACTTGCATCACAAAACATGAAATTCACCACCGAGCTTTGATTTATCCAAAGGAAAGGGTAAAGACCGAAAACCCTAATAAGAGAATCTAGGTTTGGGGGTTGGTTATACTAAGGGAAGGTATTAGCACCCTAAGTATCTGTAGTACTCTACAGGAACCTCTTGTTAGTATTTGTCTTATGCTAAAGTTTGCTTGCTAAGGGAAGAAGTGCTAAGGGTAAAGTAAAGACCTATGAGTATGTACACTAAGTATGCTCGCCAAGACATCGCATCTCGTGCATACGTATCCTGACGGGTATGAAATCAGAGCATTCGTAGTTCCCCTCACAGGGGTGAGGAACTCTTGACTGTGGTCAAGGTTCCAAGGGGAAAGTAAGCACCCATGACAAGATACTTACATGGAGCGCAGCGACTCCAAGGTTAAGGGTTAAGTTAAGTCGGAAGTAAGTGTTCATGGCAGAACACTTACATGGAGTGCGGCGACTCCAATCCTAAGGCTAGGATAAAGGTAAAGGAAGTGTCCATGGCGGAACACCTAAATAGAGCACAGTGGCTCTAATCCTAAGGCTAGGATAAAGGTAAAGGAAGTGTCCACGGCGGAACACCTAAATAGAGCACGGCGGCTCTAATCCTAAGGCTAGGATAAAGGTAAAGGAAGTGTCCACGGCGGAACACCTAAATAGAGCACGACGGCTCTAATCCTAAGGCTAGGATAAAGGTAAAGGAAGTGTCCACGACAGAACACCTAAATAGAGCACGACGGCTCTAATCCTAAGGCTAGGATAAAGTTAAAGGAAGTGTCCACGGCGGAACACCTAAATAGAGCACGACGGCTCTAATCCTAAGGCTAGGATAAAGGTAAAGGAAGTGTCCACGGCGGAACACCTAAATAGAGCATGGCGGCTCTAAACCAAAGGTTAGGTAAAGCAGGAAAAGAAAGTCTCGATCGCATGACGGCGTGAGATAAGGGAATGATGGACAAGACTATCCTAAGTGACATGGCAGTCAACTATAGGGACTCATTTCCTTTGGAATGAGACACAGGCAACAGAGGGACAAAGAGGAAAACCTCGAGTAAAGTGTAAGATGAATGGCAATATATACAACAAGTGCAATAAGTATTAAAATAAAAAAAATGAATATTAGGGAACAAATTGTCAAGATGAAATAAAGTCTATTAAAAAAATAAATTAAATTCTACTTAAGAAGCTAGTTAAACTATAAAAAAAAACCAAAATGGTTAAATTCTAATTAACTAATTAAACTGAAAGTATAACTAAACAAATTTCTAACTTAAAACTAACTAACTAGTTTCTAACCAAAACTAATATCTATTTAAAACTAAGAACTAATTAATTAAACTAAAACTAAAATAGAGTTAACTAAATACACTAGAACCTAATTGAAAACTGATTAGCAAATAAGATAGAATCTAATTAAAATTGAAATACTAATTGAATCATTTTATAGTTAAAACTAATTTACTAAAAAACTTAATTAAAACTATTAACTAAATCCTAAAATCTAATTCACCAATTAAATTAACTTAATCAACAAATAATAAAACTAAAATAACAAAATAAAGAAATCAAAAAGGGTGCAAAAGAGAAAACGCGGGGCCAGGTAATGAGATGAAGTGGCCCAAGTTCATTTCTACAGGCGGGTCGCGGCCTGATTTCATTCGACCCGATTCGGATAACACAATGGAAGAGGGTTAGATAAAAACCCTAACGGCCACTCACCATCTTTCCCATCCTTCTTTCATTCACATACTCTCATCTCTCAATCCTTCTCACTAACTCGCAGTATTTCTCAGAAAACAACAAAAAATCAAACTATCAAACCTACATCATACATTATCCAGGGTAAACCATCATGAAGAAAACACGGTCAATAAAGAACAACAACCATCAGAACTTGCGCCATAAAATGCGGAGAACAACAACAACAGCAATATTAGCGTGACAACAACTCGTTCGTTTTCGTACATTCGATACGATTTCTTCTCAAATTCGACTTGGAAGCAAATGAATCAGAATAGAACAAACAACAACCTCAATGGCGCATTATTGATGAGAAGAAAGGCGGAGAAATGACTTACAGAGCTAGACGCGATCGGAAACAAAGGATTCGCCACGTCGGAGTGAATGTCGTCTTGAATGTGGCGCGGTTCTGCTTGTAGGTTCGTGATGTTCCGCTTGTACCGTCTTCTTCTTTGATTTCGAAAGCTCGTTAGTGTCGGGTATGGTGGATGATTTGGGTTGAGGAGGTTTGTTGTTGACAAATGATTATGGAGTTGTTTTGGTGTTTGTTCTTTGGAGATAGTGAGGAAAAGTGATCAAAGAGGATAAAGGTGTTTGTTTGGTTTGTAATGGTTCATGAAGGGGACAGAAGAATGGTAAATGGTTTGATGGAGGTTTCGAGTTGCTCAGGGCAGGTCAGTGAGGGATCTTTGTTGTTGACAGATGTGGAGTGGATTCGTGCAAGGTAGAGAGAGGGGTTTATGGAGTTCACATATAGAAGGTCAAATGGTGGCAGTGGATGTCGTTTGTCTAGTTTGAAGGGTGTTGTGAAGGTTCAAAAAGGGTGGAAGAAGATTAGATTGTTTGAAGGGAGAGGGGTGATATGAGGCAGAGGATTCTGAATCTGGTTGTGTGTTGGAGCAAAGGAAGAGAGGAAAATTGAAGTTGTATTGTTGTTATTGAAGATGGGAAGTATTTTCCAAATGCTCTCAAGGTGTGTTTTTTTTTCTGCTCTTCTCTCCGTTCCCTCCTTAAATCAATCTCCAACTTGTTTTTTTTCAAAAAAAAATTGGAATTGGTCTGTTGAGTGGTTGTTTTCAACTGCTGGTTTTGTGAAAGTGCAGGTTGCAGTGAATGGTTGTTGTCATCATCTGGTTTTAGCACTATCACAAGCTTATGGTGCAGATTCGTTTTGAAGCTTTTGTTAGTAGCATGGTTTGGATGTAGCATAAGTTAGTTCACTTTCATGGTAACAGAGGAGTACTTGGTCAAAGTTGTAGTACAGTTTCCATTTTGGTGTAATTCTTGGTTGGTGGGTTTGTAAGGTTTTGGATGTATTGGTTGTAGCGGAATAGGGTGGTGAGCGGCAAGTGTGTAATGGGAAAGGGCGCATGGAATTTTGCTGGAACCAAATCTCTTTTTCTTTTGATTTTAAATTGATAACCACAAGAAGATAATAATAAAACAAATCCTAAGAACTAATGATAATAATAATAATAATAATCCATAATAATAAAAATAAATAAAATAAAAGGATAGTAATAAAAATGAAATAATAATAATTACAATAATAAAAATAATAGTAATAAAAATAAATAAATAAAAAGAAATAAAGAACTAAAAACAAAATATATTAAAAAGAGGAAATTAATTTTAAATTAAATATGTGATTTAAGAGTAATAATAAATAAATAAATAAATTGAAAATTCTAAATTAAGAGAGAAAGGTTCTAAACCTCATGAAACAATTGAATGAAAATAAAAGAGAAAAGGTGACAAAAATTAGATGAAAATGCGCGACTATGATTGATGGACAACATGACTGAAATGCTAAGACAGATGACCTAAAATGACACGACAATTATCAGAGGATCTGAGGATAAAATTTGGGGTACAACACCCTTATTTTAAAATCTGGAATTTTTTTCCCTCTATTATTAGTTTTCTTGAGTTTTGATCTCCCTATTTTAAAATCCATAATTTTGGTCCCTCTATTTTCATTTTTTTTTTAGTTTCGGTCCCCTATTTTAAGTTTTGTTTTAGATTTTAGTCCCTCTTTCCAATTTGGAACTAATTTAATAGGAGACCAAAAGTTTTAAAAAATGAAAATAAGGGGACCTAAACTTTAAAAAAGGAAATAGAGGGACAAAAATTCTGGATTTTAAAATAGGGGGACCAAAACTCAAAAGAACTGAAAAATAAAGGGACAAAAATTCTGAATTTTAAAATAGGGGGATCATAACTAAAAAAATGAAATAGGAGGACCAAAATTTCAATTAAGCCTAATTTTTAATGAATAAATGGATTAAAAAAGAAAATTATGTGCACACCATTTTTTATCCTCGAATAATCGAAAGCAAGGTGTACACCTTGTTCTAGCCGTTTATTCGTCTTCTGGAAACAACTTCCACCAATCAAACCTATTTTTTCACCTCAACGTGACCAAAAAACTTCTCATAAATGAAAGATGTTTTGACCATTCTGACGCGAAGTACAAACGACGTTTCATTCCTCTCATGCACGAGTAGCAAGTAACGTTTTTTGCTCGAATGCAATCAAAACATGATCCCTTCAGATGCGAAGCTCAAACAACATTTGTTTCTCCCATGCCCGAGTAGCAAACAACGTTTGACCACTCGAAAGCGGCCTAAACATATTTTTCTAAAATCAATCAACCCACAAACATTTGCTACCTAGAGCGAGATTCAACGTCTCGTCAAGTACCATAATAAAAAAAATCTATTTTTTTCGCCAAGAATTACGTAGCTTTTAGTTCCCCATTGTACATGGGGATACCTAGGAGCGAGATTCAACATCTTGTCAAACACCCTTATAAAAAAAAGGGTTAAATAAGTTTTAAGTCCCTATAAATATAGCAATTTTTAATTTTGGTCCCTCTAAAATTATTCATTAAGAACTGGTCCCTATAAAATTTTCCGTCTCAATTATGAGTCCCTGACGTCAAATGGGGCTAACGGAAGCTGACGTGTCTGCCTTGGTGGATTAAATAATTAACTTATTTTGGATTACATTAACTGATGTGGCATGATTTGTATGCTTCTGAAATAACATTATCACTTAACATAAGAATAGCACAATCCCTAAAAAGTCACAATCCCTAATTTCACTTTCAGAGTTAAGTTATTTCTTGAAGACGATCGTTCGTGCGTGGTGGTCCCTCTCTCCGTTCCCAATCGCTTTTCGCTCCAGACAGAGGTGGTCCCAAACCTCAGGTAATTAGATTTCATTAATGTATTCCCACTTGCTATTTGTTTACTGTCTTCAAAATATGATGCTTGTTTACTGTGCGTGCCCCACTTATGTTGAAAATTGCTGTTTGTTGTGTTGCGTTTCGTTGACTGAGGTTGGTTAGGGTTTTGTATTGATTTTGCAAAGTCTGATATACCCTTGTGTTGTTTTTGTAATGTGTAGGGTATGGGGATATTTAAGGTAGTATTTTATACAAAAGGGTCTTTTGTAAAGGATGTAGGGTTGAGATATAAAGGGGGGATGTGTATGCTTTTAGTGGACAAGACACAGATTATTGGTCTTATTTTGAAGCTCGTGACCTAATTAAAACTATGGACCCTTCCTTTAACATTGAAGATGTTAGAATGTGGTGGAAGTCTAAACATGGTAGTCTGGAATGGTTAAGTATGGTTAAGTGCAATACCTAAAAATAAGTGGTGTAAGCATGCATTCCCATTTTACTCTAAGTGTGATGTTCTTATGAATAACCTTAGTTGAAATTCTGGCCTATGCAGACAGCAGATGTCCTAACACATGTCAAGACATTGTGCTACATAATCATTTAAACTCAGAGGCGCAACAGCAGACTGATACCTTGAATATCAAAACTGCACAATCACAGATGTCACGACATCTGATCCAACATGTTTATCATGAACCCTAACAGAAAACGTAAATCTGCAGAATGATAAAGAACATAGTAATTGTTAACCCAGTTCGGTGCAACTCACCTACAGCTGGGGGATACCAATCCAAGAAGAAGACTCCACTATCTGTAGACTGTTACAAAGTTAAACTCCCCCGTTTACAACTTCATACCTAACATCTACCCAATGAACATCTTTACCAAGGCAAAACTCAAACGTTTACAACCCTGATATGAGATACCCCACTCAATTCCCTTAATCACCAACTGTGATTTCTACATCATCCCTGTCAATACAGAAATCTATCAAGCATACTTGACAAACAAGCTAACTCGGATTTGCTTAAAAGCTTCATCCAAGAACAATACACAATCCAATACCTCAAGGCTTATGGATCTGTGTGACACCTATATCTACCACAGCGTATCAACTGATACAAAGGGAGACTTACAACCTAGAGAGCCAACGACTCTCAAAACCCTAAACCCTTGTTTCTTACGCAAGAAAGCAAGGTTACAAAAGGCGTACTAAGGCATACAAAAACCTAGGTCTAAGTATTCTATTTATAGTGTCTTCTGTTCGCTAATTCCTTGATTCATGCGCATTATCTCTTGGCTGATTTGTTATAGATTTGACACTTGCTAAATCAGTACAGTACTTCAAGATGTCATGACATCTTCTTTGACATCTTTGTTCAGTCTAGATTTATTCATCTTTATCAATAATGTGTTTTACCAAAATTTTGTCAAACCAAAGGTGCTTTCAATCTCCCCCTTTTGACAAATTTTGTCTAAAACACTTTTTGGACGTCTCTTCACCTTGAGTGGCGGATATGATTGGAATACTGTGCAAACTGAGTCTATGTTGGTGTACATGAGAAAGAAGATAACTCTGACTCCCCCTTAACTAGAGAGATGGTACTGCCACCCTTGAGGAAAGTAGTAAACCAGGATGAGCGAATTTGAAAAGTGTCCAGGCAATAGAAACTTCTAAAGAAGTCAATAGAAAGATTGAAACCGAAGAACAAAGAATATCCTTTTCAAACACACTCCCCCTCTAGAGATCAGTTGTAGTCTTCGTAAATATGAGTACTTAAGGCATGTAACTCAGGTCACAAGACACAACTTGATTCTTAACTCAAGTCACAAGACACAAAGGAACCTTACACTCAGACAGGATGTTATAACATCTTGTCTATCATCCTTGCAGAGCAACTATAAGAATAACCCATGTATCCCCTGCATCCCCTGACTCACTGACCTATACTCCCCCTTTTTAGCCAAAAATTGGCAAAAGAAACCAAGACATTCCCATACCCAACCAACATTTATCCAGACTTGAACAAAAGACATTTTGACCATACCACAGTGAATATCCCAATTCTGAAACAAACTGCTCTGAGAACACCCTTAAATAACCCAGAACTTTCCTTCGAATGTAACGATTTATTGAAAATTCAATGCGGTTATTACTTTAAGGTTGTAACTTCACCAAAACCCAATGCGCACCGGCTAAGAAAGCTTTGACAGTTTCTTCTTCAAGAAAACCGCCTAACAATAATGCAAGTAACGATGAACGTGTTTAGCACGCGTAAAATGCAACATTCACCGTCCAAAAGACCAATTACTCAAAAAGCATGTCCTTAATAATGTTCTGACATCATGTCAGACACTGTCCATCAAGAAAACTTCTGTATTAACGAATAATTTCACAATTTTATGATTACAGTCTGCAGAGAAAAATAAATTCCCCCAGACTCAATCAATGATTCTTAAGCATCCAATAAGAACCATTTCACATGCACTGCCAAGTCTCCCACAACTTGCAACAATACAACAATGTCAAGACATCCTCCTTGACGTCTCAGATTGCTTGACGCACAAATGCAAACTGGAAATTAAACTGCATCCTCGCGGTAATTCATCTTAGATCAAGGGGCATCTCCCCCTATCTAAGGTAACCAGTGCTCCTCCCTAGAACACCCAAGCTAATGAATGGAAAACATAAGACGCATCTTCATGTCTTCAAGAGCGCACCCTCAGTTCAACTTACCAGCTAAACACAATCATCAACTCTCTTATTGCTTCCTCTGACAAGAAACAATAATCACTCACACATGATCACCATCATGCTACCCGTGAGGAAAAGTATACCAACCATAACAAACTCTTGGCTTGAGATCAAAGTCCCATTGATCCCCCCCATCCTGCAACCATCTACACACCACACGAACTCCTCTTGAATTCTCATGTATAGACCTTCAGCTGCTTGAGGCACAAACCAATTGAATCAGAATGCTTCACATTCCTCAAAGAGACGCACAGGGCCCCTTAGTTTATTATAATGATGCCAGCTATCGTATGCATGCTCTAGAACTTCACAGCAGCTAAATTGATCCACTACTAGCATGACTTATGTAACGCCCCAAATTTCGTAAGAATATTTAATTAATTTATTTAAATATTATATTCGTGAATTTCGGTGATTTGTGTGGATGGCGGTGATTTTGTGAAGTTTTGGGTTATTTAATTAAATAAGAGCATATGTTATGGAATATGATGTATTATTATTTAAATTAAATAATATTATAAGAATGAAGGGTAAAGTGGACATTGAGGAGAATTAGTGAGGATATAATGGTAAGAGCACAATTAGGGGTATTTAAGTGGGAATAGTGAAAAGGAATTCATTATTCTACTATTTGGAGGAAAAGGCAAAGGTGCTCTGAAGAACAAGTGAGAAGGAGGCTAGGGCATAAGAGAATTCCAGAGAAATTTCAAGAGAAGTCGAAGGAGACGATATTTTAAGGTATGGGAAGTATCGCTTTACAATATTTGTGATATAAAGATTAGGTGTTGTGGGTAATTGGGGTTTTGTGGGAAAACCTAGGAATTGAGGTTAGGGATGATGAATTGTGATGATTTACTATGTGATGATTGTTGTTATTGATGTATACATGATAGTTATAGGTTATAATAACATATTCTGTGATGATTTGAGGAAAAATCTGGGTTTTGGAGTGTGGAATCGCAGATGGGAAGTGCTGTTATCGCAGGGTTTTTCTGCAGAAATCGAAGAGCCTGCTTAGCGCGGTCTAGCGCGCTTAGCGCGGTCTGAAGAAATTTCGCCTCTTCGAGGCAGTGAGTAGCGGGCTTAGCACGGGTGGGGCGCGCTTAGCGCGATCTGGAACCAAAAATATTATTTTTATTGAATTAGAATTCATGAAAAATATCTGTCTTGTGTTATATTGATGCTATGATGTTGCGGTGAATTTCTGCTATGTGTTGACGTGTTATATGTGATGAAAATGATGTTTTGATGATTATATGATGATGTGATGTTATTGATGCTTATTAGATGTTTGTATGTGATGTTTGATGATAAAATGATGATGTGAAGTACCATGAGTATATTGACGATTATGAGATGACGATTCATGATGTTTTGATGATTAAATGACGTGTGGATTAACATGATAGTTGATGAATGATGATGCACTTAATAACTTTTGTTGATGATGATGATTATGACGTTGTGCATCATGCATTCATAGCATTTAGACTTCGGTCTATTGATGATGATAGGACTTCGGTCCAGTGACGATTTAGGACTTCGGTCCAGTGGTGGCTTCAATCCCATTGTGCGGATTAGAGTATTTTGTGACGTGCTCCCTTGTGGAGGGTTGATGGCCTAGTGTCCATTATTATGACGATTCGGTACCACATGCATTCTATGACGTTGCATTTCATCCTTGGTGGCATTGCATAATTGCATATGAGTTATATTGCTGATGTGATGTTCTATGTGATGTTTTATATGATGTTTAGGGTGAAAAGCTGTAGTATGTGATGAAAACAACTATTGCCTGTTGATGTCTTTCCTTTATATGATTTATATTGAATTGTGATTACTCACCCTGCCTGTTTGAATGTTGGCTCCACGTGGGTAACGTGCAGGTGATCAGGCTTAGCCGTGGACATTTTCGAGGACTTGAAGTTTATTTGCTTTGGTCGATTTAGAGAGTCTTGCTCTGATAGTGTAACACCGGGTTGGGGTCCTTTGAGTCGAACTATGTTGTTTCTTTATTTTGGTGTTATTGATGATGTGGGTTTATTTGAATTATTATGACGTTTGTTGAAGACCGTTGTTAATTGGAAGTTTTGAATTCCGCTGCCATGTGAAGGCTTTTAATTTAGATTTGATGGAAGTCCCTTGGTGTATAGGGCAATTGTGTTATTTTGAGTTTATTGAGAAATGTGCACCCTTTTGAGGTGATTATTACTCTGATATTTTGTGTATTTTGCCGTGTTTATTCGTGGGGTAGAAAAGGGTGTTAAATTAGTGGTATCAGAGCAGGTCGGTTCGTCCAACCAGGTTTTTACTTGATGTCTGTCCCTGTATGTCGACGAGTGTGTGTACACTGTCGATGTTTTAGTTCTTCTAACCTTGTTGGTGGTGTGCAGGATGGCTGGAAGAAACGATCGTGCGATTACTGATGCATTGGAATCGGCTGCTAATGTGGTGGTGCAACTGAATCCAAATGGTGGAGCTCTTGATGAGTTTCGTGCTTTGGGGAAGTTTCAAAGGAATAATCCACCGACTTTTATGGGTACGCATGATCCAGCAAGTGCACACAAGTGGCTGAAGGGGATAGAGAAGATCTTCCGGGTGATGGGGTATTCTGATGAGCAACAGGTTCAGTTCGAAACGCATATGCTGGAAGAAGAGGCTGAGGACTGGTGGGATAACACCCGTCAGAGACTCACGGATGTTAGCACTGTGATAACTTGGGATGTGATTAGGCAGGAGTTTCTGGGGAAGTATTTTCCAGAGGATGCTCGTGGCAAGAGAGAGGTGGAATTCCTTGAGCTGAAGCAAGGAGATATGACTGTGGCAGAGTATGCCGCGAAGTTTGAGATGTTGGTGAAGTTTTGTCCGCACTACAATCGTGCTGATCCTGAGATGTCCAAGTGTCTCAAGTTTGAGAATGGGCTGAGACCAGAGATTAAGCAGGGTATTGGGTATCAGCAGATCCGCAGGTATGCTGAGTTAGTTGACAAGAGCAGAATCTACGATGAGGATAGCCGAGCTCGATCTGCTCACTACAAGCAGTTGAGTGAGAAGAAAGGGCAGTATAGGGGTAAGCCTTATACTACTTCAGCTGACAAAGGGAAGCAGAAGGCTTCAGATGGGAAAAAGTCAAGTGGGGAGCAACTCCCGCTTCTGGAAAGTGTCATAAGTGTGGCGAGCAAGGCCACCGTGCTGATGTGTGCACCAATAATGTGGTGAGGTGCTAAAGATGTGGTAAGAAGGGGCATAGAGCTACTGACTGCAAAGATGAAGGTCCAACCTATTTCAATTGTGGTGAGAAAGGTCATATCAGTACTCAATGCCAAAAGCCGAAGAAGACTGCTACTGCTGCCCGGGCCAGTGGCAGGGTATTTGCTTTGAGTGGTGCCGACGTGCTAGAGAAGGACAACCTGATTCGAGGTACTTGTTTTATTAATAATATCGAGTTGGTTGCTATTATTGATACTGGTGCTACTCATTCTTTTATCTCGCTTGAATGTGCTAATAGATTGGGTTTGAAGTTATCTGATATGAATGGTAATATGGTAATAGAAACTCCAGCTAATGGTTCTGTTACTACCACCCTTGTGTGTTTAATATGTCCAGTGATGATTTTTGAGAAGAGCTTTGTGATGGATTTGGTGTGCTTATCCTTGCACCAGATCGATGTGATCTTTGGAATGAACTGGTTAGAGTTCAACCGGGTTCACATCAATTGTTATACCAAGACTGTAGAGTTTCCCGAGTTTGATGATAGTGGAGAGTTAATGTTCTTGTCTGCTAAGCAAGTAGACGAGATGATGGAAGATGAAGCTTTGGTGTTTGCAATGTTTGCATCGTTGCAAATTGATCGTGAAGCTGCGAGTGTGGAGTTTCCTGTTGTCTGTGAATTTTCAGATGTGTTTCCGGATGACATCAGTGATTTGTCTCCAGAGCGTGAAGTGGAGTTTACAGTGGACTTAATACCAGGTACGACTCTAGTTTCGATGGCTCCTTATAGGATGTCAGCTTCTGAGCTAAGTGAATTGAAGAAACAGTTGGAAGAATTGCTTGAGAAGAGGTTTGTTCGACCAAGTGTTTCTCCGTGGGGTGCTCCGGTGTTGTTAATGAAGAAGAAAGATGGAAGTATGAGGTTGTGCGTTGATTATCGGTAGTTGAATAAAGTGACTATCAAAAATAAGTATCCGCTACCGAGAATCGACAATTTGATGGATCAGCTATTAGGTGCCTGTGTGTTCAGCAAGATAAATTTGAGGTCGGGTTATCATCAGATCCGAGTTAAGCCTGATGATATTCCGAAGACGGCTTTCAGAACGAGATATGGACACTATGAATACACTGTGATGCCGTTTGGTGTATCTAATGCACCTGGTGTGTTCATGGAGTACATGAATCAGATTTTCCATGAGTATTTGGATAAGTTTGTGGTGGTGTTTATCGATGATATCTTGATATATTCTAGATCAAAAGAAGAACATGTTGAGCATTTGAGGACTGTGTTGCAAGTGTTGAAAGAGAAGAAGTTGTATGCAAAGCTGTCGAAGTGTGAATTCTGGTAGAAGGAAGTGAGTTTCCTTGGCCATGTGATTTCAAGTGGTGGTGTTGCTGTTGATCCTTCTAAGATTGATGTCGTGTTACAGTGGGAGACTCCAAAGTCTGCTACTGAGATACGAAGTTTTCTGGGATTAGCGGGTTATTACCGCAAGTTTATTGAAGGCTTTTCTAAGTTTGCATTACCTTTGACTCAGTTGACTCGAAAAAGTCAAGCGTTTGTGTGGGATGTAGCTTGTGAAGAGAGTTTTGTGGAATTGAAGAAGAGATTGACTACTGCTCCAGTGTTGATTTTGCCTACTCCGAGCGAATCTTTTGTGGTGTATTGTGATGCGTCGAAGATGGGTCTTGGTGGAGTATTGATGCAGAATAAACAAGTTGTCGCCTATGCTTCGAGACAATTGCGAGTTCATGAGAGGAACTATCCTACACATGACTTGGAATTGACTGCTGTGGTGTTTGTGTTGAAGATTTGGAGGCATTATTTGTTTGGCTCTAAATTTGAAGTGTTTAGTGATCATAAGAGTCTGAAGTACTTATTTGATCAAAAGGAATTGAATATGAGGCAGAGGAGGTGGTTAGAGCTGTTGAAGGATTTCGATTTTGATTTGAGTTATCATTCGGGCAAAGCAAATGTAGTGGCTGATGCATTGAGCAGAAAGTCATTGCACATGTCGATGCTTATGGTGAAAGAGTTGGAATTAATTGAGCAATTCAGGGATTTGGGTTTGGTGTGTGAAGTGACTCCTGACAGTGTGAAGTTGGGAATGTTGAAGTTGACTAGTAGTATTCTGGAAGAAATCAGAGTGGGACAGCAATCTGATTTAAAGTTGGTTGACCAATTGACTTTAATCAACCAAGGTAACGGAGGAGATTTCCGAATTGACGAGAATGGTGTAATGATGTTCCGAGACATGGTGTGTGTCCCAGATGTCCCAGATATTAAGAAGAGCATCCTTGAAGAAGGACATCGAAGTAGGTTGAGCATTCATCCCGGTGCTACGAAGATGTACCAGGATCTGAAGAAGTTATTTTGGTGGCCAAGTATGAAGAAGGATGTTGCAGAGTTTGTTTATGTGTGTTTGACTTGCCAGAAGTCGAAAGTCGAGCATCAGAAGCCTTTAGGTATGATGCAGCCGTTGAGGATTCCATAATGGAAATGGGATAGTATTTCCATGGAATTTGTGGTGGGATTGTCGAAGACTCCTAAGGGAAATGATTCAATTTGGGTGATCGTGGATAGATTAACTAAGTCGGCTCATTTCTTACCGATGAAGATTAATCATTCCATGCAGAAGTTAGTCGAGATATACATTGAGGAGATTGTGAAGTTACATGGGGTACCTTCAAGTATTGTGTCGGATAAAGATCCGAGGTTTACATCGATATTTTGGAAGAGTTTGCAAGATGCTTTGGGTACTAAGTTGAGGATGAGTTCTGCCTACCATCCGCAAACGGACGGTCAGACAGAAAGGACTATCCAATCTTTAGAAGATTTGCTGAGGGCTTGTGTGTTGGATCATGGAGGATCGTGGGATAGCCATTTGCCATTGATTGAGTTCACGTACAATAATAGTTTTCATGCTAGTATTGGAATGGCGCCTTATGAAGCTTTGTATGGGAGAAGGTGTAGGACTCCGTTGTGTTGGTATGAGTCGGGAGAGAGTGTTGTACTCGGACCTGAAATTGTGCAAGAGACGACCGAGAAGATTAAGAAGATCCAAGAAAGAATGAAAGCTTCGCAGATTCGTCAGAAGAGTTACCATGATAAGAGGAGGAAAGCACTTGAATTCCAAGAGGGAGATCACATGTTTCTGAGAGTGACGCCAGTGACTGGTGTGGGTCGAGCTTTGAAGTCTAGGAAGCTCACTCTACGTTTTGTTGGTCCATATCAGATATCGCAGAGGATAGGAGAGGTAGCCTATCGAATTGCTTTACCACCGTCACTTGCGAATTTGCATGACGTGTTCCATGTGTCTCAATTGAGGAAGTACAAACTGGATCTGTCGCAAGTGATTCAGATGGATGATGTACAAGTGAAGGATAATCTAACCGTGGAAGCATTGTCGGTGCATGTTGATGGTCGGGAGACGAAGCAACTGCGGGGTAAAGACATAACTTTGGTGAAGGTGTTGTGGGGTGGACCAGCTGGTGAAAGTTGGACTTGGGAACATGAAGATCAGATGAGGGAGTCGTATCCGACTCTATTCCCTTGAGGTAATTTTCAAGGGCGAAAATTCTTTAAGTGGGGGAGAGTTGTAACGCCCCAAATTTCGTAAGAATATTTAATTTATTTATTTAAATATTATATTCGTGAATTTCGGTGATTTGTGTGGATGGCAGTGATTTTGTGAAGTTTTGGGTTATTTAATTAAATAATAGCATATGTTATGGAATGTGATGTATTATTATTTAAATTAAATAATATTAGAAGAATGAAGGGTAAAGTGGACATTTGAGGAGAATTAGTGAGGATATAATGGTAAGAGCACAATTAGGGGTATTTAAGTGGGAATAGTGAAAAGGAATTCATTATTCTACTATTTGGAGGAAAAGGCAAATGTGCTCTGAAGAACAAGTGAGAAAGAGGCTAGGGCATAAGAGAATTTCGGAGAAATTTCAAGAGAAGTCGAAGGAGACGATATTTTAAGGTATGGGGAGTATCGCTTTACAATATTTGAGATATAAAGATTAGGTGTTGTGGGTAATTGGGGTTTTGTGGGAAAACCTAGGAATTGAGGTTAGGGATGATGAATTGTGATGATTTACTATGTGATGATTGTTGTTATTGATGTATACATGATAGTTATAGGTTATAATAACATATTCTGTGATGATTTGAGGAAAAATCTGGGTTTTGGAGTGTGGAATCACAGATGGGAAGTGCTGTTATCGCAGGGTTTTTTTGCAGAAATCGCAGAGCCCGCTTAGCGCGGTCTAGCGCGGTCTGAAGAAATTTCGCCTCTTCGTGGCAGTGAGTAGCGCGCTTAGCGCGGGTGGGGCGCGCTTAGCGCAACCTGGAACCAAAAATATTATTTTTATTGAATTAAAATGCATGAAAAATATATGTCTTGTGTTATATTGATGCTGTGATGTTGCGGTGAATTTCTGCTATGTGTTGACGTGTTATATGTGATGAAAATGATGTTTTGATGATTATATGATGATGTGATGTTATTGATGCTTATTAGATGTTTGTATGTGATGTTTGATGATAAAATGATGATGTGAAGTACCATGAGTATATTGACGATTATGAGATGACGATTCATGATGTTTTGATGATTAAATGACGTGTGGATTAACATGATAGTTGATGAATGATGCACTTAATAACTTTTGTTGATGATGATGATTATGACGTTGGGCATCATGCATTCATAGCATTTAGACTTTGGTCTATTGATGATGATAGGACTTCGGTCCAGTGACGATTTAGGACTTCGGTCCAGTGGTGGCTTCAATCCTATTGTGCGGATTGGAGTATTTTGTGACGTGCTCCCTTGTGGAGGGTTGATGGCCTAGTGTCCATTATTATGACGATTCGGTACCACATGCATCCTATGACGTTGCATTTCATCCTTGGTGGTATTGCATAATTGCATATGAGTGATATTGGTGATGTGATGTTTTATGTGATGTTTTATATGATGTTTAGGGTGAGAAGCTGTAGTATGTGATGAAAACAACTGTTTCCCTGTTGATGTCTTTCCTTTATATGATTTATATTGAATTGTGATTACTCACCCTGCCTGTTTGAATGTTGCCTCCACGTGGGTAACGTGCAGGTGATCAGGTTTAGTCGTGGACATTTTCGATGACTTGAAGTTTATTTGCTTTGGTCGATTTAGAGGGTCTTGCTTTGATAGTGTAACATCGGGTTGGGGTCCTTTGAGTCGAACTATGTTGTTTCTTTATTTTGGTGTTATTGATGATGTGGGTCTATTTGAATTATTATGACGTTTGTTGAAGACCATTGTTAATTGGAAGTTTTGAATTCCGCTGCCATGTGAAGGCTTTTAATTTAGATTTGATGGAAGTCCCTTGGTGTATAGGGCAATTGTGTTATTTTGAGTTTATTGAGAAATGTGCACCCTTTTGAGGTGATTATTACTCTGATATTTTGTGTATTTTTCCGTGTTTATTCGTGGGGTAGAAAAGATTGTTACAACTTACAGCCAGGGCAACATCCCCTTCGCTAGATTTTCCACTGACCTTACCCTGCCAGCAATAGAGATAGACACCCCGCAATCCAAGACAGTCATTCCTTATCATTCTCCCGTATGATAACCTAGAATACTTCTGATTTTCTGGTGAATATCCACTTCTGAACGCATCAGAAACCAGACCTTCATGCAATCAACCCGTGATCCACTTCAATCTTCCAAAACCTTACATCAAACCTCCAAGACAGTTCTTCTACTTCATTATTCTCCCATATGACAATGTAGATACTTCTTAGACACGATGCAAGTAACCAGTTCATCACAGAACCGGAAATCCTTCACCAAGGATAACTAACCCAAAGATGTTCTAACATCAGTTATGACATCTTTCACACATCACAGACACCACACACCATGGTTCTTGATATGCTCCACCACTGGACTTACTATCAGCATAGTAATCCACACTGAAGCGTATGCAGTACCCTTCCCATGATTCTGCACAAACTCTGATGATGAGATGTTCCAACATCTTGTTGAACATCAGCAATCTTGACTTTCAAGGATAATCAATTAAATACTTGTGGATTCCACAAATAGCAATTGATCTTAAATCCTTGTCCAATAACCCTTCTTCACTGTTGTAGCTGAGCTACACCAGATCATGTCATGAACACTTATAAAGTATTCAATCTTTTTGCAAGTATCTTCTTCAAAGGACAATGTTGAGATACCAAGGCTGCCACCCTTGACTCAAGTAACTAAGACTTTCTCTGAACAAATCTTATTTACCTCAACAATTCTTCAATCAGATTGCATCCACTCTTAAGGTCAAGAGAGATGAATCCTTCCTTGCTGTTTTTGGATGGTGAAAATAAATCACCTCCATTTTCTTCAGATTATGTTTCAAAGAAACACCTTCTAGTCAGAAGAGTAACTAGAAGACTCCAGATACACGACTCAGATGCCTTTATGAGCTGACTTGAGAGAATTCTCAAGTATCTTTGACAACCTAGCCGTCCAATAATTTATCAAACTACTAGAGCAAGAACCTGATAAACTTAAACTCAACTCCTCTCCTCTTCAACTGACTTCAACTGCACCAAGAAACCAAACTTCCAAGTACCAAGTCATCATACCAGACATCTAACCACAACTCTTTTCACTCCATCGCTCCCGACTTTAGAATAAAAGAATGCAGATATCTTCAAATATAGAGGCTGACGATTGAGACCTTCCACCAACTGTCTTCCGTAACAACTCCAGAATCCCATAATTCTAGAGCTCTTCCATCAGAAACACATGCAGCGGAACCACCAAGGAACAGATCTTGCTTGCCCTAATAAGATGTCATAACATCCTATAAGACACACCAACAAGAGAACTAGCCACTTCTCCTGTAGTTGTTGTAGAACCTCCTCAGCAACATGAACAACCTCCGGGTTGCTCCTTTCGATCCAGAACATCCATCTCATCCATTAATACCCTTGAGTACGTCTGAGTTGATTGATCTAATCTTCAAAACTCCTCCTTGTTTAAACACCAGAAAGTATCTCCCAAAGATCTCATCCAGAACCAGACAGGATACCTGCTCTGATACCAATTGAAATTCTGGCATATGCAGATAGCAGATGTCCTAACACATGTCAAGACATTGTGCTACATAATCATTAAACTCAGAGGCGCAATAGCAGATTGATACCTTGAATATTAGAACTGTATAATCACATATGTCATGACATCTGATCCAACATGTTTATCATGAACCCTAATAGAAAACGTAAATCTGCAGAATGATAAAGAACACAGTAATTGTTAACCCAGTTCGGTGCAACTCACCTACATCTGGGGGATATCAATCCAGGAAGAAGACTCCACTATCTGTAGACTGTTACAAAGTTAAACTCCCCTGTTTACAACTTCATACCTAATATCTACCCAATGAACATTTTTACCAAGTCAAAACTCAAACGTTTACAACCCTGATATGAGATACCCCACTCACTTCCCTTAATCACCAATTGTGATTTCTACATCATCCCTGTCAATACAAAAATCTGTCAAGCATACTTGACAAACAAGCTAACTCGGATTTGCTTAAAAGCTTCATCCAAGAACAATACACAACCCAATACCTCAAGGCTTATGGATTTGTGCGACACCTATATCTACCACAGTGTATCAACTGATACAAAGGGAGACTTATAACCTAGAGAGCCAACGACTCTCAAAACCCTAAACCCTTGTTTCTTACGCAAGAAAGAAAGGTTATAAAAGGTGTACTAAGGCATACAAAAGCCTAGGTCTAAGTCTTCTATTATAGTGTCTTCTGCTTCCTTGGGCTTCAGTTTTTTGTTCGTTAATTCCTTGATCCATGCGCATTATCTCTTGGCTGATTTATTACAGATTTGACACTTGCTAAATCAGTGCAGTACTTCAGGATGTCATGACATCTTCTTTGACATCTTTGTTCAGTCCAGATTTATTCATCTTTATCAATAATGTGTTTTACCAAAATTTTGTCAAACCAAAGGTGCTTTCATTAGTGAGTCATTCAATGTCACCATTTTGATGCAAAGGGATAAGCCTATTATTACCATGTTTAAGTGGATTAGAAACTATCTAATGGGTAGGTTTGCCACTCTTAGGGAGAAGGTAGAAAACTACAAAGGAGAAGTTATGTCCAAACCACTTAGGAGGTTAGATAGGGAGATAGAAAAGAGTGCAAACTAGTTGCCAACATATGCTGGATTGTTGAAATTTCAAGTCTCTCATGTCATGTTCACAGATTCTTTTGTGCAAGATGTCTGGAACATGTTATGTGACATCTTGGCGTGTGGTCTGCTTTTACTGCACTAAATGTCTGTTTCAACATTTGGTTAGAAAATATTAATTATGGTGTGATGTAATATTACTTTTGAGAAAAGTTTGTTAATCCAAATCAGTTTGGAAAAGTTTTTATTAAATCATAATCCATAAAGGTTGAAGAACATTTTATTGGATATGGTTTAATTAAAAGATTTGGATTTGATTTAATTAAGAAGATATGATCTGATTAAATTTTCTTTGAAGAAAAGATTTATTTAAATATGCCTTGAAGGAAGTTTTTTTTTTCCATATTTATTTTATTCAAGATTATGGTGAAATTGAATATGCAAAGATATTGATTGAAGATTCATTCCTTGAAGAGATTGAATTAGATGTGTTTTAAATACAATTTGAAAATCTTTAATCTCTATTAAAGATGATTTAAAGTGTGATTCAGTTTCTGCAAGAGATTTATTCTGAATCCTTTACTTGAGAAGTTGGAATTGTGATTTATATCAAGTAAAAATTTTATTTGAATTAATCAAGATTCAGAATTTTGTTACGTGGACAGATGTTAGGTCAAATTTTCCATGATCTGTGAGACATTTATCTTGAACTGTTACTTAATTTGTATCAATCAAGGATCTCAACCATCCCAATAAAGATTTGATTGATTCTGTGAGTTTTGGAGGATGTGATCTGAATCAATTACAGCAAGAATAATCAAGAGATTTAGATTTATTCACGGAGATAAATCAAGAATTGAAATCATTATTATTGAATATTGAAATCATGTGCTTTTAGAAGTCCAACAAAATTCATGACCTAAACTCTTATGGCATTTTCGAGTTGGACTTTTGTGGCTATATAAGGAGTTCATCTCATTTCTGATGACTTAGACCTCAAGATAAAATATCTAATCATTAGGAGAATTTTGTTTTAGTTGAGTCTTTGTTTTTGTATATACTTTGTACACTCTATTCATGTGCTTCAAATCTAAATTAGAATACTAGAGTATTGAGTTTTAAAGGTTGTAATACCATCCATATTATTATTGTAATTGATCACTAGGGTTAGTGATTAAGAGAAAGTGTTAGGGGTCTCTTATTCAGGGGGAGCCTAAACGAATCTTCACGGGTAGCATTAGGAAAGTGGCCTTGAACTGGGAGAGTTCAAAGTAAGCCCATTTGTCCTTCTAACTATTAATAGTGGAGTTATTCTATAGGGAGTCTTGGATAGATATTCATGGATAGTATTAGGAAGAGAGGCATTGAACAAGGTTTTCTCATCTAAGACTATTTGTACTTTTACTATTGAGAGTTGATTTCCTTTCTTGGGTTGAATGCCACCCATACATAGGTGATATTGCACCCAGTTAGGTTAACGATTCTTGCATGTTCTTTATTGCTTTATGATTTAAATTCATATAATATATTATAAGCATATTATACATATTGCTTTAAACATTGTGTCCAACAGTTGTCCTATGAAGAACAAAATTTCAATTGGCATCAGAGCATGCATCCTATTCTGTTTGGGTGTGTTTCGTGGTTCTTATTCTATTCAAGATGGAGAATTTCAAAAAAGGGGGAAAAGTTCATTGACAAAATATTCTTTATGGTATTAAGAATCCTCCAAAGAATAGAGCTGAAGACAATTATGAAGATTATGGAGACCAAGTAGATCATGATACCATAGAAAATATCAGGCTTGTTAATATCTTTAGTAAAGTATTAAGAAAAATAAACATGAAATTTAAGAATAATGTCTCTACAAATGTTCAAGACAATTAACAACACAATTTCAAGAGGTGTAACTTTTAGCGTAAAGGAATAGGCGGTTAAAATCTCATATGGATCCAATGTCTTAAATGTAAAGATTTTGGACATATTCAAGTTGAATGCTTAAGTTTTCCAAGGAAACAAAGAAAAATGTACACATCACAATATCTCTCTAAGATATGTTGCAGTCTAACTTGCACTTTTTTCTATCTCTCTAGGATTATTCAACAACACATCACACTTAGAATATAAAGAAATGCAGCTTACACCACTTTATGTTTGGAATTGCCTTCAACCATTCATAAACATCTAAATTGACCTCCTTAACTTTCAACACATGTTGTTCATGTGCCTCAAAGTACGTTGTTTTTGCTGCAGCCATCATGAAATCCCTAAATAAAGTTCCACCTCCAAAATTCTTCTTCAAGTTACCATATAAATGTCTTAGACAAACCAATGTTCAAGTTTTGGATACTGCTCCTCAAATACATGTACCAAACCCTGCAACAAAAAGAAAACAATTCAGTTGGAAATCATCAACTAATTAACAACATGTAGTAGGAATATGATATACCCTTTGTTGGTAAAAAATGAAATAACCCATCATTTCACCAATATCTTCAAGAAGAAGCTTAATAAACCAGCTCCAAGAGTCCTTGGTTTCAGTTTCTACTACCCCAAATGCAATAAGTAAATATTGATCATTAGGATCTCTTCCAACATCAATAACTATATCCCACTATACTTGTATTTTAGATGACATCCATCTAATCCAATAAATAGTTTACATGTCAATCTCAGAGTTTTCTTTGTCCCATCAAAACACATGTAATACCTTTCAAACTTTGGCTGTAATCTTGGACCTAGAGATTGAATGTTCAACTTGTATGTAATTCCTGGTGAAGCCCTCCTCAATTCAGTGCCATATGACCATACCAAATTGTATTTCTTTCTAGAATCCCCTCAACTATTTGTCTAGTAAGCTGTATAGCTTTAAAAGCCCTACAACCAGGAACTTTAGTTGCATACTGTTTCATTTCGGAACCAAAAATGTGTAGAGTTGCAGTAGTTGTGATGAATGAGAGCTTCTAATACGATGAAGCGGGGGTGTACATGCAAGGTTAGCACTCGACATTCAAGTCATTATGTGAATGATGTGAGAGCATTCAAATTGTGTTTTGAAACTTGTCACCTGAAATGGTGTCATCCTCTAGATATAGGGAAGAGAAATAATAGCCTTACTACTTTTCCAGCGTGGAATGTGAAGGATCGTTGAATGTGTTGGAGGTATGGATCTCCTGCTTCTGAATCACTGAAGGTCTAGTGGTCATGAGAATTTCCAATGAGCTTGGTAGATTCTTAATTTAAATCTGCGGCGTCATGTCTAGTGGTTGTAACACCCCAAATTCGATTAAATTATTTAATTGAATTATTTTGATTTATTTAATTTAATTATTTGATGTTGATGTGAATTAAAATAAAATTTTATGATTATATGTGTTAGGGTGTGGTGGTAATAGTAGGGTGTGGTGAGAAGGTATAATAAAATAGAAAATAATTAGAATAATTGGAATTTTAATTATTATTATTAATAAAACGAGAAAAATTGGTGAAATAGGGGTTTTGGGTCATTTGTGTGAATTGAGGAAAGTTGTGGTAAAAGGAGAGAAGATAGAGTTAAATTGAGCAATAATAGTAATTAGGCCAAAGTAATGAGGTTACTATATATTCTAAATGTTGAGAAAGAAGTTGTGTTTTTAGAGAATCTGACAGTACGTAAAACAAGAAGCAAGAAGAACAATGCTTTTGGGAAGGAGAGCTAGGATTGGGAAGAGGAATCCGTAGAAGTTGTTCAATTCATAATTTTTGCTGGAAATCTAAGATAAGGAAGGAAAAGGGCTACAAGTATGTGTGTATTGCATGATGGGGATAGAGGTGAGAAGTCTTTACTTTCTTTAGGGTTCATAGGGTTCTCTTGATGAATTGTTGTATGATGAAATTCTGGAGATTTGTTGGTTGATCTTGTGTTTATATGTGTTGCTATGACTAAATCTATGTTTGAATTAACATGAATATGTATGTATGAGGTTCTTCCATTGATGAAGGTGTGAAAGCTTGAGTTTTATTCATGAATTGATGAAATTTGCTGATGAAAGTGCCATGGATTGTGATGAAATAAATGTTGTATAAGTTGATAATTATAAATATATGGTCCACTATTAAAAATCATGTTTGGGTCTGTTAAATTTGTATGAATTAATTAGAATGATGAATGGAGGTTGGGAGATGAAGAGGATATTGATCGTATGCAGGAAAATAGGTTTCTGGGCAAAATTGCATTAGACCAATTGATTGGTCAGAGGGGAACAATCGATTGGTTCCCCCAAAATTTGAAAAAAACAAAGGAACAATCTATTGGTTGGGAGGTGTAATCGATTGGTCCATTAAAAATTTGAAAAAAAATGAAGTCAGTAGGTTTGGGACATTTTATTGGTCCCTCGGAGCAATCAATCAGTCCATGTTTTGGTTACTTGATCCAATTGTCGATTTTGGCCTTAACTTCTATTCGGTAAGTCCAAATGAGACGTTGTTCAAAGCGCTGGAAAGTTAACGTGCAGGGCTACACCATACCGGTGCTTTGTGAGTTCTTTGAGTTATATTTGTATGGCTACTGTAGCAATTTTTATGATAACTTGTATAATCGGTTAGCGAATTATTCTGTTTATCCAATGATATGATGATGTTTTGGTGAACTAACATGAATAAATGCTTATGAAGTAAAATTTGTTGAGTTGCTGTTATTTGTTGTTGTTTGTTAAATGCCCTAACATTGATTAATTGTTGCATATGATGAACGGTGTTATGCATAAACGGTGAAATATGCATGGTGATTATTTTGGTGAACCTTTTGGTGATAATGCAAGTAGATGAGAGTCATGCATCATTGTGTGTGGGCTTTGTTCCAGTTTTGTGTGCTCTGATGCAATGGTATGGATCGGGAGCGATTAGCTAATTCTAGTGAAGAATTAGTGAGGCATTACCTATTGTGATGGTGATGGGTTTTGGTGTGCTCTGGTCCTATGGTGGGGATCGGGAGCGAGTAGCCGGTTCCATATGGGAGTTGATGAAGCGTTACCAGAGTGATGGTAATGATTTGGTGTGCTCTGGTCCTATGGTGGGGATTGGGAGCGAGATAAACCTGAGTGTTCAAGAATGGTACCGTGTGCATAATGAGTCATTTATAGAGTATAATGCATACATAATTGCATATGTAGTTGATTATTCATGATGTTCTTGATTGATTGTGAATGTGTTCATGTTGTTATGAATGGTGTGAGACTATGTTGTTGTTGATTGTGTAATGAACGTGTGCTTGTTGTATATTTTCTACCTTAGCATTTTTTACACTGTTTATATTGGTTTGTTGTTTCTCACCCCATTTGCTTCATGTTGTTCACCATGGACATTTTGCAGATACTCAGGAGTGATTCCTTGTTGCTATATGTTAGAAGTTGGCTTGTTGGAGCTATGCTTCACTTTTATTTATTTGCTTTATAATACATTAGTGGTTCACTGCTATGATCGTGAAAAATCGGGGATGAGAGTTCTTATGTTTTTGAAGTTGTTGTTGCTTTTATTATTTTGGAGTTTATAACTTGTTTATGAAGTTATGTTGAACATGTTTTTCCGCTGCATAGTTTCAAATGATTTTGATGTGTTTTTGAAGGATTATCCTTAGTGACACCTTGATTTGTCGTTTAATGCTTTATTTATAAGTTTTGAGTTTTAGGGTGTTACATATTGGTATCAAAGCAGGTCGGTCCGTCCAGCCAGGTTTTGTAATGTTGTCGAGTCCCTAGTATGCCATATGTGTGTATACATTGTCAATGCATTGTTTCTTCTAATACATGTTTGATGGTGTGCACAATGGTTGGAAGAAACGACCGCGCTATTGTTGATGCTTTAGATTTTGTGGCTCATGCACTGCACGGACAGCATAATCAAGCAGGTGATGAGTTATGTGGCTTGGGGAAATTTCAAAGGAATAATACACCAATGTTTAAGGGCGGGTATGATTCAAAGGGTGCTCAGGTGTAGCTCCGAGAGATTAAGAAATTTTTTTGAGTAATGGCATGTATCGCGGAACTGAAGGTATTATTTGGGACTCACATGTTGTTTAAGGAAGCTGAAGAGTGGTGGGGTAATGCTCGCTAGAGGCAAGAGGTTGTTGGTGTTGAGACCACTTGGGTGGTATTTAGGGTGCAGTTCCTTCAGAAGTACGTTCCTGAAGATGTGTGTAGCAAGAAGGAAATTGAACTCCTTAAGCTTAAGCAAGGAAACATGACGGTTGTTGAGTATGCCGCCAAGTTTGAGGAACTTGTGAAGTTCTGTCCACAATACAATGGTGCAGTTGCGGAGGGGTCGAAGTGCATTGAATTTGAAAATGGATTGCGGCTTGAGATTAAGTAGGGTATTGGCTACCAGAAGATTCACATGTTTCCTAATATAGCGAACAAATGCAGGATTTATGATGAGGACTACAAGGCTCGTTCCGCTCACTACAAGAGTGTTAGTGAGAGGAAGGGGAAGAATCAGTATAGGGAAAACCGTACAGTGTTCCAAGTGACAGAGGGAAGTAGAGAGAAACAAATGACAAAAATCCAAGTGAGGGATGGACTCCTGCTTCTGTCAAGTGCTTCAAGTGTGGCGAGTTGGAACACCGTGCTAATGAGTGCAAGAATAATGTTCTGAGGTGCTTTAAGTGTGGGAAGGCAGGTCACTGTGTGGTAGATTGTAGGAGTATTGGGCCGAATTGTTATAATTGTGGCGAGCAAGGTCACATCAGTACTAATTGTCAAAAGCTGGAGATGGCACAGCCAGAAGGATTTGTCTGGGATAGAGACTACTAGTGTTGATTGTTTGATTTGAGGTACGTGTTTTATAAATAGTATTCTGCTGATTGCTATAATTGACAAGGGCGTAACACATTTATTTGTTTCACTTGATTGTGCCGAGAGGTTGGGTTTGGAATTGTTTTCTATGGATGGGAATATGATTGTTGATACCCCGACTCTAGGTTCGGTAACCACTTCGTGGGTTTGTTTTAATTGTCCACTTACTATTTTTTATCAAAGTTTTAGTATGGATTTAGTATGTCTACCTTTGAGGAATCTCATTGTTATCCTTGGAATGAACTAGTTGGAGTTCAACCATGTTCATATCATTTGTTTCAGCAAAACGGTGTCATTTCCAGAGTTTGATGCAAGTGATGAATTGTTTGTGTCTTTTAAGAAAGTGGATGAGTTTGTGAAGGATGATGTTATAGTGTTTAGATATTGGCTTCTATGAAGGCTGAAAGTAAAGTTGTGATTGACGAGTTACCTGTGGTGTGTGATTTTCCAGAAGTATTTCTAGATGATATCAGTGATTTGCCTCCATAGCGCGAGGTTGAGTTTGCTACAGACTTACTACCTGGTACTCGTCCTGTATCGATGGCTCCGTATAGAATGCATGCTTCAGAGTTCAGTGAACTGAAGAAGCAATTGGAAGATCTGCTTGAGAAGAAGTTTGTTCGTCTGAGTTTTTCGTCGTGGGGTGCGCTGGTGTTTCTAGTAAAGAAGAAAGATTATAGTTTGAGGTTGTATGTGGATTATTGACAACCAAATAAAGTAACAATCAAGAACAAGTATCCACTTCTAAAGATTGATGATTTGATGGACCAATTAATTGGTGTCTGTGTGTTTAGAAAAATTATTCTACGTTAAGGTTAGCATCAGATTTGTGTGAAGTCGGAAGATATTTTGAATGGTCATTATGAATATTTGGTAATGCCGTTTGATGTCTCTAATACGCGTGGAGTTTTCATGGAGTACATGAATATAGTATTCCCTCCATACTTAGATCAATTTGTGGTTATGTTTATCAAAGACATCTTGATATGTTCGAAGTCTGATGAAGAGCATGTGGAGCATCTGCGAGTTGTGTTGCAGACTTTGAAAGAGAAGCAATTGTATGCGAAGGTCGTAGATCTATCGATGTTGAATTCGACTCAGTCGAGTGCAAGTGAACTTCTTCGATTCATTGAATCCTTTGTTTCGAGGTTGAAGATGACTTTACACTATAATATCAAACGCGGAGATGGAAAATTGTAAATTATGCGGGAATCAATAAACGATTCCTATAGACAGTGCCACTGTTCCATTTTGGAACTAGAAATGTGTAGAGTTATGGAAGCTGTGACAGAGGAGAGCTTCCGGTGCGACAGAGTAGGTGGAGGACCGTTGGATACGTTGGAGGTATGAATCTCCTACTTCCATATCACTAAAGGTCCAATGGTCAAGAGAATATCCAAGGAGCTTGGTAGATACTTGATTTGAAATCTGGAACTTCACGTTTAGTGGTGGTCAGACTGAGGGTGGATATGACCGGCTTGGAGCCGTTTGGATAGTTCTCTTCACTACTACGGAAAAGGCATTTATCAACGGCTGGGAAAGATATATAACCACGCGGGACCAGGCGCTTTTATGTAGAGTGTGGTTGTATATGCAGTACTTACAATCACGGTCCTGGGACCGTTGTTGTATTCTAGAAAGCACGCGACATATCACAACGGTTTGTTAAACTAAGTTTTATGATAGAACTATTGTAATTTATATTATTCTGGTTAGCGTTCAATATACAAGCACTGTTAGGTTTTATAACCGTTGTCAAAACTTCCTCTGTTTTAAATATACAATTCTCTGCTTTTCAAATTCTTCCAGTTTTTTATCCTGTAACTATTATAACCATATTAGAGATTTTACAACAACATGTATTTTTGTTAACCATGCATAAAGAGCATAAAAAATAGCTAACATTGTGCATTAAAAGCCAAAATTAATATTTACATAAAACTGTACGATATGTTTAAGTTAAAAGTAATATTCACGTCATCAATACAGAAAATAAGTCATTAGCACATCTCAATAAATCAATCAGCAGGACCCTTAAGCACATTGTGGATATACGCCAAACGTTTACGAAGATCTAAAAAGTCCTCGACGGGTAATAGGGTTTCGTCGTTAAACATCTACATAAGAAAGAGCAAAAAATTGAATATCATGCATGATAATAATTCAATAGTCAACTTATATATTAATATATGTTAACATTTTATGACATATATACCTTATCTCATGAATCAACAATGCCGACAAGGATAATGTTTAACATGTGTTTCATGACATAATACCCACACTCGTAAGTCTCGAGTTGTCTCCTCGTCTATAAATTTAAGCAATAATTACATGAATATAACCACACATGAATGTAAATGAAAGAAACAGGTAATCGAGCCACTTACTTTAGGAAAGATCCATGAGGGTTTTCTTCTAACATTGTTCATCATATTCACTTGCTTCATGTTGAAGCTAGAATAGCAGAAAGCAAAAATATATAAGTAACCCAGTTTTGTCATTCTCCACAGGGATCAGTGCGAGGGAAAGAATGTCATTCGACGGTATCTACATTTCTAAGCTTATGAATCAAAAGTTTTGGTTTAAAGAGGAACCAAAAGCAAATGCGGAAAATGTAAAGACGGAAAATATAAAATAAAGACTGAATTATAAACGGAGCCTTGTTGGAATTGGATCTCATCAATTGATAACACATGCATTCTTCTAATCATATATACACAAATCAATCATTCGCCTAATATCCTCACGTATCACCCACGACAGAGGTTATATCTAACGCAACGTCGAGAGATCGACCGTATTGCCTCATTGGTGATGTCTCATGCAACAAAAATCAACACAGAGCATTAAGAGCTGATACTCACGCAAGTGTTAAGCCTAAATCTATTTCTAAAGTTCAGAACAAAACAGATAATCATCTTAGATCCATATCTGAAGAGTATATGTCTATAACGGTTCAAATCAAAGATAAACAGGTAAACAAAGATGACACCCAAATCAGATAAATGATTGCTTCATATAAAATGCCAATGATCAGAATATGTACACACGATTGACCCTTTTTACATGTATTCAACTAATTTGTCAAATGAATGTGAATACCGTTTTTCATCACTATTATCACGCATCCTCGCAATACTGTATCGATCCTACTCATGCTAGCCATGCTATTTAATCAACACAATACAACAAAAGATAAAATGAATATCAACTCACAAAACCATGTCAAAAGTTTGGTTCATTGATAGATGAAAATCTAAGATCAAGGATTTGTAAAGGTTTTGTCAAGACCACAAATAATCAATCAAAGACAACAACAATAGAGAATCAAAACATATTTGTTGTACCCCAAATTTTACCCCTTAGATGTCATAACATCTTGCATTGACATTTCGGTTCAATCATCTATGCATTGTTTACTAACCATTTCATTTTGCAAGTTTGTTTCTTCTGTGAAAAGCCAGGACTTATACAAAGAGGAGGGCAAAGTCTCCTAAGCCAAGCTCCCATCTGATTCAAAGAGAGGAGGACAATTAAGCCTCCAAAGGAAACCATGTGAGCTCACCTACATCTTAGAGGTCTTACTCAACAAGAATTCAAGTGTGACTGGCTCTCATCACAAGTAACTTGAGCCACAAGTTCACCTTGCCTCCAATTACGATTTTGTTATGACAAGACAATCCTGGCCTTTGATTTTGATCAAGATTTATTCTCAAACCTTGGGACATGACTCCATGTGGTAATAGACATCCTCAGAGACTACATATGAGCCTTATATGTGATTGAAGAAGCAAGATCATCACAAATCATTCAAGTGCATTCACCAGTGAAATTAGGGTTTTGACTGAGACTCTAATCCTTAAAATTTTGATCCAAAATGAAACATCCAAGTCCTCAATCCATCATGACATGTCTCATTGATGAGTTAAGGTATGAGAAATCAAGTTTTAAGAAGTTTCTTGCAAAGGAAGCAAAGTTTGGTTCATGAAACTTTTCAAATGTGGAAATTTCACTACTTGTGCAAAAATTGAAACAGTCATAACTCTCAAACCACACATCCAAATTGAGTGATTCAAATCTCAAATGGAAGCTCTTTCCATGATCTTCAAAACATATTAGAGGACCATCTTTCAAAAAATGCATGGTTTTTAAGTTATAGGACTTGAAAGTTAAGCCACCCTTGGGACTTAGTGAAATTTTAAGCATTTTCACCATAATTTTCTTCCAACTTTAACTCAATTTTTCACCTACTTCCAAGCCTCAAATCAAAAATCTTTGGACATGAAAGTTGTTCCTTGTTCTTCAAGCTTTCCAAGCATGTGTAGAACTCCTCATTTGGATAGACCAATCTCAAGTTATGATGTCCTAAAGATGTTGGTTTCAAGTTGTGAAAATTTCATAACTTAGAATTTTTTCTAAGTTTTCTTGGACAGCTCTTTATACCTAACTTCATGGATATTTTCACACTATTCCAAGCCTCATTTCAAGATCTCTTCCACATGAAACTTGTTCTATCAAATGTCTATTTTATAAAGGATAAAAAATCTCACAATTTGGATGCATGGTTATCAAGTTATGGTGCACTAAAGTGGTTAGGTTAGCATTTTGTCTTGCACTTAGGAAAATCAGAATTTCACCAAAACTTTCACCTTTTCTGATTTTTAGGGGCCAACCTAACATCATTAGGACCCTTTGCCATGATTTTATCAAGTTACACATTAGAATAACTTAGTTTATGCAAAGGCAAGGCAAGTGGATCCAAAGTGAGAGAAACTTTTCAAAACAAACATTGTTTATTCATATTTTCTTGAGCCTTGGACCAATCCCATCAGTCCACCAAATCAAAACCAAACCTTGTCATATATCAGAACTCTTGAAGACTTTTGCATCAAATCCAGCTCACACGATGGAATGAAAAAGGAAGATTTTGGCAAGTTGCACTCTTGGCCCATACCTCCACTCTTCCATTTTCCCTATAAAAGGAGGAGCATCCTCACTTGTTTTGGAACCAACAAGAAGAACAAATACCATATCAGAATCATACCATTCACAAACCTTCTCATTCTTACTCTGTTGCAAAAAGCATCATAGGCTTGTGTAATACCATCTAACGAACAATCAACACAACATCAGAGCACTATACTTCCATCTTACTAGAGCGCATCACACCAAATATTAGAGCTCGTGAATCCCTCTTTGCAACCAAGAATAGTGCACCAGCAAGATACCAGTTCAGAAGGAAAGAAGTTGAGGTTAGCAAAGTTTCAAGGCTCCCAAGTAAGCCTCATTCTCTTTCTTTTCTTTTCCATGTTCATGGCCATATGCACAAGACAAATGATTGTAATGTTGTTGGTTTTGTTCGTGTGTTTGCACCTGTTAAGTTGGAAATGGCATTATGCTTGTTCATTCTAGTCATTAATCGTATATCAAGTCTGAATGCCATATATTTGCGTCTGTGTTAGTTTATTTTTGATTCATGTTAATATGTTAGTATTTGGAGAATGTTTGGTTTCAGTTCATGTGTTGTCTTTCCATGAGAGTTTTCTCCTTGGTTCGGTTATCATTTTGAGTTATTTGTTGTTCAGCACTACTTTATGTTGTGAGTGTTATATAATTGGGTTTTATTTCCTGGAGTTTGATTGAAAAACGACCATGAAAAGTGTTGAGCAAGATGAGTATTTGCTTTGATTTCCTCCTGGGTCATTCGCGATAACATTAAGCTTTTTTTTTATGATGCATGGGAAAGAGAACATCGTGGCAGTATACGAATGGGAACGACATTTTGTTCTTGTCGTTTTGTTACTAAGTAATCATCTGACTAATTGATGTTGTGTCATTAGTTTTTATGTAACGTTTTCATGTGATTGTTTAAAGAACCTAGTTATCATTTCGCTTGAGAAGATTTAAGTGTGACTGGGGTGGGCATATACACTGGATGTATAGCCACCCCAGTGGTATGAACAAGCGCCTGTAACCAAGGGATCTGGGGTTCGAATCCCCCTCGCCCCAGACGCCCTTTTTGTTTTTTTTTTTCATTTTATTAGCCTTTCTATTGGTGTTTTGGGCCTAGCGAATTGATATTGTCACCCCCTGCCAGAGGCCCAAATGTGAAAACAAGCTAGTTTAGTTCATTTCATATCCACTAATACACCCCCTGCCTTATTCACTTTAATTTTAAATATTTCTCTTTTATTTATTTATTATTGCAATTTCATTTTCTTTAAAACATAAAAATTCCCAAAACGTAATGTTAATATTTTAAATGTTCAATTTAAATTTTCTAATTTTCATTTTTATTTTCACTTCAACATTTATTATAATTTTGTGAAACTTTTTTAGAACTTTGTTTTAATCCTCACACACTCATTTGCTTCAACTTGGATTTAAGCTTTGGCCTTGAGCTTGTATATTCATTTCTTAATTGTGGGCACCTCTTTGATGCAACAATGCTCATCACCTTTGTCCATAGCTTGTGGCACCTCTTAGAATTTTCTTACAAGATGAATTTGTGTTGATATGATTGCCTCACTCTCAATTTTAATACTTTGCAATACTTGTGTTCATTTATTCATGTTTGTTGTAAACTATCTCATTATCCTTTGCCATGCTCATATATGAATGTATATATCATGCTTTGATTCTCAATTGATTAATGTTTATCCCTTTTAATCCTTGAACTCGTGTTGTTCATTTAATCCCCCTTCAACTCTTGTTTACAAGAGGTTGTCCTCCCCTCCTTCCAAAGGAAAGTCTCTCCATTGACCGCCAGGTCATAGATAGCTCATTACCCTTTTAACCTAGCCTTAGGCTTGGAGTCGCCGCACTCCACGTAGGTGTCTTGCTGTCAGACCCTACACTTTCCCATGAACACTTTTTTCCCTGTTTTAACTTAACCTTAGGAGTCGCCGCACTCCATGTAGGTGTCTTGCTTTCAGACCCAACTTTCCCTTGGAACCTTGACCACAGTCAATGGTTCCTCGCCCCATTGAGGTGAACTACGGTTGCTATGATTCTTCAGTCAGATACGTAGGCACGGGATGCGACGTCTGGGTGAGCAAACTTAGTGTACATACCCATATGTTTTTACCTTTACCTTAGCACAGTTCCCTTAGAAAGCAAACATAACATAACACAAACACAAACAAGAGGTTCCTGTAGAGTACTACAAATACTTAGGGTGCTAATACCTTCCCTTAGTATAATCAACCCCCGAACCTAGATTCTCTTAACTTAGGGTTTTCGTTCTTTACCCTTTCCTTTGGATAAATCAAAGTTTGGTGGTGAATTTCAAAGTTTTACGATGCAAGTTAATTAATAGCTTGTTATCGGATTCTCACCGCAACAGAAATGACAACTTCACTGGGGACACTCCCCTAAGAGGGTTAAGCCTACCTTGTTTGTATTTGTGTTATCTTATTTGTTTGCTTGCTTGTATATTTCGCATATCTGTATATATCTGTTGTGCTTGGGTTTTCTGTATGCAGGGTGGTTACTTTGAGTGGTGAGGATATGTCCTATACCCGGACTTGAGTGCATTTATGATAGGACGATTGTATATTCAAGGAGACTTTGAGGGAGTCGATTCCTGAAAAAGTTGACTTGAGACACCATCACTCAATTGAGGCCCTCTTGAGAGTCTAGTCATGTTAAACGAGTCTATTCGTGAAAATGTGCTACTCTCGACCTAGGTGCCCTTGATATTGAGAATCGTAGTTACCTCTAACCCCACTTGGCCTGTTAGGATGTAGTGCGAGGACTATGAGGGAGTCTATTCCCGAATTGGTTGCTACGCGATACTGCTCTCAGACGAGACTCTCTTGAGAATATTATTAACTACCGAGTCATTCGGGAAATCGATAATATCTGAAAGATGGGTTGTCGACTCTGGGAACTTCTTAGAACCCTGTTTTATGGATACAAGAACCCTAGTACACACCCTATGGTTGGTTCTTTACCCAGACTTCATGTTGTGATCTCGAACCCTTGATCCTGTTGCATGTGTTTTGCATCCTGTTTGCATTGCATTGCATATCATTTGCATCTCTGCATGATTCATTGCATGCGGTTGTTTGTCCAGTTACTCATCTCCAGTTGTCTCTATCCACTAGTGTCACCTGTGAGTCATCAAGCTGATTCCTCGACACAAATACCGGACTAGAGCTAACTACAGACGCAAGATGTCAGAGCAAGAGGCACACAATGTTGAGATCCAAATGGAAATCGACGACATTAAGTCAAGCGTGACCAAACTCACTGAGATGATTCAAGTTTTGATTGCTAGGGGAGAGCAATCCCAAAGAACTATCATCCAGGAAGTTTCAAGTGCTGAACCTACACCGGTTCAAATGCCGCCTTCAACTTGGCCTGAGTTTGGTTTGCCACATAACTATTCTCCATCAATTGTATTTGTTGCTATGGTTGGTCAGGCTGTTATGCCTGTATTTCAAGCTCCTGTTTTCACCTAGTCCATACATGCGGTCCATGCTGTTCCACAGACTGTTCGAGCTTCTTTTGAGAATCCCCTCTTTGAGTACAATGCTGCCAGTGCTCAGGGAGAAGACTGTGAAGACTTTGTTGAACCTGAAGTTGTCCGTGAGCAGTTTCAGACTTTAGACAAAAGACTCAAAGCTGTTGAGGGTACTGACTTCTTCAATGTGGATGCAGACAACATGTGCTTAGTATCTGATCTTGTTATGCCTGCTAAGTTCAAAGCTCCAGAATTTGTGAAGTACAAGGGCCATTCTTGTCCAAGGGCTCATTTGGTCATGTATCTTCGCAAGATGACTACTTATACCAGAAATCAGAAGCTGCTTATCCACTGTTTTCAAGATAGTTTGAGTGGAGCATCACTCCAATGGTATATGGGTCTCGAGTAAAACTCCATCCACTGCTTCCAAGATTTTGTAAGTGCCTTCATGAAGAAGTATAAATATAACCTTGACATGGCTCCTGATCGCCGCCAGCTGCAAAATATGACTCAACATGAGAAGGAATCTTTTAAGGAGTATGCTCAGCGCTGGAGAGAGTTAGCTTTCCAAGTTAAACCTCCTTTGGCTGAGAAAGAGTTGACTGGAATGTTCATGGATACTCTGTCCCCATTCTATTAGGAAAAGATGATTGGAAATGTTTCCTCCGATTTCACTGATTTGGTTACTATCGGCCAAAGACTCGAGGAAGGTCTTAAGAAAGGAAAAGTGTCAAAAGCTGCTGAATCTTCCAATGTTGTGAAGAAATCCTATGGGACCTTTCAGGGGAAAAGGGAAGATCAGACTAACGCTGTAATGGTTGAAGTGAGAAGGCCTCGTCCCCAACCTCAGTAAGCTATTCACCCTACTATTGCTACTGTCACTCCCGTGGTTACTGCTCCACGACCAGCTCAAGCTTCCCAACGTCCAACTGCATGATAGAACCAGTACCATAATAGGAATCAATTTGATCCTTTTCCCATGACATACCCTGAGATTTATCCTGGTATGGTTCAACAAGGTTTGATTACCACAAGGTCTTTGCCTCCTCCTCCAAATCCTCTTCCAGCCGGCTATAGGGCAGATCTTCATTGTGAATACCATCAAGGTGGTGCGGGCCATAACTTGGAAGGTTGCTTTGCATTGAAGGCTAAAGTACAAGAGCTAATGAGAAACAAAATCCTCTCCTTTAAGGACAATCTCAATGTTCAGAGCAATCCTCTGCCAGGGCACGCCAAGTGAAGCTTCAGTCGACTTCAGCTCAGCTACTTCTTAAAGACAGGATAACTCATCTTTCTGTTTAACTAGTCACTGGGCCTTGTTTCTTGTTGTTTTCATTTTCCTTATTTTGTACTGGCTGTTTGCCTTTAAATTATGTTTGTACTTTCGTGATTAATGAAATGAGTATTGCAACTTTTGATTCAATTCATTTTGTCTGTTATTCACATCTCTATGTTTCTCTTGCAAAATATTTTTTTATCTCTTTTCCACTTTCTTTTTTATTATGCAAAGATTGGAGGGAGAATGATGAAAACTTTATACTCATAACTGCTATTGGTATGCTTCCAATTAAACTTTGCTGATGATGTAAGGCATTGTTTCAATCCCTAAACACTGGAGAAATAAGGAAGTTAATCCCTTGTCAAACCTTCGAGCCTAGAAGTAGGAGTTTTCTTTCTTTACAAAAAAAACGCAATCTTAACCTTGGGGTGGGTAGTTCTCAGTTTAACTTGGTTATGCATTCAAATGCAAGTGCTTCATGCAAGACACCAGTCGGCTCTTTCAAATCAAGTGATAATGAAAAAGAGAGGTCTCATAACCTCAATAAAGATAAAGAAGAGGTCTCATAACCTCAACAAAGACGAAGACAAGGTCTCATAACCTCAATGATGAAAAAGAAGAGGTCTCATAACCTCAACCAAGACAAAAGGAGGTCTCAAAACCTTGGAAGACAAAGAAGGGGTCTCATAACCTCAGTAAAGACAAGACGAGGTCTCAAAACCTCTGTGAAGACAAGAAGAGGTCTCAAAACCTCAACAAATACAAGAAGAGGTCTCAAAACCTCAGCAATAAAGGATAACCAAATTCTGCAAACGAGTAATGACTACAGAGGTGTCTGAATCATAGTCAACTATCATCAATTCATTTTCTAGCCTTTGGAGACTTGAATGTATAGCTTGAGTTAACTGAGTATAGGACTGAAGTTCATCACGTAGATTGGTGGGTCACAAATAAACTTTGAGCTTTTATCCTTTGTTTCATAAACCATGAACCAGGCCACGTTACAACCCTCAAAAGACCTAACTGAAGCAAGGTTATTTTGAAAGCATACTACAACAAGGTTGCGTAAACTGACTCCCAAAGATCTTTGCAGGTCACTACACTTGTGCTTCACCTTTCACTTTTAAATGTCTTGAATCGCCGTGTTTAGACCAATGACTCACTTTGTTTTGCATCTTTCAAAAAATGATTTGATTTCAAAAGTTACATGAACTCTACATTTACCATGTTTGTACAAATACTTTTGTTTGCAAACTGGCTTTCCTCTCAAGGAATTTTCAAACAATTAAGAAACTTGGTCGGTGATCCTATCAGGGGCAAGTTCTTTCCAAATCCTGTCGAAGAATCAGTTCAAGATTTGTTGTTCAGGGGCAAGTCCTTCTCAGAATTGGTTTATCCAAAAAAATTTTCAAGACTCAGACTGGGCAAGCTTTCCAAAGAGCACAGCAAAGCAGTCATGTCAAGACTCAGATAAATTGAAACAATGATCAGTTCATCTACAACAGTCAGCTAATCTGGGGCAATTAATTTGAAGAATCCCCATGCAATTTTCCATCCTTCCTACAAGGATCATCACTTGATACAGTTTACCAGTGTGGCAGAGATGTGTCCAGCAGTAGCATCTTTAGTCCCCAAGAAGAATGGCAATGATCTCTGTGTTGAGGAATCAGTCTTCCAGTCATGCCCTCTCACCAAAAGAGTCGAGTTATGTCGTCAACATCTGCATCTGCATTTGCATTGATCATATATCTGCATAATTCATATACATATGCATATCATGAGTATTTCATCCTCATTTGCATTTCTCCCGAGGTCGTGTCATTATCCACGTCTTATCTTACCAAAACGTTACCTGTCCTTTTCATTCAGTGCCATTTCTGAATGTTGTCATTCTCTTGCGCATCTAATCCTATTGATAGATGTTAGTCTTCTCTCATTCCAGTGTTATTCCTGGATCTTTATATTCTCTCACTCCAGTGTCATTCCTGGATGTCTGTCTCTTGTGATCTCCAGTACCATTCCTGGATATCTTGTTCCTCTTGTTTCATTCAGTGCTATTCCTGGAAGTTTTGCCTCTTTTCTGTAATCCTCATCAAATCTGCTTGGATATCTTTTAGTGTCATTCCTGAAAGTCTTATATGTTCATTCAGTGCTATTCCTGGAAGAGTTTTCTCCTTTGCATTTAGTGTTATTCCTGGATGTCTCTCTCACTATCATTCGATACATTCCTGAATATAATGATTTGCCTTTACTTTCAGTGCCATTCTTGAAAGTTCACAGTCATTCAATGCTGTCTTGGATATTGTGATTCCTTTTATCCAATGCTTTCTTGGATTTCACCTTAGTTCCCATTCATCCAATGCTTTCTTGGATATTATGATTTCTTTTCATCCAATGCCTTCTTGGATATATCCTTGTTCATATTCGTTCAATGCTTTCTTGGACGTTGTGGTTTATCCAATGCCTTCTTGGATCTCACCTTTTGTCTCATTTGCATCTGATGCCTTCTCAGATAGTTTAAGTTTACCTTTCATTCAAAGCCATTATTGGATGATCGGTTTCTTTGCACCCAATGATGTCTTGGATCCCGATTTGTTCACTTTTATCTAAAGTCATTATTAGATATTGTGATTTGTACCCTTCATTCAAAGCCATTATTGGATGACTGGTGTCCTTTTATCCAATGCCTTCTTGGATCCCTGCTTTGCTCACTTTCATCTGATGCCTTCTCAGATATTGTGATTTGTACCTTTCATTCAAAGCCATTATTGGATGATTGTTTCTTTTCACCCAATGCCTTCTTGGATTACCCTTGTTTGCTCACTTTCATCTGATGCCTTCTCAGATATCGTGATTTGTACCTTTCATTCAAAGCCATTATTGGATAACTGGTTTCTTTTATCCAATGCCTTCTTGGATTTCACCTTTTGTCTCATTTGCATCTGATGCCTTCTCAGATAGTTTAAGTTTACCTTTCATTCAAAGCCATAATTGGATGATCGGTTTCTTTGCACCCAATGCTATCTTGGATCCCAGTTTGTTCACTTTTATCTAAAGCCATTATTAGATATTATGATTTGTACCCTTCATTCAAAGCCATTATTGGATGACTGGTGTCCATTTTATCCAATGCCTTCTTGGATTACCCTCACTTTCATCTGATGCCTTCTCAGATATTGTGATTTGTACCTTTCATTCAAAGCCATTATTGGATGACTGGTTTCTTTGCACCCAATGCCTTCTTGGATTACCATTGTTTGCTCACTTTCATCTCATGCCTTCTCAGATATTGTGATTTGTACCTTTCATTCAAAGCCATTATTGGATGTCTGGTTTCTTTTGCCGTATGACGTTTTTCCAGATGTGTCTTTCTCTGTTTCTGGATTTTCATGAAGATCCCGTTTGAACTCTTCAGTATAAGAAAATCCCAGAAAATCTTTTATTGATGTCTATCCTTTTATTTCAAACCGGTCCCCAGTAGAGATCATGTCTTCTTTCTGGTTCCATGCCCTAGTAAAAAGTGTGCTTTTATTTTCCCTAGCGTTTCCTCAGAGTCTCCCCATTAAGTCTCTTATGTTGGTTAGTCTGTATCCCCAGTGAGTTTTCCTCATGGATACTAACCTTCATCCTTTCACAGTAAGCTCTCTGTGGTGGTTTGCTCTTTATCTCTAGTGTTTTGCTTGCCTGCATCTTTGCAATATCATCATATCATCATACTAGAAGGTCATGGCATATCAGCATTTGCATGTCTGCTGCTTGTCCTTAGCATCTGCATTCCATCTAAGGGAAAAAAATTTGGTTTGCTATATTTAAACACCTTTCACCTTGATGCCCCAAGGATTTCCATTCCTCGTGCCACCCGGTAAAGCTATTTAAATAGGGGCAACTGTTGTACCCCAAATTTTACCCCTTAGATGTGATAACATCTTGCATTGACATTTCGGTTCAATCATCTATGCATTGTTAACTAACCATTTCATTTTGCAAGTTTGTTTCTTCTGTGAAAAGCCAAGACTTATACAAAGAGGAGGGCAAAGTCTCCTAAGCCAAGCTCCCATCTGATTCAAAGAGAGGAGGAAAATTAAGGCTCCAAATGCAACCATGTGAGCTCACCTACATCCTAGAGGTCTTACTCAACAAGAATTCAAGTTTGACTGGCTCTCATCACAAGTAACTTGAGCCACAAGTTCACCCTGCCTCCAATTAGGGTTTTGTTATGACAAGACAATCCTGGCCTTTGATTTTGATCAAGATTTGTTCTCAAACCTTGGGACATGAATCCATGTGGTAGTAGACATCCTCAGAGACTACCTATGAGCCTTATATGTGATTGAAGAAGCAAGATCATCAGAGATCATTCAAGTGCATTCACCAGTGAAATTAGGGTTTTGACTGAGACTCTAATCCTTGAAATTTTGATCCAAAATGAAACATCCAAGTCCTCAATCCATCATGACATGTCTCATTGACGAGTTAAGGTATGAGAAATCAAGTTTTAAGAAGTTTCTTGCAAAGGAAGCAAAGTTAGGTTCATGAAACTTTTCAAATGTGGAAATTTCACTACTTGTGCAAAAATTAAAACAGTCATAACTCTCAAACCACACATCCAAATTGAGTGATTCAAAGCTCAAATGGAAGCTCTTTCCATGACCTTCAAAACATATTAGAGGACCCTCTTTCAAATGAGAAAAGAGTAGAAAAATTTCAAAGAAAGATATGTCATTTTTTGGTAAAATCCGCACCTAACACTTCACAACACTGTACATTGAAAATGAATTAAACATATTACATGATAAACTAATTACAATGTCAAAGAAAATAAATTAAACATACACTTACGAATTAATAATCTCTTTCATTTTATTTTCGAGTGGATTATGCAAGGAACACATTACAGTTACCGTATTCGTCCTAAATGATATGATGATCAATTGCCAATGACCACTGAATAAACACGAGCATATATATTATCAGTATTTGCTAAAACAAAACTAAATATACATAAACATCAATTACAAAAATACTTACGAATAGAGAAATGGTGCTAAGTAACATTCTTTTCCTCCCTCATTTAACCATTTTGTCAAGTACTCTAGAATGTCTTTTGGTTGATTAAACGCCTATAAAAAAAACCAGATTCAAGATTCCATAAATACTCGATTTATTTAACTCTATACAAACACGGTGAATGTACCTAAATGGTTAAAGAAAATGAATAAATTAAGGGAGGAAATACAAAAATGACAATGTTCTATAATGACATGTACATTCAGCTATATACTTACGTGCACCAAACTTGCAATATCCCTACGTCCAACCACTTATATCCACCGAGAAAATCCCTTACATCCTTAGGACTATAATAGAATAACTCCAAACATGGACAATGTTCTAGCGAGAGAGGTTGCGTATCATTTATCACCGCAACATTCAAGTATACTCACTTTGCTACGTGCAAGGAACGTAACATAACTCTTAAAAGTAGAGTAATGTTCACAATCCACTACTCTATAGAACGAATCAAACTCGATCGAAATTTTTTCACCTGATGAGTTACAGACTGATGTGAATTAGGGCATCATTTTGACACCTCTTTGTGATCTTTTCGATTGAGTATCATTTGTTTGAGTTTCATTCGCACAACTCTCATTTGTTTGAGTTTCTTCGCTAGTATCTGATGTAGAACTCGAC
The DNA here is from genome assembly GCA_022829125.1 of Lathyrus tuberosus. Lineage (NCBI taxonomy): Eukaryota > Viridiplantae > Streptophyta > Magnoliopsida > Fabales > Fabaceae > Lathyrus > Lathyrus tuberosus. The sequence goes on from JALAZF010000009.1 coordinate 20,503,696, forward strand.
AAGGTCGACATCTATGTTCAAAAACAACAACAACAATATGAACAACAAGAACATAAACAACAACCACAACATAAACAACAACAACCACAACAATGGCAAATGAAGTTTACTATAGATGCATGGGGAAAATATTTTACGTACCCTAAACGTGATGACTAAGTAAATGATGTTGGTGTTGGTGTTGTCTTCCTTCCTTAAGGCAACGACGATGTTGTTGTTGTCTTCCTTCCTTAAGGCAACGACAGTGTTGTTGTTGTCTTCCTTCTCGACGGTGACAACTTGGTTAGTGTACTCTTCCTTCTCGACATCACGATCGTGATGGTCTTGTCAACCTCCTTGACGATGATGACGAAAATGACAAATATACAATGAATAATGGATACTGAAGAGACAAGCTAGGGTGAGCGATGGTGTTTTGGTTGAAATCGTGTATTGTTTCAAAGTATTGAGCGCTAGGGTTTAGGGTTGAAATCGGGTATTGTTTCATCATCTAGTTTCTATTTTCAATGGAAAAAAGGATATTGAAGAGACAAGCTAACTAGGAGTGTATATTATTTTAAAGCTACCACCATGGCCAATACCAGCAACCATTATGATATATTACTTTCATAGTGAAATTTCATAAAGAAGCGCCAGAGTTAAATTTAAAATTAAAAATTTTAAATAAAAAAACAAAATATACCACAATAGTGGAACTCAACAACCGTAGTCATAACCCTTTAAGTTTTTTTATTTAAAAATAAATAAAAAAGAAAAGACGCGCTTTAACATTAAAGGAATAATATATATGAGGGCGCTGAGGTTCGAACCCATGAAAGCTTGATGGTATCACCACGGTTGGCTCCTCAACCATTGTTATGTACAAATAATTTTTAATCAAAAAACAAAAATAAAATAGTGCCTTAGTTTAGAGATGTCACCACGGTGTAGGGAAGAACCGTGGTGACCATGGCGTTGTTGTTTACGCGTTTTGTAGTAGTGCTTCTTATAGTAGTCGGATCTTTGGAAGTGTGGCCAGATCGAGATGGATAGGGCTAACTCGGAACATGTACCTCACCCTAACATATGCAACTGCATCATTCAACTTCATCTTTTTATTTTTCTTCATCCTATCAACAATTACTTTTGCATCTCAATCTGCTTTGGCACTTTTATTAAAATCTGTCTTCCACATATGAGTTTTTGAAACAATGTCTTAATTCTAAATGTTGTATCTATTAAAACTTTACTATACAACACAATGTAGTCATAATGTTTGTTATCCATACAAACAACCATACACTTGATTGCATCATTTTTTTTTTCAAATCTCACATGCCTACCGTTCAAAATATTATGCTCCGGTGTAAAACTCTTGAACTACTTCAATGAGAAAAATTCCATTCCAAACTTGAAATTGAAATCATTTGTAATTCATATTCTTCATTGAACCTAAACACATTTTTCCTATCAGCACAACTTTCATATTCAGTCCCATTGTCAAGTTCATCACTTTTATGCTCTTCTTTTATAATATGTTCCCTACCCATCTCTGGTGTGATAAAACTATGGTTGAGTGCCTCACTTATGGCTGCACAACCTTCATCAAAACCTTCATCAAATTCATTCATCATTTCTTCTTCACTATCTTCAAAATGTATACCCTTGAGAGATTCATCACTAAAATCATTAGATGTTTTAACACCATCTTCAATTTTCCCCCTTATTTTTCTCTCTTACATTCTCCATAAATGTTGTTTCCACTACATTTAGTTTGAGCTCAATGTAGATTTCAACCTCACATTTATAGTTCTCAACATACACAACTAACTCATGTGCATCTCCATCATCCCTAAAGGGTTTTAGATCATCTTCTAAGCTACCACCATCATGTTTTCAGCATATTTCCACAACCTTATATTCAAACTCATAATCCACCCCCTTTATTAAACCACACGCCTAAAAAAAGGACCAAAAATCAAGATCTTGTCCACTAAATGCATACACTTCCCTACCCTCACGCCTTAACACAGAGTCTTTTTACAAAACAACCCTTGGTGTAGAATACTACCATAAATAAACCCATGCCTTTACCATAACCCATATGGTAAATTTGGGTCAAAATTGGTCAAATACAGTCAATGTAACACCCCAAAATTCAATTAATTAATTTAATTAATTTTTTTTGTTGCTTTTATTTAATTATTTAAGTGATTTAAAATGCTTTTTAATTAATTGGTTGGTGACAATATATGTTATATGACTATTTGGCAGTTGTGGGTATTTTTGTGAGATTTATAGAGAGTGGTAGGAATTAATTAGAAGTATTAGTTAATTTTAAGTGACTAAAATAATATAATAATAATAATAAAATAAGAGAAAAATTGTGAGTTATGGGGTGGAAAGTAGTAAATTAATGAAATTGGTGGGTTAAGGTGAGAGTTGGTAAAAATTGAGGAAAAGTTGGGAATTAAACATATTAATATTAGGTTAAATATATAAAAAAGGTGAGGGAGCCTTTTTATCTGATACGTAGAAATTGAGGAAGTTGGAGAAAAAGAAGCAAAACAAGGGTTTGAGAGAGAGGAAGAAGCTATAGCCAAAGCTTGGAGCTTGTTGCTGGAAATTGAAGTAAGAGGGAAAATTACTTGAATATATGTGTTTTGCATGAAGGGTAGAGAGAGATCCTCACCCTCCTCTAGGTTTTCTTCTCCATTGTTATATTTTATGAGTTTTTATGATGATTATGTGAAATCCATGCTAATTTCCATGTTTGATATAGAAATTCGTGCTCTGTTATATACTAAATATTATGCATAATGTGTTGGTACAAATTTTGAATGTGGATGTTGCCATTGATGTGTTTTAGTGTTATGAAGATACCCTTGAAATTGTGATTAATTGATGAAATTGGGTGATAATTAATGTGTATGTAATGATTTGATTGTTATATAATATGTATCTATGGTTTTCTGTGTGACTTGGGGTGTTGGGGGTTGAAGTCGGAGCTTCGAATAAGCTCCCATGACCAAAATGCAAAAAATGCCTTCTGCAACAACGTGATTAGTGTCACGATCATGACAGGCGTCACGAGCGTGACAAGTGTCATGAGCATGACGGGCTTCCCTTCATGCATCAAGGAGGATTCACGATCGTCGACAGGGTGAGGGGAAGACCGTAATGGCCTCAAGGTGGGATTCTATTGCCAGTCATCATAGGAGTGACATGGGAATGAATGAGGGGGACAATGAACTGGGTGATAGGTTGCCCGTCATGGCAGCCAGAGATCGTTTTTGAGCGGTCGGTTGAGATTTCGATGTTGTTTTCTTGTGTGGTCAATATTTGACTGTTGTTTTGGTGTATTTGACGAAGTTAATTAATTAAGATGAATTATTATGATGATGAAATAATAATTAAATCAATTCACATAATTATAAGTGGTGAATTATGATTGTGTTTATGAGTTGTGATGTTGCGAATATAATTATGTGCAGAGAATGTAATTGTATGTGTTATGTTGAAGTATGTAGTTCAGAAGTGGGGACCACTATGAATGTTGTATTACATGCTGTTATGGTTAGAAGTGGAATCATAACTATTGATGTTGTTCTTGCATTACGTTGTATGTCATGCATCATCTTGTGTTAGTGTGTTGAAATAGGCAAGTAATAGGTTTAGAAATGGAGACCTGTTGTAACACCCCATTTTAATTATTTAATCGTCGTGTGTTATTTTGAATTGTTTGGCCTTGTTAAGGGTGTGTGTTTGAGTGCGTAGGGATAATAATAAGATAATAATGAATAATGTGGGGGCATATCCAATAATAGTAGTATGGAATGTATTATTATTATTATGCGTAATACTATTATTACTATTACTACTATTAAGAATATCATTATTATTATTATTAATATTATTTTATTATTATTAATTAAAAATCTGATTTGATTAGAATATGATTAGTGGGAGGAAAATAAAGAAAAATACACATTAACCAGAATTAGGGGCAGTTTAGCCATAATCCTATTTTTCACAAAGAAAGGGGTTAGAGAAGGAAGAACAAGGGAATAACGACTGCTAGGGCAATCTCTAGATCCAATTTTTGCAGGATTTTAATCAATAATTCGAGGTAAGGGGGGAGAATGGATTTCAATTTAGGTGTTTATATCATGAGAGGGTAGTGAGGAGTCCTTATCCTCGTAGGAATTTTGTATATGTGTTCTGTGTGTAAATTTTGGATCTGATATTGGTGCATTGTTGTTGATCTGGTATGAATTGGTTGCTGATTTTATGAATTTCGTGTTATACTGTGATGATCTGTGAAATTCCTTGTTGTTGTTGTTGTTCTGTGTGAATGCAGTTGTAGAACTGGTTTTGGTGCAGGTTGAGAGGACGAATTAGATCTAAGACCTGTAAATTTTGATTAGTAATGATAGGTGAAAGATGTAAGATGAATGTTAGGGCCTAAAATTGATGTAGAACTAATTTTAGGACTGTTTTGGAGTGAAAAAGTGAGGATCCCGTAGCAGAACTCAGACTGGTATGGAGGAAGCAAGTTTACGTAATATATCTGGCCTTGCGCGTAACAGGGAGTGAGTTACGCGTAATGCTGGGCACAGACGGAGGCAATACGCGTATTGGAGGGCCAAAAGGGGGCTTTGGCACGACCCTCTGCTGGAATGCGTATGAGACGCGTAATATGATTGGCCATTACGCGTAATGGGGGAGGCATTATGCGTAATGGTGTAGGCCAATGGGGTATTACGCGTATGGGCTGGGTGAGGGAGCTGGCAATACGTGTATGGCACAGAGCAATACGCGTATGGCCAGCGAGAGTGCAGAACTTTGCCGTTTCGCGATTTCTTTCCCGTTTTCGGGTCCGAAGCGGTTTCTTTTGGTTTGAGAGGTTGGGTATAGATGCCAGAATCTGAGAAATGTGTAATTGGTGATGAAAATAATTAATTTAGTAATTTTAGTGAATTAATTAGTAATTAGCTAATTAGTGGACGAGTGCCTTGTGAGGCGTGCAGAATGCGTTGTGTGGCACTGTGTGTGTGATGTGCGAGCTGTCTTGGGATAACAGAGGTAATTCTTGGTGAATTACGATGAGTGTATGACTCACTTGAGATCAATGAGGATCGTGTATTGTACTTGATGATAGTCTCTTGTGCATAATTTGTGTGTGATGATGTTGTGTTACAGGTGAGGTAATTCCAGTGTGAATTACGGTAAGCGTATGACTTACGTGTGATCAGGAGGAACGTGAAGATGTATGATTGTCGTCATACATGTGTGTTGCATGCATATTTACTGTCATGCATTCATGGTGTCGGTGGTGGTGAATCATTGCTCAGGAGGAGTGTATGTGATTCATCCGAACTCCAATATGGAGTGGGGTAGAGATAAATCATTGCCAAGTAGGGGTGTATGTGATTTATCCGGGTTCGATTGAATGAACCATGGTGTATTGGTACCACATGCATGGTGTTGAGGTCTTAAGTCGCATTGCATTATTATGTGTTTGGTGAAATCTGAATGAAAATGACAAGTATGTCGTGATGGTGTGTTACTGATATATGATTGTGTGAGTACTACCTTTAGCATCTATTATACACCGTTATTTATTGAATGTAGTTCTCACCCCCTTTGTTGTTTGTTGCGTCTGTGCTTCTTCAGAAGTACAGATAATCCAGGTACTTGAGTATGCAAGGAGTGCGTGTTGCTTGATCGAGTCTTAGGAGTCGCTCTGATACGTAACACGGGAATTTTGGGGAATTTATCAGTTGTTATTCTTTATTTGTTTTGTTACGTATCATTCTTTATTTGAATATGGTGGGCCACGATTTATGTGGATTTTTGGTGCTGTTGGCAAATTGCCGTGATTTGAATAAAACATTTATTTTCGCTGTTTTACTTCATTAATGAAACGGAGTTTTTGTTGTTGGTTTTAATGATGTGACATCCTACTATTTGTTGTAAACTCTGATTATTTTCGTAATAATTTTTTATTTTGAAAAATGGGAAAGTGGGGTGTTACAATTGGTATTAGAGCGGGTCGGTCCGTCCGGCCAGGTTGTCTAGTATGAGTTGTGTCGTAGTATGCAACATATGTGTAGAACACTGTCGGTACGTGCTTGTTTTCTAACTATTTGGTTCCAGGAGTTGGGAATGAAATAAGTGTGGGAGAAGCTGGCGCTTCTCCAGGATGCTCCCACTATGGAAGAATGGATTGGTACGTAGTGAAGCGCTATCATAGTTGGTAAGGAAGATCTATACTTCGTTATGATAGTCGACTGTCTATTGACAAATTGGGGAACTGATCACCCTTAATCTCTTGTTGATAGTAGTCGGGGATCAAGATGGATAGATGTGCCTTGATAGTTAAGATGGCATGTGTTTTGGATTGTTTGGGCGTCAGGCCAAGTGCTTACGGATGGTAGTGGTGAGTTGGTATAGATTCTTATAATTGAAGATGATGCGGAGGAGAGGCGCTTGTTGGTCAGTTGAGTTGGGAGATGTCTCCAAGGAAGGACGATCGGGCATCGTTGATGACTGCGTCTCGGTGGTTCGAGAGTAGGGCGGCGGCTGGAGATAGGCCGGTGGTGTGTAATCCCTGATGGCTTCCCGGGGGGGGGATTTAAGTTGGGTGATAGTAGAGGACGGATGTCGTTGTGTGTGAAGCGAATAGATAAGCTTTTAGTAGGCGAAGCCTCAAGGTTTTAACGTTCGCGTTGTGGCAAATTGATAGTGAAGTTACAGGCGTTTAGCTAACTGTCGTTTGTGAATTTTTGGATGCGTTCCAGATGACGTTAGTGGATTGTAGACATAGTGTGGAGTGGGATTGGCTATTCACTTAGCGCTTGGTGTAAGTTGATGTCAATGACTTCGTACAGGAAGTAGACCCCATAGTTGTGTGAAGAGATAATTAGAAGAATTAATTGAGGAGGGGGGGTACTCGACCAAGTGTTTTCTTGGTGGGCTACGTCGTGTTTTGGATAAGACGAGGGATGATAGTGTGTGTATATGCATTGATCACCGCCAATGGAGTTAGGTGACCAGTAGGAATAAGCATTCATTCCAAGGAGTGGAGACTTGATGGATTACCTTTTGGGAGTTTGTGTTATTAGTAAAGGTGATTTGAGATTGGGATATCGTCAGATTCAAGTGAAAGAGGATGAGAGGTGGAAGACGGTGTTCAAAACTCGTTGCGGACATTGTAGGAAGGCAATGATACCTTTTTGGAACGGATAATACGCCGGATGTATGTAGAGAGTACGTGAATTCCGTCTCTCATGCTTATCTAAATTCAGTTGTGTGGCAATTATTGATGACGTTTTGATGGATCTATTTCGAGTAGAGGAAGATCGTGTAGGGCACCTGAGAATTTCATTGCAAGCACTGAATAATAACAATGGGTTGCGAAGTTCCAAAGGGTGAGTTGCGAGAGATACGTTAATCCTAATAATGGGATAGTTGTGGGTCCGTTTAAAGTAAGTGCAGTGTTTCAATGGGAACCTCCAAAGACGGTGACTGAGATTAGAAGCTGTTTGGGTTAGTAGGTTATTACAGGATATTTATTGAAGGGTTTTCTAATTTGACTTTACCCTTGAGTTAGTTGACTAGGAAGAGTCAAGCTTTTGTGTGGAATGTGGCGTGTGAAGAAAGTTTCGAGGAATTGAAGAAGAAATTGACTACGACACCGGTGTTAATTCTACCAAGTCCAAGTGAACCTTTTGTGGTGTATTGTGATGCGTCTAAGATGGGATTAGGCGGAGTGTTGATGCAAGATGACAAGGTGGTGGCATATGCATCGTGGCAATTGAGGGTACATGAGAGGAATTATCCTACTCATGATCTTGAATTAGCTGCAGTGGTTTTTGTATTAAAAATTTGGAGACATTATTTGTATGGATCGAGATTTGAAGTATTCAGTGATCACAAAAGTCTGAAGTATTTGTTCGATCAGGAGGAATTGAATATGAGGCAACGAAGATGGTTGGAGTTCTTGAAAGACTATGATTTTAATTTGAGTTATCATCCGGGGAAAGCTAATGTTGTAGCAGATGCGCTAAGTCGGAAGACAATTCATATGTCGGCATTAATGGTAAAAGAAATGGAGTTGATTGAGCAGTTTAGAGATTTGAGTATGGTGTGTGAGACGACACCTGAGAGTGTTAGATTGGGTAAGCTGAAGATAAATAATAACTTTTTGGATGTAATTAAAGAGAATCAGAGACTTGATGTGAAGTTAGTGGATTTGATACCTACAGAGGAGACAATCCTGATAGTGACTTTAAGGTGGATAATGTGGGTGTTTCGAGATTCTGGGGCAGAATTTGTGTGCCGGATAATGAGGAGTTGAGAAAAGTGAGTTTGGAAGAAAGTCACCAGAGTAGCTTAAGTATTCATCCGGGAGCGACAAAGATGTATCATGACTTGAAGAAGTTGTTTTGGTGGTCCGGTATGAAGAGGGACATAGCTCAGTTTGTTTATGCTTGTTTGACATGTCAGAAGTCAACAGTGGGACACCAGAAGCCTTCGGGGTTAATGCAACCGTTGGAAATTCCAGAATGGAAATGGGACAGTATTACTATGGATTTTGTTACTGGTTTGCCAAATACTGCAAGAGGCTTTGATGCTATTTGGGTAGTGGTAGATCGACTTACGAAATCCGCTCATTTTATACCAATTAACATCAGTTTTCCGTTGTCAAAGCTGGCGGAGATTTATATCAGAGTAATTGTGAAGTTGCATGGTGTTCCATCGAGCATAGTATCGGATAGCGATCTGAGGTTTACTTCAGAGTTTTGGAAGAGTCTGCATGAAGCCTTGGGTTCTAATTTGAAGTTGAGCTCGGCTTATCATCCACAGACCGATGGTCAGTCAGAGAGGACTATTCAGTCGTTGGAAGATTTGCTGAGAGCTTGTTTGTGGAGAAAGGTGGTGCGGGGGATACTTATTTGCCATTGATCGAGTTCACGTATCACAATAGTTACTATTCTAGCATTGGAATGACACCTTTCGAAGCTTTGTATGGTAGGAGGTGTAGGACGTCTCTGTGTTGGTATGAGACTGGTGAGAGTGTGGTGCTTGGACCTGAGATTATGCAACAGACTACTGAGATAATTTAGATGATCCGTGATAAGATGAAAGCGTCTCAGAGTAGACAGAAAAGTTATCATGATAATCGGAAGAAAGACTTGGAATTCAGTGAGGTGACCATGTGTTCTTGAGAGTCAACCCAGTGACCGGTGTTGGGCGTGCATTGAAATCAAAGAAGTTGGATCCTAAGTTTATTAGACTGTATCAGATCTTGAAGAGAGTAGGTGCAGTTGCCTATAAGGTGGCGTTGCCTCCTGAACTTTCGAACTTGCATGACGTGTTTCATGTGTCGCAACTTCGGAAGTATGTATCCGATCCATCTCATGTTATCCAGAGGGATGAGGTGCAGATTAGAGATAATCTTACGGTGGAGGCGATGCCGATAAGGATCGAGGATCACAAGATGAAACAACTTAGAGGAAAGGAGATTCCTCTGGTGAGAGTAGCTTGGGGAGGAGCTGCTGGAGGAAGCGTGACCTGGGAATTGGAAAGCAGGATGCAAGAGTCGTATCCAGAATTGTTTTCATCAGGTATATTTTCGAGGACGAAAATAATTTAAGTGGGGGAGAGTTGTAACACCTCATTTTAATTATTTAATCGTCGTGTGTTATATTGAATTGTTTGGCCTTGTTAAGGGTGTGTGTTTGAGTGCGTAGGGATAATAATAAGATAATAATGAATAATATGGGGGCATATCCAATAATAGTAGTATGGAATGTATTATTATTATTATGCCTAATACTATTATTATTATTACTATTATTATGAATATCATCATCATTATTATTATTAATATTATTTTATTATTATTAATTAAAAATCTGATTTGATTAGAATATGATTAGTGGGAGGAAAATAAGGAAAAATACACATTAACCAGAATTAGGGGCAGTTTAGCCATAATCCTATTTTTCACAAAGAAAGGGGTTAGAGAAGGAAGAACAAGGAAAGAACGACTGCTAGGGCAATCTCCAGATCCAATTTTCGCATGATTTTAATCAAGAATTCGAGGTAAGGGGGGAGAATGGAATTCAATTTAGGTGTTTATATCATGAGAGGGTAGTGAGGAGTCCTTATCCTCGTAGGAATTTCGTATATGTGTTCTGTGTGTAAATTTTGGATCTGATATTGGTGCATTGTTGTTGATCTGGTATGAATTGGTTGCTGATTTTATGAATTTCGTGTTATACTGTGATGATCTGTGAAATTCCTTGTTGTTGTTGTTGTTCTGTGTGAATGCAGTTGTAGAACTGGTTTTGGTGCAGGTTGAGAGGACGAATTAGATCTAAGACCTGTAAATTTTGATTAGTAATGATAGGTGAAAGATGTAAGATGAATGTTAGGGCCTAAAATTGATGTAGAACTAATTTTAGGACTGTTTTGGAGTGAAAAAGTGAGGATCCCATAGCAGAACTCAGACTGGTGTGGAGGAAGCAAGTTTGCGTAATATATCTGGCCTTACGCGTAACAGGGAGTGAGTTACGCGTAATGCTGGGCACAGACGGAGGCAATACGCGTATTGGAGGGCCAAAAGGGGGCTTTGGCACGGCCCTCTGCTGGAATGCGTATGAGACGCGTAATATGATTGGCCATTACGCGTAATGGGGGAGGCATTATGCGTAATGGTGTAGGCCAATGGGGTATTACGCGTATGGGCTGGGTGAGGGAGCTGGCAATACGTGTATGGCACAGAGCAATACGCGTATGGCCAGCGAGAGTGCAGAACTTTGCAGTTTCGCGATTTCTTTCCCGTTTTCGGGTCCGAAGCGGTTTCTTTTGGTTTGAGAGGTTGGGTATAGATGCCAGAATCTGAGAAATGTGTAATTGGTGATGAAAATAATTAATTTAGTAATTTTAGTGAATTAATTAGTAATTAGCTAATTAGTGGACGAGTGCCTTGTGAGGCTTGCAGAATGCGTTGTGTGGCACTGTGTGTGTGAGGTGCGAGCTGTCTTGGGATAACAGAGGTAATTCTTGGTGAATTACGATGAGTGTATGACTCACTTGAGATCAATGAGGATCGTGTATTGTACTTGATGATAGTCTCTTGTGCATAATTTGTGTGTGATGATGCTGTGTTACAGGTGAGGTAATTCCAGTGTGAATTACGGTAAGCGTATGGCTTACGTGTGATCAGGAGGAACGTGAAGATGTATGATTGTCGTCATACATGTGTGTTGCATGCATATTTACTGTCATGCATTCATGGTGTCGGTGGTGGTGAATCATTGCTCAGGAGGAGTGTATGTGATTCATCCGAACTCCAATATGGAGTGGGGTAGAGATAAATCATTGCCAAGTAGGGGTGTATGTGATTTATCCGGGTTCGATTGAATGAACCATGGTGTATTGGTACCACATGCATGGTGTTGAGGTCTTAAGTCGCATTGCATTATTATGTGTTTGGTGAAATCTGAATGAAAATGACAAGTATGTCGTGATGGTGTGTTACTGATATATGATTGTGTGAGTACTACCTTTAGCATCTATTATACACCGTTATTTATTGAATGTAGTTCTCACCCCCTTTGTTGTTTGTTGCGTCTGTGCTTCTTCAGAAGTACAGATAATCCAGGTACTTGAGTATGCAAGGAGTGCGTGTTGCTTGATCGAGTCTTAGGAGTCGCTCTGATACGTAACACGGGAATTTTGGGGAATTTATCAGTTGTTATTCTTTATTTGTTTTGTTACGTATCATTTTTTATTTGAATATGGTGGGCCACGATTTATGTGGATTTTTGGTGCTGTTGGAAAATTGTCGTGATTTGAATAAAACATTTATTTCTGCTGTTTTACTTCATTAATGAAAATGAGTTTTTGTTGTTGGTTTTAATGATGTGACATCCTACTATTTGTTGTAAACTCTGATTATTTTCGTAATAATTATTTATTTTGAAAAATGGGAAAGTGGGGTGTTACACCTGTGACCGTCTAAGGTTCAGAAATGGGGACTCGGGGTTCAGAAGTGGGGACCCATTTCAAATGAGGAACAATTATTGAGTGGACGAGATCAGTAATAACCCTTTGATGTCTAGATTGGTAGAGATTTTTTGAGGTCCCTAGACTAATCGCCTAGCATTGAATAGATTTAAGTATTCACACTACTACGAAAAACCCATTTAACAACGGTTGGGAATGACATATAATGACGCGGGCGAAGGCGTTGTTATGTAGATTGTCGTTGTAAGTTAGTTGTTTCTACAACGGGCTGGAAACCGTTATTGAAAGGTAGAGCGTGAGCCATATACCACAACGGTTATGATAATAAACCGTTGTGATACATACACTTAGGTTCTGGGTTCGAAACCCATCAGCAGCGAAATTATATAAAACATAAATTACTTATGATATCGGTTATAATAGATAACCGTTGTTGTAAGTACCCTAAGTTTATTATATTAAATGTAGATTGCTTGTTTTCCAAACACCTCACTAAATAAATATACATGGATTCAATTTGATGAAGATGTCTATAATCTGCAAATTAAACTGTTCTTGAAAACCAACTTAAACAAACCAATGTTGTTTTCTGATTGCATTCGTCTCATCGTGCATTTCACGCTCTTTTACATATATTATGGTTTATTGATCTGACTCCTTCGATATATCGCTATCTTCAATTATAGTTAAATTTCCATAAGATCAACAAGACATTGGATAATCTGCCTCGTCTTTGATTTAACTATAATGGAAGATGGCGATACATCTAAGGACCCAGATCATTATACCATAATCTATATATAAAAGAACGTGAGATAAATGATGAGAGGCATGCAATCAAAAATCAACATTGGTTTGTTTAAGTTGGTTTTCAAATACAACTTAATTTGCAGATTATAAGTATCTATGTCAAATTAACTGAATGTATTTTAAGTGAGGGTTATTGAAACAAACAATCTACATAGAATATAATAAACTCAAACAACATTTTATACCAGATCCAGATATTATAAACTCATATAATACGCTTGCTACCACCAGCAAACTTTAAGTGAGGGTTAGTGAAACAAACAATGTAAATAGAATATAATAAACTCAAACAACATTCTATACCAGATCCAAAAATTATAAACTGATATAATACGCTTGCTTCCACCAGCATCATCACCATGTATCATCCCCTTAACTTGAAAGGAAACAAAGCAAACTTCAAAAATGAGCATCCTCAGTTGAAAACAAACCCTAAAACCATAATCCAGTGAAGAGTAAATAGAGGAACATGAATAACGCACCTTTTAATGAAACTAATCGCGGAACAAGAATTAATTATGATGTTGAACTAATTTGGGAAGCAATGAAAAAGAAATATAAGGAGGAAGAAGCTTACACAAAAGCTTCATACTTCTTATATTTCTTTTCATTGTTTATAAAACTAGATAAAGTTTGCTTACAATGTTGATTCTTCATTTACTAACATCTTGTTCGTGAAGCTATGAAGAAAAAGTACAAGGTGGATGAAGTTTCTATTATAGCTTCATGCTTCTTGTACTTTTTTCCATAGCTACGCAAACATTATGAAGTTTCCAAAGCATGGTCTTTGTTAAGGTAGTGAAAACGAATTTGAAAAAATAAGAACAATCAACAAAAATAACAATCCACAAACGAGATAATGGGAAATATCTAACAATATATGGAAAAAGAAGAATACCTTAATGTATGAAGCACAAGATTCATGGCTAATGGTGAAAACGAAGAGAAAAAATGGGTTCTAGGGTTTCACTTTGAAGGCAACGACGTTACTGTCAATTAAGTGAAAGTTATTTTGCTTATATATGGGTAAACTATTTCACAACCGTTAACAATAACAACCGTATAGATAGGTATTTATTTATTATAAATATATCACTACGGTTAACTAGAATAACCGTAGTGATAACCCTTTTATCTGTGAATTTTAAAATAAATAAAAACCGTATAGATAGGTATTTATTTATTATAAATATATCACTACGGTTAACCAGGAGAACCGTAGTGATAACCCTTTTATTTGTGAATTTTAAAATAAATAAAAAAGAAAAGGTGCGCCTTAACTTCTCACTTAATGCATCTGCAGTTTAAACATCAACAATGTAATTCACAATGCATCTGCAGTTTAAACATCAACAATGTAATTCAAACCCTAATTCAACTATTACATTTCATAACAAAGTAAACATTAAACATAAAGGAGACAAGAAAACATAACATCTTGATATTTCCAGAAAATATCTCTGATTTCAGTTTGTTCTTCACATTCTTATTCTTTTTCTTTAAATCCTCATACATAACCTTCAGATAGCCCACAACTTCCAACTCTGACTTCATAATGCTCTCATCGTCATTTCCATCTCTTTCTTCCACGTCTTCATCCCATATGAACAAATTACATGTTTCATGGGTCCTCCAAAATGGACATCTCCAAAAAAGCCTTCCTTTATTTTGTCCCTTCTTGCATTGATACGAAACCATACGACCATCACAACCACAAAAATTTCCAGATCGAGATTTTACACTGGAAGAAGACGTAGAAACACCTTTGGATGATTTTGTCTTCAAATGTGACATTGCAACACCTTAAAGTAGAACACTTTCTTGTTATTGTTGTCTTTTTCCCGACAATGGTGACGGCGTTGGTGTTAGGGTTGTTTCGTCTTGTTTCTTTTTTCAATGGATAAATTGATATATACTTGGTGTTTAAAATACATAACAGTTTGTAACAACGGTTTTAAGAAAAACCCGTCGTGATATCATTATTATTTTTTAGGTAAATATTAATAAAACTTAAAAAGGGAGCATTTACGTCAAAGGGATAAACTATTTGAGGGCGATGAGGTTCGAACCCATGATAGCTAGATTGTATCACCACAGTTTTCATAACAACCGTTATAATACCCTTGAGATTTCTAATTAAAATAATGCGCGCACATCCAGTACGCACTATAAGAACGGTGTATATGATGCCGTTGTAAACCTGACGTTGTTGTTTGGGCGTTTTGTAGTAGTGTCACTTTATCAATATCTAAAATCCATTATGGATTCCATTTGACGTCTAAATCCTTTGACAGACTATTGTTCTCTTATTTTGTTCATGGAGTAAGACATCGATTTATCAATTAAGATTAACTCTTTTAATTACATGATGGAATCCTATGAAAAAACATTGGCACATGTGTAAACGAGGTGCTATACTTAACCGAGCTATAGCCCCTGTGCTTTTGATACATATTTGATCATATTCGATAAATAAATTATTGTCAATATAAATATGACATTACATGATCCAATCTCTTTGATTTATATTGCGTTTGTATGCATAGAGTTGAGTTGTGAGTCACATTGCATACAAAAAGGCTATGTGAATTGAATTGTTGTGTTGTTGTGTAACTTGAATGTATGTTGTTGATTGTGTGTTTTAAGCTACCGTTGCATTCTTTTACACCGTTAATATATTTGAGCGAATTCTCACCCATTTCTTTCTTGTTTGTTTTTTGTTGCTCTGTACATTATTGTACAAATACTCAGGAGGTGTAACTGTTGTTGAGAGTTGGAAAATGGTCGTGGAGCTTTTCTTCGTTTATTTTATCATTTATCACTATTTAGTTGGTTTAATACTCTGATCTGTAACATCGAGGAATGAGGCTTTTTATTTGTTTTGAGTTAATCATTAAATTATGTTAACTTCATTAAGTATTTATGTTGATGAGATGATTAAAGTTTATGTTATTTATTTTGAGTTATGCTGTGAGTTTTGAAATCATTTGGAAAGTATGCATGTTGTGTTTGAGTAGTATCCTAAAATGTGGATTTTATCCTTTTAATTGTGAGTCGGGGTTTTAGACTGTTACAGTCAACATACTAAACATATACTACACATTGTATAACATTAAAATTTTTTTTTTCTTTTTAGCAAAATAATAGATTACGATAAATTGTAATTAAATGATAAACCCTAGATTAATATTCGATATAAAAAACATATATTTGAAGTGTCTTTGAAGTGAAACATGTGGACCAACCTTAGCTCCAATGTGAGGGACCACAAATGACAGTTTGGACCACAAGAACCTTTCAGTACACACATTTTAGGACCTCAGCAAAAAGCAACAGTTTTTTCTTCTCTCAATCGCAAAAATATTTTATTTGGTGTCACAAAGTTGCAAACACAACAATAACAATAGGATACCCTTAATGCAACAATAGATAAAGTAGACAAACTGAAAATGGAGTTCTGAAACAACGACATGGAGAAAAAAGAACGTTTAGAATGGAGAGAGAAACACTAGGGTTCTTTGATAAAATGTCAATAACCAAATTTTAATCTTAGAATAACCAAATGTAAAATGTAAATCCATGTCATGTTATCATCTTATCAAATGGTTTCAAACATCGTAATTGATTATTCAGACATTCTTTTTAAAAGAAAAAATGTCATTCGTACGACCATTATTCAAAATAAATTTTTATAGGAATGACTATAACTTAATTATGAATTATTTATTGGGGTAAAAACATATTTAACTCTTAATTATTCTATCATATATTCTCATTACATTATCTACCATATAAGAAAATCTAAGGCTATGGAAAAGTCCCTAATGTCCTTTTCTGTTTTTGTGACACCTCTTCATTTTAAGGGCAAAAGCAGTTTAAACTAACTACTTCTTAACCGGCTCCCAGATATCGTTGGCTTGCAATTCTCGGTTATTGATTCTTCATTTGATTTAGCTACATGAGACCCATTGGGGTAACTGCTCTTCTGACACCATTATTCAACATCTCACCTTTTGTCTTGAAATCTTTTTCAAATCTTCACGTTTCCCAACTAAGTGGTCTAATCCATCTGTTCACTTCACAAATCCATTTCCTCCAACTTCATCTACTTTCAGCTTACCATTCTCCAACAACTACTTTCAGCTTCAACTCTCAAACTTCATCTACTATCAGCTTCCGTTTTCCCATCGTATCAACATCGCGAGACCTATTGTATTTGTTTGTTTCGTTTTACTTCCTTCTTATTTGTATGTCTTCAACGTTGTTTCAAGGTTGCTTTTTTTATGTTTTTGTTTGAGGTTTGTGGTTTGAGGTTTATTTTTTTGTTTGTTTCGCTCTATGTTTTATGGTGTTAGTGATGTTAAGCTCATCAACAACAATTAACTCTTCCAATCTGTAATGTTAATCCTTTTTGTCAATTTTTTGTTAAATTTTTTCTTCATTTTGATACTAAAAATCTCAACTTTAGGTTATGGATGATTTGTCGGTGTTGGCTGCGTCGGACGATGATTACTATTCTAAAAGAGGTTCGGTTTCAACTTTTTCTTGTGATGTTGTTTATATGTGCATGTATTTTACAAGTTTTATTTATATGTGCAGATGATAAGGTTTCTTACGGTGGAATTATATTTTAGGGTTTCTTCCCTTTCATGTAAGTATTTTTAAGATTCAGATTTGTGGTGGCGAAAACGGGTTTCTGGCGATGAGTGTTGTGGTGGTAAAAACGGGTTTCCGGCGACGAGTTTCTTGCTGGTCGGATTCTAAATGGTTTCTATATGACTTTTTCAATTTAGGTTTTGTTATTAACTTAATCTATTGTATTTGATCTGTTTAGGTTTTGAACTTTGAGTTATTGTTGTGGGTTAATTTTTTGTTGATAAACCTCTTTTTTGTTATTTATGACATAGACGACACAATATCGACAAACTCCAGCTCGAAGTCCAACCAAGGTATGCTGAATTAATTGTTATGAATATTTTTAGGTGAGTATAACAATGAAGAAATAGGTTATAATTGATGTTGCTATGTGAATCTTCGATGAATAGTTTCGTTTTAGCAAAATCTGTTTTGGATTTAATTGGCAGAAAGTGTTGACTGATTCAAGAACTTACTTTCGGGAGGCAACTGTACATATTCAAGAGTTGTTAGATTGGACTCAATTCAAAGATGCGTTGCAGGTAACAATCATACAAACATTGAATTCATTTGGAGCTTTGAGTTCAAATTTTCTAATCTATGTTTCTTTCCTGGAGGTACTGTTCTTGGAGCTTTGAGTTCAACTATTCCTGAAGGTACTGCTTTATCTAGGGTCGATTATACTTTTTAGTTATTCTAAAATAATCAATTATCTTGGTTTAATGTGTTTTATGGATTTAGGGTCGGTTATAATGTATTTTGAATAGTATTATGAAAGGATTACTGTTGCGGTGAAAATCGGATAACAAGCTATTAATTAACTTGCATCATATTTCTTTTACAACCGACTTTGATTTATCCAAAGGAAAGGTTCAAGATCGAAGAAAACCTAAAAGGGGGAGATCTATGGTTTGGGGGTTGGTTATACTAAGGGAAGGTATTAGCACCCTAAGTATCTGTAGTACTCTACAGGAACCTCTTGCTAATGTTTATGTTGTATTATGTTTGCTTGCTAAAGATTCTATGCTAAAGGTTGAAACCCTAGGGGTTTGTTTCTAAGTATATTCGACAAAGCATCGCACTTTGTGCCTACGTATCCTTACGGGAGTGGAATCAGAGTATCCGTAGTTCACCGATCTAAGGGTGAAGAAATAAGAACCATTGACTATGGCCAAAGTTCCAAGGGGAAATGAGTATGAGCTCATTTTAGAGTTCACGATAACTCTCTAAATCTATGTTATAGGGGAAAGTGAGTTCTCATGATGATGAGAATCACATGGAGTTTAAGAAATCCAACCTATTTCTAAGTTGTAATTTCATTGGTTCTCATGAGGCCAAGAAATAAGGGTGAACCTAGAAGGATAAGGTAGGATGACTTCAAGAGTCAATTAAACTGATCTCCCTTTGGAATGGGGGAAAGATAACAGTTATAAAGATCCTAAAAGATAACAAGTTAATAATTCAAGCATGATGATGCAAGAAAACATGGACAAGATAAGGATATGAAATAAAGTTTATGAAATCATACAAAGTAGAATCATACATATTAGGCAATGATAAAACATGATAGATAGACATAACATGGCATGATGAATAAGAAAGTGCAACAAAAAGCTCTAATAAGCATTCATAATCTAAACATGCATAAAGGCCTAAAAAATTAATATTTTCACTAATTTCTTTTTATATTTGAAAAATAGATTCAATAAGGTGAATATAGCAAAAAGAAGAGAAGGAAAAGGATAAAAATTAAGTAAGTTATGATATTTTGAAAATGAAGCATAAACTTTAAAAATAAGAAAAACAACAAGTGTTAAAAAAAATAAGGAAATGTCACACCTAGGGGTTGAACCCAGGTCCTCTTGCTTACAGATTAAAACTCTTACCAACAGGCCAACACGCGCATCTTTAAGATATAATAGGAACGCACATACATATATGAAATAGGGCGAAAATCAGGAAAAATAAACAAAAGGACTGGGGCGAGGGGGATTCGAACCCCAATCCTTTGCATGAATAGCAAACTTATAACCCTCCTCCTGGACCAGCGGTACTACGCTCTCATCCAAGAATAATATAACTCATGAACAACATAAATCATACGCACATCAAAAATGCCAAGTCATCAACACACGCGCATCACCTCAGTAATAACCCAACAATTTCAACTTCCCCAGGTGCTCTTTTTCGTATCTAGCTCTATTCAAATAATCATGCTTTTTACAAACACAAATCACTTAAAAACTTGATCGTTTTTAACAAAACAAAACATTAAATTGATCAGCAAAGAAGAGGGAATATCATAGGGTGCTTTGTTTAAACTAAACCCTAACGCATACAAGTCATCAATAAGAGCAGTACCATAAAAGCTTAGAAATTCTCAACATAAAGACCTTACAGAGCTACAACAACATTTAAGCCAACTTCAACATGATTAAGACTTCATCTATTGAATGCGAGCAAAGGCAAATACTATGGTGGCATAGGTGTCAACAAGGTTAAAGTGAAACAAAAATTAGATTCAGGGCGCTGAGATGATAGCATGATTTCAAAATGACAGGAGTGAATACAGGTTGCAGAGATGAGAATAACATAGCCATGATGAGGATTCATCCAGTTTCTTTTTAGTTCCAAACATCAATTGGTTTAATCATGAACCAGTCTTAAACTTCATCTAAAACCATAACAGCATAGTGTATATGCAACAAAATTTGGCAAGGTCAAGCATTTTATGAATTTTAAGCATATAAGATGTTCACAAAATCAGAAAGGCAACAAAGAATACATGTCATGCAGTATGGTTTCTTTCGAAACAAGCAAAGTTCAATATGACAGACAAGTAAGATAGGTTCTCATGTTAAGTTTGGCATTTGTTGACATACAAGGAGACATCAAACACATCAATAAATTGTAAACAGGCAAGGACCACCACACAACCAACTTTAACAGTCCACACATCTAACATTAAGTGCAGTAAAGGCATACATAATGAAGACACTTTATACACACTGGCCGTAATAAAAAAAGATACAGGTCATACCAAAGTGAATACATCCAGCAGACATGGCTTCAATATGAGCATCATACAAAATGAGTGTAAGTTAATGTTTCAACATTAGGTCAAGATTACAAACACACGAATTAAACCTCATGCCAAAGAAAGTTTGTATTTAGTCCTAATATCCTAGTAGCAGAAGACATAAGCTCACGGCCTTCTACATACACAAATGGTCATACATCCCAAAACAGAATTACATATATTGTGGTCAATGATATTCAAGTTAAATGGCAATTAAGCATGAACATTATACATGAGCATAACAGGGACTGTACCTTCATCATATGGATGCAGCTAAGATCAGTCATGATTCAAATAATAAACACATAGCAAAAACAAAAGTCATCCTGATGGTCAAGGGCCAGAAGAACCGGCACATGTCTTCTACGCAAAGCAGAGCAGGATTATGTTCTAACATAACAATAAAGAGTATGAGTTTGAGATGCATACCTAGGTTCAAAGATAGTGTATCTCAACCATTGTTAGGCAAGAATACTATGTAAGTAACAACTTGATAGCCAAAGGCCTCCTAAACAAGTGGAGTAATGTCCACTGCACCTTCAAGTGTGTAAAGCTCCTTCTGAATTTTGAACCAAAACTCCAAAAACAACTTTCCTTCTCTCTTGCTTGCTTACACAGAAACTCTAATGATTTTGGTGAGAAGATCGTCCTTTTTCTAAGTGATGTAGTGAACTTCCTTTTATAGGCTGAACCAATGGGCCTGGGTTGAATTAAAATCTCAAACACTTGGTGGGCAGGGTAAGAGCTAGGGTTTACCATGTCTCATGAGTCCACAACTTGTCCATTTCTAAGAGACAAACGCTCCTCTACTGAGCCAAAAACTCAGATGTTGCAGAGTCAAATCATCATTCCATGTGTTGCTTCAAAAACAATCCTTTGTTTTCATACCAAGGGTATCAAATGAGGCAAGTGTTGGGGATTGTATCAAGATGCTGCAGGTTGTATCAGGGTGAATGATGAATATGGTAATGCTTCATAAGCACTTTTGCTGAAGCAAACAAACGAAGCTCAAACGAGTAACATTCTTGGAGAATTCAAAAAAAAAGAAATTCGCGCCAGCGGATTAGGGAAGTGAATTGAGATGAACTTGATGTTGTGTTTGAATTTCTTCTTCAATCTGATTTTGTACATATGAACAAAGGAGGAGGAACAAAACTTGATTCTTTTGTTTCTTATGAGCCACATGTCTCCCTCTCAATGGCCAGAATTTTGGGTTGAAAAGTCAACACACATAAGCTTGATTCTCATTGGTTGTTTGGTTGATGAAATTATCCAATTATGATTCAAAAATTGCACACGGTGGACCAATTGGCGAGAAATGGAAATATTTCTTTTTCTTAATTTTGAATTAATAATATGATTAAAAAAAATAATAATAAACTAATTAATATTCTAAATTAAAATTAGTTAGAAAAATAAACTAAATAAATAATTAATCTAATTATTTAAACCAATTATTAAAATTAAATTAAATTAAGATTAATTTAAATTAATAAAAATAAAAAAACTTAAATATAAATGAAATAAAAATAGGCCATATTGATATTAAACTAAAATAAAACAAATAAAAAAACTAAATTAAAAATATAGAAAAAGATAATAAAACAACATCTAACAAAAAAAAACTTAGGGTAAAATTTGGGGTACAACAATTACTCTATTAATGAAGTTTATTTCTTGCAAGTACTATTTTGAAATGTTTTGTATATGTTATTTTTTAATTATTTATGTTGCCAATATTTTTATTTTAAAATTATTTTTAATTTAAGATACAATATTTTTAAAAATAATATATGTGTTCTGGACTGGACTAATGGCTAGAATTGGCCCAATCCGCTTCTACTCCAGAGCGACCCAAATTGCCTAAGTCCAATCCACAGAGGGGAAAAAGTTACCTTTCTGCCCCTCCAACCGGGCAAGGAATGCAACGTTCCTCCCCGGAATTACTGCCTGTTACGCACGGCCTCATCGCTCCCCGAACAGCTAAGGGCAGGTGCCCGAAACCACGCTTATGCCCGACATAACGGCTAGTTTTGGACACCCTGCCCGACATAACGACTAGTTTGGGTAGTTACCTATTCTTTCGAGAAAATGGTTATTTCGCCCTGAAAATAGGACCGTTGGCCACGCGCTGGGGGCTCTATATAAACCCTCTCGCTTAAGAGGGTCAGGTATCGAATATTCACCCTAAGAATTCATACTTTGTACTTGCTCCTTTTCTCTTACCCTTTCTTACTTGAGCGTCGGAGTACCTTGCAGGTACACCCCCTCCTCTCCATACGACCAGCATCCCTGACGCACTTGGCGGCCTGATTCTACAGGATCTGATCCAGCATTCACGATCAATATGAAAAATTGGTGTATATATTACTGATGTAAAACAATTTTGCTAAAGCATTTTTATTTTTCTTTTAAAAATATGACTTTCTTTTATAAATAATAATTTTGGTAAAATAATTTTGTTTTTCATATTAACATTTTAATTATATTTTAAAAACATAAGCATGCATACCACACCAGTACCGTGCGAACGCATGAGTAATACACCAGTACCGTGTGAGCGCACGGGTAACCAGACTAAAATAAGTGTGAACGCACAGGTAATACACCAGTACCGTGTGAACGTTTGGGTAACCAGGCCAAAATCTGTGTGAACGCACGGGTAACAATCAATTGGAGACATTTGTACCTCTAAGAATTTTACTTTTTTATTTGTTATAAGGAGACTCCTTCTTAATGTCTTTTAAAATTTTCACTTAAAGGTTTTTTATAATCAAAACTTTTTTTTAATGTTTTTTAGTTTTATTTTGTCTCTTTTAATATCATCTACACCCACTATTATAACTACTATTCTATATGAAATAACGTTATTTTTAAATCGTTTTTAGCTCGATTGTTTTTTTATTGGGTGTATGATTTATTTTATTTTTTTTAATTTACCACTAAATTTTTATCTTTTCGGTTTTTTTAAATTATATTTCATTATCTAACTGGTGACGTATCCATGGTCAAGGCCGGCCCAAGCAAAACGGAAGCCCCATTCAAATATTAAAAATAAAACTTCGAAAATAAAATAAATAAATAAATCATAAAGAAAATTATCTTTTTAAATTATAAATAACATCATAAATTTAATATATATATATATATATATATATATATATATATATATATATATATATATATATATATGGGTTATGTTAATGCACACCCATGTAGGTGTGCATTAGCAACATACACTTTAGTGTATTTTTGTGTGGGGTCTACCAATTTTTGGTGGGACCCACATTAGAAAGATGAAAAAAAATAAAAAGAAAATTGATATATATATATATATATATTGAACTTGTACAAACTTTGATACTCACTCACTTCTACTAATATATATTTTTGATAATATATTAATAAGTTAGAGGATTAAATTAGGTTGTAAAAAAATCATTTAAATCTAATAATGTAATTTATTAAATTATTATTTAATTGATTGTAATGATTTAATTAAAGATAATAATACTTTTTTAATTTTTAAACATATTATTATAAACAAATCAATAATACATTTTTAGAAAGCTAATATATATTTTTATAAAAAAATATAATAAATGAATTAATTTTAAAATAGATCTTTAAATATTTAATCATAATTCAAAAAATCTTATCTACAATTTAAAAAACATCAGAAAAAATAACTGTAATCTTTGATTTCAAAGATGAAGAAAAGTGGATAGACAAACATTTCTGGTATATAATTATGAGAGAAATTGAATTAATCAAGTATATTGAAAAAATATATATAGTATAGAAAACTGGTTTTAGTACATAACATGTAAAAATCAACTTTGTAAAATAGAAAAAAAAAATGATTTCAGGGTTAGCACCGCGAATTTCACTTAACTGCTGCGCTAAATTGAATAACTTAACCATTCTTTGATCTAAAATTATATATAGAAATGTATCCTTTAATATATATTAAAAAATTATGAGGCCCCTAAATTATGTGCCGTGTGCTGTGGCACTGCTATTACAGGTACAGGGCCGGGCCTGTCTGCGGTTCACATGCACGGGTTTTCCACTCGTTTAAGAGTAAGAAACATGCAGTATTAATCTTTAGTTGATACACAACATATGCTTTTAGTGTGCAAATATTTTTTCTAAGCTTTTGCAAAAGTCATATTAAAATATGCATGACAAGAAACTAAAACTCCTCCTTGTGACTAACTAAATGGAACAAAACGAACAATCCCATAGATAAACACAAGTTCCTAGAGAATGTAAAAGAAGAGAATGAAATCTGTGCATTATAAAATATCGTGAATTATAGTATTTAGAAGTGTTGCAGACCTAATATGTTATTTGTTCACTTTTTACAACTACTAAATTTTCACTGTTAAATGTCAGTTGTTCATGATCACTTAATTAACACTAGCTCGGCCACCTTCAACCATCTCTATGTTCTTGGTCAATCTTAGGCAAAACCCGAGATGAGGTTCTTCTAAAAGACGAGTATGAATCAATGACATCGGCTGTTAATGCTGGTTTTAAAGAATTCTTCACAATCTGAAAATGACAGTCAAAAACAACAGTGGCGTCCATGTTTTCCCTTAGAGCTACTATTCCGACTTCTTTACATAATCCCTCTAGTTCAGCACCCGTGAAGAACTCGGTATCTTCGGCTAGTCTTCTGAGATCGACATCATTCCCTAATTGCATCCTTCGTGTGTGTACATTAAGTATCTCAACTCGACCCTCCAAATCAGGTGGTGGCACATACAAAATCTATTATTCCGTAAAAATAGAATAGTGAGACAAGTGAACTGAGAAATGGTCTTGTATCGTATATATAACATGAATAGCAAGTATTGCTTGTAAATATGGGTACCTGATCAAATCGTCCGGGACGCATAAGTGCAGCATCAATAGCATAAGGGCGGTTTGTGGCTGCTAAAACAAGGACTCCCTAGAAGGGAAAGGATAAAAAATTAGATTTTGACCATCAATGTTTTGATAAAAGAGGACACAAGTGTGGGAGAATAAAATGTCCCCCTTATATAAATAAACTTACTTTAGCTTCTTCTAAACCATCCATTTCGGTAAGCAGAGTTGATAAAAGCCTTTCTCCAACTACAGCACTACCACTCGAACTATCACCCCTGCAGTTAAGGAAAACATAAGAACAATAGTACTTCTTATGCACTAAAGAGTAAAATCACAAGTTTCTATTACGTAGAGTAGAGACATAAAATTCACCAAAGTGTCGTCAACACACTCTACGACACTCTTTTCTACACAATATTATTCAGTGAAATAAATGTGGATCTACAAAATCGTGTGGCGGAACCCGGAAATGTCACTTAAAAATAAGGTGTTGGAAAAAAAATCAGATTATGTTCCCCATGTCAACACAATTGAAAACTGGTAATGAAATGCTATCACAATGTGCAAAAGTCCCACAACAACACAATAATTCTTAGGAATATTTTCCATAATGCATGCAAAAGAAGATTACTAACCGTTTGCCAGCTACTACGTCAGCTTCATCAAAAAATATTATACTTTTTCCGGCAAGCCGTGCTTTACGAAATATTTCCCGAAGCAAACTTTCTCCTTCTCCGACATACATTGAAAATAATTCTGCACCACTAATTCATAATTTATTACTTCAAAATATTTCCTTAATGTGAGACAACAGTTTCTACAAGAGCTGAATTGCAAAGAAAGAAAGAATAAAAGGAGAAATAAAAACGATAATATGTTACAAAAAAAAAAGATTAAAATTATTCAAACCTCAAGGAAAAAAACGGAACATTAGCAGCATTTGCAGCAGCTTTAGCAAGAGTAGTTTTGGAACATCCTGGAGGCCCGTGGAGAAGAATTCCACGAACAGGGGTTATTCCAAGTCTTGAAAATGCATCAGGATACTTTATAGGCCACTCAATAGCTTTCTCGAGCTTTGTCTGTCCAAGGAATGATACACTCAGACATTGTTGAATATGATATTTTCAGAGTAAAAATCAAACGCAAAATTTACAAAGTACAACCTTCACGTCTTTCAATCCCCCAATATCTTTCCAAGTCACTTTGGGAACTTCCACAGTAATGCCTCTTGTTATACTTGGTTGAACAAGAAACCTTGCACTCTTCCAATCTTTCATCGTTAAACTGGAATCATTAACATCTTTATTTGCATTTTTTGACCTTTTAATGGCAGATTCGATAGCTTTACGACACAGAGCCTCTAAATCAGCTCCAACATAACCGTTGCATGATGCAGCAATGAACTCTAAGTCGCGTGAATCCCGGGGGATCTTCATTGTATACAGCTAAAATAAGTATAGCAAAAAAACAACATAAATTTGTGGTTGTAACCTGACATATTGACTTTTCTCACTAAAAACAATTGGTCTTAGAAATTGCATAAACAAATCTGAAAAAAGTTATATTACTGCTGGGAAGTAAACCATCCTGACTACTTAATGTATTGAGACCCATGAATGGTTTTATAGGTATACACACAAAACACACCCTTCAAGGTTCAAGCTCCTAAAATATCAAGAACCAAATCATGCTAAAATATTGACATTAGTTGAAGGCCAAAAAATAGTATCTCTCACAGTTACCTCTAGAATTTGAAGGCGCTCCTTTTCATTTGGGACTGTAACTTCAATTTCAACATCAAAACGCCCGTTCCTTCTTAGGGCGGGGTCAATTGCATCCACCCTGTGCATGCAGAAACCAAATATACAAAACTCATTAAAAGTATTAAAAACTCTTCTTATTTTCTCTCCTCCTTTTATTAAAACTCCCACAACTTCAATGGTAATTTAATAGGTAACCTGTTAGTTGATGCAACCACAACTACCCCTGGCGTAGAAGAGGTTGCTTTGTTTGAGTCCATTAAAAAACGAAGTTGGGAAGCAATAAGCCTCCTGTATACATATATAAAAATAACTGTCAGGCCACAAATCCACAATTTTACTCAATAATATGAAAGAACGACAAAAATATCAAACAATAGCATTACAAAACAGAAAGTCAGGGCTATAATTTGATAAAATTAGACCAAAAATACAACCTAAGATAGCAAAAACACAATTGCCAAAGATAAGGCTTGACAAAGCTTAATCCCTACTGAATCCCTACCAAACTAAAGCAGCATAAGGCTTGACAAAGCTTAGAAACCAAGAGCAGAACTGCAATCTTATGAATTCAGATAAACAATACCTGATATAATTCTGATTCATAAACTTGACAGGGTATACCCAACTCTAGCCCCGGTAATGTTGATGGCCACTACTTAGGAAACATCCTTCAAATAGTTTAAGGATTTTAACCCTTCATGCAAAAAATTATGCTAATAATATTTCGAAAATATCAATGACAGATTTTTACAAGTGTATATTAACAAAATTATGGCAAAATATTACATCATAAACAATAAGCGGATTCTTCATCTTAGAGAATATACAAATAAACCGATCTTACTAAATTAGTTGAACTTTTGTTCATATCTCTGATCATTTCAAACAAAAAGAAATTCGATTACTTTCATCACATTAGTTGAAATAGAAAATGAGGTGGACAGGTAAGCATAGAATCACAAAGTTGTATTTCAACTAGATAAAAAGAATGGAAATTCAGATACAATGACATGATTAATGAGAAACCAGGAAAAAATATTTTATCAATGAAAAATACAAACATTTTATAGCAAACTACAAACACACAATCTACAAAACGTCCTGTCAAATGTATGCCAGGAAAATATTGAAGCAATACATAACTGGCCCAAAACATGTTCAGGAGTAGAAAAAAGATTATAACAGTCAATAGACATTTCTTGTGCCTAGACCACGGGATTTTCTAAAAGGATAGTTGTTATCCTATTATTTTCTCTACTTTCATTATTGTGATTACAACTGAATTGATCAAAATAAAAAGAAATATAAGATAAAAGAAGCAAAAGCTACAAAAAACCACAAAAATATTATACAGCATAAAAGTCATTAATTGTCCCATACCTGGAATCTCTGCGAGGACAAAGTACATCTATTTCATCTATAAAGATAACTGATGACTTGCCCAAGGCTGCGTGAGAAGATGCCTCTGAAAAAGCCTCGCGGAGATTTCTCTCACTTTCACCAACATGTGCGCTATGAATGGTGTTTGGGCTGCAAAACAAACAGGCAAATAATGACAAATAAGTGATTCAAGCCATAGACATTGGAACACAATATCCACAATACTAGATATTCAAATTACAAGTACCTTATAATCGTCAAAATTGCCCCACATTCTTCAACAACTGCCCGTACCAAACTCGTCTGCAATCACATTCACATACAATATCTCATAAATTTGGCATAACATAGCCCATCAGCCAAGTTTTTTTAAAAATCTAAACTCTATTATTTGATAACCAATGCAATGAACTGAGTAATAATAGTGAAATAAGCATTAAAAAAATTAACAGTAACAACAGTGAGTAAGAATTTCAAAAAAATACCTTTCCGGTGCCAGGTGAACCGTGTAACAAAACACCTCTTCCAAACTGAAAGCAAAACAAAATTAATAATCATAACAATTAAGAATTTGAAACTACAATCTGAAGTAATTAAAAGAATTAAACAAAGGAAAAACAGACTTTAACCCCAAGTCTCTTTGCATCACAAGGTAAGAGACGCCAAGGAAATGTAATGAGATCTCTGAGGGTGTGAATAGCTTCCGCGTTGCCACCAATCACATCCTCGGCTCTCCGATGTCTGGTGCTCGTACTTTTAATTTCGCCGGGCATTGTAGCAATGGTAGCAAAGGCGGATAGTGAGAGGCTAGTCGGATGGAGTGACAGGAGGAAGCGACGCGAACCGAAGAAATATAGAGACAAAGCCGCCGCAGTAAACGACGGAGAGTGGTGGCGGCGGCGGCGGCTGTGAGTGGAATATGGAGAAGGGATGAGGGAGTGATGAGAGACGAGGGAAGCAACCTAAATTGAGCAAAGCCGAATCCCAGCCGTTGAAGTTTATTTTGCCACGTGTCGCGGATCGGTTTAAGTGCAAAGACAGAAACCGGACGTTAAGAACTGTAGCAGATCCAAACTCGTCTTATATCCAGCACAAGGAAGTTGAGGGCATTTTCGTCATTGTGTTTTGATTTAAAACGCGCGCATTTTGAGGGTATAGTCATGATCTCTATCTTTGTGTGACTAAATTTTGTATATCGGTTTATAACAATCTAATCCTTAAAGCAAGGCTCTAAACCCGGGTTGACTCTAACCATATCTTGGTTGACTGCAAAATTAGTTTATCAATAATGATTCACTTTAGTAATGAGTCATGTAATGTATTAATTTTTTAGTGTGAGTATTGACTCTTCTATTTATAAGATTTCCAATCATTTGTTCAACAAGCTATGTCGCATGACATATCTACCATATAAGAAGATTGGGTGTTCTGGAAACACCCAAAACACCGGTGCTTGCCAAGTGGCACCTTTGCTTGCTCCAAGTTCGGCCAAGTGGCACTTCTCTTTGAACTTGTTTCCTTTTTACCTCGCCATTTCAGTAGAAAAGTGGGTTTCAAAGCCACACACTACACTATTTGCCATTTGCCCCAAAAAAGCAACCTACAGTACAATATATTTTATTCAACTGGTTTCTTTTCTAATGCATATGCGCCGCATTAATTGCCGTTTGGGTATTTCCAATCACCAATGTCATCTCATCTTTTGGTGCATTGGAGTATTAATTCATAAAATTGTTTTTGCTCACAAATTTGCATCCCATTCTCTCCTCCCAACGTTCCATCTCCCAACCTTTCCTTCCACCTCCCAAGTTTTCCAACTTCTATTTCTCTCATTCTCTACAACAACTCGCTGGGTTTTACAACAACTTTGAACGATCTTTACTGATGGCAAGACCTTTTGAGAAAATCTCTGACATCAATGACAGTAAGGAACTATAGAAGGTGGCTGTTAGGGTACATCACAAGTGGTTGGTTGTATCCAAGAATAAACAACACGGAGAAATGACCGTTGTAGATAAACTTGTAAGTTGTAAATATGTTTTTGGTGTTTATGTTTTAAATATGTTTTTTGGTGTTCTTTGGTTAACTACTATGTTTATGTTTTTGGTGGTTATGTTCTGGAGTTGTCCTATATGTTTTAAATATGTTGTTTGAAACTTTTCCCATATACTAAATACAACTATTTTTTTGTGTAACAGGGTAATGATATTCATGTTGTTGTACCATCCACGTTTATGGAGATTTTCAGTGAAAGACTGACCGTCGACCACACATACACCATTTTAAACTTCAAAGTTCATCAGAATGATCTGGTCTTTAAACCTTCGAAACACGGTTACATGGTCAACTTTACAGGAGAGACTTCCGTTAGTGACGTTGACAAGCATGAAATCCCACCAAAATCTGCAAATTTTACCAGTTTCTCAGATATAATGACTGGACAATTTAGAAAGGACATATTGTTATGTGATGCTTTTTTATTATATTCGTTTCTCATTCTACGTTTGTTATTTTTAAAAAGTAACTATGTCATAACAGGCTTGCTATGCTATTTCAGATGTTATAGGAATGGTAGATACAATTGGATTCTCACAACCCCAGTTTGGTAGAAAAAACAACAAGTCAACTTTGTTCTCAGAGACATTGGGTAACTATGCCTCATACTTTGTTACATCGTTTACTATTTTTCCGTGTAAATACATATTTTTTGAAGGATTATATACAGTTATTGCTTTCAATATTTAGTTTACCGCTTATGTTATGGTTGTAATTGAACAACACCATCAACTACACGCTGTGGGAGTCATATGCTTCCCAGTTCATCAAATTCAACTAGGATCGAATGAATGTGGTTGGTCCGACAGTCATTTTGCTTCAGTATGTGAAGGTTAAAGAGGAAGGTTAGGTTACTTTTATTGCTCTTCACAATTTTGTTTATGTTAAATTGTTATGACATCTTGCAATTTAAACAACTAATTGTATGCCATAGGAAAATATCCACTTGCTGTTACAAATACATACAATGTAACCAAAATGTACATCAATGCCGACATGCCTTATATCAAGGATTTCATGGAAAGGTGCTTTGACACACTTATATTGTTTCTAATTCCTTTTGACTAACTGTATGAGTCGTACTATGCATATGACTGTTCAAATGTTATTGTAGGATACCAAAGGATGCTTTGGTGAATGTTTCTGGGCAGCGTAGCTCTCAGTCTCAACTATATTCTCAACACTCTGAAAACTCCCAACAAAGCCTTATTCAGAAGTTACTTTCCAAAGTTGTTGTTCTACCGCTTGAGGAAATTATCAAGCTTCGTGATGTATACTTTTAAACCTCTATACTATAGCATTAGTCAAACACTCTCATTATTTCAACTTCAGATTCCAACATTATGCATACTCTGGCAGATTACTTTCTGTGCTACGGTAGCAACGATAAAGAAACTCATTGCTTCTCCATTTGGCTGGAATTATCAGGCTTGTCATCAGTGCCCCAAGGTAACTAGGGGTGACAACCCTCCTTTTCTGTGTGAGGCTGGTCATTCCAAGGAATCAGAAATATTTAGGTTTGTTTCTTCATGAGTATTATGTTAGTTGTCTGTATATGATTGCTAATACTAAACGGAACTGTCTCTTACGATATATCCATTTCATTTCAGGTATAAAACTGAGGTTGAAGTAGTTCATGCTGCAAAATGTTGCAAGTTCGTTTTATGGGACAGAGAGTGTGTTCAACTCTTAGGTCTTTCGGGTGCTCAAATGCGCGATACCATGATTAAGGTTTGTTTGTTAATGACTTTGAACTATTTATAATATGGTAGATTAGTGGCTACCTCTATTACAAATGTTGGTTTCCAATTATATCTGAGGTGCTTTTCTTAGGCTGGGATTGATGACCCCTTAGAATTTCCATTGGCGCCGGATGTTTTGTTGGATTTAGAGGTTGCTTTTAAGGTGAAGTGGCAACCCTATTGGGAGAGTTGTTATGTTGTTATGATTGTTAGGGAAGAACCTTTCATCAAACAACTTAAGGCTCCATGGGAACAAAACCAGGTAAATGTTTCATCAATTGTGATTCTCCATGGGTCTATTATTGTGATTCTCTCATTAGTACTTCATTTTTGTATCTTTTATGTCTTCAGTGTTGTTAATAATTGTGATTCTCTCTTGAAATGAAGGTTGTTACATATGAGGCCACTTTAACTCCAAAAATATTGCAGGTATGTTTGAATGATATATATGTTGACATAACCTTTTTGGTAATGTTCCTTGTCCTGTAATTATTGTTTAGATAAAAGAGAGTGTTGATGAAGCTAACTATGACGGTGCTGATGCTACTGATGTTGTAACGGTAAATCCAACAAAATGATACGCTATTTTTATTTTCCACAAATTGTTGGAATATTTTTCTAAAATACGAAAATGTTTATTATTTGCAATTTTCAACTTTTAGGATCTTGAGATTACTTCAAAGCATAACCTAGAACCAGTGACTCAGACTACAAAGAGGCCAATACCGGACGGTTCGAGCGAGTCTACCACTTTAATCAGCTTGGGAGATGAGGAGCTTTCGTCGACCAAACTTAAGAAATGATCGTGAAGGTTGGATCAGATCCTGTAGAACCAGGCCGCCAAGTGCGTCAGGGATGCTGGTCGTATGGAGATGAGGGGGGTGTACCTGCAAGGTACTCCGACGCTCAAGTAAGAAAGGGTCAGAGAAAAGGGGCAAGTATAAAGTATGAATTCTTAGGGTGAATATTGGATACCTGACCCTCTCAAGCGAGAGGGTTTATATAGAGCCCCCAGCGCGTGGCCAACGGTCCTATTTTCGGGGCGAAATAACCGTTTTCCCCAAAAAAATAGGTAACTACCCAAACTAGCTGTTATGTCGGGCAGGGTGCCCAAAACCAGCCGTTATGTCGGGCATAAGCGTGGTTTCGGGCACCTGCCCTTAGCTGTTCGGGGAGCAATGAAGTCGTGCGTAACAGACAGTAATTTCGGGGAGGAACGTTCCATTCCTTGCCCGGTTGGAGGGGCAGAAAGGTAACTTTTGCCCCTCTGTGGATTGGACTTAGGCAATTTGGGCCGCTCTGGAGCAGAGGTGGATTGGGCCATGTCTAGCCATTGGTCTAGTCCAGAACAGGAGCCCCCCAAGTCGTTGCTCCCGAGCATGGGAGTGATGACTTAAGGACTGCTCGTTGTTCCATGGAGCCAGTATAGAGTCGTCGTTTGAAGACGAGGAGGACTGTCTCAAAGTGCTCGTGGCTCCCGGTGTTCATGAGATTCGTGGTCGTGACCTTGTTGCCCGGTGTTCGGGGAAACTAAGGGTCAGACAAAATTGGAAACGTTGGGACGCCACGTGTGCCTAGAGCTCCGTGTAGCAGTTAATAGGCAATGATGGCTAGTGGATAGCCATTATGGCCTACGAGCGCGTGTTCGCACGTGCCCCTTTGTATAAAAAGGGGGAAAATTGTTCCATTTGGAACTTTTTGGTCTGATTTCTCTTCGCTTCCTTCAGTACTGTTGCCCGTAACCGCCTTTTGCCTACTCCGACCACCGTGTCAAGCTTCGAGCAGCTTCTTTCTTCTACTTAAATCAAGTAAGTTTTCCGATCCTTTGCCTGTTCTGCTTCTGTTTGTTGTTAATGGTAGATTGCATGCGGTTAGGGCTAGTTTTAGAGGACGAAATGGGTGAATCTCCAGCGATTGTTGGTGGTGGACGGTGGTTGTGCCATTTTTATACCTCTAACATGTCGCCGGAGTTAGTAGTACATTTCAGCGAGGAGGGTGGTTCACGGTGACGTCGCGGTAGCTATGTATGCATGACCGCCGTGTCTGTTCATCTCCCGAGTGGGTGATGAGTTTTTCGGTAGAACATTCCCAGATTCCGGTGAAGCTTTGGGATTTCCGGTGAAGCTTCAAACGGAAACTGGGTGTGAGTGCGGGGAAGCTCCTCACTCTGGGATGATTAGTTTTGAGCGTCTCCTCGTGGGGAGGTTTCAGCTTTTCCTTTGATGTTAGGGCTTAGGTCGGGGACGTTGTCCTTAGCCCTTTGCGCGCCCTTTCACTTGACTTAGCAGTGGAAGGGTGGATTTGATTTGCTGTCGAATTCACTTTCTTCTCTGCTTTTCAGGTGACTATAATGGCGACGGGGCCAGATAGAGAAGTTATTATAGATACATCCGAGGAGGAAACGGGCTCTGAAGATAATAGCAGCTCGACGACTTCGAGTCCGGCGACTTCGAGTTCTTCCAGTAATGTCGGGGAGGAGGAAGAGGTGGACGACATGGACGAGGATGTCGACGGGTTCTCCGCAGAGGAGTGGGAGGTGGCCGAACCTGTCGAGCATGTGTCGAGTTTCACAAAATCTTTGGTGGATGTTTTCACGGAGGTAGGACCGGAGGGAGAGTAGAAGGTGCACTTCCCTTCCTTAGACGAACGAGTTTGCACGAGCTTCGGGGACCGCTTCACAATGTATGAGTATGCCTTTAAAGAGCTGGGCCTGAGGCTGCCTTTTACTGATTTTCAGCAGTCAGTGTTCGAGCATTTGAAGTTAGCCCCTACACAACTGCATCCTAATTCGTTGGCCTTCATCCGGGCCTTCGAGTTGGTATGCGAGCATCTTTCCTTGGGGGCTACTCTCCTTCTGTTCTTCACTGTTTTCCATCTCCAAAGGAAGCTGACGGGGAGGAAGTACGGCTGGGTTTCTTTGAAGCAGTCCCGCAAGCTGTTCAAGCCGTTTTCGGAGTCAATCCGGACATTCAAGGAACGGTACTTCGTCGTTGAACCCGTGTCCGAGGCTGCCCAGGACAGTACATATGTCTGGGAGATCAAAGTTGACGAGGATGGGAACGAGCTGCACGACGAGGAAGGGAGGTATATTGGGCGGAGGCTTTACAAGTTCCCCCTCCACTGGGCACCCGATCATTTTGCCAAGAAGCCCAGTGACTATGTCTTCCAACCGAGCGATCTACGCGGGCAGGACGCCATGGCGTACGAGGTGCTGGTGAAGTGGGTTAACTTCTTCGGGCTTGCTGAGTGCTTGACGAGTAAGAGCAACCCGATCTTCGAGGAAGATGGGAGTCAGAGGGTCGAGCATTGATTCATCAACGTTAAGGCACTGCTGGAGTACAAGACTCCCGCGGACGCTGAGAAGCTGCTCGGTAGTCTTAGTTATTTAGATTTTGTTCATGTTATTTCTTTTCCTCGTATCTAATGTGTTCGTGTTTTGCTTGTGCAGGTGAGATGCCTCAGGCCCATGACAGGGTTATAAGGAACACTCTCGCGAGGAATAAGGTCGGGGCGGCTCCTCCGAAATCCCAGTTTGCTGGTGCTCGTGCTCCTCCTCCTGTTCAAACTGCCACGGGGACCTCCTCTTCTCCAACTCCCGCTCCCCGGGGATCTCCTCTGTCCTTGACCGGGCGAGCGAAGCGGCCAAGGATAGCTGACGCTGTGGACCTTACCCGGGTGCCGGAGAAAGGGAAGTTCGAGCTCCCTCCCTGTATCCTTGATAGGAGGTTTTTTGAAGGCAACTCTTTAGTCGTTCCCCGGGCAGAATCTCTTCGCTTGGAAGGTATGGATCGCCCGAGCAAGAGGGCGCTGGTGGCCCAAGACGCTTCTGCCTTAGTCAGGATGCTAGAGATGGCAGTTGTTTATGCTGAAGGGGACTCTGCAACTGAGTTCGAACTCAATGCTGCCCGGGCTTCTGTGGCATCCCTCAAGGAAGAAGCCAAGATTGCCGGCGAGGCTCAGAAGAAGGCTGAAGAAGAGGCGGTTAGGCTGAAGGAGGAGAACTCCAAGCTGGCGGCGAAGAAGAAAGCTGTCGAGGAGCTGATCAGGGAGCTGAGGGTGGTCAATGCCCCGGGTGTCGACGAGCCGGACGATGTGAAAGAATTGAAGACTAGATTCGAGCTGGTTGCTCGCATGCTGCTGGCCGAAGACGATGGTATTGCCGTCGCGGAGGAGTCTTTCAAAAATGTCGTGGCTCAATTGTGGGTGGTGAACCCTGAGCTCGATTTTTCTGTCGAGGGTACTCACTACCTGGCGCATGTAGAGAATGGTCGTATTGTCGTGCCCGACGGCCTCCTTGAAGGTACCCCCGAGGATCAGCCCGCAGAGGACCAGGGACCCCAGCCAGAGCCTGCCGAGCATGCGGATGAGTGAGGAATTTGTATTTTTGATGTTGTTGTAATCTGTCTGGCCTGCGTGCCGTGGAATTGCGTGTAATTTATTTCTGGGGGGCGTGGCCCCCGTTTCATGTAACTAAGTACAATCGTGGCCCTTGCGGCCACTTATTATGTTAAATTATCACATGTTTAATTCTGTTGTTTGTACGAATTTACTTGCTTTTATTTTTTGCTAAGTATCGTATTCATGCTCGTTGCAAATGTATATCTGCCCGTGATTGGGAGTATTTGACTTGCGCAAATATTTTAGGGGGATTGCTCCTTGCAGATGTGTTCGACAGTGAGGGGAACTGGTCGAACGGTCGGGGAATGTCCTGACGGGGTGCGGAGCTCAGGTCGCGTTTGAGGCCTGAGTTCGCGGCGTGAATGTCCCATCGCGAGCTAGGGTTCTGCCAGTCGTGGTACTTTGACGACGGCGATGCTCGATCGAGGACCGTCGTCGATCAGTGGCTCGGCTCGTTACTGAGCGAGGTTCTGCTTTATTCGTATGCGACGCTTGTACCTAGACGCGCATAGTGGTCAGTAGTTGACGTTCGTCGTTGCGACGGGTTGAACCGAGGATTTAGCTGTAATATTGTTTTAGCTTTTCAGTGTTCTATGGTCGAGCAAGTTCTTCCCCAGAGAGATGTTCTAGGTAGTAGGCCCCATTTTCCATTTTTGGTCGAACGCGATAGGGTCCTTCCCAGTTGACTGCTAGTTTGCCTTCGCGAGAGTCTTTGTGGTTTCTTCTTAGAACAAGGCTTCCCACGTCGAACTCTCGCCGTATCACCTTGGCGTTGTGCCTGGTGGTGATTTTTTGTTTTAGTGAGGCTTCTCGAAGGGCTGCCCTGGTTCGGATTTCCTCGACGAGGTCTAGCTCTTCTCTCAACGATTTGTCGTTCATCTCCTCGCCTAGGGGCGACTCTGTCCGCCTAGAGGGCACGTGAACTTCGATGGGAATTACAGCCTCGGTCCTGTATGCTAAACGGAAAGGTGTTTCCCCAGTCGTTGAGTGCGGAGTTGTGCGGTATGCCCACAGTACGCTGTGCAGTTCCTCGACCCATGCCTTCTTTGTTTCGTCCAGCCTTCACTTGAGGCCTCGAAGGATGACTCGGTTGGCTGCTTCAGCCTGCCTGTTTGTTTGAGGGTGCTCCACGGATGCGAAGTGCTGCTTCGTGCCCAGTTGGGCGACGAAGTCTTGGCACTTCCTGTCCGTGAATTGCGTCCCGTTGTCCGTTACTATCGCTTGGGGAATACCTAAACGTGCAAGGATGTTTCGTTTGTAGAAACGCAGGATGTTGAGGGCAGTTATTTTGGCTAGAGCTTCTGCCTCTATCCATTTTGTGAAATAGTCCACACCCACTATGAGGTATTTGTTCTGACTTGATCCTACCACAAAGGGTCCTAGGATGCCTAGGCCCTACCAGGCGAATGGCCACGGGGAGGACATAGCCTTGAGCTCGTTAGGCGGAGCCAGGTACATGTCCCCGTGCCGTTGGTATTTATCGCATTTCTTCACGTGTTCTTTCGCGTCGTTTTGCATGGTCGGCCAGTAGTAGCCTGCCCGAAGAGCCTTTCGAGCAAGGGACTTTCCTCTGAGATGTTGGGCGTTGATTCCCTCGTGGATTTCACGCAGGATGTGTGCGACCATTTCCTCCTCGACACATTTGAGCAGCAGAATGGAGAATCCCCGTCTGTAGAGTTTATCTTCGACGAAAACATAAGAGCAGGCTCTTCGCCTTACTACGCTGGCCTCCTTTGGGTCAGACGGGAGTTCGTCTTTGGCGAGATTGTTGTAGACTGGGGTCATCCAGCAGTTGTTGTCGCCGATCACCTGTACGTCGAGTGTCGGGGAGGCCTTCTCGATGCTGGGTCGAGGAAGTACCTCTTGTATGACGGATTTGTTTCCGCCTTTCTTCTTCGTGCTGGCTAGTTTAGACAGCACGTCTGCTCGTACGTTATGTTCGCGGGGAACGTGTTTCACTTCCACTGTTGTGAACTTCGCCATTTCCTTCTTTACCAGGGTCAAGTATTCGGTCAGGTTGTCGTTTTTGGCTTGGTATTCTCCCCGGACCGGGAGGCCCACGAGTTGTGAATCTGTCCATATGATGACTTCCTCTGCGCCCAGGTCCTCGGCAAGGCGTAGCCCAGCGAGGAAGGCTTCGTATTTAGCCTGGTTATTGGAGGTTGGGAAAGACAGTGTGAGTGATACCTCGACGATAATTCCTTCTTCGCTCTCCAGTATAATGCCTGCGCCGCTTCCTGCCGAGCTTGAGGCACCGTCGACGAAGATGGTCCATTTGCGTGCTTCGCTCGCGGGGGAGTCTGCGAACGTCATCTCCACGACGAAGTCGGCCAGAGCTTGGGCCTTGAGGGCTTTTCTGCCTTCGTATTGGATGTCAAATTCAGACAGTTCCAGCAACCATTTGAGTATTCGGTCGGCCATATCTGGTCGTCCGAGCAGCTGCTTTATGGGCTGATCTGTTCGAACCACGATCGTGTGAGCCAGGAAGTAATGCCTTAATCTTCTGGCTGTGTTGATGAGGGCCAGTGCCACCTTCTCTATCTATTGGTATCTTAACTATGATCCTTGCAGCGCTTTGCTCGTGAAATAAATGGGCTTCTGCCCGTCAGGTGTCTCGCGGATGAGGGCGACACTCACTGCTTCGGTTGCAACGGCCAGGTATAGGTACAACATTTCGCCATTGTCCGGGTGAGAGAGGACTGGTGGCTCTGAGAGTGATCGTTTCAGATGGAGAAGGGCCTTTTCGTACTCCTCGGTCCATTCAAATGATGCCTCTTTGCGGAGGAGTTTGAAGAATGGTAAGGCGTGCTGGGCGGACTTGGCCACGAAACGAGATAGTGACGCGAGCATCCCGTTGAGGGACTGGATGGATTTTTTGGACTCGGGCGTAGGCAACTCGGAGAATGCCTGGCATTTGTCGGGATTGGCTTCGATTCCTCGTTCCATTAATTAGAAGCCGAGGAATTTTCCCGCTCAGACACCGAACGTGCACTTCTCCAGATTAAAATGCATTTTGTATTTCCTGGCCTGTTCGAAGACCTTTCTCAAATGGGCAGTATGATCGGTTTCCTCGTGGGATTTTACGATCATGTCGTCCATGTAGACTTCGAGCATGTCGCCTATTTCTCCCCGAAACACTTTGTTCATCATTCGTTGGTACGTTGCTCTGGCGTTCTTCAGGCCGAAGGGCATTACGTTATAGTAATAGTTGCTCGATTCGGTCATGAAGGCCGTATATTTTTTGTCGGACATTGCCATTGGGATTTGATTGTAGCCCGAGTAGGCGTTCATGAACGATAAAAGTTTAAAACCAGCAGAATTATCAACAAGTTTATCAATATTAGGGAGGGGGTAGGCATCCTTCGGGCATGCCTTATTGAGATCGGTGTAATCAATGCACATGCACCATTTTCCATTAGATTTTTTAACTAATACAACGTTGGACAGCCAAGTGGTGTACTTGGCTTCCGAAATAAATTTGGCCTCGAGGAGGTCCTTTACAACTTTTTCAGCAGCCTTCGTTTTCTCCGGAGACTGCTTTCTCCTACGTTGTGCTACAGCCTTGATGGTCGGGTCGATGGTCAGCTGGTGACAGGCGACGGATGGATCCAAGCCGGGCATTTCTGCGATGCTCCATGCGAAGAGGTCGGCATTATCTCGGAGGCATACTTTGAGCTGTTTCCTCGCGATGTCAGGCAGGTCTGCTCCAATCTTCACTCCCCGTTTGGGGTCTTCGCCGAACAGAACTATCTCAAAGTTGCCATCTGGGATTGGGCGCATCGGTGGGAGCTGCTGCTGGATGACGTAGACGGGCTGGCTGAAGCTGCTCGTTCCTCCTGTTGATCCTCGGGGAAGCGAATGTCGAGGTCGATAGAGTTGACCTGGGGCAGAGGCTTGGCCTACTAGGAGCTGCTTGGCAGTGCTGGCTTGCTCGACACCTTAGGCTTTGGCGCAATGGCGTTGAGTCCCTTTGTAGCTGCTTCGAAACACCGTCGGGCAGCTTCTATATCGCCGTGGAGGGTGGCGACCATCCCTTTCGAAGTGTAATGCTTCATCTTCAGGTGGACTGTTGAGGGCACTGCTACCAACTCGACCAGAGTTGGCCTTCCGAAAATGCATTGGTAAAGCGACGGGCAGTCGATTACCAGAAATTGCACCTTGATGGATCTGGCCGTTTCAGCTGATCCGAAGGTCACGATCAGCTCGACGTATCCCTACGGCTTGGTCATAGACCCGTTGAATCTCTGTAAATCGGACCCTACGTAGGGGGTAAGGTGCGATTCGTCCAGCTGAAGTGTTGAAAATAGCTGAGAGTACATGATGTCGACCGAGCTGCCCTGGTCGACGAGTATTCTGCGAACGTCGAAGTTCGCCATCCGGGCTCTGACGAGCAAAGGTATGCTTGAGTTCGGGGAGCCGCCTAGGAGTTCCTCCCGGTAGAAGTAGATGGGGACGGAGCCCTTCTGTGCCCAATCAAGCGTGGTCACTTTACCGGAGCTTGTGTTGATCAGGTGTTCGAACTTCCGTTTCACGGAGCCCACAGTGACTTTGTTGAAACCCCCGCCAGAGATGACCATGGCGGAGGGAAATGTCTCCCACGGGCTGTGGGCCGCGAAATATGCAAGGGCGTTGAGCCCGTCCGGGACGTTGAAGTCCTCTGGTCGCGATATGGACATAGCGACTTGTACATTGGCGTCTTCCGAGGAGGGTACCTCCTCCTCGACCTTCTTGGACTCCTGGGCGTCCTGCCGAGGAGTGTCCTTCTTCTTCGTGAACTATTTCAGGTGGCCGTCCCTGATCAATATCTCAATGGCATCCTTCAGATGTATGCAGTCCTCCGTAGTATGGCCGTGACTTTTGTGGAAACAGCAGTATTTTGATTTGTCCACGTTTGGTCTGTTCGGAAGTTGTTTGGGGAAGCGGACCCCAGCCTGTTTGAACTCCGAATTGGCACATTCGGACAAAATCTTTTCCTTGGAAACGGTCAGGGGAGTGTAGTTATGGAAGCGCCCGGAGGGTACCTTGCTATCGCGGGAGTCCCGTGGACGGTCCTCATGCCTCCGTTCACCCCGACGAGATGTCGAGGCTTCTTCTCCTTTGGAGGCCCGAGCGTTCTCCTGGCGGCATGATGCTCGGATGTTGCAGGCCGCAATCTTCTCTTCATACTGAATATGAGATTGGGCTTTGAGGAGGAGGGCGTCTAAGTTCCTCGGTGGCGCGAGGCCAATGGCTTTAGAGAACTTGGAGTCCAGGCGGACCCCTTGTTCGAGCAGAAACTTCTTTATTTTATCTGTCGTCGGGACCTGCACTGCTTCCTTATTAAACCTCTCGATGTATGTGTGGAGAGGTTCATCTTTTCCCTGGATTATGGCTCCAAGAGAGGCCTCAGTTTTTGGGTGGCGGCGAGATGCTGTGAAGTGCCGCGAAAACATCCTGCCCAGCTGTCTCCACGAGGTAATGGACTCCTCGGGCAGTTGCTTATACCATGTCATCGCTCTCTTTTGGAGCGTGGTCGGGAACAGTCTGCATTTGATGGCGCCCCGTACGCCGCGGTAGTCTAACAGCGCATCGATGTTCTCGATGTGCTCGTCGGGGTCAGTGGCCCCGTCATACGTGCCAAGTGACGGGGGTTTCTCCAAGCCTTTTGGGAGACGGGTAGCCAAGATCTCCTGGGACAACGGGCCGTGAGGCTCATCGTCGCTGCTAGAACTGGTGTATGATGGGGACCGAACGGGATGCTCGCGACGCCAATTCCTTCGCGGAGAAGGTGAGCAGTTCCTTCGAGGAGAAGGTGAACGGTTCCTTCGGGGAGAAGGTGAGCGGTTCCGTCCTTTAGACTTGATCGGTGGAGATTGCTCATTCCTCCGAGTCCTTTTGTGGTTGTGAGCGTGCTAGTCACGCAGGGAGATCTGGTCGCGCTTCCGGGCTGCGCGAGGCTCAGGTTCTTGGCGCAGTCTTCGGTCGATTTCTCTTCGGGGCTGCGGGCTTCTTGATCGTCGTTGGTTCCTCCGCATAGGAGGGGATCTTGGACGGTGAGACTCTTCTAATGCCCCGATCCTCACGTTTTGCTGCAGGATCAGGGTGTTGGTTTTGTTGATCGCCTCCAGGAGGGCTGCCACGACCGGGTCGGCATTGGGCGGAACAGGAACGGGCTGGACATCAAGTGAGGGTTGATCGTTGTTGTGATCAGCAGGGGTAGGGGAAGGAGAAGTAGTGGCTCCGTCCCTGAGGAAACGGGCATCTCGGAGGAGAGATGGTTGGCCGTCAACGTCAGATTTGTTGACGGGGAGGATGGTGGTTTGGAGAGCATCCTTGGTGCGATCTTGAGAGGCCATGATCGTGATGATGTTTGAGAATTGTTTTGATCTTCGGTTTCTGAGGAAAGAAAGATGGGGAGAACAAAGTTCCCACAGACGGCGCCACTGATCGTGAAGGCTGGATCAAATCCTGTAGAATCAGGCCGCCAAGTGTGTCAGGGATGTTGGTCGTATGGAGAGGAGGGGGTGTACCTGCAAGGTACTCCGACGCTCAAGTAAGAAAGGGTCAGAGGAAAGGGGCAAGTATAAAGTATGAATTCTTAGGGTGAATATTGGATACCTGACCCTCTCAAGCGATAGGGTTTATATAGATCCCCCAGCGCGTGGCCAACGGT
Source organism: Lathyrus tuberosus (assembly GCA_022829125.1). Lineage (NCBI taxonomy): Eukaryota > Viridiplantae > Streptophyta > Magnoliopsida > Fabales > Fabaceae > Lathyrus > Lathyrus tuberosus. The sequence goes on from JALAZF010000009.1 coordinate 20,547,106, forward strand.
CCTATTTTCGGGGCGAAATAACTGTTTTCCCCAAAGAATAGGTAACTACCCAAACTAGCCGTTATGTCGGGCAGGGTGCCCAAAACCAGCCGTTATGTCGGGCATAAGCGTGGTTTCGGGCACCTGCCCTTAGCTGTTCGGGGAGCAATGAAGTCGTGCGTAACGGGCAGTAATTTCGGGGAGGAACGTTGCATTCCTTGCCCGGTTGGAGGGGCAGAAAGGTAACTTTTGCCCCTCTGTGGATTGGACTTGGGCAATTTGGGCCGCTCTGGAGCAGAGGCGGATTGGGCCATGTCTAGCCATTGGTCTAGTCCAGAACAAAAAAAGTTATCAAAACAGAGAAGACAAAGTAGTTTAACGTTCAACCTATTTAGTTTTATTTAATTTCTATGTAATGGGAGAAATAGTTTCTATGTGTAACCATTTTGTAATCCTTTTGTTCATGTTGTATGCTGCTACATCTATTTCCCGAATACTCAATATTGTAATATTAACTAGGGGAATAGTCAACCTCTTTCGTATTATGAGTTAATGAAAAATATTTGGTTTTATATCATGCGTTACTGCAAATGTTTGGTTAATATATATTGCTCCTATTCAACGTTGTCTAATTCTGCATGACAATATTAAATTTTCTACATTACGATACTATACTCTTATTTCACGTTTTTCCATGCTATACTCATATTTCACGTTATTAAATTTTATGCATGACAATATTAAATTTTCTACAAATGCTCATCAAACAATTCAACAACGTTGCTCCTCATTTTTTTCAACTATGGGCCCCAACGAACCTTTTTAACCTTCTTTTACTTCACAAACATATGTGCTTTGTCAATATCTATGCTGGTAATGATTCAATAAAATATTTCAATACCCATTATAAATATTTCAATAATATATAAATGGTAATGATTCTCAAAGATATTACTACCAATCTATGCTGGTATAGTGTTCCAGACCCTTTTTTGATTGATTTGACGTCACACTCCTTCAAAGTCTACTCAATATTATTATATAATATATCCATTGTTGTACATACTTTCGTCACACATACCAACCAACCTAACTACTACCCTAGGTTTAGTCTATAGGTTTAGCTTTTAGCCAAACTACACCTCACACATACCAATCAACCTAACTACTACCCTTGGTTTAGTCTATAGGTTTAGCTTTTAGCCAAACTACACCATCAGTTTTTTAAGCCACACGCACGTGCATATAATTAGAATCCAACACTTTTAATGTGCTTTTCATTTTCCCACCATTCTGTACATGTTACAACTCTTTTCAAATTAGTTTTCAAAATTATTTTTCAAACTTCCATGATTAGCGCCATTTCCCTCACCACTTTTACACCACCTTATTTTGTAATTTCAAACCTCATTTAACTGCTGCATGGATAACATTATCTGTTTTTTCTTTCCAGCTTCACTTCTTATATAGCTTCTCATCATACACCTTTCATTCTCATAAACCTAATATGGACAATACCCAATTTTCTCACAAATCTTTTGCTGCCACCATTGCTCAATTAAGGAGGCGACATATTTTATCTAACAGGAGGAATAGACGTCGGGTTCCTATAGTTGGTATTCCAACCATCAATGAAGATAGCAATACATTAAATCAACTACAACATGTATTACATCAACCAATTAAACATCACCAGATTCTTTTTGAACATCACACAACAACTCTACCCAACTACATAACACAGTCCCAACATGCATCAGCTGCTAGAAAAAGGAGGAGGGCATTGATGACACATAAATCATACTTACGAAACCACCCCAACAAGGAAAACATTGCATCCATAAAAAATAGGGAATTGACGTCACTCTTACAGCGACATTCTTCTACGACGCGTACTCCGCTAACTCCAAATGTCTATGACATTGCAAACATATCCCCAACCACTGCCCCATCTCAGAGGCATCGGGTCGATGGTCTGTCACGTAAGAAAACAAAATTTAACGGCCCTATTGGGAATAATTTAGTTTTTGCTTTCAGTGAAACACTTCACCCTACCTCTTCAACAACACCTGAACCTGTTGCGGTTCCTTCGACGAACACCCACGTCCCAACTATGAATTCCAATGCATCAGCTTTTTCTACGGATGACGATAACTCTAATTCTGATGATGGCGTCAGTGACGCTAATAGTTCTGACGACGAATATGTCATTACTTCTGTGTAACCGTTTCACTTACTCACTTGATATATCGATGGGTCTTGACGGGATCATTCCCTTCAACCATTCCATGCTTCTTCCTTTTCCTTTTCCTCTTGCCCTATTTCGTCTACTGCCTTCACCTACCCTTTACTCAACCGTCAAATGAAATTCCCTACTCTTATTTATATTTATGCTCTTTTATTTTTTTCCACTAACAGTCTATAAATCTTTAACGCCTACTTTTATTTGTAAATTTAATTAATATTTAATTAATACACTATAATTGAGAATATGTTATTCATTTTAATTTTTTCCATTACCCCAACGACCCCCATCTAATTGTCATAGTGTATACTTCTGCCTTTGTACAACATGTTTTTATATTTCATACATTTAAATATATTTAATTCATATTCATTGACTTTTGACTATTCATTGTCTTTTTAATATTTCATAATATCAATATGCATTTTTTCCTTTAATTTCAAATTAATTTACATTTAAAAGCCCAATCCATCATTTCATTAATTTATCATCATTAATTTTTCATTTCATTTTTATGCTCATTATTTTATTTTTCATATCTTCTTTATTCCCCAATAAACACATATTTAATTAACACTTCCTAATTATCATCACTATTTCTCTTAAATGTTAATTAAATTTTTGTACATTTACTATTTTTTTGTTTTTCAATTTTTTTTCCAAGACAAACTGAAAACAGTATCGCGTAATCGACGGGTATCTATGCGAACACGAGTATCCCGCTAGTTTAACATAAGCTTCCACATAATCTGTTTGTTTCACTTGATGCATTAAATAGAAAATCTTTGATACTTTCTTTGTGTGTTCATATATTAAGTCAATTAGCAATGTTCACACATTTCATCAATTCATTAAATATTTGGACTCATCAAAAAACTTAAGATTTGGTATGTCTTGAAACTCAACATTTACCCCTTTTGTAGATGACAGACACCACCAGACTTGATGATTTTCCCCATTATTATGAACTAAAAATTTGAGAGGTACACTTTTAAGGATCTTCAAAATACTCTCCCTTAACAAATGTTTTGAATAATTTTGACAAATTTTATTTTTAAAAGTTGCAGCAGGGTTTAAACAATTAAAAGAGTTGGAATATCTTTTTGTTGCTTCTAGTGAACAGACCTTTTATCATAAACTAGTTAACAAGTTTTCTCAATGTTTTAACATAAGATAAAATTTAAATATGAAAACGTTATAGAGCAAAAGGTATAAGAATTAGAACATTTCTTGAAATTGTCATAAATAGGAATGTTCATGGTTCATGAAGTGCATTGAACCGAACCACATTTGTAGATTTGTTTAATTTACAATAATCATTTCAATAAAAATTTAATTAACTGTTAAAATTATTACAATTCAATTAAAAACTAATTTAAAACTAGTTTATATTTATAAACTAGTTTGTAATCAGTTTACAATTTTAAACCAATTATATATTTTGAACTTTTTTAAAACTAAATTTTTTAACTTTATAAAAATTTAAATTGTTTATATTAAAAAAAAAATTCTTCAAAATATATACTTTTTATTTTTTTTATTTTCATATTTCGTGTTTTTAAAAAATCCGATATTTCGTATTTTTGGAAAAAATCTATTTTTCTGTATTTCCAAAAAAAACTCGAATTTCTATATTTTCGAAAAAACTCGATTTTTTTATATTTCCGAAAAAACTCGACTTTTTCATATTTTCGAAAAAACTCTACATTTTCATATTTCCGAAAAAATTCGACTTTTTCATATTTTCGAAAAAAACTTGACTTTTTCATATTTCTGGAAAAATTCGATTTTTCTTATTTTTGAAAAAACTCTACTTTTTCATATTTCTGAAAAAAAAAACTCGACTTTTTCATATTTCCGGAAAAACTCGGCTTTTTCATATTTATGGAAAAACTCGACTTTTATCATATTTTTGAAAAAACTCGACTTTTTATATTTCTGAAAAAACTAAACTTTTTCATATTTTCGAAAAAAACTTGACTTTTTCATATTTCTGAAAAAACTCGACTTTTTCATATTTCCGAAAAACTCGACTTTTTCATATTTCCGAAAAAACTAGATTTTTTCATACTTCCGAAAAAACTCGACTTTTTCACATTTATGAAAAAAATCTTGACTTTTTTATACTTTCGAAAAAACTCGATTTTTTTTCATATTTTCGAAAAAAACTCAATTTTTTCATATTTCCGAAAAAACTCGACCTTTTCATATTAAAGGAAAAACTCGATCTTTTCATATTTCTGAAAAACTCGACTTTTTCATATTTCGGAAAAAATTCGACATTTTCATATTTCTGAAAAAAAACTAGACTTTTTTATATTTTCGGAAAAACTCGACTTTTTCATATTTCCGAAAAAAACTCGATATTTTCATATTTCCGAAAAAAACTCGACTTTTTCATATTTATGAAAAAAACTCTACTTTTTCATATTTCTGAAAAAACTTGACTTTTTCATATTTCAAAAAACCTCGATTTTTTCATATTTCTGAAAAAAAATTGCTTTTTTCATATTTTCTAAAAAAAAAACTCGACATTTTCATATTTCCGGAAAGACTCGACTTTTTTATTTTTTCGAAAAATTTCGACTTTTTAATGTTTCCGGAAAAACTCGACTTTTTCAAATTTCAGAAAAAAAAACTCAATTTTTTCATATTTCCGGAAAAACTCGACTTTTTCATATTTTTGAAAAAAACTCAATTTTTTGTATTTCTGAAAAAACTAAATTTTTTTTGTATGTTTGAAAAAAAAATTGATTTATTGTATTTTTGAAAAAAAATCGATGTTTCGTATTTTCGTAAAAAAATTAATTTTTCAGACAAAATTGATATTAGTTTTTTTTCAGGAAAAAAATTAATTTTTAGGAAATAAAAAAATATTTTCTAGATTTTTTTTTAATTTTCTATTTTTTTTTTAATTTTTAGATTTATTTTTTACTTTTAGTAAGTTTTTTATTCTTTTTATTAAAAATTAATTAATTTATATAATTAAAATAGTTTATAAAAATAAATTGATTATGAACCAGTTTTAAATTGAATTTGAATTGTTTTAATTAAATAATTCAGTTTTTTTATAATGTAATACAATTCAATTTTAATATATAATTCAGTTAATCATATTTTTAAATATTCCTAATCATAACTTGTTTTACAAAAGATTTACAGTCATAAGACATGCAAATATCAACTTAGTTATGCAAAACAAATACCGACTCTGAATATTCAGAATTAATTAGAGTTAAATGATGTTTGACTTATTTAACGAAATACTAGTTGGCATTTATTTTTCCTATTCAAGGATATTATTTCTTGAGTATTGTCAGTTTAGTAAGTACTATGATAGTTGCTTGTATTTTAACTTTACATTGTTTTATTTGTATAATGATCTATTGAAAAGCACTGTGTTCATATTTAATGTGTTTTTAATATATTTTCTCTGTCCTATAATGAGTGACCTATTTGAAATAAAATAGTGTCTCAAAATATATGACTCGTTTCAATTTTCAATACAATTTTTCTTATATTATTCTCTAATTAATATTATTTTTATTATTCCCAATATATTATAAAAGTACTTTAGTAAAAATATCATTCTCTCTTTTATTTATATCTTTTTTCTTAATCTATGTGAAAAGTTAATTGAATCACTTATTGTGGAACGGAGGGAATAGTTACGATTTAGCATGTAATTACCATTTTTCACTAATATCATATGATTGAGTATGTTTATACAATCTTTTATGATCTTTTTCTTGGGTCATTTATAGGAAAATAAATAAAGATATAAAAATGTAGTTCAACATGCAACTCATTTATTGGACAAGACATACCTGTTCGTTGTTGACCATCCGGTGGGAGTAGAGTCTCGGATGCAAGAAGTGATTCAACTACTGAACAACAAACCATCATCAGACCATACTCTACTTGTAGGGATATGGGGGATGGGAGGGTTTGGTAAAACAACCATTGCGAAAGGTATTTATAATCAAATGAGTTGCACTTTTGAGGCTAAGAGTTTCCTCCTAAATTTTGGTCGGGTTTGGAATTGAAGTAACGGCCAAGGTTCTTTAGAAGAACGGTTTCTTTCAGATATCTACAAAACAAAAACAAAAAAATAAAGAAAAATACTTTTGATGTAGAAAAAGCTATACTAAAGGAAAGACTTCTAAAAAAAAGATATTTCTTGTGCTTGACGACGTTCTTGGTTTGAACCAATTCTATGCTTTTTGTGGAACTATAAGCCTTGAATCATTTGGTCTAAGAAGTAGAATAATTATCACAGCAAGAGACCTACAAATACTTCATTCTCTTAACGCTGGCCACAGGGGCGCTTCTTGGGCCCGGCTAGGCTGGGCACATGTCCAGGCTCTGGGGGGCCCAATATTTTTTTCTAGTTGTTTAAAAAAACAAAATAAGATTAAAAAAAATGGAAAAGAAATGGAAAAGAAAAAGAAACAAAAGGGTTCACGCAAAACAAAAGAAACACAATCCCTCATCCACTACACATCTCGCCGCACCGCCACTGTTCCGTCCAACGCCGTTCGACTCCGCAAATCCGAAATTCGCGCCGCCACTTTCACTATGTTCTAAAATCTGCTACTGTGAGTTCTAACATTTGCTATGCTTATGTAGAAAACTTACAATTTGCTATGCTTATTTCTAATTATTTTGATGTAGAATGTTGATGATGACAATATTTGCTATACATATTTACAATTTTATGATGTAGAAAATTTTTTTGATTGTGAGAATGTTGATGATAGTGGAAAATTGTTGAAAATGGTTGAATGGAGATTGTAGAAAATTGTCGATAGAATTTGTTTGGAATTGGTTTGAAATTTGCCATGTTTGAAATTGTTTGAAATTGGTTGAATGGAAATTTGTAGAAAAATTGTTGTAGAAATTTGTTGACAGTGAGATTGTTGATGACATTAAAAATTTGCTTATGCTATGCTTATGGATTTGGATTTGTTTGGAATTGGATTTTCTACGCTAAGTGCTTATGGATTTGGAATTGCTATGTTAAGTGCTTATGGAATTGGAATTGAATTTGCTTATTATAAGTATTTATGGAATTGGATTTGTTTGAATTCAATTTGCTATGCTTATTATAAGTGATAATGAATTCAGTGTTTTTTTTAGAAGTGGTTATGTTTGGAATTGGATTGATTAATGATAATTAATTAAGTGTTTTTTTTATAAGTGATTATGTTTGGAATTGGATTCCATTTGTTATGTTATGTTTGGATTTTTTCCAGAGATGAGGAGATTTTTTGTTGAGTCAGAATCAAAACCAGAACCACCGTCGCCTAATGTGGTTAATGAGTTTAACCCAAATGAGATTGTGCGTGATCCAGGTCATAGGAAACAAATTAATGAGTATGCTCCGAATATTCAAGACAAAGTGAGGAGGACATATATATTGAAGGGTCCAATGCAACCAAATTTGCCAAGCTTTCCTCGTACTCCATTTGGAAGTGTTAAAAGAGCATTTAGTAAATCATGGTATAAGAATTATACATGGTTAGAATACAGTGAGATCAAGGATGCATCTTATTGTTTTTATTGCTTTCTCTTTAAGAAACTCGGGAGGGCCGAACACTTTGGTTTTGAAGTCTTCACTAAAAGGGGATATAAAGATTGGAAGCATGCATCGAAAGGCTTGAAAGATCACGTTGGTAGTCATAATAGTTTGCACAATTCATGTTTCAAGCACTACGATGATTACAATAATCAAAGACAAAGTGTGGCAAGTAAGTTTGCTAAAGCAACCAAGGAATCAGAAGAGTTGTATAAGATTCGTTTGACTTGTTCTGTAGATTGTTCAAGATATCTCATTGTACAAGGCATGACTTTCCGTGGCCATGATGAATCCTCTATTTCTCTAAATAAGGGAAATTTTAGAGAGATGGTAGATTGGGTAAAATCTAAGAATGAACAAGTGAGGGATTCTTTTGACCGTGGTGGAAAAAATTGCACAATGACTTTCGGTAACATTCAAAGGAGCTTGCAATGTGTTGTGCACATGAAGTTATCAAGGTGATTATGGAAGAACTTGGTGATAGACAATTCTCTGTGCTTATTGATGAGTCACGTGATATATCCGTCAAAGAGCAAATGGCGGCGATGTTGAGGTTAGTAGTTGTATTTTCCAATTTCCAATTTTCATTACCTATTGTTCTCTATGTTGTCAAGTAAACTTGTTGAATTTGTTTTAGGTTTTTGAACGACAAGGGGAATGTTGTGGAGAGATTTATTGCTCTACACCATGTCAAAGATACTACATTTGAGTCATTAAAGGATGCTTTTTATGGTATTCTCGATAAGTACATGTTATTTATTTCAAGGATACGAGGGCAAGGATATGACGGAGATTCAAATACGAGAGGTGAATTTAATGGCTTGCAAAGAAAGATTCTAGATGAAAACCCTTATGCTTTCTATGTCCATTGCTATGCTCACCGTTTGCAATTGGTTGTTGAATATATTGCTAGTAGTTGTTCATCTATTCATGATTTCTTTGAGTACATCTCCTTGATTGTGACCACAACAAGTGCATTTTGTAAGAGGAGGGATGCTTTGACGGAGGCGCAACACCAAGATATTTTAAATAAACTTGAGATTGGTGACATATCTAGAGGAAGAGGCTTGCACCAATCATCTAGTCTGACTAGACCCGGGGATACTATATGGGGTTCACATCATACTACATTGCTTCGTTTGGATCAAATGTGGTCCTCTGTGTTAAAGGTGCTTAGTATGGTTGATGAAGATGGACGTGGACCATCTCAAGCAGCGGGTTTGATAGAAAAAATGGAGAGCTTTACATTTGCTTTTATTTTGAAGTTAATGTTAAAGTTGTTTGGTATCACAAACGAGCTTTCAAATGTCTTGCAAAGAAAAGATCTTAATATTGTGAATGCCATGGAATTATTTAATGTTGTCAAAGCTCGGTTGGCCATAATAAGAGAGTGGTTGGGATAATTTATTTGCCGATATCCAAGGATTTTATGTTGCTAAAGGTATTCTGGTGCCAAATATGGATGACGAAATACCGGTTCGGAGCCGTTCAAGGGTAGAAGGGAGGACTATCACTAATCTTCATCATTACCGTGCAGAGATTTTTTATGTTGTTATTGACAAAATATGTGTAGAGATGGATCATCGCTATAGTTAAGGAAGTAACATTATCCTTGATTGCTTCTCATGTCTTGACCCCAAGAACTCTTTCTCCAAGTTTGATGTTGATAAGTTTGCTCGTCTTGCTGATATTTATGATGCAGACTTTTCTGATGATGACCGTGTAACAATAAGGGATCAACTTGAAACTTATGTTCTTCAAGTGAAAAGAAATGCTTCATTTTCCAGTTGTGAAGATGTTCAAAGTTTGGCTATGAAGATGGTTCAAACTGAGAAGCATTTGGTATTTCCATTGGTTTACAAACTTATTGAGTTAGTTTTGATATTGCCGGTGTCGACAGCATCTGTTGAAATTTCAGCAATGAATATTATCAAGTATAAATTGCGCAATAAGATCAATGGCGTGTGGTTCAATAACTTGATGGTATGTTACACCGAGCGAGAGATATTCAAGTCACTGGATGGTATTGATATTATTCGAACATTCACCGTAAAGAAGTCTCGAAAAGGACATTTGCCTCGTGATTTTATTTAACATGCTATTATAGGGTTATTTTTCATCGCTTTTATTTTAGGCAATTTATATATTATATACAATGTGAATTTGCGGTCTTCAAACTTTTTGCCCGGGCTATATAATTTTTCTGGCTCCGCCATTGGCTGACCATGTATATGAAAGAAAAAAAATGGACAAATATAAATCTTGGCATGCATTCAAGCAACTTAGGCCTATTGAAGGGTTTCCTTTCCTTTCTATATATGTTGTTTTGTGCTGTAGCGGAATGCTGTTGGCTCTTCGTTTCATGAGATCCTTTTTATTCAATAAAGGATGGGAAGAGAGGAAAAGTGTGTTGCACAAACTCAAAATCACTCCCAATGGGATAATGGGGAGTTTGAAAATAAGTTTTGATGGTTTAATCAATGATAACGTCAAAAAAGTATTCCTTGATATAGCTTTGAACTTTATTGGGATGGACCATGATGATGTGATTCAGATATTAGAAGCATCTGGTTATCCTGAAAAACAGGAATTAGTGACCTTGTACAACAAAGCCTTGTAACTATAGATTGCAAGAACAGAATTGATATGCATGATTTGGTACTAGAATTCGAAAGAGAAATCATAAGGAAACAATCACTGGGTATGGATGAGGTAAGTAGTAAGATATGAGTTTTTGAACCTCTCCTCAATTTATAAAAATTATGTTTTTTGTATTTAAAATATGTAATACTAAAGAATCCAAATAGTTGGAACATTATGTCAATATTCTAATATAGTGAGCTGAATTTGAAAAAGTTCCTTAAGTCAAGTCCTACATTTTCAAATAGTTGGAACATTATGTCAATATTCTAATATAGTGCGGTGAATTTGAAAAAGTTCCTTAAGTCAAGTCCTACATTGTGTGTTAGTTGAAAAAACTTTTTAGTCCCACATTGTTTGGGTGAGATATATTTGAAATTCTGGTACCAGATATGTGATGTCACACTTAATGTCACAACAACACACTCTGCTATAGACAATAACAAACAGCAACAGAGACACACACAATTGTTTACCCAGTTCAGTTCAACAACTTAATCTGGGGGCTACCAAGCCAGGGATGAAATTCACTACTTGTAGAATTAATTTACAGACTCAACAATCTAGTTGACAATCTCCTAAACTTAATTTCTACTTAATGAACTTTCTACCTAAGAGCCCACTTAGGTATGAGAACACTACTCAATCCCTAAAACCTCTCAAAGATCAAACACTTTGAGAAACACCTTGATCCTGCTTCACAGCTTTGATCAAGTTACTAAACTCTCTTGCTTCACAGATCTAGAGAGGACAGATTACACTCACCAATTCACTCTTGAATGGTTAACACAATACTCGAACAAAGACAATTCTTAACCTCCAGTCAAATCTCTATATCTTCTGTCTACTTTCTGTATTGTCTTCCTTTGGTTGATACGCTTTATATAGCCATCTGAATTGGGCTTGGATCACCTGCAATATCTGACCTGATTTGTTATTTAAAACTGAATCTTCAAAACATATTTTATCCTCAAAATCTTTTTAAATCTCAGTCTTTAAACCTCCCTACAAATCTGCATCAAATCTCTATGCAACAGAGAATATCTATCCCAAGATATCCGCATCCAATGAGACTAACAGCTCTCCCAATATTCAGCTAAAACGCAAACCCTAACAACATCACTAAACCTGATGTTATTAATCTTCTGTAGACCTGATGTCACAACATCGCATGTGACATCAGACATCCAACTTAAATCCTTAACATAAACCAATGTTAAGACATCAACATTGAACAACTTTGTTTTACCAAAATTCTAGCCAATCCAAGAACTAACAATCTCCCCCTTTGGCTAATTTTGGCTAAAATAATCCCTGCACCATCAGAGACTTTAGCAGCGGAAAAAATTTTAAAACAAACTTCGCAGCAGCATTTCTTCATCACAGCTTCACAATGCTTTCAGCATGCTGCACACACTCCAATCACTAATCAGCAGCATAGGGCAAGCTCCCCCTCAAAGCAGGAATCAGCATGCTGCAACTATTCAACATAGAGCAAACTCCCCCTCAATATATGCATTTCAGCACTAGCTGCACTCCTTAGCATTGCACAATGACTAATTCTTCTTCTTGGCATTGCAACACCTTGACTAACTCTTGGCTAACTCTCCCCCTTTTTAGCCACAATTGGACAAACCTCAACATGTAAGTCCTACTCACTACAGTTAGTCCTAAATAAGCTCCATTGTCAGTCTAAAGTCAGCATGCAAGACAAGACAAATCATAGAACATAACAACATAAGTAGTGCATAAACAGGCACAATATTCAAATTACATATTAGGCACATCAAGTGCAGAACAAAAAAACTAAACTACTATCTAGAAAAAGCAGCAAGGAAACTAGTATTCATCAGAGCTGGCACCATCTCCATCGTTCTCCTCATCTTCCTCTGAACCTGAATCTTCAACGTTGGCCCTCACTTCATCTTCACCTTGTTCCAAGGATTTGATCATCTGCTTAATTCTCAACTTCCTAGCAGTGCTAGTACTGATAACCACATCAAGATCCTTGCATGTTGCCTTTAATTCTTCAATCAACTCAGCTTTAGTCCTGCCATTTTTAACACCAGAACTTGATGTTACAACAATGTCTGGAACATGATTTCCAGCAAACAACTTAGGATGCAAGGACAAGGCTGACTCCCTCTTGCAAGCTATATCTGAACTTGTTAAAGTTTCAGGATGTTGCTCCAAGATGATTCAACAAACAAGGGATGGGAATGCTATAGGTAACTTGATAGCATTTGTTTCAGCATGTTTCACTACTTGCTCAAAGATGTAGCTTTCATAGTCAAACTTGATCTTCTTCCCAACAACATAGATAAACCTACGCAATCCAATAGCTATTGTTGTCTTGTGGTTTGTTGGCACCCAGTTGGCTGCACCAATTATGTGAAGAATGGCATACTTGATGTTGAGTTTACTAGCCTTTAACTTCCCTTTCAATGGCCAAACCTTTACCTGACCAGCTGTAATCTCTTTACATATTTCATTATCAGTCATCTCAAGTTCACTATACTCTGCATCATCTCTTCCCAGATACTTGTTGATAGTACTAGGAGAGAAATTAATGCACTTTCCTCTCACATAGACTTTCATGAAATCAATGCTCTTTTTATCAGCAATTTTTCCAGAAATGTTGACAACAAATTCTCTGACAAACCCCTCATAGCACTTAGGAAATTTGGTCACTGTCTTCACCAACCCAGTCTCATTAATCAGCTCCATAATATCCTTCATCTCTAAAGCTTATTTCCCAAGCTCCCTCTCTAGGGCTAGTCTTCTCTGACATACAAATTTCCACATTGATGCACTGCAGGCATAATGAAAGGAAATGTTGTCAACTGGTATTTCAGGGACTTTGTCAGAGATTCTCTTCAAAATTATTTTTCTGACAGGTGTGATGTCTCGAACATCATCCTCAACATCAAAGTGAGAATCAGAATCTTCCCTTATCTTCCTCTTTTTGGAGGATGTAGAAACCTTGCTCCAAGGTTTTGTAGGACCAACAACAGTTTTCTTCTTGCCTTCAGAAGACTTCTTTGGAGAGGTCTTGTCTTTGTGCCACTCTCTAGGAGAGTTGGTATGTGTTTACCTCGAAGCCTGTAGGTAAGAGGTGTTTTGTTCTTGATCAAAGCTTTTAAGCAAGATCAAGTATTATCATTGAAGTGTGTCTTCTACTTTTCTGTAACTGAAGAGTGTTGGAAATCAAGCTGTTGATGCAGTGGCTGAGGTGTTATCTGCTAGACATCATTGCGATGATTGGAAGTGAGACGAAGTCTCTTATCTAGGGTGGACTTAGGTAGAAGAGTCATTGGGTAGTGATTAAGTGAGTAGATCATCAACGGGTGTGTTGATTGTAGGGTCTATGAATTGATACTGCTGATAGTGAACTTCCTTCCTGGCTTGGTATGCCCCCAGATGTAGGTTGTTAGACCAAATTGGGTGAACAAAAAAATAACAGACATAGCAAGTCTATGAAGATTTGTAGCAGCACTTTGCATGTCCTCCTTTTCCCTTTCAGAATGTTCAGCAGGCATTTGCCTCAGTGGTCTAGATATACCCTTTATAGGAAGCCCTTTCTCAAAGATCTTATCGATAATCTGACCTAAGCTTTTGTCAACATCTACCCTTTCTTTAACAGTTTGAGAAGTGGATGACCTAGGTGCTGTTTTATCACTAAATAGAATACTAGTAACAAGCTTCTTTGTTTCATTATCTCTAAAGATAGTCGCAACCCTTTTTGAAACAAGTTTAGAAGGTCTAGATTTACCTGACTCTGGGAGCATCATAGAGATGGGTTCTACATTCAATGCTTCTTCTGCAGACCCCTCTTATGAAGAAACCCTAACTTTATCTCGCGAAGAGCTTTGAGAAATAGATTTCTTTGATGGAGAAGACATCTGGTTTGATATGGTTCCCTTTAGGTAGTATGGGTTCAGAGACAGATGATTCTTCTTGTTGAAGGAGATGAATAGTCGGGAGATATGAGCTTTGATGAAACGTGATATTGCTACAATAGGGAATGATGGTATAATATATGGCCCCTGATTTTGTGTATTCCTTAAAGACCAATCAATGATTTTCTCCCTCCAAATTAACTTTCCTTTTAAAAATTTAAAAGGATTCACATTAAGAGTAATTAACCCTAATTGACCTTTCAACAGACTTTCACACTTGTTGTCACAATCTAATGTTACAACATCACTCTTAACATCACCACATAAGCTGTCCACTTGAGGTACCCATTGATATCTCTAGATCTTATTCCCTTCATCACTACCTCATTCTGCTCATTTGTCACCACACACTCATCTTTGGTGTAGCTGACCTTATAACCATCATCATAGAGCTGACTTATGCTAATCAGATTAGCACTTAACCCTTTGACAAGAAGTACATTGTCAAGATCAGGTCCATCATGACACTTCACTTTTCCAACACCTTGTACCACCCCTTTCTCTCCATTTCCAAAAGTAACATCAATTGAGGAGCAAGAATTGACATCCACCAATTGGTTTTTGAAACCAGTCATGTGCTTTGAACAACCACTATCAAAGTACCAACCATCCTTAGCAGAGTGTCTATCTGAAAAGTGAGCCAATAGACACTTAACCTCTTCTTTAGGAACCCACTGCTTAACAACCTTGGTCATGTTATCCTTCTGTCTGGGTTGAGGGTTAGACTTAGGATAACCATGTAGCTTGAAACAAGAAAACTGCATGTGTCCAAATCTGCCAGAGTAAAAGCACCTAACTCTGTCTTCTCTGAAGTGGTTAAACCTTCTGCCACTTTGATGATACTGCTGTGGCTACCACCCATAATGTTGTCTTCTTCTCCCATGGTTTGACTGTCTTCTCTGGTAAGGATGTTGTCCTTTTGGCTGTCTTCTATGGTGATGAGGCTTCCTTCTTCCATAATAATAAGGCACAACATTATTATATCCATATCCATACATGTTTCCCTGATGTTGAGACATCTGATGGAACATGTTCTGTTTGGACCTAGAAGCCTGCATGCTCTTATGATATTGTGGAGGCATATACTGCCTAGCTCCAAAAACATGTGCCTTCCTTTGATGAGGACCATGAGAATGCCTCTTCCCAACATTTTGAGGTTGTGGATGAGTAGCCTACTTAGGTTTAGGATCCTGTCTCTTTGTGTGATGTTGAGGCATTGTTTGAGACATCTCCTTCTTGGTTCCTGAAGTGCTTGCTTCAGCAGATACCTTTTCCTCAACCACAAATCCTATGCCTGACTTATCTCCAGCAACCTTTTCTGTCTGAAGGATCTTATCAAGTGTGTCTGTACCACTGTTCAGCATCCTAACAGTTTTGGTCATATGATCAAGATGAGCTTTGACCAATAAGACTTCATTTTCCAAATCCGCTTTAGCAGTCTCAAGCTGAACAATCTGTTTCTTCTGTTTTTCACTTTCTTGACAGATTTCTGCACTCTTCAGACATAACTCATGATAGGAGGCTGCTAAATCCTCAAAAGTCAGTTCCTCATCACTTGAATCACCATCAGAAACAACTGTTCCAGTTAAAGCTTTGACATGTTTGGTTGACTCTCCTTCACTTTCACTGTCAGAGTCTGACCACGAAACTGTCATGCCTTTATTCTGCTTCTTCAGGAATATGGGACATTCTTTCTTAACATGTCCATAACCTTCACATTCAAAGCATTGAACACCCTTGTCTTGAGCAGTCTTCTCTTAATCCTTTTCCTTAGACTTGCAGATGTCAGAAGCGATGTTCTTAACATTAGGCTTGAAGTTCTTGTTCATTCTTTTGAACACCTTGTTGAACTACCTTCCCAACATAACAATGGCCTGAGATAGTTCCTCCTGAGAATCATCCTCTTTCCCTTTATTGGCTTCATCAGAACTGGAAACTAAGGCTATACTCTTTGGCTTCTTTTCAGGTTCTTCCTCATTCAACCCAAGCTCAAAAGTTTGAAGAGATCGAATGAGCTCATCAACCCTCATCTGGCTGATGTCTTGTGCTTCTTCAATGGCAGTCACCTTCATCTTGTACCTCTTAGGAAGGGACCTAAGGATTTTCCTTACAAGCTTTTCTTCTGACATCTTTTCTCCAAGGGCACTGGATGCATTGGCCAGCTCAAGAATACTCATGTGGAAGTCATTAATAGTCTCATCTTCTTTCATCTTCAGACTTTCAAACTTTGATGTTAGAAGCTGAATTCTAGACATCTTAACTCTAGATGATCCTTCATGAGTAGTCTTCAAGATGTCCCAAGCTTCCTTTGCAACTTCACAGGTATTGATCAACCTGAATATGTTCTTATCAACTCCATTGAAAATAGCATTTAGGGCTTTAGAGTTACCAAGGGCAAGCTCATCTTCTTCCTTGGTCTATTCTTCTTCAGGCTTCAGTTTTGAGGTGCCCTCTTTATCTTTCCCAGCATCATCTTTCTCAAACACTACAGGTGCTTTCCATTCTTTTATGATAGCCTTCCAAGCCCTGCTGTCCAAGGATTTCAAAAAGGTAATCATCCTTGGCTTCCAATAATCATAATTAGAGCCATCCAAAATAGGGGGTCTGTTGACAAATCCTCCAACTTCTTTGTCCATCTTTACACCAGAAAGGAACTTCCCTAGATCTCACCCAAAGACAGACAGGGTGCCTGCTCTGATACCAATTGAAATTCTGGTACCAGATATGTGATGTTACACTTAATGTCACAACAACACACTCTGCTATGGACAATAACAAACAGCAACAGAAACACACACAATTGTTTACCCCAGTTCAATTCAACAACTTAATCTGGGGGCTACCAAGCCAGGGATGAAATTCACTACTTGTAGAATTAATTTACAGACTCAACAATCTAGTTGACAATCTCCTAAACTTAATTTCTACTTAATGAACTTTCTACCTAAGAGCCCACTTAGGTATGAGAACACTACTTAATCCCTAAAACCTCTCAAAGATCAAACACTTTGAGAAACACCTTGATCCTGCTTCACAACTTTGATCAAGTTACTAAACTCTCTTGCTTCACAGCTCTAGAGAGGACAGATTACACTCACCAATTCACTCTTGAATGGTTAACACAATACTCGAACAAAGACAATTCTTAACCTCCAGTCAAATCTCTCTATCTTCTGTCTACTTTCTGTATCGTCTTCCTTTGGTTGATGCGCTTTATATAGCCATCTGAATTGGGCTTGGATCACCTGCAATATCTGACCTGATTTGTTATTTAAAAATGAATCTTCAAAACAGATTTTATCCTCAAAATCTTTTTAAATCTCAGTCTTTAAACCTCCCTACAAATCTGCATCAAATCTCTATGCAACAGAGAATATCTATCTCAAGATATCCGCATCCAATGAGACTAACAACTCTCCTAATATTCAGCTAAAACGCAAACCCTAACAACATCACTAAACTTGATGTTATTAATCTTCTGCAGACCTGATGTCACAACATTGCATGTGACATCAGACATCCAACTTAAATCCTTAACATAAACCAATGTTAAGACTCAATGTTAAGACATCAACATTGAACAACTTTGTTTTACCAAAATTCTAGCCAATCCAAGAACCAACAATATTTACTCTCTCACTTCATTATATAAGGAAATGATCTATTTTATTCCAAAACACACCAAAAACGTATTTTGAGTTTTTCCTTCCTCACTCTCATAACTCTGCGTATTTTGAATTGTCGAAGCGCCAACTTATCCCACTTTCTTTCTACTCGTTGAATTTTCTGATTATTTTCTTGAATTCTCTTTAGAGAATTATGTTAATTTCTCCTTGTTTGAGTTGAGAAATTACAAGTATTAATTTTTGGATTCTCTTTGGAGAATTATTTGAACTTCTCTTTGTTTGAGAAGTCATTTTTCGTAGTCAATTGACCATTATTGAATTCTCTTTGGAGAATTATTGGAATTTCTCTTGGTTTGAGAAATTATTATGATTGGTCAGTGGTATTTATACTGTATTCGAATGGTCTTTGTACCATCAGAGAGTGTATTTATAGACCGATTATCTACCGTGCAAGTAGTAAACGTACATTATAGAACTGGGTTGTTTTATCCCGGAGGTGGCGCGGTAGTTCGATAGCTTTGCATAAGTTTGGGCAGTGTTGTGAAATGTCTTAAAGAGAGCGATTTAGTCCGCGACTCGGCCCTGTAATTTCTTATGTGGCTAATTTTCAAAACCGTGAAGCAACAATTTTAAGACGATTTGAACTGCCATATCTAACGAAGAAATTACTGGTACTTCTGCGGATGTTGTCTCTGATAAATCGTTCAAGTTTAAGGGAAGTCACTTTAAATGCTGGCAACTAAATTTGCAATTTTTTGAAAAAAGGTTGCCAATGTTCTGACTGGTGATATTCCCGTTGCTCCTTATGGATCTACCGAGCAAATTAATGGTAAGAAATTTGTGGATTCAAATGGAACATTTAATAGTGTTGAAGGTGAATTTGAAGCACAGATTAATGCGAACGATTTTCAGTTCAGAAAATAAATTGCCTTATGGAAAGAAAATGATTATCTCTACAAAATCATATTTTTAATGGACTCGCAGATGATAAGTAATATTGGAAAACAGGTTTGGGAGGATCTGCAAAAGAAGTATGATGCCAAGGAAGCTGGAATAAAGAAGTATGTCGTTAGCCGCTACCTAAAGTATCAAATGGTATAAATGAAATGTGTATGGAGGCTCAATTGTATGAACATCAAAATATTACTTATAAGTTCATCACAAAAGGTATGTGTTCAGATGAACAATTTTAAATTGCTTTTATTATTGACAAATTTCCCCTAATTTGAAAGTTTTAAAAATGTGCTTCACCACAAAACAAAAGAATTTTAAATTGAGAGTTTGATTATTCTACTTCGAGTTGAAGAAGAATCTCAGAGAAAAGATAAAAAAGAAAAGTCTTGGTTGTTTCAAATAACAAAAAGAAATTCGGTGTAGTTTTGAAGCCATTTGGAAAATGATTAAAGAATTAGAACCACAATGTTGTGAACCAAATTAAGAATGAAAACCCTTCAAGGGCCATAATTACTCCATTGATAGGCAACAATCACCACCATAAAGAAATGACATTGGTGTTTTCTCTTGTTTCAATTGTGGAAAACAAGTTCATATGATTAAGAAATGAAAGATCGAGTTTAAACCTTGTGTTTCCCCTAATGCATAGGTTAACCTGATTAATGAGCAATTTATTGTTTTGATCACTAAAATCAACATGATTGATGAATATGATGGTTAGTGGATGGACATTGGCTCTTTTCGTCATGTCTGTTATGATCGTGCAATGTTTAAAACATACACGAATAAGAAAGTGTTATTGTGAGTTGTCCATACCTCTAGTGTTGTCGGTATTGGAGAAGTGGAATAATGTCCACCTCTAAAAAGACTTTAATCTTGAAGAATGTCATGTATACTTCAGAGATTATAAAGAATCTTGTATCTAGTTTTCTTCTAAATAAGGTAGGGTTTAGTCAGTCTATTGGGGTATATTTGTAAACAATCACTAAAAATGATATTTTTGTGAAATTACTATGTTTAAGACTTTTGCTAATGAAATTGAAATTCAATTTAGTAACAAGATTAAGATACTTCATAGTGATAGGGGAACTAGATATTTGTTTAGTTTATTTAAATATTTTTATATTAAACATGGAATTGTACATGAAACGACTACACCATACTCTCTTAAAATGAATGGTAAAGCAGAAAGAAAGAATAGAACTCTTACTGAACTTGTTGTTGCAATTATGTTTAATTCTAGTGCTGCTCTTCACTGGTGGGGGGAAATTTTGTTAACTGTTTGCTATGTTCTGAATAGAGTTCCCAAGTCAAAAAGTAAGATCTCTCTTTATAAGATATTAAAGAAAAGACAATTAAACTTGTCTTATTTAAGAACTTGGGTCTGTCTGGCTTATGTCAGAATTATGGATCCGAAGCAAGTCAAACTCACTAGTAGAGCCTATGAATGTGTAATCATTAGGTATGTAGCAAACAATAAAGCATATATGTATTATGAACTAAATGCTAAAGTGATCATGGAATCGAATGATGTTGAATTATATGAAGACGAATTTCCTTTCAAATCGAGAAATAGTGGGGGCACTGAATTGAATCGCATTTCTGTGATAAGAAGTACTGAAAGCAACAATGAAGTAGAAAAAGAACTTCGACGAGTAAGAGTTGTAAAATATTATGGGTCCGATAATATGACCTATACAGTAAGGAAGATCCAACAAATCTTCAAGACGCCTTGTCATCTCTGGATGCAGGTTTATGATAAGAACGATGAGATAGATCCTCTAGAATCTAACAGGACCTGACACTTAGTAGACTTGCCTCCTGGTTGCAAACTAATTGGTTATAAATGGATTTTGAAAAAGAAACTAAAACCCGATGAAACTATTGATAAGTACAAGGCTCGCCTTGTAGCCAAGGGTTTTAGGCAAAGAGAAAATATAGATTTCTCGATGCTTTTTTTTTCTAGTCACTAGAATTACATCCATTAGAGTACTAATTTCAATTGCTTCTATTTATAACTTAATAGTACACCAAATGGATGTAAAAGACAACTTTTTAAAATGGTGACTTAGAAGAAGAAATCTATGTAGACCAACCGAAAGGGTTTGTGATTCATTGACAAGAAAACAAGGTTTATAAGTTAGATAAGTCATCGCATGGTCTAAAACAAGCTCCAAAAAAGTGACATGAAAAGTTTGATAACTTAATGATACCTAATAAGTACAAAGTGAATGAAAGTGAAAAATATGTTTATTACAAATCTGAGAATCGCATTTGCACTATCATATATCTCTATGTAGACGATTTACTCATATTTGGATCAAACATTTAGGTCGTTAATGATGTGAAATCATTGTTGAGTAACAACTTTGATATGAAAGGCCTTGAGAAGTGAGTGTGATTCTCTGTATCAAGATCATGATATCTGATCAAGGAATTTCTTTGGATCAATCACACTATGCGGAAAAGTTCTTAAAGAAATATAATTACTTTGACTGTAAACCTGCGTGCACACCATTTGATCTAAGTGTGAAACTATTTAAGAACACTGGTAAATGTGTTAGACAAACAGAATATGCGAGCATCATTTCCAGTCTTAGGTATTCCTCTGATTGTACAAGACTTGACATTGCGTATACATAGGATTGTTGTGCAGGTTTACGAGTAGACCGAGTAACGAGCACTAACAAGCGATTTAGCGAGTCATGAGGTACCTTAAAAGGACCATGGATCTCGGCCTACATTATTAGAAATTTCCTGTTGTACTAAAAGGGTACAATGATGCAAATTGGAACACCTTATCGAATGATTCCAAAGCTACCAATGGCTATATATTTAGTATAGTTGGAGGAGCTGTATCTTTGAAATCAAAGAAACAGACTATCCTGGCTCAGTCCACAATGGAGTCTGAGATGATAGCAGTAGCCACAACTAGTGAAAAAGCAAGTTGGTTAAGATGCTTGCTAGAAAAGATCCCTCTGTGGGAAAAACCTATGCCAGTTGTGTTAATCCACTGCGATAGTACCCCAGTGTTTACTGTGAAAAATAACAAACAACCTCTGGTCTACCAAATTTGTAAGAAAAATGGGTAACTTGCAGGATCGACCAAACTAAATCCTAGAACATGTGCTAAAATGATTTAAAAGAGCGTTTGATAAAGGATTAACAATTCAACAATCTTCATAATTTAGAAAAAGGGCTATTTCGACAATACCAAAGAAAATGATACGAGGAAGTAATTAAAAGTGCATTGGAAAATAACTTAACAAAATAAAAGCAAGAAGATAAATTTCTGGGTAAAGATTAATTGGATTGCATTGAATAAGAAAAATGGTGTTACATAAAACGTACATTTCTTCAGAAACTCTTTTCTCGCTACACACGGATACTCTGAGTGATTTTGAGAAATTTGTACAACTTTAACACGCACAAATCCTAATACTAAGACTTGCTATTTATAATAGTAAAAAATAACTACCCACTAACAACCTACTAATTAGAAAGAGACAAATGTCATTCTGCATGGCTTCGTCCTTCAACTGCTTTCCACGTGTCTTCTTCTATTAAATGGATAAGGACAAAATTCTCTCCATTATTTGAATTTGAATCTCCAATCGAACGACACCAGTTAAGCTTCTGTCGAAACATATCTCCAAATTATTAGAAATATTTCTAAGTCCACAAACCATGCCTCCTCTACATAAGGGCACTTTTCGACTGGACTTTCTGGAAACAACATTCCTGTCGAAGTCTTCTGAAACTCCAAAATTTTCATTTCTTTTGAAAAAATCTTAATCCAATATCAAGCGTCGAATTTAGGAGCTAACAAATTGCCCCCCAAAAATGTCATTTTCGACACCACTGAAGAAAATGGCATTTTTTGAGAATGTCATTCGACGCCTCATTCAGTCCTTATGATGCTTCGATGATTGCTCATAGTTCCAACTATTCACCTTCCATCAGTAGACCTAGGATGTCATAGCCATTATTACTACCTCTGACATGTCTCTTCAAATCACGCAACAATCTCTGTCATCATTACCTTTCCTAGAGTCTAGGAGATCATGGGGAGTAGGTACTTATTACAACCGCTTCATCAGGAATCGTGGGGAAAACACGTGTCACACTATCATTTTCAACATTATAACAATTTTTTAAAACCGTTTCTACTTCCCAACTTATAAATACCCTCTTCAACAACTATTTTCACATCTACGCTCCCTTACTCTCAAATTTCTCCAGAAACCCTTGCATTTCAAAACTCAGTCTTCTTCACTTTCTTCTAACAATGGCTTCTTCCACGCGCTCTACAAAAGATGCAACCAGGGTCACCAAGGATGCTGGCAAACCTGCGAGAGCTCTAAAAAGATCTCTCAACTTCCTCTGTTTGATTCCGTCTCTGGACCTACCATGGTGGGAAACCAGCAATATCTACCTGAACCTCTTGATGAAGAGAAAAGGAGAATTTATGCTTCTCAAGTACTTATTCCTTTAACCGTTTCTGATAAGCCATTGACTTTATTTGGTCCTTTGTCTAATTTAAAAGTAGATGCTAGCAGGCTTAGGGAATTCTTCCCCTCTTGCCATAAATACAAACCCGTAGGACAATGTAAGAAACCCAGGGCTAGCATTAAAAACCCTGCTAATCAAAGCAATCCTCCAACTGAGGAGGCTATTGACCTTAGATACATTAATAATTTTAGGGCTTTTAGAGCGAGTCCAACCTTTAAGGATCTCTTTGATTATTTAGGGTGGTTGAACAAGTTGGAAAAAACAAAATCTGATGTTTAGAAGAAAATGGGTATTTATGACCTGATTATGCTGTCGAAAGTAGGACCCGACTACTGCTTGAATATGCTTATTTCATCCTTATACTTCTGGGATAACACCCACTACACTCTTCATCTCCCATGTGGCATGATGACACCTACCCTTTTTGATATAACCGCTATCACAGGGCTCAAACCTACTGGGAATACTTACGACCCCGACTTTATGGCTGAGGATAACATAGGTTTTACTACCTCTAAGGCAGCTTATTCGACCCACATAGCTCACTATCATGATAAGAGCATAGAGGAAGTGTCGGACGTTGAACATATAGCTTTCCTAGCTCTGTGGCTATCACGCAGTGTCTTTTGCTCGAAGTCACTACAAGTTGCTAGAAAGTTTTTGACCATGGCAAACCAACTACACTCTGGCCATGACTTATGTTTGAGCGAATTAATCTTAGCCAGCCTCTATGAGTCCATGAGCGAAAGAGTCACCCAACTCAAATGCCTTGGTGACAAGGGAAATCTACTCATCTCTGGAACCTTCTGGCTTCTTCAGTTGTGGTTGAAGGCTTCGTTCGAAGCTTGCCTTCCCCACAAGAACCCAATTAACGAAGATGCTGATGATGTGAGGAATCGAAGAGTAGAAGGCCCGCGTTTGGCAAAACTGACACCTGCTGATGATGGTCGACCTGTCCAACAGGCTTTCACCAACTTCATCGTGATGTTCACCAAACGTTATGATTTTACACCCAACATGGCTCCTTTTGCAACAAGGAAGTGTGGTCCTGCGTGGTTCACCAGGCCATTCCCAGTGCTGTCAAAGGCTCAAGCAACATAATCTACAGCAATTTGGGAAGCCTTCTTAACTCCTAGGGTCTTAACCCTCAGATTTAACCTCTCCAAAAGCCAAGTCACATTGATTACCTACCAACCAAATCTTGTCGCTCGACAGTTTGGATTGGTTCAAGTTTTACCCAGACCTATTTATGACAAGAAAAGTGCTCTCCTTCTTTACAACGCAGTTCATACTGAAGAGGTAGCTATTAAGCAAATCGCACTGTATGTTAGTCAAACGTAGCTTTTTCCAGTAGCTTTCGAAACAAGCTTTCTCTGTACTCAACAATTTGATGACTGGTGGAAGGCTTACTATGCTGAGGAATTTTTCGACTTGGCTGTATTTACACACCATATTAACAAGGCTTTCCTCTCTGTGCAGGAAAAAGTGAAGAAAGGTACTTCGATGCACATTAAAGAAATCCAGGCCTTCCAAAAATACTTTGAAACTATTTATCGACCAGATGATCTTGGTCGAACCGTCCGCGACGCACCTGTTACTCTGAAGGAATTTTTTTTAAAGAAAATGGAGAACTTAAAGATCCCTTCGTACGTTCCTCCTGAGAAACGATACGAAACGACTTTCAATATGTTTCCTCCCAAATTCCCTCGACTATCAAGCACTGATTTTGGAGTGGCCCTTGCCCCTCCATTTCCAGACTGGTTCGTCTGTGGGGATTCTATCAAAATCCTTCTCCAGCAATCAAAACCAAAAGCGCAACGGGTGGTTCCGACCAAACATACACTAGAGAGTTTCAAAGGGCATCTTCATATTGGGATCGAAGATGTTCACATCGAATCTAAAATATATGAAGGTGTAGAACGAGAGGACTTCGACCCAACATTTCCTTGTTTATTTGCTTTCACATATAATAACTGTTTTCTGTTTTATTTTAGCCGTGAAAGTTCCCCCAAAGAAACCACCAGTTAGGAAGCCTGCAGAAGTGAAAGAAGAAGAAGGAAGCAAGGCAGCAACGATAAAAAAGGTATTTCGCATCCTCTATTAATTTTGCCACTTTTATATTCCAATATTCTCTAACATTTTCCTCTTCAGGGCGCTCGAAAGAAACCCCTAACTCCCCATAAAAGGAAGGCCAAGGATGACACATTGGTGATAGTCGAATCTGATGATGAGGACTTATCCTCAACTGCTGAACAACCTCTGAAGAAGAAGAAAAGGCAACCCAAGATAAGCGAAGCCATTGCTCAATCTCAGGCGAAAGGTGTGAAGGTCTTGATCAGAAAACCCACCAACTTAACCATCTTGGAGCCAACTTCTAAAGAGATGTCGAGGAAGGCTGCAGATCAGTCTGAAAGTGACAACTCAAGCCCTGGGGCAGAAACTCCTAAGGTACAAAAAAGATTTTATATATACCTCATTGTCCTTAGTATTTCTGTTCGTCTACTAACTTCAATTATATTTTTTAGGACGATGCAGGAGTTTCGACTCAACCGACTGCCGAATCAACCAACCCCATAATTCTCAACAGTGAAGGCGAACCAACGTATCACCCCACTTTAGCAAAGGACTCTGAGAAGAGCTCAATGACTGAAATCAACCAAATAGTCGAGAAACAACACGAAACTTCACCACCCAAGACTACCACTCAGACTTCTCACACCAGTGAATCCGATCATGAAGATGATCAAGATAACAATACATAGGATGAAACAGATAAAGCTGATATAGATGTGGAAATCCCTGAGATGCAAGTCGAAGATGAAGCTGATGATGGCTCTCCAAGAGTCGAAACCTCAGATGCCGTCCAACAAGATGATGTTATGGAAGAACGGGGTAAACATTCTATGTTCCCAAACCAATCAATGCCTATTAAGGAGTTTATGGATGATGTTGAAAACGTCGAAGAGGGTAATGACTAAGATGAAGAAGAGGAAGAAGACATTTATGAGGAGATAATTATCGAAACAACCCCTAAACCTAACCTGTCAACTGTGAAGGATTCGAGCAAAGCCTCTATGACCCTTTCTGCAGAAGAACTAGAGGCTCTGAAAAAGAACAACCCCCGCGAGTACTTGAAAGTTGTACTTGGTTCTAGGGGATGTTTGTCTGAGAAAAACCTCAGTTCGCCCTCTGTATCTGGTGGTCAATCTACTGCTGATCCTTCTAGCCAAGTAGTGTCAAAGATCAAAGAAAAGGTTTTTAAGGGTGACTTGTTTCGACTCATTGAGTCTGACCCCACTTCTCCAATTTCTTTGAAGAATCTTCTCAAGGAGGTTGACATTCTAACTGCTTCTCCAGAAATTTCCAATGTCATTATGGAGCTGACCTCAATGATCGATCGAATTGCTGCTGACGTTGCCAAAATCAAACAAAGCTCAAAAGATATTGAAAATCAAACTGGCTCAGTCGCGACTGCATAAGATGCTACTTCAGAATCCACCAATCGACTGGATGATTTGGAACAAACCCAAGAGCAGAACAAGATACAAATCGAAGCCAATAACCAAAGTATTAGCTCCTGGGAGGCACAGATTAAAGAGCTGCAAGCAAAAATTTCGAAAGCCAAGAAGTAGAGTGCTGAGCTCGAAAAGTTTGATAACTCTAAGGTGGCACAAGAGCTTGAAGCAGGCATGGGTTTTACTGACAAAGCTCATAGGCTAGAAGTAGAACTGGAGATCATGAGGTCGAACCAATCCCTCTGTGAGAGGCGGCTAGAACTTTTGAAGGCAAAGTACTCCAATATAAAAGCCAACCCGCCGTTCTAATCCCAATCTTTTATGTGAACTTCATCATTATTCCTTGGGTTCTGTAATAATTATTTTTGCCCTTTGAATGTAACTAATTTAGCCATCTTGGCAATATGGTTTATTTCTCCATATTAGCTTCGATTGTTTTGCATGTGTGATTATTCTCTGGCTATTTTTACTTCTCGAAGTGCAGGTTTGTATTTCTTCAAATACTTCCCATTTACCCTCAAGATTCTTTTATCTTGATCTAACTCTTCGATCTCATAAGCACCATTCAAAAAGACTTGTGTGATTTGAAGGGCCTTCCCACTTAAGAGACCATTTCCCCAAAGATCTATATTTTCGATCCATAGGCAAAACTACTTTCCAAACCAACTCTTCAGGCAAAAAAGTCTTAACTTTAGCTTTCTTATTATAAGACTGCTCCACCCTCTTCTTCTGCCTTTTCAATAGCTCCAAAGCATTAAGCCTTTCCCCATCTAAGTCTACCAATTCGTCTAACATCATGTTCCAATATAACTCAGATGGGATATCATGATGCCTCTGGATTCTCGTCGACTGAAGATAGATCTCAACTGGTAATACTGCATCATGACCAAAGGTCAAACGAAATGGTGTAGAATTAGTCGCCTCTTTGGGAGAGGTTCGACATGCCCAAAGAACTTGGTCCAAAGTTTTGTGCCAATTTCTAGGATTCTTTCCCACATGCTCTTAATTAAGCTAATCACTACTTTATTTGCTGCCTCGACCTGACCATTAGTCTGAGCGTAATAAGGTGTAAAGGTTAAAAGTTTGAAACCCATTTCTTTAGCAAATTCTTGCATTTTTCGACCAGTGAAAACTGATCCCTGATCTGTCGTAATGGTTTATGGGATTCCAAACCTATAGATAATATGTTTTTTAATGAACTCGATTACGTCTTCTTGGTCGACATTTGGTAGTGGTACAACTTCGATCCATTTCGTAAAATAGTCAATGCCTACCAAAATGTACCTTTTATTTTTAGATTACGCTGGTCGAATCTCACCAACCAAATCCAAAGCCCAACCTCTAAAGGGCCATGGTTTGACTATAGAGTGTAATTCGCTTGCAGGGACATGCTGTACACCTGCATGCACTTGGCACTCTTGGCACCCCTTAGCGAATTCGATGCAATCTTTTAACATAGTAAGCCAATATATCCCTTATCGGAATAATAACCATTTCATCTTGTGGCCTACCTGATAAGCCCCACATGCCCCACTATGAACAGTCGACAGGGCTATGTACGTTTCTGACTCACTAAGGCACTTACACAAAACTCCCTCAGGAGTCTTTTTAAATAACTCATTACCCAAAAGAACGTAACTTAAAGCTCGGTACCTAATTTTTCGATCAGCGGACGCCATTGGGTTCTGCAAATATTCAACTATTGGTTTTATTCAGTCTTCGTCCGTTAAGCTATCTACCACTAAGATTTCGAAATTCTCTTTATTAGCGTATCCTAGCTTCGTCGTTCCTAAATCTGATGGGGACAATCTGGCTGATACAACTCTTCCTCTGACTTCGATTGCATCTTATAATTTTTCCTTCGAAACCTTATATCCAGGAGCAATATGAGCCAAGTCATTAGCCACTTGATTTTCCAACCGAGGTATGTGTCGAATATTCACTACTTCAAACTTTTTCAGTAATTGATTGGCTATTACGAAGTACATAATGAGATTTTCTTTAACACATTTGTACCCCCTTGTAATTTATTTTATGACTAACTCTGAGTCTCCCATTATTTCGACTCGAGTTTCCCCCAATTCCAACAATATCTCAAGTCTGGCTATTAAAGCCTCATATTCAGCTTCATTATTCGAATAAATACCTTCGACTTTATACTTGAATTTTGTTGGAATTCTATTAGGAGAAATGATCAGGACTCCTACGCTTGTACCATCTTTATGACTAGAACCGTCGAAATACAATTTCCAAGGTTCAAGCTCAAGATAGTTTGACATGTTTTCGTTTATAGTGGTCGACGATGAAGTCAACTACCACTTGGCCCTTAACAGCCTTTAAAGGCATATGAGTTAGGGAATACTCTCTTAAAGCCAATGCCCATTTACCAATTCGACTGTACAAAATAGGTATAGACAACATATGTTTAATAATGTCAAAATGAGATGAAACATACACGTCAACTAGTTTTATATAATGCTTCAACTTTGTACAGGAAAAATACAAGCATAAACATAATTTTCCAACTATGTTATACCTAGTTTCTGCATCGTTCAAAACCCTACTAAGGTAGTAAATGACTCTTTCGACGTCATTTTCATCCTCTTGAGCCAACATGCTCCCTAAAGTTTTGTCCGACGCAGATATGTACAGTCTCATGCTTCTATTTCTACAAGGTGGTGCAAGAATTGGAGGATGACTCAAGTACTCTTTGATTTTGTCGAAAGCTTCCTGCTGAGCTTGCCCCCATTCGAATCCTTCCTTGTTTAATCGAAGCAGAGGTGAAAAGGCTTGAGTTTTTCCGCTGAG
Organism: Lathyrus tuberosus; assembly: GCA_022829125.1. Classification (NCBI taxonomy): domain Eukaryota; kingdom Viridiplantae; phylum Streptophyta; class Magnoliopsida; order Fabales; family Fabaceae; genus Lathyrus; species Lathyrus tuberosus. The sequence goes on from JALAZF010000009.1 coordinate 20,576,922, forward strand.
GTTCGAGATGAACCTTCTTAAGAAATTGATTTTTCCCAGCAGTGACTGCAATTTCTTCTTTGTAGATGGCGCTTTCGCCTCCATAATTTCCTTGGTCTTATTCTGGTTTATTTCGATTCCTTTCTTATGGACCACAAAGCCTAAGATATCTCCCGCCGCCACACAAAAAGCACATTTAAGTGGATTCATTTTCAGACCATGTCTTCGCATCCTTTCGAATGATTGTCGAAGATGGTCAATGTGATTCTTCCCTGAAACAGACTTTACAACAATATCGTCAATGTAAATTTGCATAAAGGTCTCTGTAATCATGGAAGATTGTATTCATCGCTCTTTGGTATGTTGCCCCTACATTTTTCAGGCCAAAAGACATAACTGCTGTAATACCCTAATTTTTGCCCCTAAGATTCTCTGCTTGTCATGTGCATTCATACAAACAAGATCACACATTGGTTCCCCCTTTTGTAGGATTGTGCCTTGCAGGGATCTTTGAGTTTGTGTGTGTTTGTTAGTTGTCTTATTGCTTAATTTGTTTATGCTTACTAACCTTTAATCAAAATCCAAAAATATGTTTGTTTTTGTCTTCACTAACCTTTTCAGGAAAGGAATCAAGGATATCAAACAGTCCCTCAGCTCGAATGAATTTTATCTGAACAAAGTCAAAGTTGATCTGCAAACAATTCAAAATCATATGATCAAGAGTTTCCAAGATTTAATTGATTTTTATTCAAGAGACTCCAAGGTTCATGTGTTTATTTCCATGCCTTCTTTGACAAACAAGAGAATCGAGCCAAGATCCAGCACAATATAGCAAGAATGGCATTTTTGAAGATTTTCAACTGTGCAATCGATTGCAATAATGGTCCAATCGATTGCACTAATGGTCCAATCGATAGCACTAATGGTCCAATCGATTGCACCCTACATTTTTTGCCTAGATTTTGAAATTTTCAGCAGTGCAGTCTATTCGCGCTACAGTGCAATCGACTGAACGAAGACAAAATTGGCTAAAATCAGCATTTTTCAAGTTTTGAAGCATTTGGCACCAATCTTGACCATTGATCACATGTGGAATATTCTAGATCACCTCATTTTAATTCCCCTACATCATTTTGATCATTCCCCATCATGTACCTCCACTAAACACCACTCTTTTGTGATTTCCCTCCAAATTTGAATTCCAATGCTAATTTTGATCTTCCAATCCTAATTCCAAACCACCAAATTTTCCAAGCCTAAATTCTATAAATAGAGGCTTCATTTCACAAGATTTTGAGAGCCAAATTCACCTTGCTAAAATTTCTCTTGAAGCTTTTGATAGCCAACAAACCTCTTGCAATTTCTCTCCTCAACCACAAAATTCACCAAAGCTCATATTTCTTCCTTTGAAAGTTAACAAGAATTCACATTGAATCTTGTTCAACTTTGAGCTAAACCTTCATCCATTCTTGTTTTTGTTCATCAATTATAGTAGATCAAGGCTTTGGAGTTTGGATCTTGGAGTAATTTGAAGCAATTTTCAGATTTGGAGTGGTAATCTCATTTTCCACCATTGTTGTTCTTGATTCATCTTCCACAATGTGATCCTTTAATAATTCTTGTTGCTTGATCTTTGGATCTTGCAATTTGTGATACATTGGTGTTATTTGTTGTTGTTTTACTTGAATTTTCGTGCTAATTTTCATCCATGGCCATGAGGTGTTTGAAGAAATGATTGGATCATGGATGCTGATTTTTTCAAAAATTTTAGTGCTGCCTGTCAGTGTGCAATCGATTTGCATTTCTGTGCAATCGATTGCACATTATATTTTTTGCCTAAGAATTGCTGATTTTTCTGCTGTGCAATAGATTCGCACACTGGTGCAATCGATTGCACAGAGACAGAATGGTGTTTTTCACCTATTTTTGGGACTGTTTTGGTTGTTTCTTCATTCCTAACCCCTTCCCTTTATTCTTAGTCTTAGATCACATAATTGTGTGGTTTAATTTGGCTTTCTCTTCATCTATTTGTCTTTTATTTTGATCGATGAAAGTCTTATGGATCATGGAATTCCTTTGTTGAATTTTGATCAAGACTAGATCGCTACCTTATTTTCTTTCCGTGCGGTATTGCTTTCGGATGACGATTTACATGTCGTTCATCTAGCATGCATTAGCATAAAGAGCTTTAACCAGCCTCATTGTAGGGTAATTACTTCGTAAATTACTCGGCGATTTCTTAACATAGCACAACATTTGTCCCTCTTTATCCAATTCGGAATTTGAACTTTCGTGGTCCGGACCTTGATTGGTCGCGTCAACCCAATGTTGGTTAATCTTTTGTATTAGGTTTAAAATCTTTGAAGCTTGTTGTTGTAGAGGCTTTGATTCTATCAATCTTCTAACAAGTCTTCATCAACCTTGACCTAAGTACATTGTTTAATCACTATAGTTCAAGACGCGAAACGGAATAATCGGTGAAGGTTTATGGCACTAGAGCCTTGTGCTACTAACCACTAACTTCTAACTTTATATTTCCTTCTCGCTCCCTATCTCTCTGTTACTTTTATGCAATTTTTCCTTTGTCCGTTGGACACATGTTTATGCTTTTGCATATTTTTCCTTTGTCCGTTAGACACATGTTTATGCTTCCGCAATTTTTCCTTTGTCCGTTGGACACATGTGTATGTTTATGCCTTTTCCATTTGTCCATTTTGGACTCAAAAACATTAATAAAGGATTAAACCACTAAAAGACTTGTGCTCTTAATTGTTGGATTATGGCCACTATCCTTTGCATTGGAGGACCTATACTCTTGATTACGGACTTTGGACTTAGAATTAGGATCCTAACCTATGCTTGGGAGTTTGTGATGGAAAACCTTGGATTTTGGATACTTGGAGTCCTCTTTTGAAGACTTATTTTGAATCAAGACCAAATAAAAAAGGGAAAATACTTATGCTATAGAGCTTGTCCATGTGGTTAGATCTTTCTTATCCTTAGCTCTTATTTTATGCACTAGGATAGTCTCTTCTTCTCCACCCCTTCTTCAATTTTCAAAACCTTCTCTATTTTTCAAAACCTTCTTGTTTTCAAACTTAAAACCACTTTCATAATAAAACCTTGACTTCGGTCAAGTGATTTTTTTTTTAAAACTTTGCTTTTCTTTAATAAATATCAATCAATATTAATCATATTTTGACCATTTCATAAAAACATAAAAAATATAAAAACTCATCAATCTTTTTTTGTGCTTTGTGCACTTTTTCTTTTAAACTTTTTTTCATAAGTTTAGACATGATTCATTTCTTTAAGCGGAATTATTCGCTTGGAAATGACGACTTGTCTTTACACTTAAAATCAACCAAAGCAAACAATTTTTTGTTCTTTGTACCACGAACTACGGGGTTTTAATCCTACATTGCACATCGTGGATACGTAGGCATGAGGCGATAAGTCTCTCCAAACACAAAAATATTAAAAAATATTTCTCTTCTCATCTCCTCAATCTCTTTACAAGCAAACCATTTTCAGACCAAAAGCATGAATACATCAAAGGGCTCCTATAGAGTACAATAGATGTATTGGGTGCGTAAAACCTTCCCTTTACATAACCAACCCCCTTACCCATTTCTCTTTGTCTTTTTTAGCTTTTTGCTTTTTTAGACTTCTTAGGATTTATTCGCTCTTTTTTCCTTTTCCTTTGTGGAATAAATAAAAGCGCGGTGGCGACTCTGTTTTCTTTGAGTTAAGTTTATCAATAGCTTACACTCACGATTTTTACCGCTACAGAAAAGTGGCGACTCTGCTAGGGAAAACCACCCTTGAAGGGTTTAGCCTACTTTGATTTATTTACTGCTTTTTGTCTGATTTGCTTGTTACTTGTTTGTTCTGTTTGGGAGTTCCTCTATGTGTGAGATAGGTCCTATACCTGGAACAGAGTGTACTTTGAGATAGGAGGATAGTATAGTCAAGGGAGCTTTGAGGGAGTCAAATCCCGAAAAAGCAGAACTTGAGAATCTATCCACTCGGTGGTTGCCTCTTTGGGATTACTGATGCCGATCAAGCGATCGTTGAAGGCATTACTTTTTCCATAGAAGCCTATAACACTGAGGACCGTAGTGACCCTTAACCCATCTTAGCCTTTTTAGGATCGTAGCGTGGAAGCTATGAGGATGCAAATCCGACTTAGCTGTCACGCGATGCTACACTCATGTTAGATTCTCTTGAGGATAACTACCAACCTCCGAGCAAATCGGTGCGCTGGTGTGTCTGATAGTGGATTGTGGACCCTGGGCACTCTGTTAGAACCGCTATTTTCTGCAGGTACAACGGAGACAAAACCTTAGTAAATACCTTTGTGGGATTAGTTCTTACCCTTGGCTTCATGCTCGTGACTTGAACCTTGACTCGTGTGCTTTGTATGATCTTGTTTGTGGTTATTGCATCCATGCATCCATACATTCATCATCTTAACCGTTTTCAAGGAAAATAACTCAGTCTATTACAAATATGGACAATGCAAATGTCCCTTTGGCAAAAGTTTTGAATAAAAGTTGTGATACTCATATACTTGATGCTTCCTATGTTTGTAATAATCGGGTTGATTTCCTGAAAACATAAAATAATAGATTTGCATTCATCATTTGCATACATGCAGTTCCCTAAACACAGACTCATTTGTCCTTCTGTTCTTGTACCAGTCAGCTGATTTTCTGGCATTCGTACCAAGTTCGAGGTAGTTACTAAAGGATAATGGAGAGAACAAAGGATGATGATCTTATGTCAGGTTTCACGGTGATGACCAATCTAATGTATGATTCTCCTCCGGACGATGTTCCACAAGTAGGTGTTCCTACTCGATCCCGACCTGTGCAAAATGATCTGGTTGGTCAAGTTGTTGAAAAAGATTCTTGATTTTCAAGGTGTATACCAAATTCTCAGAATGTCCACCCAGTGACAGAGATGATTGACGATGAGGTGTTGACCTTCAAGGAAGGAAGCGCATTTGTGAATGGAGCGCCTTTATGCTGATATTAGTAGAGTGACCTGTAGTGGTTGTATGTTTGCTTCTGTGTCTCCCAAGAAAGTTGATAATGTTCTTTCAAGCTCAAACTGACACAGTTTCCTCAGATCTTTAGTTCATTTATTAAATTTTCATTTGTAATCTTTTATGATTGTTACTGCTTTGTTTGCATGTAGAACTTGTTTGTTTTGAATATTAATCTTAATGCAATGAATATGTTTATCTTGAATTGATCCATTCGCATTTGCTCGTAATTTGTTTTCTGCATTTGCAATACCAACTTCTTGTTTAAACTCTTGGAGGGAGGATGATGAAGTGAAAACACAAAATTTCTGGTTGTATGTTTTTGACTAAGACCCTGCTGATGATGTACAGGCATTGTTTCAAATTCCCAAACACCGGAGATATAAGGAAGATAATCCCTTGTTAACCTCTTTGAGCCTTGAAGTAGGAGTTTCTTTTCTAAATAAGAAAACCCTCACATTTAACCTTGGGGTTGGGTAGTCTTCAGTTAACTTGACCAAATGTCCAAATTTCAAAAGGAGTGTGCATCTAAGGAAACCACAATGGTTATTCCTCATCCATGAAGGAAAAAGGCAGTCATAACCCTTTCAAAGAAGCCAATGTCACATGATTTGTTAAAAAAAAAATCAAAAGAAAAATAAAAGCCCGCTAAGTCGAAAAATATTGAAAACAAGTGACTTAGGAAAAAATTGGGGCATCCCGCTGGACATCAAAAATTCAAAAGAATCAGTCCAGGCAAAAGTTAGGGAAAATAAAAGAATAAAAATGTGAAAAGCAAAAAATAAAAGAAAAATTCTCATCAAAAGAACAAATCTGTGCGACTAAAGATAAAAGGTTGATTGTTATTCCCCGAATAACCTCATTGGTTCTTAAACCATCTGTTTCAGTAATCTTTTTAAAGATGAACTTTTGTGTCAAATTAGCTGAATGTAGGACTGAAGAACATCACGGAGAATGGGTGGGTAGAAATGATTTTGAGCCTAAAAATCCTTTTTCTGAAAACTGTGAACCAGACCAAGTTATAACCCTCAAAAGACCTAATTGAAGTAGGGTTTGTTTTGAAAGCGTAGTTCATATGAGATAGCGTTCCTGACTCCCATGAGTTGTACTCAAAGATCTCTGTTGGAATTGCATATGCATTCAAAAATCAATGTCGTATCTAAACTAGTGATTCATTCACAAGGTTTTGCGACATCTTTTCAGTAAAAACTTCAAGATAACATGTTTGTTGCATTAGAATTATCATTCTCAGAATCAACATTTTTTGCTTGCATACATTTGTTTGACATCACGTAAGTTTGCATTTGAGCATCAATGATGAGCTTAATCTTTCGAGGCCTGAAACTTTGATGAGTAATTGGAAAATCATTTCAAGAATGATCCTATCCAGGGGCATGTTGCCTGAAGGCTTTGTTGAGTATGAGCAAACTTGTTTTCCCAGTTGATGCTTTCACATGGGGCAAAGCTGGAGGACTCTATTGATTGAAGAGTGTGCCAAGTTCAGTAAATATGGGGCAGTTACGTCGAGATTCGACGAATCTCCAAGAGTTTGAAGACACTAGGACAGATTATCTCAAGTCGTTATGGTACAAAGTTTCCTTTTGGTGTAAAATTCTTTGTAGACCATGCAGTCTGGGGCAAAAGTAAAATGGTGGATTCAACGCACATAAGCAGATTTATTCTTATGGATGTAATCAAGTTGTTAATCAGATGATGGATTCCCTCAAGATTGTTGTGAGGTGTTGGACTTTTGAAATCCATTATTCCCCAATTGAGCGCCAGTTTGGGTATTTCCCGTCCAAGTACTATTTTGGGTATTCCTCCGGCTAAGTCTTGATTCAGATTTCCCCAGTTGAGTATGATTTTATTCTTCAGCCAGGTTATGATCAAGCATTTGTGAAGCTTTGGGGTGATGTTTTCCCTTGATGTGGAATCCTTGCACAGAGTTTTACCTCTCGTTGTGATTGCTTTGATCACTCCCCAAGCAAAGAGTAATGTTGACTTCTTATTCCCCCAATTGGTTGATATCCCCATTAGGGTTTGCTTTGTTTGTACTCCTTGACAGGATCTCTTTTGGTATCTCTATCTTGTTGAGATTAGCCGAGTATTCAGCTGAGCTGTGGTGTTTATTCATCCTCTGTTTATCCGCGTGTCTGTTTTGTCAGTATATTCATACTCATACGCATTGCATGCACATTCTTTTGTTGTGCATAGCATATTGTTGGTGCATTATGCATTTTTGCATCAGTTTTAGTGTTTCTCCACTCTCTGATGTGGTTTCCTCTGCAGAGTGTGTGTGTGTCCTCTCTCCATTAGAGTGTTGACCCTAAGCAGAAAGCGTTTATCCTTTCTAATTCCCCACTGAGTTTATTCCTCGTGGAAAGTTTTGCTTCAGTTTTCCTTTCAGGTTCATTATCTGGATGGGACCAATCCCCAGTTGAGTTATTTCCTCCTTGGGACGAGTCTTGTTTGACCGTTTCTCTCCAGTTTGTTCCTGGATTGAACTTTGGTCTCCGGCGGTGACTACTTTGGAACTCTCTAGGCTGTGTAACCTAGATGATTGGGAGTGCATTTATTTTGCACCTTCGAAGATTTGGTATTGCTCAACAGATGATCTGTTTGTGGTTACCATTAGAAGATGAAGATTTTGTTTCCTAGAGCAGTGTTGTTGCAACACTCTTTTGGAATCCATTGCATGACAACAAGCTGTATCCTCTTTATTTGAGAAACTTGTGTGTCTCCAGTTATCAGACGTTATCTTTTCCATCAAATGGTATCCCTCAGGTTGTGCCTGTCAAAGAAGTTTGTTGTGAATTTCCAACAGATGGTTGTCCCTTTATTTTAGAAGTCTGTTGCGTGATCTAACTTGCCCATATCTCCTGTGAAGATCCCTGGTAGAGTTATTGATTCCTAGTTCCTGGAAAATCTCGGCAGAAGATTTCTAGTTGACCTCGGCAGAAGGTATTTTCTTTCCAAGAATCTCGGCAGTAGATTTCTTGGATATTTTCAAAAGATTTCCAGCAAACCTCAGCAGAAGGTGGATTTATTTCAGATTTATTTGGTTGATCTCGGCAGTAGATTCTCTAGTGAGTTTTAAAATAGAATTTACAACAAGCCTCGACAGAAGGTATTTTCTTTCCAAGAATCTCGGCAGTAGATTTCTCGAATAATTTCGAAAAAAATTATTACAGCAACCTCAACAGGAGGTATTTTCTTTTTAGGATCTCGGCAAAAGAATCCTTAAAATATTTTTCAGTAAAGCCTCGGCAGCAGGCATGTTTTCGATTATTCCTCAGCAGTAGGAATTACATATAAAATCTCGGCAGAAGGTGTTTCATTTGAAGGTTCTCTGGTTGATCTTGGCAATAGATTCCCCAGTAAATTTTTGATGGTTGACGCTTTTCCCAAAAAAAAATCTTGGTAGAAAGTATTCCCAAATGAGGTCCTAAGTCTCTTCGGTTAGACGGGATAGTTCGTTGTTGAGATTTTGTTACTCCAATGAATGGTAAGTCTCTTCGGTTAGACGGGACAGCTCGTTGTTGAGATTTTGTCACTCCGATGAATGGTAAGTCTCTTCGGTTAGACGGGACAGTTTGTTGTTGAGGTTTTCTACTCCGATGGATGGTTAGTCTCTTCGGTATGCTAGAGATAGTTCATTGTTGAGGTATTGATTTTCCCCAGTGGAGCCTTCCTGTGCTAAGTCTTCCCTGTTGAGTTATATATTTGTTGTGTTGTGGTTTATTTCCATATACAGTTATCCCCAGTTTGAATCTTTTCCTCAGCTGAGTCCCAGTAGTTGTAAGGTATGTTCCCCGGCTAGTTGGTAATCCCTATTTTTAGCTTATCACCTTTGTCGTCCTACCCGTTTTGTTGGTAGTAAGTGATATAGCTGGCTTGTTACCTTTGTCGTCCCGCCCTTTAGTTGATAGTAGGTAACATAGCCGGGTTTGATTACCTTGTTGTAGCTATCACTTGTTTGATAGTTGCTAATCTCTCCCTTCTTTGTTCGAGTTTATTACCTTTGTCGTCCTGCCCTGTGTTGGTAGTAGGTGATATTTCTCGACCCCTTTGAGATTATTACCTTTGTCGTCCTACCCTTTGTTGGTAGTAGGTAATCTTTCTCATACCATTGGTTGATTACTTTGTTGTAACTGTCACTTGGTTAATGGTTGGTAATCTTTCTTTAGCTGGCTTATTACCTTTTTTGTCCTGCCCTTTGTTGGTAGTAGGTAATATAGCCCGGTTTGGTTGCCTTGTTACAGTTGTCACTTGTTTGATAGCTGGTAATCTTATCCCCTTTGTGAGATCGTTACCTTTGTCGTCCTGCCCTTTGTTGGTAGTAGGTAATTCTTCTTATATCCTTTTGATTGACTGCCTTGTTGTAGCTATCACTTGGTTGGTAGTTGGCAATCTTTCCTTTTGATCATGCTATTACCAGATGTCTGGTATTAGACGATCTTTTCCCCAGCGGAGATTTTTCTCTCCATGTTGGGACAATGTTATCCCTCTTTTATTTTTGGTGTTGGTAATTTTCCCTTAGTTGGAATCTTACTCTTTATTCTTCCCCCAGCGGAGGTTGTTTCCTCCCCTGTTGGGATGTGTTTTCCCTCTTTTGTGTTCCCCTGCGGAGTCTTTTCTCTTCTCTTTTGCTCCCCAGCTTTTGTTTATTTTCTGTGGCATATTCTTCCCCACAGTGGTTTTGTGTTTGCATATCATTTGCATAATCATATCATTTTGTGGTCTCTTAGGGCCAAAAATTGGGTTTATTGTTATATTTAAGTCTCTTCTATCTCGTCGAGACAAAGATGTCAATCTTCTTATCTCCGGATAGAAGAAACTTAAATAGGGGCAGCTGCAATACCCTAATTTTTGCCCCTAAGATTCTCTGCTTGTCATGTGCATTCATACAAACAAGATCACACATTGGTTCCCTCTTTTGTAGGATTGTGCCTTGCAGGGATCTTTGAGTTTGTGTGTGTTTGTTAGTTGTTTTATTGCTTAATTTGTTTATGTTTACTAACCTTTAATCAAAATCCAAAAATATGTTTGTTTTTGTCTTCACTAACTTTTTCAGGAAGGGAATCAAGGATATCAAACAGTCCCTCAGCTCGAATGAATTTTATCTGAACAATGTCAAAGTTGATCTGCAAACAATTCAAAATCATATGATCAAGAGTTTCCAAGATTTAATTGATTTTTATTCAAGAGACTCCAAGGTTCATGTGTTTATTTCCATGCCTTCTTTGACAAACAAGAGAATCGAGCCAAGATCCAGCACAACATAGCAAGAATGGCATTTTTGAAGATTTTCAACTGTGCAATCGATTGCACTAATGGTCTAATCGATTGCACTAGTGGTCTAATCGATTGCACCCTACATTTTTTGCCTAGATTTTGAAATTTTCAGCAGTGCAGTCTATTCGCGCTACAGTGCAATCGACTGAACGAAGACAGAATTGGCTAAAATCAGCATTTTTCAAGTTTTGAAGCATTTGGCACCAATCTTGACCATTGATCACATGTGGAATATTCTAGATCACCTCATTTTAATTCCCCTACATCATTTTGATCATTCCCCACCATGTACCTCCATTAATCACCACTCTTTTGTGATTTCCCTCCAAATTTGAATTCCAATCCTAATTTTGATCTTCTAATCCTAATTCCAAACCACCAAATTTTCCAAGCCTAAATTCTATAAATAGAGGCCTCATTTAATTCATTTCACAAGCTTTTGAGATCCAAATTCACCTTGCTAAAATTTCTCTTGAAGCTTTTGATAGCCAACAAACCTCTTGCATTTTCTCTCCTCAACCACAAAATTCACTAAAGCTCACATTTCTTCCTTTGAAAGTTAACAAGAATTCACATTGAATCTTGTTCAATTTTGAGCTAAACCTTAATCTATTCTTGTTTTTGTTCATCAATTATAGTAGATCAAGGCTTTGGAGTTTGGATCTTGGAGTAATTTGAAGCAATTTTCAGATTTGGAGTGGTAATCTCATTTTCCACCATTGTTGTTCTTGATTCATCTTCCATAATGTGATCCTTTAATAATTCTTGTTGCTTGATCTTTGGATCTTGCAATTTGTGATACATTGGTGTTATTTGTTGTTGTTTTACTTGAATTTTCGTGCTAATTTTCATCCATGGCCATGAGGTGTTTGAAGAAATGATTGGATCATGGATGCTGAATTTTTCAAAAATTTTAGTGCTGCCTGTCAGTGTGCAATCGATTTGCATTTCTGTGCAATCGATTGTACAATATATTTTTTGTCTAAGAATTGCTGATTTTTCTGCTGTGCAATAGATTCGCACACTGGTGCAATCGATTGCACAGAGACAGAATGGTGTTTTTCACCTATTTTTGGGTCTATTTTGGTTGTTTCTTCATTCCTAACCCCTTCCCTTTGTTCTTAGTCTTAGATCACATAATTGTGTGGTTTAATTTGGCTTTCTCTTCATCTATTTGTCTTTTATTTTGATCGATGAAAGTCTTATGGATCATGGAATTCCTTTGTTGAATTTTGATCAAGACTAGATCGCTACTTTATTTTCTTTCCGTGCGGTATTGCTTTCGGATGACGATTTACATGCTGTTCATCTAGCATGCATTATCACAAAGAGCTATTGACCGGCCTCATTGTAGGGTAATTACTCCGTAAATTACTCGGCGATTTCTTAACATAGCGCAACATTTGTCCCTCTTTATCCAATTCGGAATTTGAACTTTCGTGGTCCGGACCTTGATTGGTCGCGTCAACCCAATGTTGGTTAATCTTTTGTATTAGGTTCAAAATCTTTGAAGCTTGTTGTTGTAGAGGCATTGATTCTATCAATCTTCTAACAAGTCTTCATCAACCTTGACCTAAGTACATTGTTTAATCACTATAGTTCAAGACGCGAAATGAAATAATCGGTGAAGGCTTATGGCACTAGAGCCTTGTGCTACTAACCACTAACTTCTAACTTTATATTTCCTTCTCACTCCCTATCTCTCTTTTACTTTTATGCAATTTTTCCTTTGTCCATTGGACACATGTTTATGCTTCCGCATATTTTTCCTTTGTCCGTTGGACACATGTTTATGCTTCCGCAATTTTTCCTTTGTCCGTTGGACACATGTGTATGTTTATGCCTTTTCCTTTTGTCCATTTTGGACTCAAAAACATTAATAAAGGATTAAACCACTAAAAGACTTGTGCTCTTAATTGTTGGACTATGGCCACTATCCTTTGCATTGGAGGACCTATACTCTTGATTACGGACTTTAGACTTAGAATTAGGATCCTAACCTATGCTTGGGAGTTTGTGATGGAAAACCTTGGATTTTGGATACTTGGAGTCCTCTTTTGAAGACTTATTTTGAATCAAGACCAAATCAAAAAGGGAAAAATGCTTATGCTATGGAGCGTGTCCATGTGGTTAGATCTTTCTTATCCTTAGCTCTTATTTTATGCACTAGGATAGTCTCTTCTTCGTCACCCCTTCTTCAATTTTCAAAACCTTCTCTCTTTTTCAAAACCTTCTTGTTTTCAAACTTAAAACCACTTTCATAATAAAACCTTGACTTCGGTCAAGTGATTTTTTTTTAAACTTTGCTTTTCTTTAATAAATGTCAATCAATATTAATCATATTTTGACCATTTCATAAAAACATAAAAAATATAAAAACTCATCAATCTCTTTTTGTGCTTTGTGCACTTTTTCTTTTAAATTTTTTTTCATAAGTTTAGACATGATTCATTTCTTTAAGCGGAATTATTCGCTTGGAAATGACGACTTGTCTTTACACTTAAAGTCAACCAAAACAAACAATTTTTTGTTCTTTGTACCACGAACTACGGGGTTTTGATCCTACATTGAACATCTTGGGTACGTAGGCATGAGGCGATAAGTCTCTCCAGACACAAAAATATTAAAAAATATTTCTCTTGTCATCTCCTTAATCTCTTTACAAGCAAACCATTTTCATACCAAAAGCATGAATATATCAAAGGGCTCCTATAGAGGACTATAGATGTATTGGGTGCATAAAACCTTCCCTTTACATAACCAACCCCCCTTACCCATTTCTCTTTGTCTTTTTTAGCTTTTTGTTTTTTTAGACTTCTTAGGATTTATTCGCTCTTTTTTCCTTTTCCTTTGTGGAATAAATAAAAGCGCGGTGGTGACTATGTTTTCCTTGAGTTAAGTTAATCAATAGCTTACACTCACGATTTTTACCGCTACAACTACCCACTCGTAAGTGCCTAAGGCCCCAGGGCATCGAAACGCCATTTTAGGGACATCCTCTTCAGCAATGAATATTTGGTTATATCCAGAATACCCGTCGAGCATACTAAGGTATTCATGGCCAGCGGCAGAGTCAACTAGCATTTCCACCACATGCATTAAGTATTCGTCATTTGGGGTCGCATCATTTAGATCTCTAAAGTCTATGCAAACCCTCAAAGTACCATTCTTTTTTATAACAGGCACAATATTTTCTAGCTATTCGACATACCTGGCTGCTCGAATAAATTTGCAATGAAGAAGCCTTTCGACCTCCTCCTTGATCTTCGAGAGAATTATCGGTGCAAATCGCCTTAGATTTTGCTTGATTAGTTTCTTTTCAGATTTAATTGGCAGCTTCAATTCGACCAGCTCTCTGCTTAGGCCATGTATCTTGTCATAATCCCATGCAAATCAGTCTTTAAACTCCTTTAACAACTGGATCACTTCGACTTTGAGTTGTGGGATGATATTTGCACTGATATATGTTGGTCTTTTCGTTGCCCCTTCTCCCAAGTCGATTTCTTCCAAAGGATCTTGCTCTAGCATTTTGATGTTGGCTGCCAACGAATCCTTCTCGAAACCCAAAGGCTCGTCATCATAAATGGCGTCGAGCATCTGGATTTAGATTTCGTCCTGAAACTTATCAGGCGGTTCTGGATCGAAGACCTTACCAGAACCTTCTTGGTTTATTCTTTTGTTGGCTTCGACAACCATATGCTTAACTTTGGCCTCCAGGACCGCTTGTAGTTTGTTTTCGACTATGTAAGCCGAAATCCATTCGAGCACCTCAAACTCAGGCATCATCGTCGAATTCACTTCCCCACCCCGTGGGGTTAACTCCGAATGTCGCTTCATAAGCGAATTCATCTTCTCCTACAACTTCCCGATCCCACTAAAACCCATTTGTTGGATGCAGGTACAGTGACCAGTACGCGTTATTGTCTGGAGTGAATGCAAAATTGGCTGGGTTACATGGAGCTATGTTAGCCAAATTTCTGTCAAAGCTTCGTCTATTGACATGATTAGCCGAAGCCAAGAAATAGCTCTGGTCGACTTCAATGTTCTCAACAATACCATCTGTCCGCCAGATGGTGATTCTCTGATGCATCGAAGATGGCACGACTCCTATTCTGTGAATCCATTCTCTTCCTAATAACAGGTTGTAGTTGGCATTCATCTCTATAACCATAAACATAGTTGACATTGTGACTGTCCCTACCATCAAATCAACCTGGATTACCCTCAATGTGTTGCCAACCTTCCCTTCATAATTGGACAACACCATATTGTGGGGCTTGGTGTCGGTATCGAACTTTCCTATTTTTCTCAACATGAAGTGCGACATCAAGTTTACCGTTGCGCCGCAATCTACCCGAATCTTGTTAACTGGCACAACTTCAAACTTCCCAGTGATAAAAAGAGGCTTCAGATGGCTTTGCATAACCTCACTGGGTCTTTCGAAGAATGCATTTTGCTCTTCGACACACCCGTTATTCATCACATAATAGCAAACTGGCATATGTGTGGCCATTTCTATATCAATGTTATCCGCCGTATCTTCGACTTCACATATCTGGTCGAATTCCTTTGGTAGGACAGATACCACGTTAACCAAAATGTCGAGAGACTGCTCTGACCCTGAATCAAAATTATCAGTGAGTAATTCATCCTCAACAACCTTTCGATCATACTCTTCCTTGGTTGCTTGCTCTTGCGTAGCGGCAAGCGCCTTTTCGACATGCTTTGGCTCTTTCCTGTCGACTGGCACGTTGGTGCTGGATTCTGCTTTCGCCTCAGCTTCTCTCTGGGCTTTCCTTCGTCTTTGTTCCCTCCTCCACTGGGACATGGACATGGGGTTTTTCCCTTTATAGTTCTCTGAGACGTAGGCTGTTTTCTTTGAGGCCATCGAAGAGCCTCTGTCTACATCAAAACTCTGCCATTTCTGTTGGCTCTTTTCCTTATTTTCATTCGGTTTTATCCACTTGCCATTGGAAAGTTCTGCGAATGGTTTAAAGGTGGTGGCCCTTGCCCCTGGAACTCTTGTATTTGGTTGTTCTTGCTTCGAAGCAGACTTCCTTGGGTCGAAACCCCGCTGGCCATGAAGGGCTTTCTCCCCGCGCCTTTGTTTGGCCTTTCGAACTCCCTCAAGATTTTGCGCTGCCTTCTTGTCAAAAACAGCGCTGCATCTAGGACACAATATGACTTTTGACCTCTTCTTTTGACACCTGTGTATGAAGTCAATCAGATTTTCCTCCTCTCTTGGGAAGGCCAATTTGTTGTATTCTTCCTGTCGACGTTCATCATCGACCTCCATGGGTGTCTCTTGCGAAATCTCCACCATGTTAATTTCCATTTTGACATCCTCGGTGATATCAAGCTTATTTAATTCCATCTGAAGGCCCTCAACAGCCTTGTCCATTTGAACGAAACTGTCGGCGGTTTCTTTGGTTATCATCATCCAATGGGAATCCTCAATGATTCCTTTGTCGGAGTCTTCACTAACCCCAATGTCGACACCATCAGCAGTGACTTTGGTGAAACTTTGGACAACCTCAATAGCAAAACTCTCTATGAACACTTGGTCGAGACCTTCAGTGATCCTGACCATGACTGCTCCATTGTTGAAGTCATCAGCGACCTCGACCATGTTGATATTGTTGTCAAGACCTTCAGTAACCTCGATCATGTTAACCTCCGTTGGCTCTGTGTAGTGAGCATCAGACACCGGTAAGGGATCAACATCAATCTTCATCTGGCTTTTAGATTTCTCACCAAACTTGAGCCTTCCCTCTTGGATAGCATTCTGGACAAGATCCCTGAAAAGAAAACATTGAGAAGTTTTATGGCCCAAGGAATTATGATACTTACAAAAACTTCTCTTTTTTCTTTGTTCTAAAGGAGGCATTTTAGCACCAGGAGGCACTATCATTTGACCGTCCTTAACTAACAAATTGAAAATTTCGTCACACTTAGTAACGTCGAAAGTGTAAGTTTTCTTAGGAAATTTATCATTCTTTTCTGGTTTGACAAGATTTTTTCCATTCGAAGGGGCCAACAATTTACAAGAATAAGGTGGGCCTTGTTTCAATTCAGCAAGATCAATCTCGCCTTCGTCGAAACTTACTGGGTCATTATAATATTTTCCGTCTTCTTCATTAACTTCGACGTAGGCTACCCTTTTATTCTTATTTGCCCTAGCCTTCTCTTCCTTCAGACGTTCTAGTTGTCGAACCCTATTAGCCAATTGAGCCATATCCCTTAAATATTGGGTATCCGATTTCTTCCTAATGGAATAATCGAGGCCTCCAGCGGCCATTTCGACTAACTTATGTTCTGGCACTTGTGTAAAACATCTAGCCTTGAGCAGTCGAAATCTATTCAAATAGTCATCTATTGGCTCGGTGAATTTTCATTTTATACTAGCCAACTCCTTTAGACTGATCTTAGTTTGTCCCATATAGAACTGCTCATGAAATAATCGTTCCAACTGGGTCCAATTGTGAATCGAATTTGGTGGCAAAGTTGTGAACCACGTGAAGGCATTCTTCTTTATAGAACTTGGGAAGTATTTTACCCTAAGATTCTCATTATTCTCAATTTCTCCAGCCTCTATCACATATCTAGCCACGTGTTCGACAGTGGACTCAGTGGTGTCCCCAGAAGACTTAGTGAACTTAGGGACTTTCGTTCTAGGGGGCAACTCCGACTGGAGAATATATTCTGACACTGAAGATGTATAATTTGGCCTTCGAAGGCCAAAGTTTACTCCATTTTGGGCCATAATCCTTTCGACCATGGCTGCCAAATTATTATCTGCTGCCACATCATTTCGTCGAACCTGTTGTATAATGTTGTCAACGTCCTGGTTTCTATTCACCAAAACCACCCTTGGTTGTTCTCCTACAGGAATTTGTGGTTGATTCCTAGGGGGTTCGACTACTCCCTGGTTTGCTAAATTTGTCTGAGGTAGATTTCCTGGGTTTTGTTGGCCCTAGTTAATAGTGGGGTCCTCTTCGAACACTACCCCTTGGTTTCCTGTGATATACTCCCTCGAGGGTGTCGAGGAGGGGTAGGTACACCAAAGAAATCTGCAAGGCGCGTCATCTGTGCAGCCATTTGTTGATTAGTCTGGGTGGTATTTGGGATTAAAGGCTGAAAGATTTCTCCCATAGTTTGGGACATCATTTGGACTATTTGATGGTTACTTTCATCCATTTGTTTCCTTAAGTATGCTGCAGTAGTATTTGTCAAGTTTGGCATTTGGGTTGAATATCCCATTCCTAAGGATTGGTTGTTTCGACCCATGTTAACCCCAGATCCTGACCCTTGTAAAGGTGAAGTCACTATGGGTTCTATAAATACTGGAGGAGCACTCTGTAAGTTCGCCATCATCGAAGTTGGCATCCTATAAGGCGGGTCTTGACTAGGTAAAGGCATAGAAAATCCAGGGGGAATAAATGGTTGGAAGTTAGCATTTCCCACTGGTGGGGGAGTCCTTGGTGGACCCCTTGATCCAACATAACTCAGAATGGGCTGAGTATGGGCAATCAAATGTGTAGGGATCGAACTTGCCATAGATGGTATAACTTCAGACACGGGCGTAGAAATGGTTGGTCCTCCAGTCGAAGACCCTGGGGTTGGTTCTACGTTGATACTGGGCGTAGTTTGAGGATTCGAGTTATTTGGCTGATTAGTACTTGCCATTTTCCTCGTATATCTCCTCCTTGGTCTATCTTCGTTTGTGGTGGCTACTTTTCCACTTCTTAATAACATACAACGACGTTTTCGATAGAGGAAGGATAATTAAATGCAAAATTATAAGTTTCTTTGAAAACACAAAAAAATTGTTTTCACGAATCGTTTTAGCACTGTCCCATTAGGCGTGCCAATTTGTTTACTGTGAAAAATAGCAAACAACCTTTGGTCTACCAAATTTGTAAGAAAAATGGGTAGCTTGCAGGATCGACCAAACTAAATCCTAGAACATGTGCTAAAATGATTTAAAAGAGCATTTGATAAAGGATTAACAATTCGACAATCTTCATAATTTAGAAAAAGGGCTATTTCGACAATACCAAAGAAAATGATACGAGGAAGTAATTAAAAGTGCATTGGAAAATAACTTAATAAAATAAAAGCAAGAAGATAAATTTCTGGGTAAAGATTAATTGGATTGCATTGAATAAGAAAAATGGTGTTACATAAAACGTACATTTCTTCAGAAACTCTTTTCTCGCTACACACGGATACTCTGGGTGATTTTGAGAAAATTGTACAACTTTAACCCACACAAATCCTAATACTAAGACTTGCTATTTATAATAGTAAAAAATAACTACCCACTAACAGCCTACTAATTAGAACGAGACAAATGTCATTCTGCATGGCTTCGTCCTTCAACTGCTCTCCACGTGTCTTCTTCTATCAAATGGATAAGGACAAAATTCCCTCCATTATTTGAATTTGAATCTCCAATCGAACGACACCAGTTAAGCTTCTGTCGAAACATATCTCCAAATTATTAGAAATATTTCTAAGTCCACAAACCATGCCTCCTCTACACAAGGACACTTTTCGACTGGACTTTCTGGAAATAACATTCCTATCGAAGTCTTTTGAAACTCCAAAAATTTCATTTCTTTTGAAAAAATGTTAATCCAATATCACGCGTTGAATTTAGGAGCTAACACCCGGATATTGCAAAAATTTAGAACCGATATTATAATGGTAAAAGACGTCAAATTAGAAGAAAGACAACACTGTTAGAGATTGTATCTCTAAAGGAGCTGTAAGAGTGGATCATGTATGCACTGATGAAAACTTAGCAGATCCTTTGATGAAAGGATTAACTAGAGAGAAAGTCCATAATACATCCAAGAAGATGTGACTAATGCCTATAAATAAATGATTTGCTAATGATGGTAACCCGACCTAGATGACTGGAGATCCCAAGAATTAGGTTCAATGGATAATAACAAGTCGTGAGCAATATGAAATGATCATGCAAGTGAAGCATGAATCCTGAAGTAATAAGAGGATGAGATGATAGAAACTCTTAATGAGATTTATACTCTGTATGAGGGAGTACCTAGGCTATAGGAGTACTCTTGATAGACTCACCTTTGTGATTGTGGAACTTAGGCCAGTTCCTATGGAATTTTAAGGCATAATTCCTAGAGCCTTCACTAAACACGGATACACGTGCATGACCATTAAAGCACGGGCTATTATAATACACCTTAATAAAAGGTAATGTGCAGGTTTGATGTCTGAGATAGAGTTCAAGACAATGGTGCCACTCTTGTTGAATCAGAATCAAAGGTTCAAGTCGTAGACACCTTTGCTTATACATAATCTTAGAAACGTTTGACATTTATTTTAAAAACACTTTTTTTAAATTCAAGTGGGGGATTGTTGGAACATTATATCAATATTCTAATATAGGGAGATGAATTTGAAAAAGTTCCTTAAGTTAAGTCCCACATTGTCTGTTAGTTGAAAAAAATCCTTAGTCCCATATTACTTAGGTGAGATATATTTCCTTCCTCACTTCATGATATAAGAAAATTATCTATTTCATTCCAAAACACACCAAAAACATATTTTGAGTTTTTCCTTCCCCACTCTCATAACTCTGCGTCTTTTGAATTGTCGAAGCGCCAACTTCTCCCCTATCTTTCTACTCGTTGAATTTTCCGAGTATTTTCTTGAATTCACATTAGAGAATTATGTTAATTTCTCCTTGTTTGAGTTGAGAAATTACAAGTATTAATTTTTGGATTCTCTTTGGAGAATTATTTGAACTTCTCTTTGTTTGAGAAATCATTTTTGTGGTCAAATGACCATTATTGAATTCTCTTTGGAGATTTATTTGAATTTTTCTTGGTTTGAGAAATTATTATGACTGGTTGTTATACCAGATACAACGAGTGGTATTTATACCATATTCGAATGGTATTTGTACCATCATATGGTGTATTTATAAATCGATTATCTATCGTGCAAGTAGTAATCGTACAATATAAAACTGAGTTGTTTTATCCTCGAGGTGGTTGTTAGTACTAGTAGTGAGTAGGTGGGTTTTTTGTTATCATCTCCACAGGGATTGTCCTGATATTTGGATGCTTGTCGTTCAATAGTTTATCGTTTCAAGAAAAGGGTTTTCAATGTTTTCTTCATAAATTGTCACGTTTTTAGTAGCAAAGCTTTTAAATTCTAATGTGTTTGATTAACAAAGTATATCGAAAGTAGTTTTCATCTACCCTAACTTATATGTATTCTTTCAATCTTGCATGTGAAGTCGGATCCGATTAATATCATTGCATATTCTTTCAACATCATCTATCTCTAGAGCAACGTCGTGAGAAATACCGTATTCGTTGCTACACGATCTCTCCATATAACAACCAATGTAGTAAGCTTTAAGTTCAATATAAAGCGAATATCAACCATAGACCGATCTCTCCAATCTATAAATTGATAGATGAATATTTTAGGTCAAGTTCCACAAAATCTATGTCTAGAGTTTTAAAAAACAAGAATGGATCATTAAGAACAAAAATATCCATCGTATATTAATCATCACTTGTTCACATACAAGGCCAATCAAAAGAAATACATAAAGTTAAGGTAGACTACCTCTACCTTTGATACAAAGGAAATTAGCCACCCATAACCATGGTAGCTTTCTTTACAAGTCTTGAGAAAAAATGAATGAGCATCCACGTCGAAGAATCGAACTCGGATGCGAATTCAGCTTCTATTTGCAAAATATCACTCTTTGGTGAAGAAATGCTGAAAAATAAGGTTTCTTGGTGAAAAATGGGTTATGATCCCCAAAAAGTGTGAAAAGTACTTATATAGTACAACTAGAATCTGTCAAGTTCGCCCATTGAACTCTACTTT
This sequence comes from Lathyrus tuberosus, assembly GCA_022829125.1. Taxonomy (NCBI): domain Eukaryota; kingdom Viridiplantae; phylum Streptophyta; class Magnoliopsida; order Fabales; family Fabaceae; genus Lathyrus; species Lathyrus tuberosus. The sequence goes on from JALAZF010000009.1 coordinate 20,598,133, forward strand.
ATAGCACTAGAAGTGCCTCTGATCAGTTAAACTGGCCCTGAGGAATTTACAAAGTTCGTTATGCGAGTAATTCTTTGCCCTGCGAACTACTTCGCTACAAGTTCACATAACGAACTTATGGTCCTTTAGCTACTGCCTCAAATCTGGGATGGTTCACTGGACCTTCGCTGCAACCTCGCCCAACGAACATTCGCTTCAAGTTCACCCAGCAAACTTAGTGCCCTTTTCCTACTGCCATCATTCTGAGATGGTTCGCTGGGGCTTCGCCATGAGATCGCCCAGCGAACATTCGCTGCTACTCCTCACTGGCTGTTCGCCCAACAAACATGTTGAATCTCTTCTTTTCCTTTGGCTTCCTTGTCCATTTACTTGTGTCTTACACTTTGATGTTTTATGCCTAATTCCAGCACAATAACACACAAATCAAAGCAACCAAAGGAATTTGCAACAATAGTGAAGAATAACATGAAAACATGGAGTAAATCCAACAAAACATAACAAATGAGATGAAAAATGCCAATAAATATGGATCAATTTAAAGCATGTTTGACATTCAATAGTTGCACGGTAGTTTGACTATTTTGCATAAATTTGGACAATGCCACTGATCAGTGCATTTTAATGCACATTCTCTTATGTTTGTACTTAGGCATTCCTACAGTTTATTTGAGTGTTTTTACTATTTTAATGTGTTTTCATATTTAAGTTTGTTTCTACCTTTATTTTATTTTCGCAGCTTATTTTTCAGCATTAACACTTATTTGATACCTTTCACTGCACATGTCATAACTTAGGCTACGAGATACCGTTATGCGCGTTCTACCAGTCGACAGAAAGATAAGACAGAGAGCTAGAACTTTCATGTTTTACGCAGAAGCTGATTCGGAGTGAAATATGGTCAAATAAGTCGTTGAAGTCAGAACCCGAATTCTGACCTTAGAAAATAATTTGGTTCGGGTCGTTTTATGGGTCTGGTTTATGTTTCCGACCCAGTTAGAGTTAGTGGTGAAAAAACCTATTTTGTTTATAAGGTTTTCAGCCGTACAACCATTGTTAACCTTTCTTTCACTATTCACATATTTGCTTTTTGCTTTTGTACGAAACTTATGGAGAACTAACTTTTTCAGATTAATCTGCTGTAATCGGTTTCCGCCGACACTTTGAGGTTCTTTAAATTTCCAATAAAATTTATTTCCTTTCAATTCTTCTCTGTGATATCTTGTTTGCTTAATTCGATTTATCTTAGGGTTGATTTATTTATTTCAATGATTGCATGTTCTTATACTTTAATCGTGTTTGCTTAATCCGCGTATGTTTCTCGTGTTTGCTTAATTCACGGTTACTATATCTCATCCGTTTGCTTTATTCGGAAATTAAGAATATGTATCGTATAATATCAATTGCGCTTGTTTGTTTGTTATTATAATAAAAAAGGGGATAAAGTCCGCTTAGGAATTGAGAATTATTTGGATCGATGATAAGTTGAGAAACTAAAACAGCAGATTAACCGTTCAACTTATTTTGATAATCACTTTTTTACAATCACTTATTTTTATTATTTTTTCTAAATCAAAACCAAACCCCCCATAAACCGTTACTGTGTTGGTTAATAACAAAACAAGAATCCTTGTGAGAACGATACTAGAGTTGTCGTTACCGTTACTACTATTTTCAAAAACACTCCTTTTTGATCTGTGCGCGACAACAGATCAAATTGGCGCCGTTGCCGGGGATTCTTGTTGATTTTAGCCAATTTTAGAATTTTAATTTTAGATTTTTGTTAGAGTTTTTTGTTTTTTTTGTTTGTTTGTTGATTTTTAGGGTTTCAGTGCAGTGGTAAGCATTTCAGCCTAACAGGTACGTTTGGAAGCTACTGTTTCGATTTGCTCCGAATTTTTTCCAGAAAATCAGAAACAAATCGACGAACATTACACATTTAGAATCGTATTCTAAAAGATTTCGACCCTGAAAATCGCAAATTCATTATTTTCCTATTTTATTTTATTTATTTTCTATTTTCATATTTTAAAAAAAATCCAAAATTTTTTGTAGAGACTTATTCTGATTTGATTTGATTTTTAGTTATATTTTCATAATTTTTTAGATTTTATTTTATTCTCTTTTCTATTTTTTTCATCTTTTTCTTAATAGGGACATTGTTGGTATGTTCCTAATTGTTGCTGTAATGCTGAATTAGTTTTGTGTTTTCTTTTTATTTGCTATTTTTTTTCTATTAAATTTAACATGGCTGAACAAAAAACATTAAGAGAGCTTGCTGCTCTTGATGTTCATTACAATGATTTAAGTATTGAATATACTAATGATGTTATTCCTTTCGAATGGAATTCTGGTTTAATACACTTGTTGCCAAGGTTTAATGGTCTTGCAGGTGAGGATCCGAATATGAATCTGAAGGAAATCCAGATTGTGTGCTCTACTACTTCCGAACCTTCACTAGAGGACCTTGTCAAACAAATGGCTATAAATGATCTCCAATTTCAACAACGAATAGATTCCACTATTCAGGCATTGCAGACACAGATTGGACAGCTTGCCACTTTAGTGAATGCCATACAGCAAGCTCAAGAATCAAACCAACTACCTGCCCAAACAGTAGTGAATCCAAAAGAGTTGCCTTCTGAAATTGTTGATGAAGCTTATTCTGATTTGTTTTCAGCTGATTTTCCATCATTGTCTGATTTTGATGATAATTACTCTTGTGAAGACTGTACTGACACTAACATTTGTTCTGTTTGTGCTGAGATTGAGGCTGCCTTGCAGGTTGACTTTTTTCCTACAGATGGAGTTGTAGATGAAGTTGTTTATATGGATGAAGCTCTCGACATCCCGGCTACCCCAACCAAACATTCCATTGAATAACCACCTTCTAAACCACTTCTTAAGGATTTATATTATTCATCAAAGCTTCAATTTGAGTAGGAAGAAAATTTATTACAAGAACATAAGAAGGGAATTGGATGGATAATGACTGACATTTCTGATATTAGACAGTCCATGTGTACACATAGGATCTTACTTGAAAACGGAGAAAAAGCAGTGAGGCTGCCCCAAAGTTGGTCTAACTTATTAATTTTGGATGCTATTAAAAATGAGATCCACATTGCATCAGAGGATAAAGAGAAGACCACTTTCACGTGGCCATTCGACACTTTTACTTATCGAAGATTCTTCTTTGATCCTGAAATAAAAGGAGAAGGCACTAATAAAAATTTCAAGGTTGGTGGATGCTACCCAAAGTTACATTATGACATCCCCACTTTGGAATAGGAGACTGTAGAAGATCTCTCTTTGGGAAAGGCTGCTTATGTGATCACATATCCGCCTTAACTACTCGGGTGTGTTCTTTCCTTTCTCTCACTCTTATTTTATATTTTCGTTCTTTCATTGAGGACAATGTGTGTTTTAAGTGTGGGGGAGGGAACCATTTACTTTGTTTTATTTCTTTCAGTTTTCTTTAAGTGAAATTAAAAAAAAAGTTAGACTTAGAAACGCAATGCATCTTTTGAAATTTTTATGTTATAGATTAATTTGAGGTTAGATTATGGAGACTTGGGAAAAACTCATAAGATCAGTACCGTTTTAACACCTTAAGTCTCTTGAATATGAAAATCGATTTAAATACTTGTTATGACATAGCCTTGAGTTCTTATCCTTTAATAGCTCTTAAGTAGTTTATCTAGCAGTCAGCACCATCTAAAAAGTACTCACTAAGTGATTAAGCTGATGCAAATAAGTGAATGATCCTGTGCTTAATAAGAAATCTAAATAGGAATCCACCTTTTAAGTTAGGTGACCCTCACCCGGTCACTTAGGATAACGGTTGTGAAACCTTCAAAAAAAGAAAAAAAATATATATTGTTGTTGCTAAAGTGGTTAATTTTGAATTATTGACAAGATATTGATCATAGTCACTAACAAGCTTATTTACCATGCATGTGAATAGATAAAGGGCTTAATGTAATTGCATTAGAATGAAAGAGAGCAAAAAGTAGGATGAGTAAGTTAGGCTTAAGTATAATAACATGATTTGGATTGGTTTGTATAGGAGGGAGGTTTATGACCGCACAATTACGGATTTGTGTTCTTACGATATGTGTTATCTTTACTTTATTGTTTGGTCAGTAGAGGAAGTGGTATAACCATTAAAAACTCTCAAATATAACCATGAGTATTAGGGTTGAACCCCACTAATAGCTTCCAATCTAACAATATCAACTTCTATCATATAAGTTAAGATTTACGAACATTATCTTTACTATTTTACTTGTTTTAAATTATTTATCGCTTTAAAATAATAATACAATATTTATTATTATTTTATAATAATCTATCCTGATTTATTTTTTATTTTAATTCAGATAACTAATCCACTTTTTATTATTAATAAAATTATTTTAGTGATGATAGTTATTTTATTATTAAAATCAATATAATTAATCATAAAAATGAATAAAAAAATCACCTAATTTAAAACGGAGGGAGTTTTTTTTTTTTTTTTTTTTTTTTTTTAACTTTCCAATTCAATATTTGAAGTGTCTAAACACATCTAAAAATTGTGACTTCAAATCATTAATAGATTTGTCATTTGATATTCACTACTATCAAACTCTTTAACTTCTTAATGTTTATGTTGCAATCATGCATTCTAGTAGTCTTTAAGATTTTCCAGCTGCCCATTAAATTTTAAAATTGTGTGCTCGATAACTTCAAACACTTAGTGAAATTTTGGACGGAATCTGTTTACATATTTTTCAACTTTGAGGCAATTTTTCATTATGATCCAAGATGATTCAAGACTAAAGTTAAACATCAAAGTTGAAGTATGATATAGGGGCTTTCCTAAAAGTACAAGAGCCTCCCATGGTTCAACTTGAGCAAGAAGTTATAAGCCTCCAAAAATGGCATTTTTCACCCTGCCTACACAATAGCATTGGTACATAACTTGCATCCCACGATTTCTTGAGCCAATTTTGGACACTTGCATCATTGTATTTTTGTCCAAAATCAACATGAATGATGAAGAATATGATCACAAGGCCACCAAGTCAAAAATCCAATCCCTTAGGCATGTGGCATTCAAGGTTCATTTCCAAAAACTCCAACTTTGACATGAAGCATTGAATGGATGCATAGAGCTAGCATATATCAGTTCACAACATTGCAAATGAGTCAAGATTAGTCCAAGAATCATAAGACCATAGGCCTGCAAGATTGACTCAAGTCAATAGTTAAAGGAGACTTTGGCTACATGACAAAACTCAATGGATAATAGGGTGATCCAGCCCCCAATCACTATTGCTCCCAAAACAAACTTGCTCTACTATAAATAGAGACCCTTTCTGGTCTGTTTGAGTACACCAAAGCATAACAACATATGCTCTTCTTCCTTTCACTCTCAAAAACCAGAAATTGCTTATTTTTTAAGTAACATTCGAATTTTCAAATAGAGAGCAATTCTATCAGAACCAATGTTGTAGACACATCATATACATCATATGTGAGCTATCCAAACACTTCCCACACATCTGTAACCTCAGAATCATAAAACTCCAAATCACACTCAAGCCAATTTGCAGTTGAGGTACCACAAAGAGTTCCAGGTTGTTTCATTCCATTCCAAGCTTCCAAACACCATACATAAGGTCCATTGAAGCTGTCCAGGTCATCAAACAACACCTGTAACACCTCCAACACACAATTCAATTTCTTCTTGTAAGAGGTAAGCCTGAACTATCAAACTCTATGGTTCATGCATCATAAATGTGTTTTCAAGTTACAAACATGTTTCTGCACTTGTGTAGAGTGTTTGCCCTTAATCAATTGCATTGTAGCTATCATGTATAGGACTTCATAGTGTTCTTGCAAAAATTAGGGTTCATGTGTTCATCACTTGATTTCTCACTCTACACTTAATATAAATGCAATTAATTGGTACCATTGGAATCCTTGTTAAAAAACGAGTGAGATTGATGTTTGAATCGTGCAAAATCATTGAGTAATCAAAGAGAAAAATGAGGTTTTACAAATCGTCCATAACGCGGGCACGAGGAAGAAGAAGGTGACCGTTGGCGCCTTTTTCAAATTATTTTAATTTTGAATTATTAAGTTATTTTCTTAATTGATTTCAAAAATTAATTTCTCCCTCAATTTTAATCATTTTTTATTGGTTTTTTTTTTAAAAAAATTCACAAAAATGTTAAAATATTTTATTCTACAAAAAAATAAATTTTATATTATTTATTTAATATAGTTTGAATTTTTTTAAAGGATTTCATTTTAATTGTTTTTAAACATTTTTAATGAAATTTTCCTCTTGATTTTTCAAATTCAAATGAATTTCGCACTTTCATATAAACATAACATGACTTTTCAAAACATTTTTCAAAGTTCAGAACTTGTTTTTTAATATATTTGATATTTGATATTATTTATTATTTAATTTTCTTTGAAAAATTATATTTTAAATTAAAATTAGGGTTTTTCCTTGATTTTAATTTTTCAAACTTCATTTGAAACACTTTTGGGTCTCTTGGTAGAGTGTAAGACCCATCCCTTTGTAAATACATAATTTTGGGCCTCAGTCATTGTATAAGTCCTGATACGATTTTCAAAATAAATGGTGCGACCGCTGTTTTTCATCTGGGCATCTCCTTGAGCTATAAGCCCCAACTCTTGTACAAAAATAACTTTTTGGGTCTCTTTGTAGAGTGTAAGACCCATTCCTTCTTGTACATAAATAATTTTAGGCCTCAGTCATTGTATAATTCCCTCTGTGTTTTTCAAAACCGCGACGCGATCGTCGCCTTTTCAAATAAATCATCTGGGCCCCTCCTTGAGTATAAGCCCCATTATTCTTTCTTCACAAACACTTTTGGGCCTCTAATAGAGTGTAAGACCTAAACCCTTTTTGTACATAAACAATTTTTGGGCCTCTGCTATAGTATAAGTCCCACAACGTCTTTCGGTATCACAATGCGATCACTATTTTCAAAACAAGTCATCTGGGCCTCTCCTTGAGTATAAGCCCCAATCTTTATACATAAACTTTGTTTTAAACAATAAACAACGTCCATGGGCCTCTCCTTGAGTTGTAAGCCCCATATCTCTGTTTTCAAAATCATATGTCTGTTTTAAAACTGCTACTAAGAGGAGCATTATTCCGGGTGAAACCGTTCTTAGACCACTTAGGCCTCTTTTTGAGTTATAAGCCCCAAACATTCTTTGCTTTTCAAACAAATTGTTTTCAATTTAAATTCAAATTCAAAGTTTTTTTCCTCAAAACTTTCTTCAATTTCTTGAAACCCTAATCATACAGTTGTAATCAACACAACAAATCACCATACACCTGGGACTCTATAGAGTGTAAGTCCCAACATCTTTTCAATTCAATGCATATTTGTTGATAGACCTGTCAATTTATTCATCTGTATATATATATACCCGTGCATATTTGTCTAGAGTTTCCCCAGCAGTTAGGTCTACACTTAGGTTAAACTAGAGGTTACTTTTTAACTTAGTCAAGACTAGTTCCCTCATAGGAAATTCCCTCAAAACAGTCCGCCTTCTCTTGGGCTTATTCAATATGGAACAGAGAAAGACATTATTCTCGATGAAACTTTTCTTAAGAATGTCAAAATTTAGAAATATGTATGTATACAAGAAATTCATTTTCCTAGAGAAGATTAATTCCCAGTGAAACCTCTCTTGAATTTCTTCAAACCTTAGAATTGTTCAACAAAGAAAGGATTAATTCCCGGTAAAACCTTTATTAAACTTTTCTTAGGCTTGGACCCACAGGCTTCCTAGAAGTATCCCTAGCCTCCTCTTGGGCTTAGTACACTACTAAAAAAATGAAAATCAGGGACGGAAATTTGTGAGGGAAATAAATCCCTCACTAATTGCAATGGATTTAGTGAGAGAAAACGATATAGATGATAAATCATAAATGGAAAAAAAATTAGTGAAGAAATTTGTGAGGTAAATTTTCCGTCACAAAAAGTCCCTCATAAAATCCCTCACAAAATTGATAAATATAAATTTAGTAAAGGAATTTAAGATGAATGTTATTCTTCCCCATTATTTCCGTCACAAGTTTTCTCATAAATGAGTTAGATATTTTTGTGAGGGAAATATTCCCTCTCTAATATATTATGTTGTATAAAATAAGTTAAATTTAAATTTCTTTAAAAAGACATTGTAGTTTAAATTTTAATTAAACAAAAATTATATTAAATATATTTTAAAATAAATAATTATTTTATTATAAAAATAATTATTTTTTATCAAACTTAATTTTTATTCTAAAGATTTTTGTATATAAGAAAATAAAAACCTAAATTATATTTTTCTGATGATATTGTAGCTTAAATTTTAATTAAAAATTATACTAAAATATTTATAAGAAAATAAGTAAAAATATCATTGTATAATTAATTATTTTTTATTGAATTTTATTTTTGGTATAATATTTTAAAAAAATATAAATATAGATCAATTAAAAAATATAAATATAAATTTAGTACTATTTGTATTTATAAATATTATTTTTTAATTAAAAATATAAATATAAATTTAATAGATGAAAATTGCTCATTACTAAGATATAAGAATAAATTTAAAATAAAAATAAATTTAAACGATATAATATTAAAGTTTGTTTTCACAAACACGCCCTAACAAAATATTTTTGCTGTCATATTAATTGAGTTAAAAATGTGATTAACTTCAATAAAAATGTGTTAAACTAATATTTTTTCAAATTCCCTCTCACATTTTCCCCTTATTTCAAATTAATTTTAATTTTCCTCTCACATCTCCCTCTCATTTGAAATTAATTTCAATTTCCCTCTCACATCTTTCTATGACTCACAAACTAATTTTAATTTCATTTTAGTAATCTTTTAGGAAACCAACTTCGTATTCACCTAAGAACTCATAAATCATTTAGAGCGAGAAACACTGAGAAATGCAGAAACCAGAAATGAGAAATCCAGAAGCTCCAAACAAGAGAAATCTAGAAGCCCCAAACAAGAAATATAAAACCACTTTCTCATTTACTGTTTCTCCCTCAATCAAACACGAACATGGGTTGGTTAAGACAAAGTTGTTGGCAACGAGAAACCCAAAACCCCAAATGCTTCATCAGGTATATGATATGATTTGTTTTCTCTCTTTTTCTAGACTGTAATATAGCTAGTGAATGTGGGCCTTGTTATTTCTCAGTGGATGTTTTCATTTTCAGCCCTAATTATTTGCAATGCTACTTCTTGTTTTAGATTTGATTTTTTAAATGAATGATTTGAAATGTTAGTTGTGTTATGTCTTCATGATTGGGTGTGGGTGTGGATGTGGATGTGTTTTTTTAGAAAGGTTGGAGTTAATTTGGGTTTCGATCAATTTAAGCTATATTCTACTCCGGTATACTATTATCAAATTTGAATGGAACTTTATCATTCAACTAAAATTTTACTGAGAAAAATATTTTAAGGTTTAATCTGTCATGTTATCCACTTTGAATTAGGAGTAGAAAAGTCATGGCTTAGATTGTCTTGTAGTTTTATTTTTCATATTGGGTATTGAAGGGAAGCATAATTGGTTTTCATTGGGCCAAATTGTTATTGAATATAAAATATGTAGAAGAAAGTTATGCTACAGAATACTTGTTTGAATTTATCAAAATAAAAATGTTTACTAACCTTTCATATTACTGGGAGTCAAATAAACCTTCACTTTTTACACTTTCATTTGATTAACTTACTTTGTTGCCTTCTTCTTGTAAGACAGATATTTGATGTTCATTGGAGAGTTAACATAGTTGATATTAACATGTTTTATAGATGACTGTAACTTTGATCTCTTGATCTATTGTTATCATATAATGTGTCATTCATACTACTACCCTAGTTTGTGTTATTCATAATTGTTGGGCTTGTTATTAATAAATTGGAATGTATAGGGTGAGAAAGAAGATTGTTTTAGGTGATTGGATTCTACTGAAGACTCACGAGGAGTTGATTTGTGCGTTGAAAGAAGACTTGCTTTGTCTTGCTTACTTCTTGAAATAAAATATAAATTTATTGTACGAACAAACTTTTGATTGTAATATCTTAGTATCAAGCAAAATTCTAGTACTATTTTCATTGTAATCTCTTAGTTGTAATATCTAGATTCAAGAACACACTTATAATACTATTATTTATATGGTTTGGTGAGGAATAATTATTATATTCACAAACATAATTCAATGTGTTTCTTATTGTGTATTATTTAGCATAATAAATTTTATTTCCACTTAATATCATGAATTAAATAAGGCTTTTAATTTACATAATCAAATACATAAGCAATTTTCACAAATTAGTAATGAACGATAAATGTCACTAAATTATTGTCATAAATTTGTGAGGGAATAAGATTGTCACAGATTTGTGAAGGAAATAGTTTGTCACATATTTGTGACGGAATGAATCTCTAGCAATTAGTGAGGTATTTATTATTCCCTCACTAATTACTGACGGAAATATATTTGGTGATATCAATTTCTTAACAATATCTACTGACGGTATGGAATTATTAGTGACATATTTATTCCGTTTCTATTTGTGACAGATTGTAAATCCCTCGCTAATATTTTGCGACATTGAAATTTGTTACAAATATTAACACGTCACTAAATCCGTTACTAAATTGATTTTGATGGAATTTTAGTGTATTAGTGGCGGAAAACTACCCTCTCTAAATTTAATTTTTTTAGTAGTGGTACAAGGACCAACAGGCTTCTTAGAAGTTCCCCACCCTCCTCTTGGGCTTAATACAAAGATCCACAGACTTCCTAAAAGCATAGGATAGAAATTAGTTATCTCTACTAGTTCAATCCTCAGGAGAGTCAAAATTCCCAGAACAACATACTATACTAGGGTTGATCTTCACCCCTTAAACCAACAGTCTCCTCTTGGGCATCATACAAAGACCCCTCTCTACACCAGAGCCTACCACTTCTTGAGAGACTTGGACAGTCTTCCTCCTCTTAGAATTCATTCAAGTAGACTTGGAAAGCCTCGTCTCCTCTTGGATCTCACACAGAGACCCTCAAGTTTCCTAAAAGCATAGGATAAACCCTGATCATTTTACCAATACACTTAAACTCACCCTTTAACTCCCCTGACCCCCAATAAGGCTTAACTTTCATCTTAGAAATCCCCAACCAGGGTCAGATTGACATCAACAAATCCTTAAAAGAATCAGAGCCTCATGGCATCTGATAAATCAACTCTGCTCAAATCACCAGCAAGAGTTAGTTGCGCCTTTTTATTCCCCAACACAATTTAGACCCGCTCTTGGATTTTAATAAATCCTCAGTAAGAGATAGCCTCCTCTTAGGCTTCATATAAGAATTTCCTCCAGTTAGTCTAAAACTTGGGCTTTGTACAAGACAGATAAAATCCTCCCCAGTGGAGTCATTTCCCTTTAGCTTCAACCTTGGGCATTAAACAAGGAACACAAAAATCAGCATCCCCTCAGATGAGACCATGAGTCTTCTCTGTAGGAGGACATTTCCTCTATACATCACATATCAAAACAAAATAATCAAAACCTTTTTCCAGATAATTGCTGTAAGTGGCACACTTGTTGATTCAAAATCCAAGCTGGAGTCTCTCCTTTATCCTGGCTAAAACCTCTCTTTCATCTAAAAGCTATAAGTGGGAAGCCTCTGGATTCCATACATCCAAGCCAATGTCCCTCTCTTAGCATGAAAGACTCATAAGGAAAAAGTGGCATTTCTCTACACTGAGTTAAAGCTTTCTTCCTTCATGACATCTCTCTTATAAAGGAAATTATGGCATTGCTGGATTCTACATATCCCAGTTAAAGTATTTTCCCTTTATAACCAATTACTCAATATTTGTGATGAATAGGTGAGATTTCTCCCTTTAGAGATGACAAATTCTCTCTCTCTCAGTCACCCTTTAGCTTTAATCTTGGGCTTCGAACAAGTCACAAATACTCTGTTAGCTTCAATCTTGGGCTTTGAACATGACACCAAAATATCTTTCCTCCCATAGAAATAGGAGGAACTACGATTGCTCTGATTTCCTAAATCTCTTTACGGGAATAAGTAGGCATAAGATTGCAAAATCTTAGCGAACACACAAATCAAAAACTTTAGGTCCGGTACCCTCTCAAAAACAATAAAAAACCCGAAAACAACAAAAACATTCTCTCAACACTCCCAAAGGAGAAACTTTCCCAATCCACAGTAGATAAACACGAGAAAGCGTTTCAAGTTAACAGAAATACATGCAAAAGAAGGTTTCTATGGATTACCATAGATACACTGGGTGTTAATAGCTTCCATTTGTATAACCAGACCCCGATCCCCGATCTCTTAGCATTTGTTAAAGAAAACATTTGCGTGCAGGGTTAGTTTAAGATATCTTCCCCTTCCTTAACCAGCTTCATAGGATAAATATAGAAATCAGAAAATAGCACCCAAATCCAATCATTTGCGGTAAGGTGGTCGCGTCATTGACAAAAACCGCACGCTACATAAAAAATGGCGACTTCACTGGGGAGGATAAGATTAGAGTTCCTAAGAGGTCTAGGCCTAGCTTTGCATTTATTTTTCTGTTTATTTGCTTGCTTTCTCATTTTTTATATATATCATCTGCTGTCATATTATTTGATACCCTTGTTTAAATTACTATTATCTGGGAATGCGATTAATACGCATGTGGTGAGTCCGAGAGAACATTAAGATAAGTGGTGGCGTATTTGGGGAGGCTTATAGGGAGTGAATCCCGACCAAGCTGACTTGAGAGTCCACCGAATCAGTGGAGGTGCCCGCGTGGAATTACCAATGTTGAACGAGCATGTCGTGAAAGCATTGTTTTTCCCATTGGGTTACCCTTGAAGCTGAGGATTAGTAGACAATTAACCAATAAACCATTAGGTAGTGCGGTGACTATCGGGAATAGTTGACACGCGATACTACACTCAAAGGAGATTCATCTTGGGATATTACAGCTATTCTGAGTCAATCAGTTTGCTGTTAATATCCCTAAGAGGGGTCAATGATTTTGGGAATCTTTGTTAGAACCCGTTCTACAGGTACAAAAATTGACCTATTAGTACACACCTTGGGAATAAGTAGATCCATGGCTCCATGCTCGTGACGATGAACCCCTTGTCATACCCTAAATTTTAACCACCAAGATTCCCATCATTGTGGGGATCATTACCACAATATGGATGTACCTTCATGCCTCATCAATCTTCTCAAAGATGGTTAAGCATTCACCACAATCCAGAATTAGGGTTTCAAGCCCTCTCAAAGCTTTTAGACAAAGGATCAATAAAAAATTGACTTGATCTTCAACTTGTTTAACCTCTCAAACATTCACAAAGGATCAATAAGACTCTCATATCAAAAATCAAGCACAAAGTTGCCACCTTCCAAGTGTTTTGAGCCTCGAAACACCCGATGTCGCCAAGGTTTTGGACGACTGAGACCTCCAGAATGAGATTTTCACAAATGGATGAACCAAGACTCCAACATGTGACTCAATATGCTCAAAATAACCCTAAGAATCCATTGGCAAAGTTAAATTACCCTCTGTCGCATCTGCGAAAAAACAACCGGCGAGAAACTAGAACAGAAGAGTCGCCACCGAACGTTATTTATCCCGACGCAGGGAAAGGAAACGATCGAAGAAAACCTGAAGGAAGGAAAGACTAGGTCATCGCTGTCATACCCCAAATTTTGACCACTAAGATTTCCCATCATTGTGTAAATCATCATCACACTAATTATCTTATCAGATAATTACTCAGAGCACACTGGATCTCAACTGGGTTTAACTAATATTATCCAGAGCATTTATAAAAATACGGGGTATTACAACTACACATTTGTAAAATAAGATTTTTATTTTATTTGACATTATATATTTAAGTATTAGCTTAAATCTTAATCATTTTGTTATCTATTTATTTAATTAAGTAATCTTCACTTTTATAAATTAAAAAAAAAATATAAAATATATTTTAGAGTGTTTTTCAATTCAAATGAATAGGAAATTTTACATTTTGATATTTGTAATTTTTTTGTGTTATTATTGTTTGTTCACGAAAAACTTTTTGGTGGGAAGAATGCAAAAACTGGAAATTTCAATACTTTACTTCATATACTGGTTATAACAACTATTATTTTAAAAAAAAAATTAATTTGCATAATTCTTTAATTTTAGAAGAGAGTCTTTTACGTTTATAAAGTTTCGAGGACAAAACTATTTTAATGATGTAAGGCGGTAACATCCCACTATTTTAAATAAGTAACATATTTATTTATTAAATTTTTATCATTTAATATTAAGTATTACCCTAATAAATTATTTTATCAGGTAGAAATATAATGACATTGTAGCTTCCTCAATTTTAAAAATTGTTAAAACAAAATTGATAATTAATTTATTTAATAAATAAGATTTTTTTCATCTTTCTAGTTAATTACTAACCATATTTGAGTCACGATATTAATAATACACAATATTTACATATTTTATTATTTGATGATTTTTTAAGTTAGTTTTAACTATAATTTTATTTCATGTAAAATCTTGAAAAGTCACATTAAATTTTTAATACGGTAGGTGGGGTAGCTCCATTGAAATGTGCTAGTTTAGTGAAACGTGTGTAAGTTTTTGGTCTAAGATTCTATCCATGGCGGAAAGTTTTATTCATATTTATATATCAACAAAATTTTGTTGATATTTATAATGGAATAGTTTTTTTTAAAAAATATTTATTAATAAAGTACTATTCAATTCAATTTTTATTTATTACTAGGTTCTTGCGTAAGAGTTAGGATTGTGACATCCATTAATTTCCAAACTTTTAAATTTAAGAAGATTTTATTAAATTATACTTACCATTTTTTGGTGAACTTAATATTTAGTTTTATTAGTAATGAAAAATATGTAAACAAAAAGCTCAGTAGTTGTTTTGAATTGATTTATAACTTGAGACCTTAAGTTAAATTCCCTACAACTATTATCAAAATTATTATGTTGGTTAAGTTGCTCAACATTTTCCATTCCTTTCTTGAGTATTAACTTTTTACATGTTCTTTTATTCAGGTAATTTGATTTTCTTGGCAGTTTTTAATATTAATTCTTTTACATTTTCATCCTTCATTCCATTATTTCTAATTTTATTCCCATGCCAGACAATATTCTAATTTTACACTCTTCCTTTTCATGTACTCTCCCTTTTACGTCCTTTTATTTGTTTTTATTTAAACAAATGGGATAATTAACTCATCTAAGTGTTTCATAAATAAAAATATAAAATACTAATAATCCTTACTTTATCATTCTTAAAACTCTTTCATTTTCTTAACTTTTCTTTTTATTTACAAAGTTAAATTTCCTTATTTGTGGCACACAACTTCACACACACAGAAATACGAATATACAATTTTTCAAGTCAATTTTATCTTCTTGATGAGTCGTTCAAGTATGGGAATTAGAAATCACTGATGGGAATAATAATGCATAAAGAGACGGCTCTTTCCCATAATATTGAAATTAAGTTTTGAATTGAAATTTAGTTAGTTAATTTAAAAATGATTAGATACTTTAATAATAATATTTTATAATAATGAAAAAAATCAAAATATGTTGCATGGATTTTCTTTTTAATAATAAAAAATTATAATATTTGTGAATGAGTTGTAGAACTTATATTTCAAGGAAATAATAAAATATTATATTTAGTAGAGTTTTATTTACTTCTTTTCCAAATTATAATTGATTTTTTAGTCATGTGCATGATGAAAAAATTTATTTGCAATGTATGGTTAGTTAACTGACATAATTTTCTTGGGTGGCAAAATTGTTTTTTAATTTCATCATGACATAAACATATGTGTGTGATGTATTAATGGAGAGTTATTTTCCTCATTGATCTGTGATGAATTGTGTCTGATGAACAAAAGGCGCGCGAGTTCTATGGATAATAAATTGCTTAAAGCATCCTTATTGTATTTTTAAAATATAAATATGTTCTTTCACCAAATCCTACCACATTGAAGGTGGTTGTAATTGGTTTTTAGAGACATTTTCCCCTATATCATTTCCTCCATTCTTAATTATTTAAACAATAACAATATGAGGTATATATACTACCCTATTTTGTTCTAATAATAGAAAATCGATCCAAATTTTATTTAATACAAGTTCAAGTTTTCCATATTAATGGATGTTATATATAAAAATTAAAAATGTGTAGAATAATATAACTTTAATATATTAATAAAGTTGAATGGTTTCTTTATTTTACATATATTATATGTTCTTACAAGATCTTAATTTGAAACATATATTAGGAATTCCTTTTATTAATTTATTTTTCTTAAAGAATATAATAACTCATCCTATAGTACAACAACATTTATTAGAAATAAGAAAAATAATTCTACAGGTACCGCCTGTAACGCCCATATATAAATACATACAACAAACCATATATTATACATGAAAACCATGTTTGGTACTGAAATACCAATAAGTCCCTAGTATACATATACATGCCCAAAAAGCCTAATACAAAAAAACTATGGCATAAATATATATACAAGATGTTCCAACAATAAATACTAAGAACTAGATCGTTAACGATCTCAAAACTCCACAACGGAAGCTAAGCCAACAACCAAGTAAGGATAATCACCCGACTTTATCCTTACCCTTCGCGGATCCTGAAGTACCTGAAATATTCAACAATAGTGGGGTGAGATACATCAAATCTCAGTGAGTTCTCTATCTTATGGATTCTCTCGGCTTTACAAGGTTCTAACCGAAATCCTAACTCAAGTCCAGGGGAAAGGGAAGGACTTCGAGTTCACAAAATTTCACACTAGAGAAACGCATCGCACAAAATCACAAAACGACAACTAGTTAAGGAATCTTCTCCCCAGCCATCCGACACCAACGGATTAAACACGGGTCACGGATCCTTAACGTAAATAACTTTCCCCGGCCATCCTGCTCAAGGAGATTAAACACGGGTCACGGTTATCTACAATTGGTACTTTCCCCGGCCATCCCACACCAAAGGATCTCGACACGGGTCACTAATACCAACCACTAAGTAACTTTCCCCGGCCATCCCTCTCCAAAGAGATTAAACACTGGTCACGGTCACTTACAAATATACTTTCCCCGGCCATCCCTCTTCAAAGAGATTAAACACGGGTCACGGTACCTACTTAATAAATACTTTCCCCGACCATCTTACACCAGAGGATTAAACACGGGTCACTAATATTTATTAAGGAACACAAACCTAATAAATACTTTCCCTGGCCATCCCACACCAAAGGATTAAACACGGGTCACTAATATTTATCAAGGGATATACACTTAATAAATACTTTCCCCGGCCATCCCTCTCAAAGAAATTAAACACGGGTCACTAATATTTATTAAGGAACACGAACCTAATAAATACTTTCCCCGACCATCCCCCCCTCAAGGGATTAAACACGAGTCACTAATATTTATTAAGTGATACACACAAACCGGAGGAAAATACGGTCCCCCACTAACAACCACTTAACAAAGATACTCTTCTAGTATCGATGTAAACATTGCCGCACAATTCTCTAAGTCATTCTATTGTACTAAGGGTTCCTCACTAACTCACCTCTTGAAGCTTTTAAAATTTCAAAAGTTCTATTTTTACATAATTCACACAATTCCGATTAATTCCCATAATCGACAAAATCCATCTCATAAATAATATTTTCACATTCCATAGCATAGAACTCTTTCATAGCTTCCTATCGATATAAAGAATGCTTAAATCGGACACCCGAGTCAAAAGGTATGAATTTTAGAAAATATTTTTATAAAACAAACAGTGGTAACCGGTTACTCACCACATGTTAACCAGTTACTTCAAGCTCCACTGTTTACTCAGAATCAAAATGAGAGTTAGAGACACATTTTGTAATACCCCGTAGACTTATAAACGCTCTGGTGAATATTATTATGATCAACTGGGTTCCGGAGTACTCTGAGTAATTATTTGATAAAATAATTAGAGTAAACTAACGAACTCAGAGTTGATTAAATTAATAGTATTTAACATTGAGTTTGTATTGTTTGGTGTAATTGAGCTAATTTGGACATTCAGTAGTATTGCTAATTAATGGGAAGTATTTTCTTTACTATGTTTTCTTTTCTCATTTGGTAACATAAACAAAAGTTAGAAAGAAAAAGAAAGGAAAAAGAGAAGGAAAGTGAAGGAGAAGGGAAAAAGGAGAGAAAAATTCCCAAAAGCTCAAGATCATCATCAATCATCTGTTCTTCATCTCTTCATCTCAATTTCATCATCCTCATCTTGTTGTCCTGGTGGGTTCTAGTTAGACCCTTTAGATTAGAGTTATTTGTTGAGTTTAGAGTTAGGCTGGAAATTGTGAAAATGGGTATTTTTGGTATAAAATCATGAATCTAACTGTTGAAATTCAATGTTTGATTGTATGTTATACTGCTTGTTGTGTTTAAACATGTTTTGATGCTTTGTGATTGATCAAAAATGGGATTTTGGGGTGATTTTGGATCAACTCGTAAATAGGAAATTCTGCAGGTTTTTCTGCATTTTTCTCTGCCCATACGCGTATGGGGCTTGTCAATACGCGTATGGGGCTTGTCATTACGCATATGACAAGGGTGTTACGAGTATGGCAATTTTAAAAGGAATTTTCAAGAAAAAATGTCTCTGCCCATACGCGTACGGCCTTGGGCAATACGCGTATGGATGGCCGAGAATTTTGGGCAATACGCGTATGGGACGTGCCAATACGCGTATGGCCAGGAGAATTGCAGAAATTCTGCTGTTGTGATTATTTTTCGATCGTTTGTTTCAAATGCCGTAACTTTTTGTACGTAACTCGGATTTGAACATTTTTGGTATCGTTGGAAAGATAATAAAATGTACTTTCTTATTACAATGGTTTTAAGATTGTCGGCCGATTTAATTATGTCGGGGTTTCTGGAATAGCGTCGTTTTATCGACTTTTATCTGTTAAATGTGTGTAATAGCTGTTGAAAATGGTTGCATGTTAAAATATAAAATAGGTAGAGTGAGGAACATTACCATAAACTGTGTCGGAAGTGTGAATTGTTCCATGTGTGGCAACGCTCGTGTATTAAAGGCCGAGGCGTGTGCATTTAAATCATAACCACTGTTTCTTGCGGTGTAGTTTCATGAGACTCGAGCACCTCCTCTGAAACGTTATGCACAACTACTTGGCAGGTTTGAGTCCCGTGTTAAGTACAATTGGATCCTACGGGTAAAGAGACTTGTGACGGTGTACGGGCCGTGAGAAGTGACAGATCACAGTGTACGGACCGGTGATCCCGAATCTAATTCGTATGCCAAGTAGCTGCAAGGATCCATGACTCGGGTCGTCTTCTAGACGTAGAAGCGGACGGGAATAGGGGATACCTTGGTATTGGTTATTGATTTGTGAATCCTTGAGTTTACAGGCTCAGGAGGTACTTCGGTACTAGAGTGAGTTACAGGCTCACCGTGATGGTTACTTGTGTGTGTGTACTCATGGTCCTTCCCCTTTCCCCTTGGACATGAGTTAGGTGTATGTTAGAACCTTGTAAAGCCGAGAGGACTTTAAGATAGGGAACTCACTGAGATTTGATGTATCTCACCCCACTCTTATTGTTTACATCACAGGTTCTGCAGGTTCGGCGAAGGGTAAGGACAAGGTTATTTGACGTTCCTTACGGATCGTAGCTTTTGTGAGGGCATGGCTTCCGCTATGGCGTTTTGTTTTGAGATCATTGTTTTGATCTAGTTCTTAGTTTTTATCATTTTGGAACATCTTGTACATGTAATGCCTTAGACTTTTAGTGTTTTGTTTTTGAGGCATTTATGTGTATAATGTGTTAACTAGGAACTTATTGTATATTTCAGTACCAAAAGTGAAACTCATGTATAATATAAGATTTGATGCAAGTATTATATGTGGGCGTTATAGTTGGTATCAGAGCAGGTCGTATCCTCGACCTAGCCATGAAATAGAATAAGTAATTCTTTCCATTTCAGATACGTGGTGTCGCCTTTGGTCTTACGTGTTATATTTATGGTATTGAGCCTGATCAACTTAATCCTATTTGTATGACATTCAGGAACATGGCCGACGGACGTAGAAACAACCGTGGAAGACCAAGGACTCCGAGAACTACTCCAGCTGGGACGGTTCCACCGGGTGCTGAAGGGAACGCCCCTTTGTATCAATTCATGCAACAGATGCAGCAGCAGCAAAATCAGTTCATGCAAGGAATGGTACAGCAAATGGCTGATGGTCTGCATCCTCCAGTGGTTGTTCCTGAAGTTGCAGGGGGAACCTATAGAGAATTCATTCGTATGAATCCTCCGGAGTTTCATGGAGGGCTAGATCCAGTGAAGGCGCATGAATGGATATCAGGTATGGAATGGATTTTCTTGATAGTGCACTGTAGTGAGGAAAATAAAGTGGTCTTTACTTCTCACTTGCTAAAGGGTCCTACCATGAGGTGGTGGGAGAGCGCTTCTGTAATACCCCGTATTTTTATTACACCGAATAATATTGCATTGTGATTAACTGAGTCAGGTTACTCTGAGAGATTATTTGATGAAATAATTAGAGTAACTTCGGTACTTAGAATTGATCCAATAAATATTAATTGTTTCGGAGACATTTATTTAATTTGGACTTGAGAGACTTTTTGGACATTTAGTAGTATTATTTCTAATACTTACTATATTTCTTTTCCTTCCATTGGCCAAAGATAGAAAGACATAGAGAAAGTTAGAGGAAAGAAAGAAGGAAGAAAGGAAAGGAAGGAGAGAAAAAGAGAAGAAGAGGAAATTTGAAGAAAAGCTCAAGAACATCATCCAATCTGCATCCAAACTTCTCAATCATCTTCATCTTGCTCTATTTGAAGGTGGGTTCTAGTTAGTACCATTGTTAGAGAGCTCTAGAGAGTTTTTGGAATAAGGTTAGATTATGAAAATATGGAGTTTTATGGTTGAATCTTGTTATAAATGTTGTTGAATGCTTGTTATCATGTCTATACTGAGTTTAGATCATGTGGGTACTATTGGGTTATGTTTGGATGAAGAAAAATGTGGATTTGATGGTGTTACAACAGTTGGGAGAAGTTCTGGTTCGCAGGGTTCGCCTAGCGAACCTGGGGCGAAGCCCAGCGAAGAGCAATCGAGGGTTCGCCTAGCGAACCCGAACGTTCGCCTAGCGAAGGTTCGCTGGTATGTTCACCTAGCGAACTTTGTGTGTTTTGAATATGGGAACTTACTGCCTAGGTGCTCGCTGGCACATTCGCCTAGCGAAGGTGAAGGCGAAGGTTCGCCGAACGTTCGCCTAGCAAACTTATGGTGTTTTGGGTCTGGGAGTTTTCTGGTTAATTACTCGCCAGCTTGCTCGCCTAGCGAAGGCGAAGGCGAAGGCTCGCCAGCTCGTTCGCCTAGCGAACCGGGGGCGAGCTGTGTTGTTTTTCTTAACTTGTTTTCGCCATATCTTTTGATCCGGTTGTCCGTTTTGGATGTTCAGCATATCGATAGAAAGCTGGAGAAATGATCTTTATGATGATGATAAGGATTGTCGATTTTATTGCCCGATTAAATAATCGGAGGGAACTCGAAGTGGAAATCATTTGATAGATTTATGTAACTATGTTTTAATTTGTGTTTAACTATTCTTTTTATGATTGGGAATATGTTGTAATTGGAAATGCATGAAAGATAAAAAGGAGAATAGTAAGAGTGAGGAAAACCCTCATGAACTACAAGAGAATTTAGAAGTTGGAAACACTAGTATGGAACATGTGGTTAACCTTTGTGGTTTTGAACCGGCATGTGAGGCCGAGAGGCATTATGGCCTTGTGATTGTCGAATACAATCGTGGTGTTATGTATGATCACGTAATCGTAACCGGATTATTTATATGAGTGTAGTTTCATGAGTCTCGGACTCCTCTGAAATGGAGGCACAACTACTTGGCAGGTTTGATTCCCCGTGCTGTACGAATGACGCCCATGGAGCGTAGGCTTGTGACGGTATAAGGCCCGTGTGAAGCGACAGTTCATAACGGTTTATGGCCCGTAGAACCCGAATCCATTCGTATGTCAAGTAGATTACAAGGACTTATGACTCGAATCGCCTTCTAGACGTAGAAGCGGACGGGAATAGGAAGTACCTTGGTATGGTTATCCATTAGTGATATTGTGGTTGATGAACTCATAGCATGTTTCCATATAGTGTGTGTGTGCTCAAAGTCACTTCCCTTCCCCGGACTTGAGCTAGGATTGTTAGAACCATAAATAATCCGAGAGAATCCTTAAGATAGGGAACTCGCTGAGATTTGATGTATCTCACCCCACTGTTGTTGTTTACATCACAGGTTCTGCAGGTTCGGCGACGGGTAAGGATAAAGTGGGTTGACTTTTCCTTCCGGTTCGTAGATTTTGAGATGGCATGGCTTCCACTATGACGTTCTATTTTGAGATCATTGCATTGATCTAGTTCTTAGTTTTTATCTTGTTGGAACATCTTGTATATGTAATGCCTTAGATTTCGTGGTGTATTAGAGGCATTTATGTGTATAATGTGTTAGCTAGGAGCTTATTGTATTTCAATACCAAATACTTGGATTCATATGTATAATTTATGCTTTGATGTATGGATTTTATATGTGGATGTTACAGTTGGTATCAGAGCAGGTCGTATCCTCGACCTAGCCATGAAATAGTATAAGTGTTTCTTTCTGTTTCATATACGTTGTGTCGCCGTGGGTCTTAAGCGTTATATTTATGGAATTGAGCCTGATCAACTTAATTCTATTTGTATGACCTTTAGGAACATGGCTGATGGACGTAGAAACCCTCGTGGTAGGCCCCGCACCACTCCTCAAGGGACGACTCCGTCGGTTGGTGATGGTAATGCTCCGTTGTATCAGTTCATGCAGCAGATGCAACAACAACAGAATCTATTCATGCAGCAGATGGTGCAGCAAATGAATGGAGGTCCGCATCCTCAAGTAGTGGTTCCCGAAGCTGTAGGTGGGAATTTCTGGGACTTTATCCGCATGAATCCTCCAGAATTTCAGGGTGGATTAGATCCCGTGAAGGCTCAGAATGGATTTCAGGTATGGAAAGGATTTTCTTGATAGTCCAGTGTAGCGAGGAGAACAAGGTGTTGTTTGCTTCTCATTCTCTAAAGGGTCCCGCTATGAGATGGTGGGAGAGCGCTTCGGCTTTGATGACTGTTTAGGAAGTGCCTAAGGTTTGGGAACAGTTCAAAGTTATCTTCATGGAGAAATATTTTCTGAACTCATTAAGGACTCAGAAGGAATTTGAATTTCAGCAGTTAAGACAAGGTGGCATGACTGTGGCCAGTTATGCTGAGAAGTTTGAAGACATGGCTGCTTATTCTAGGTAGGCTATGTATGCTCCTGATGAAAAATGGAAAATAAACCAATTTATTTTTGGACTTCGAGCTGAAATATCCCATAGTGTCTCTCAGAGGGAGTTCACTACTTATGCTGAAGTGTTAAGACAATGCTATGTGGCAGAACATAGTTTGAAAAAGGTTCGAGATGAAAGTGTAGCAAGTCGGGAAACTCAAGATGATCGTGGAAGGTCTAATCAATCATTTAGACCTAGGCCACAATCCTTCAAGGGGAAGCAGGTGCATGATACAAGGGCGAGTATACCTCTGGTGTGTCGTACTTGTGAACGGAATCATTTTGGACGGTGTGGTATCGAAGGTGTGAAGTGTTACCAATGTCAGAAGATGGGTCATCTGAAGAAAGATTGTCCTCAGAATAAGATTCAACCACAAGGAAGGGTTTACACCTTAGATGCAAGGAAGAAGAAGAGCGACAATTCATTAATTGCTGGTACGTGCCTAGTTAACGGATTTCCTTGCTTTGTTTTATTTGATTGTGGAGCTACACATTCTTTTGTATCGGTGCAATGTATGAAGCGACTTGGGTTGCGGTCCGTTCCTTTGTCTCCTCCTATGGTGGTCACTACCGCCATGGATGAAATGGTTGAGACGCCTTTGATGTGTGAAAATTGTGTGCAATCTGTGAATGATAGAGTTTTTTAGATTGACCTTATTTGTCTACCGCTTAAGAAAGTGGATGTTGTGTTGGGAATGGATTGACTTTCTGCTAATTCGGTATTTATTGGGTGTGAGGAGAAGCTTATCATCATTCCGTCTATTGAGGCTACACCAAAGGATGTTTTAACAACTATTCTAGAAGGTACGGTTGGTATGATAAATCTCTTGTTTGAAGAAGAGAATTCGGTTATGTTGGTTCTCTCTAAGGAAGGGAGTAGCGACCTTCAGGTTATGGACATTCCCGTAGTTTGCGAATTTTCTGAAGTTTTCCGCGAAGAAGTCACTTCTCTTCCTCCGGAGAGGGAAATGGAATTTTCTATTGACCTGGTGCCGGGAACGGCTCCTATATCCGTTTCTCCGTATCGGATGGCACATAAGGAGTTAAGGGAATTAAAAGATCAGTTAGAAGAACTCATGGCGAAACATTTTGTGCGGCCTAGTGTTTCTCCGTGGGGAGCCCCTGTTTTGCTTGTGAAGAAGAAGGACGGTGGGATGCGGATGTGCATCGATTATCGTCAGTTGAATAAAGTCACCATTAAGAACAAGTATCCCTTGCCCAGGATAGACGACCTTTTGGATCAATTGAAAGGAGCCTGTGTGTTCTCGAAGATTGATTTGAGGTCGGGTTATCACCAAATCCGAGTGAAGAGTTCCGATGTACCTAAGACTGCATTTAGGACCCGTTATGGCCATTACGAATTCTTAGTGATGCCTTTCGGTGTGACAAATGCTCCAGCCGTTTTTATGGATTACATGAACCGAATATTTCAAGCTTACTTGGACCAGTTCGTGGTAATCTTCATTGACGATATTCTTATTTATTCTCGTACTTCACAAGAGCACGAGGAACATCTGAGAATTGTGTTATCTGTGTTGCAAGAGAAGCAACTTTTTACTAAATTAAGTAAGTGTGAATTTTGGATGGCAGAAGTTAAGTTTCTTGGTCACGTTATATCCCAGGGTGGTGTAGCGGTGGATCCGTCGAAGGTAGAAGCAGTGATAAATTGGGAAAGGCCGAGAAATGCCTCAGAAGTCAGAAATTTCTTAGGGCTGGAAGGTTACTATAGGAGGTTCATTGAAGGTTTCTCTAAGTTAGCTTTACCGATGACGAAGCTTACTCGTAAGGATTTTGCTTTTGAGTGGGATTCAGGTTGTGAGCAAAGCTTCATGAAGTTGAAGGAGAGATTGACAACGGCTCCGGTGTTAATCATTCCGGATCCTAACAACTCTTATGAAGTGTTTTGTGATGCTTCTAAAATGGGATTGGGAGGTGTCCTGATGCAAGGCGGTCAAGTAGTAGCTTATGCCTCCCGACAATTGAAAATTCATGAACAGAATTATCCAACTCACGATTTGGAATTGGCGGCGGTTGTTTTTACACTAAAGGTGTGGCGGCATTATTTGTATGGGGTACGTTTTGAAATGTTCAGTGACCATAAGAGTTTGAAATATTTATTTGACCAAAAGGAGTTAAATATGCGGCAACGAAGATGGATGGAGTACTTAAAGGATTATGATTTAGATTTGAAGTATCATCCAGGAAAAGCGAATAAGGTAGCAGATGCGTTAAGTCGGAAATTAGTTCATGGCGCAAAATTGATGAGTTTGGAGTATGCCTTGTTAGAGAATTTTAGAGATCTTAATCTTCAGTTTGTATGGACCCAAGATGGTGTGATTATGGGAAATTTGAATGTCAATTCTACCTTGAAAGTTGAGATTCACCAAGGTCAAATGGCAGACAAGAAGTTGCAAGAAGTGTTACTTCTACCGGGTTTTATTCAGGCTACCGACAGAATTATTATGTTCGACCAAAGAATTTGTGTTTCGAATGATGCAATGTTAAGAAGAAAGATTTTGGATGAAGCTCATAAAGGTACTTTTACGATACATCCTGGTTCTTCAAAGATGTATCACGATTTGAAGAAGGACTATTGGTGGGACGGAATGAAAAAGGATGTTGCGATGTATGTGTCAGAATGTGCAGTATGCCAACAGGTTAAGATTGAACACCAAAGACCGGGCGGTATGTTGCAACCTTTAGAAATCCCAGTTTGGAAATGGGATAACATTTCTATGGACTTTGCAGTAGGTTTGCCCCGTACGCAAGGTGGTTATGATTCAATTTGGGTGATTGTGGATCGACTAACGAAATCTGCGCACTTCTTGGCCGTGAAGACTACTTTCAAGGCAAGTCACCTTGCGAGGTTGTTTATTGCGGAAATTGTAAGATTGCACAGTATTCCTTCTAATATTGTGTCGGACAGAGATCCGAAGTTTAGCTCAAGGTTTTGGAAAGTCTTTCAACAAGCTATGGGGACGGAGTTGCGTTTGAGCACGTCTAATCATCCGCAGACGGATGGACAGACTGAGCGAACGATACAAACGATGGAAGATATGTTGAGAGCTTGTGTGTTAGAAAGTAAAGGGAATTGGAAAAAACTTCTACCATTGATTGAGTTTTCCTATAACAATAGTTATCATGCTAGTATCGGTATGGCTCCGTATGAAGCGTTGTATGGGCGAAAATGTAGAACACCCTTGTGTTGGGCGGAAGTTGGGGAAGATAGAATCTTAGGACCCGAAATCATCCAAGAGACTACAGAAAAGATTCGAATGATTCGCGAGAAAATTAAGCAAGCCCAAGATCGACAAAAGAGTTATGCAGACAATCGAAGGAGACCTTTAGAATTTGAAGAAGGTGACCATGTGTTTTTGAAAGTTACTCCTAGATTGAGATTGAAAGGACCATTTAAGTCATGCAAGTTAAATTCTGATATACGTAGGACCGTATCAAATCTTAGAAAGGATTGGTGAAGTAGCGTACAGGTTGGCCTTACCGCCTTCTCTGTCGGAAATGCATGATGTTTTTCATGTATCTCAGCTTCGGAGATTTGTTCCAGATCCTCTTCAGCCGATTCTACCGGATACTATTGAAATAGAAGCGGATTTGACGTTTGAACCTCAACCGAGCCGCATTGTGGGAAGAGAAACGAAGGTATTAAGGAACAAGGATATTCCTCTCGTTAAGGTGCAGTGGGATGTAACGCATCCAGGAGATGCAACTTGGGAACTTGAATCGGAAATGCGAGATGCTTACCCTCATCTGTTCAGGTAAATTTTAAATTCGAGGGCGAATTTCTATTTAAGGGGGGGGGGGGGGGGGGAGGATGTAATACCCCGTATTTTTATAACACCGAATAATATTGCATTGTGATTAACTGAGTCAGGTTACTCTGAGAGATTATTTGATGAAATAATTAGAGTAACTTCGGTACTTAGAATTGATCCAATAAATATTAATTGTTTCGGAGACATTTATTTAATTTGGACTTGAGAGAGTTTTTGGACATTTAGTAGTATTATTTCTAATACTAAGTTACTATATTTCTTTTCCTTCCATTGGCCAAAGATAGAAAGACATAGAGAAAGTTAGAGGAAAGAAAGAAGGAAGAAAGGAAAGGAAGGAGAGAAAAAGAGAAGAAGAGGAAATTTGAAGAAAAGCTCAAGAACATCATCCAATCTGCATCCAAACTTCTCAATCATCTTCATCTTGCTCTATTTGAAGGTGGGTTCTAGTTAGTACCATTGTTAGAGAGCTCTAGAGAGTTTTTGGAATTAGGTTAGATTATGAAAATATGGAGTTTTATGGTTGAATCTTGTTATAAATGTTGTTGAATGCTTGTTATCATGTCTATACTGAGTTTAGATCATGTGGGTACTATTGGGTTATGTTTGGATGAAGAAAAATGTGGATTTGATGGTGTTACAGCAGCTGGGAGAAGTTCTGGTTCGCAGGGTTCGCCTAGCGAACCTGGGGCGAAGCCCAGCGAACAGCAATCGAGGGTTCGCCTAGCGAACCCGAACGTTCGCCTAGCAAAGGTTCGCTGGTATGTTCGCCTAGCGAACTTTGTGTGTTTTGAATATGGGAACTTACTGCCTAGGTGCTCGCTGGCACATTCGCCTAGCGAAGGTGAAGGCGAAGGTTCGCCGAACGTTCGCCTAGCGAACTTATGGTGTTTTGGGTCTGGGATTTTTCTGGTTAATTACTCGCCAGCTTGCTCGCCTAGCAAAGGCAAAGGCGAAGGCTCGCCAGCTCATTCGCCTAGCGAACCGGGGGCGAGCTGTGTTGTTTTTCTTAACTTGTTTTCGCCATATCTTTTGATCCGGTTGTCCGTTTTGGATGTTCAACATATCGATAGAAAGCTGGAGAAATGATCTTTATGATGATGATAAGGATTGTCGATTTTATTGTCCGATTAAATAATTGGAGGGAACTCGAAGTGGAAATCATTTGATAGATTTATGTAACTATGTTTTAATTTGTGTTTAACTATTCTTTTTATGATTGGGAATATGTTGTAATTAGAAATGCATGAAAGATAAAAAGGAGAATAGTAAGAGTGTGGAAAACCCTCATGAACTATAAGAGAATTTAGAAGTTGGAAACACTAGTATGGAACATGTGGTTAACCTTTGTGGTTTTGAACCGGCATGTGAGGCCGAGAGGCATTATGGCCTTGTGATTGTCGAATACAATCGTGGTGTTGTGTATGATCACGTAATCGTAACCGGATTATTTATATGAGTGTAGTTTCATGAGTCTCGGACTCCTCTGAAATGGAGGCACAACTACTTGGCAGGTTTGATTCCCCGTGCTGTACGAATGACGCCCATGGAGCGTAGGCTTGTGTCGGTATAAGGCCCGTGTGAAGCGATGGTTCATAACGGTTTATGGCCCGTAGAACCCGAATCCATTCGTATGTCAAGTAGATTACAAGGACTTATGACTCGAATCTCCTTCTAGACGTAGAAGCGGACGGGAATAGGAAGTACCTTGGTATGGTTATCGATTAGTGATATTGTGGGTTGATGAACTCATAACATGTTTCCATATAGTGTGTGTGTGCTCAAAGTCACTTCCCTTCCCCGGACTTGAGCTAGGATTTTTAGAACCATAAATAATCCGAGAGAATCCTTAAGATAGGGAACTCACTGAGATTTGATGTATCTCACCCCACTGTTGTTGTTTACATCACAGGTTCTGCAGGTTCGGCGACGGGTAAGGATAAAGTGGGTTGACTTTTCCTTCCGGTTCGTAGATTTTGATATGGCATGGCTTCCGCTATGACGTTCTATTTTGAGATCATTGCATTGATCTAGTTCTTAGTTTTTATCTTGTTGGAACATCTTGTATATGTAATGCCTTAGCTTTCGTGGTGTATTAGAGGCATTTATGTGTATAATGTGTTAGCTAGGAGCTTATTGTATTTCAATACCAAATACTTGGATTCATATATATAATTTATGCTTTGATGTATGGTTTTATATGTGGGTGTTACAGCTTCAGCATTGATGACAATCCAAGAGGTACCAAAAGTGTGGGAGCAGTTTAAAGTAACTTTTATGGAGAAATATTTTCCGAGTTCTCTAAGGTCTCAGAAGGAGTTTGAGTTCCAACAGTTGAGACAGGGCAATTTATCAGTGGCTTCCTATGCGGAAAAATTTGAGATCATGGCTGACTATTCTAGGCAGGCCATGTATGCTCCTGATGAGAGGTGGAAGATTGATCAGTTTTTGTTTGGTTTGAGGGCTGAAATTTCACACAGCGTGTCTCAACGGGAATTTGCTACTTATGCTGAAATGTTAAGACAATGTTATGTGGCGGAAAATAGTTTGAAAAAGGTACAAATGGAGGTGGATTTGAATAGGGCAACTCAAGGTGACCGTGGAAGGTCGAATCAACAGTTTAGGCAAAGGCAACAGTCTTCCAAAGGGAAGCAAGTACAGAGTTCTAGAACTAGTGTGCCTCCGGTATGTCGTACTTGTGGAAGGAACCATTTTGGTAGGTTCAATTCAGATGGAATACGGTGTTATCAGTGTAACAAGATGGGTTATGTATCGAGAGATTGTCCTCAGGGTAGGAATCAGACACAAGGGAAGACTACTGGCCGAGTGTATACCTTGGATGCAAGGAAAGCAAAGGGTGATAACTCCTTGATTGCGGGTACGTGTTTCGTAAATGGACATCCTTGTTTTGTTTTATTTGATTGTGGGGCAACGCATTCTTTTGTGTCCACGCGTTGTGTAAAGCGACTTGGGTTGCAAACTATTCCTTTGTTTCCTCCTATGGTGGTTACTACTGCCATGGATGAATTGGTTGAAACACCACTGATGTGTGAAAATTGTGTGTTGTCGGTGAACGAAAGAGTCTTCCAGATTGATCTTATTTGTTTGCCGCTTAAGAAAGTGGATGTTGTTCTGGGAATGGACTGGCTTTCAGCTAATTCGGTTTTTATCGGTTGTGAGGAGAAGTTAATTATTATTCCATCTGCTGAGGCTACTCCGAAAGATGTATTATCAACGATTTTAGAAGGTACGGTGGGAATGGTAAATTTCTTGTTTGAGAAAGAGAAATCTGTTTTGTTGGTTCTTACTAAGGAAGGAAGTAGTGAACAGCAAGTTCTGAGTATTCCAATAGTGTGTGAGTTTCCTGAAGTGTTTCCTGAGGATGTTTCTTCTCTTCCTCCGGAGAGAGAGGTTGAGTTCTCTATTTACCTGGTACCGGGAACGACTCCTATATCCGTTTCTCCGTATCAGATGGCACCGCTTGAATTAAGAGAATTAAAGGAACAATTGGAGAATTTGATGTCTAAGCACTTTATTAGACCTAGTGTTTCACCTTGGGGAGCTCCAGTGTTATTGGTAAAGAAGAAATACGGGGGAATGCGGTTGTGCATTGATTACCGTAAGTTGAATAAAGTCACTATTAAGAACAAGTACCCCTTACCCAGGATAGACGACTTGTTAGATCAATTGAAGGGAGCCTGTGTGTTCTCGAAGATTGATTTACGGTCGGGTTATCATCAGATTCGAGTGAAGAGTTCCGATGTGCCCAAGACTGCATTTAGAACCCGTTACGGTCATTATGAATTCTTAGTGATGCCTTTCGGTGTGACTAATGCTCCAGCTGTTTTTATGGATTACATGAACCATATATTTCAGTCTAACTGGACCAATTTGTGGTAATCTTTATTGACGACATTCTTATTTATTCTCGTACTCCACAAGAGCACGGAGAACATCTGAGAATTGTCTTATCGATATTGCAAGAGAAGCAATTGTTTGCTAAGTTGAGTAAGTGTGAGTTTTGGATGTCGGAAGTAAATTTTCTTGGACATGTTATATCTCAAGGTGGTGTGGCAGTGGATCCATCGAAGGTAGAAGCAGTGATTAATTGGGAGAGACCGAGAAATGTTTCAGAGGTTAGAAGTTTCTTGGGATTGGCAGGTTACTATAGAAGGTTCATTAAAGGTTTTTCTCAATTGGCCTTACCAATGACGAAACTTACTCGGAAGGATTTTTCTTTTGAGTGGGATTCGGGTTGTGAGAAAAGTTTTATGAAATTGAAGGAAAGTTTGACGAGTGCTCTAGTATTAATTATTACTGATCCTAACAACTCTTATGAAGTATTCTGTGATGCTTCTAAGAGGGGATTAGGGGGTGTTCTGATGCAAGGCGGTCAAGTAGTAGCTTATGCTTCTCGACAGTTAAAAGTTCATGAGAAGAATTATCCAACTCATGATTTGGAACTAGCTGCGGTGGTGTTTGCATTGAAGGTGTGGCGTCATTATTTGTATGGTGTACGTTTTGAAATGTTCAGTGACCACAAGAGTTTGAAGTATTTGTTTGACCAAAAGGAGTTGAATATGCGACAAAGAAGGTGGATGGAGTACTTAAAGGATTATGACTTAGAATTGAAGTATCATCCAGGAAAAGCGAATAAAGTAGCGGATGCTTTAAGTCGGAAAATGGTTCATAGTGCGGAATTGATGATTTTGGAGTATTCGTTGTTGGAAAAGTTTAGAGATCTTAATCTCCAGTTTGTGTGGACTCCGAATGGTGTAATAATGGGAAATTCGGAGGTCAATTCTACTTTAAGAGTTGAGATTCAACAAGAACAATTGTTAGAGGAAGAATTACAAGAATTGTTACTTCAACCGGGTTTTACACGAGCAACTGACGGGGTTGTTTTGTTTAATCAACGGATTTGTGTTCCGAAGGATGAGGCAGTGAAAAGGAAGATTTTAGATGAAGCTCATAAGGGTACTTTTACGATACATCCTAGTTCTTCGAAGATGTATCAGGATTTAAAGAAGGATTATTGGTGGTCTGGGATGAAAAAGGATATAGCGGAATATGTGTCAGAATGTGCGGTGTGCCAACAGGTGAAGATTGAACACCAAAGACCGGGCGGTCTGTTGCAACCTTTG
The DNA here is from genome assembly GCA_022829125.1 of Lathyrus tuberosus. NCBI lineage: Eukaryota > Viridiplantae > Streptophyta > Magnoliopsida > Fabales > Fabaceae > Lathyrus > Lathyrus tuberosus. The sequence continues at coordinate 20,630,625 of JALAZF010000009.1, forward strand.
GATATTCCAGTTTGGAAGTGGGATAGTATCTCTATGGACTTTGCAGTGGGTTTACCCCGTACACAAGGTGGGTATGATTCTATTTGGGTAATTGTAGATCGACTAACGAAATCTGCACATTTCTTAGCCGTAAAGACTACTTATAAGGCAAGTCATCTTGCAAGGTTGTTTATTGCTGAGATTGTGAGATTGCATGGTATTCCTTCTAGTATTGTGTCCGATAGAGATCCGAAGTTTACTTCGAGGTTTTGGAAGGTGTTCCAACAAGCGATGGGTACGAATTTGCGGTTGAGCACGTCGAATCATCCTCAGACGGATGGTCAGACTGAGCGAACAATACAGACGATGGAGGATATGTTGAGAGCATGTGTGCTAGAGAGTAGAGGGAGTTGGAAGAAACTTTTGCCATTAATTGAGTTTTCCTATAACAATAGTTACCATGCAAGCATCGGTATGGCTCCTTATGAAGCATTGTATGGGAGGAAGTGTAGAACACCTTTGTGTTGGGCTGAAATTGGAGAAGATAGGATTTTAGGACCCGAGATTATTCAAGAGACTACGGAAAAGATTCGAATGATCCGTGAGAAAGTTAAAAAAGCACAAGATCGTCAAAAGAGTTATGCAGATAATCGCAGGAGACCTTTGGAATTTGAGGAAGGTGATCATGTATTTCTGAAAGTTACTCTGAGATTGAGATTGAAAGGACCGTTTAAGTCGCGTAAATTAAGTCCGAGATACGTGGGACCGTATCAGATTTTAGAAAGGATTGGTGAAGTTGCTTACAGATTAGCCTTACCACCCTCTCTATCTGTAATGCACGATGTTTTTCACGTATCTCAGCTCCGTAAGTTTATTCCTGATCCTCTTCAGCCAATTCTACTAGAATCCGTGGGTATAGAAGCGGATTTGACTTTTGAACCACAACCGAGTTGTATTGTGGGAAGAGAAACAAAAGTGCTAAGGAACAAAGATATTCCACTTGTGAAGGTACAATGGGATATGACGCATCCGGGTGATGCTACTTGGGAACTAGAATCGGAAATGCGAGATTCTTATCCACATCTGTTCAGGTAATATTCTAAATTCGAGGACGAATTTCTATTTAAGGGGGGGAGGATGTAATACCCCGTAGATTTATAAACGCTCTGGTGAATATTATTATGATCAACTGGGTTCCGGAGTACTCTGAGTAATTATTTGATAAAATAATTAGAGTAAACTGACGAACTCAGAGTTGATTAAATTAATAGTATTTAACGTTGAGTTTGTATTGTTTGGTGTAATTGAGCTAATTTGGACATTCAGTAGTATTGCTAATTAATGGGAAGTATTTTCTTTACTATGTTTTCTTTTCTCATTTGGTAACATAAACAAAAGTTAGAAAGAAAAAGAAAGGAAAAAGAGAAGGAAAGTGAAGGAGAAGGGAAAAAGGAGAGAAAAATTCCCAAAAGCTCAAGATCATCATCAATCATCTGTTCTTCATCTCTTCATCTCAATTTCACCATCCTCATCTTGTTGTCCAGGTGGGTTCTAGTTAGACCCTTTAGATTAGAGTTATTTGTTGAGTTTAGAGTTAGGTTGGAAATTGTGAAAATGGGTATTTTTGGTATAAAATCATGAATCTAACTGTTGAAATTCAATGTTTGATTGTATGTTATACTGCTTGTTGTGTTTAAACATGTTTTGATGCTTTGTGATTGATAAAAAATGGGATTTTGGGGTGATTTTGGATCAACCCGTAAACAGGAAATTCTGCAGGTTTTTCTGCATTTTCTCTGCCCATACGCGTATGGGGCTTGTCAATACGCGTATGGGGCTTGTCATTACGCGTACGGCAAGGGTGTTACGCGTATGGCAATTTTAAAAGGAATTTTCAAGGAAAATGTCTCTGCCCATACGCGTATGGCCTTGGGCAATACGCGTATGGATGGCCGAGAATTTTGGGCAATACGCGTATGGGACGTGCCAATACGCGTATGGCCAGGAGAATTGCAGAAATTCTTCTGTTGTGATTATTTTCCGATCGTTTGTTTCAAATGCTGTAACTTTTTGTACGTAACTCGGATTTGAACATTTTTGGTATCGTTGGAAAGATAATAAAATGTACTTTTTTATTACAATGGTTTTAAGATTATCGGCCGATTTAATTATGTCGGGGTTTCTGGAATAGCGTCGTTTTATCGACTTTTATCTGTTAAATGTGTGTAATTGCTGTTGAAAATGGTTGCATGTTAAAATATGAAATAGGTAGAGTGAGGAACATTACCATAAACTGTGTCGGAAGTGTGAATTGTTCCATGTGTTGCAACGCTCGTGCATTAAAGGCCGAGGCGTGTGCATTTAAATCATAACCACTGTTTCTTGCGGTGTAGTTTCATGAGACTCGAGTGCCTCCTCTGAAACGTTATGCACAACTACTTGGCAGGTTTGAGTCCCGTGTTAAGTACGATTGGAGCCTACGGGTAAAGAGACTTGTGACGGTGTACGGGCCGTGAGAAGTGACGGATCACGGTGTACGGACCGGTGATCCCGAATCTAATTCGTATGCCAAGTAGCTGCAAGGATCCATGACTCGGGTCGTCTTCTAGACGTAGAAGCGGACGGGAATAGGGGATACCTTGGTATTGGTTATTGATTTGTGAATCCTTGAGTTTACAGGCTCAGGAGGTACTTCGGTACTAGAGTGAGTTACAGGCTCACCGTGATGGTTACTTGTGTGTGTGTACTCATGGTCTTTCCCCTTTCCCCTTGGACATGAGTTAGGTGTATGTTAGAACCTTGTAAAGCCGAGAGGACTTTAAGATAGGGAACTCACTGAGATTTGATGTATCTCACCCCACTGTTGTTGTTTACATCACAGGTCCTGCAGGTTCGACGAAGGGTAAGGACAAGGTTATTTGACGTTCCTTACGGATCGTAGCTTTTGTGAGGGCATGGCTTTCGCTATGGCGTTTTGTTTTGAGATCATTGTTTTGATCTAGTTCTTAGTTTTTATCATTTTGGAACATCTTGTACATGTAATGCCTTAGACTTTTAGTGTTTTGTTTTTGAGGCATTTATGTGTATAATGTGTTAACTAGGAACTTATTGTATATTTCAGTACCAAAAGTGAAACTCATGTATAATATAAGATTTGATGCAAGTATTATATGTGGGCGTTACACATTTGGGTAGCCGGTTACCCACCACGTGTTAACCGGTTACTTAGTTCATTTCCTGCGTAAAAACCCCAAATTTACAAATGGTAACCAGTTAACCACTAGAGGGTAACTGGTTACTCTGGGCGCAGAGGCAAAAATTCTTATTTTAAAAGATAATCTTCCATCTCAAACTCATTCAAAACCATTTCAAACACACAACCAAGCATTAACAGATGATTATACATGCATAATGGTTGTTCTATACGATTTATATCACATTTTATCCGTTAGATTTCATTGATTTTTAAAATTGTTCATTTTCTCACAAAAACCAAAACCTAACTCTAAACTCAACAACTCTACTACTAAAGCATCTATCTAGAACCCACCTGATAATCGAAGAGGAGTTTGAAGAAGATGAGATGATTTGATGAACTTCTCTTCTTCTCTTCTTCTCTTCCTTTCCCTTCTTCTCCTTCTTCTTCTTCTTCTTCTTCTTCTTCTATCCTTTTTTTTCTCTTATAATATATATATATATATATAACTTATTATATAATATAATTCAATAGACATAGTATAAGTTATATATATATATATATATATATATATATATATATATATATATATATATATATATATATATTAACAAAACCATTTATATTACAATAATCATACAATTCACGAACATTTAAAAAATTAAACTTGCAAGTTGAAACCTATTATTAATCTTCACAAGGAAAATCAAGTAAACAAATTTTTAATATTGTTTCCTAAGTTGATAAATCAAGTCAATTCACAGTGCATTACCTTAGAAAAAAGATCATTCACCTCAGTTTCCACAACATCAGAAACCACAAAAGAGATCATTCACCCCATCCTATTTTGAATGTTTCAAATAGAGTTCTCTGCCACCGATGTTGCAACCTACAAATTAATAACTTAGATGCAGTGAAAGAATCGTACTTCTAAAAAAACAACAATTGAAATTGTGGACCGATTACCTTCATTGGGTTTAAAGTCATGTCATCAAATAAGGTGCAAAATCATTCATCAATCCCAACTTTGCATCTATTCAAACTTCTATTGTTTCAAAAACAAGATCTGTTTATTAATAAGTATCTCATTTTACAAAAACAAGAGAAGAAAAGTGAGATATAACTAAGCTAAAGTTTTCAAAACAGTAAATTAAGTTCCATGACCCTACTAAGATAAACACTTATACTTATTCATTACATGGAAAAACCCTAATTTTGACCATTTGCCAATCATGTGTAATCTCAAGGAATCTCACCTGAAGAGAAGCAATTCTGCAAGGATTGGATGACACTATTATTTCATGCAATTATTCCATCCTTCTTCTTCTTCTTTCTCTGCTATGGTTTCATCCTTCTTCTTTTCTGATTCTTGCAACTTCTCACTAATTTGAGACTTTTCAAAATAAAAGTAAACATAATAAATTCATGAGACTAGATGAAGAAGATGAAGATTTGAGGAGTTTTTGGAGTTCAGAGAGAAAAACGATTAATATAATCGAAGTATAGCGACCTTGAATCAAGAAGGGAAAAAGGGTTTGGTGTTTGCGTAAATCTGAGAGGGAGAACAAGGGTTTCACAAAGCTGAGATTGGTTTTTCTTTTCATTATTTATTATATATATTTTTTAAATATTTAACTTAGAAATCTTTTATGGTTTTATTAAATAGTTAATATTATATGTTTTAAATGTCTTATTAAGGAAAGTTTACTATAAAAGTAAATTTTATTTTTAGTTAATTCGTTAAAAATTAAAAAATAAATTTTAATTTTCTAAAATTTAAGTGTTCATCAATGTTTTCTTAAAAAAATATTTTAATAGAATGATTTTAAAAAACAAATATTAAAAATAAAATTTAATTAAATTAAAAAGAATTATTAAATTTATGTGAGATATTGACTCTTACGCACTAATATGTTTAAAAAAAAACTCTTATGCACTAATACTGTAAACTTTTTTTTTGCACAAAATATAATTTTATTAATGTGTCCATAAAAAGATATCTCATTTTATTGGATAAAATCTTTACTTTCTCATTTAATTTTTATGCAGTTTTTATTTATTTAAATTTTACAGTTTCTTTTTTATATTTTTTAACAAGAGGTATAATAGATATTAATAATAAATTTTATTCATTTTTCAATAAACTTATATTGAAGTAATTTAATAACCACTTTCAAAAGGACTAACTTTTATTTTGAAATTGTCCGCATGTTTATAATAAAGTTTTATTTATCTTAAAATAATTTTGTATCATTATTTTTTAATTAAATTTAAATAATAAATTATCAACTTCAATATTTATCTTTCTAAGAACATGCATTTTAAATTATGCTATGCATACTAAAAAAATTATTTAGACTGTGTATGTATATTTATAATAGTTTTGTATATTAAAATAATAAACTATAAAAGCAATTAAATAGAGACCTTTAAATTAACGAATATTAAAAATATTTTTATATAACCATTTAAGAGTTTTGAATTTTATTGAAAAGCGTGACTAGCTTAGTGGAAATTTATTAAAGACCTTTAAATTAAAAAAAATAAATAAATAATTGTGATACAAAATAAAAATATTATTATAGTTATATAATATTATTTGTATAATTATATATTATTATAGTTATATATTATTTTATTATGTGTTAGAAGATTTTTAATATATATATATATATATATATATATATATATATATATATATATATATGTTTAGAGTAAAATATTTGTTTTTTAGTGTATAAGTTTTGGAGGGAAGATTGCCACCAAAAATTTGATAATACTAAACTTTTATGCAACATTGAAGAAATGTAGCCTTTTATTAGAATTACTGTAACAATCTAAAAATGTCCCCAAAAGTATTTTAGGGGACAATTATCAAACATTGCTATAGAAATAATGTATTAACGCTCTAAAATCGTTCCCAAAAGTAGTTAATGGCACAATTAACCATCGTTGCAAAAAAAAATAAAAGAGTGACGTTTCAAAAATGTCCCCAAAAGTATTTTAGGCAACAATTATCAAGGGTTGCAAATATATTTTTGGCAACAACCGTAAATTGTTGCCTATACGAATTTACGGCAACAATTATTACATGTTCCTTAAAAAAGTGTTGCCAGAGACAACAAATGTTGTAGTGGGATCAATTGATATTTTGTCGTCTCAACCAAATTGATCAATTATTAGAGTTACCTTTAAAATCCTTTCTTGAATTAAAATAATTGATGTCTTCAGAGTTCACCAGTTGCTCGATCGATCCCAATTGATAACACTTAAAGTACTTAGAGGATTCCATTAATCCGATTATCCAAAGATAGAGTACACAAAAGATCATCTGATCTCATTTGATGTCCAATTGAGCATTAAGATAATACGGGGTATTACACTCTCCCCCCCTTAAATTGAAATTCGCCCCTGAATTTCCTTCGCTCAACAATAACCACAACTTGCATCATTGTCTTAGTTCCACACTTAACCTTACATCCGTTAACAATTCTGACGTATTCCAATACCAACTTGATTTCACATATCAACATCCTTATTTTCACAACTTACCAACTTCACGTCCCTAATCATATTCCTGTTCCAATATCGAGTTATCTTCTAACCTTGCCTTTTTCGTAACTCATCCGTTGTTTCTTACTAAAAGACTTGGTCATATCTTACCTTCGGAAGAAATATACCATTCTATGCTCTTCCACTGAGTCACAACACAAAACCATAACATCTTATCTCAAATTATGACAACAACCCTCAACACATCTTCGCGATGTAATTCAGTGATTTCTTAACTTCCTGTAATCACCAACGACTTATCCTTTCATAATTCCTTTAACATTCGAACCACTTCATAACTCGTCGACGACTTCCTTACCAGTTCCTTCTGGTCTGATAATGAATATTGTAATCATTAAATCTGATATTTCCTTTCTTGCGGGTCACACCGAAAGGTAACACACTTAAAACAAAATCTCCTTACTTACAAGCAATGATCCATCTAAATTCTCACTATTCTGATTTAACTCTTCCGTCTGTCACCTTCCACTGTGTAACCCAAGTTCTAACAGTGGAACACCACAGATTCTCAAGCATTAACACTTAGCTAACCGTCCACGGAGAAACACACTTATCCACTAGGATCCTTAGTAACCAATGGTACAGGAAACTTACCGACGTCCTATGGTAGAACAATTACTTTGCCGATACCATAATATTATAACATCGGTCCAACACTCTCCAAGCGACAGAGGTACATGGGTTATACTATTACAACCATAACATATACAACTCCAATTCCATTCTAAACTCGAAATAATTCGTCCAAAGTAGATTAACAACTTTCGTTTCTAGTTACCACATTCTGCAACAACTCTCCTTGCGGTTGTCCGACTCACTCAAGGTTTTTGGTTGATTTAGAGATCTCAATCAATCATATGTAACGCCATTGCGGAACTTCCAATATATACGAATCACCACTTACCAAAACTCAAACCATTCAAGCGAAAATGTGAGGTTTCACACTACTCACTTATTCACATACAACACTCCACACGTACACACACCCTCAACGGACATTCCACGCTCCCCAATTGAGTCAACTTTTCCTCATTTGTTTCATTTCATAAATGATTCCAAGTTACATGTTTAACTTCAGAATGTCTAATTCTTACTTGTACTTCGAAAGATAACTTTCAAATTCCTACTTCTTATTAAAGTACAACTGTACACATCTGGTACCACTCTCACGGTCTAAATCGGATGCCATGTACTCACGGGAGATTGCAATTACTAACTCTGACCAACCGTTCATACCTTACTAACACCATTATTACACACCGAAATATTCCTTACAAGATTAATACTTCGTCCTTAAGGCTCTCAACAGTAATGATAACGATACACCTAAGACTTCCTCCCACTCAACACAACTCACCAAAATATTCTCCCAAAAGTCAAGCTCCCTCGTCGTCTAAAACAATGGTCCACTATGTAACACCGTTCCAAAAGTTCCAATTCAAAACACAAATCCATTCTTCATTTACTCGCAATCCCTTTTCCATTCACACAATCCTCTCCACTCTAAGCAACATATGGTAACAAAACACATACGATGGTTCTTAAGGGATATCACCATTTACACACACGTTAATTGATTAACCGTCTGAGCTAATCGGTTAACTTCTCAAAATTCAACGTAAAACACCTTCCACACGCGTGTTAATCGGTTAACACTACTGCAGATGCTAAAAAATCAATTTCCTTTAATTCAAAAGCCATCCCAACTCAAACCATCAATCCGGCTTGCTCTAACCCATAATATAATTCTCAACTCGTGGCATTTTAACTTATATAACCTTCACCAACCATGATCACTCAGGTTCATACAGAACAAGGTTGAAACATTTAAACGACACACTCTAACCAAGTGACAAGGCGAAATTCCAAATTCTGTCACAGTCACACGACAAATCATTGGCGGGATAATTCATTCTCTACTTATACAACTATGCTAACGGGGAGTAAATAATGACGACATCCTAGGGTTTTTTCCATAACTCATGCTTGATTCGTCCATTAGAAAAATCTAGCACATAACCATTACACGGTACCACAACCGCGACGGACATAACATGTCGAGTACACAACCATGTTCTCTCACTTGAATTTCTTGACGAGAACTAAAACAACTACGTCCTTGGTTCAACAAAAGGTAGATTTCGTATATTCTGATTATTCACAAATAAAGAAGTTTCTCTATACTTGAAAATAGATCGGGGTAATGCACCCTCTTGAAGAACCTTTTCATCACTTTGCACACACTAACCGGGATTTCTTACCCTTCACTATCCATTACACATCACACTTACACCAAATTACTTAATGGAAGATTCACAACTGACAATTCTCATAAAGTAGTTACCAAACCCTTTTGGTATAAATCCTTCCATGATTTACACTTAGTCCGTAATAAATCCTGATTCATTTCTCGTTGTTTTTACCGCAATCTTACTTCTTAGAACATAATGCTCACTGTTCCACAAGGTACGTCCCTTCACAATTGTCTCAAGAATAAGAATCCATCACGTACACTTGTGACCACGGTGCTACCACTACGCTCGTTCTTAATACCAAGGTGTAACTTCCTCAGTTCAGCTCGTACTACTAGGGTTCACGTGGGTGAATCATCTTTGATTACACTTCCTTAACTTATAGGTTCATCAACACTTTAAAACTCTATTGCACACTCTTCCAAAAAAATACATTTCGTTGTCACTTCCTCTTAACATGCCGTTAATACCGGTTTCCACACTGCATTTACTCCACCCTCCATCGTAATCCTCTTAGGTCCATATATAAAACCATCTTACCAAGATTCCCTTAGATCCAAGGTACTTACTCTGTTTCTTAACAAAAAATTCTTCCAATCCATATCACTACACTCTTTGTTACTAAATGAAGCTCATTCTTTCTCCAATACAATACCTTAAACTATCCCTTGGGTAATTTAACAATTCCAACTTGGTCTCTTACTGAAAACAGAAAATCCTGATGTATCATCCTGAACTTAATCTCTCTTCATAACTGAAGATACACAATTCATCTCCTATTCTTCGTCAGGGACGTACTTATTTCAATTGAAGCATGTAAACACATCCTTGTGTTCCTTCACACACTTCTCTACTACTTCTTTAGGTTCCCATAAAAGCCGAACATCCTTAACTCTCACTTTTAACCAATTGGAAGATATTGTTCCAAACACATTCCTTAAGGTACTCTTGTCCATTCAAGATACCATAGCAACCTTAGAAACTGAAGCACCAAAATTTATCTCACTTCCGGACCTTACATGTAATACCCCATATTATTTAAATGCTCAATTGGATATCAGACGAGATCAGATGAGCATCTATGTGCTATATCTTTGGTAAATTGGATTAATGGAATCCTCTAAGTACTTTAAGTATTGACATTTGGGATCAATAGAGCAACTAATGAACTCTGGAGATATTAATTATTTTATTAAAGAGACAGATTAATAATTGATGGTTCAAGAAAGGATCTTAAGGTAACTCTAATAATTGATCAATTGGTGTGAGACAATAAAATATCAATTGGAGATATTTTACCCTATTGGATTATATTATATAATATTAGTATTATATATATATTTGTTATAATAGAGAAAGAAAAGAAAAAGAAGAAGAAGTTAGCAAGAAGAAGAGGAAATGGAAGAGAAAGAGAGAAAGTGGAGAAAGAGGAAGAAGAGAGAAAGCTCACGGATCATCATCACTTCTTCAACCTCCTCTTCGATTATCAGGTGGGTGCTAGTTAGACACTCTAAGTTCTAGAATTAAGGATTTAGAACTTAGGTTAGATTTGAGAGAAAATGATTAAATGGATAAATCAATGAAATCTAACGGATGATTTGATGAAATGCATGTCTAAATGTGTTATAACATGTTATTTTGGGTCATTGGGTGCAATAATATCATATGGGTTGAAGGTTTTGATCATTTTTAGGTCCCAAACACGTTTTGGGAGAATTCTGATTCGTCCAGATTCGCCAGGCGAGCTAGAGGCGAGTCTGCTTCGCTAAGGATTCGCTAGGCGAAATTGACTGGGACAGCAAAAACATTGTTTTCGTATTTTCTTCATAACTTTTGATCCGTAACTTGGATTGAGGCACGGTCGGATGCTTTGGAAATCTATTTAAATGCTCTTTATGATAGTGAAATAGAAACATATGTTTATTCCTTGGATTTATAAGAAAAATGTGGAAAAGTAATGTATGTGTGAAAAGTGTGGTTTATGTTTCCACCAAAATTCATGAATCGGGAAGCCGATTGATATGGGACTTAAAGCCTTGGAAAGAGGATCCAATGTGCTACTAAATGGTATGTGAGACCATGATTTAACCAAGGATGCTTGGTAGGGGATAGTAGTGACTTGTTATGCTTTTATGTGTGTTTTATGGGTGATATTGTTATATGCCAATTATGTTATACCATGTCTATCTAATTGTTATTAAAAATGAATGTGAGAGAATATGCATGTTAAAATATGAATTAGGAAGAGTGAGGAAACTTTACCCCAAAACAAATGGCATAGTTAAGAATGTTATAATTCTAGGTTGTAAATAGAATTGTGATAGAAACTCTGGATGGCGATGCTCGTGCATTCATTAACGAGTTCTGGCCTAGAGTAGATAACTTAATGACAACGCTCGTGCAGAAGAGGCTGAGGCGTGTGTCCATTACCGAATTCTATAGGAATGAGTGAAACACTAGTATGGAACATGTGTAATTGTTATGTTTTATTATTAAAGGCAAAAGATGCCTTAAGGCGAATGTGGCCTTGTTATTGTCGAATACAATCAAGTTTGTGTGTATAATCACATAATCGTAACCATTTTCTTTTGTTTACCCTTGAGAGGCCTTCATGAGTCTCGAGCTTCTCTGAAGTGCAGGCATGATTACTTGGCAAGTTTGATTCCCGTGTGTAGTACGAATGGAGCCTATATGGTAAAGAGACTTGCGATGGTTAACAGGCCATGAGAAGTGACAGATCACAGTTAACAAGTCGATGATCCCGAATCCATTTCGCATGCCAAGTAACCACAAGGATCCATTACTCGGGTCGACTTCTAGACATAGAAGCGGACGGAAAAAGGGGATGCCTTGGTAGAGGTTATCGATTAGTGATATTTTGAGTTGGTGAACTCATGACATGTTTCCATATAGTGTGAGCTTGTGAGATTGTGAACTCAAGGTCATTTGCCTTCCCCTTGATTTGATGTATCTCACCCCACTATTGTTGATTATTTTCAGGAAGTATTGCAGGTTTGGTTTACAAGTGGAGCTATGCTGGGATGTTTCAAGAAAAGCCTAGTTGAGCTTATTCCGCCGTGTATTATTTGTTGTATACAATTAAGGAAATTGTATATTGATCTTAGATTTTATTATTTTGGCTAATTTCCATATCTTGTACCATAGATTGTATTTATGTTTTAGAAATGGTCAAGTATGTGAATTACGCCATTAGGCACTTATGATGGTGTCAGTACCAAATAAAATGCTTGTATCGTATTATTCTTGATATATATTATACAGGGCTTTACAGTTGGTATCAGAGCAGGTCGTGTCCTCGACCTAGCCTTGAAACATCATAAGTAACTCTATTCCTGCCTCTTAAGTGTGTCTTGCCAGCATGAAACTTAATATCGTACTATGTAGTGTTGGGCCTGATCAACCTAATACTATATATGTGATAGGTAGAATCATGGTTGAGCGACCACGAGGACTCCGTAGTGTTGTCGAAACTTGTGCTGTGAGGGTAGGCTCAAGCCAAGAGTTAGTAGTGTGGATTTTTAATCAGCTCAGTTGAGGTCTTAGTAGAAGTTGTGTTTTGGGTAGCAAGAAAATTAAAGAGTGGTGTGTTTTTCAAGTAATGCTTTGGAATGGATGGAGTCAGAAAGTTAAGGATCTCTATTGGACGATTGGTTAAGGTATCAAGAAATATGTAAAATCGCTAGTGGAGCTGGATTGAACACTAGTATGGATAAGTGTCGCACCCTAATTTTTGACCCTAAGACCCCCTTTTCGTTTTACATAGCATCTTTAGGTCATAAGGTCTTTGTGTGCGTGTGTAACGCCCATATATAAATACATACATCAAAGCATATATCATATATGAATAATACGTTTGGTACTGAAATATACAAGTTCCTAGTAACACAATGTACATATAAATGCCCAAAAAATCTAATACCACAACTATGGCATGTTATATATACAAGATGTTCAAAAAGATAAAACTAAGAACTAGATCACTAATGATCTCAAAATCTCCATAACGGAAGCCTTGCTACACAAAACCCACGATTCGTAAGGAAAAGTCAACCTACTTTGTCCTTACCCTTCGCCGAACCTGTAGTACCTGTGATGTAAACAACAACGTGGGGTGAGATACATCAAATCTCAGTGAGGTCGCTATCTTATAGTCCTCTCGGCTTTACAAGGTTCTAACAAAAGCCTAACTCAAGTCAAAAGGGAAGGGAAATGACTTTGAGTACACACACGTCATAAATGGATTCACACTCGTGAGCCTGTTAACTCACACTAATACAAAGATAAGACCTGAGCCTGTTAACTCAAGAATCTCTCTAATCAATAACCATACCAAGGCATCCCCTTTTCCCGTCCGCTTCTACGTCTAGAAGACGACCCGAGTCATGGATCCTTGTAGTTACTTGGCATACGAATTGGATTCGGGATCATCGGCCTGTTAACCGTGAACCGTCATTTCTCATGGCCTGTTAACCATCACAAGTCTCGACCCATAGCATAGGCTCCAATCGTACTACACGTAAGGAATCAAACCTACCAAGTAATTATGCATACGTTTTAGAGGAGGTGCTGGAGTCTCATGAAACTACACCGCAAGATAAACCGGTTATGATTACTAGACACACGCCTCGGCCTCTCTTGCACGAGCGTTGTCACAATGCCATTCCACACTATCCGACAATTGTTTACGGTAATATTCCTCACTCTACCTATTTCATATTTTAACATGCATACGTATTCAAACATGTTTAACAATAAGAGCATAGGCAATTAATCATCCATCGCATAGCGAAAACACATAATTCAACATATCACATATTACACAAATTTACGGTTCTCTCCGATTTATTTCATCGGGCATCAAAATTAGCATCTTTTACTGTCCTTATAAAGATTATTTCCACGGCTTTCTATTGATATCAAAAACACTCAGATAGGATAAACGGATCAAAAGTTAGGAAAGAAACAAAACTGCATAACCTAACATGTTCGCTAGGCGAACTACCCCGCGAGCATTCGCTCCAGCCTTCGCTAGGCACAGCCCCTGGCGAATGAACAAACAGAACAAAACAGACATAAAGTTTGCTTCGCGAACTCCCTGGCGAACATTCGCCTCGCCCTTCGCTTCGCGAACAACTCAGCGAAGCAAGGCAGAACCAAACAGCACTGAAAAGGCACAAAGTTCGATAGGCGAACGTCGTTGGCGAACATTCGCTGACCTTCGCTGATGGGTTCGCTAGGTGAACCCTCGAAAATCTGTTCGCTGCGACTCCCCCCAGGTTCGCTAGGCGAAGCCTGGAAAATCCCACTTCTCAACAGCGCTGTTCTTCATCCCAAAATCAATAATTTCCCAATCAAAACACCTCCAAACCTTATTATAACCATCAAAACATAGTATGATCATAACAACAACCATTTAACAACAATTATATTGCATTTCATCCGTTAAACTCATAATTTTAACACAATTTCTCATTTTCTCACAATTCCAACCTAACTCTAAAACACATGGAATTCTACATCTAGTGCATCTATCTAGAACCCACCTGGAATAGATGATGATGAAGAAGATTGGGAGATGATTTGATGAAGATTGAATGATGGTTGATGATCTTGAACTCTTGGACTTTTCCTCTTTTCTCTTCCTTTTCTTTCCTTTCCTTTTCTTCTCAAAATTGGCTATGTTTGGAAATGAGAGGAAAAGAAATGACATAGAAAATATCATCAATTAGAAACACTACTAATTGTCCAAGTAATCTCTAAAGCTCCCATAATTAAAACCTCAGAGTCAGATAATATTAATTTGGTCTGCTCTGAGCTCGTCAGTTTACTCTAATTATTTTATCAAATACATTCTCAGAGTAAACTGGAGTCCAGTTGATCATACCAATATTATCCAGAGTGAAATAATTTACGGGGTATTACATCCTCCCCCCCCTTAAATAGAAATTCGCCCACGAATTTAAAACAATTACCTGAAAAGATGTGGATACGCGTCTCACATCTCCGATTCTAGTTCCCATGTTGCATCTCCCGGATGCGTCTCATCCCACTGAACTTTGACCAGAGGAATCTCCTTATTCCTTAACACCTTAGTTTCTCTTCCCGTGATACGACTCGGTCGAGGCTCAAATGTTAAATCTGCTTCTATCTCAATAGTATCGGGTAGAATTGGCTGAAGAGGGTCTGGAACAAACTTCCGAAGCTGAGATACATGAAAAACATCGTGCATCTCGGACAGAGAAGGTGGTAAGGCTAATCTGTAAGCTACTTCACCAACTCTCTATAGGATCTGATACGGTCCCACGTATATTGGACTTAACTTCCGCGACTTAAATGGTCCTTTCAATCTCAATCTCGGAGTAACCTTCAAAAATACACGATCACCCTCATCAAATTCCAAAGGTCTCCGCCGGTTGTCTGCATAGCTCTTTTGGCGATCTTGGGCTTGTTTAAACTTTTCACGAATCATTCTAATCTTTTCTGTAGTTTCGTGAATAATCTCGGGTCCCAAAATCCTATCTTCGCTAACCTCCGCCCAACACAATGGTGTCCTACACTTCCTCCCATACAATGCCTCATAAGGAGCCATACCAATACTTGCATGATAACTGTTGTTATAAGAGAATTCAATCAATGGCAATAGTTCTATCCAATTTCCGCCACTTTCCAACACACAAGCTCTCAACATATCTTCCATGGTTTGTATTGTCCGTTCTGTCTGACCATCCATTTGCGGATGATTCGACGTGCTCAAACACAACTTCGCCCCCATAGCTTGTTGAAAAGCTCTCCAAACTCTAGAAGTAAACTTTGGATCTCTATCCGAAACAATACTGGAAGGAATACCATGTAATCTCATAATTTCCGAAATGAATAATCTCGCGAGATGACTCGCCTTATAAGTAGTCTTTACGGCCAAGAAATGAGCAGATTTCGTCAACCGATCTACCACTACCCAAATCGAATCATAACCACCTTGCGCACGGGGTAATCCCACCGCGAAGTCCATCGAAATACTATCCCATTTCCACACCGGAATTTCTAAAGGTTGCAACAAGCCACCCGGCCTTTGGTGTTCAATCTTCACTTGTTGGCATACGCACATTCCGACACGTACACCGCAACATCCCTTTTCATTCCGGACCACCAATAGTCCCTCTTTAAATCTTGATACATTTTCGAAGAGCCAGGATGAATAGTAAAAGTACCCTTATGTGCTTCTTCCAAAATCCTTCTTTTCAACACCGTATCATCCGAAACACAAATTCTTTGGTAAAAAACAATGATTCTGTTGGTAGTTCGTACAAAACCCGGTTAAGTCAACATTTCTTGTAACCTCTCATCCAACTCTTGTCCTTGTCGGATTTCCTCCCTAAGAGTAGAGGTGACATTCAAATTCCCCATCACCACACCATCTGGAGTCCAATTAAATTGAAGATTTAGATCTCTAAACCTTTCCATTAAGGCATACTCTAACATCATCAATTCAGCACTATGCAACACTTTCCTACTCAGTGCGTCCGCTACTTTATTCACTTTACCCGGATGGTATTTTAGTTCCAAATCATAATCCTTCAAATACTCCATCCACCTCCTTTGACGCATGTTCAACTCTTTCTGATCAAAAAGGTACTTTAAGCTCTTGTGGTCACTAAACATCTCAAAATGTACACCATACAAGTAATGATGCCACACTTTCAAAGTAAACACAATGGCCGCCAATTCCAGATCGTACGTCGGATAATTCTCTTCATGGACTTTCAACTGTCGAGAAGCATAAGCTACTACATGTCCATCTGGCATCAACACGCCTCCTAATCCCTTCTTCGATGCATCACAGTACACCTCATACGATTTGCTAGGATCAGGAATAATCAAAACAGGAGCAGTAGTCAATCTCTTCTTCAAATTCATAAAACTTCTCTCACAAGCCGAATTCCATTCATACGAACATCCTTCCGAGTAAGTCTCGGCATTGGTAAAGCCAGTTGGGAAAAGCCTTTAATAAACCTTCTATAATAACCTGCCAACCCCAAGAAACTTCTAACTTCGACAACGTCCTTCGGTCTCTCCCAATTAATCACCACCTCAACTTTTGATGGATCCACCACCACACCTCCTTGAGATATGACGTGACCAAGAAAATTTACCTCCAACATCCAGAATTCACACTTGCTTAACTTGGAAAAAAGTTGTCTCTCTTGCAAGACGGATAAAACGATTCTCAGGTGTTCTCCATGCTCTTGAGGATCACGAGAATAGATAAGAATGTCATCAATAAAGATCACCACAAATTGGTCCAAGTAAGGTTGAAATATCCGGTTCATATAATCCATGAAAACTGCCGGAGCGTTAGTCACACCGAAAGGCATCACGAGGAATTCATAATGACCATAACGAGTCCTAAACGCAGTTTTTGGTACATCCGAACTCTTCACCCGACCGTAAATCAATCTTCGAGAACATACAGGCTCCTTTCAATTGATCTAACAGATCGTCTATCCTTGGTAATGGGTATTTGTTCTTAATGGTGACCTTATTCAACTGACGGTAATCAATACACAACTGCATTCCACCATCCTTCTTCTTTACCAACAACACTGGAGCTCCCCAAGGCGAAACACTCGGTCTAACAAAATGCTTAGCCATCAATTCTTCCAATTGATCCTTTAATTCTCATAACTCGAGTGGTGCCATCCGATACGGAGAAACGGATATTGGAGCCGTTCCTGGTACCAGGTCAATAGAGAATTCCACTTCCCTCTCCGGAGGAAGAGAAGTGATATCCTCGGGGGAAACTTCCGAAAACTCGCAAACTACGGGAATACTCAGAACCTGAAGGTCGTTGGTCTCTTCCTTAGTGAGAACCATAATAACAGACTTTTCATTCTCAAACAAGAAATTAATCATTCCCACCGTACCTTCTAGAATAGTAGTCAACACATCCTTCAGAGTAGCCTCCTCGGACGAAATAATAATTAACCTCTCTTCACAACCGATAAAAACCGAATTAGCAGAAAGCCAATCCATTCCCAGAACAACATCCACTTTCTTATGCGGCAAACAAATAAGATTAATCTGGAAAACTCTTTCATTCACCGATAGAACACAATTTTCACACACTAACGGTGTTTCAACAATCTCATCCATGGCAGTAGTAACCACCATGGGTGGAGACAATGGAATAGCTTGCAACCCCAGTCGCTTCGTACATTGCACCGATATAAAGGAATGCGTTGCTCCACAATCAAACAAAACAAAGCAAGGATTTCCCTTAACCAAACACGTACCAGCAATTAAAGAGTTATCACCCTTTGCTTTCCTTGCATCCAACGTATATACTCGGCCGACATTCTTCTCTTGCATTTGATTCCTATTTTGAGGACAATTCCTTGATACATGACCCACCTTGTTACACTGATAACACCTTATTCCCTCCAAACTGCACCTACCATGATGATTCTTACCACAAGTACGGCATACCGGAGGTGTACTCGTCCTAGAACTCTGAACTTGCTTCCCTTTGAAAGATTGTTGCCTTGGTCTAAATTGTTGATTCGATCTCCCCCGGTCACTTTGATTCAGCCTACTCAATTCTCCTTCCGCTTGTACCTTCTTTAAACTATGTTCTGCCACATAACACTGTCGTAACAATTCAGCATAGCTAGTGAATTCCCTCTGAGATACACTATGCAAAATTTCAGCCCTTAAACCAAACAGAAACTGGTCAATCTTCCACCTCTCATCTGGAGCATACATGGCTTGCCTAGAATAAGCAGCCATAGACTCAAATTTCTCCGCATAAGAAGCCACAGTCAAGTTGCCTTGTCTCAACTGTTGTAACTCGAATTCTTTTTGAGACCTTAAGGAGCTTGGAAAATACTTCTCCATAAAAGTTATCTTAAACTGTTCCCATACTTCGGTACCTCTTGAATTGTCATTAAGGCTGAAGCACTCTCCCACCACCTCATGGCAGGACCCTTTAACAAGTGAGAAGCAAAGACCACCTTGTTTTCCTCACTGCACTGAACTATTAAGAAACTGCACTCCATACCAGATATCCATTCATGCGCCTTTAACGAATCTAATCCTCCCTAAAACTCTGGAGGATTCATGCGAATGAAATCCCTACAGGTTCCCCCTGCAGCTTCAGGAACAACCACTGGAGGATGCAGGCCACCAGCCATTTGCTATACCATTTGTTGAACAAACTGATTCTGTTGTTGCTGCATCTGTTGCATGAATTGATACAAAGGGGCATTCTCTCCGTCAACTGGTGGATTGGTCCCGGCTGGAGTGGTTCTCGGTCTACCCCAGTTGTTTCTGCATCGGTCGGCCATGTTCCTAAATGTCATACAGATAGGATTAAGTTGATCAGGCTCAATACCATAAATATAACATGCAAGACCAATGGCGACATAACACATATGAAACAGAAAGAAAATACTTATACTATTTCATGGCTAGGTCGAGGATACGACCTGCTCTGATACCAACTGTAATGCCGATACATAAATACATACATCAAAGCATATATCATATATGAATAATACGTTTGGTACTGAAATATACAAGTTCCTAGTAACACATTGTACATATAAATGCCCAAAAAATCTAATACCACAACTATGGCATGTTATATATACAAGATGTTCAAAAAGATAAAACTAAGAACTAGATCACTAATGATCTCAAAATCTCCACAACGGAAGCCTTGCTACACAAAAGCCACGATCCGTAAGGAAAAGTCAACCTACTTTTTCCTTACCCTTCACCGAACCTGTAGTATCTGTGATGTAAACAACAACGCGGGGTGAGATACATCAGATCTCAGTGAGTTTGCTATCTTATAGTCCTCTCGGCTTTACAAGGTTCTAACAAAAGCCTAACTCAAGTCAAAAGGGAAGGGAAATGACTTTGAGTACACACACGCCATAAATGGATTCACACTCGTGAGCCTGTTAACTCACACTAATACAAAGATAAGACCTGAGCTTGTTAACTCAAGAATCTCTCTAATCAATAACCATACCAAGGCATCCCCTT
This sequence comes from Lathyrus tuberosus, assembly GCA_022829125.1. Classification (NCBI taxonomy): domain Eukaryota; kingdom Viridiplantae; phylum Streptophyta; class Magnoliopsida; order Fabales; family Fabaceae; genus Lathyrus; species Lathyrus tuberosus. The sequence goes on from JALAZF010000009.1 coordinate 20,650,692, forward strand.
TTCCCGTCTGCTTCTACGTCTAGAAGACGACCCGAGTCATGGATCCTTGTAGTTACTTGGCATACGAATTGGATTCGGGATCATCGGCCTGTTAACTATGAACCGTCACTTCTCATGGCCTGTTAACCATCACAAGTCTCGACCCATAGCATAGGCTCCAATCGTACTACACATAGGGAATCAAACCTATCAAGTAATTATGCATACGTTTCAGAGGAGGTGCTCGAGTCTCATGAAACTACACCGCAAGATAAACCGATTATGATTACTAGACACACGCCTCGGCCTCTCTTGCACGAGCGTTGTCACAATGTCATTCCACACTATCCGACAATTGTTTACGGTAATATTCCTCACTCTACCTATTTCATATTTTAACATGCATACGTATTCAAACATGTTTAACAATAAGAGCATAGGCAATTAATCATCCATCGCATAGCGAAAACACATAATTCAACATATCACATATTACACAAATTTACGGTTCTCTCCGATTTATTTAATCGTGCATCAAAATCAGCATCTTTTACTGTCCTCATAAAGATTATTTCCATGGCTTTCTATTGATATCAAAAACACTCAGATAGGATAAGCGGATCAAAAGTTAGGAAAGAAACAAAACTGCATAACCTAACATGTTCGCTAGGCGAACTACCCAGCGAGCATTTGCTCCAGCCTTCGCTAGGCGAAGCCCCTGGCAAATGAACAAACAGAACAAAATAGACATAAAGTTCGCTTCACGAACTCCCTGGCGAACATTCGCCTCGCCCTTCGCTTCGCGAACAACTCAGCGAAGCAAGGCAGAACCAAACAGCACTGAAAAGGCACAAAGTTCGCTAGGCGAACGTCGTTGGCGAACATTCGCTGAACTTCGCTGACGGGTTTGCTAGGGGAACCCTCTAAAATCTGTTCGCTGCGACTCGCCCCAGATTCGCTAGGCGAAGCCTGGAAAATCCCACTTCTCAACAGCGCTGTTCTTCATCCCAAAATCAATAATTTCCCAATCAAAACACCTCCAAACCTTATTATAACCATCAAAACATAGTATGATCATAACAACAAGCATTTAACAACAATTATATTGCATTTCATCCGTTAAACTCATAATTTTAACACAATTTCTCATTTTCTCACAATTCAAACCTAACTCTAAAACACATGGAATTCTACATCTAGAGCATCTATCTAGAACCCACCTGGAATAGATGATGATGAAGAAGAATGGGAGATGATTTGATGAAGATTGAATGATGGTTGATGATCTTGAACTCTTGGACTTTTCCTCTTTTGTCTTCCTTTTCCTTCCTTTCCTTTTCTTCTCAAAATTGGCTATGTTTGGAAATGAGAGGAAAAGAAATGATATAGAAAATATCATCAATTAGAAACACTACTAATTGTCCAAGTAATCTCTAAAGCTCCCACAATTAAAACCTCAGAGTCATATAATATTAATTTGGTCTGCTCTGAGCTCGTCAGTTTACTCTAATTATTTTATCAAATACATTCTCAGAGTAAACCGGAGTCCAGTTGATCATACCAATATTATCCAGAGTGAAATAATTTACGGGGTATTACAGCGTGCTTTGCTACTGACAGGTTTGCGCAGGAATTCTGGTTTCAAGTAGAGATAGTGTTATTTCTCACAATCAAATACTTCCAGACGTAACTGAGGGATTCAGATTCAAAAAGTCCAAGACTTGGCCCTTTGTTTTTTTCACAATTCAAATGGATTTGTGAAGCTACATTCCAAATCTTTTTTTTTGGCAAGAGATTTTCAAGTTCAAGCCTATCTCATGAATCAAAAATTTAACTGGTTGAGGTTTTAAATATTAATTGATCTTAAGCCTTGTTTAAGACCTTTTCAAGGTTGCTTTGGGTCCTGTTACAAGACATTATGTGAGTTAAAACCATATTAACCACGTTTGCATGATATATTGGACGTTGAGAAAGAGAAACTGTGTTAATCTTGTTACCGATGATACCACTATGGAAGGGTTCTACAAAAGTTGAGGACTGTAAATAAGGCATCATAGATCTGGGCTCAAATTTCAGGAGATGGACTAAAACCTGACATCATCTCTTATAATATTACTCTTAATGGACCCTGCACTTGCGATAGAGTAACACATACAATCAACATTTTGTTGGCTTCCCACCAGAGAGGGGATTAACGACGTGTTTAGCTGCATTTATTGATATTGCTCAAGATGCAATACAAGTCTAAGGATCTCAATTTATATTATTCAAGCCATACAGTTCACGGGATAAACAAATTGACTCCAAGATTCAAAAATTCAGAATTTTAGTGTACAATGTTTAAAGGTTCATTACAAGTCAAGTAAAAGATATTAAAAGAATTTCCAAAGAAAAATAAAAGGCAGGGACTTGTAATGATCAGACGCCAAAACGCCAAGCTTATTCACCATGGAGCACATTACGAGTCGAATTTTCAGAACTCTCATTAGCATATGTGTTCTCCAAAAACAGATGGAGCAATGGTGTCTGAGACATAGTCACCATACACCTGCAGAAGAACATTCTCATGAGTGGAACTAAAACAAAGTCATACCGCACCTAATGACATCCTGTAATAATTTGCAAAGTTTAATCACCTCTACCAATACGAAGCTGCTGCCTCACCCATTACAACGCGTATGAACCGGCTGCGGAATGTAAAACAACACGACCAATGTAACTACCTATAACAACCAGATCAGACCCTTTCAATGCCCCTAAGCAACCTGTATAACACCATCTGCAAATTGAGAATATGCCAATTGGAGTGCAAACAACAAGATGGCTTCGTGAATACCAAATGCTGCCATCAAAGACTCACCTGCATACAATTGAAAAAGATCCCACTAGTATAAACGGGTGCTTCACAATTTAATCCACCAGGAGCTTATATTAAACTTTGACCAACCACTACGGGGGATCTCGAAGTGGAGTTGACTCACAAAGCTGCTTCAAAACACACCAACCTTTAGGCTCTTATCACTGATCAAGAATTCAAGACCACTAAGCACCATGACAATTCAAACTGTCAAATTCCTCGAGACCTATACCAGCACCACAACCTGCCGAATTAAGTTGATGGCTTCACCGTATGAACATGTTCTTTTGATGTCGTTGTAATTGATGAGGTTTCCCAAACTCTTAAGCCATCTACCATTTGTAGGGGAGCTGCTCTTCATGCTCGTTGCAAGACCATAATATCTGCGCAATATAAGAGTAAAAGTATCAGTTTATATGTTCGCAATCTATCGGTTTCCGTACACATACACAACAACTTCAGAATGATGGCGATGGTAACTAAAAGCTTTTCAAAATCACAATCGACAATTTGCGGATGTAAATAAGTCAAAAACGGAGAACTTCTTGAGAGACACATAGAGTTTGTCTATTGTAACAGAGCATATGAAATTCAAAGGGATCATACCTATCAAAGCAGTCTGACATCTATTCTGAAAGCTCTTCTGTATCTCAGACCGGGTTTGTTAGCAATTTCCAGAGATTGGGGACGACAGAGTCGTTACCACTGCAAGCACAAGTTAGAAACAAAATTGTCATTGTCAGTCCATGAAGATGTTACAAGTACAACCACCAAGCAATACTCCATATTGAATTGGGTCTAGTGACAACGCCATCCTAGCAATGTTACCACTAATTCAAGCATCGAGTTTCGGCAGACCCTCACCATCACGCCATGACCTGCTCATCCATGTCCAAGGTTTCAAATACATCCTCACCATGAGTACACGTACAAAAAAAAACATTATATCTATGTCAATGATTCACAACAAGCACCATGCTAAAAGCTGTCATCACAAGCCAACAGGGAGATTCCTAAGTCTCATACCTTTATGGAATCTTCATGAACTCTCATCAATGGCGCCTTCACCCAACTTCTTTGAATTCATCTTCACCCAAACATCCTCTTTAAGCCTCAACTCCAAGTTTTTGCCATGGTCGAGCAGCTCTAAAATGCGCAAAATGAAAAGGAAGTGATTAGAAAATGTGGAAAGAGCAATAACGACAAATAGCTAAAATAGACGCAAATAGTGTTAATCAATAGCATGAGCCATAAATAAGTGTTTCAAACAAACAATTATGGCAAGATCTCAATATCACAAATATACTAGAATCATATCAAATCGCAATCAGTAATCATTCAAGGCAATCAAGACAATAACTTGAATTTCTTTCCAAGACAATATCAAACATCATCCAAATCCTTTCCAAAACCAATTAGACATAATTCTAAAATTTAATTGAGTTAAAGAGGGAAAGAATTAAAACTCATTAAATCAGCATTCATACAATTGAATCAGGATTTAAAATTACAGGGCATTATAAATAGGACACGCTCTGCAGTGAGAAAGGGGGATGAGTATCACAAAACCACAAAGCCTCACACAAAAAACCACAATACATACCTTGCTCACACAACAATTGAAACAAAAATTATCATCACACCAGAAAAACACATACACCGGTTACAAAATACATTAGTACACACACCAAGATTCAAAGAATCACATCAACACACGCATCAGCAAAAGAACAACAGTTTCAGAAATCAACACATAAAGAGGGATAAAACAGAAAACTCATCTCTGGACGTAAAGCTTGGAAGCCTTGATCTCGCACCTCCGTCTTCAACCGTCGGCCCTCCTTTCCTTTTCTTTTCTTTTTCTCTGATTAATTTATAATTGTAACATGTATCAATCTATAATGAGAATTTGGGGGGATCTTTGGGGTTAGGGTTCTTTGTTGCTTTTCCGTCTTAGATTTAGGGTTTGTTTATTTTCTGGCGAGAGAGTGAGAAGCGAGAGAGATGAGAGACTCCGAGGGTAGCGAGAACGAGAGAATAGAGAGAGAGAGGGTCGTGAGAGATGAAGCATTTTGTTTGCTTTTTGTTTTCAATTATCACACGCATGCGCACACACGGTATACACGGTACACCCCCATGTTCCATTGCTCTGATCATGGCATCGTGCATCCTATGGTCACGATCTGAGGGTCCACGATGGACCCTCTCTTCCTTATGAGACATGTGATCCCTCCGTTTTTTTTTCTTTTTTTGTTTTTCTTTAATTTAAATAATCTTTAAATAACCATTTTTCTTAAAGTCAATAACATTAATTTTATTTCTAAATTATAAAAATATAATCTTTTTTTTTTATATATTAAAATATATTTTCTTAATAAAAATATAATCTTTTTATTATCTAATATAACTTTTTTTATATATTCTAAAAAAAATCACTCTTAATAAATATAGCTAAATAAATTAAACTTTTTGTTAAAACATTTTTAGTAAAAGCTTTTAATAAAAACTATTATTCATTAAAATACTAAGATTAAAAATTCTTTTTTTTATTATTAATAAGAAAACTCCTTATTCCTTTTTCCTTTTAATTAACTTTTAGAACTTAAAAGAATTAAAAAGTAATGAAGCTTTTTTCACTAAGATAATAATAGTAAAACCTCTAATAAGAAAACCCTTTTTTTTAAACTTTATTAATTTGACTTTAAAACAAATCAATAATTAAAACTTAAAATAATAATTTGAACTTTTTATTAATATGAAAACCGTTGACTCCTTTTTTTACTTAATAATCCTTAACTTAATCCTCAATAAATCTTAATCATAATCGCTCTTTTAGGATCCCTCCTCGTGCTTGAGAGACGCTTGCATGTTTACTTATCTTATCTATGTCTGATGTCTCACCTTCGTATGCTTATCTCTATTTGTTTACTTATTACTTGCTCTCAAAACCCTTTCAAAAATTAAAACTCTCGATCCAACGTCGAGCCAATTTTCCACCCATATAAGTCGATCGCCTTCGGGCATCGCATTCAACCTTTTCGGTCACTAGACACAAGTCTAGCATCACTTTGCTAGCACCCTCGCCTAAATAACAATAATTAATCGTATAAATATCCAAGGGAAAATCCCATGCATGATAACCATGTTATTGTGCATGGTGCACATCATTTGCATCATAATCGCCACCCTTAAGATAATTGTTAGACAACTTAGGATATACTTCTTAGGTTAGTCCCCCCTCAATTTTGATTTAAAAATCAAACTTTAACTCACCTAATTCTCCACACAAGAGAGTAAGATGTTAATCATCTCAAAGAAGGGACATACAATCCCATACCCCACAAAATACAAACATTTTCAAAAAAACTGTGGTGGTTTTCTTAAGATGATAACTCATATTCTCTCCTAAACCTTTAAAACACATTTAGTATCCTTAATAAGGAACTACAAGTGCTCTGATTCCCTCCCGACAGGATATGTAGGCACAAGATGCGACATCTTGTCGAGCACACTTAGGAAAAAAATTATAAATCACCTACCCCTAAACCCTTAGCAAAACAGAAAACAAATAATATAAAATAAATCAAGAGGTTCCTGTAGAGTACTACAGATATCTAGGATGCTAGCACCTTCCCTAGGTATAACCAACCCCCGAACTTAGAATCTTAGTGCATTTGCATTGCATTGTGGGAATTCGGTTTTTTCTCCCTTCCCTTGGATAAAATCAAAGACCGGTGGTGACATTAAAAAATTCGATCCTAGTTAACAAATAACTATGGTATCCAATTTTCACCGCGACAATAAGGATTTCAAGTAATCTCATTCCGTGAAAAAAAAGGTTGTTTTGTGGAACGCGTGGCGTAAGGTCCAGAAGTGAGATAAGTTTTGGTGCTTTAGTTTCTAAGGTTGTTATGGTATCTTAAATGGACGAGAGTACCTTAAGGAGGGTGTTCGGGACAATATCTTCCGATTGGCAAAAGTTGAGAGTCAAGTAAGTTCGGCTTTTATGGGAACCTAAAGTAGTAGAGAAGTGTGAGAAGGAACATAAGGATGTGTTTACATACTTCAAGCGAGATAAGTATGTGCCAGATGAAGAGTAGGAGATGAATTGAGTATATTCAGTGATGTAGAGATATTAAGTTTGAGATATTACATCGGGATTTTCTGTATTCAATGAGAGACCAATATGGAATTTGAAAATGTTTTGGTTTGGAAAAGTTGGATTTTGAGGTGTGGAAACCATGAAAAACGCAGCTGAAAATTCTGGTTCTGATGTGATTCGCCAGGCGAATTGGGATTCACCAGGCGAATGGGGTCTCGCCACTAGTTCGCCAGGTGAAGTACTGGGGAAGGGTGATTCGCTAGGTGAAATCCTTAGTCGCCAGGCGAAAATGAAGAAACAGAACATGTGTAGCTACTAGAACTTTTGGGTTTTTAGGAAATGAGGATTCGTTGCAGGTTCGTCGGGTGAAGTACTGGTGAAGTGGGATTCGCCAGGCAAAATCCTTAACCACCAAGCGAATCTGGCAGTTTTTCAATAATTTTTCCTTTCTTCAAAATTCATATCTTTTGACTCGGGTGTCCGATTTAAGTGTTCTTTATATCGATATGAAGCTATGAAAGTGTTCTATGCTGTGGAAAGTGAAAATATTATTTATGAGGTGGATTTTATTCAATTATGTGGAATAAACGATATTAACAGTATGTTATGAGAAAGTTACACCTTGGTATTAAGAACAAGCATAGTAGTGGCACCGTGGTCACAAGTGTACGTGATGGATTCTCATTCTTGAGACAAGTGTAAAGGGACGTACTTTGTGGGGAATTGAGTATTATACCCTAAGAAGTAAGATTACGGTAAAACAAAGAGAAGCAAATCAGTACTTATTACGGACTAAGTGTAAATCATGGAACGGTTTCTACCTGAAGGGTCTTGTAAATAGTTGATGAGAATTGTCGGTTGCGAAACTTCCATTAAGTGAATTTTGTGTAATGGATAGTGAGGGGGTAAGAAATCTCGGTTAATGTGTACATAGTGATGGAAAGGTTCTTCAAGAGGATGCATTGCCCCGATCTATTTTCAAGTATAGAGAACTTCTGTAGTTGTGAATAATCGGATTATTCGGGATCTACCTTTTGTTGGACTAAGAATGTTGTTGTGTTAATTCTCTCCAAGGAGTTCAAGTGAGAGAATAAGGTGGTATGATTGATATGAGATGTCCATCAATTTTGTGGTACCGTATAGTGGTTGTGTGTTGGGTTTTGCTTATGGATGAATCAAGTATGAGTTGTGGCTCAAACCTTAGAATGTCATTATTTTGACTTCCCACAAGTGTAGTTGTTTAAGCAGAGAGGAACTATCCCGCTGAAGCTTTGTAGCGTGACCTCAGAAGAATTTGGAATTTTGCCTTGTCACTTGGTTGGAGTGTGTCATCTGAATGTTTTGACTTTGTCGGCTTTACCTTGAATGAATCATGGTTAGTAAATGTAATATAAGTTAAAAGGCCACGAGTTGAGTATGATATTGTGGGTCAGAAAAAACCGGATTGATGGTTTTGAGTAGGGAGGGCCTTTGAATTAAAAGGAATTGGTTTTTAGTTTCTACAGCTGTGTTAACCTATTAACATAGTGTGGTTAACCGATTAACACGTGCAGGAAAGGTGCTTTACGTTGAATTTTGAGGAGTTAACCGATTGTCCTCAGACGGGTAATCGATTAACATGTGTGTAAATTGTAAAAACCCTTAGGAACCATCATCTGTGTTTTGTTACCTTATGTTGCTCCGAGTGGGGAGTATTGTGTGAATGGAAACGAAATTGCAAGTAAATGAAAGACGAAATTATGTTTTAAAATCGGAACTTATGAAAGGTGTTACATAGTGGACCATTTACTTGGACGACAAGGGAGTTTGAATTTTGGGAAGGTAATCTTCTGAACTGTGTTGAGTATGAGAAAGTCTTAAGTGTATTACTGTTGAAGGACTTGAGGGAGAAGTTGGAAAATACTCTTGAAGTGTTGATCTTGAAAAGATCGTTTCGGTAATTTAATTTATGGTGTTAGTAAGGAACGAACGGTTGGTCGGAGTTAGTAATTGCTATCTTCTGTGAGTTCATGGTTTTGGATTTAGACCCCGTGAAAGTGGTACCAGTTGTGTGCAGTTGTGTTCTAACCAGAGAGGGAATTTGTAGGTTATCTTTCCAAGTACTAGTAAGAATTGGACGTTCCGAAGTTAAGTATGTAACTAGGAATAGTTTATGAAACAGAACAAATGAGAAGAGTTGATCCAACTGAGAAGTGTGGTATGGACTTCGAAAATGTGTGTGTATGTGGAGTGTTGTACGTTAATTGGTGAGTAATATGGAAACTCACGTTTGTGCTTGAGTGGTTAAAGTTTTGATAAGTGGTGATTCGTGTATGAATGAAGTTTTGTAATGGTGTTACGTTGTCATTAGTTAAGATTTTGTGGCGACAGAAACCTTGAGTAAGTCGGAAAACCATAAGAGTAATCAATTTGGAATGTGGTAACCAGAACCGGAAATTGTTAAACTATTTTGGATATATTATTTTGAGTTTAGAATGGATTTGGAGTTGTGTATGTTATGGTTGTAACAGTGTAACTCCTGTACCTCTATCGTCTGGAGAGTGTTGGACGGATGTGATAATATTGTGTGTTGGCAAAGAAATTGTTCTACCATCAGACGTTAGTAAGTTTCTTGTACCGTTGGTTAGTAAGGACCCCAGTGGATAAGTGTGTTTCTCTGTGGACTATTAGCTACTTGGTAATGCTTAAGAATTGGTGGTATCCCATTGTTAGTATTGGAGTTGCGCAGTGGAAGGTGACAAATGAAAGAGCTCAGTCGGATTTATAAGAATTGGAGGAGAAATTGATTGTAAGATTGGAAATAAGAAGATCTCGTTCTAATTGTGTTACCTTTTGGGGTGATACGAAAGAGATGAATTATCAGAGGTAATGATTACAATTTTTAGTACCAGACCAGATGGGACTGGTAAAGAAGTCGTTTGACTAGTTATGAAGTGGTTTGAATGTTAAAGGACTTATGAAAGGATAGTTGTCGGTAACGGCATAAAGGAAAGAAGTCACTGAATCACATCGCGAAGATGTGTTGAGTGTTGTTGTCCTAATTTGAGATAAGATGTTACAGTTTTGTTTGTGACTCAGTAGAGGAATATGGAATGGTACATTCTTTCCGAAGGTAGAATGCGACCAAGTGTTTTAGTATAAAATAACAGATGAATTGAGGGGAAGCAAAAATTAGAAGTTAACCCAATATTGGAATAAGAGTATGACTAAGGAACCGAAGTTTGATAATTCGTGAAATTTAGGATTTTGGTCTGTGAAGTCAAGTTGGATTTTTGGATTATGTCAGAAATTCTAACGGAAGTAAAGTTGAGTGCGAAACTAAGACAATGATGCAAGTTGTGGTTATTGTCGAATAGAGGAAATTCGGGGGCGAATTTCAATTTTAGGGGGGGGGGGGGAGAGTGTAATACCCCATATTATTTAAATGCTCAATTGGATATCAGATGAGTATCTATGTGCTATATCTTTGGTAAATTGGATTAGTGGAATCCTCTAAGTACTTTAAGTATTGAAATTTGGGATCAATAGAGCAACAAATGAACTCTGGAGAGATTAATTATTTTATTAAAGAGACGGATTAATAATTGATGGTTCAAGAAAGGATCTTAAGGTAACTCTAATAATTGATCAACTGGTGTGAGACGATAAAATATCAATTGGAGATATTTTACCCTATTGGATTATATTATATAATATTAGTATTATATATATATTTGTTATAAAAGAGAAAGAAAAGGAAAAGAAGAAGAAGTTAGTAAGAAGAAGAGGAAATGGAAGAGAAAGAGAGAAAGTGGAGAAAGGGAAGAAGAGAGAAAGCTCACGGATCATCATCATCTTCTTCAACCTCCTCTTTGAGTATCAGGTGGGTTCTAGTTAGACGCTCTAAGTTCTAGAATTAAGGATTTAGAACTTAGGTTAGATTTGAGAGAAAATGACTAAATGGATAAATCAATGAAATCTAACGGATGATTTGATGAAATGCATGTCTAAATGTGTTATAACATGTTATTTTGGGTCATTGGATGCAATAATATTATATGGGTTGAAGGTTTTGATCATTTTTAGGTCTCAAACACGTTTTGGGAGAATTCTGATTCGTCCAAATTCGCCAGGCCAGCTAGAGGCGAGTCTGCTTCGCCAGGCGAAATTGACTGGGACAGCAAAAACATTATTTTCGTATTTTCTTCATAACTTTTGATCCGTAACTCGGATTGAGGCACGGTCGGATGCGTTGCGAAGATATTTAAATGCTCTTTATGATAGTGAAATAGAAACATATGTTTATGCCTTGGATTGATAAGAAAAATATGGAAAAGTAATGTATGTGTGAAAAGTGTGGTTTATGTTTCCACCAAAATTCATGAATCGGGAAGCCGATTGATATGGGACTTAAAGCCTTGAAAAGAGGATCCAATGTGCTATTAAATGGTATGTGAGACCATGATTTAACCAAGGATGCTTGGTAGGGGATAGTAGTGACTTGTTATGCTTTTATGTGTGTTTTATGGGTGATATTGTTATATGCCAATTATGTTATACCATGTCTATCTAATTGTTATTAAAAATGTACGTGAGAGAATATGCATGTTAAAATATGAATTAGGAAGAGTGAGGAAACTTTACCCCAAAACAAATGGCATAGTTAAGAATGTTATAATTCTAGGTTGTAAATAAAATTGTGATAGAAACTCTGGATGGCGACGCTCGTGCATTCATTGACGAGTTCTGGCCTAGAGTAGATAACTTAATGACAACGCTTGTCCAGAAGAGGCCGAGGTGTGTGTCCATTACCGAATGGTATAGGAATGAGTGAAACACTAGTATGGAACATGTGTAATTGTTATGTTTAATTATTAAAGGCAAAAGAGGCCTTAAGGCGAATGTGGCCTTATGATTGTCGAATACAATCACATTTGTGTGTATAATCACGTAATTGTAACCATTTTCTTTTGTTTGCCCTTGAGAGTCCTTCATGAGTCTCGAGCTCCTCTGAAGTGCAGGCATGATTACTTGCCAGGTTTGATTCCCGTGTGTAGTACGAATGGAGCCTATATGGTAAAGAGACTTGCGATGGTTAACAGGCCATGAGAAGTGACGGATCACGGTTAACAGGCTGATGATCCCGAATCCATTTTGTATGCCAAGTAACTACAAGGATCCATGACTTGGGTCGACTTCTAGACGTAGAAGCGGACGGGAAAAGGGGATGCCTTGGTACAGGTTATCGATTAGTGATATTTTGAGTTGATGAACTCATGACATGTTTCCATATAGTGTGAGCTGGTGAGATTGTGAACTCAAGGTCATTTCCCTTCCATTTGACTTGAGTTAGGATTGGTTAGAACCTTGTAAAGCCGAGAGAATCCATAAGATAGGGAACTCACTGAGATTTGATGTATCTCACCCCACTATTGTTGATTATTTTCAGGAAGTATTGCAGGTTTGGTTTATAAGTGGAGCTATGCTGGGATGTTTCAAGAAAAGCTTATTTGAGCTTATTCCGCTGTGTATTATTTGTTGTATACAATTGAGGATATTGTATATTGATTTTAAATTTTATTATTTTGGCTAATTTCCATATCTTGTACCATAGATTGTATTTATGTTTTAGAAATGGTCAAGTATGTGAATTACGCCATTAGGCACTTATGATGGTGTCAGTATCAAATAAAATGCTTGTATCGTATTATTCTAGATATATATTATACAGGACTTTACATTACATCCCACATTCCACAAAACAAATTTCCTTTTCCACTAAATGAGATTACTTGAAATCCTTATGCACATCAGTGGTCAATCCAACTCTTCTAGCGACTTTACATATTCCTCAATACCTTACCCAATCGTCCGCTAGAGATTCTAAATTTTCAGACTCCATCTATTCCAATGGATTGCTCGAACCTCACGACACTCTTAAGTCCCATGCTACCCAAAACCCAACTTCTAATCAAACCTCAACTGGGCTGACCAAAACACCGTACTACTAACTCTTGGCTTAGGCCTTCCCTTAAAGCACAAGTTCTGACAACACTTCGGAGTCCTCGTGGTCGCTCAACCATGATTCTACCTATCACACACATAGCATTAGGTTGATCATGCCAAACACTACATAATATTATATTAAGTTTCATGATGGCAAGACACACTTAAGAGGCAGGAATAGATTTACTTATGATGTTTCAAGGCTAGGTCGAGGATACAACCTGCTCTGATACCAACTATAATGCCCATATATAAATAGATACAACAAAGCATATATTATACATGAAAACCACATTTGGTACTGAAATACCAATAAGTCCCTAGTAAACACATTATACATATACATGCCCAAAAAGCCTAATACAAAAAAACTATGGCATAAATATATATACAAGATGTTCCAACGATAAATACTAAGAACTAGATCGTCAACGATCTCAAAATTCCACAACGGAAGCTAAGCCAACAACCAAGTAAGGATAATCACCCGACTTTATCCTTACCCTTCGCGGAACCTGAAGTACCTGAAATATTCAACAATAGTGGGTGAGATACATCAAATCTCAGTGAGTTCTCTATCTTATGGATTCTCTCGGCTTTACAAGGTTCTAACCGAAATCCTAACTCAAGTCCAGGGGAAAGGGAAGGACTTCGAGTTCACAAAATCCCACACTAGAGAACCACATCGCACAAAATGACAAAACGACAACTAGTTAAGAATCTTCTCCCAGACCATCCAACACCAACGAATTAAACATGGGTCACGGATCCTTAACGTAAATAACTTTACCCGGCGATCCCACTCAAGGAGATTAAACACGGGTCACGGTTATCTATAATTGGTACTTTCCCCGGCCATCCCACACCAAAGGATCTCGACACGGGTCACTAATACCAACCACTAAGTAACTTTCCCTAACCATTCCTCTCCAAAGAGATTAAACACGGGTCACGGTCACTTACAAATGTACTTTCCCCGACCATCCCTCTTCAAAGAGATTAAACACGGGTCACGGTACCTACTTAATAAATACTTTCCCCGGCCATCCTACACCAGAGGATTAAACACGGGTCACTAATATTTATTAAGGAACACAAACCTAATAAATACTTTCCCCAGCCATCCCACACCAAAGGATTAAACACGGGTCACTAATATTTATCAAGGGACATACACTTAATAAATACTTTTCCTGGCCATCCCTCTCAAAGAGATTAAACATGGGTCACTAATATTTATTAAGGAACACGAACCTAATAAATACTTTCCTCGGCCATCCCCCCCTCAAGGGATTAAACACGGGTTAATAATATTTATTAAGTGACACGCACAAACCGGAGGAAAATACGGTCCCCCACTAACAACCACTTAACAAAGATACTCTTCTAGTATCAATGTAAGCATTGCCGCACAATTCTCTAAGTCATTCTATTGTACTAAGGGTTCCTCACTAACTCACCTCTTTAAGCTTTTAAAATTTCAAAAGTTCTATTTTTACATAACTCACACAATTCCGATTTATTCCCATAATCGACAAAATCCATCTCATAAATAATATTTTCACATTCCATAGCATAGAACTCTTTCATAGCTTCCTATCGATATAAAGAATGCTTAAATCGGACACCCGAGTCAAAAGATTTGAATTTTAGAAAATATTTTTATAAAACAAACAGTGGTAACCGGTTACTCACCACATGTTAACCGGTTACTTCAAGCTCCACTGTTCACTCAGAATCAAAATGAGAGTTAGAGACACATTTGGGTAACCAGTTACCCACCACGTGTTAACCGGTTACTTAGTTCATTTCCTGCATAAAAACCCCAAATTTACAAAGGGTAACCGGTTAACCACCAGAGGGTAACCGGTTACTCTGGGCGCAGAGGCAAAAATTCTTGTTTTAAAAGATACTCTTCCATCTCAAACTCATTCAAAACCATTTCAAACGCACAACCAAGAATTAACAGATGATTATACATACATAATGATTGTTCTATACGATTTATATCACATTTTATCCGTTAGATTTCATTGATTTGTAAAATTGTTCATTTTCTCACAAAAACCAAAACCTAACACTAAACTCAACAACTCTACCACTAAAGCATCTATCTAGAACCCATCTGATAATCGAAGAGGAGTTTGAAGAAGATGAGATGATTTGATGAACTTCTCTTTTTCTCTTCCTTTCCCTTCTTTTCCTTCTTCTTCTTCTTCTTCTTCTTCTTCTATCCTTTTTTTTCTCTTCTAACAAATATATATATATATATATATATATATATATATATATATATATATATATATATATATATATATATATATATATATATAAAACTTATTATATAATATAATCCAATAGAGTAAAATATCTTCAATTGATATTTTGTCGTCTCAACCAAATTGATCAATTATTAGAGTTACCTTTAAAATCCTTTCTTGAATTAAAATAATTGATCTCTTCAGAGTTCACCAGTTGCTCTATTGATCCCAATTGATAACACTTAAAGTACTTAGAGGATTCCATTAATCCGATTATCCAAAGATAGAGTACACAAAAGATCATCTGATCTCATTTGACGTCCAATTGAGCATTAAGATAATACGGGGTATTACACCGCCTTTGCTTAAATCCCTTATTAATACAATTTGAATTACATTGGTCATCAGATGCAAAATTACCATCTAGACATTTTAAATCCATAAGGTTATACTCACCACTTGATAAACCTACAACAACAAAAAAAGTTAATTATAAATTTTGTGTTTTTAAAAACCTTTGAGGTTGTTAATTTTATATGAGTTATACAATTAGAGATGTAAAACAAACTTTTATTCATTACCTGAAAGCAAGATCATAGAAATGAACAAAATCAAACCAAAATAAGACCGATTAATTAACACGAAGGCCATTTTTACAAAAATCACATTTTATTATTATTTGCTGTGTGATTTAGGGATTACATTGTTCGCTATATATACTAGTGAAATGTAATCTATAGAAGGTAAAAAAGATGTTTAAAAGAAAATAAATAAATGAATTTGAATCTTTTAGATATTTTCCTTACATGACTTTTATATTTTTCTATTAATATATATTATTTATTATTTATTTTTTGTTCAGGTTGTCTTTTATTTGGTTTTCACCATCAGCGTCCGATCCAGTAGGTTAACTAATCTGGTTCGAGGGTCAATCTAGGATCAAGTGGCTCCAATCCCCTTCCAATCGCAATTGCGGGGGATCGAACCATGGTCCTGCCTACCAAGTACAACACCAATCACAATGTAATACCCCGCATTTTTAGTTAATTGGAATTAAGAGACTTTTTGGACATTTAGTAGTATTATTTCTAATACTAAGTTTATTACTTATTATTTTCCTTCCACTTTCCAAACATATAAAAAGAAGAAGTTAGTAAGAAGTGAGAGAAGGAGAAAAGAAGGAAAAGAAGAAGAAAGAAAGGAAGAGGAAATAGAGAGAAAGGAGAAAAGAAGAGAAAGAAGGTTTTGTGAAGAAAATCCAAGAGAATCATCATCCATTGCTCCAAACTTCATTCAATCATCTCATCCTCATCATTTTCATCATCTTTGCAAGGTGGGTTTAGCTAGAAACCATTTTCTTTGTGTTTTGGGTATTGTGAGTTTTAGGTCGAAATCGTAGAAATCGATGTTTTGACGGTTAGAATCTGTTAGAAATCGGGATGAATGATGGGTATGATCATAGAAACATGTTTTTGATATTGTTTTGATGTTTTGGTTGATTTTGGTTTGATGAGAAATTCTAGGTTTAAGTAGAATTTGTGTTTTTGTTCAAAACTTGGTTGTGAAGTTTGATGATGGAACTATGTTAGAAACATGTTGAATATGCCTCTAATGGGTTGTTGGAATTGATATTGATGGTGTAAAGGGGTTGGTTTTGAACTGTTATAGCAGGTATTTTTCTGAGTTTCGCAGAGCGCGCTGGTGCCAGCTGAGCGCGGTGTTTAATTCTTGGAACCTCTCGTGGCAGGGAGTTGCGCGCTGAGCGCGGACCAGGGCGCGCTGAGCGCGACCTGGGAGTTGAAAAATTATACTTTTTGACGGAAAAATTCATAACTTTAGTTTCGTTTATCAGTTTCGATTATTCTTTATATCGATGTAAAGCCGAGGAAATATTCTACGTAATGGAAGAAAAACATGTTGATTTTACCGACCGATTAAATAATCGGGAAAGTTCAAAAGTGATATATTTATGTTTAAATTGTGGTATGCTATTCCTTTTCACTAATAAGGTATGTTTTGCCTAATCCATGGTTGTTAACCTGATTGTGATTGAAAATGGAATAGAGAGAGTGAGGAAAGCATCAACCTTAAGTATAGAATGACTAGGAGGTTTACGTTCTAGTTGTGGATAGGATTGATAAATGATCGAAATAAGTGGAAGACCCTAGTATGGAAACATGAGGGATCGCAAAGAGTGATCGATACCTAAGTAACTGTGACCCGCGTTCCGATCCTCTTATGATGGATAATCGGGGAGGTTGCTTAGATGATGGTATTATTGACCCGTGTTGAAGGGCCCCTGGTGTGGGCTGGCCGGGGAAAGTACTATGTGTAGATAACCGTGACCTGTGTTGGATAGCCCTTGTGGATGGCCGGGGAAAGTTATTTGCCTTAGCATCCATGACTCGTGTCGAAAACTCTTTGGAAGGGTTGGCCGAGAATGTTTGTCTACGAATTTAAGGATCCGTGACTCGTGTCGAATCCTCTTGTAGGGTTGGCCGGGGAAGGATGCCTTTGTGGGAGATACCCATTGTTGATGCGAGAGTTAGAGAACTCGTGAGTATGTTTCCATATAAGGCAAGAATGAAATTGTGAACTCAAAGTCCTTTTCCCTTCCCCGGACTTGAGCTAGGATTATTAGAACCCCTTTTAATCCGAGAGAATCTATAAGATAGGAGCCCACTGAGATTTGATGTATCTCACCCCACGTTGTTGATATTTCAGGTGCTTCAGGTTCAGAGAAGGGTAAGGACAAGGTCGTTTGATCTTTCCTTGCATGTTGATGGCTAGCTTCCGCTATGTTGTTATTTTGAGATCATTATTATGATCTAGTTCTTAGATTTTATCATTTTGGAACATCTTGTATATGTAATGCCTTAGATTTAGGTGTTTTGTATTAGAGGCATTTATGTGTATAATGTGTTATCTAGGAACTTATTGTATTTCAATACCAAACACTTGGATTCATATATATGATTTATGCTTTGATGTATGGATTATATATATGGGTGTTACACACAACATGACCAACTAACGATTTTTTGTTAAAGTTGATTTTTATTTGCTAAAATTTTCATTTTTAGTTATTTTTACAGGATATAAAGATATAAAACTTCCTTGTGTGTTACATTAATATCAACTTTAATTGATTAATATATTTTTTGAAACCATTCTTATTTAAAATTATTTCCTGTTATACTATTACTTAATTATTGATATAAGACTACACATTTGCAAAATAAGATTTTTATTTTATTTGACATTATATATTTAAGTATTGGCTTAAATCTTAATCATTTTGTTATCTATTTATTTAATTAAGTAATCTTCACTTTTATAATTTTTAAAAAAAATATATAAAATATATTTTATAGTGTTTATTCAATTCAAATGAATAGGAAATTTTACATTTTGATATTTGTAATTTTTTTGTGTTATTTTTGTTATTTCACGGAAATTTTTTTGGTGGGAAGAATGCAAAAACTGGAAATTTAAATACTTTACTTCATATACTGGTTATAACAACTATTATTATTATTTTTTTAAATTAATTTCCATAATTCTTTAATTTTGGAAGAGAGTCTTTTACGTTTATGAAGTTTCGAGGACAAAAATATTTTAATGATGTAAGACGGTAACATCCCACTATTTTAAATGTAACGCCCATATATATATATATACATACATCAAAGCATATATTATACATGAATTCCACGTTTGGTACTGAAATATCATAAGTCCCTAGTTTACACATTATACATATACATGCCCAAAATACCTAAAACAAAAAAACTATGGTGTAATACCCCGTAAATTATTCCACTTGGGATAATATTATTAAGGTCAACTGGGTTCCGGGTTACTCTGAGAATTTGTTGGATAAATTAATTAGAGTAAACTGACGAACTCAGAAATGATCAGATTAATATTATTTAACTTTGAGGTTTTATTAATTTGTGCAATTGAAATAATTTGGACATTTAGTAGTATTACTAAATTATTGATAGTTTCTATATCTTTTCCTTCCTCTGATTTTCCATCATAGTAACATTTGAGAGAGAGAAATTTGAGAGAAGGAAGAGCAAAGGAAAGAAAAAGAAGAAAACTTGGAATTTAAGAGAAAAGCTTGGATCATCATCTCCTCTTCATCAAACATCTTCCAATCTTCATCATCATCATCTATTCAAGGTGGGCTATAGATATAAACTTTTGTTTTAGATTTTCTTGAGGTCTAGAATCTAGGTTAGAATGGTGAGAAAATGAATAATCTTGACTTTAACGGTTGAAATGTGGTATAAACTGTGTAGTATAATCATTAGCCATGTATAATCATCTGTTAATGTAAGTTTGTGTGTTGGGTGAAGATTTGGATGGGTTTTTGGTCCCAAAGCTCTGTTTTCACGCTGCTGGGAAACCCAGTTTTCGCAGGTTCGCACTGCGAGTCCCCTAGCGAAGGGGAAAGCGAGCACTCGCTGGTTACTCGCACGACGAAGGTGAGGGCGAACATTCGCAGAGGTTCGCACTGCGAACTTTACCTTGTTTTGGCTCTGCCACGATTCGCCAGACGCTCGCAATGCGAATGGGGTAGCAAACCCAGTGTTGTTTAGGCATTCGCAGAGAGCTTCACACTGCGAATGAGGAAGCGAGAATTTGCTGGCTGCTTCGCAATGCGAACATGGCAGATCCTTCAACTTGTTTCTTTCATAACTTTCGACTCGTTTATCCGATTTGAGTATTCTTGGTATCCCTGTGAAGTTAAGAGAATATTCTATACATTGGAGGTGGAAAATGTTAATTTACTGCCCGATTAAATAATCAGAGAATTTCCGAAGTGGTATATTTATGTTTTACTTGTCATATATTATTCTATGGTGCAATTGTGATATATCTTGCTTATCCTATTATTGTTTAGTATGATTGAGAGTGAATATGCATGCTAAAAAGGAAAAGATGGAATAGGAAAGTGAGGAAACTTTACCCCAAAACAAAATGGTATAATTCTAGGTTGTGACTATGATTGTGATAGTGAATCTAGATGGCGATGCTCGCGCGTTCAATGCCTTGTGCGCATCCTCGACGAGTAATGGTCTAGAATAGAGTAAGACACTAGTATGGAACATGCGTGTGAACCTTTGCGTTCTTTATGATGAAGGCAATTATGGCCTTGTGATTGTCGAATACAATCACGCTTGTGTGTGTGATCACGTAATCATAATCGTTTATCTTGAGTGGCTATTTCATGAGCCTCGGGCTCCTCTGAAATGTATGTGCAACTACTTGGCAGGTTTGATTCCCCGTGCTGTACGAATGGCGCCCGAGGGGTGAATGCTTCTGACGGTATACGGCCCGTGTAAAGTGACGGTTCATAATGGTTTAAGGCCCGTAGAACCCGAATCCATTTGTATGTCAAGTAGGTTTCAAGGATCCATGACTCGGGTCAACTTCTAGACGTAGAAGCGGACGGGAACAGGGGATGCCTTGGTGTGGTTATTGATTAGTGATATTGTGAGTTGATGAACTCATGACATGTTTCCATATGGTATGTGTGAGTACTCGGATGTCCCTTCCCTTCCCCTTGGACTCGAGTTAGGATTGTTAGAACCTTGTAAAGCCGAGAGGACTTTAAGATAGATAGCTCACTGAGATTTGATGTATCTCACCCCATGTTGTTGTTTACATCACAGGTACTACAGGTTCGGCGAAGGGTAAGGACAAAGTTGTTTGACTTTCCTTACGGATCGTAGCTTTTGTGTGGCAAGGCTTCCGTTGTGGAGATTTTGAGATCATTAGTTGATCTAGTTCTTAGTTTTATCTTTTGGAACATCTTGTATATATAACATGCTATAGTTGTTGTATTTGGCTTTTGGGCATTTATATGTATACTGTGTTACTAGGAACTTGTATATTTCAGTACCAAACGTATTATTCATGTATAATATATGCTTTGATGTATGTATATATATATATGGGCGTTACAGTTGGTATCAGAGCAGGTCGTATCCTCGACCTAGCCATGAAATAGTATAAGTATTTTCTTTCCGTTTCATATGTGTTGTGTCGCCATTGGTCTTACGTGTTATATTTATGGTATTGAGCCTGATCAACTTAATCCTATCGGTATGACATTTAGGAACATGGCCGACAGGCGCAGAAACAATCAAGGTAGACCGAGAACCACTCCAGTCGGGACAAATCCACCAGGTGGCGAGGAGAATGCTCCTTTGTATCAGTTTATGCAACAGATGCAGCAGCAACAAAATCTATTCATGCAGCAGATGGTACAACAAATGAATGGAGGTCTGCATCCTCAAGTGGTTGTTTCAGAAGCTGTAGGTGGGAGTTTTCGGGATTTCATCCGCATGAGTCCTCTAGAATTTCATGGCGGATTAGATCCTGTGAAAGCTCATGAATGGATTGCTGGCATGGAGAGAATATTTATGATAATTTACTGTAGTGAGGAGAACAAGGTAGTGTTTGCTTCCCACTCATTGAGAGGTCCTGCTATGAGGTGGTGGGATATTGCTTCAGCTTTTATGACTATTCAAGGTGTGCCTAAGGTGTGGGAGCAATTTAAGGTTACTTTTATGGAAAAGTACCTTCCTAGTTCTTTGAGGATTCGAAGAGAGTTTGAATTCCAACAGTTGAGGCAAGGTTATGTGGTTGAGAATGATTTAAGGAGTGTTCAGACAGAAAGGGATTCGCATAGGTCGAATCAGAGTGATTGTGGGAGGTCAAGCCAACAGGTTAGGCCTAGGCAACAATCTTTCAAAGGGAAGCAAGTCCAGAATTCTAGGACTAGTGCACCTCCTGTGTGTCGTACTTGTGGTAAGATGCATTCGGGTAGATGTCACTTGAAAGGAGTGAAGTGTTATCAATGTCAGAAGGTGGGCCATATGGCGAGGGATTGTTCTCAGAATAAGAATCAAGCGTAAGGAAGGAATACCGGTCGAGTTTTTACCTTGGATGCGAAGAAAGAAAAGGGCGATGACTCCTTGATTGCTGGTATGTGTTTCGTTAATGGGTTTCCTTATTTTGTATTATTTGATTGTGGGGCAACACATTCTTTTGTGTCAATGCAACGTAAGAAGCGACTTAGGTTGTAAGTGGTTCCTTTGTCTCCACCCGTGGTGGTTATTACTGCCATGGATGATATGGTTGAGACACCATTGATGGGTGAAAATTGTGTTTTATCTGGGGATGGAAGAGTTTTCCAGATTGATCTGATTTGGTTACCGCTTGAGAAAGTGGAAGTTGCGTTGGGAATGGATTGGATTTCTGCTAATTCGGTGGTTTTTGGTTGTGAAGAAAAGCTAATCATTATTCCATCCGATGAGGCTACTCCAAGGGATGTGTTAACTACTATTTTAGAAGGTACGATTGGAATGATTAATTTCTTGTTTGAGAAGGAAAAGACTGTTCTTTTAGTTCTCACTGAGGGGAAGAGTAGCGACCATCAAGTTTTGAGCATTCCTGTTGTTTGCAAGTTTCAGAAGTTTCCCCCAAGGATATCACTTCTCTTCCTCTAATGAGGGAAGTGGAATTCTCTTTTGACCTAATATCGGGAACGGCTCCAATATCCGTTTCTCCGTATCGGATGGCACAACTAGAGTTAAGAGAATTAAAGGATCAATTGGAAGAATTGATGGCTAAGCATTTTGTTAGACCAAGTGTTTCTCCTTGGGGAGCTCCAGTATTGTTGGTAAAGAAGAAGGATGGTGGAATGCGGTTGTGTATTGATTACCGTCAGTTGAATAAGGTCACCATAAAGAACAAATACCTATTGCCAAGGATAGAAGATCTGTTAGATCAATTGAAAGGAGCCTATGTGTTCTCGAAGATTGATTTACGGTCGGGTTATCACCAGACCCGTGAGAAGAGTTCAGATGTATCGAAAGCTGCATTTAGAACCTGTTATGGTCATTATGAATTTTTGGTATTGCCCTTCGGTGTGACAAATGCTCCGGCAATTTTCATGGATTATATGAACCGGATATTTCAACCTTACTTGGACCAATTGTGATGATCTTTATTGATGACATTCTTATCTATTCTCGTGATTCTCAAGAGCACGAAGAACACCTAAGAATTTTTATCCATCTTACAAGAGAGACAACTTTTGGCCAAGCTAAGCGAGTGCGAGTTTTGGATATTATCGGAGGTTTATCAAAGGGTTTTCTCAATTGGCCTTACCAATGACGAAACTTACTCGAAAGGATTGTTCATATGAGTGGGATTCGACTTGTGAAGGAAGTTTTATGAGTTTGAGGGAAAGGTTGACGACCGCTCCCGTTTTGATTATTCCTGATCCTAGTAAGTCGTATGAGGTGTTATGTGACGCATCCAAAGATGGGTTTAGGGGGTGTGTTAATCCAAGATGGACATGTGATGACTTATGCTTCTCGACAGTTGGAAGTCTGTGAAGAGAATTATCCAACACGGGATTGGGAATTGGCGGTAGTTGTGTTTACTTTGAAAGTGTGGCGTCATTATTAGTATGGTGTACATTTTGAGATGTTCAATGACCACAAGAGTCTAAAGTATCTCTTTGACCTGAAAGAGTTGAGCATGCATCAAAGGAGGTGGATGGAGTATTTGAAGGATTATGATTTGGAACTAAAGTACCATCCAGGTAAAGCGAATAAAGTAGCGGATGCACTGAGCAGGAAAGTGTTGCATAGTGCCGACTTGATGATGTTAGAGTATGCCCTAATGGAAAAGTTTAGAGATCTAAATCTTCAATTTAATTGGACTCCTAATTGTGTGATTATGGGGAATTTGAATGTCTTCTCTTCTCTTAGGGAGGAAATCCGACAAGGACAAGGATTGGATGAAAAGTTACAAGAGAGGTTGACTCAACTGGGTTTTGTGCGAACTACCGACGGGATCATTTCGTTTGACCAAAGAGTTTGTGTTCTGGATGATGCGATGTTGAAAAGAAGGATTTTGGAAGAAGCGTATAAGGGTGCTTTTACTATACATCCTGGTGCTTCGAAGTTGTATCAAGATTTAAAGAGGGACTATTGGTAGTCCGGGAAGAAAAAGGATGTTGCGGTATATGTGTCGGAATGTGCGGTATGCCAACAAGTGAAGATTGAACACCAAAGACCGGGTGGCTTGTTGCAACCATTAGAAATTCCGGTGTGGAAGTGGGATAGTATTTCGATGGACTTCGCAGTGGGATTACCCCGTGCACAAGGCGGTTATGATTCAATTTGGGTAATTGTAGATCGGTTGACGAAGTCTGCTCATTTCTTAGCCGTAAAGACTACTTATAAGGCGAGTCATCTCGCAAAGTTGTTTATTTCGGAGATTGTGAGATTGCATGGTATTCCTTCTGGTATTGTTTCGGATAGAGATCCAAAGTTTACTTCAAGATTTTGGAGAGCTTTTCAACAAGCTATGGGAACGAAGTTGTGTTTGAGTACGTCGAATCATCCGCAAACGGATGGTCAGACGAAACGGACAATACAAACCATGGAAGATATGTTAAGAGCTTGTGTACTTGAAAGTGGAGGAAATTGGATAGAACTTTTGCCGTTGATTGAGTTCTCTTATAATAACAGTTATCATGCAAGTATTGGTATGGCACCTTATGAGGCGTTATATGGTAGGAAGTGTAGAATGCCATTGTGTTGGGCTGAGGTTGGCGAAGATAGAATTTTGGGACCCGAGTTTATTCATGAGACCACGGAAAAGATTAGAATGATTCGTGGAAAAGTAAGCAGACCCAAGATCGTCAGAAAAGCTATGCGGACAACCGTAGGAGACCTTTGGAGTTTGATGAGGGTGATCATGTATTTTTGAAGGTTACTCCGAGATTGAGATTGGAAGGACCATTTAAATCGCAGAAGTTAAGTCCAAGATACGTGGGACCGTATCAGATTTTAGAAAGAATTGGTGAAGTAGCATACAGATTAGCCTTACCGCCTTCTCTGTCAGAGATGCCCGATGTTTTTCATGTATCTCAGTTTCGGAAGTTGTTCCAGATCCTCTTCAGCCAATTCTGCCAGACAATTTTGAGATAGAAGCAGATTTAACGTTTGAGCCTCAACCTAGTCGTATTACGGGAAGAGAAACTAAGGTGTTAAGAAATAAAGAGATTCCTCTGGTTAAGGTTCAGTGGGATGAGACGCATCCGGGAGATGCAACGTGGGAACTAGAATCAGAGATGCGAGATGCTTATCCTCATCTTTTCAGGTAACTGTTTTAAATTCGTGGGCGAATTTCTATTTAAGGGGGGGGGGGATGTAATACCCCATAAATTAATCCACTTGGGATAATATTATTACGGTCAACTGGGTTCCGGGTTACTCTGAGAATTTGTTGGATAAAATAATTAGAGTAAACTGACGAACTCAGAAATGATCAGATTAATATTATTTAACTTTGAGGTTTTATTAATTTGTGCAATTGAGATAATTTGGACATTTAGTAGTATTACTAAATTAATGATAGTTTCTATATCTTTTCCTTCCTCTCATTTTCCATCATAGTAACATTTGAGAGAGAGAAATTAGAGAGAAGGAAGAGCAAAGGAAAGAAAAAGAAGAAAACTTGGAATTTAAGAGAAAAGCTTGGATCATCATCTCCTCTTCATCAAACATCTTCCAATCTTCATCATCATCATTTATTCAAGGTGGGCTATAGATAGAAACTTTTGTTTTAGATTTTCTTGAGGTCTAGAATCTAGGTTAGAATGGTGAGAAAATGAATAATCTTGACTTTAACGGTTGAAATGCGGTTTAAACTGTGTAGTATAATCATTAGCCATGTATGATCATATGTTAATGTAAGTTTGTGTGTTGGGTGAAGTTTTGGATGGGTTTTTGGTCCCAAAGCTCTGTTTTTACGCTGCTGGGAAACCCAGTTTTCGCAGGTTCGCACTGTGAGTCCCCTAGCGAAGGGGAAAGCGAGCACTCACTGGTTACTCGCACGACGAAGGTGAGGGCAAACATTCACCAGAGGTTCGCACTGCGAACTTTACCTTGTTTTGGCTCAGCCACGATTCGCCAGACGTTCGCACTGCGAATGGGGTAGCGAACCCAGTATGGTTTAGGCATTCGCGGAGAGCTTCGCACTGCGAATGAGGAAGCGAGAATTCGCTGGCTGCTTCGCAATGTGAACATGGCAGATCCTTCAACTTGTTTCTTTCATAACTTTTGACTCGTTTATCCGATTTGAGTATTCTTGGTATCCCTGTGAAGCTAAGAGAATATTCTATACATTAGAGGTGGACAATGTTAATTTTACTACCCGATTAAATAATCGGAGAATTTCCTAAAATTCTGGTACAGATGTGTGATGTCTTGTGCAATGTCACAACATCGCAATCTGCTGAACAAGGCAATAATAGAAACAATAAATGAACTCAATCAATTGTTTACCCAGTTCGGTTCAACCAACCTACATCTGGGGGTATACCAAGCCAGGAAGGAAGTCCACTATTAGTAGTATCAAATTACAGACTCAACACACCAGTTGACAATCTACCTAATTCAATCACTACCCAATGACCCTTCTACCTAAGTCCTCCCTAGGTAAGAGACTCCATCTCACTTCCAATCATCTCGATGATGTCTAGCAGTCAACTACACCGTCACTGCATCAACAGTTTGACTCCTTAAACTTTTCTATTACATAGACTTTGGAAGACACACTTCCATGACAATACCTAGACATGACCCTCATGACTAAGACCAATACTTAAAGTTTCTTAACAGCTTCCTCCAAGAACAATACATCTCTTACCTACAGGCTTCGAGATAACCTTAGTGACCATCTCACACCCCGAGTGGTTCACTAGACAAAGCCCTAAGGTTCTACATCTTGGACCCGTGCTCATTCTAGGTTATAAGCACTCTATTTATAATATCATCCCAGCTGAATTTGGGCCTTCAATCATATCATATCAGCTGTAATAAATCTGATCATATCTTCAAATAAATCTTCATTTATTAGATCAGAATCTTCTCCATATCTTTATGCTTTAGATTCGTAACAATCTGATCTTCATAACAGATTGTAACAGAATATCTATCTCCCTTGATTTTCGCCTGCATTCTCTGAATCTCTTTAGCAGAAAATCTCAAACACACCAGAACCACGTGCAGCCCTACACACATTAAAGTCTGATGTTCTGGTATAGTGATGTTACGACATCGCATGTGACATCACTCTTCAGCCCTTTAATTCTTCAACAGCAAACCAGAATGTTAGTTAACACATACCTATACTGTTAGAAGCTCATGTTGTAACATCAACCATGACAACACATTGTTTTAATAAAATTACTGCCAATTACAAGAACTTACAATCTCCCCCTTTGGCTAATTTTGGCTAAAACATATACATAGATATTACAACTCAGATTACAGTAGTAATTACAATCCTACACTACTGTTGGGTGTTATCTGATCCTAACAGTGTACTGGATTCATGGGGAATCCTCTTCTGACTGATGTTAGGACATCACCATACGACATCAGCTCCAGGCAGCACATCAGGAGGTGCCCATGAGGAAGAAGATATCCAATACTCCCCCTTAATACAACACATTTCTTTTTCCTTTCAACTCAGACCCGGAGAGGATGTAGAAGACTCCTCCAGAAAAGAAATGCTTGTCTAGACATCAAAGACCAATGGTGGCATGAGAGACTTATGCACACCTAAATTGATCAGACGCCCCCAGTCGACCTATGGCATAAGATGAAACTTAAGACGTGCCAATCTGCCAACTCATGTAACTCAGAACACAAGTCACAACTGTGTTCATAACTCAGGACACAAGTCACAAAGACTCAACACCAACTGTGGCTGAGACCTCGTTCTGCAACAGCTGGGACTGCAGACTTCAGGCAAAACATCTGCGTAAACCATTTAGCCCATCTCTCACTTTTCTCCCCCTTTTTAGCCACAAATTCGCAAAGGAAGCCCTCACAAAACCAGATCCAAGAAGTACTCACCCAAAGGCATACAAAAGCCATAAGACTTATGAAACAAGAACACTCACTGTTTGAAGGAGAGAAGAATAACCCCTATATATTTTGGATCAGTTACTTAGGAAATAACGAGCTTTGAATATTTCAAAGTTCTTGGTCAAGGAAACGCTATTTTAGGAACTAAAAACTCCATCCAAATTCAATGTCTTCCGTCCAAAACAGTCTTGACCAGATTTATTGTTTCCTAACTGATATATACCATAATTTGTGCCAATACCGTTCCATGCAGGGTCGGATCCACGTGTTGCACCTTATCCTTACACCACCGTCCAGAATAATTCCTTGTTTGGCCCAAGAGAAACATGTCCTATCCCATGTTCTGACATCTCATCAGACAGCACAACCAATCCAAGATTTCCCAGTAGATTCCAAGACACAACCAATATCAATCACATCCAAAACTTCACAAGGCTAAATTCTTCCTAAAGGCAGGAACCGGCTGTACAAACATGCGCACTCCCCCTCAATCCTAGAGCCTTCTTAGTCAACACACATTGGCTATCTCTCCCTCATTGTAGCCACAATAGGACACACAATTCCAAAGACAACCTCTTAAACATCCAACCACCATACTCACACAATGAGGTAGATGTACACTACTGGTTCAATCAGGTCAAAATTGTCATGTCCACACCAACATGTCATAACATGTTGTCTGACATTATATCCAGTCTTCTTGATCAGCATGCAGTCTTCAGAAACATCAGCAATAACTTCCTCTCAACATCTGAACCATATCAGACAAGGTCACACACCTACACACCTAGGCTAACTCTCCACAAGCTTGAACACCCTGCAAGCTTTACACTATGTGCACCTTTGCAGCAGAAACCATAGCCAAGTACCCCAATGCATTTGCCCACTACTTCACATATCTGCTGAACCTCTTGGTTAGTTCACTTCACATTCTAGGATGATCAACTTCTCTCCAGCAGGTCTTGACCAAAGGGCTAAATCTCCTTCACAGGCGTTTCTTCACTGAAACAATAGGTGAATAACCCTTTTCAGAATCTCAAGCAATCAATCCTGATCTACTTCAGTCTTCTCTACATACTCCATCTAAGGCAGACCTTCTACTTCATCATTCTCCCGTATGACTATGTAGACGCTCCTTAGGCATAATGTAGGCACCAAGCTCGTGACCCAGAGCATAAACATCCTTCACCAAGAATATCCAAAATAATGTCCCAACATAAGTTAGAACGCCTGCCACACACCAAAACATCATCACCATGATTCTTGATATGCTCCCCCAACTGGACTTACTCTAGCAAAGTAATCCAAGGAACTAGAGAGTAACCTCTCATCCACCTTCAAGAAGAATAATCTCCTTGAGTCTTCAACCCATCACCCTTCTGCCCAAGAGTAACTTGTTCCAAGACAAACCTCAATAATAACCAGCTGCCACTCTCTGATTATTTTGATTCCTCAAATCCACTTCTGAGATCAACCACATGCCACAGTTTGGTCACCTCATTCACGAATCCTCATATGAAACCAGTCAAATGCCACATTTTGACCCTTTTCACGTTTGTCAGAACTCTCACTAAGGTATCTTGATCTTCAAGTCACACGATCCACTTGCTCAAAAGCAAACCCACTTAGCCCCCTGTCATTCCTGTAGATCATCCTATCATTAGCTGATGTGCCACATCACCAGCTGAGACTCCTGATGTTGAGCAAGATGTCAAAACATCTAACTGTTGAATTCAGTTCAACCTTCTGCCACTCAGAAGAACCTCCTCCCTTTGCAGAAACAGATTTCCATGCTCTCATAGGCTTGATTCAATAATCAAGTATGAGTAGACAACCTCCATCCTGCTTAGAAACTCCAAAGACTTCAAACCTACCACATCTGAATCTTCAGAAAATAAGTAGTCCAAGACTACCCCATAGCTATACCAAAGAATGCCACTTCCCTTAGTAGAGCCGTCAGTAGAAAGCCAGAGATAACTGCCACTTATCCTAGACCTTCACAACCAGAGCAACCACCCTGCTCCAAACCACTTAGATCAGAAATAAACTGATCCAAGCTGAAACCCACAAGACTATGATGTCTTCATATCTTTTAGCCTTAAACACATCAGCTTGTCAACATTCCTCAACACTCTGCCTCTTCTAATTCAAACTTATCCCAGATAATTTGGATGATGCTCTAAGTACACAGTCACCAATCAACCCCACCAGATGATACATTCTCACACCACAAAGAGAAATAACCAGCCACATAGAGAAAAATAAATTCTCAATACTTCTGCAGTCCTGCACTATACATAGTCTCCAGTCAATGTATATTGTCATTAGTTGGAGACAGACAAAAACTCAACATTTGATCTAGTCTGAAACTTGAGGCCCTAGCTGATCCCTCTTCTGCTAATCCACATCACTGATCACTATCTTTCTTTGGCTGAAATGATGTGTCAACATCAGTTCTGACATCAGTCTTCATCACATTAAACACTTCTACAATGGATTTGGAGACTCCGACCATATTAATCCACACATATCTCATGTAGGGGACACATGAGAACATATCAACATCTGATCAACTTCCAAGATTAGACCAACAAAACTGCAGTAACTTGCATACCACACTCTTCCAAAAGCTTCTTCTTATAAGCACAAGGTTCAGACCTTTGTCAACTTAAGAGTGATAACTACCATCCTTCTGCATCTAAAGCCATACCATAGACACTCTGCTACTTCCAATCCTTTAAGCCTCAAAGCTGGAAGAGTTCACTCCATACGACTAATGCAGACACCAATTGACCCCAGGCTGATTTACACTGCTATTAAACACAAACTCTAGGATGCACTTTCCCTATAATATTGTCCTCAGACAGTTTAGCTCAAGCTTACTACCTTTTATATGAACAACATCTCACAAATTGTTCAACTTCACAGCTTCAGTGATCCTTCAAAACAGCTACAGTCTAACAGGTCTTTGACTCAGCATTTACCTTTAAACTGCTGATGTGTAGCGCGATGCCGAGACATTAGGATTGACATATCAAGCTTAGCTTCTTTCTTGATGAAAGTGATAACATAACCAGAAAGACCCTCCTGAACAGGTCACCACAACTCATCTTAAGAGATACCTTATCAAGATCTTCACTCCCGCATGAAAGATTTGACAGTGATACTCTTTTGCCTTGGGCTCCACCCTCTTCTTTCTTCATCAAGCCTTAAAAACAATCCATTCACCTCCTGATCACTTCTTTCCCCAAAACAAAGGTATGAGATAATCCTCAAGAATCTTCGATCTCTTAAACCAACCAGTTTGAAGTTGCCTAGCACCAACTACCACGTCAGAGACCATCCTGCTGAGGATACCAACCCTTAATGTCTTTCCAAGAGAATACCTTCCTAGAATCTCACCACCAGAGATACGAGAACCAACCAGGGTTACCTGCAGCGGAACATACAACGACTCCTCAACAACCTTCAGGTGCTGCTCAAAAATCCTTGCTTATCACCAAGGGTCAACACTCTCACAATGGCAGCTCTGATAAATAGTCCATCCTTTACTTCAAGGGATCCTACACCCAACCGTATGAACTGGCCTAGTCCACAACTCAGCAACTATCTTCCTTGCTCACGAACCAGAAAGTATCTTCCCTAGATCTCATCCAGAAACAGACAGGATGCCTGCTTTGATACCAATTGAAATTCTGGTACAGATGTGTGATGTCTTGTGCAATGTCACAACATCGCAATCTGCTGAACAAGGCAATTATAGAAACAGTAAATGAACACAATCAATTGTTCACCCAGTTCGGTTCAACCAACCTACATCTGGGGGCATACCAAGCCAGGAAGGAAGTCCACTATTAGTAGTATCAAATTACAGACTCAACACACCAGTTGACAATCTACCTAATTCAATCACTACCCAATGACCCTTCTACCTAAGTCCTCCCTAGGTAAGAGACTCCATCTCACTTCCAATCATCTCGATGATGTCTAGCAGTCAACTACACCATCACTGCATCAACAACTTGACTCCTTAAACTTTTCTATTACATAGACTTTGGAAGACACACTTCCATGACAATACCTAGACATGACCCTCATGACTAAGATCAATACTTAGAGTTGCTTAACAGCTTCCTCCAAGAACAATACATCTCTTACCTACAGGCTTTGAGATAACCTTAGTGACCATCTCACACCCCGAGTGGTTCACTAGACAAAGCCCTAAGGTTCTACATCTTGGACCCGTGCTCATTCTAGGTTATAAGCACTCTATTTATAATATCATCCCAGCTGAATTTGGGCCTTCAATCATATCATATCAGCTGTAACAAATCTGATCATATCTTCAAATAAATCTTCATTTATTAGATCAGAATCTTCTCCATATCTTTATGCTTTAGATTCTTAACAATCTGATCTTCATAACAGATTGTAACAGAATATCTATCTCCCTTGATTTTCGCCTGCATTCTCTGAATCTCTTTAGCAGAAAATCTCAAACACACCAGAACCACGTGCAGCCCTACACACATTAAAGTCTGATGTTCTGGTATAGTGATGTTACGACATCGCATGTGACATCACTCTTCAGCACTTTAATTCTTCAACAGCAAACCAGAATGTTAGTTAACACATACCTATACTGTTAGAAGCTCATGTTGTAACATCAACCATGACAACACATTGTTTTAATAAAATTACTGCCAATTACAAGAACTTACAATCTCCCCCTTTGGCTAATTTTGGCTAAAACATATACATAGATATTACAACTCAGATTACAGTAGTAATTACAATCCTACACTACTGTTGGGTGTTATCTGATCCTAACAGTGTACTGGATTCATGGGGAATCCTCTTCTGACTGATGTTAGGACATCACCATACGACATCAGCTCCAGGCAGCACATCAGGAGGTGCCCATGAGGAAGAAGATATCCAATACTCCCCCTTAATACAACACATTTCTTTTTCCTTTCAACTCAGACCCGGAGAGGATGTAGAAGACTCCTCCAGAAAAGAAATGCTTGTCTAGACATCAAAGACCAATGGTGGCATGAGAGACTTATGCACACCTAAATTGATCAGACGCCCCCAGTCGACCTATGGCATAAGATGAAACTTAAGACGTGCCAATCTGCCAACTCATGTAACTCAGAACACAAGTCACAACTGTGTTCATAACTCAGGACACAAGTCACAAAGACTCAACACCAACTGTGGCTGAGACCTCGTTCTGCAACAGCTGGGACTGCAGACTTCAGGCAAAACATCTGCGTAAACCATTTAGCCCATCTCTCACTTTTCTCCCCCTTTTTAGCCACAAATTCGCAAAGGAAGCCCTCACAAAACCAGATCCAAGAAGTACTCACCCAAAGGCATACAAAAGCCATAAGACTTATGAAACAAGAACACTCACTGTTTGAAGGAGAGAAGAATAACCCCTATATATTTTGGATCAGTTACTTAGGAAATAACGAGCTTTGAATATTTCAAAGTTCTTGGTCAAGGAAACGCTATTTTAGGAACTAAAAACTCCATCCAAATTCAATGTCTTCCGTCCAAAACAGTCTTGACCAGATTTATTGTTTCCTAACTGATATATACCATAATTTGTGCCAATACCGTTCCATGCAGGGTCGGATCCACGTGTTGCACCTTATCCTTACACCACCGTCCAGAATAATTCCTTGTTTGGCCCAAGAGAAACATGTCCTATCCCATGTTCTGACATCTCATCAGACAGCACAACCAATCCAAGATTTCCCAGTAGATTCCAAGACACAACCAATATCAATCACATCCAAAACTTCACAAGGCTAAATTCTTCCTAAAGGCAGGAACCGGCTGTACAAACATGCGCACTCCCCCTCAATCCTAGAGCCTTCTTAGTCAACACACATTGGCTATCTCTCCCTCATTGTAGCCACAATAGGACACACAATTCCAAAGACAACCTCTTAAACATCCAACCACCATACTCACACAATGAGGTAGATGTACACTACTGGTTCAATCAGGTCAAAATTGTCATGTCCACACCAACATGTCATAACATGTTGTCTGACATTATATCCAGTCTTCTTGATCAGCATGCAGTCTTCAGAAACATCAGCAATAACTTCCTCTCAACATCTGAACCATATCAGACAAGGTCACACACCTACACACCTAGGCTAACTCTCCACAAGCTTGAACACCCTGCAAGCTTTACACTATGTGCACCTTTGCAGCAGAAACCATAGCCAAGTACCCCAATGCATTTGCCCACTACTTCACATATCTGCTGAACCTCTTGGTTAGTTCACTTCACATTCTAGGATGATCAACTTCTCTCCAGCAGGTCTTGACCAAAGGGCTAAATCTCCTTCACAGGCGTTTCTTCACTGAAACAATAGGTGAATAACCCTTTTCAGACTCTCAAGCAATCAATCCTGATCTACTTCAGTCTTCTCTACATACTCCATCTAAGGCAGACCTTCTACTTCATCATTCTCCCGTATGACTATGTAGACGCTCCTTAGGCATAATGTAGGCACCAAGCTCGTGACCCAGAGCATAAACATCCTTCACCAAGAATATCCAAAATAATGTCCCAACATAAGTTAGAACGCCTGCCACACACCAAAACATCATCACCATGATTCTTGATATGCTCCCCCAACTGGACTTACTCTAGCAAAGTAATCCAAGGAACTAGAGAGTAACCTCTCATCCACCTTCAAGAAGAATAATCTCCTTGAGTCTTCAACCCATCACCCTTCTGCCCAAGAGTAACTTGTTCCAAGACAAACCTCAATAATAACCAGCTGCCACTCTCTGATTATTTTGATTCCTCGAATCCACTTCTGAGATCAACCACATGCCACAGTTTGGTCACCTCATTCACGAATCCTCATATGAAACCAGTCAAATGCCACATTTTGACCTTTTTCACGTTTGTCAGAACTCTCACTAAGGTATCTTGATCTTCAAGTCACACGATCCACTTGCTCAAAAGCAAACCCACTTAGCCCCCTGTCATTCCTGTAGATCATCCTATCATTAGCTGATGTGCCACATCACCAGCTGAGACTCCTGATGTTGAGCAAGATGTCAAAACATCTAACTGTTGACTTCAGTTCAACCTTCTGCCACTCAGAAGAACCTCCTCCCTTTGCAGAAACAGATTTCCATGCTCTCATAGGCTTGATTCAATAATCAAGTATGAGTAGACAACCTCCATCCTGCTTAGAAACTCCAAAGACTTCAAACCTACCACATCTGAATCTTCAGAAAATAAGTAGTCCAAGACTACCCCATAGCTATACCAAAGAATGCCACTTCCCTTAGTAGAGCCGTCAGTAGAAAGCCAGAGATAACTGCCACTTATCCTAGACCTTCACAACCAGAGCAACCACCCTGCTCCAAACCACTTAGATCAGAAATAAACTGATCCAAGCTGAAACCCACAAGACTATGATGTCTTCATATCTTTTAGCCTTAAACACATCAGCTTGTCAACATTCCTCAACACTCTGCCTCTTCTAATTCAAACTTATCCCAGATAATTTGGATGATGCTCTAAGTACACAGTCACCAATCAACCCCACCAGATGATACATTCTCACACCACAAAGAGAAATAACCAGCCACATAGAGAAAAATAAATTCTCAATACTTCTGCAGTCCTGCACTATACATAGTCTCCAGTCAATGTATATTGTCATTAGTTGGAGACAGACAAAAACTCAACATTTGATCTAGTCTGAAACTTGAGGCCCTAGCTGATCCCTCTTCTGCTAATCCACATCACTGATCACTATCTTTCTTTGGCTGAAATGATGTGTCAACATCAGTTCTGACATCAGTCTTCATCACATTAAACACTTCTACAATGGATTTGGAGACTCCGACCATATTAATCCACACATATCTCATGTAGGGGACACATGAGAACATATCAACATCTGATCAACTTCCAAGATTAGACCAACAAAACTGCAGTAACTTGCATACCACACTCTTCCAAAAGCTTCTTCTTATAAGCACAAGGTTCAGACCTTTGTCAACTTAAGAGTGATAACTACCATCCTTCTGCATCTAAAGCCATACCATAGACACTCTGCTACTTCCAATCCTTTAAGCCTCAAAGCTGGAAGAGTTCACTCCATACGACTAATGCAGACACCAATTGACCCCAGGCTGATTTACACTGCTATTAAACACAAACTCTAGGATGCACTTTCCCTATAATATTGTCCTCAGACAGTTTAGCTCAAGCTTACTACCTTTTATATGAACAACATCTCACAAATTGTTCAACTTCACAGCTTCAGTGATCCTTCAAAACAGCTACAGTCTAACAGGTCTTTGACTCAGCATTTACCTTTAAACTGCTGATGTGTAGCGCGATGCCGAGACATTAGGATTGACATATCAAGCTTAGCTTCTTTCTTGATGAAAGTGATAACATAACCAGAAAGACCCTCCTGAACAGGTCACCACAACTCAGCTTAAGAGATACCTTATCAAGATCTTCACTCCCGCATGAAAGATTTGACAGTGATACTCTTTTGCCTTGGGCTCCACCCTCTTCTTTCTTCATCAAGCCTTAAAAACAATCCATTCACCTCCTGATCACTTCTTTCCCCAAAACAAAGGTATGAGATAATCCTCAAGAATCTTCGATCTCTTAAACCAACCAGTTTGAAGTTGCCTAGCACCAACTACCACGTCAGAGACCATCCTGCTGAGGATACCAACCCTTAATGTCTTTCCAAGAGAATACCTTCCTAGAATCTCACCACCAGAGATACGAGAACCAACCAGGGTTACCTGCAGCGGAACATACAACGACTCCTCAACAACCTTCAGGTGCTGCTCAAAAATCCTTGCTTATCACCAAGGGTCAACACTCTCACAATGGCAGCTCTGATAAATAGTCCATCCTTTACTTCAAGGGATCCTACACCCAACCGTATGAACTGGCCTAGTCCACAACTCAGCAACTATCTTCCTTGCTCACGAACCAGAAAGTATCTTCCCTAGATCTCATCCAGAAACAGACAGGATGCCTGCTTTGATACCAATTGAAATTCTGGTACAGATGTGTGATGTCTTGTGCAATGTCACAACATCGCAATCTGCTGAACAAGGCAATTATAGAAACAGTAAATGAACACAATCAATTGTTGACCCAGTTCGGTTCAACCAACCTACATCTGGGGGCATACCAAGCCAGGAAGGAAGTCCACTATTAGTAGTATCAAATTACAGACTCAACACACCAGTTGACAATCTACCTAATTCAATCACTACCCAATGACCCTTCTACCTAAGTCCTCCCTAGGTAAGAGACTCCATCTCACTTCCAATCATCTCGATGATGTCTAGCAGTCAACTACACTGTCACTGCATCAACAACTTGACTCCTTAAACTTTTCTATTACATAGACTTTGGAAGACACACTTCCATGACAATACCTAGACATGACCCTCATGACTAAGATCAATACATAGAGTTGCTTAACAGCTTCCTCCAAGAACAATACATCTCTTACCTACAGGCTTTGAGATAACCTTAGTGACCATCTCACACCCCGAGTGGTTCACTAGACAAAGCCCTAAGGTTCTACATCTTGGACCCGTGCTCATTCTAGGTTATAAGCACTCTATTTATAATATCATCCCAGCTGAATTTGGGCCTTCAATCATATCATATCAGCTGTAACAAATCTGATCATATCTTCAAATAAATCTTCATTTATTAGATCAGAATCTTCTCCATATCTTTATGCTTTAGATTCGTAACAATCTGATCTTCATAACAGATTGTAACAGAATATCTATCTCCCTTGATTTTCGCCTGCATTCTCTGAATCTCTTTAGCAGAAAATCTCAAACACACCAGAACCACGTGCAGCCCTACACACATTAAAGTCTGATGTTCTGGTATAGTGATGTTACGACATCGCATGTGACATCACTCTTCAGCACTTTAATTCTTCAACAGCAAACCAGAATGTTAGTTAACACATACCTATACTGTTAGAAGCTCATGTTGTAACATCAACCATGACAACACATTGTTTTACCAAAATTACAGCCAATTACAAGAACTTACATTTCCAAAGTGGTATATTTATGTTTTACTTGTCATATATTATTCTATGGTGCAATTGTGATATATCTTGCTTATCCTATTATTGTTTAGTATGATTGAGAGTGAATATGCATGCTAAAAAGAAAAAGATGGAATAGGAAAGTGAGGAAACTTTACCCCAAAACAAAATGGTATAATTCTAGGTTGTGACTAGGATTGCGATAGTGAATCTAGATGGCAATGCTCGCACGTTCGATGCCTTGTGCGCATCCTCGACGAGTAATGGTCTAGAATAGAGTAAGACACTAGTATGGAACATGCGTGTGAACCTTTGCGTTCTTTATGATGAAGGCAATTAAGGCCTTGTGATTGTCAAATACAATCACGCTTGTGTGTGTAATCACGTAATCATAACCGTTTATCTTGAGTGGCTATTTCATGAGCCTCAGGCTCCTCTGAAATGTATGCGCAACTACTTGGCAGGTTTGATTCCCCGTGCTGTACGAATGGCGCCCAAGGGGTGAATGCTTCTGACGGTATAAGGCCCGTGTAAAGTGACGGTTCATAACGGTTTAAGGCCCGTAGAACCCGAATCCATTCGTATGTCAAGTAGGTTTCAAGGATCCATGACTCGGGTCGACTTCTAGACGTAGAAGCGGACGGGAACAGGGGATGCCTTGGTGTGGTTATTGATTAGTGATACTGTGAGTTGATGAACTTATGACATGTTTCCATATGGTGTGTGTAAGTACTCGGATGTCCCTTCCCTTCCCCTTGGACTCGAGTTAGGATTGTTAGGACCTTGTAAAGCCGAGAGGAATTTAAGATAGATAGCTCACTGAGATTTGATGTATCTCGCCCCATGTTGTTATTTACATCACAGGTACTACAGGTTCGGCGAAGGGTAAGGACAAAGTTGTTTGACTTTCCTTACGGATCATAGCTTTTGTGTGGCAAGGCTTCCGTTGTGGAGATTTTGAGATCATTAGTTGATCTAGTTCTTAGTTTTATCTTTTGGAACATCTTATATATATAACATGCCATAGTTG
The DNA here is from genome assembly GCA_022829125.1 of Lathyrus tuberosus. Classification (NCBI taxonomy): domain Eukaryota; kingdom Viridiplantae; phylum Streptophyta; class Magnoliopsida; order Fabales; family Fabaceae; genus Lathyrus; species Lathyrus tuberosus. Next base: position 20,689,983 of record JALAZF010000009.1, read on the forward strand.
TTGTATTAGGCTTTTGGGAATTTATATGTATATTGTGTTACTAGGAACTTGTATATTTCAGTACCAAACGTATTATTCATGTATAATATATGCTTTGATGTATGTATATATATATATATGGGCGTTACATATGGCATTATATATATATATATATATATATATATATATATATATATATATATATATAAGATGTTCCGACACTAAGAACTAGATCAAGTAATGATCTCAAAATCTTCACAACGGAAGCCTCGCCACACAAAAGGTATGATCCGTAAGGAAAAGTCAAACAACTTTGTCCTTACCCTTCGCCGAACCTGTAGTACCTGTGATGTAAACAACAACATGGGGTGAGATATATCAAATCTCAGTGAGTTCCCTATCTTAAAAGTCCTCTCGGCTTTACAAGGTTCTAACAAACCTAACTTAAGTCAAAGGGGGATGGGGGGAAGCGACTTTGAGTACTCACACACAATACATTAAAACACATTATCGAGTCCACTAACTCGAAAGTGGATCACTATCGTCAACCCCGTCAAGGCATCCCCTTTCTCCCGTCCTCTTCTATGTCTAGAAGTAGGAACGAGTCATGGATCCTCGTGGATTACTTGGCATACGAGATGGATTCGGAAATAAGGGACATATTATCACCTTAAATCGTCACTTCCCACGGTCCGTACACCGTCACAAGTCTCTTTACCCGTAGGCTCCATTCGTACTATAACATTGGGAATCAAATCTACCAAGTAATCGTACAATCATTACAGAGGAGCTCGTTACTCATGAAATGGCACAAAATAGAATAATGGTTACGATTTCGTGACTCCACATATAACCGTGATTGTATAAAATGTTCTATACCATTCGGTAATAGACACACGCCTCGACCTCTCTTGCACGAGCGTCGTCATTATGATGTTCACAATTTCCTAGCCATTTCTAGGTTTTCATATTGTTTGGTGGTAAGAATTCCCACTCTACCTATTTCACTTCCTCTCAACATGCATATTCACTCACAATTATGATAAACAACAAGAGAAATAGGAAAATAACAAGTCAATAATATAATAGAAACACATAAAACAACATATCAAAATTCACCCCGATTCTGGTTCCCTCCGATTTATTTAATTGGGCATCACAACTAACATTTTTCACTTCTAATAGGTAGAATATTTTCCTAGCTCCCCATCGGTACCAAGAACACTTAAATCGGGTAAACGAGTCGAAAGTTACGGATTTTTGAAATAATTTTTTTTTTCTTTTTATTCCAGGTCGCGCTCAGCGGGCTCCATCCCGCGCTAAGCGCGCTCCTCTCGGTCTAGAAGGGTTGGAAATTTTCTATACTGCGCTAAGCGGGCGTGACCGCGCTGAGCGCGCTCTGCGTTATGCATAAAATTTTTCTTGTTACAGCAGCTTCCAACCTGCACAACCACCCTCACAAACACACCCAAACAACCAATAGAGATGTATTATCATGATCCTATCATGGTGGATCAAACAATGTCATAAAACATAATTTCCTCACAAAACCTAACATTTCCCAAAAACCCATTTCATTCCAAACTCATTCCAATTGTCATACCCCAAATTTTGACCACTAAGATTTCCCATCATTGTGCAAATCATCATCACAATATAGGGGAACCATCTTATTTCATCAGTCTCCCCAAAGACGGGTGAGCATCCACTACAATCAAAATTAGGGTTTCAAGCCCTCTCAGAGCCTTAGACAAAGGGTCAATCAAGGAATGACATGATCTTCAACTTGTCTAAACCTCTCAAACATACACAAAGGATCAAAAAGGACTTCCACTCCAAGGATTAAGCACAAAGTTGCTCCCTTCTAGGTGGATCAAGCCTCAAGATCGACAGTGTCACCAAATTAGGGCTTTGGTCGACCAGGGCCTCCAGATGGAAAATTTTCATCTGGGCACAAGCCAATGATCCAAAACACAACCTAATATGCTCATGGAACCTCATGGACCCAATCATCAAGTCAATTTTGCCTTAGGGGTTGCATTCATAAAAAATCAAGAATTAGGGTTTCTTGACCTAATTCACCCCTAAGTTGACTTTTAGGGAAAATCATGAGCCAAGACCTCAAGAGAGGGTTTGAGGGTCTCTAATGAACTATATTGATCCATTTGGAACAATGGGTTAATCCAAGAAGCTTGAGCAACAAGTCTCAATTTCATATGCACCACAATTAGGGTTTTTAGGAAAAAGTCAACTGTAACTTTGACTTTTGACCAGGACATGCTCCCAAACCCTAGGACATACCTCAATATACCCTATGACACCCATGGAACATGTCCATCAAGTTTGATTTAGGTCAAGGACATGATTTCCTAAAGAATTGTACAGTTTAGAATTCATCTGATAAAAAGTCAACTGTGCACAAAAGTCAACTTTAACTTTTTGAGATTTTTCACCAAAATGGGTTTTTAACCCTAAAATGATGTTAATGTGTGATTTGAATCATCATTCATCAAGAAAAATCAAGAAAAAATGGATAACTTGTAAAAGGGGTAACCATAAAAACTTAGAAAATTTTCTAAGTTAAAAATAAAGTGGCTAGGGTACCAACTTTGGAGGGTCATAACTCCTAAACCACAAAGCCATTTTTCCTCATCCAAAGATGGATTTGTAGCCCTCATTACCCTCTACAAAAACTTCAACTAGACCTAAATCCAATTCATTAAGGATTTTGAGTTATGAAGTGATCAAAATGGTTGAAAAGTGAAAATGTCACTTTTTCCAACACTTACTGAAATTTTCACTAAGTCCAAATCTGTCTTCATTTTTTTCCAAATATAGGGGGATTTTTCACTTGGATTCAAAAGAGATCAAAACCAAACATGTTCAAACAGTTGTTGTATCATGTAAAGGCTTTCCAAAATGGCCAAGAACATTGCCAAATTCCATTTGGGCTATGAGTTATGACATTGTCAAGTTGCCTTGTTGAAATCTGTCAAGGCAAGGCAGAATTTTCATTTTTGCTCGATTTGCCAAAATTGTGCAAATCCAAACACTCCTATCCACTTGGACACATCTGAGGATTGAATCTCAAGGGGACAATCACTGAGCCAAGCCTCCAAAGTCTTTGGAACAAGAAATAGCATGTTGAACCTAGAATTGCCAAAATAGGGACAAGACTCCAAATTTGGATTGGAGCATTCAATGGAAGCATCAAGGTGGCATGGACTGAGCCATTTTCATTTGAATTCAGTCAAGACTTATCCAAGACCAAGGGAACCAGCAGCCTGTGCCCTAACCTCTAGTCAATGGCTAGAGGAGACTTGAACTTCCATTGGCCAACATTGGACAAACCTACTCAGCAGTTGCCATTCACTATTCCTTGCAAAACAAACTTGCTCTACTATAAATAGAACTCAATTATGATCAGTTTGAGTACACCAAAACCATCTAACAGATGGTTTCCTCAAAATCTCTTCTTTTACTCCAATTTTGCCTTCTAAGGCAAGTCACTACCGGGTTTTGAGTTTGAGAGATTTTACAATCAAACCAATCACTCACACACCTCACATACATCATATAGAAGTGATCCAAACACTCACATAACATCTGGAACACTGATTTCACAAAATCACCAGCCAATTGCTCAAGTTCATGACAGTTTTGCAGTTGAGGTACCATCTTAAACTCCAAACCATTTCAATCCATTCCAAGCATTCATACACACTCCATGGCACCTAGGGAAGCTATCCAGATCATTGGAACCTAGCTGTAACACCTCCAACACAAATCACGTTCACCAGCTGCAAGTGGTAAGCATGAACTCTTCTAACTCTATGATCCATGCAATTTTTGCTGCACAATAATTTGGCCATATGTTCATAATCATGCATGGAATGTTTCCCCTCAATAAATTGCATTGTTTGAATCGTGTATCAAAAATCCTAGCCTTCATGCAGAAATTAGGGTTCTTGAGGATTTTTCATGATTTCTTGTTATATGTTTAATTTAAATGAAATTAATTGACATAGACATGATCGTGAGGTTGAGACGAGCATAATGATATGTGGATTGCATGATATAATCAAGTATTCAGTGAGATTAGAGAGAAAATGCAAATCTGGCCAAGCCCAGAACACGCGCGTGTTCTTGGTGTGTTCTTGGCGCCTTTTTTCAAAATTTGAATATTTGAATTTTGTGATTTTATTTAATTGATTAAAAAATTAATTTCTCTCTGAGTTTTAATGATATTGAGTTGATTCTTTTTTTAATAATTCAAAAAAATGTTAAAGTATTTTATTTTCCCAAAAAATCCCAAAAATATTATTTATTTTGTATAATTGATATTTTTGCAAAGAATTAACGTTTTAATTGTTTTTAACATTTGAAATGTTTTTTCCACCTTGATTTTGTAACTTTTAATGCTTTCTAATTATTTTGTAGGTCAATACTTAATTTTGAAGCATTAATCCAAGATCAAAATTTGTTTTTCATATGTTAAACAATTTTGATCATTTTAATTGAATTTTTATTCACTTAAATACATTTTTGAAAACAAATTAGGGTTTTGGATTAATTCAACCCTCATAAATCATTTTCAAAACACATTAGGCCTCTAATAGAGTGTAAGACCCAATCCTTTTTTGACCAAATCATTTTTGGGCCTCATTCATTGTATAAGTCCCGATACCGTAAAAAACAAACAGCGCGATCGTTGCCTTTTTTTAAAAAAATAACCATGGGCCTCTCCTCGAACTATAAGATCCATTCAAAATTTTTGGGCCTCTAATAGAGTGTAAGACCCAATCCCCTTTTAACCAAAACATTTTGGGCCTCAGATATTGTATAAGCCCTTTCACTTTAAAAGAAAATCTCGGCGCGATCGCCATTTCAAACGGAAAAAACAAACTGGGCCTACCCTCGTGTTATAAGCCCCACTCTTTTTCTTTAAACTTTTTTGGGCCTCTTGAGAGAGTGTAAGACCCATCCCTTTGTACAGAAAACCTTTTTTGGGCCTCAGTCACTTGTATAAGTCCCTCTGTACAAATTCAAATAGTGCGCTCACTGATAAAACCCTGGGCCTCTCCTTGACCTGTAAGCCCCAAATCTTTCTTTTTCAAAGCACTTTCTCCTTTGATTTTGAATATACTGTTGTTTTCAATCTTTCTTTGTTGAACAACTAACCAAACAACATGGAAGCTCTACAACCGAATAAGTGGTTATTGCTTTCATTTATCGCTTTCATATACATATAACTGTATTGTGGGGCTGTTTCACCGTAAGTCTTCTTTCATAAACTCATATCAACTGTGTAATAATAGTATAGATATTTAGAGTTTCCCGGGCAACTACGTCTAGAACTAGGTGACGCCGTTGATCACTCTTAGAAATAGTCTAAACTAGATCCCCATAGGATTACCAGACACAGTCTTCCCTCCTCTTGGGGTTAAACAATATGGAGACATGAAAGGCAGCATTCTCTGTGAACCCTTTCATAGACTGTCACTCGTAGAAGTTGTCAAAGAAACTATATTCCCCAGAGATGATCTTTTCTCCGTGAATGGCATCTCTTGAGTTTCTTCCAAATTCTAGGACTTTCCTGGCTTGATCTATTCCTCGTGAATAGACTGTCTTGAATTTCTCGGGGTTTGGGGACCCACAGGCTTCTTAAAAGCACTTGTCAAGAAACTCTACTCCCCAGAGATGATCTCTTCTCCGTGAATGGCATCTCTTGAGTTTCTTCCAAATTCTCGAACTTTCCTGACTTGATCTATTCCTTGTGAATAGCTTGCCTTGAATTTCTCGGGGTTTGGGGACTCATCGGCTTCTTAAAAGCATCGGCCTCCTCTTGGGCATTATACAAGGACCCACAGGCTTACTAAAAGCACCCTCGCCTCCTCTTGGGCTTAGTACAAGGACCCGTCGGCTTCTTAGAAGTATTCACAGCCTCCTCTTGGGCTTCGTATAATGATCTCTTCCTCCAGGAATGATAGCCTCCTCTTGGGCTTCGTACAAGGACCGATCGGCTTCTTAAAAGTTTCCAGCCTCCTCTTGGGCTTCGTACAAATTGTCCCGACGACCTCCTAAAGGTATAGGAACAGAACTTAGTCAGCTTCATAGAGCACTCCTTTCAAAGAGTCTACTACTGTTTCTCAAAGCATAGTACAAAAGACAAAACTCCAGACTTGGATAGTCTAATCTCCTTGAGTCTCAAAGACATTCTCAAGTGACCCCTTCAAGAATAGGAAGGAAACCCGTGGACTCGGACAGTCTCAATACCCTTCGGATTTCCCGCTTCCTTGAAGAACAGGAATAACCGGATCCTTGAATCAAATCCTTGAGTACAGTGTTGCTCATATAAGAACTGATTTTCTCTTTAAAATCAGTATACTGGACCTGTCACTTAACTGAAACAACATTTAGCCTCTCTCTCGGGCTTTGTACGAGACACATAAGAGACTCCCTCGTTGAGTCAATTACCCTTTTAGCCTCCATCTCAGGCTTTATACGGGATACCAAAAGATTCTCCTGTTGAGTCAACCCTTTTAGCCTCTCTCCCGGGCTTTGTACGAGACACATTTTAGCCTCCTCTTAGGCTTTGTATAAGAAAACCACTGGTTAATCCAATTAACCTTTTAGCATCAAAGCTGTGCCTCACTCATAGTACACAAACATCAACAACTCCCTTCATCTAATCACTGTAAGCGGCAAGCCTCTGGATCATCTACATCCATGCCACTGTCCCTCTTTTAGCATGAGAAATTCCTAAGGAAAGATAGCATTTCTCAACACTGAGTTAAAGTCTTCTCCTTCAGGTTAACATCCTCTATAAAGGAAATTATGCCATTCCCGGATTCACAAATCCCAGTTAAAGTAATTCTCCTTTATAAACAGTTGTGACATACAACCCCCTCTTTAGAGATGACAAATTCTCTCTAAAAACAACACTTTTAGCTTCATATCTTGGGCTTTGAACAAGATACAAATAAACTCTTCAACTTCATATCTTGGGCTTTGAACAAGATACAACTACCTTTCGCTTCACGTCTTGGGCTTTGAACAAGACACCAAAAACACCCATTTCCTCCCATAGAATAGGAGGAACTACGAACGCTCTGATTTCCCTGTTTCGGTAAATGGGAATACGTAGGCATAAGATTGAAATAAAAATCTTAGCGAGCACACTAAACAAAAACCCAAAATCCCATACTCTCATGTATCTATCAAAAAGCATCAGTCCTAACATCCTAATCCTTGTTCCCCGCTATAAGATCCTGGAAAGAAAGAAAACCGTATTGGCGAAAATACAAATAACCAGTACAAGGGCCCCCCACATTGATAGCATTCGTAACCTAACAGACCACTGTTTAAACTCAGTATGCAAAGCAGGGTTAATTGGAGACATTTATTTCCCTTCCTTCATCAGCTCACAATAGGATAAAAAATGAATCGACCTGTAGTAAACTCAACCGGAGAGAGCGACCAGCGCTTAAGAACCGCGTCCACAATCGCCTGCTACAGAAAAATGGCGCCCACCGTGGGGCGTGTCTCTGTTTTCCTTCTTCCTTTTTCTCTTCACTTGTGTGATACCACAGATTGGGGCTTCCGCCGGGGAACCCATTTCCGTCAGGAACTTAAGATTCATAGCTTTAAAGGTCTAGGATGTTTAGGACAAATATATATACTACTTTTCCTAATTGCTATACGTGTTTATTTTTCTGCTAATGGGAATGCGTGTGATGCCGCATGTGGAAAGATTGAGTATACACTTAAGATAAGTGATGGCGACGAGGTCGACCATCAACCTCAGTGGAGGCTGACCAATGCAACCCATTCTCTCACCTAGACAATGGGCCAATTGTGATGTCTGAGAAGAAGATGAGCCAAACCCTTTCGTAGTGCGGAAACTATCGGAAATAGTTGTTACGCGATACTACCCTCATTTGAGGCTGGTGATCTATTCTCGGTGAATGGCACTTACTCTAAGATTGCTCTACAACTCCCTGGCGATCCGCTTGTTGTTTTGCTTTCCTGGGAGGAGCTGATGATAATGAGTACAGGTACAAAAATCACCTTAGTATAAACCTTTGGGGATGGGTAGAGCCTTGACTTCATGACAACGACCCTTTGACCCCATGTTTTTTCTATGTTTTTGTGTTATGCATTCATGCATTCATTTAAAAAACATTAAAACATTCAAAAAAATTTCTCTTCTAGTCTCTTTGTTTTTCAAATTAAACTAAGACTGTGATTGCAAATATTAGAGAAGAGGATTGCACTAATGGACTTCGGTAGAAGGAGAACTCATACGTACACCTTCAAGGTTCCAAAGTTAGGGGATTTCTTTGTCTTGCTCACCTACGGGTTATTTTTGTTTCCCAACATCAATAACTTCGTCGATATCAACTCCATTAAGGTTTTTCTCATTGGAAACCCTGTGCCGACTTTGCTCGCAGATGCGTATCATTTTGTACACTTGGGAAATTTGTACAGTGGAGGGGAGATCACATGCTGTGTACATCTACTTTATAAATGGTTTATCTCTCACTTGCCCAAGTCTGCTGCTTTTTGGGATTGCAAGAGTGCCTTATGTTGGTCGCAGAAAATCATGTCTCTTACCAACTCTGATATAGATTGGTGTAATAGGTTCTATGACGGAATCAGAATCATTGATCATTGTGGAAAATTCCCAAACGTACCCCTCATAGGAACTAAAGGAGGAATCAACTATCATCCGGTGTTGGTTCGCCGTCAGTTTGGATACCCGATGAGACACGTCCCACGGGGTGTTCATCTGGAAGGTCTTTTCTTCAAGGAAGGAGAAAATGACAGAGCACTAAAGATGGAAATAGTGCATGCTTGGAAACAGGTTCATAAGAAAGGACGAGAGTCTCTAGGAAAACCGGATTGTGTCTCGGTGGAGCCTTATCTCCATTGGGTACAAACTAGAGCTCTCAAGCTAAAAATGCCTTATCCTCGTTACAGAATTCTTCCGCCAAAGGAATCTGTCATGTACTTCATGACAGAAACTGAAAAGCTTCAGGTTACTCTCAACAAAGTTCAAAAGGATAGAAGGTCTTGGAAGAACAAGTACCGCACCCTCGACGTAGAGTGCATCAAAATACAGCAATTACTGAAAGAAAAAGATGCTCTGATTGAAATTTTAGAGCAACATTCTGTGGAAAATCAAGATGACCAAAGGAATTTGCTCACTCCTTTCACCTGGCAAAGGAATGACAACCCGACAACGGCCCAAGAGCCCCGGTCAAAGAAAAGAAAAATACCAGTGTCAGCACCCGATTTCTCTTCAGAGAGGACTCGGGACCCATTAGCTTAGGTTTCTGTTTCTGCACCTTGTAATCTACTGTATTTCCATTTCTGTAATCCTTTGAAATTCAATAAAAAGGGGTTTCCCCACTGTTTGATATTTGCAATCTAATTGTCAAAGTTTATTTTGATTAAACAAAAAAAAACAATTAATATAATCATTGCATTCATCATTCTCACATCGTGTATTCTTCTTCCCTACGAATCTCACGTTTGTGTCTCGATTCTAGAGTCAAACTGTCTCATTCGTACAATACTCGGGCCAATCGTCAGAAAAGGATGGATGATCTTGAGGAAGAAAATAGAGAGTTGAAAGAAGAGATCGACGCTCTAAGAGAGGATATGAGAAAGCTTCGTAACGACATGCAAGCCATAGCAGAAGCTCAGCTACAAAGGACTGTGATCTCAGAGATCACCTCAACGCCCATCGTGGAGAAGCATGATCGTAGGTATCAAATACCGAAAGGTCGTCCTTGGGGCATGCCTGTTAACTATATCCCGGAAGGATATGTTCGGCCGATCACTGAAGATCAGGGAATCTCAACAGAAGCCGCTGGATCTGAAGGTTACAAACTTCGGGAAAGCGAAGATGCCAGGGGCATACTGAAGACTCCTGAAGGTTACAAACTTTGGGAAACGCCAAGATTTACTGCCGTAGTCACGGTACCACCCCCTGTGGTGCACACTGTCCCGGAAGGATAGGTTCCACTGATACCTTCTGGTAAAAAGGAAACTATGTTCGATAGAAAGGATGAATTCCAGGAACAGTTCCTGGAGATGCAGAAATAACTGCAAGCCATCCGCGGTCAGGATCTATTTGGAAAGGATGCCGCAGACATCTGCTTGGTCCCCAATGTGAAAGTCCCGCACAAGTTCCAAGTGCCCGACTTTGAAAAGTACAAGGGTAACTCTTGCCCTCAAAGCCATCTGGTGATGTACGCTCGGCAGATGTCAGCTCAGACGGAGAATCAGGACCTACTGATTCACTACTTCTAGGATAGTTTAACCGGTGCCGCATTAAAATGGTACATGAGTTTAAACCGTACTACGATCAGTACATTCAGAGATCTTGGTACTGCCTTCGTCCAACAATACAAATACAATTTGGACATGGCACCCGACAGAGATCAACTCAGATCAATGTCGCAAAAGGATGAGGAAACCTTTAAGGAGTATGCTCAAAGGTGGCGTGAAATTGCCGCTCAAATTTGTCCGCCTCTTGAGGAAAAAGAGATGACAAAGATCTTCTTAAATACCTTAAGCTCATTTTACTATGACCGAATGGTTGCCAGTGCACCCAGTGACTTCACCGAGATGGTAGGCATGGGTGTACGTCTTGAGGAAGCTGTCCGAGAAGAAAGTTTGGTAAAAGACACTGGATCATCGAGCGGTACTAAAAAATACGGTAGCGCTCTCCCTAAGAAAAAAGAGCAAGATATTGGGAATATCTCTCTCGAAAATCAAAGGCGTCGATATCAACCGGTAGCAGCTGTGACTCCTGCTATTAACCCTGCGCCTATTCCTACGTATTAACCTCAGGTTGCGCAGAGCCGACCTAATCAGCAAAGGACACAACAACCTCTTCAGCAGGCTCGTCCTCCATATAACAACAACCGTACAACACGGCCACCAGGATTTGATCCTATACCCGTAACGTACGCAGAGCTGTTTCCATTACTGCTAGCCAAGGGGCACATTCAGACCAAGTCCCCTCTTACAGTACCGGAAAATCCGCCTTTTTGGTTTAAGGTGGATCAAACTTGCCCTTACCACCAAGGAGGATCAGGGCATAACATTAAGACTTGTCTCAATTTCAAGTCCAACGTGCAAAAGTTTGTTAGGAGCGGGGTCTTATCCTTCAAGGATACAAATCCTAATGTTCTCACGAACCCGCTGCCTCAACACGAGAAGGCTGCAGTCAATCTGATTGAGGAAGAGACTAACAATGTCTATCAATTTCACGATGTACTCTTGTTGAAAACCAATCTGGTCAAGATGCATTGTAGACAGAGTGGATATGGCCATGTGCCACCTCATAACTATCACCAGTGTGATATCTGCTCTAAAGACAACCAGGGATGTTCTGTGGTTCAAGCAGCTCTACAGGAACAAATGGATCTCGGATGGATCCAAGAGCACCGAGTTCGTGGAGTTAACATGGTTTACACGAATTCCAACATCATTCAAAACCACGACATCCGAGCGATGAATGTCAACTTAGTGGCAATGCACTCAAGGCAAAGCCAGTATCATAATCTGTCGCGGTACGATTACAGTTCTTGTCTGACTTGCTCGGTAAACAAACAGGGTTGCTCTTTTGTACAAGTAGCCCTCCAGCGTCAGATGGATCTTGGATGGATCCAGGACTACCATGATAGGAATCCCTATTAGATCAACATGGTTCAGATCTTTGATATTCGCGTGATGAATACCAACCTGGTAGAGTTACATGCTGAACAGGTCCGACTCGGATTCCTGGTATCACATAATTATCAAAGCTGTAAAGCGGGTTGCGAAAACGATCGAGGTTGTACCTTTGTCCAGGAGGCACTTCAGCATTTGTTAAAGCATTGGTGGATGCCAATCTACATGGATGAAGATACTCAGCAAATTAGTATCAGTAACAGGAATCTTACTCGGCGTCAGAGTCAGGATGTCCGATCAGTGGAAGCTAACCTAGTGAGGTTACATTGTATTCAAAGTGGGCGTGGCCAGGTGCCACCACACAATTACGACCGTTGTAGCGTCTGTTCAGAAAGTAACCAAGGGTGTTACCTTGTGAGAGCAGCTCTTCAGGGTCAGGTGGATCGTGGAGAGATTCGTCCATATCCGGGTTCTGGACCCATCAACTGGATGTCGAACTACCTTGCCGACCAAGTTGAGGACGTTGTCACAATCTCGGGTCATCACAGGACCAGAGATGTTTGTGCCATCATCCCTCTACTTGACGAATCTAAGGTTCCTAACTGGGAACAGATCGAGATTACTTATGATGGTCAAAAAAATCAGAGGGCTCCCGTTGTCATCTATCTGTCGGGACCATTACTGTATGAATCAACTAAGGCTATCCCTTACAAATACGGTGCAACAACCATTGAAAATGGAAAGGAAATTCCATTACCCTCCGTCGTGAATATTGCAGACATCAGTCGTGTAACACGGAGTGGTAGAATCTTCAACCGAGGGGTTGGAGAACTTAACAAAGAAAAGGAACTTCAGACGGAAGCTCCCGATCCACCAGTCGGTCAATCCAGTAATCCCAACCTTTCAAAAAATAATGATGAGATGCTGAAGCTCATCCAAAGGAGTGAATACAACATTGTTGATCAACTGTTACAAACTCCTTCAAAGATCTCGGTATTATCACTGTTACTCAGTTCAGAGGCGCATAAGGAGGCTCTACAGAAAGTCTTGGAGCAAGCCTTTGTGGAACAGGATGTAACAATCAGACAGTTCGATAGCATTGTCTCTAACAACACTTCCTGCAATAATTTGGGATTTAGTGATGAGGAACTACCTGAAGAGGGTCGCCGTCATAACATGGCACTCAATATCACAGTCAACTGCCAGGACGATGCTTTAGCCAGCGTACTGGTAGACACAGGGTCAGCCCTGAATGTTATGCCGAAGTCCACTTTGATGCAATTATCATTCAAAGGTCCTCCGATGAGAATCAGCGAGGTTGTCGTCAAAGCATTCGACGGATCCAGAAAAACGGTTATCGGCGAAGTTGATCTTCCCATATCTATTGGTCCTCACACTTTCCAAGTCACTTTCCAGGTCATGGACATCCGGGCAACATACAGTTGTTTATTAGGAAGACCTTGGATACATCAGGCTGGAGCGGTTACTTCAACCCTCCACCAAAAGCTAAAGTTTGTCAAGAACGATCAACTTGTCACGGTTTGTGGGGAACAAGCCTTGCTTGTAAGCAACTTGTCATCGTCTACTGGTATAGAACCCGAGGAGGTTATTGGAACTCAGTTCCAAGCACTGTCGGTGAGCAAGGACAATCAGTTCAAAGAAAGAACTTCCATTTCTTCATACAATGATGCTATCAAAGCAGTCGAGAGTACCAATACAACCAGATGGGGACATCTTGTCATTCCTATTGACAATAAAACAAAGAAGGGTCTTGGTTTTTCTGTAACCTGTACCCAGACAGCTGCCAACGACGAAAGTCTTCATCCCCTTTAAAACTTCTTCCACAGTGGAGGTTTCCTTCACCCAGTGTCTCAAGCAGTTCATGCCATCAATGAGGAAGATCCCTCTGACACAAATGACGAATGGAAGTCCTATCTTAACGAGGACGGTTATATGTCTCAGGAAGAGGTGCCTACGCCATTTTTCTATCCCGCACAGAGCCCGAGATTTATACCACGGTCAGATGTCGAAATGATATATGGAGATTGTGATCCGGAAGGATGTCGTGCTCCGCCAAATTCATTAGAGGAGGACACTCGGATGAAAGACAACTTTGACCACGACTACTATGGCCCAATGGATGGTCTGCCAATGTGGCAACCTTACCCAGGAAACTTGGGGCCGGAAAATCAGCCGAGTAATGAAACTCAGCTAAGCATCATTGAATAGAATACCTGTGTCCCCACCATGTCATGGGATCAGCACTCAGGTCATCCTGAAGCTACTCAACATGAAGATGAATTCGCAACGTTTGCAGGACTTGAATTCATCAACTATGCTTTTCCCGAGGTCAACGTCATCGAGAGGGATGACTCCTCCAGTTCTAAAGAAGTTTGGGACACTTTGGGACAACCGAGTGGAAAGTTTGACTATATGGTCAAGTACACCGCTCCCGAAGCTCTCGTATCAGGTTCGAAGACATCCAGTCTACTGGATGGGGAGATGTACCTGAGAGCACAAATACTCTGCATTATACAACAGAGGAATCCTCCTACGACAATTCTGCCTGGGAGACAGATTCCAATGATCCTGCTCCACCAAAAATCAGCGTTATTTCTGAAGACAAATCAAGGAAGGTACCAGACTTTGTGATTCACCGAGGAGTTCACCGCCAATGGGTTGTTGTCGATGTTCCGAAGGCCATTCACCAGTCCAAGTAATTGCCGTCTTTTAACCTTTCACCCCGCCCAGGTGAAACAGATGTTTTGATAGGGCTCGCTTTCTGTAAATTTCCCTCTTCGCTTTGCCCAAAGCGACAGAGTTTTGTTTTATAGGGTTGTAGTTTCAAGATTTGACTTGTTCATTAATAAAATAACGCGGTTCTGTAATTTCCGCATTAATTGTTGTTTTCTCTTTTCGTTTTTCAGAAGATGGTAATCCTAAAAAACAATTTAAAAATAAAAACAAGCAGTAAAATAAAACACTGTACACACTTGCATTTTCTCTATCTCTTCTAAACACGAATCATCACGTCATGCAGATTGCTTGTTTTAAACCCCGTTGAAACATACGATCCGATGCCTTCTCCCAACTTTGAGTTCCCGGTATTCGAGGCTGAAGAAGAAAATGACAACAAAATTCCAGAAGAGATCTCCCGACTACTCAGACAAGAGGAAAGGTCCATTGAACCTCACAAAGAACCGTTGGAAACGGTAAACTTGGGTCCAGAGTAAGAGAGAAAAGAAATCAGGATTGGGGCACTGCTCGATCCAACTGCCAAAGAGAGTTTGATAAAGCTTCTCAAAGAATTCCCCGATGTATTCGCTTGGTCCTATCAGGATATGCCAGGGTTGGATACCAACATCGTGGAACATCATTTACCATTGAGATTGAAATGTCCGCCAGTAAAGCAAAGGTTGAGACGGACTCACCCGGACATGGCCATCAAAATCAAAGAGGAGGTACAGAAACAGATTGACGCGGGTTTCCTCGCCACGTCAGAATATCCTCAATGGTTAGCCAACATCGTACCCGTTCCCAAAAAGGACGGAAAAGTCAGAATGTGTGTCGATTACAGAGATCTGAACAAGGCTAGTCCAAAGGACGCCTTTCCTTTACCACACATTGACATGCTGGTAGACAGTACAACAAAGTTCAAAATTTTCTCCTTCATGGATGGATTCTCGGGCTATAACCAGATCAAAATGGCGCCGAAAGACATGGAGAAAACTTCGTTCATTACCCCATGGGGTGCCTTTTGTTATAAGGTAATGCCGTTCAGTTTGAAGAACGCCGGGGCAACCTATCAAAGGGCCATGAATACTCTGTTTCATGACATGATACACAAGGAAATCGAGGTATATGTCGATGATATGATTGCCAAATCAAAAACAGAGAGTGAGCACGTTGAACATCTGTCAAAATTGTTCGAACGTTTAAGAAAGTTCAAGCTCCGCTTGAATCCCAACAAGTGCACCTTCGGTGTCCGTTCAGGGAAACTACTAGGGTTCATCGTCAGCCAGAAAGGGATTGAGGTTGATCCTGACAAGGTCAAGGCCATTCAAGAAATGCCTTCTCCGAAAACTGAAAAACAAGTCAGAAGATTCCTGGGACGTTTGAACTACATCTCCAGATTCATATTCCTTATGACCGCGACATGTGCGCCGATTTTCAAGTTACTCAAAAAGAATCAGGATTACGTTTGGTTAGATGATTGCCAAACTGCCTTCGACAGTATTAAGGAATATCTGTTGAATCCTCTGATTCTAACACCTCCAGTGGAAGGAAGACCACTGATCATTTACCTCACAGTTCTAGAGGACTCAATGGGATGTGTACTTGGCCAACAAGACGAAACTAAAAGGAAAGAGTCTGCCATTTACTATCTAAGCAAGAAATTCACCGACTGTGAAACTCGGTACACGATGCTTGATAAAACTTGTTGTACTTTGGCTTGGGCAGCCAAACGTCTTCGCCAATACATGATTCGTCACACTACTTGGTTGGTCTCCGAGATGGATCCAATCAAGTATGCCTTTGAAAAACCTGCTCTTACGGGAAGGATTGCCCGTTGGCAGATGCTGTTATCAGAATATGACATAGAGTACCACGCTCAGAAAGCCGTTAAGGGAAGTATTTTAGCCGATCATTTGGCTCATCAACCGATTGACGATCAGGAATCAGTCGGGTTTGACTTCCCAGACGAAGATGTCATGTATCTAAAAATGAAAGATTGTGATGAACCGTTGCCCAGTGAAGGGCCAGAACTAGGTTTCCAATGGGGACTTATCTTTGACGGAGCAGTTAATCATTATGGAAACGGAATTGAGGCAATCATTGTTACCCCTCAGGGTACCCACATTCCTTTCACTGCCAGACTTACGTTCAAATGTACAAACAACGAGGCCGAATACGAAGCTTGTATTATGGGTCTCGAGGAAGCAATTGATTTAAGGATAAAATTTTTGGACGTATACGGCGACTCAGCCTTGGTTATCAATCAGATAAAAGGAGATTGGAACACATACCAATCAGGATTGATTCCTTACAAAGACTACGCAAGAAGGTTGCTACCTTTCTTCAACAGAGTCGAGTTTCATCACATCCCTCGTGATGAGAATCACATGGCTGATGCATTAGCCACTCTCTCTTCCATGATTAGTGTAGGTTAATGGAATGACATACCTAAGATCGACATAATGTGCCTTGAAAGGCCCGCTTACATCTTCACGATTGAAGCAGTCATAGACGACAAACCTTGGTATCACGATATCAAATGCTTCCTTCAGAAACAAGAATACCCACCTGGGGCACTAAGGAAGGATAGAAAAACCCTTAGAAGATTGGCTGGAAATTTCTTCCTGAGCGGTGACACTCTCTATAAGAGAAACTTTGACATGGTCTTGCTTCGATGCGTAGACAGACCAGAAGCAGACATGCTTATGAAAGAAATTCATGAAGGATCCTTTGGCACTCATGCCAATGGACACACAATGGCGAGAAAAATCCTAAGAGCAGGGTACTATTGGTTGACCATGGAATCCGACTGCTACAAGTACATGAGGAGGTGTCATGAGTGTCAGATACACTCCGACAAAATTCATGTACCGCCAACGCATCTCAAAGTTCTCTCTTCCCCATGGCCATTCTCGATATGGGGAATCGACATGATTGGCTTGATTGAGCCCAAGGCTTCGAACGGACATCGGTTCATCCTAGTAGCCATTGATTACTTCACCAAGTGCGTCGAAGCAGCGTCATTCGCCAATGTAACCCGACAAGTGGTGGTCTGATTTATCAAAAACAATGTCATCTGCCGTTATGGTGTTTCGAGCCAGATCATTACTGATAATGGATCTAACTTGAACAATAAGATGATGAAAGAGTTGTGCGCAGAGTTCAAGATCGAACATCATAACTCATCTCCCTACCGACCCAAGATGAACGGAGCGGTAGAAGCGGCCAATAAGAACATCAAGAAGATCGTTCAAAAGATGGTTGTAACATGCTACCCTTTGCTCTTCACGGTTATCGCACATCTGTCCTCACTTCAACAGGGGCAACCCCTTTTTCTCTAGTGTATGGCATGAAAGCAGTGCTCCCCATAGAAGTAGAGATCCCATCAATCTGGGTATTGATGGAAGCTAAGCTCACCGAAGCTGAATGGTGTCAAAGCCGACACGACGAATTAAACTTGATCGAAGAGAAGCGAATCACGACACTATGCCACAGTCAGTTGTATCAGCAGAGAATGAAGAAGGTGTTCGACAAAAAGGTTCGACCCCGCATCTTCAGGAAAGGAGACCTCGTGCTCAAGAAGATACAATCATTTCTCACTGATTCGCGAGGCAAATGGACTCCGAATTATGATGGCCCCTATGTGGTCACGAAAGCTTTCTCAGGCGGCACCTTGAGACTTGCAACTGTGGACGGTGAGGAATTTGCCTACCCCACAAATGTTGATGTAGTCAAGAAATACTTCACCTAAACTAAAAAAAAAAAAAATGTCTCGGTGGATTGAAAACCCGAAAGGGCGGTCCAGGCAAAAATTAGAGACATGAAAAAAAATCATCCCGGTGGATTGGAAACATCATAGTACAATCTAGACAAAAATTAGGGATAATGGCAAGTAACTATGTTCAACAGAGGCATATCCCTCAGCAGCAGTTACATCATCCATCGGAGGAAAACTCCAGTCAAGGTCATCTTCGACAGAAGCCCAGGATGCCCAGAATTCAAAGTTGGTAGAAGGATAGTGGTCGTTATGTTTCAACGTAGCCCTTTTCCCTGTAAATTACCATTTTCTAGCTTTGTATATACTCTTTGGAATCACGCGTTTGGCTGATTTCCATCCTATCAATAAAATTTGAGCCTTTGTGCTTTTGTTTGTAATTCTTATTTGTTTTAGCTTTACAGAACGACGTTGTTAACATGATTAACGATTCTTGAAATAAAACAAAAATGAATTTACTTGTTAAAACTTTTTCTGCTTTTTAATAAAGACGGCAATTTCTTTTGACTGTTGAACATCAGAAGAACATCAGTCGCTTCTCCAAAAGTAATCAAACCTCAAAGTGCAGAATCAAAGTACTCCTTCTACGCCAGTACGCCTGAATGAAGGGGTCAATTGTGTCAGAGACCTTGTTTCGTCTGACACGCCACAACAGAGTTCGCATCTCCTAAGCCCGACCAACATAGCTCCCAACAGGGACTATCTCTCCTAAGCAAGGTAGAATTGCTATCTTGAACCATGAATATTTCTACACGCCCCGCGATGGCCGAGTATCCAGTCGTGTTCACCCGTTAGTTTGTATGTCGCGTTTGTTTTGTCAGCATATGCATACATACATCATGCATTATTGATTTGCATTCACATTTCATATTGCATCACTATCACTCTAGTCGGTCTTGTCCCCTAGTGATAAACAGTTCTCTCAATCGAGTTGTCAGTCCTTGCCTCGTCAGGAAACGCTGTGTTTGAACAACTTCGCCTCCAGTTTATTTCTGGAAGGAGGTTGGCCCTCGACCACTTTGATAACTTGAACCTCTGAAAAACCAGAGGAACCCTCAGTCAACATCACTCTTCACCATTGAAGATGATATCCTTGCTTTCCCGGATTAAGGAAAATCCACAGAGAAAGCCTCGTAATCAGAGATTCGGCAGCATGCCAATTTCGCTCCGAAAAGACCGCTGATGAAAAGGTCATCGGCACCTCAAAATTGGACCCCATCATATGGCATTTCTCTGGGAAGACCCTGAGAAAAGTATGATGTAAGATCCCACGCAGAAGCAGCTTCTCGAGAGACTCGCTTTCCCCAGATAGAGTCGGCAAATGGCGTCTCCAACAGAGAAGTTTGTACACCTCTACAACTCAGACGACTGGGTTCTCCAGCAAGCCTGACATCAAATTTTATCGTCAAATGGCATCTCCCCAGGAAAATTCGGCGAGAAGTTTGAGGAAAACCGCTACACATAGCATCCATCGTCAATAAAGTTTATTGACAAAAGAAACTGAGACCAGTTCCTTGGTAAGAAACCAGGATCGAGGGGAAGTTTAAATCAGTAACTGAGACCAGTTCCTTGGTAAGAAACTAGGATCGAGGGGAAGTTTAAATCAGAAACTAAGACCAGTTCCTTGGTAGGAAACCAGGATCGAGGGGAAGTTTAACTTTTCTAAGCATCATTGCTTAGCTAAAGAAGATGAATGCGTGCGCTACCATTCATAACCACCGTCAAAATTTCGGGTATTCCGATATTTAATCCTCTTGCACCCCGAATGCCCGAATACCTTCGTCATTCAAACCTTCGGGTCCAAGAAGATTAAATAGGGGCATCTGTCATACCCAAAATTTTGACCACTAAGATTTCCCATCATTGTGCAAGTCATCATCACAATATAGGGGAACCATCTTATTTCATCAGTCTCCCCAAAGATGGGTGAGCATCCACTACAATCAAAATTAGGGTTTCAAGCCCTCTCAGAGCCTTAGACAAAGGGTCAATCAAGGAATGACATGATCTTCAACTTGTCTAAACCTCTCAAACATACACAAAGGATCAAAAAGGACTCCCACTCCAAGGATTAAGCACAAAGCTGCTCCCTTCTAGGTGGATCAAGCCTCAAGATCGACAGTGTCACCAAATTAGGGTTTTGGTCGACCAGGGCCTCCAGATGGAAAATTTTCATCTAGGCACAAGCCAATGATCCAAAACACAACCTAATATGCTCCATGGAACCTCATGGACCCAATCATCAAGTCAATTTTGCCTTAGGGGTTGCATTCATCAAAAATCAGGAATTAGGGTTTCTTGACCTAATTCACCCCTAAGTTGACTTTTAGGGCAAAACATGAGCCAAGACCTCAAGAGAGGGTTTGAGGGTCTCTAATAAACTATATTGATCCATTTGGAACAATGGGTTAATCCAAGAAGCTTGAGCAACAAGTCTCAATTTCATCTGCACCACAATTAGGGTTTTTAGGAAAAAGTCAACTGTAACTTTGACTTTTGACCAGAACATGCTCCCAAACCCTAGGACATACCTAAATATACCCTATGACACCCATGGAACATGTCCATCAAGTTTTATTTAGGTCAAGGACATGATTTCCTAAAGAATTGCACAATTTGGAATTCATCTGATAAAAAGTCAACTGTGCACAAAAGTCAACTTTAACTTTTTGAGATTTTTCACCAAAATGGATTTTTAACCCTAAAATGATGTTAATGTGTGATTTGAATCATCATTCATCAAGAAAAATCAAGAAAAATTGGATAACTTGTAAAAGGGGTAACCATAAAAACTTAGAAAATTTTCTAAGTTAAAAATAAAGTGGCTAGGGTACCAACTTTGGAGGGTCATAACTCCTAAACCACAAAGCCATTTTTCCTCATCCAAAGATGGATTTGTAGCCCTAATTACCCTCTACAAAAACTTCAACTAGACCTAAGTCCAATTCATTAAGGATTTTGAGTTATGAAGTGATCAATATGGTTGAAAAGTGAAAATGTCACTTTTTCCAACACTTAGTGAAATTTTCACTAAGTCCAAATCTGTCTTCATTTTTTTCCAAATATAGGGGGATTTTTCACTTGGATTCAAAAGATATCAAAACCAAACATGTTCAAACAGTTGTTGTATCATGTAAAGGCTTTCCAAAATGGCCAAGAACATTGCCAAATTCCATTTGGGCTATGAGTTATGACATTGTCAAGTTGCCTTGTTGAAATCTGTCAAGGCAAGGCAGAATTTGCATTTTTCCTCGATTTTCCAAAATTGTGCAAATCCAAACACTCCTATCCACTTGGACACATCTGAGGATTGAATCTCAAGGGGACAATCACTGAGCCAAGCCTCCAAAGTCTTTGGAACAAGAAATAGCATGTTGAACCTAGAATTGCCAAAATAGGGACAAGACTCCAAATTTGGATTGGAGCATTCAATGGAAGCATCAAGGTGGCATGGACTGAGCCATTTTCATTTGAATTTAGTCAAGACTTATCCAAGACCAAGGGAACCAGCAGCCTGTGCCCTAACCTCTAGTCAATGGCTAGAGGAGACTTGAACTTCCATTGGCCAACATTGAACAAACCTACTCAGCAATTGCCATTCACCATTCCTTGCAAAAAAAACTTGCTCTACTATAAATAGAGCTCAATTGTGATCAGTTTGAGTACACCAAAGCCATCTAACAGATGCTTTCCTCAAAATCTCTTTTTTCACTCCAATTTTGCCTTCTAAGGCAAGTCACTATCGAGTTTTGAGTTTGAGAGCTTTTCCAATCAAACCAATCACTCACACACCTCACATACATCATATAGAAGTGATCCAAACACTCATATAACATCTGGAACACTGATTTCACAAAATCACCAGCCAATTGCTCAAGTTCATGACAGTTTTACAGTTGAGGTACCATCTTCAACTCCAAACCATTTCAATCCATTCTAAGCATTCATACACACTCCATGGCACCTAGGGAAGCTATCCAGATCATTGGAACCTAGCTGTAACACCTCCAACACAAATCACGATCACCAGCTGCAAGTGGTAAGCATCAGCTCTTCTAACTCTATGATCCATGCAATTTTTGTTGCACAATAATTTGGCCATATGTTCATAATCATGCATGGAATGTTTCCCCTCAATAAATTGCATTGTTTGAATCGTGTATCAAAAATCCTAGCCTTCATGCAGAAATTAGGGTTCTTGAGGATTTTTCATGATTTCTTGTTATATGTTTAATTTAAATGAAATTAATTGACATAGACATGATCGTGAGGTTGAGACGAGCATAATGATATGTGGATTGCATGATATAATCAAGTATTCAATGAGATTAGAGAGAAAATGAAAATCTGGCCAAGCCCAGAACACGCGCGTGTTCTTGGTGTGTTCTTGGCGCCTTTTTTCAAAATCTGAATATTTGAATTTTGTGATTTTATTTAATTGATTCAAAAATTAATTTCTCTCTGAGTTTTAATGATTTTGAGTTGATTCTTTTTTTTAATAATTCACAAAAATGTTAAAATATTTTATTTTCCCAAAAAATCCCAAAAATATTATTTATTTTGTATAATTGATATTTTTGCAAAGAATTAATATTTTAATTGTTTTTAACATTTGAAATGTTTTTTCCACCTTGATTTTGTAACTTTTAATGCTTTCTAATTATTTTGTAGGTCAATACTTAATTTTTGAAGCATTAATCCAAGATCACAATTTGTTTTTCATATGTTAAACAATTTTGATCATTTTAATTGAATTTTTATCAATTAAATACATTTTTGAAAAAAAATTAGGGTTTTGGATTAATTCAACCCTCATAAATCATTTTCAAAACACTTTGGGCCTCTAATAGAGTGTAAGACCCAATCCTTTTTTGACCAAATCATTTTTGGGCCTCATTCATTGTATAAGTCCCGATACCATAAAAAACAAACGGCGTGATCGTTGCCTTTTTAAAAAAAATAACCATTGGCCTCTCCTCGAGCTATAAGACCCATTCAAAATTTTTGGGCCTCTAATAGAGTGTAAGACCCAATCCCCTTTTAACCAAAACATTTTGGGCCTCAGATATTGTATAAGCCCCTTCGCGTTAAAAGAAAATCTCGGCGCGATCGCCATTTCAAACGGAAAAAACAAACTGGGCCTACCCTCGTGTTATAAGCCCCACTCTTTTTCTTTAAACTTTTTTGGGCCTCTTGAGAGAGTGTAAGACCCATCCCTTTGTACAGAAAACTTTTTTTGGGCCTTAGTCACTTGTATAAGTCCCTCTGTACAAATTCAAACAGTGCGCTCACTGTAAAACCCTGGGCCTCTCCTTGACCTGTAAGCCCCAAATCTTTCTTTTTCAACGCACTTTCTCCTTTGATTTTGAATATACTATTGTTTTCAATCTTTCTTTGTTGAACAACTAACCAAACAACATGGAAGCTCTACAACCGAGTAAGTGGTTATTGCTTTCATTTACCGCTTTCATATATATATATATAACTGTATTGTGGGGATGTTTCACTGTAAGTCTTCTTTCATAAACTCATATCAACTGTGTAATAATAGTATAGATATTTAGAGTTTCCCCGGCAACTACGTCTAGAACTAGGTGACGCCGTTGATCACTCTTAGAAATAGTCTAAACTAGATCCCCATAGGATTACCAGACACAGTCTTCCCTCCTTGTAAAGACCATATAATAATACATGCATCAAATCATATATTATACATGATTTTCACTTTTGGTACTGAAACATAATAAGTTCCTAGTTAACACATTATATATATAAATGCCTCTAATACAAAACACCTAAAAGTCTAAGGCATTACATATACAAGATGTTCCAAAATGATAAAAACTAAGAACTAGATCAATACAATGATCTCAAAACACAACGCCATAGCGGAAGCCATGCCATCACAAAACCACGATCCGTAAGGAAAGTCAAGTAACCTTGTCCTTACCCTTCGCCAAACCTGCAGAACCTGTGATGTAAACAACAACAGTGGGGTGAGATACATCAAATCTCAGTGAGTTCCCTATCTTAAAGTCCTCTCGGCTTTACAAGGTTCTAACAAAGTCCTAACTCATGTCCAAGGGGAATGGGGAAAGACCATGAGTACACACACACAAGTGACCGCCACGGTGAGCCTGTAAACTCACACTAGTACCGAAGTACCTCTTGAGCCTGTAAACTCAAGGATTCACAAAGTACCGAAGTACGTTCTGAGTCCGTACACTCAAGAACTCACATATCAATAACCAATACCAAGGTATCCCCTTTTCCCGTACCCTTCTACGTCTAGAAGGCGATCCGAGTCATGGATCCTTGTAGCTACTTGGCATACGATTGGATTCGGGATCACGGGCCGTACACCGTGATCCGTCACTTCTCACGGACCGTACGCCGTCTCAAGTCTCTTTACCCGTAGGCTCCAATCGTACTTAACACGGGACTCAAACCTGCCAAGTAGTTGTGTATAACGTTCAGAGGAGGTGCTCGAGTCTCATGAACTACACCGCACAACTGTGGTTATTGATAAACAGAATGCACACGCCTCGGCCTTCATGCACGAGCGTTGCAACACATGGAACAATTCACACTTCCAACACAGTTTTGGTAATAATCCTCACCCTGCCTAGTCCATATTTTAACATGCATATATTGTCAATAATAATTACACACAATTAACAGATAAAAGTCGATAAAACGACACAATTTCAGAAATCCCGACTTAATTAAATCGGCCGACGATCTTAAAACCATTTTAATAAGAAAGTACATTTTATTATCTTTCCAACGATATCAAAATTGTTCCAATCCGAGTTACGTACAAAAAGTTACGGTATTGTAAACAATCGATCGGAAAATAAATCACAACAGCAGGATTCTGTAACTCTCCTGGCCGTACGCGTATTGGCACTCCCCGTACGCGTATTGCCCAAATTCTCGCCCAGCCATACGCGTATTGCCCCAAGCGATACGCGTATTGCTCAAAATGCCCGGCCATCCATACGCGTATTGCCCTTGCCGTACGCGTATTGACAAGCCCCATACGCGTATCGACATGCTCCATACGCGTATGGGCAGAAGAAAAATGCAGAAGTTCCTGCAGAATTTCTCTGCTACGGGTTGATCCAAAATCAACCCCAAATCCCATTTTCATCAATCAAAAAGCATCAAAACATGTTATAACATCACAACCAGTATAACATATAATCAAGCATTGCATTTAGCAGTTAGATTCACGAATTTTGTGCAAAAAGATTCAATTTTCACAATTTCCAATCTAACTCTAAACTCAAAATAATCCTACTCTAAAGAGTCTAACTAGAACCCACCTGGATTACTAGACGAGGAGGTTGATACTGAGACGAGTAAACGAAGAACAGATGAATTGATGATGATTCTTGAGCTTTTGGAAAATTTTCTCTCCTTTCCTTCTTCCACTTTTCCTTTCTCCTCCTTTTCCTTTGTTTTTCCTTCTTTCTATCTTTCTCTTTAGCTTTGTTTGGTTTTCAAGGAAAATGAAAAGAAAATAGATAGTATAGAAACTATCATTTTTAGTAACACTACTAAATGTCCAAAATTAACTCAAATACATCAAATTATAAAAACTCAACGTTAAATACTATTAATTTAATCGACTCTGAGTTCGTCAGTTTACTCTAATTATTTTATCAAATAATTACTCAGAGTACCCCAGAACCCAGTTGATCATAATAATATTAACCAGAGCGTTTATAAATTTACGGGGTATTACATCCTCCCCCCCTTAAATAGAAATTCGTCCTCGAATTTAGAATATTACCTGAACAGATGTGGATAAGAATCTCGCATTTCCGATTCTAGTTCCCAAGTAGCATCGCCCGGATGCGTCATATCCCATTGCACCTTAACAAGTGGAATATCTTTGTTCCTTAACACTTTTGTTTCCCTTCCCACAATACAACTCGGTTGTGGTTCAAAAGTCAAATCCGCTTCAATTTCCACTGACTCGGGTAGAATTGGCTGAAGAGGATCAGGAATAAACTTACGGAGCTGAGATACGTGAAAAACGTCATGCATCTCGGATAGAGAGGGTGGTAAGGCTAATCTATAAGCAACTTCACCAATCCTTTCTAAAATCTGATACGGTCCCACGTATCTCGGACTTAACTTACGCGACTTAAACGGTCCTTTCAATCTCAATCTCGGAGTAACTTTCAGAAATACATGGTCACCCTCCTCAAATTCCAAAGGTCTCCTACGATTGTCCGCATAACTCTTTTGACGATCTTGTGCTTGTTTAACCTTCTCGCGGATCATTCGAATCTTTTCCGTAGTCTCTTGAATAATCTCGGGTCCCAAAATTCTATCTTCGCCAATTTCAGCCCAACACAAAGGTGTTCTACACTTCCTCCCATACAATGCTTCATACGGAGCCATACCGATGCTCGCATGATAACTATTGTTATAGGAAAACTCAATTAACGGCAAAAGTTCTTTCCAATTCCCTCTACTCTCTAACACACAAGCTCTTAACATATCCTCCATCGTTTGTATTGTTCGTTCAGTTTGACCATCCGTTTGAGGATGATTCGACGTGCTCAAACACAGATTCGTACCCATCGCTTGTTGGAACACTTTCCAAAATCTCGAAGTAAACTTCGGATCTCTATCGGACACAATACTGGAAGGAATACCATGCAATCTCACAATCTCAGCAATAAACAACCTTGCAAGATGACTTGCCTTATAAGTAGTCTTTACGGCTAAGAAGTGGGCAGATTTCGTTAGTCGATCTACAATCACCCAAATAGAATCATACCCACCTTGGGTACGGGGTAAACCCACTGCAAAATCCATAGAAATACTATCCCACTTCCAAACTGGAATATCCAAAGGGTGTAACAAACCGCCCGGTCTTTGGTGTTCAATCTTCACCTGTTGGCACACCGCACATTCTGACACATATCCCGCTATATCCTTTTTCATCCCAGGCCACCAATAATCCTTCTTTAAATCCTGATACATCTTTGAAGAACCAGGATGTATCGTAAAAGTACCTTTATGAGCTTCGTCTAAGATCTTCCTTTTCAATGCCTCATCCCTCGGAACACAAATCCTTTGATTAAACAGAACAATCCCATCTGTCGCTCGTGTAAAACCCGGCTGAAGTAACAATTCTTGTAACTCTTCCTCTAACAATTGTGCCTGTTGAATCTCAACTCTCAAGGTAGAATTGATATTCAAATTTCCCATAATCACACCATTCGGAGTCCACACAAATTGGAGATTAAGATCTCTAAACTTTTCCAACAATGAATACTCTAAAATCATCAATTCCGCACTATGAACCATTTTCCGACTTAAAGCATCCGCTACTTTATTCGCCTTTCCTGGATGATACTTCAATTCTAAGTCATAATCTTTTAAGTACTCCATCCACCTTCTTTGTCGCATATTCAACTCCTTTTGATCAAACAAATACTTCAAACTTTTGTGGTCACTGAACATTTCAAAACGTACACCATATAAATAATGACGCCACACCTTCAGTGCAAAAACCACTGCAGCTAGTTCCAAATCATGAGTTGGATAATTCTTCTCATGAACTTTTAACTGTCGAGAAGCATAAGCTACCACTTGACCACCTTGCATCAGAACACCCCCTAATCCCCTCTTAGAAGCATCACAGAATACTTCATAAGAGTTGTTAGGATCAGGAATAATTAATACTGGAGCACTCGTCAAACTTTCCTTCAAATGCATAAAACTTTGTTCGCAACCTGAATCCCATTCAAACGTAACATCCTTCCGAGTAAGTTTCGTCATTGGTAAGGCCAATTGAGAAAAGCCCTTAATAAACCTTCTATAGTAACCGGCCAATCCCAAGAAACTTCTAACTTCTGAAACATTTCTCGGTCTCTCCCAATTAATCACTGCTTCTACCTTCGAAGGATCCACTGCCACACCACCTCGAGATATCACATGTCCAAGAAAATTAACTTCCGACATCCAAAACTCACACTTGCTCAACTTAGCAAACAATTGCTTCTCTTGCAAGACCGATAAGACAATCCTCAGATGTTCTCCGTGCTCTTGTGGAGTACGAGAATAAATAAGAATGTCGTCAATAAAGATTACCACAAATTGGTCCAAGTAAGCCTGAAATATTCGATTCATGTAATCCATGAAAACAGCTGGAGCATTAGTCACACCGAAAGGCATCACTAAGAATTCATAATGACCGTAACGTGTCCTAAATGCAGTCTTTGGCACATCGGAACTCTTCACTCGAATCTGATGATAACCCGACCGTAAATCAATCTTCGAGAACACACAGGCTCCTTTCAATTGATCTAATAAGTCGTCTATCCTTGGTAAGGGATACTTATTCTTAATGGTAACTTTATTCAACTTACGATAATCTATGCACAAACGCATTCCCCCATCTTTCTTCTTTACCAACAACACTGGAGCTCCCCACGGTGAAACACTAGGCCTAACGAAATGCTTGGACATCAAGTCCTCCAATTGGTCCTTTAATTCTCTTAATTCAAGCAGTGCCATCCGATACGGAGAAACGGATATAGGTGCCGTTCCCGGTATCAGGTCAATAGAGAACTCAACTTCTCTCTCCGGAGGAAGAGAAGAAACATCCTCAGGAAACACTTCAGGAAATTCACACACTATTGGAATACTCAGAACTTGCTGTTCACTACCTCCCTCCTTAGTAAGAACCAATAAAACAGATTTCTCTTTCTCAAACAAGAAATTTACCATTCCCACCGTACCTTCTAAAATCGTTGATAATACATCTTTCGGAGTAGCCTCAGCAGATGGAATAATAATTAGCTTCTCCTCACAACCGATAAAAACCGAATTAGCTGAAAGCCAGTCCATTCCCAGAACAACATCCACTTTCTTGAGCGGCAGACAAATAAGATCAATCTGGAAGACTCTATCGTTCACCGACAACACACAATTTTCACACATCAGTGGTGTTTCAACCATTTCATCCATGGCAGTAGTAACCACCATAGGAGGAAATAAAGGAATAGTTTGCAACCCAAGTCGCTTCACGCATCTCAAAGACACAAAAGAATGTGTAGCCCCACAGTCAAATAAAACAAAACAAGGTTGACCATTAACAAAACACGTACCCGCAATCAAGGAATTATCACCCTTTGCTTTCCTTGCATCCAGAGTATATACTCGACCAGTAGTCTTCCCTTGTGTCTGATTTCTACCCTGAGGACAATCCCTCGCCCAATGACCCATCTTGTTACACTGATAACACCGTATCCCATCCGAATAGCACCTACCAAAATGACTCCTCCCACAAGTGCGACATACCGGAGGCGCACTAGTTCTAGAGCCCTGTACTTGCTTCCCTTTGGAAGACTGTTGCCTTTGTCTAAACTGTTGATTCGACCTTCCACGGTCACCTTGAGTTACCCTGTTCGAATCCACCTCCATTTGTATCTTTTTCAAGCTATTTTCCGCCACATAACATTGTCTTAACATCTCAGCATAAGTAGCAAATTCCCGTTGAGACACGCTGTGTGAAATCTCAGCCCTTAACCCAAACAGAAACTGATCTATCTTCCACCTCTCATCAGGAGCATACATGGCCTGTCTAGAATAGTCAGCCATGATCTCAAATTGTTCCGCATAAGAAGCCACTGATAAATTTCCTTGTCTCAACTGTTGGAACTCAAACTCCTTTTGAGACCTTAAAGAACTCGGAAAATATTTCTCCATAAAAATTACCTTAAACTGTTCCCACACTTTCGGCACTTCCTGAGTTGTCATCAAGGCTGAAGCGCTCTCCCACCACCTCATGGCAGGACCCTTCAACCAGTGAGAAGCAAAGACCACCTTATTCTCCTCACTGCAATGAACTATCAGAAAAATCCGTTCCATACCTGTTATCCATTCGTGTGCCTTTACCGGATCTAGCCCTCCTTGAAACTCCGGAGGATTCATACGAATAAATTCCCTGTAGGTTCCTCCTGTAACTTCCGGAACAACCACTGTAGGATGCAGACCATCAGCCATTTGTTGCATCATTCCTTGCATAAACTGATTCTGCTGTTGCTGCATCTGTTGCATAAATTGGTACAACGGGGCATTCCCTTCATCACCTTGTGGAACTGTCCCAGCTGGAGTAGTTCTTGGTCTTCCACGGTTGTTTCTGCGTCTATCAGCCATGTTCCTAAATTCCATATCAATAGGATTAAGTTGATCAGACTCAATACCATAAATATAACAGACAAGACCCATGGCGACCCGCCGCATATGAAACGGAAAGAAACACTTATTCTATTTCATGGCTAGGTCGAGGATACGACCTGCTCTGATACCAACTGTAAAGACCATATAATAATACATGCATCAAATCATATATTATACATGATTTTCACTTTTGGTACTGAAACATAATAAGTTCCTAGTTAACACATTATATATATAAATGCCTCTAATACAAAACACCTAAAAGTCTAAGGCATTACATATACAAGATGTTCCAAAATGATAAAAACTAAGAACTAGATCAATACAATGATCTCAAAACATAACGCCATAGCGGAAGCCATGCCATCACAAAACCACGATCCGTAAGGAAAGTCAAGTAACCTTGTCCTTACCCTTCGCCAAACCTGCAGAACCTGTGATGTAAACAACAACAGTGGGGTGAGATACATCAAATCTCAGTGAGTTCCCTATCTTAAAGTCCTCTCGGCTTTACAAGGTTCTAACAAAGTCCTAACTCATGTCCAAGGGGAATGGGGAAAGACCATGAGTACACACACACAAGTGACCGCCACGGTGAGCCTGTAAACTCACACTAGTACCGAAGTACCTCTTGAGCCTGTAAACTCAAGGATTCACAAAGTACCGAAGTACGTTCTGAGTCCGTACACTCAAGAACTCACATATCAATAACCAATACCAAGGTATCCCCTTTTCCCGTACCCTTCTACGTCTAGAAGGCGATCCGAGTCATGGATCCTTGTAGCTACTTGGCATACGATTGGATTCGGGATCACGGGCCGTACACCGTGATCCGTCACTTCTCACGGACCGTACGCCGTCTCAAGTCTCTTTACCCGTAGGCTCCAATCGTACTTAACACGGGACTCAAACCTGCCAAGTAGTTGTGTATAACGTTCAGAGGAGGTGCTCGAGTCTCATGAACTACACCGCACAACTGTGGTTATTGATAAACAGAATGCACACGCCTCGGCCTTCATGCACGAGCGTTGCAACACATGGAACAATTCACACTTCCAACACAGTTTTGGTAATAATCCTCACCCTGCCTAGTCCATATTTTAACATGCATATATTGTCAATAATAATTACACACAATTAACAGATAAAAGTCGATAAAACGACACAATTTCAGAAATCCCGACTTAATTAAATCGGCCGACGATCTTAAAACCATTTTAATAAGAAAGTACATTTTGTTATCTTTCCAACGATATCAAAATTGTTCCAATCCGAGTTACGTACAAAAAGTTACGGTATTGTAAACAATCGATCGGAAAATAAATCACAACAGCAGGATTCTGTAACTCTCCTGGCCGTACGCGTATTGGTACTCCCCGTACGCGTATTGCCCAAATTCTCGCCCAGCCATACGCGTATTGCCCCAAGTGATACGCGTATTGCTCAAAATGCCCGGCCATCCATACGCGTATTGCCCTTGCCGTACGCGTATTGACAAGCCCCATACGCGTATCGACATGCTCCATACGCGTATGGGCAGAAGAAAAATGCAGAAGTTCCTGCAGAATTTCTCTGCTACGGGTTGATCCAAAATCAACCCCAAATCCCATTTTCATCAATCAAAAAGCATCAAAACATGTTATAACATCACAACCAGTATAACATATAATCAAGCATTGCATTTAGCAGTTAGATTCACGAATTTTGTGCAAAAAGATTCAATTTTCACAATTTCCAATCTAACTCTAAACTCAAAATAATCCTACTCTAAAGAGTCTAACTAGAACCCACCTGGATTACTAGACGAGGAGGTTGATACTGAGACGAGTAAACGAAGAACAGATGAATTGATGATGATTCTTGAGCTTTTGGAAAATTTTCTCTCCTTTCCTTCTTCCACTTTTCCTTTCTCCTCCTTTTCCTTTGTTTTTCCTTCTTTCTATCTTTCTCTTTAGCTTTGTTTGGTTTTCAAGGAAAATGAAAAGAAAATAGATAGTATAGAAACTATCATTTTTAGTAACACTACTAAATGTCCAAAATTAACTCAAATACATCAAATTATAAAAACTCAACGTTAAATACTATTAATTTAATCGACTCTGAGTTCGTCAGTTTACTCTAATTATTTTATCAAATAATTACTCAGAGTACCCCAGAACCCAGTTGATCATAATAATATTAACCAGAGCGTTTATAAATTTACGGGGTATTACACTCCTCTTGGGGTTAAACAATATGGAGACATGAAAGGCAGCATTCTCTGTGAACCCTTTCATAGACTGTCACTCGTAGAAGTTGTCAAAGAAACTCTATTCCCCATAGATGATCTTTTCTCCGTGAATGGCATCTCTTGAGTTTCTTCCAAATTCTAGGACTTTCCTGGCTTGATCTATTCCTCGTGAATAGCCTGTCTTGAATTTCTCGGGGTTTGGGGACCCACAGGCTTCTTAAAAGCACTTGTCAAGAAACTCTACTCCCCAGAGATGATCTCTTCTCCGTGAATGGCATCTCTTGAGTTTCTTCCAAATTCTCGAACTTTCCTGACTTGATCTATTCCTTGTGAATAGCTTTCCTTGAATTTCTCGGGGTTTGGGGACCCATCGGCTTTTTAAAAGCATCGGCCTCCTCTTGGGCATTATACAAGGACCCACAGGCTTCCTAAAAGCACCCTCGCCTCCTCTTGGGCTTAGTACAAGTACCTGTCGGCTTCTTAGAAGTATTCACAGCCTCCTCTTGGGCTTCGTATAATGATCTCTTCCTCCGGGAATGATAGCCTCCCCTTGGGCTTCGTACAAGGACCGATCGGCTTCTTAAAAGTTTCCAGCCTCCTCTTGGGCTTCGTACAAATTGTCCCGACGACCTCCTAAAGGTATAGGAACAGAACTTAGTCAGCTTCATAGAGCACTCCTTTCAAAGAGTCTACTACTGTTTCTCAAAGCATAATACAAAAGACAAAACTCCAGACTTGGACAGTCTAATCTCCTTGAGTCTCAAAGACATTCTCAAGTGACCCCTTCAAGAATAGGAAGGAAACCCGTGGACTCGGACAGTCTCAATACCCTTTGGATTTCCCGCTTCCTTGAGGAGCAGGAATAACCCGGATCCTTGAATCAAATCCTTGAGTACAGTGTTGCTCATATAAGAACTGATTTTCTCTTTGAAATCAGTATACTGGACCTGTCACTTAACTGAAACAACATTTAGCCTCTCTCTCGGGCTTTGTACGAGACACATAAGAGACTCCCTCGTTGAGTCAATTACCCCTTTAGCCTCCATCTCGGGCTTTATACGAGATACCAAAAGATTCTCCTGTTGAGTCAACCCTTTTAGCCTCTCTCTCGGGCTTTGTACGAGACACATATTAGCCTCCTCTTAGGCTTTGTATAAGAAAACCACTGGTTAATCCAATTAACCTTTTAGCATCAAAGCTGTGCCTCACTCACAGTAGACAAACATCAACAACTCCCTTCATCTAATCGCTGTAAGCGGCAAGCCTCTGGATCATCTACATCCATGCCACTGTCCCTCTTTTAGCATGAGAAATTCCTAAGGAAAGATTGCATTGCTCAACACTGAGTTAAAGTCTTCTCCTTCAGGTTAACATCCCCTATAAAGGAAATTATGGCATTGCCGGATTCACAAATCCCGGTTAAAGTAATTCCCCTTTATAAACAGTTGTGACATACAACCCCCTCTTTAGAGATGACAAATTCTCTCTAAAAACAACACTTTTAGCTTCATATCTTGGGCTTTGAACAAGATACAAATAAACTCTTCAGCTTCATATCTTGGGCTTTGAACAAGATACAACTACCTTCCGCTTCACGTCTTGGGCTTTGAACAAGACACCAAAAACACCCATTTCCTCCCATAGAATAGGAGGAACTACGAACGCTCTGATTTCCCTGTTTCGGTAAACGGGAATACGTAGGCATAAGATTGAAAGAAAAATCTTAGCGAGCACACTAAACAAAAACCCAAAATCCCATACTCTCATGTATCTATCAAAAAGCATCAGTCCTAACATCCTAATCCTTATTCCCCGCTATAAGATCCTAGAAAGAAAACCGTATTGGCAAAAATACAAATAACCAGTACAAGGCCCCCCCCCCCCCACATTGATAGCATTCGTAACCTAACAGACCGCTGTTTAAACTCAATATGCAAAGCAGGTTTAATTGGAGACATCTATTTCCCTTCCTTCATCAGCTCACAATAGGATAAAAAATGAATCGACCTGTAGTAAACTCAACTGCAGAGAGCGACCAGCGCTTAAGAACCACGTCCAAAATCGCTCGCTACACCAATCAATACCAACATCATAACAATTATCTATAGATGTTTCTACACACACATTGATCATACTACACAATTTATATCGACTTTCAACCGTTAAATTCATGATTTTAGCAAAATATCCATTTTTCTCAAAACCTAACCTAACGTAGAAAACCTCAAGAAATGTTACAACTAAAGTTTCTAACTAGAACCCACCTTGAATAGAAGATGGTGATGATGAAGATGAGATGATTTGATGAAGATTAGAGGTTGATCCAAGCTTTTCTTTTCAATTCCAACTTTTCTCTTCTCTTTCTTTCCTTTGCTCTTCCTTCTCTCTATTTTCTCTCTCTCAAAAGTTACTAACTTTGGCCAAATGAGGGAAAAGGAAAAGATATAGAAAATGTCATCAATTTAGTAATACTACTAAATGTCCAAATTATCTCAAATGCACCAATAATAAAACCTCAGAGTTAAATAATATTAATCTGACCATTTCTGAGTTCGTCAGATTACTCTAATTATTTTATCCAATAAATTCTCAGAGAAACCCGGAACCTAGTTGACCGCCATAATATTATCCCGAGTGGAATAATTTACGGGGTATTACATCCTCCCCCCCTTAAATAGAAATTCGCCCACGAATTTAAAATAATTACCTGAAAAGATGAGGATAAACTTCTCGCATCTCGGATTCCAATTCCCACGTTTGCTCCCCCGGATGCGTCTCATCCCACTGAACATTAACAAGAAGAATCTATTTATTCCTTAACATCTTAGTTTCCCTTCCTGTGATATGACTCGGTTGAGGCTCAAACGTTAAATCTGCTTCTATCTCAATCGTATCAGGAAGAATTGGCTGAAGAGGATCTGGAATGAACCTTTGAAGTTGAGATACATGAAAAACATCGTGCATCTCTGACAGAGACGACAGTAAGGCTAATATGTAAGCTACTTCACCAATTCTTTCCAAAATTTGATACGGCCCTACGTACCTCAGACCTAACGTCCACGACTGAAACGGTCCTTTCAACCTCAATCTCGAAGTAACTTTCAAAAACACGTGATCAACTTCGACAAACTCCAAAGGTCTTCTACGGTTATCCGCATAACTTTTCTGACGATCTTGTGCTTGTTTAACTTTATCACGGATCATCCTAATCTTTTCCATAGTATCTTGGATAATCCCCGGTCCCAACATTCTATCCTCACCAACCTCGACCCAACACAATGGCGTCCTACACTTCCTTCCATACAATGCCTCGTAAGGTGCCATACCAATGCTTGCATGATAACTGTTATTATAAGAGAAATCAATCAACGACAAAAGTTCTATCCAATTTCCTCCACTTTCAAGTACACAAGCTCTCAACATATCTTCCATGGTTTGTATTGTCCGTTCCGTCTGACCATCCGTTTGCGGATGATTCGACGTACTCAAACACAACTTCATTCCCATAGCTTGTTGAAAAGCTCTCCAAAATCTCGAAGTAAACTTTGGATCTCTATCCGAAACAATACTAGTGGGAATACCATGCAACCTTACAATTTCTAAAATGAACAATCTTGCGAGATGGCTCGCCTTGTAGGTAGTTTTAACGGCTAAGAAATGCGCAGATTTTGTCAACCGATCTACAATTACCCAAATCGAATCATAACCACTTTGGGTACGGGGTAATCCAACTTTGAAGTCCATAGAGATACTATCCCACTTCCACACCGGAATTTTTAACGGTTGTAGTAAGCCACCCGGTCTTTGGTGTTCAATCTTCACTTGTTGGCACACTGCACACTCCGACATATACACCGCAATATCCTTTTTCATCCTGGACCACCAATAGTTTCTCTTTAAATCTTAATACATCTTTGAAGACCCCGGATGTATAGTAAAAGCACCCTTATGCGCTTCTTCCAAAATCCTCCTTTTCAACTCCGTGTTATCCGGAACACAAATCCTTTGGTTAAACAAAATAATTCCGTCGGTAGCTCGCACAAAACCCGGTTGTACTAACACTTCTTGCAACTTCTCATCTAACCCTTGTCCTTGTTGGATTTC
This sequence comes from Lathyrus tuberosus, assembly GCA_022829125.1. NCBI lineage: Eukaryota > Viridiplantae > Streptophyta > Magnoliopsida > Fabales > Fabaceae > Lathyrus > Lathyrus tuberosus. Next base: position 20,726,705 of record JALAZF010000009.1, read on the forward strand.
TTCCCTAAGAGTAGAATTCACATTCAAATTTCCCATAATCACACCATTAGGATTCTAAATAAATTGAAGATTTAGATCCCTAAACTTTTCCAATAAGGCATACTCTAACATCCTCAACTCAGCATTATGCGACACTTTCCTACTCAATGCATCCACTACTTTATTTGCTTTACCTGGATGGTATTTAAGTTCCAAATCATAATCTTTCAAATACTCCATCCATCTCCTTTGACGCATGTTCAACTCTTTCTGATCAAAAAGGTACTTTAAACTCTTGTGATCACTGAACATCTCAAAATGTACCCCATACAAATAATGACACCAAACCTTCAAAGTAAAGATAATTGCCGCCAATTCCAAATCATGTGTTGGATAATTCTCTTCATGAACTTTTAACTGTCGAGAAGCATAAGCCACTACATGACCATCCTGCATTAAAACACCTCCCAATCCCATCTTTGATTCGTCACAAATACCTCATACGACTTACTAGGATCAGGAATAATCAAAACGGGAGCGGTCGTCAACCTTTCCTTCAAACTCACAAAACTTCTTTCACAAGCCGAATCCCACTCATACGAACAATCTTTTCGAGTAAGTCTCGTCATTGGTAAAGCCAGTTGGGAAAAACCTTGAATAAATCTTCTATAATAACCTGCCAAACCCAAGAAACTTCTGATTTCTGCAATGTTCTTCGGTCTCTCCCAATTAATCACCGCTTCAACTTTTGATGGGTCTACCGCCACACCCCCTTGAGATATGACGTGACCAATAAAATTAACCTCCGACATCCAAAACTCGCACTTGCTTAGCTTGGCAAAAAGTTGTCTTTCTTGTAAGATCGATAAAATGGTTCTTAGGTGTTCTCCGTGCTCTTGAGAATCACGAGAATAGATAAGAATGTCATCAATAAAGATCACTACAAATTGATCTAAGTAAGGTTGGAAGATCCGGTTCATGTAATCCGTGAAAACTGTCGGAGCATTAGTCACCCCGAAAGGCATCACCAAAAATTCATAATGACCATAACGGGTTCTAAACGCAGTCTTTGGTACATCTGAACTCTTCACCCGAATTTGATGATAACCCGACCGTAAATCAATCTTCGAGAATACACAGGCTCCTTTCAATTGATCTAACAGATCGTCTATCCTTGGTAATGGGTATTTATTCTTAATGGTGACCTTATTCAACTGACGGTAATCAATACACAACCGCATTCCACCATCCTTCTTCTTTACTAACAACATTGGAGCTCCCCAGGGCAAAACACTTGGTCGAACAAAATGCTTAGCCATCAATTCTTCCAATTGATCCTTTAATTCTCTTAATTCAAGTGGTGCCATCCGATACGGAGAAACGAATATTGGAGCCGTTCCCGGTATCAGGTCAATAGAGAATTCCACTTCCCTCTTCGGAGGAAGAGAAGTGATATCCTCGGGGAAAACTTGGGGAAATTCACAGACTACCGGAATACTCAACACCTGAAGGTTGTTACTCTCCTCCTTAGTAAGAACCAAAAGAACAGACTTTTCCTTTCCAAACAAGAAATTAATCATTCCAACCGTACCTTCCAAAATAGTAGTTAACACATCCCTTGGAGTAGCCTCAACGGATGGAATAATGATTAGCTTTTTTTCACACCCGATAAATACCGAATTAGCTGAAAGCCAATCCATTCCCAAAACAACATCCACTTTCTTAAGCGGTAAATAAATCAGATCAATCTAGAAAACTCTTCCATCCACAGATAAAACACAATTTTCACACATTAAAGGTGTTTCAACAATCTCATCCTTGGCAGTAGTAACCACCATGGGTGGAGACAACGGAATAGCTTGCAACCCAAGTCGCTTTACACATTGCATCGATGCAAAAGAGTGTGTAGCTCCACAATCAAATAACACAAAACAAGGATGTCCATTTACGAAACACGTACCAGCAATCAAAGAGTTGTCACCCTTTGCTTTCCTCGCATCCAAGGTATATACTCGACCGATATTCTTTTCTTGCATCTGATTCCTACTCTGAGGACAATCCTTCGCCATATGGCCCACTTTATGACACCAATGACACTCCACTCCCTCGAAGCGACATCTATCGAAGTGCATCCTTCCACAAGTACAGCACACCGGAGGTGCACTAGTCCTGGAACTCTGAACTTGTTTCCCTTTAAAAACTTGTTGTCTTGGTCTAAATTGTTGGTTCGATCTTCCACGATCTCCTTGATTTGACCTACTCAATTCCCCTTCTGCTTGCACCTTCTCCAGGCTATGTTCTGCCACGTAGCACTGCCTTAACAATTCGGCATAGCTAGTGAACTCCCTCTGAGACACACTATGTGAAATTTCATCCCTCAAACCAAAAAGAAACTGATCAATCTTCCACATCTCATCCGGAGCATACATAGCCTGCCTAGAATAAGCAGTCATTACCTCAAACCTCTCAGCATATGCGGCCACAGTCAAAGTATCCTATCTCAACTGTTGAAACTCGAATTCCTTCTAAGACCTTAAGGAACTTGGAAAATACTTCTCCATAAAATTTATCTTAAACTGATCCCATACCTTCGGTACCTCCTGAATTGTCATTAAGGCTGAAGCACTCTCCCACAACCTCGTGGCAGGACCCTTCAAGAAGTAACATGCGAAGACCACCTTATTTTCCTCACTGCACTACACTATCAAGAAAATTCGCTCCATACTAGATATCCATTCATGAGCCTTTACCGGATCTAACCCTCCCTGAAACTCCGGAGGATTCATACGAATGAAATCCCTAAAGGTTCCCCCTGCAGCTTCAGGAATAACCACTGGAGGATGCAGGCCACCAGCCATTTGCTGTACCATTTGTTGCACAAACTAATTTTGTTGTTGCGGCATCTGTTGCATGAATTGATACAAAGGGGCATTCCCCTCGTCACCTGGTGGATTTGTCCCTGCCGGAGTGGTTCTCGGTCTGCCACGGTTGTTTCTGCGCCTGTCAGTCATGTTCCTGAATGTCATACAGAGAAGATTAAGTTGATCAGGCTCAATACCATAAATATAACACTCAAGACCAATGGCGACACGCCGCATAGGAAACGGAAAGAAAATACTTATACTATTTCATGGCTAGGTCGGGGATACGACCTGCTCTGATACCAACTGTAACGCCCATATATATATATATATACATACATCAAAGCATATATTATACATGAATTCCACGTTTGGTACTGAAATATCATAAGTCCCTAGTTTACACATTATACATATACATGCCTAAAATGCCTAAAACAAAAAAACTATGGCATTATATATATATATATTGTTGCGGTGAAAATCAGATAACAAATTATTAATTAATTTGCATCAGTTTCTTTTACAACCGACTTTGATTTATCCAAAGGAAAGGTTCAAGGTCGTTAGAAAAACCTAAAGGGAAAGATCTAAGGTTCGGGGGTTGGTTACGCCTAGGGAAGGTATTAGCACCCTAAACGTCCGTAGTACTCTACGGGAACCTCTTGTTAAATGTTATCTTATGTTTGCTAAAGGTTCTATGCTAAAGGCTTAAAAAACCTAGGGGTTAGTATCTAAGTATACTCGATAAAGCATTGCACTTTACGCCTACGTGTCCTCGGGAATAGAATCAGAGTATGCGTAGTTCTACTTCTACTGAATTATTGACTATGGCCAATATTCATAGGGGAAATGAGTACAATCTCATTGTAGAGTTTAAGAACTCTCTAAGTCTAGTTGTGATGGACCTATGTTATGTTTTAGTCAATAGGGGAAAGTGATAAATTCATTATGATGAATATCACTAAGAGTTGAAGAACTCTTCCTAAAGCTAGTTGTAATTTCTATGGCTCTGATGAGGCCAAGAAATAAGGTTTCTTCCTAAGAGGTTACTTAGGTTAAGGTGAGTGGTCAATGACTTTAAGAGTCAACATATTTCACCTTCCTTTGGAATAGGGGGAAAAATAGTTGATAAATAAATGATAAAAGATAGGACATTGATATAATAGATAAAACAACATAAGCATGAGGATGGCAATATGTTATGACAAATATATGGATAAGATGAACATGATAAAAGAGTACATCAAATATGCTTCAATCTTTAGGAAGACAAACATATAGAAATGATATACAAGAACACATCATTATGCTTCAATCTTTATGAAGACAAACATAGAGAAGTGATATGAAAGATGATATTTAGAGCATGATAATATAAAGTCAAACATATGGCCAATCAACATGGATATATTATTTTTAAAAAAATCAAACAAGTCAATTTAATATCCTTTCAAGATAAACAAAGATACTAACAAAAGATATAAATAAATCAAGATGGGTAATTAATTAACAACACAATTGTAATTAACAATTACAACACACAAGGTAATTAAAAATTAACTACAAGGGGGTAATTAACATTTGGAAGTTAACATTTAACCATACATTTAGAAAATGCAAAGCTAAGACACAAATTGATAATTAACAACATAATTGGAAATAATAATTAATAACACAATTAGAATCAAGGATTAATTTTAAAGTAAACAAGGTGATTTGAAATGTGAATAGGTTAAGGATAAACAAAAGGCAACCTAATTGAAATGATTAACTAGAACTAAAAAAAAATTAAGGGAAATAAGTAACTAAAAAAAGGAAATGGCACACATAGGTTTTGAACCCATGCCCTTAATTTCAGCGACCCAAAACATAGGCCAACCGTGCTGCACGCGTGTGGTGTTTAAGAAGTGTAAAACCACATATATATTCAAGAAGCGAATGCCAGAAAAAAACAAAACAAAAGGACTGGGCAGGGATCGAACCCCAGTCCTTATAGGCATGGCAATGGGGAATAGTAACACAAATACAGGTCCATCCGCTGGGGCGGGAATACGTCCATTAACAAATGTGGTTTGATAATTATATAATCTAAGTTAAGCGTATAGATTCAAAAAAAAAAAAAACAAGTGAATTAGACCAAACAGAGCAGCCATATCAAGACCCAAAAAAAACACACTATCAACAAGGCTAAGTGCACAAGGAGAGGACCAACTATTACACAAAACTAATACGCAAGGTTATCAACTTGGTCAACACATGATTTTATGAGAAAAGCAACAAAAACATAGCATTTAAATGTCAACAGTAGTAGCGAGTAGCATGGCATCAAGGCATACAAAGTCAAGTATCTCATTCAAGCATTTAAAGACCCAACTAAATTAATGTATTCAAAGCAGACACAGCAAGTGAAAAGAAACTTGGACACATCAAGTAGGTTAACATACAATATCAATAAGGATGCAATCATGAGCTCAAAATAAAAAAAGCATATGGTATGGCAAAGCGACAATCTATATATATATCAAAATCAAATGACAGTTGGACATGAACATCATACAATCAGTCATATATCATGTTGACACAAGGAAAGTTAGGTTACAAAACAAGCACATGCACCTCACGATGAACTGAAGTTCTCAAGACTCACACACATATATATATTCAGAACAGAATGTGCTATAAGAAATCATGACAAACCAAACTCATCGTGTGATATCATTGAAATAAGCATATGACATAGGAGCAAGCATTTTTAAGCAACAAGTCATGGAAACACATATGTAAGATACACACAGTTCGGATTCACGACAAACCAACATGATATATTAGATTTAACATGGAAAATAAGAGCTTAATGTCACAGCCTTCTAAAGTTAATACTTCAGCCAAGAGTATTACAAAATAGCATGGCATGATGACTGACTATGGGATAGCAGACAAGATGAGGCATCCAAGACATGAGTTTAAATTGAATACCAAACTGTCATGGGCAAGTAGACAAAATACATTGTGCACCAATGAAAACAAGGACATGTCATGATGATCAATGTACAACTACAAAACAATGTAAATCATGGAAGCATGGCAATATCAAAATTCATTCATATGTTAACATGCGATAGTCAGCAACTTAGGAATCCACATTAAAGTACATCAAACTAAACATACAATATCTAATGCAAACATACATTCAAACATGTAGATGACAGTTCAAACATGTATATGACAGCTATGAAACAAGCAAATAATACTCAATCATCCATAGGTAAAATTAAAACCAAAGTATACAAACATGCTCCAACATTAACATGCCAAGAATCACTTATTAACATCAACAGTAAATAAGCAGAAGTCAAATGCTCTAGTATTTCAAGAGGGTGCAAAGGTTCACATGTTGGTCACATTACATTCAAGTACATCATTAAAATATATAAACAGAAACAAGTATTAACCTTGACAGTTTGTATCAATGATTGAAATTGTCCACAAAAAGAAATTAGAGACATTAAGACTTAATCAACAAACAGCACAGCAAAGATAACATGTCCATGGACAAAATCATGAAATCAAGGCACCAAAATATGAACAACTTATTGAGACTCACATATTAGCATGATACAAGTGTAGAGTGATAAAATGCAACAGACATGATTTGTAGGACATACACAATTCAGAGATGGAATAACAATTAACCAAGATGCAGAATTCGACTAAACAGCTGGTACCAATGCCATACATACTCAGAAACAGTCATACATCAACATACATTGACAAAAATGAAAAGAAACATAGCAAAGCTTATATTGCAGAACAACATGGTAGATCTTAAACAAAGCTCAAGAGAGTCCATGTATATTAATGATAAAAAACACACTATCCAAAGTAGAGCAGAGCATAAGATAGTCATCAATTCAAGATCAAGATTATTCAAATTTAGTTTAACAGATGTCACAAGAAAAGCTCAGATATCAAAAACAAACAAGACTTGTAATGGTAAATTAGTTGGCACGAAGACTAGACATATCATTATCCTAGGCAGTGATGTTTAAACAAGACAAGGTTAGAATACCAACCTAAACAACACATACATCAGTGAAACTTAGGAAACTAACAAACATATCCTGACCAATCAACATTAAGACTTTAAGGGAAGGAGACAACTTCAGCAGGGCAAGTGAAAACAACATGTATCAAATAAAAAGCAGCATAGCTTAGCACATACGTGTAATGGTCAACAATTTATATCAGTACATCAGTTAGCAGTAAACACAAGTTTAATATGGACTGATTAAGGTCATACATTAAAAACCAATTTCAAAAAAAAGGAAAGGCATAACTGTGCATACAAGATTATTCATTCTGATGATTCCAATACAAACTCAATCTGATAGAACTTAACAAGTATATGACAAGATCCATGAACCACAAACCAGTTTAAGATCAGTTAAACAAAAGCTTTCATTTGTCAAGCAGGTCATGAACAAGATGTGATAACTCAGCAGCATATCAAACCAAAAGCATATGGCAAATATGACAGAAAGCATTTTAAACATATCAAGATTGTAGTCATTAATAATGCACATAAAAATGATTTCAAAAATCTTGAACACGTATGAGTGGCAACTAAGTAACAGAAACATCAGGTTTTAGGAACATAACAACAATCCCCTCAATATTTCAACAGGGAAAGAACATATAATGAATCAATAACGACATGAGCAATATAACTACATTGGTAACAGAATAACAAGATCATACAAGTTAACCAGAGCGTGTATTCACACGATTTAAGACAAGCACGAGCAAGAAAATCATGAGCATGATAAAATAAAATGCAAGAGAAATAAGAATGGTACCACACAGAAGCTTTGCTAACACTTTGAGTACTCTGACCTTTACACAGAAGCTCCCTTGCCACGTTCACCCAAAGCTCGAGAATTTTAATATTTGTGAAGAGAATTGTTGGTCCTTTGCATTGAAGATGAACGCCCTTATATAGGATGAGATATGGGTCGGGTCAATAAAACTCCACCCTTCAGAATGCTAGGGTTTTGAAATTGGCTCCAAACATACGCTCCTCCTCTCTGAATCTTGGCAGACGGCTACAGAGGTCAAATAGCTCAAAATAGCATTGCTTCTCTAGCTCCCTTCTGTGGAGAGTAAGGTAGGCATGAGAAAGGAAGGTTGATAACGACAACGCTCTGGCCAGTTCGCAGGGTGTGCAGAGGAGAGCTGAGGACGGAATGCTCAGAATTACTTTAGACGAAGCTAAACCTTGGAAGCTTGAACGGGCAAATTTTGAGAGAAATCAAACAAGATGTTATCGCGCCAAGAATTGGAGTGAAAATAGTTTGAAATTGGTTCAATTGTGTTTGAAATTCTTGCCCCTTCTGAGCTTCTGTAAACCAAAATGAAGAAGGAGATCAAACAGTTGTTCTTGGCCTCTTGCGCGCCACGTGCCGGTTTCTCATTGGCCATGAAGGTGGGTTGAAAAGTCAAAGGAATAAGTGCATTCTGATTGGCCATGATACTACTCATTCTCCAATTCAAAGACCAAGTAGGAAAAACAAGCGTATAGTTCTCTATATTTAGACTTAAATGACAAATAACCCCTCACATAAATTTAAACCTAATGTTATATATATTTTTAAAACTAATTATAATTAAATTAATTGTTAATAAAATCTAGCCCAATTTAATTGATAAATTATCTTGAAATTAGAAATTAAGGTAATTAAACAAATTAGGCTAAAATTAAATCAACAACTAAATTAATTAATTAAGCTATTAATCAATAAAAAACAAGAATATGCTAAAGTTAAATGAAGTAAAAAAACTAAATAAATCAAGGCAAAAATAGATAAATAGAGATTTAAGATAAACAGAGAAAAAATGAAAACACAAAGCATCAAGTAAAAAGATGAGGGTAAAATTTGGGGTGCAACAGTTGCCCCTATTTAAATATCTTCACCTGATGACATGAGAGATGAAGATCCTCATGTAATCAATTGTGAAGGATATTTAAATACAGATAACCGAAAATTTTACCCTCAGATGCACACACATGCAATGCAACAAATATGATGCTAAGAAGATGCAAGAAAATGCAGACACAACAAGACACCAAGGGGCAAACAGGAAGCAAAAGGACCAGAGAGCTTCACTGGGGAAGGACGACAGGTACAGTATCAATGGGAAAAGCTCACCGGGGATACAGACCAACCAACAAAAGATATTCGCTGGGGAGACTCCAAAGAAACACTGGGGAAAAACAAAAAAAATAGTATCCCCTGAGGAAAGGTCCAGGGAGATGGACTATTGGGGACAAAACAAAACCACACTCTTCCTGAACATGAAACCAGAAAGAAAAACCTGATCACGAGGGATCGGACCAAAAGGACAGACAACCAAGCAAGGACTTCCTGGGGATCCTTATACTGAAGAGTTCAAGATGGGATCTTCAAGAAAAGCCAGAAAGACAGAGACAAACTCTGCGCAACAGATAAGAGTCTTAAAGTTGAATAAAATTTATTCCAAAAAACTTAACTTAAAGCAATTCCAGAAAAGAAACAGGATAAGGGGGTGTTCAATGTCCGACACGAATCAAACAAGAACGGTTTCGAAACAAAAGACGATGCTTGACACGATTCAAGCAAGGTCCCAATTCAATGTCCGGCACGATTCGAACATGAACGGTTTTAAAACAAAGGGGGTCAGTGTCTGACACGATTCGAACAAAGACTCTGTTCAGGTTTGACATGATTCAAACAAGAACACAGTAGACAGTGCTTGACGCGATTCAAACAAAGTCTAAGTTCAAGTTTGACACGATTCAAACAGGAACACAGTAGACAGTGCTTGACACGATTCAAACAAAGTCTAAGTTCAAGTTTGACACGATTCAAACAGGAACATAGTAGACAATGCTTGACACGATTTAAACAAAGTCTAAGTTCAAGTTTGACTTGATTCAAACAAGAACACAGTAGACAGTGCTTGACACGATTCAAACAAAGTCTAAGTTCAAGTTTGACTTGATTCAAACAAGAACACAGAAGACAGTGCTTGACGCGATTCAAACAAAGTCTAAGTTCAAGTTTGACGCGATTCAAACAAGAACAGCTCTGAAAATACTTTAAAGTTAAACTTCTTGGGGAACAGAAAAAGATTTTTAATGATTCAAATCTAGCGCGCAGAGGTTAAGACCGAGCAAGCACGACACAAAGCAAACCGGGAATGTCTTTACTTCGCAGGGGAGATACAGACAAACACGACAAAAGACCGCAAGCAAACAGAGCAAAGATGTTGGGCTATGATGCATATGCTTAGCTATATGCTAGAAACGGTGCGAACGATGCAAACAGGAAAGAAGCAAGGACAACACGAGCCAACACCCTGAAACCAAAACATCAAGGGTAACCGGGCAGTCTTCTTTTCATTGGGGATGGCAGATCCAATGCCAAAAATAGTACCACTAAGCTTTTCTTGCACAAATTGACTTGATTCCAGAGTAGAACTTAATTCATCTTTGTGTTTTCTTAGAAATTCCCGTTTTCAAAAATCAAGTGAAAATGACTAAGAAATTTTGCAAAAATAAAGAAATGGAAGCGTACTAAGCAAGAGATGATTCAAAAGTTGATATTCATTGAAAAATGGTGACTTGCCAAATAGCAGAGTCCCATTAAATATTACAAATGCAACAAAATGGAAATTTATCGTAAGTTACATTGTATTCAATGACCAATAACCCTAATGACTAAGGACTCTAGCTGTAGCTAACTTGATCTTCTCTGGGGATTCCTGGATATCACATAGGTGTCCTCCTCTTAAGCATAATACTTCCGTACCGAATCAGCATTCACATGATGTGCAAGTTGTTCACCGTCCATAGTCGTGAGGAAAAGAGATCCTCCTGAAAATACTGTCTTAACTATGTATGGACCTTCATAATTAGGCGCCCACTTTCTAGGGGTATCTCTCTGCGACGGCAGGATCTTCTTAAGTACCAACTCACCTACTCGGAATTCCCGAGTGCAGACCTTTTTGTCAAATGCTCTCTTCATCTTCTTCTGATACAACTGACCATGGCACATAGCTGTCAGACGCTTCTCATCAATTAAGTTCAACTGGTCATATCTCTCTTGAATCCATTCAGCTTCATCAAGCTTCGTTTCCATTAATATCCTCATCGACGGTATTTCCACCTCTATGGGGAGGACAACATCCATTCCATATACCAACGAAAACGGGGTTGCCCCTGTTGATGGTCTGACGGTCGTTCTATATCCATGTAGGGCGTACGACAACATCTCATGCCAATCCTTGTATGTTTTGACCATTTTCCGAAGGATTTTCTTGATATTTTTGTTCGCAGCTTCGACCGCTCCATTCATCTTTGGACGATATGGTGAAGAATTATGGTGCTCAATCTTGAAGTTATCACACAACTCCTTCATGGTTCTGTTATTCAAATTGGTTCCATTGTCTGTTATGATTCTGCTCGGAATCCCATAGCGACAAATGATATTGTTCTTAATGAAACGAGCAACTACTTGTTTAGTTACGTTTGCATAAGAGGCGGCCTCCACCCACTTGGTAAAGTAATCTATAGCCACCAGAATGAAGCGGTGCCCATTAGACGCTTTAGGCTCAATTGGCCCAATCATATCGATGCCCCACATAGAGAACGGCCAAGGTGATAACAGTATATTCAACAGAGTAGGAGGAACATGCATTTTGTCTGCATAAATCTAACACTTATGGCATGTCCTAGCATACCAGATGCAATCAGTCTCCATAGTCAACTAATAGTATCCAGCCCTCAAGATCTTCTTAACCATAGCGTGCCCATTGGCATGGGTGCCAAAAGCTCCTTCATGAATATCGTGGATCAGCAAATCTGCTTCTCTCTTATCGACACATCTTAACAAAACCATATCATGATTCCTCTTGTACAGTACACCGTTGCTGATGAAGAACTTGGCTGACAGCCTTCGTAGAGTCTTCTTATCAAGAACGGAGGCATTGGCCGGATATTCTTGATTCTTCAGGAAGTTCAAAATATCATGAAACCAAGGTTTGCTGTCTGATTCTTCTTCGATGACCTGGCAATAGGCCGGCTCAGTCCTTCTTCCGATACTGATCACTGGATCTTCATTGATAAATCTGACTTGCCACATTGAAGCCAGTGTCGCTAATTCATCGGCCATGTGATTCTCTGTACGTGGCACATGACAAAATGTTATCTCGTCAAAACACTTAATCAGCTCCAGAGCATATGCCTGATAAGGGATAAGCTTCTCATCTTTGGTCTCCCACTCGCCTCTAATCTGATAAATGACTAGAGCAGAGTCACCCATAACTTCGAGAAAACAGATTCCAAGATCAATTGCAGCTTCCAAACCCAGAATGCATGCTTCATACTCAGCAATATTATTTATACACCCAAAATCCAGCCTAGCTGTAAAAGGGGTGTAGCCACCTTCAGGATTAATTATGACAACACCCACTCCATGTCCCTTACAATTGGATGAACCGTCGAACATCATCTTCCATCTATAATCAGCCCTGGGATCTTTTTCAGAACTTGGCTCTTCATCATCCTTTACTGCCATAATGTCCTCGTCAGGGAAGTCAAATTTGAGTGGTTCATAGTCTTCAACTGGTCGATCAACAAGATATTCTGAGAGGATACTTCCTTTAATGGCCTTTTGAGTGACATATTGAATGTCATATTCAGATAATAACATGTGCCAACGGGCAAGTCTGCCTGATTGAGCAGGTTTCTCAAAGATGTATTTTATCGGATCCATCTTGGAAATCAAAAGGGTGGTATGACAGATCAGGTATTGCCTCAAGCGTTTGGCGGCCCAAGCCAAAGCACAACAAGTCTTTTCCAGTAGCGAGTAACGACTTTCACTATCTGTGAACTTCTTACTGAGATAATAAATCGCATGCTTTTTCCGGCCAGTCTCGTCATGCTGTCCCAAGACACATCCCATGGACTCTTCCAAAACTGTCAAGTACATAATGAGAGGTCTTCCGGATACCGGAGGAATTAGAACAGGAGGTTCTTGGAGATAACTTTTGAGTTTCTCAAAAGCTTGTTGACAGTCAGCATTCCACTCTACTGGCTGATTCATACGGAGCAATTTGAAGATTGGTGAACAAATTGGAGTCATGTTGGAGATGAAACGAGAGATGTAATTCAAACGACCCAAAAATCCCCTGACTTGAGACTCAGTTTGCGGAGCTGGCATTTCTTGAATTGCTCGCACTTTATCTGGATCTACTTCAATACCCTTCTGGCTGACAATGAAACCTAATAGTTTCCCAGATCTGACCCCAAAGGTACACTTTGCAGGGTTCAGCCTCAACTGATACTTCCGAAGCCTCTTGAACAGTTTCAGCAAGTGATCTACATGTTCCTCCTCATTCTGAGATTTGGCTATCATATCATCCACATACACCTCTATCTCTTTGTGGATCATATCGTGAAACAAAGTCACCATGGCCCTTTGGTACGTTGCCCCTGCGTTCTTCAGTCCAAAAGGCATAACCTTATAGCTATAAGTGCCCCACGGGGTAATGAAAGTGGTCTTATCCATATCAACCGGATCCATTTTAATCTGATTGTAGCCTGAGAAACCATCCATAAATGAGAACATGGCAAAACGGGCAGTGTTGTCCACCAGCGTGTCAATATGTGGTAGAGGGAAATCATCCTTGGGACTAGCTTTGTTGAGATCCCTGTAGTCCACACACATTCGCACCTTTCCATTCTTCTTCATAACAGGAACAATATTAGCTACCCATTCTGGGTACTTGGAGACTGTTAAAAATCCGGCATCCAATTGCCTTTTAACTTCATCTCGGATTTTGAGGGCCATATCAGGATGACTTCTACGAAGCTTTTGTTTTACCGACGGGCATTCGGGCTTGAGCGGTAATTTATGAACCACAATATCTGTATCTAAACCGGGCATATCTTGGTAGGACCAAGCAAACACATCCACATACACTTTAAGTAGTGAAATCAACTGCTGTATAATTTCTGGTTTCAAAGATGCCCAAATCTTAACTTCTTTCTTCTCTTCCTCAGAACCAAGATTGATGACGTCCACCTGCTCTTCATGTGGCTGGAGATCTGTATACTGGTAATCACACATGTCTGCCAGCTCTTTGGGTACCTCAAAATTCTCCTCCTCTTCAGCTTGATAGACAGGGGAGTCAAAGTCAATGGTAATAGCAGGGTCATTGAATACAATGGGTTTACGATTCATTCTGCATAATAGAATGATTTGTATTACTAAAGTGTATGACAATTCACAAACATGCAAGATGAAGATGTTTTGTTTGAAAAGATTGCCATTTTTAGAAACAGAATGCAGTAAAGTGAAGACAGCGAAAATTGTAAAAAAAGTCATTTCATTGATTAATATTGAAAACGGAGGCCCATACAAAATAATCCACTAGCTTTGGGCAAGACTAGGGAAATGAAAACAACAAATCAAAACAAGTTACTCTGGTTCCGGGTACACAGTTGGGATCTCTATAGCCTCCCAATTGCTCAAAGCACCCTCTTGGTGAAAAACCAGATGATCAATGTCTTCTTCCCCTTCAGCGCTTCCAATGATTGCGTGGACCTGATGTCTACCTTTGACAAATATCTCCTGCACAGTCTTCGTCTTCGTCTTTCTTCTCATTCTTGAAGCAGCCTCATCTTCTGGAGTTGGTTTGTAACCCAACCCCTGATGTCGGTCCCTCTTCTTGATCTCGATGACTTCGCCCCATCCTGCAGGCACGCCTTCCTGAAGGGCGGACTGGATACTCTTATACGAAGCAAACGATGGATACTCTGGGACTACCGACTTCTCGTTGTCGATCATAACTGCATTAGCTATTTCCAAAGCTTGGAAAGAAGTTTCTAACGCATCTTCGTCAGCCTCAATGTAGCGAAATTAGGACAGGGTACTGACCATCAAATCCTCCTCACCATGTATGATAACTAACCTATCATCAGCTACGAACTTCATCTTCTGATGCAACGTAGAGGTCACATCACCTGCTTCATGGATCCAAGGTCTTCCGAGCAAACAACTATAAGCAGGATTGATGTCCAGAATTTGAAACAGAATATTAAACTCCTGAGCTCCAATCAACACTGGGAGCTCTATCTCCCCCATAACAGATCTTCGCGAACCATCAAAAGGTTTGACAATCAACGAAGTGGGTCTCATGACTCCTCCTTTGTATGCTAATTTATCAAGAGTTCTCTTTGGTAAGACATTCAGAGAGGACCCTGTATCCACGAGGACTCTAGCCAATGTGTCTTCCTGACATGTCATGGATATATGCAGAGCAAGATTGTGCTTTCGGCCTGCTTGGGTTAACTCTTCCTCACTGAAACTGAGGGTATTGCAGGCGGTAATGTTAGCCACAATGTGATCAAACTGTCCGGTAGTGATATCTTGAGCCACGTGAGCCTGAGCCAAAACCTTCTGCAGCGCAGATCGGTGAGCCGGTGAATTAATCAATAGAGACAAAATAGAAATCTTTGACGGGGTTTGATGGAGCTGATCCACAATCCTATAGTCACTTCTTTTTATTATTCTAAGGAACTCTTCATCGTCCTCTTTGGAGATTACTTCTTTTCCTTTATCGTTGGTAGGTACATGACTAACACATTCTTTCCTGGACGTTTCCAAGTTCACAGGGGGACAAATCCTTCCACTTCTCATCATTCTCCCCGCTCTTGCTATATTAGACACGTTCTTCTCATCGGCCCCCACCTCTTTCCTTGGGACCGGTTCTTCTATCACGACCCCCACCTTTTTCCTTGGGATCATTTCTTCTTTATTTCTTTCACCTGTGATATCCTCATAAATCCAGGGCACTGCTTTGGTTCCTCTGAACCTGAATGGAACTGGTTTTGGGAAGTTATTTTGCCTAGCACGATTAACAGGAGCAGCAGCTTCTTGCCTGTTAAATCTCGAAATTGATTGTTTAAAAATAGGACTCACAGTATTTGCCCCTGGATTATTGAACACGGGAACTACTGAGGGGTACTCTTCTTCAATAAACAACTGTACTCGTTTTGGCAAGTTGAATACTGGCTCAATCACCGCTATTCTGTTTTCCTTCCTGAAAACCTGTAAGAAACCTTCATTAATCAAGCGCTGAATATCACCTTGTACTAATGAACATCCTTCACTAACACCATCACACTTTTCACAAACATCATGGCAAGCTTCGACCAAACCGGCGCTGAACAGCTTGGCATGAAACAATTTCAAGGGAGTTTTAATCTGTGCTGCATCTGAGATTACTACCTCGTCATTCTCATTTTCAATAGCATTAGTTAACCCATGGTTTGGCAAAGGGTTATTTTCACATTTGGTTGGCTATTGATGAAAGACAGAACATTCTTCTCTATCAGGCCTTTCACTAGATTCTTCAATGCCAAACATCCTTCTAAGTCATGACCTACCCCTCCTTGATGGAAGGCACAGGTTGCATTAGGGTTGTAAAACTGCATAGACTTTTCAGAGGGTGGCCCCAATGGCCTAGTAACAATTAAACCTTGCTCCACCAACGAAGGATATAATGCTGTGTATATCATTGGTATAGGTGGAAAGTTCGGCGTCACTGCCTGTTTTCTTGGCGGGGTATTTTGTTGTGGCGCTGGCCGCCGCTGCTGTTGGTAATTCTGGTTCTGATTCCTTGGCCACTGCTGTTGATTTTGTGGCTGAGAAACCGGAGCTTGTTACATTACCGGATGATTAAAGGTGGGCGTAACAGACACCACGTATGGTTGCTGGGGGAATTGCATAGCATAAACTGGCTGTTGGGGAAAGCTGGGACCTGGCTGTGGTTGGAAAAGAGCTCGCTTCCAACGAGGACTCTACTTCTTCCCTGTCATGATAGCGTTAGTCTCGCCCTCTTTCTTCTTATGAAAATTGCCTGGAGACTTTTTGACGCTGATACTAGTAGCACTGTTAGGTGAACTAGCCACCTTTCCACTTTTTAGACCTGCCTCTACCTTCATACCGATTGCAATAATGTCAGAGAAATTGGCGCCAGTGTTGCTAATCATTTTCTCATAGAATTCAGGTTTCACAGTGTCTACAAACCAATCGGCTAGCTCCTTCTCGGTTAACGGCGGTTCAACCTGTGATGCAGTCTCTCTCCACCTCTGAGCGTATTCTTTGAACGACTCAGTGTTTTTCTGAGTCATGGTCAAGAGTTGCCTACGATCAGGTGCTAGATCCAGGTTATACTTATAGTGCTTTATAAAGACATCCATAACATCTTGAAAGCACTTAATCTGAGACTGATCTATACTTAAATACCATTTTGCGGCAGCGCCCTTCAGGCTGTCCTGGAAACAATGGTTCATCAACTTATCATTATCCATATATGCCGCCATTCTTCGGAGATACATGACCAAGTGTGCCTTAGGACACGTAGTGCCAGAGTACAATTCGAAGCTTGGTAATTTAAACTTTGGTGGAATTACTAGGTCAGTGACCAAACACATATCCCTTAAGTCAGAGCTGAAGACATTATCTCCCTCCATGGCCTTCAATTTTCTCTGTATAATCTCCATACTGGCCCTCAATTTCTCGTTGCTGTCGTCTCCTTCCATGGATACGTTATCATTAATAAGATGATGTTGATTCTGGAAGACGGGCTGAAACTGGGTCTGAATCACAGGTGGAGTATAAGTTGGGATAGTTTGTTGGTTTTCACCAAACAAAGGTGCAGCTTGTTGGGTGGACTGAGAAGCTGTGGCTCGTATAAACTTAAACGGTATCCCTAAAGTAGTATCCACAGCAGGTATGACTGGCGGCTCAACAATTGTGGTGACGATTTCTGAGACTACAGTAGCTTGAGTATCCATTTTTGCTCGTATAACATGCAAAACTTCCATAATCTGTCCCATGCCTACTCTTAACTCATTGAGCTCTTCGTTGACTTGATCCAGATTCTCACAATTATCAGACATCTTTCCTCTTTAAGCCTGATCCGGATGTTGCAACAAATGTAGAGATCAGGGTGATGGTTCTGAAGAAGACAAAACGGCGATGAGACACAGAAGAATGCGCGTGCGTATGCAAAGATGCAAATGAGATGCAAATGCAAATGCAAGCTAAACTATCAAGAAACCAAAGACATCTTACGAATAATATAGAGAATAGATCCTTGATAAAACAACTTCTTCATTAAGATTTTGGCAAACATTACATCTGGAGCAGGGTATTCTCATACTCCAAGTATATAAGTAGAGGTACAACAAAATGAAAAGATACAATAACAACACAAAGGTCAAAAACAATACTTAGAAATTGAATCCACCGATTAACGATCCTTCTCCATTAATTACCCTCATTATCTTGATGATGCGCTCCTTGGTTTCTTTCTTGGTGAGAACCAGCTCTCCCAATTCCTCCATCATCCTCTGCTTTGTTTTAGTAGGGGACTCGTGGCGGGGATGTGGTTTCATCATTACTTGGGCTATGCTACGAGACCATTGCAAATGAGACTCTGTGACCGGGCATTCAGACCTCCACAACTCTCTGTTGATATGGTGCCAAGTGCGACTCAAGCACCTCTTCATCTCGAATCATTCCTTCTCGTCATAAAACATCATCTGCATGTCTTCATTATCTGGGATTCCTTCCTTCAAATGACCCAGCTGACGGCGAGCGAGGACGGGGTTGTAATTGATATAACCATTTCTTCCCATGAGAGGTACGTTGGGGCAGTCCCCACAGCTAACAATTATGGTGATTCCCTCGTCCGTTGAATCATACCATTCAATGTCGGTATGCTTCAGTTCCATCAACTTCTTAGACCACACCTTGCAGTCTTCAATCTCCCAGAAAGTTGGGGTCTTTGGCAAATAAGAAACAAACCACTTGTAGAAGAGGGCCACACAGCAAACAATCAGCCCACTGCCTCTCATATATCTGGTCTGTATGAAATGGTAGACATCAGCCAACAGTGTCGAGATTGGATTATTGACTGCAAACAGCTGAATGACCTGGGTGTCTACAAAATCCTTGGCGTTTGGGAACAGGAACAAACCGTATATCATTAATGCTAAAGTTGATTCAAACAAAACTTTATTTCCCCTGTTCTTAAAGTACAGAGCTTTCTCCATCAAGAACTGTGCTGGCAACCCACGCTTTCCTCCCTTATTGGTCAAATTGGCTTGGACATCAAATAACCTGATTCTGGTCAGTCTGGCTATGTCTCTGGCAGAAGGTGTTTCTTCAATTTCGGAAAAGACAGGAGCATCCCTGATTGGGATCCCTATCATGGCTGAAAATTCTTCCAAGGTTGGTACTAACTGAAATTCAGGGAACAAGAAACAATGGTATGCTGGGTGATACAGTTGGACTAGAACTTCAAGTGGCCCCATAGTTACTAGTGTCTTCATCATGGGTATGACACACCCATATCTATCAGCAAAGGCTGACTGGTCTTCAATTATTTCTCCCAACCATAGCAGACGATCCACCTCTGGCAACTCAAAGCAGTAAGGCCAAACTCTTTTTCCTGCGGCATCCATTTCTACAAAATCTGCAAGACAAGATTAGTGACTTGATAGTTTAGCAGGGATGTATAATGCAATGCAAAATGTGAATGCAATTGGTTTTAAGGAACTCAAGCACGACAAATTTCTTAAAACAAAGCCTCATTTCATTGAATATTGAGTAGAGTTTTACAACTTTGAAAGTACATCAAAAAGGCCTAAAATACAAAAGGAACAACAACTAAGCCTGGAAGGAAAATAAACACTGCCTAAGGGTGCCCTGCTTCACGTCTTCTCTTCTGTCTCTTCAACTCTTGGTTCTCGAAGATTAGTTTGTCAACAATCCCTTTCCAAGCGCTAGATGTTGGAGGGATGCAAGCATACTCATGAGTGCTAGGGGTAGGCCTCATGCTGGAGAAAAATGAATTCTCCTGTGCCTGGGGTTCATCTATCACACGGCTTTCCAGCCATTCAATCAGATCATCCTTCTCTTTCATCTTCTCTTTCATCTTTTCTTGCTCAATGCAGACGGTATGATATTTCCACTCCCATGTGTCTCTCTCAAACTTCATCCTGGTTAAATTCTCTTGATATTCTTCCATGCGCTCAATAGGAATGGCGGATGGGGATGCAATAGTTGGCTGCTGAAGTATCCTGGGAATATAAGGCATTTTGAGGTCACGGGCTCTAGATCGAACCCACTGAAGGTATGGTTCCAAGGACACACAGTTTCTCTTTCCCAACTCGTCCTTAGTACTTTCGTGGAATTTATCCCAAGCACACCAAGCTCCACTTTTGGTCTCATCAGTGGCTTCTTCATTAAGATAGAAGAACCCAGACACATGGATACTCTTAGGCTTTTCCTTCATGGAAAATCCGAATTGGCGTCTAGCAAGAACAGGACTGTAGCTAATCCCACCATGAATACCAAGAAGCGGTATATTAGGAAATGGTCCACAACTGTCAAAGTATACATTCTTGTCATAAACCAAGTCATACCAAAAGATGTCATTATGGGTAAGAGAACTGATTCTTTGAGACCAACGGAGCTTGTCAGGGTTGTCTCGGAATTCTGACGTCCGAGGTAGATGGGTGATGTACCACTGGTAAAGCAAAGGTGCACAACACAAAATAGTTCCTTTTCCTCGAAGAGTCCTATGGTGAATAGAATGGAGAGCGTCACCCAATAGTGTAGGCACAGGGTTTCTACTGATGAAGATCCTGATTGCATTGACGTCGACAAAATCCTCTACATTAGCAAATAAGAACAGACCATAGACCAACAAAGCAAAGGTGGCTTCAAAGGCTGCAATACTGTTTGCGTTGAAAAACTGACAAGCTTTTTCATACAAGAACTTGGATGGTAATCCCTTGATGCCATCCTTGGTGGTGATGTGGGGTTTGACCTCTGATGCGTCCAAATGAATACACTCGCCAATCTCTTTTGCAGTCGGGATCTTTTCTTGACCGCTGAAAGGTCTCTGTTTCTTCACAGGTATGCCAATCCAATGAGAGTACTCTTCTAAAGTGGGAACCAGTTGGTAATCTGGGAAAGTAAAGCAATGATAGAGAGGATCATAAAATTGGACCAAGGTGTCAAGGATTCCTTCCTCCATTTTAGTTCCAAGAAGGCTAACCAATCTTCCATATCTCTTACGGAAACTCTCATGTCCTCGTATCAAGGTTGCTAATTTCTTCAGCTTTGCCAATTTGGGCCTCTTGAAATTGAACTTCTTAGTGTTTCTCTTCTCAATATCCATGATACCTAAATTTTCAAAGGAAAGTAATACTGAGTTCCTTAAAACCAAAGAAGGATGCAATGAGATGTATGCAATGCGCAAACACAGACAAACACACATATAAACACACAGCAAACAAACCCTAGGTTTGAGATCTCTTGAACGAAGTCAAGGTCTACCCATCCCAACAAGGTGTGGACTACAGGTTTGTCATTCGCAGAACAGGGTTCTAAAAGGTTCCCAGAGTCTACGTAAATCCTTCGGATATTATCGGCCCATGTAACTACTTGCACAAGTTAATAATATTCTCAAGATAAACTCGTCTGAGTGTAGTATCGCGTGACAACTACTCGGGACTGGCTCCCTTATAGTCACCGCACTACATCCTAAAAGGCCAAGTGGGGTAAAGGTAACTACGGTCCTCAGAATCTATGGCTCCCATTTGAAAAAGTAATATCAATGTGACTTCTCACATCAGACATCAACAATCCCAAAGGGCCTCATCTAAGTGTGGTCATCATATGCCATAAATTGTTGGTACTACTGCCAACAACCGACTATTGATTACACCACGATCCTATAATAATGTACTCTCAAGTCCGGGTTAGGACTTATCTCACTCATAAATATCATGTCAACCCACGGATCAAATAAGAACAAATGTACAGATAAACAAATATGACATATATAAGCACATACAAGCAAATAAGCAAACATAAATACCATAAAAGCAAGATAGGCTTAACCCTCTTAGGAAAGGACCAGCAATAGGTCTAACTTTCCCCAGTGAAGTCGCCATTTCTGTTGCGGTGAAAATCAGATAACAAATTATTAATTAATTTGCATCAGTTTCTTTTACAACCGACTTTGATTTATCCAAAGGAAAGGTTCAAGATCGTTAGAAAAACCTAAAGGGAAAGATCTAAGGTTCGGGGGTTGGTTACGCCTAGGGAAGGTATTAGCACCCTAAACGTCCGTAGTACTCTACGGGAACCTCTTGTTAAATGTTATCTTATGTTTGCTAAAGGTTCTATGCTAAAGGCTTAAAAAAACCTAGGGGTTAGTATCTAAGTATACTCGATAAAGCATCGCACTTTACGCCTACGTATCCTCGGGAATAGAATCAGAGTATGCGTAGTTCTACTTCTACTGAATTATTGACTATGGCCAATATTCAGAGGGGAAATGAGTACAAGCTCATTGTAGAGTTTAAGAACTCTCTAAGTCTAGTTGTGATGGACCTATGTTATGTTTTAGTCAATAGGGGAAAGTGATAAATTCATTATGATGAATATCACTAAGAGTTGAAGAAATCTTCCTAAAGCTAGTTGTAATTTCTATGGCTCTGATGAGGCCAAGAAATAAGGTTTCTTCCTAAGAGGTTACTTAGGTTAAGGTGAGTGGTCAATGACTTTAAGAGTCAACATATTTCACCTTCCTTTGGAATAGGGGGAAAAATAGTTGATAAATAAATGATAAAAGATAGGACATTGATATAATAGATAAAACAACATAAGCATGAGGATGGCAATATGTTATGACAAATATATGGATAAGATGAACATGATAAAAGAGTACATCAAATATGCTTCAATCTTTAGGAAGACAAACATATAGAAATGATATACAAGAACACATCATTATGCTTCAATCTTTATGAAGACAAACATAGAGAAGTGATATGAAAGATGATATTTAGAGCATGATAATATAAAGTCAAACATATGGCCAATCAACATGGATATATTATTTTTAAAAAAATCAAACAAGTCAATTTAATATCCTTTCAAGATAAACAAAGATACTAATAAAAGATATAAATAAATCAAGATGGGTAATTAATTAACAACACAATTGTAATTAACAATTACAACACACAAGGTAATTAAAAATTAACTACAAGGGGGTAATTAACATTTGGAAGTTAACATTTAACCATACATTTAGAAAATGCAAAGCTAAGACACAAATTGATAATTAACAACATAATTGGAAATAATAATTAATAACACAATTAGAATCAAGGATTAATTTTAAAGTAAACAAGGTGATTTGAAATGTGAATAGGTTAAGGATAAACAAAAGGCAACCTAATTGAAATGATTAACTAGAACTAAAAAAAAATTAAGGGAAATAAGTAACTAAAAAAAGGAAATGGCACACATAGGGTTTGAACCCATGCCCTTAATTTCAGCGACCCAAAACATAGGCCAACCGTGCTGCATGCGTGTGGTGTTTAAGAAGTGTAAAAACACATATATATTCAAGAAGCGAATGCCAGAAAAAAACAAAACAAAAGGACTGGGCAGGGATCGAACCCCAGTCCTTATAGGCATGGCAATGAGGAATAGTAACACAAATACAGGTCAATCCGCTGGGGCGGGAATACGTCCATTAACAAATGTGGTTTGATAATTATATAATCTAAGTTAAGCGTATAGATTCAAAAAAATAAAAAACAAGTGAATTAGACCAAACAGAGCAGCCATATCAAGACCCAAAAAAAACACACTATCAGCAAGGCTAAGTGCACAAGGAGAGGACCAACTATTACACAAAACTAATACGCAAGGTTATCAACTTGGTCAACACATGATTTTATGAGAAAAGCAACAAAAACATAGCATTTAAATGTCAACAGTAGCAGCGAGTAGCATGGCATCAAGGCATACAAAGTCAAGCATCTCATTCAAGCATTTAAAGACCCAACTAAATTGATGTATTCAAAGCAGACACAGCAAGTGAAAAGAAACTTGGACACATCAAGTAGGTTAACATACAATATCAATAAGGATGCAATCATGAGCTCAAAATAAAAAAAGCATATGGTATGGCAAAGCGACAATCTATATATATATCAAAATCAAATGACAGTTGGACATGAACATCATACAATCAGTCATATATCATGTTGACACAAGGAAAGTTAGGTTACAAAACAAGCACATGCACCTCACGATGAACTGAAGTTCTCAAGACTCACACATATATATATATATATATATATTCAGAACAGAATGTGCTATAAGAAATCATGACAAACCAAACTCATCGTGTGATATCATTGAAATAAGCATATGACATAGGAGCAAGCATTTTTAAGCAACAAGTCATGGAAACACATATGTAAGATACACACAGTTCAGATTCACGACAAACCAACATGATATATTAGATTTAACATGGAAAATAAGAGCTTAATGTCACAGCCTTCTAAAGTTAATACTTCAGCCAAGAGTATTACAAAATAGCATGGCATGATGACTGACTATGGGACAGCAGACAAGATGAGGCATCCAAGACATGAGTTTAAATTGAATACCAAACTGTCATGGGCAAGTAGACAAAATACACTATGCACCAATGAAAACAAGGACATGTCATGATGATCAATATATAACTACAAAACAATGTAAATCATGGAAGCATGGCAATATCAAAATTCATTCATATGTTAACATGCGATAGTCAGCAACTTAGGAATCCACATTAAAGTACATTAAACTAAACATACAATATCTAATGCAAACATACATTCAAACATGTAGATGACAGTTTAAACATGTATATGACAGCTATGAAACAAGCAAATAACACTCAATCATCCATAGGTAAAATTAAAACCAAAGTATACAAACATGCTCCAACATTAACATGCCAAGAATCACTTATTAACATCAACAGTAAATAAGCAGAAGTCAAATGCTCTAGTATTTCAAGAGGGTGCAAAGGTTCACATGTTGGTCACATTACATTCAAGTACATCATTAAAATATATAAACAGAAACAAGTATTAACCTTAACAGTTTGGATCAATGATTGAAATTGTCCACAAAAAGAAATTAGAGACATTAAGACTTAATCAACAAACAGCACAGCAAAGATAACATGTCCATGGACAAAATCATGAAATCAAGGCACCAAAATATGAACAACTTATTGAGACTCACATATTAGCATGATACAAGTGTAGAGTGATAAAATACAACAGACATGATTTGTAGGACATACACAATGCAGAGATGGAATAACAATTAACCAAGATGCAGAATTCTACTAAACAGCTGGTACCAATGCCATACATACTCAGAAACAGTCATACATCAACATACATTGACAAAAATGAAAAGAAACATAGCAAAGCTTATATTGCAGAACAACATGGTAGATCTTAAACAAAGCTCAAGAGAGTCCATGTATATTAATGATCAAAAACACACTATCCAAAGTAGAGCAGAGCATAAGATAGTCATCAATTCAAGATCAAGATTATTTAAATTTAGTTTAACAGATGTCACAAGAAAAGCCCAGATATCAAAAACAAACAAGACTTGTAATGGTAAATTAGTTGGCACGAAGACTAGACATATCATTATCCTAGGCAGTGGTGTTTAAACAAGACAAGGTTAGAATACCAACCTAAACAACACATACATCAGTGAAACTTAGGAAACTAACAAACATATCCTGACCAATCAACATTAAGACTTTAAGGGAAGGAGACAACTTCAGCAGGGCAAGTGAAAACAACATGTATCAAATAAAAAGCAGCATAGCTTAGCACATACGTGTAATGGTCAACAATTTATATCAGTACATCAGTTAGCAGTAAACACAAGTTTAATATGGACTGATTAAGGTCATACATTAAAAACCAATTTCAAAAAAAAGGAAAGGCATAACTGTGCATACAAGATTATTCATTCTGATGATTCCAATACAAACTCAATCTGATAGAACTTAACAAGTATATGACAAGATCCATGAACCACAAACCAGTTTAAGATCAGTTAAACAAAAGCTTTCATTTGTCAAGCAGGTCATGAACAAGATGTGATAACTCAGTAGCATATCAAACCAAAAGCATATGGCAAATATGACAGAAAGCATTTTAAACATATCAAGATTGTAGTCATTAATAATGCACATAAAAATGATTTCAAAAATCTTGAACACGTATGAGTGGCAACTAAGTAACAGAAACATCAGGTTTTAGGAACATAACAACAATCCCCTCAATATTTCAACAGGGAAAGAACATATAATGAATCAATAACGACATGAGCAATATAACTACATTGGTAACAGAATAACAAGATCATACAAGTTAACCAGAGCGTGTATTCACACGATTTAAGACAAGCACGAGCAAGAAAATCATGAGCATGATAAAATAAAATGCAAGAGAAATAAGAATGGTACCACACAGAAGCTTTGCTAACACTTTGAGTACTCTGACCTCTACACAGAAGCTCCCTTGCCACGTTCACCCAAAGCTCGAGAATATTAATATTTGTGAAGAGAATTGTTGGTCCTTTGCATTGAAGATGAACGCCCTTATATAGGATGAGATATGGGCTGGGTCAATAAAACTCCACCCTTCAGAATGCTAGGGTTTTGAAATTGGCTCCAAACATACGCT
The DNA here is from genome assembly GCA_022829125.1 of Lathyrus tuberosus. Taxonomy (NCBI): domain Eukaryota; kingdom Viridiplantae; phylum Streptophyta; class Magnoliopsida; order Fabales; family Fabaceae; genus Lathyrus; species Lathyrus tuberosus. The sequence continues at coordinate 20,753,249 of JALAZF010000009.1, forward strand.
CCTCCTCTCTGAATCTTGGCAGACGGCTACAGAGGTCAAATAGCTCAAAATAACATTGCTTCTCTAGCTCCCTTCTGTGGCGAGTAAGGTAGGCATGAGAAAGGAAGGTTGATAACGACAACGCTCTGGCCAGTTCGCAGGGTGTGCAGAGGAGAGCTGAGGACGGAATGCTCAGAATTACTTTAGACGAAGCTAAACCTTGGAAGCTTGAACGGGAAAATTTTGAGAGAAATCAAACAAGACGTTATCGCGCCAAGAATTGGAGTGAAAATAGTTTGAAATTGGTTCAATTGTGTTTGAAATTCTTGCCCCTTCTGAGCTTCCGTAAACCAAAATGAAGAAGGAGATCAAACAGTTGTTCTTGGCCTCTTGCGCGCCACGTGCCGGTTTCTCATTGGCCATGAAGGTGGGTTGAAAAGTCAAAGGAATAAGTGCATTCTGATTGGCCATGATACTACTCATTCTCCAATTCAAAGACCATGTAGGAAAAACAAGCGTATAGTTCTCTATATTTAGATTTAAATGACAAATAACCCCTCACATAAATTTAAACCTAATGTTATATATATTTTTAAAACTAATTATAATTAAATTAATTGTTAATAAAATCTAGCCCAATTTAATTGATAAATTATCTTGAAATTAGAAATTAAGGTAATTAAACAAATTAGGCTAAAATTAAATCAACAACTAAATTAATTAATTAAGCTATTAATCAATAAAAAACAAGAATATGCTAAAGTTAAATGAAGTAAAAAAACTAAATAAATCAAGGCAAAAATAGATAAATAGAGATTTAAGATAAACAGAGAAAAAATGAAAACACAAAGCATCAAGTAAAAAGATGAGGGTAAAATTTGGGGTGCAACATATATATATATATATATATATATATATATATATATAAGATGTTCCGACACTAAGAACTAGATCAAGTAACGATCTCAAAATCTTCACAACAGTAGCCTTGCCACACAAAAGGTATGACCCGTAAGGAAAAGTCAAACAACTTTGTCCTTACCCTTCGCCGAACCTGTACTACCTGTGATGTAAACAACAACATGGGGTGAGATACATCAAATCTCTGTGAGTTCCCTATCTTAAAAGTCCTCTCGGCTTTACAAGGTTCTAACAAACCTAACTCAAGTCAAAGGGGGGAAGCGCCTTTGAGTACTCACACACAATACATGAAAACACATTATCGAGTCCACTAACTCGAAATTGGATCACTATCGTCAACCCCGTCAAGGCATCCCCTTTCTCCCATCCTCTTCTACGTCTAGAAGTAGGAACGAGTCATGGATCCTCGTGGATTACTTGGCATACGAGATAGATTCAGAAATAAGGGACATATTATCACCTTAAATAGTCACTTCACACGGCCCGTACACCGTCACAAGTCTCTTTACCCGTAGGCTCCATTCGTACTATAAAATTGGGAATCAAACCTACCAAGTAATCGTGCACTCATTACAGATGAGCTCGTTACTCATGAAATGGCACAAAATAGAATAATGGTTACGAATTCGTGACTCCACATACAACCGTGATTGTATAAAACATTCTATACCATTCGGTAATAGACGCACGCCTCGGCCTCTCTTGCACTGTAATACCCCGTATTATTTAAATGCTCAATTGGATATCAGATGAGATCAGATGAGCTTTTGTGTGCTCTATCTTTAGTAAATTGGATTAATGGAATCCTATAAGTATTTTAAGTATTATCAATTGGGATCAATAGAGCAACTAATGAACTCTGAGGAGATCAATTATTTTAATTCAAGAAAGGATTTTAAGGTAACTCTAATAATTGATCATTTGGTGTGAGACGACAAAATATCAATTGGAGATATTTTACCCTGTTGGATTTATATTATAAAATATTGGTTTATATATATATTTGATAGAAAGAGAAAGAAGAAGTTAGTAGAAGAATGGGAGGAAGTGAAGAAAGAGGAGTAGAAAAGAAACAGAGGAAAACGTGGAAAGGGAGAAGAAGAAGAGAACTTCAAGAATCATCATCAATCCTTCATCAATTCATCTCAGCTTCTCCATCATCATCTTCTAATCCAGGTGGGTTCTAGTTAGACACTTTAAGTTCTAGAACTAAGTTTAGAACTTAGGTTAGAAATTGTGAGAAAATGATTAATTGGTTAATCAATGAAATCTAACGGATGAAACGCGATATAAATTGCGTAGTATGATCACTATATGTGTAGAATCATCTGTCAATAATTGTTTTGATGTCCCAATGTGTTTTGATTGAGTTTGGATGGGTTTTGTATCAAGAAAAACGTGTTTTTATGCTTCTGGAACACTGTTAATCGATTAACACATTTGGTTAACCGATTAACATGTGAAAAATGGTGTTTTACGTGAAATTTTGACTGGTTAATCGGTTAACCATATGTGTTAATCGATTAACAGTGTCAGTTTTCAGAAAAATATTATTTTCAAAAACCCATAACTTTTGAACCGTAAGTCCGTTTTGGTCCCCGTTCGAAGCGTTGGGAAGATAATTTTATTCTCTTTATGATAGTGGAATAGAAACATGGTTGTGTGCCATGGATTGATAAGAAAAATATGGAAATGTAATGTATGTGGTTTTGTTTCCACCGAAACTCAAGAATCGGGAATCCGATTGATACGAGTCCAAAGCCTTTGGAAGGATGATCCAATAAGGCAGTGAATGGTAGTGTGAGACCATGAGTTAACCAAGGATGCTTGGTAGGAATTAGTGGTGGATTGTATGCCTTAAAATATGTGTGAACTACTATGTGAAAAGTGATGTCTTATGTGATGTGTGATATATGTGTTACTTGTAATATCTGTGTTATATCATGTCTATCGAACTATTGTTAAGTATGAATGAGAAATATGCATGCTTAAAATGAGTTAGGAAGAGTGAGGAAACTTTACCCCAAAACAAAATGGTATAATTCTAGGTTGTGATTAGAATTGTGTCAGAAGTGTGAATTATCATATGTGGCAACGATCGTGCATGAATGGCCGAGGCGTGTGCATTTCAATCATAACCACTGTTTCTTTCGGTGTAGTTTCATGAGACTCGAGCACCTCCTCTGAAACGTTATGCACAAATACTTGGCAGGTTTGAGTCCCGTGTTAAGTACGATTGGAGCCTACGGGTAAAGAGACTTGTGACGGTGTACGGGCCGTGTGAAGTGACGGATCACGGTGTACGGACCGGTGATCCCGAATCCAATTCGTATGCCAAGTAGCTACAAGGATCCATGACTCGGATCGCCTTCTAGACGTAGAAGGGTACGGGAAAAGGGGATGCCTTGGTATTGGTTATTGATTGTGAATCCTTGAGTTTACAGGCTCAGGAGTTACTTCGGTACTAGTGTGAGTTTACAGGCTCACCGTGGTGGTTACTTGTGTGTGTGTACTCATGGTCTTTCCCCTTTCCCCTTGACATGAGTTAGGTTTATTTAGAACCTTGTAAAGCCGAGAGGACTATAGGATAGGGAACTCATTGAGATTTGATGTATCTCACCCCACTATAGTTGCTATATTTCAGGTTCGGATTGCAGGTTTGATTTACAAGTGGATCGATGCAGAGATGTTTCAAGAGAAACTTAGTTAAGCTTATTTCCGCTGTGTATTTTATTGTTCTTGTACAATGAGGAATATTGTATAATGTTCTTAGTTTTATTATTTTTGGCTAGTTTCCATGACTTGTACCATAGGTTGTATTATCTTTTAGAATGGTCAAGTATGTGAATTACGCCATTAGGCACTTATGATGGTGTCAGTACCAAATAAAATGCTTGTATTGTATTATTCTAGGTATATATTATACAGGGCATTACAGTTGGTATCAGAGCAGGTCGTACCCTCGACCTAGCCTTGAAACATCATAAGTAAATCTATTCCTGCCTCTTATGTGTGTCTTGCCATCATGAAACTTAATATCATACTATGTAGTGTTGGGTCTGATCAACCTAATACTATGTATGTGATAGGTAGAATCATGGTTGAACGACCGCGAGGACTCCGAAGTGCTGTTGGAACTTGTGCTGTGAGGGTAGGCTCAAGCCAAGAGTTAGTAGTGTGGAGTTTTGGTCAGCTCAGTTAAAGGTTTAGTAGAAGTTATGCTTGGGTAGCATGGAATTAAGGAGTGGAGTGTTGCTCAAGCAATCCTTTGGAAGTTATGGAGTTTTAAAGTTGAGGACCTCTATCAGGCGATTGGATAAGGTATCAAGCAATGTAAAGTCGCTAGTAGAGCTGGATTGACCACTGGTATAGATAAAGATTTCAAGTAATCTCATTCCGTGGAAAAGAAAAGTTGTTGTATGGAACGCGTGGCGTAAGTTCCGGAAGTGAGATAAGTATTGGCGCTTCAGTTTCTAAGGTCGTTAAGGTATCTTAAATGGACGAGAGTACCTTAAGGAATGTGTTCGGAACAATATCTTCCGATTGGTTAAAAGTTGAGAGTTAAGGACGTTCGGCTTTTATGGAACCTTAAAGTAGTAGAGAAGTGTGTGAAGGAACACCAGGATATGTCTACATGCTTCAAGTGAAACAAGTGTGAGCCGAAAGAAGAGTAAGAAATGAGTTGCGTATCTTCAGTTATGCGTGGAGATTAAGTTCAAGGTAATACTTCAGGATTTCTATTTTCGGTGAGAGATCAATTTAGAATTTGTTACTTACCCAAGGAACCGTATAAGGTTTTGTGTTGGAGAAAGAATGAGCTTCATGAAGTAACGGAAAGTGTAGTGTTACGGACCAGAAGAAGTTGTATTAAGAAACAGAGTAAGTATCTTGGATCTAAGGGAATATTAGTAAGATGGGTTTATAATTGGACCTAAGAGGATTACCATGGAGAGCAAGGTAAACATGGTGTGGAAACGGTATCAACGGAATGTATTCTGGACGAACGTGCAATGGAATTTCTAAGGTATTGATGAACCTATAATTAAGGAAGTGTAATCACAGATGATTCACCTGTGAGGAGCCTTTTGTATGACGTGGAATGAGAAAGTTACACCTTGGTATTAAGAACAAGCGTAGTAGTAGCACCGTAGTCACAATGTACGTAATGGATTCTTATTCTTGAGACAAGTGTGAAGGGACGTACCTTGTGGAACAGTGAGTACTGTATTTTCAGAGATAAGATTGTGGTAAAACAACGAAAAGCAATTTAGGACGTATTACGGACTAAGTGTAAATCATGGAACGATTTATACCGGAAGGGTTTTGTAAATAGTCGATGAGAATTGTTAGTTGCGGATTTTCCATTAAGAAACTTGGTGAAAAGGTGGTGTGTAATGGATAGTAAAGAGTAAGAAATCCCAGTTAGGGTGTACGAAGTGATAGAAAGGTTCTTCAAGAGGGTGCATTACCCCGATTTATTTTCAAGTATAGAGAAACTCCTGTATTTGTGAATAATCGGAATATTTGGAATCTACCTTTTGTTGGACTAAGAACGTTGTTGTTTTAGTTCTCACCCATGGGGTTCGAGTGAGAACAAGGTTGTGTGCTATAGGTTATGTCCATCGCTTTCGTGGTATAGTATGTTGGTTGTATGTTGGATTTTGTTTATGGACGACTCAAGGATGAGTTGTGGTTAAGACCCTAGAATGTCATCATTATTGGTTCCCGCCAGTGTAATTATTTAAGCAGAAAAGTGAACTATCCCGCCGAAGAGTTGTCGTGTGACCGCGTCAGAATTTGGAATTCTACCTTGTCACTTGGTTAGAGTGTGTCGTCTGAATGTTTTGACCTTGTCGGATTACCGTAAGTGGATTATGGTTGGTGATGTTATACAAGTTATGGAGCCGCGAGTTGGAAAATGATATTTCAAGTTAGAACCAATCAGATTGATGGTCGAGTATGGATGGCTTTGAATAAAGAGGAAAACTGATTTTTGATTTTTGCAGCACTGTCAACCGATTAACCAATGGGGTTAACCGATTAACACGTGCAAGGATGGCATTTTGCACTGAATTTTGAGGAGTTAACCGATTAACTCAAAGGGTTAATCGATTAACATGTGTGTAAATTGTGAAATCCCTTAGGAACCATCATCTACGTTTTGTTACCTTATGTTGCTCCGAGTGGAGAGAGTGTGTGAGGTAAAACGGAATTCCAAGTAAATGAAAGACGTATTCGTGGTTGAAAATCAGAAATTCTGGAAGGTGTTACTTAGTCGATCATCTGTTTAGATAACAAGGGAATTTGACTTTGAGGAAATAACTTGTGATTTGGGTTGAGCATGAGAAAGTCTTAAGTGTATTACTGTTGAAAGCCTTGAGGGCGAAGTTGGAGATTACTCACGAAGTATTGTTCTTGTAAGGAATATTTCGGTGTGTATTAATGGTATTAGTAAGGTAGGAGAGGTTGGTTAGAGTTTAGTAATTGTTATCTTCCGTGGGTTCATGGTTTTGGATTTAGACTCCGTGAGAGTGGTACCAGTTGTGTGCAGTTGTGTTTTACCCAGAGAAGGGAATTTGGAAGTTAGCTTTCCAAGTGCGAGTAAGGATTGAACGTTCCGAAGTTAAGCGTATCACTTGGATCGTTTATGGAAACTCACAATCGTGCTTTGAATGGTTTAAGTTTCGATAAGTGGTGACTCACATAGAATTATGGTCCTATGTTGGTGTTACGTTGTTATTGGTTGAGATCTAGAATCGACAAGGAAACTTGAGGGAGTCAGAACCCCGTAAGAAGAATCGATTTGGAATGTGATAGCCCGAACCGAAGGTTATTAAACTATTTTGGATATGGATTCGAGTTTAGAATGGATTTGGAGTTGTATATGTTATGATTGTGTGTCGGTGAGGAAATTGTTCTACCATAGGACGTCAGTAAGTTTTGTACCGTTGGTTAGTAAGGATCCCAGCGGATAAGTGTGCTTCTCCGTGGACTGTTAGCTACTTAATAGTGATTGAGAAACCGTGGTGTTTTACTGTTAGAATTTGGTTTGCGCAGTGGAAGGTGACAGGTGAAAGAGTTTAGTCAGACTGATAAGGATTAGAATGATTGTTACTTGTAAGGATGGAAATGACATTCCTGTCTACTTGGCAACTGTCAGTGCCCAAACAATACCAGATGTCAATGCTAGGATGAATTAAGGAGATCGTGTTCTAAGTTTGTTACCTTTTGGTGTGACACGAAAGAAAGGAAATGTCAGATTTAATGAGTACCATGTACAGCATCAGACCAGATGGGACTGGTAAAGAAGTCGTTTGACTAATTGTGGAGTGGTTTAGAACGTTGAAGGATTTACGGAGGAATAGTTGGCGGTAATTGTATGAAGTTAAGGAATCACCGAATTACCTCATGAGAATTTGATGAGTGGTTGTTACCCTGAACCAAGATAAGGTGTTATGGTTTCGTTTTGTGACTCGGTAGAGGGATGTAGAATGGTACATTCTTTTCAAAGTAAGTTGCGACCAAGTCTTTTAGTAAGAAACAATAGATGAATTGAGGAAACGCAAGTCGAAGGTTAACCCAATATTGGAATAAGAGTATGAATAAGAACGTGAAGGTTGTTAATTCGTGAAATTAAGAATTTGGTCTGTGAAGTCCAGTTGGACTATGGATTATGTCCGAATTCTAACGGTAGTAAAGTCGAGTGTGGAACAAAGACAATAATGCAAGTTGTAGTTATTGTTGAGCGAAGGAAATTTGGGGGCGAATTTCAATTTATGGGGGGGAGAGTGTAATACCCCGTATTATTTAAATGCTCAATTGGATATCAGATGAGATCAGATGAGATTTTGTGTGCTCTATCTTTAGTAAATTGGATTAAAGGAATCCTATAAGTACTTTAAGTATTATCAATTGGGATCAATAGAGCAACTAATGAACTCTGAGGAGATCAATTATTTTAATTCAAGAAAGGATTTTAAGGTAACTCTAATAATTGATCATTTGGTGTGAGACGACAAAATATCAATTGGAGATATTTTACCCTGTTGGATTTATATTATAAAATATTGGTTTATATACATATTTGATAGAAAGAGAAAGAGGAAGTTAGTAGAAGAATGAGAGGAAGTGAAGAAAGAGGAGTAGAAAAGAAACAGAGGAAAACGTGGAAAGGGAGAAGAAGAAGAGAACTTCAAGAATCATCATCAATCCTTCATCAATTCATCTCAGCTTCTCCATCATCATCTTCTAATCCAGGTGGGTTCTAGTTAGACACTTTAAGTTCTAGAACTAAGTTTAAAACTTAGGTTAGAAATTGTGAGAAAATGATTAATTGGTTAATCAATGAAATCTAACGGATGAAACGCGATATAAATTGCGTAGTATGATCACTATATGTGTAGAATCATCTGTCAATAATTGTTTTGATGTCCCAATGTGTTTTGATTGAGTTTGGATGGGTTTTGTATCAAGAAAAACGTGTTTTTATGCTTCTGGAACACTGTTAATCGATTAACACATTTGGTTAACCGATTAACATGTGAAAAATGGTGTTTTACGTGAAATTTTGACTGGTTAATCGGTTAACCATATGTGTTAATCGATTAACAGTGTCAGTTTTCAGAAAAATATTATTTTCAAAAACCCATAACTTTTGAACCGTAAGTCCGTTTTGGTCCCCGTTCGAAGCGTTGGGAAGATAATTTTATTCTCTTTATGATAGTGGAATAGAAACATGGTTGTGTGCCATGGATTGATAAGAAAAATATGGAAATGTAATGTATGTGGTTTTGTTTCCACCGAAACTCAAGAATCGGGAATCTGATTGATACGAGTCCAAAGCCTTTGGAAGGATGATCCAATAAGGCAGTGAATGGTAGTGTGAGACCATGAGTTAACCAAGGATGCTTGGTAGGAATTAGTGGTGGATTGTATGCCTTAAAATATGTGTGAACTACTATGTGAAAAGTGATGTCTTATGTGATGTGTGATATATGTGTTACTTGTAATATCTGTGTTATATCATGTCTATCGAACTATTGTTAAGTATGAATGAGAAATATGTATGCTTAAAATGAGTTAGGAAGAGTGAGGAAACTTTACCCCAAAACAAAATGGTATAATTCTAGGTTGTGATTAGAATTGTGTCAGAAGTGTGAATTATCATATGTGGCAACGCTCGTGCATGAATGGCCGAGGCGTGTGCATTTCAATCATAACCACTGTTTCTTGCGGTGTAGTTTCATGAGACTCGAGCACCTCCTCTGAAACGTTATGCACAACTACTTGGCAGGTTTGAGTCCCGTGTTAAGTACGATTGGAGCCTACGGGTAAAGAGACTTGTGACGGTGTACGGGCCGTGTGAAGTGACGGATCACGGTGTACGGACCGGTGATCCCGAATTCAATTCGTATGCCAAGTAGCTACAAGGATCCATGACTCGGATCGCCTTCTAGACGTAGAAGGGTACGGGAAAAGGGGATGCCTTGGTATTGGTTATTGATTATGAATCCTTGAGTTTACAGGCTCAGGAGTTACTTCGGTACTAGTGTGAGTTTACAGGCTCACCGTGGTGGTTACTTGTGTGTGTGTACTCATGGTCTTTCCCCTTTCCCCTTGACATGAGTTAGGCTTATTTAGAACCTTGTAAAGCTGAGAGGACTATAGGATAGGGAACTCATTGAGATTTGATGTATCTCACCCCACTATAGTTGCTATATTTCAGGTTCGGATTGCAGGTTTGATTTACAAGTGGATAGATGCAGAGATGTTTCAAGAGAAACTTAGTTAAGCTTATTTCCGCTGTGTATTTTATTGTTCTTGTACAATGAGGAATATTGTATAATGTTCTTAGTTTTATTATTTATGGCTAGTTTCCATGACTTGTACCATAGGTTGTATTATCTTTTAGAATGGTCAAGTATGTGAATTACGCCATTAGGCACTTATGATGGTGTCAGTACCAAATAAAATGCTTGTATTGTATTATTCTAGGTATATATTATACAGGGCATTACATGCACGATCTTCGTCATTATGATGTTCACAATTTCCTAGCCATTTCTAGGTTCTCATATTATTTGGTGGTAAGAATTCTCACTCTACCTATTTCACTTCCTCTCAACATGCATATTCACTCACACTTATGATAAACAACAAGAGAAATAGGAAAATAACAAGTCAATAATATAATAGAAACACATAAAACAACATATCACAATTCACACTGATTTCGGTTCCCTCCGATTTATTTAATCGGGCATCACAACCAACATTTTTCACTTCTAATAGGTAGAATATTTTCCTAGTTCCCCATCGGTACCAAGAACACTTAAATCGGGTAAACGAGTCGAAAGTTACGGATTTTTGAAATAATTTTTTTTTCTTTTTGTTCGAGGTCGTGCTCAGCGGGCTCCATCCCGCGCTAAGCAAGCTCCTCTCGGTCTGGAAGGGTTGGAAATTTTTCATACCGCGCTAAGCGGGCGTGACCGCGCTCTGCGTTATGCAGAAAATTTTTCTTGTTACAGCAGCTTCTAACCTGCACAACCACCCTCACAAACACACCCAAACAACCAATAGAGATGTATTATCATGATCCTGTCATGGTAGATCAAACAATGTCATAAAACATAATTTCCTCACAAAACCTAACATTTCCTAAAAACCCATTTCATTCCAAACTCATTCCAATCAATACCAACATCATAACAATTATCTATAGATGTTTCTACACACACATTGATCATACTACACAATTTATATCGGCTTTCAACCGTTAAATTCATGATTTTAGCAAAATATCCATTTTTCTCCAAACCTAACCTAACGTAGAAAACCTCAAGAAATCTTACAACTAAAGTTTCTAACTAGAACCCACCTTAAATAGAAGATGGTGATGACGAAGATGAGATGATTTGATGAAGATTAGAGGTTGATCCAAACTTTTCTCTTCAATTCCAAGTTTTCTCTCCTCTTTCTTTCCTTTGCTCTTCCTTCTCTCTATTTTCTCTCTCACAAAAGTTACTAACTTTGGCCAAATGAGGGAAAAGGAAAAGATATAGAAAATATCATCAATTTAGTAATACTACTAAATATCCAAATTATCTCAAATGCACCAATAATAAAACCTCAGAGTTAAATAATATTAATCTGACCAGTTCTGAGTTCGCCAGATTACTCTAATTATTTTATCCAATAAATTCTCAGAGTAACCCGGAACCAAGTTGGCCGCCATAATATTATCCCGAGTGGAATAATTTATGGGGTATTACATTAAATAAGTAACATATTTAATTCTTAAATTTTTATCATTTAATATTAAGTATTACCCAAATAAATTATTTTATTAGGTAGAAATATAGTGACTTTGAAGCTTCCTCAATTTTAAAAATTGTTAAAACAAAATTGATAATTAATTTATTTAATAAATAAGATTTTTTTCATCTATCTAGTTAATTACTAACCATATTTAAGTTACGATATTAATAATACACGATATTTACCCATTTTAATATTCGATGATTTTTTAAGTTAGTTTTAACTATAATTTTATTTCATGTAAAATTTTGAAAAGTCACAATAATTTTTTAATACGGTAGGTGGGGTAGCTCCATTGAAATGTGCCAGTTTAGTGAAACGTGTGTAAGTTTTTGGTCTAAGATTCTATCCATGGCGGAAAGTTTTATTCATATTTATATATCAACAAAATTTTGTTGATATTTATAACGGAATAATTTGTTTTTAAAAAATATTTATTAATAAAGTACTATTCAATTCAATTTTTATTTATTACTAGGTTCTTGCGTAAGAGTTAAGATTGTGACATCCATTAATTTCCAAACTTTTAAATTTAAGAAGATTTTATTAAATTATACTTACCATTTTTTGATGAACTTAATATTTAGTTTTATTAGTAATGAAAAATATGTAAACAGAATGCTCAGTAGTTGTTTTGAATTGATTTATAACTTGAAACCTTAAGTTAAATTCCCTACAACTATTATCAAAATTATTATGTTGGTTAAGTTGCTCTATATTTTCCATTCCCTTCTTGAGTATTTACTTTTTACATGTTCTTTTATTCAGGTAATTTTATTTTTTTTGGCAGTTTTTTAATATTAATTCTTTTACATTTTCATCCTTTATTGCATTATTTCTAATTTTATTCCCATGCCAGTCAATATTCTAATTTTACACTCTTCCTTTTCATGTACTCTCCCTTTTACGTCCTTTTATTTGTTTTTATTTAAACAAATGAGATAATTAACTCATCTAAGTGTTTCATAAATAAAAATATAAAATACTAATAATCCTTACTTTATCATTCTTAAAACTCTATCACTTTCTTAACTTTTTTATTTTATTCACAAAGTTAAATTTCTTTATTTGTGGCACACAACTTCACACACACAGAAATAAGAATATACAAATTTTCAAGTCAATTTTATCCTCTTGATGAGTCATTCAAGTCTGGGAATTAGAAATCACTGATGGGAATAAAAATGCATAAAGAGACGGTTCTTTCTCATAATATCGAAATTAAGTTTTGAATTTAAATTTAGTTAATTAATTTTAAAATGATAAGATACTTTAAAAACAATATTATATAATAATGAAAAAAATCAAAATATGTTGCATGGATTTTTTTTTTAATAATAAAAAATTATAATATTTGTGAATGAGTTGTAGAACTTATATTTCAAGGAAATAATAAAATATTATATTTAGTTGAGTTTTATTTACTTCTTTTCCAAATAATAATTGATTTTTTAGTCATGTCATGATGAAAAAATTTATTTGCAATGTATGGTTAATTAACTGACATAATTTTCTTAAGTGGCGAAATTGCTTTTTAATTTCATCATGGCATATACATATGTGTGTGATGTATTAATGGAGAGTTATTTTCCTCATAGATCTGTGATAAATTGTGTCTGATGAACTAAAGGCACGCGGGTTCTATGGATAATAAATTGCTTAAAGCATCCTTATTGTAATTTTAAAATATAAATATGTTCTTACACCAAATCCTGCCACATTGAAGGTGATTGTAATTGGTTTTTAGAGACATTTTCCTCTATATCATTTCCTCCATTCTTAATTATTTAAACAATAACAATATGAGGTATATATATTACCCCATTTTGTTCTAATAATAGAAAATTGATCCAAATTTATATTTAATGCATGTTCAAGTTTTCCATATTAATGGATGTTATATACAAAAAAAATAAAAATGTGTAGAATAATATAACTTTAATATATTAATAAAGTTGAATGGTTTCTTTATTTTACATATTTTATATGTTCTTACAAGATCTTAATTTGACACATATATTAGGACTTCCTTTTATTAATTTATTTTTTTAAAGAATATAATAACTCATCCTATAGTACAACAACATTTATTAGAACTAGGAAAAATAATTCTACAGGTACCGCCTTGTTTAATCCCTTATTAATACAATTTGTATTACATTGGTCATCAGATGCACAATTACCATCTAGACATTTTATATCCATAATGCTATACTCACCACTTGAAAAACCTACAACAACAAAAAAAGTTAATTATAAATTTTGTGTTTTTAAGAACCTTTGAGGTTGTTAATTTTATATGAGTTATACAACTAGAGAGGTAAAACAAACTTTTATTCATTACCTGAAAGCAAGATCATAGAAATGAACAAAATCAAACCAAAATAAGACCGATTAATCAACACGAAGGCCATTTTTACAAAAATCACCTTTTATTATTATTTGCTGTGTGATTTAGGGACTACATTGTTCGTTATATATACTAGTGAAATGTAATATATAGAAGGTAAAGAAGATGTTTAAAAGAAATAAATAAATAAATTTGAATCTTTTAGATATTTTCCTTACTTGACTTTTATATTTTTCTATTAATATATATTATTTATTATTTATTTTTTGTTCAGGTTATTTTTTATTTGGTTTTCACCATCAATATCCGATCCAGTAGGTCGACTAATCTGGTTCGAGGGTCAATCTAGAATCAAGTGGTTCCAGTCCTCTTCCAATCGTAATTGCGGGGGATCGAACCATGGTTCTGCCTACCAAGTACAACACCAATCACAGCACGACCAACTAACGATTTTTTGTTAAAGTTGATTTTTATTTGCTAAAATTTTCATTTTTAGTTATTTTTACAGGATATAAAGATATAAAACTTCCTTGTGTGTTACATTAATATCAACTTTAATTGATTAATATATTTTTGAAACCATTCTTATTTAAAATTATTTCCTGTTATACTATTACTTAATTATTGATATAAGACTGCACATTTGCAAAATAAGATTTTTATTTTATTTGACATTATATATTTAAGTATTGGCTTAAATCTTAATCATTTTGTTATCTATTTATTTAATTAAGTAATCTTCACTTTTATAAATTTTAAAAAATATATATAAAATATATTTTATAGTGTTTATTTAATTCAAATGAATAGGAAATTTTACATTTTGATATTTGTAATTTTTTTGTGTTATTATTGTTTGTTGACGGAAAACTTTTTGGTGGGAAGAATACAAAAACTGGAAATTTAAATACTTTATTTCATATACTGGTTATAACAACTATTATTTTTTTAAAAATTAATTTCCATAATTATTTAATTTTGGAAGAGAGTCTTTTACGTTTATGAAGTTTCGAGAACAAAAATATTTTAATGATGTAAGACGGTAACATCCCACTATTTTAAATACGTAACATATTTATTTCTTAAATTTTTATCATTTAATATTAAGTATTACCCTAATAAATTATTTTATCAGGTAGAAATATAGTGACATTGTAGCTTCCTCAATTTTAAAAATTGTTAAAACAAAATTGATAATTAATTTATTTAATAAATAAGATTTTTTTCATCTATCTAGTTTATTAATAACCATATTTAAGTCACGATATTAATAATACACGATATTTACACATTTTATTATTCGATGATTTTTTAAGTTAGTTTTAACTATAATTTTATTTCATGTAAAATTTTGAAAAGTCACAATAATTTTTTAATACGGTATGTGGGGTAGCTCCATTGAAATGTGCCAGTTTAGTGAAACGTGTGTAAGTTTTTGGTTTAAGATTCTATCCATGGCGGAAAGTTTTATTCATATTTATATATCAACAAAATTTTGTTGATATTTATAACAGAATAAGTTGTTTTTAAAAAATATTTATTAAAGTACTATTCAATTCAATTTTTTTTTATTACTAGGTTCTTGCGTAAGAGTTAAGATTGTGACATCCATTAATTTCCAAACTTTTAAATTTAAGAAGATTTTATTAAATTATACTTACCATTTTTTGATGAACTTAATATTTAGTTTTATTAGTAATAAAAAATATGTAAACAGAATGCTCAGTAGTTGTTTTGAATTGATTTATAACTTGAGACCTTAAGTTAAATTCCCTTCAACTATTATCAAAATTATTATGTTGGTTAAGTTGCTCTATATTTTCCATTCCTCTCTTGAGTATTTACTTTTTACATGTTCTTTTATTCAGGTAATTTTATTTTCTTGGCAGTTTTTTAATATTAATTCTTTTACATTTTCATCCTTTATTCCATTATTTCTAATTTTATTCCCATGCCAGTCAATATTCTAATTTTACACTCTTCCTTTTCATGTACTCTTCCTTTTCACGTACTCTCCCTTTTACGTCCTTTTATTTGTTTTTATTTAAACAAATGGGATAATTAACTCATCTAAGTGTTTCATAAATAAAAATATAAAATACTAATAACCTTACTTTATCATTCTTAAAACTCTATCATTTTCTTAACTTTTCTTTTTTATTTACAAAGTTAAATTTCCTTATTTGTGGTGTAATACCCCGTAAATTATTTTACTCTGGATAATATTATTATGATCAACTGGGTTCTAGTTTACTCTGAGAATTTGTTAGATAAAATAATTAGAGTAAACTGATGAGCTCAGAGCAAATCAAATTAATATTATTTGACCCTGTGGTTTTAATTATTGGAGCTTTAGAGACTAATTGGACATTTAAGTTAGTTGTACTAACTAAATGTTTTTCTCTATATATCATTTCATTTTCTTTTCCTTTTCATTGGGTGAAAAAGATAGAAAGAAGAAAGAAGTAAGAAAGAAGGAGAAGGAAAGGAAAGAAAAGAAGAAGAAAACCTAAGAGAAGAAGAACCTTGGAATCATCATCTAATCTTCATCAATTCATCTCATCTTCTTCATCATCATCTTCTATTCAAGGTGGGTTCTAGTTAGGACATTAGTTTTAGAGTTTTGGAAATGTTGAGTTAGGTTAGAATTATTGGAAATCGATAATCTAACGGTTAAAAATTGATATAAATTGTGTAGTATGATCACATTATGCATAAAAACATTGTTGATTCTTGTTTGTGCTGTTTGAAATTGATTTGGGTTAAGAAATGGTGATTTTGGGGTTTTGGGACCATGGAACCCGTAAGGGAAGAATTCTGGTTCTGGTGTGATTCGCTAGGCGAATTGGGAATTCTCCAGGCGAATTAGGTCTCGCCACCGATTCGCCAGGCGAAGTGCTGGCGAAAGGGATTCGCCAGGCAAAAACCAGATTCGTCAGGCGAATTTGGAGAGACAGAATATGCATGTTAAAATATGAAATAGGTAGAGTGAGGATTATTGTTTAGCATGGTTGTTAGTGAATATGCATGTTAAAATACGAAATAGGTAGAGTGAGGATTATTACCATAACAATGTTGGAACCTAGTAACGGCTAGGAAATGGTTGAATAACATAGAGACGGCGCTCGTGCAAGAGAGGCCGAGGCATGCGTCTACTACCGAATGGTTGTAGGTGAAATCACGAAATCGTAACCACTATTCTATTATGTGCCATTTCATGAGTAACGAGCTCCTCTGTAATGAATGCATGATTTCGTGGTAGGTTTGATTCCCAATGTTATAGTACGAATGGAGCCTACGGGTAAAGAGACTTGTGACGGTGTACGGGCCGTGTAAAGTGACGATTTAAGGCGATAATATGGCCCTTATTTCCGAATCCATTTCGTATGCCAAGAAATCTATGAGGGTCCATGACTCGTTCCTACTTCTAAACGTAGAAGAGGGCGGAAGAAAGGGGATGCCTTGACAGGGTTAACAATAGTGATACACTTCCGGGTTAAGGAACTCAATAGCGTGGATACGTATAGTGTGGGTGAGTACTCAAAGTCACTTCCCTTCCCTTTGACTTGAGTTAGGCATGTTAGAACCTTGTAAAGCCAAGAGGACTATAAGATAGCGAACTCACTGAGATTTGATGTATCTCACCCCACGTTGTTGTTTACATCACAGGTACTACAGGTTCGGAGAAGGGTAAGGACAAAGTGGTTTGAATTTTCCTTACGGATGGTAGCTTTTGAGATGGCATGGTTTCCGCTATGGCGTTTATTTTGAGATCATTGTATTGATCTAGTTCTTAGTGTATTTTGGGACATCTTGTATATGTCTTGCCGTAGACTTTAGAACTTTGTATTTAGGGCATTTAATGTATAGAATGTGTTAACTAGGAACTTATGGTATTTCAGTACCAAATAATTGGATTCATGTATAATATATATGCTTTGATGTATGTTGTTATATATGGGTGTTACAGTTGGTATCAGAGCAGGTCGTATCCTCGACCTAGCCATGAAATAGTATAAGTATTTCTTTCCATTTCATATGCGGTGTGTCGCCATTAGTCTTACGTGTTATATTTATGGTATTGAGTCTGATCAACTTAATCCTATCTGTATGACATTTAGGAACATGGCTGACGGGCACAGAAACAAACCTGGTAGACCGAGAACTACTCCAGCAGGGACTAATCCACCAGGTGACGATGAGAATGCCCCTTTGTATCAATTCATGCAACAGATGCAGCAACAACAAAATCAGTTTGTGCAACAAATGGTACAGCAAATGGCTGGTGGCCTGTATCCTCCAGTGGTTGTTCCCGAAGCTGCAGGGGGAACCTTTAGGGATTTCCTTCGTATGAATCCTCCAGAGTTTCAGGGAGGGTTAGATCCGGTAAAGGCTCATGAATGGATATCCGGTATGGAGCGAATTTTCTTGATAGTTCAGTGCAGTGAGGAAAATAAGGTAGTCTTCGCTTCTCACTTGTTAAAGGGTCCTACCATGAGGTGGTGGGAGAGCGCTTCAGCCTTAATGACAATTCAAGAGGTACCGAAGGTATGAGAGCAGTTTAAGATAAATTTTATGGAAAAGTATTTTCCAAGTTCCTTAAGGTCTCAGAAGGAATTCGAGTTTCAACAGTTGAGACAAGGCAACTTGACCGTGGCTTCTTATGCAGAAAAGTTCGAGGTTATGGCTGCTTATTTTAGGCAGGCTATGTATGCTTCGGGTGAGAGATGGAAGATCGATCAGTTTTTGTTTGGTTTGAGGGCTGAAATTTCACATAGTGTGTCTCAGAGGGAATTCACTAGTTATGCCGAATTGTTAAGGCAGTGCTATGTGGTAGAGCATAACTTAAAGAAGGTGCAAGCGGAAGGAGAATTGAGTAGGCTGAATCAAGGTGACCGTGGAAGATCGAATCAACAATTTAGACCGAGACAACAAACTTTTAAGGGAAAGCAGGTTCAGAATTCCAGGACTAGTGCACCTCCTGTGTGTCGTACTTGTGGAAAGATGCATTTCGGTAGATGTCACTTCGAAGGAGTGGAGTGTCATCGGTGTCATAAAGTGAGCCATTGGGCGAGAGATTGTCCTCAGGGTAGGAATCAGACACAAGGGAGGAATACCGACCGAGTATATACCTTGGATGCGAGGAAAGCAAAGGGTGACAACTCCTTGATTGCTGGTACGTGTTTCGTTAATGGACGTCCTTGCTTTGTATTGTTTGACTGTGGAGCTACACGCTCTTTTGTATCGATGCAATGTGTGAAGCGACTTAGGTTGCAAGCTATTCTGTTGTCTCCACCCATGGTGGTTACTACTGCCATGGATGAGATGGTTGAAACACCTTTAATGTGTGAAAATTGTGTTTTATCTGTGGATGGAAGAGTTTTCCAGATTGATCTGATTTGTTTACCGCTTAAGAAAGTGGACGTTGTTTTGGGAATGGATTGGCTTTCTGCTAATTCGGTATTTATCGGGTGTGAAGAAAAGCTAATCATTATTCCATCCGTAGAGGCTACTCCGAAGGATGTGTTGACTACTATCTTAGAAGGTACGGTTGGAATGATAAATTTCTTGTTCGAGGAGGAAAAATCTGTTCTTTTGATTCTCACTAAGGAGGAGAGTAGTAACTTTCAAGTCTTAAGTATTCCGGTGGTTTGTGAGTTTCCTGAAGTTTTCCCCGAGGATGTCACTTCTCTTCCTCCGGAGAGGGAAGTGGAATTCTCTATTGACCTGATACCAGGAACGGCTCCAATATCCGTTTCTTCGTATCGGATGGCACCACTTGAATTAAGAGAATTAAAGGATCAATTAGAAGAGTTGTTGGCTAAGCATTATGTTCGACACAGTGTTTCGCCCGGGGGAGCTCCAGTGTTGTTGGTAAAGAAAGAGGATGGGGGAATGCGGTTGTGTATTGATTACCGTCAATTGAATAAGGTTACCATCAAGAATAAATACCCATTACCAAGGATAGACGATCTGTTAGATCAATTGAAAGGAGCCTCTGTGTTCTCGAAGATTGATTTACGCTCGGGTTATCATCAGATTCGTGTGAAGAGTTCAGATGTACCGAAGACTGCGTTTAGAACCCGTTATGGTCATTACGAATTTTTGGTGATGCCTTTCGGTGTGACGAATGCTCCGGCAATTTTCATGGATTATATGAATCGGATATTTCAACCTTATTTGGACCAATTTGTGGTGATTTTCATTGACGACATTCTTATTTATTCTCGTGATCCTAAAGAGCACGGAGAACATCTACGAATCGTTTTATCCATCTTACAAGAGAGGCAAATTTTTGCTAAGTTAAGTAAGTGTGAGTTTTGGATGTCGAAGGTTATTTTTCTTGGTCATGTCATATCCCAGGGAAGTGTAGCGGTTGATCCATCAAAAGTTAAAGCAGTGATTAATTGGGAGAGACTGAAGAATGTTTCTGAAGTTAGAAGTTTCTTGGGATTGGCAGGGTATTACAGAAGGTTTATCAAAGGCTTTTCTCAACTGGCTTTACCAATGACGAGACTTACTCGAAAGGATTGTTCGTACGAGTGGGATTCGGCTTATGAAAGAAGTTTTATGAGCTTGAAGGAAAGATTGAGGACCGCTCCTGTTTTGGTTATTCCTGATCCTAGCAAGTCGTATGAGGTATATTGTGATGCATCGAAGATGGGATTAGGAGGTGTGTTAATGCAAGATGGTCATGTAGTGGCTTATGCTTCTCGACAGTTAAAAGTTCATGAAGAGAATTATCCAACACATGATTTGGAATTGGTGGCAGTTGTCTTTACTTTGAAGGTTTGGCGTCATTATTTGTATGGGGTACATTTTGAGATGTTCAGCAATCACAAGAGCTTAAAGTATCTTTTTGATCAAAAGGAGTTGAACATGCGTCAAAGGAGATGGATGGAGTATTTGAAAGATTATGACTTGGACATATAATATCATCCGGGTAAAGCGAATAAAGTAGCGGATGCATTGAGCAGGAAGGCGTTGCATAATGCCGAGTGGATGATGTTAGAGTATACCTTATTGGAAAAGTTTAGAGAATCTCCAATTTGTTTAGACTCCTAATAGTGTGATTATGGGGAATTTGAATATCAATTCTACTCTTAGGTAAGAAATCCAACAAGGACAAGGGTTAGATGAGAAGTTACAAGAAGTGTTAGTGCAACCGGTTTTTGTGCGAGCCACCGACGGAATTATTTTGTTTAACCAAAGGATTTGTGTTCCGGATAACACGGAGTTAAAAAGGAGGATTTTGGAAGAAGCGCATAAGGGTGCTTTTACTATACATCTGGGGTCTTCAAAGATGTATCAAGATTTAAAGAAGGACTACTGGTGGTCCGGGATGAAAAAGGATATTGCGGGTTATGTGTCGGAATGTGCATTGTGTCAACAAGTGAAGATCGAACACCAAAGACCAGGTGGCTTGTTGCAACCTTTAGAAATTCCGGTATGGAAGTGGGATAGTATTTCTATGGACTTCGCAGTGGGACTACCCCGTGCCCAAGATGGTTATGATTCTATTTGGTTAATTGTTGATCGGTTGACGAAATCTGCGTATTTCTTAGTCGTGAAGACTACTTACAAGGCGAGCCATCTCGCAAAGTTGTTCCTTTCAGAAATTGTGAGATTGCATGGTATTCCCTCTAGTATTGTTTCGGATCGAGATCCAAAATTTACTTCCAGATTTTGGAGAGCTTTTCAACAAGCTATGGGAACGAAGTTGTGTTTGAGCACGTCGAATCATCCACAAACGGATGGTCAGATGGAACGGACAATACAAACAATGGAAGATGTGTTGAGAGCTTGTGTACTTGAAAGTGGAGGAAATTGGATAGAACTTTTTCCGTTGATTGAATTCTCTTATAATAACGGTTATCATGCAAGTATTGGTATGGCACCTTATGAAGCATTGTATGTAAGGAAGTGTAGGACGCCATTGTGTTGAGCGGAGGTTGGTGAAGATAGGATTTTGGGACTCGAGATTATCCAAGATACTACGGAAAAGATTAGGATGATCCGTGATAAAGTTAAACAAGCACAAGATCATCAGAAAAGTAATGCGGATAATCGTAGGAGGCCTTTGGAGTTTGTCGAGGGTGATCACATGTTTTTGAAAGTTACTCCAAGATTGCGGTTAAAAGGACCGTTTCGGTCGCGGAAGTTAAGTCCGCGATACGTGGGACCGTATCAAATTTTAGAAAGAATTGGTGAAGTAGCTTACAGATTAGCCTTACCGCCTTCTCTGTCGGAGATGCATGATGTTTTTCATGTATCTCAGCTTCGAAAGTTTGTTCCAGATCCCCTTCAGCCAATTCTACCAGGTACGATCGAGATTGAAGTAGATTTAACGTTTGAGCCTCAACCAAGTCGTATCACAGGAAGAGAAACTAAGGTATTAAGGAATAAAGAGATTCCTCTTGTTAGGGTCCAGTGGGATGAGACGCATCCGGGCGATGCAACTTGGGAATTGGAATCAGAGATGCGAGAAGCTTATCCTCATATGTTCAGGAAATTGTTTTAAATTCGTGGGCGAATTTCTATTTAAGGGGGGTGGGGGGGAGGATGTAATACCCCGTAAATTATTTTACTCTGGATAATATTATTATGATCAACTGGGTTCCGGTTTACTCTGAGAATTTGTTGGATAAAATAATTAGAGTAAACTGATGAGCTCAGAGCAAATCAAATTAATATTATCTGACCCTGAGGTTTTAATTATTGGAGCTTTAGAGACTAATTGGACATTTAAGTTAGTTGTACTAACTAAATGTTTTTCTCTATATATCATTTCATTTTCTTTTCCTTTTCATTGGGTGAAAAAGATAGAAAGAAGAAAGAAGTAAGAAAGAAGGAGAAGGAAAGGAAAGAAAAGAAGAAGAAAACCTAAGAGAAGAAGAACCTTGGAATCATCTTCTACTCTTCATCAATTCATCTCATCTTCTTCATCATCATCTTCTATTCAAGGTGGGTTCTAGTTAGGACATTAGTTTTAGAGTTTTGGAAATGTTGAGTTAGGTTATAATTATTGGAAATCGATAATCTAACGATTAAAAATCGATATAAATTGTGTAGTATGATCACATTATGCATATTAACATTGTTGATGCTTGTTTGTGCTATTTGAAATTGATTTGGGTTAAGAAATGGTGATTTTGGGGTTTTGGGACCATGGAACCCGTAAGGGAAGAATTCTGGTTCTGGTGTGATTCGCTAGGCGAATTTGGTCTCGCCACCGATTCGCCAGGTGAAGTGCTGGCGAAAGGGATTCGCCAGGCGAAAACCAGATTCGTCAGGCAAATTTGGAGAGACAGAAATGTGTTAGCTACTGGAACTTTTGATTTTTCTGAAATTGGGGTTTCGCCAGGCGAAGTGCTGGCGAAGGGGGATTCTCCAGGCGAAATCCATATTCGCCAGGCGAATCTGCCTGAGACCGAATATTTTTTCTTTGCTTCAAAAATCTGTAACTTTTGACTCGTTTATCCGATTTAAGAGTTCTTTATATCGTTGTGAAGCTAAGGAAATATTCTATGCAAGGGAGATGAAAAATGCTAATTTTACTGCCCGATTAAATAATCGGAGAAATTCCAAAAGTGTTATATTATGTGTTACTTGTCAGATATGATTCTATTGTGCAATTATGATATATCTTGCCTACCATATTATTGTTTAGCATGGTTGTTAGTGAATATGCATGTTAAAATATGAAATAGGTAGGGTGAGGATTATTACCATAACAATGTTGGAACTGTAACGCCCATATATATATATATATATATATATATATATATATATACATACATACATCAAAGCATATATCATACATGAATAATACGTTTGGTACTGAAATATACAAGTTCCTAGTAACACAGTATACATATAAATGCCCAAAAAAAACCTAATACGACAACTATGGCATGTTATATATACAAGATGTTCAAAAGATAAAACTAAGAACTAGATCACTAATGATCTCAAAATCTCCACAACAGAAGCCTTGCCACCCAAAAGCCGCGATCTATAGGGAAAAGTCAAACAACTTTGTCCTTACCCTTCGCCGAACCTGTAGTACCTGTGATGTAAACAACAACGTGGGGTGAGATACATCAAATCTCAGTGAGTTCCCTATCTTATAGATTCTCTCGGCTTTACAAGGTTCTACCTTAGCCTAACTCAAGTCGGGGGAAAAGGAACTAGACCTTGAGTTCAAATATCTCTAACTAGAGAAACCATCGCGTAAGACACAACCGCCAACTAGTTAAGGAATCTTTCCCCGGCCATCCCACACCAAAGGATTAAACACGGGTCATGGATCTTGAACGTAAATAACTTTCCCCGGCCATCCCTCTCAAAGAGATTAAACACGGGTCACGGTTATCTACTATTGGTACTTTCCTCGGCCATCTCACCCCAAAGAATTAAGCACAGGTCACTAATACAAATCACCACGTAACTTTCCCTGGCCATCCCACACAAGGAGATTAAACACTGGTCACGGTTACTCACCTAATAAATACTTTCCCCGGCCATCCCACACCAAGGATTAAACACGGGTCACTAATATTTATTAGGGAAAAACACACGCTCAACTCGGAGGAGATCACAAAACCCATCCTTGAGCCTCCCCTCATAACTACTTATCAAGGATAATCTTCAGTACCGATGCATAAGCATTGTCGCATATTTCCCTTAGTCATTTTATTGTACTAAGGTTTCCTCGCTCTACCTATTTCATATTTTACATGCATACATATTCAAACATGCTTAACAATAAGAGCATAGGCAAATAATCATCAATCGCATAATGGGAACACATAATTCAACATACCACAAATCACACTAATTCACGGTTCCCTCCGATTTATTTAATCGGGCAATAAACAGATATTTCTCACTCCCATTAGCTAGAGGATGTTCATAGCTTCACAACGATACCAAGAATACTCACATCGGATAAACGAGTCGAAAGTTATGGAAGAAACAAGTTGGAGGATCTGTCATGTTCGCAATGCGAAGCAGCCAGCGAATGCTCGCTTTCTCATTCGCAGTGCGAAGCTCCCAGCGAATGCCTAGACAACACTGGTTCGCTGCCCCATTCGCAATGCGAACGTCTGGCGAACCGTGGCAGAACCAAAATAAGGTAAAGTTCACAGTGCGAACCTCTGGCGAATGTTCGCCCACACCTTCGCCGTGCGAACAGCCAGCGAGTGTTCAATTTCCCCTTCGCTAGGGGATTCGCAGTGCAAACCTGGGAAAATCTGGGTTTTCCAGCAGCGTGAAAACAGAGCTTTGGGACCAAAATCCCATCCCAAACTCCACCCAACATACAGACATGCATTAACAGATAATCATACATGGCTAGTGAGTATACTACACAGTTTATACCGCATTCCAACCATTAAATTCAGAATTTTGCAAGATTATTCATTTTTCCACAATTCTAACCTAGGTTCTAGAACTCAAGAAAATCTAAAACAAAGGTTTCTATCTATGACCCACCTTGGATAGATGATGATGATGAAGATTGGAAGATGATTTGATGAAGAATGAGTGATGGTTGATGATCTTGTGCTCTTGGACTTTTTCCTCTTTTCCTCTTCCTTTCCTTCTCTTTTCTTTCTCTTACTCCAAATGTCTTCTTCTTTGGAAAATGAAAGAAAAGAAATGATATAGGAAAAATATCATCAATTGCAACACTACTAATTGTCCAAAAAGTCTCTAAAGTTCCAATACTTAAATATCTCAGAGTCAGATAATAGTAATTGGATTTACTCTAAGTTCAACAGTTACTCTAATTATCTTTGCAGATAATTTCTCAGAGTACACTGGGACTCAATTGATCACAACTAATATTATCCAGAGTAAAATAATTTACGGGGTATTACAGAAACCTAGTAACGGCTAGGAAATGGTTGAATAACATAGCGACGACGCTCGTGCAAGAGAGGCCGAGTCGTGCGTCTACTACCGAATGGTTGCAGGTGATGTCACAAAATCGTAACCACTATTCTATTATGTACCATTTCCTGAGTAACGAGCTCCTCTGTAATGAATGCACGCTTTCTTGGTAGGTTTGATTCCCAATGTTATAGTATGAATGGAGCCTACGGGTAAAGAGACTTGTGACGGTGTACAGGCCGTGTGAAGTGACGATTTAAGGCGATAATATGTCCCTTATTTCCGAATCTATTTCATATGCCAAGAAATCTACGAGGGTCCATGATTCATTCCTACTTCTAGATGTAGAAGAGGGCGGGAGAAAGGGGATGCCTTGACAGGGTTAACGATAGTGATACACTTCTGGGTTAAGGAACTCAATAGCGTGGATACGAATAGTGTGGGTAAGTACTCAAAGTCACTTCCCTTCCCTTTGACTTGAGTTAGGCATGTTAGAACCTTGTAAAGCCGAGAGGACTATAAGATAGCAAACTCACTGAGATTAGATGTATCTCACCCCACGTTGTTGTTTACATCACAGGTACTACAGGTTCGGAGAAGGGTAAGGACAAAGTGGTTTGACTTTTCCTTACGGATGGTAGCTTTTGAGATGGCATGGTTTCCGCTATGGCGTTTATTTTGAGATCATTGTATTGATCTAGTTCTTAGTGTATTTTGGGACATCTTGTATATGTCAAGCCGTAGACTTTAGAACCTTGTATTTAGGGCATTTAATGTATACAATGTGTTAACTAGGAACTTATGGTATTTCAGTACCAAATACTTGGATTCATGTATAATATATATGCTTTGATGTATGTTGTTATATATGGGTGTTAGTTGTGGCACACAACTTCACACACACAGAAATAAGAATATACAAATTTTTAAGTCAATTTTATCCTCTTGATGAGTCATTCAAGTATGGGAATTAGAAATCACTGATGGGAATAAAAATGCATAAAGAGACGGTTCTTTCTCATAATATCGAAATTAAGTTTTGAATTTAAATTTAGTTAATTAATTTTAAAATGATTAGATACTTTAATAACAATATTATATAATAATGAAAAAAAATTAAAATATGTTGCATGGATTTTCTTTTTAATAATAAAAAATTATAATATTTGTGAATGAGTTGTAGAACTTATATTTCAAGGAAATCATAAAATATTATATTTAGTTGAGTTTTATTTACTTCTTTTCCAAATAATAATTGATTTTTTAGTCATGTCATGATGAAAAAATTTATTTGCAATGTATGGTTAATTAACAGACATAATTTTCTTAAGTGGCGAAATTGCTTTTTAATTTCATCATGGCATATACATATGTGTGTGATGTATTAATGGAGAGTTATTTTCCTCATAGATCTGTGATAAATTGTGTCTGATGAACTAAAGGCGTGCGGGTTCTATGGATAATAAATTGCTTAAAGCATCCTTATTGTATTTTTAAAATATTAATATGTTCTTTCACCAAATCCTGCCACATTGAAGGTGATTGTAATTGGTTTTTAGAGACATTTTCCCCTATATCATTTCCTCCATTCTTAATTATTTAAACAATAACAATATGAGGTATATATACTACCCCATTTTGTTCTAATAATAGAAAATTGATGCAAATTTATATTTAATACATGTTCATGTTTTCCATATTAATGGATGTTATATACAAAAAAATAAAAATGTATAGAATAATATAACTTTAATATATTAATAAAGTTGAATGGTTTCTTTATTTTACATATTTTTATATGTTCTTACAAGATCTTAATTTGAAACATATATTAGGACTTCCTTTTATTAATTTATTTTTCTTAAAGAATATTATAACTCATCCTATAGTACAACAACATTTATTAGAACTAGGAAAAATAATTCTACAGGTACCGCCTTGCTTAAATCCCTTATTAATACAATCTGTATTACATTGGTCATCAGATGCACAATTACCATCTAGACATTTTATATCCATAAGGCTATACTCACCACTTGAAAAACCTACAACAACAAAAAAAGTTAATTATAAATTTTGTGTTTTTAAGAACCTTTGAGGTTGTTAATTTTATATGAGTTATACAACTAGAGAGGTAAAACAAACTTTTATTCATTACCTGAAAGCAAGATCATATAAATGAAGAAAATCAAACCAAAATAAGACCGATTAATCAACACGAAGGCTATTTTTACAAAAATCACCTTTTATTATTATTTGCTGTGTGATTTAGGGATTACATTGTTCGTTATATATAATAGTGAAATGTAATATATAGAAGGTAAAGAAGATGTTTAAAAGAAATAAATAAATGAATTTTGTAATACCCCGTATTATTTAAATGCTCAATTGGATATCAGATGAGATCAGATGAGTATCTATGTGCTCTATCTCTGATTAATTGGATTTAGGGAATCCTCTAAGTACTTTAAGTATCGACACTTGGGATCAATAGAGCAACTAAGGAACTCTGAAGAGATCAATTTATTATTAGTTCAAGAGAGACTTTTATGGTAACTCTAATAAGTGATCAATTGGGTTGAGAAGGTAAAATATCAATTGGAGATGTTTTACCCTATTGGATTATATTATATAATAAGTTAATATATATATATATATATATATATATATATATATATATATATATATATTTGTTATAAGAGAAAAGAAAAAAAAAGATAGAAAGAAGAAGAAAGAAGAAAAGAGGAAATGGAGAGAAAGAAGAGAAGAAGCTTAAGGAAGAAGAAGAGAAAGTTGGAACATTGGATCATCATCTTCTTCAAACTCCTCTTCGATTATCAGGTGGGTTCTAGATAGAAACTTAAGTTCTAGAGTTAGAGATGATTTTAGCTTAAGTTAGGGTTTATGAGAAATTGCTTAAATTGCTAATCGATGAAATTTAACGGTTGAAATGCGGTATAAACTGTGTAGTATAATCATTAGCCATGTATGATCATCTGTTAATGCAATTTTGTGTGTTGGGTGAAGTTTTGGATGGGTTTTTGGTCCCAAAGCTCTGTTTTCATGCAGCTGGGAAACCCAGTTTTCGCAGGTTCGCACTGCGAGTCCCCTAGCGAAAGGGAAAACGAGCATTCGCTGGTTACTCGCACGGCGAAGGTGAGGGCGAACATTCGCCAGAGGTTCGCACTGCGAACTTTACCTTGTTTTGGTTCTGCCATGATTTGCTGAGAGCTTCGCACTGCGAATAAGGAAGCGAGCATTCGCTGGCTGCTTCGCAATGCGAACATGGTAGATCCTTCAACTTGTTTCTTTCATAACTTTTGATCTGTAACTCAGATCGGGACGTTCTTGGTCTCATTAGAAAGCTATGACGACCCTCTATATGATGTGGGATAAATTATTTAGTGGAAAATGAAGGAAAGTGATGTTTTATGTGATGTGTGATTATATGTGTTTAGTTGTAATATTTGTGTTATGTCATGTCTATATAATTGTTGTTAAGTATGAATGAGAGAATATGCATGCTTAAGACAAATTAGGAAGAGTGAGGAAACCTTACCCCAAAACCTAATGATATGATTCTAGGTTGTGACTAGGATTGATAAATAATCTAGATGGCTATGCTCGTGCATTCGATGTAGATGTGCATCCTTGCCGAGTAATGGTCTAGAGGTGAGTGAAACACTAGTATGGAACATGTGTATTGTATTGTTTTATTGTTAAGGCGATTGTGGCCTTAAGGCACTGTGGCCTTGTGATTGTCGAATACAATCACATTTGTGTGTGTGATCACGTAATCGTAACCGGTTCATTGAGTTGCGTTTCATGGGTCTCGAGCTTCTCTGAAACATATGCATGACTACTTGGCAGGTTTGATTCCCCGTGTTGTACGAATGGCGCCCGAGGGGTGAATACTTCTGACGGTATACGGCCTGTGTAAAGTGACGGTTCATAACGGTAAAAGGCCCGTAGAACCCGAATCCATTCGTATGTCAAGTACGTTCGAGGATCCATGACTCAGGTCGACTTCTAGACGTAGAAGCGGACTGGTTACCGATTAGTGATATTGTGAGTTGATGAACTCATGACATGTTTCCATATAGTGTGAGGTTGTGAGATTGAGTACTCAAGGTCATATTCCCTTCCCCTTGACTTGAGTTAGGATTGATAGAACCTTGTAAAGCCGAGGGAATCTATAAGATAGGGAACTCACTGATATTTGATGTATCTCACCCCACTATAGTTGCTTTATTTCAGGTGTGGTTTGCAGGTTTGGTTTACAAGTGGAAGCTATGCTTGGATGTTTCAAGAGAAGCTTAGTTGAGCTTATTTCCGCTGTGTAATCTTTTGTTGTATACAATTGAGGATTTTGTATATTATTCTTAGATTTTATTTTTGGCTAGTTTCCATGACTTGTGCCATGTGTTGTATTTATGTTTTAGAAATGGACAAGTATGTGAACTATGCCATTAGGCACTTTTGATGTGTCAGTACCAAATAAAATGCTTGTATGGTATTATTCTAGACATATATTGTACAGGGCATTACAGTTGGTATCAGAGCAGGTCGTGTCCTCGACCTAGCCTTGAAACATCATAAGTAAATCTATTCCTGCCTCTTAAGTATGTCTTGCCATCATCAAACTTAATAGCATACTATGTAGTGTTGGGACTGATCAACCTAATACTATGTATGTGATAGGTAGAATCATGGTTGAGTGACCACGAGGATTCCTTAGTGTTGTCGGAACTTGCGCTGTGAGAGTAGGCTCAAGCCAAGAGTTAGTAGTTAGGAGTTTTATTCAGCTCAGTGAGGTCTTAGTTGAAGTTGTGCCTTGGGTAGCATGAAATTAAAGAGTGGTGTGTTGTTCAAGTAATCCTTTGGAATGGATGGAGTCCAAAAGTTAAGGATCTTTATTGGACAATTGGTTAAGGTATCAAGAAATATGTAAAATCGCTAGTGGGGCTAGATTGACTACTAGTGTGGATAAGGATTTCAAGTAATCTCATTATGTGAAAAAGAAAAGTTGTTTTGTGGAACGCATGGCATAAGGTCCGGAAGTGAGATAAGTATTGGTGCCTCAGTTTCTAAGGTCATTATGGTATCTTGAATGGACGAGAGTACCTTAAGGAATGCGTTCGGAATAATGTCTTCCAATTGGAAAAAGTGAGGGTTAAGGAAGTTCGGTTCAATGGGAACCTAAAGTAGTAGAGAAGTGTGAGAAGGAACACAAGGATGTGTTTACATGCTTCAAGTGAAACAAGTACGCGCCGGGCGTAGAGCATGAGATAAATTGTGTATCTTCGGTTAGGAAGGGAGATCAGGTTCAGGAGAATACACCAGGAGTTCTGTTTTCGGTAAGAGATCAATTTGGAATGTTAAATTATCCAAGGAACAATATAAGGCATTTTGTCGGAGAAAGTTTAGACTTCATTTAGTAACGGAAAGCGTAGCGACACGGACCGGAAGAAGTTGTATTAAGAAATAGAGTAAGTCCCTTGGATTTAAGGGAATTGACAAGTAATATGGTTTTATATTTGGACCTAAGAGGATTACAATGGAGGGCGAAGTAAACGCGGTATGGAAAGTGGTATTAATGGTATGTTATGAGGAAGTTACACCTTGGTATTAAGAACAAGTGTAGTAGTAGCACCGTGGTTACAAGTGTACGTGATGGATTATTATTCTTGAGACAAGTGTGAAGCGACGTACCTTGTGAAGCAGTGAGTATTGTATCCTAAGAAGTAAGAGTGCGGTAAGCAACGAGAAGCAAATCAAGATTGTTATGGACTAAGTGTAAATCATGGAACGGTTTATACCAAGAGGGTTTTGTAAGTAGTTGATGAGAATGGTGGGTTGCGAATCTTTCGTTAAGTGAATTTTGTGTAAGCGTTGTGTGCCATGGATAGTGAAGGGCAAGAAATCCTAGTTAATGGGTGCGAAGTGATGGAAAGGTTCTTCAAGAGGGTGCATTACCCCAATCTATTTTCAAGCATAAAGAACCTTCTGTAATTGTGAATAGTCAGAATATTCAGAATCTACCTTTTGTTGGACTAAGAACGTTGTAGTAATATTTCTCACCAAGGAATTCAAGTGAGAGAACAAGGTTGTATGCATGACATGAGATGTCCATCATTTTCGTAGTACCGTGTGATGGTTGTGTGTTGGATTTTACTTATAGACAAATCAAGTATGAGTGGTGGTTGAAACCCTATAATGTCGTCATTATCGGCTTTCATCTAGAGTAGTTGTATAAGCAGAGAACAAATTACCCCGCTGAAGTATTGTCGTGTGACTGCGTAGGAATTTGAAATTTTACCTTGTCACTTGGTTGGAGTGTGTAATCTGCATGGTTTAAGTTTGTTCTGTTTTACCTTGAGTGGATCATGGTTGGTGAATGGTATATAAGTTAAGGAGCCACAGGTTGAGAATGGTATTCCAAGATCGAGCAAGACGAATTGATGGTTTTGGGTAGGGATGGCTTTGAATTAAACGAAATTGGTTATTTTCAGCCCCTACAGCAGTGTTAACCGACTAACAGAGTGGGGTTAACCGTTTAACACGTGCGAGAATGGTGTTTGGCGCTGAATTTTGAGGAGTTAACCGATTAATCTCAGTCGGGTAATCGATTAACGTGTGTGTAAGTTGTGAAATCCCTTAGAGACCATCATCTGCGTTTTGTTACCTTATGTTGCTCCGATGGGAGGGTACTGTTCGAATAGAGAACAAGATTTCAAGTTAATGAAAGACGAAATTGTATTTTGAAATTAGAACTCCTGGAAGGGTATTGCATAGTGGACCATTTGTTTAGACGACAAGGGAGTTGACGTTTGGGGAAGTAATCTTGTGAGTTGTGTTGAGTATGAGGAAGCCTTGAGGGCGAAGTCAGAGAATATTCACGAGGTGTTGACCTCACAAGGAATATTGCGGTGTTGAATTATGGTGCTAGTAAGGTTCGAGTGGTTGGTCAGAGTTTAATAATCGTTAACTTCCGTGGGTTCACGGTATTGGATTTAGACTCCGTGAGAGTGGTACCAGTTATGTACAGTTGTGTTTTACCTAGAGAAGGAAGTTTGAAAGTTATCTTTCCAAGTATGAGTAAGAATTAGAAGTTTCGAAGTTAAGCATATAATTTGGATCGTTTATCAATCGGAACGAATGAGTAAAATGGATTCAATTGAAAAGCGTGGCATGTCCTTTGGGGGTGTGTGTACGTGTAAAGTGTTGTATGTGGATTGGTGAGTAGTATGGAAACTCACAATTTCGCTTTGAATGGTTTAAGTTTGGATAAGTGGTGACTCGCATCTAATTGAAGCTTCGTGATGGTTTTATGTAATATTAGTTGAGAACTCGTACCAACAACAAGCCTTGAGTAGGTCGGAAACCGTAAGAAGAATTGATTTGGAATGAGGTAACCAGAACCAGAAGTTGTTAAACTATTTTGGATATATTGATTTCGAAATTAGAATGGAATTGGAGTTGTATATCTTATAGTTGTAACAGTATAACTCATGTACCTTTTTCGTCTGAAGAGTGTTGGACCGATGTTAAGATATTGTGTGTTGGCAAAGAAATTGTTCTACCATAGGACGTCAGTAAGTTCTTGTGCTGATTGGTTAGTAAGGACCCCAGTGGATAAGTGTGTTTCTTCGCGAACTGTTAGCCACTTGGTAATACTTAAGAATTGGTGGTATTTCACTGTTAGAATTTGAGTTGTGCAGTGGAGGGTGACAAATGAAAGAGTTCAGTCGGATTAATAAGAATCAGATGGATGGTTACTTATAAGAATAATAAAGAAATAAAGAGATCTTGTTTAAGTGTGTTACCTTTTGGAGTGACACGAAAGAAAGGAAATATGGATGTAATGATTACAATGTGTAGTATCAGACCGGATGGAACAGGTAAAGAAGTCATTTGACTAGTTATGAAGTGGTTCGAATGTTAAAGGATTTATGGAAGAATAGTTGTCGGTAAATGTATGAAGTTAAGGAATCACTGAATTACATCGTGAAGATTTGTTGAGGGTTTGTTATCCTGAATCAAGATAAGATATTACGGTTTGGTTTGTGACTCAGGGAAGGAATGCAGAATGGTACATTATTTCCAAGGTAAGATACGACAAAGTGTTGGGTATGGAACAATGGATGAGTTATAGAAAAAGCAAGGTTAGAAGTTAACCCAATATTGGAATAAGAGTATGACTAAGGAACCGAAGTTTGATAGTTCATGGAAATAAGGATTTTGGTCTGTAAAGTTAAGTTGGAATTGGAATGCGTCAGAAATTTAGACGGAAGAAAGGTTAAGTGTGAATCTAAGACCAGGATACAATTGGTGGTTATTGCCGAATAGAGGAAATTCGGGGGCGAATTTCAATTTAAAGGGGGGAGAGTGTAATACCACGTATTATTTAAATGCTCAATTGGATATCAGATGAGATCAGATGAGTATCTATGTGCTCTATCTCTGATTAATTGGATTTAGGGAATCCTCTAAGTACTTTAAGTATCGACACTTGGGATCAATAGAGCAACTAAGGAACTCTGAAGAGATCAATTTATTATTAGTTCAAGAGAGACTTTTATGCTAACTCTAATAAGTGATCAATTGGGTTGAGACGACAAAATATCAATTGGAGATGTTTTACCCTATTGGATTATATTATATAATAAGTTTATATATATATTTGTTATAAGAGAAAAGAAAAAAAAAGATAGAAAGAAGAAGAAAGAAGAGAAGAGGAAATGGAGAGAAAGAAGAGAAGAAGCTTAAGGAAGAAGAAGAGAAAGTTGGAACATTGGATCATCATCTTCTTCAAACTCCTCTTCGATTATCAGGTGGATTCTAGATATAAACTTAAGTTCTAGAGTTAGAGATGATTTTAGCTTAAGTTAGGGTTTATGAGAAATTGCTTAAATTGCTAATCGATGAAATTTAACGGTTGAAATGTGGTATAAACTGTGTAGTATAATCATTAGCCATGTATGATCATCTATTAATGCAAGTTTGTGTGTTGGGTGAAGTTTTGGATGGGTTTTTGGTCCCAAAGCTCTGTTTTCACGCAGCTGGGAAACCCAGTTTTCGCAAGTTCGCACTGCGAGTCCCCTAGCGAAGGGGAAAACGAGCATTCGCTGGTTACTCGCACGGCGAAGGTGAGGGAGAACATTCGCCAGAGATTCGCACCGCTTGTAGTTTGTTTTCGACTATGTAAGCCGAAATCCATTCGAGCGCCTCAAACTCAGGCATCATCGTCGAATTCACTTCCCCACCCTGTGGGGTTAACTCCGAATGTAGCTTCATAAGCGAAGTCATCTTCTCCTACAACTTCCCGATCCCACTAAAACCCATTTATTGGATGCAGGTACAGTGACCAGTACGCGTTATTGTCTGGAGTGAATGCAAAATTGGCTGGGTTACATGGAGCTATGTTAGCCAAATTTCTGTCAAAGCTTCGTTTATTGACATGATTAGCCGAAGCCAAGAAATAGCTCTGGTCGGCTTCAATGTTCTCAACAATACCATCTGTTCGCCAGATTGTGATTCTCTGATGCATCGAAGATGGCACGACTCCTATTCCGTGAATCCATTCTCTTCCTAATAACAGGTTGTAGTTGGCATTCATCTCTACAACCATAAACATAGTTGACATTGTGACTGTCCCTACCATCAAATCAACCTGGATTACCCTCAATGTGTTGCCAACCTTCCCTTCATAATTGGACAACACCATATTGTGGGGCTTGGTGTCGGTATCGAACTTTCCTATTTTTCTCAACATGAAGTGCGACATCAAGTTTACCGTTGCGCCGCAATCTACCCGAATCTTGTTAACTGGCACAACTTCAAACTTCCCAGTGATAAAAAGAGGCTTCAGATGGCTTTGCATAACCTCACTGGGTCTTTCAAAGAATGCATTTTGCTCTTCGACACACCCGTTATTCATCACATAATAGAAAACTGGCATATGTGTGGCCATTTCTATATCAATGTTATCCGCCGTATCTTCGACTTCACATATCTGGTCGAATTCCTTTGGTAGGACAGATACCACGTTAACCAAAATGTCGAGAGACTGCTCTGACCCTGAATCAAAATTATCAGTGAGTAATTCATCCTCAATAACCTTTCGATCATGCTCTTCCTTGGTTGCTTGCTCTTGCGTAGCGGCAAGCACCTTTTCGACATGCTTTGGCTCTTTCCTGTCGACTGGCACGTTGGTGCTGGATTCTGCTTTCGCCTCAGCTTCTCTCTGGGCTTTCCTTCGTCTTTGTTCCCTCCTCCACTGGGACATGGACATGGGGTTTTTCCCTTTATAGTTCTCTGAGACGTAGGCTGTTTTCTTTGAGGCCATCGAAGAGCCTCTGTCTACATCAAAACTCTGCCATTTCTGTTGGCTCTTTTCCTTATTTTCATTCGGTTTTATCCACTTGCCATTGGAAAATTTTGCGAATGGTTTAAAGGTGGTGGCCCTTGCCCCTGGAACTCTTGTATTTGGTTGTTCTTGCTTCGAAGCAGACTTCCTTGGGTCGAAACCCCGCTGGCCATGAAGGGCTTTCTCCTCGCGCCTTTGTTTGGCCTTTCGAACTCCCTCAAGATTTTGCGCTGCCTTCTTGTAAAAAACAGCGCTGCATCTAGGACACAATATGACTTCTGACCTCTTCTTTTGACACCTGTGTATGAAGTCAATCAGATTTTCCTCCTCTCATGGGAAGGCCAATTTGTTGTATTCTTCCTGTCGACGTTCATCATCGACCTCCATGGGTGTCTCTTGCGAAATCTCCACCATGTTGATTTCCATTTTGACATCCTCGGTGATATCAAGCTTATGTAATTCCATCTGAAGGTCCTCAACAGCCTTGTCCATTTGAACGAAACGGTCGGCGGTTTCTTTGGTTATCATCATCCAATGGGAATCCTCAATGATTCCTTTGTCGGAGTCTTCACTAACCCCAATGTCGACACCATCAGCAATGTCTTTGGTGAAACTTTGGACAACCTCAATAGCAAAACTCTCTATGAACTCTTGGTCGAGACCTTCAGTGATCCTGACCATGACTGCTCCATTGTTGAAGTCATCAGCGACCTCGACCATGTTGATATTGTTGTCAAGACCTTCAGTAACCTTGATCATGTTAACCTCCGTTGGCTCTGTGTAGTGAGCATCAGACACCGGTAAGGGATCAACATCAATCTTCATCTAGCTTTTAGATTTCTCACCAAACTTGAGCCTTCCCTCTTGGATAGCATTCTGGACAAGATCCCTGAAAAGAAAACATTGAGAAATTTTATGGCCCAAGGAATTATGATACTTACAAAAACTTCTCTTTTTTCTTTGTTCTAAAGGAGGCATTTTAGCACCAGGAGGCACTATCATTTGACCGTCCTTAACTAACAAATCGAAAATTTTGTCACACTTAGTAACGTCGAAAGTGTAAGTTTTCTTAGGAAATTTATCATTCTTTTCTGGTTCGACAAGATTTTTTCCATTCGAAGGGGCCAACAATTTACAAGAATAAGGTGGGCCTTGTTTCAATTCAGCAAGATCAATCTCGCCTTCGTCGAAACTTACTGGGTCATTATAATATTTTCCGTCTTCTTCATTAACTTCGACGTAGGCTACCCTTTTATTCTTATTTACCCTAGCCTTCTCTTCCTTCAGACGTTCTAGTTGTCGAACCCTATTAGCCAATTGAGCCATATCCCTTAAATATTGGGTATCCGATTTCTTCCTAATGGAATAATCGAGGCCTCCAGCGGCCATTTCGACTAACTCATGTTCTGGCACTTGTGTAAAACATCTAGCCTTGAGCAGTCGGAATCTATTCAAATAGTCATCTATTGGCTCGGTGAATTTTCGTTTTATACTAGCCAACTCCTTTAGACTGATCTTAGTTTGTCCCATATAGAACTGCTCATGAAATAATCGTTCCAACTGGGTCCAATTGTGAATCGAATTTGGTGGCAAAGTTGTGAACCACGTGAAGGCATTCTTCTTTATAGAACTTGGGAAGTATTTTACCCTAAGATTCTCATTATTCGCAATTTCTCCAGCCACTATCACATATCTAGCCACGTGTTCGACAGTGGACTCAGTGGTGTCCCCAGAAGACTTAGTGAACTTAGGGACTTTTGTTCTAGGGGGCAACTCCGACTGGAGAATATATTCTGACACTGAAGATGTATAATTTGGCCTTCGAAGGCTAAAGTTTACTCCATTTTGGGCCATAATCCTTTCGACCATGGCTGCCAAATTATTATCTGCTGCCACATCATTTCGTCGAACCTGTTGTATAACGTTGTCAACGTCCTGGTTTCTATTCACCAAAACCACCCTTGGTTGTTCTCCTACAGGAATTTATGGTTGATTCCTAGGGGGTTCGACTACTCCCTGGTTTGCTAAATTTGTCTGAGGTAGATTTCCTGGGTTTCGTTGGCCCTAGTTAATAGTGGGGTCCTCTTCGAACACTACCCCTTGGTTTCCTGTGATATATTCCCTCGAGGGTGTCGAGGAGGGGTAGGTACACCAAAGAAATCTGCAAGGCGCGTCATCTGTGCAGCCATTTGTTGATTAGTCTGGGTGGTATTTGGGATTAAAGGCTGAAAGATTTCTCTCATAGTTTGGGACATCATTTGGACTATTTGATGGTTACTTTCATCCATTTGTTTCCTTAAGTATGCTGCAGTAGTATTTGTCAAGTTTGGCATTTGGGTTGAATATCCCATTCCTAAGGATTGGTTGTTTTGACCCATGTTAATCCCAGATCCTGACCCTTGTAAAGGTGAAGTCACTATGGGTTCTATAAATACTGGAGGAGCACTCTGTAAGTTCGCCATCATCGAAGTTGGCATCCTATAAGGCGGGTCTTGACTAGATAAAGGCATAGAAAATCCAGGGGGAATAAATGGTTGGAAGTTAGCATTTCCCACTGGTGGGGGAGTCCTTGGTGGACCCCTTGATCCAACATAACTCAGAATGGGCTGAGTATGGGCAATCAAATGTGTAGGGATCGAACTTGCCATAGATGGTATAACTTCAGACACGGGCGCAGAAACGGTTGGTCCTCCAGTCGAAGACCCTGGGGTTGGTTCTACGTTGATACTGGGCGTAGTTTGAGGATTCGAGTTATTTGGCTGATTAGTACTTGCCATTTTCCTCGTATATCTCCTCCTTGGTCTATCTTCGTTTGTGGTGGCTACTTTTCCACTTCTTAATAACATACAACGACGTTTTCGACAGAGGAAGGATAATTAAATGCAAAATTAT
The DNA here is from genome assembly GCA_022829125.1 of Lathyrus tuberosus. Lineage (NCBI taxonomy): Eukaryota > Viridiplantae > Streptophyta > Magnoliopsida > Fabales > Fabaceae > Lathyrus > Lathyrus tuberosus. The sequence continues at coordinate 20,791,972 of JALAZF010000009.1, forward strand.
AAGTTTCTTTGAAAACACAAAAAATTGTTTTCACGAATCGTTTTAGCACTGTCCCACTAGGCGTGCCAATTTGTTTACTGTGAAAAATAGCAAACAACCTTTGGTCTACCAAATTTGTAAGAAAAATGGGTAGCTTGCAGGATCGACCAAACTAAATCCTAGAACATGTGCTAAAATGATTTAAAAGAGCATTTGATAAAGGATTAACAATTCGACAATCTTCATAATTTAGAAAAAGGGCTATTTCGACAATACCAAAGAAAATGATACGAGGAAGTAATTAAAAGTGCATTGGAAAATAACTTAATAAAATAAAAGCAAGAAGATAAATTTAGGGGTAAAGATTAATTGGATTGCATTGAATAAGAAAAATGGTGTTACATAAAACGTACATTTCTTCAGAAACTCTTTTCTCGCTACACACGGATACTCTGGGTGATTTTGAGAAATTTGTACAACTTTAACCCACACAAATCCTAATACTAAGACTTGCTATTTATAATAGTAAAAAATAACTACCCACTAACAGCCTACTAATTAGAATGAGACAAATGTCATTCTGCATGGCTTCGTCCTTCAACTGCTCTCCACGTGTCTTCTTCTATCAAATGGATAAGGACAAAATTCCCTCCATTATTTGAATTTGAATCTCCAATCGAACGACACCAGTTAAGCTTCTGTCGAAACATATCTCCAAATTATTAGAAATATTTCTAAGTCCACAAACCATGCCTCCTCTACACAAGGACACTTTTCGACTGGACTTTCTGGAAATAACATTCCTATCGAAGTCTTTTGAAACTCCAAAAATTTCATTTCTTTTGAAAAAATCTTAATCCAATATCAAGCGTCGAATTTAGGAGCTAACACCCGGATATTGCAAAAATTTAGAACCGATATTATAATGGTAAAAGACGTAAAATTAGAAGAAAGACAACACTGTTAGAGATTGTATCTCTAAAGGAGCTGTAAGAGTGGATCATGTATGCACTGATGAAAACTTAGCAGATCCTTTGATGAAAGGATTAACTAGAGAGAAAGTCCATAATACATCCAAGAAGATGAGACTAATGCCTATAAATAAATGATTTGCTCATGATGGTAACCCGACCTAGATGACTGGAGATCCTAAGAATTAGGTTCAATGGATAATAACAAGTCGTGAGCAATATGAAATGATCATGCAAGTGAAGCATGAATCCTGAAGTAATAAGAGGATGAGATGATAGAAACTCTTAATGAGATTTATACTCTGTATGAGGGAGTACCTAGGCTACAGGAGTACTCTTGATAGACTCACCTTTGTGATTGTGGAACTTAGGCCAGTTCCTATGGAATTTTAAGGCATAATTCCTAGAGCCTTCACTAAACACGGATACACGTGCATGACCATTAAAGCATGGGCTATTATAACACCTTAATAAAAGGTAATGTGCGGGTTTGATGTCTGAGATAGAGTTCAAGACAATGGTGCCACTCTTGTTGAATCGGAATCAAAGGTTCAAGTCGTAGACACCTTTGCTTATACATAATCTTAGAAACGTTTGACATTTATTTTAAAAACACTTTTTTTAAATTCAAGTGGGGGATTGTTGGAACATTATATCAATATTCTAATATAGGGAGATGAATTTGAAAAAGTTCCTTAAGTTAAGTCCCACATTGTGTGTTAGTTGAAAAAAATCCTTAGTCCCATATTACTTAGGTGAGATATATTTCTTTCCTCACTTCATGATATAAGAAAATTATCTATTTCATTCCAAAACACACCAAAAACATATTTTGAGTTTTTCCTTCCCCACTCTCATAACTCTGCGTCATTCGAATTGTCAAAGCGCCAACTTCTCCCCTATCTTTCTACTCGTTGAATTTTCCGAGTATTTTCTTGAATTCACATTAGAGAATTATGTTAATTTCTCCTTGTTTGAGTTGAGAAATTACAAGTATTAATTTTTGGATTCTCTATGGAGAATTATTTGAACTTGTCTTTGTTTGAGAAATCATTTTTGTGGTCAAATGACCATTATTGAATTCTCTTTGGAGATTTATTTGAATTTTTCTTGGTTTGAGAAATTATTATGACTGGTTGTTATACCAGATACAACGAGTGGTATTTATACCATATTCGAATGGGATTTGTACCATCATATGGTGTATTTATAAATCGATTATCTATCGTGCAAGTAGTAATCGTACAATATAAAACTGAGTTGTTTTATCCTCGAGGTGGTTGTTAGTACTAGTAGTGAGTAGGTGGGTTTTTTGTTATCATCGCCACAAGGATTGTCCTGATATTTGGATGCTTGTCGTTCAATAGTTTATCGTTTCAAGAAAAGGGTTTTCAATGTTTTCTTCATAAATTGTCACGTTTTAGTAGCAAAGCTTTTAAATTCTAATGTGTTTGATTAACAAAGTATATCAAAAGTAGTTTTCATCTACCCTAACTTATATGTATTCTTTCAATCTTGCATGTGAAGTCGGATCCGATTAATATCATTGCATATTCTTTCAACATCGTCTATCTCTAGAGCAACGTCGTGAGAAATACCGTATTCGTTGCTACACGATCTCTCCATATAACAACCAATGTAGTAAGCTTTAAGTTCAATACAAAGCGAATATCAACCATAGACCGATCTCTCCAATCTATAAATTGATAGATGAATATTTTAGGTCAAGTTCCATAAAATCTATGTCTAGAGTTTTAAAAAACAAGAATGGATCATTAAGAACAAAAATATCCATCGTATATTAATCATCACTTGTTCACATACAAAGCCAATCAAAAGAAATACATAAAGTTAAGGTAGACTACCTCTACCTTTGATACAAAGGAAATTAGCCACCCATAACCATGGTAGCTTTCTTTACAAGTCTTGAGAAAAAATGAATGAGCATCCACGTCGAAGAATCGAACTCGGATGCGAATTCAGCTTCTATTTGCAAAATATCACTCTTTGGTGAAGAAATGCTGAAAAATAAGGTTTCTTGGTGAAAAATGGGTTATGATCCCCAAAAAGTGTGAAAAG